>CM060445.1:65275823-66665360 GCA_030545235.1 Helianthus tuberosus
AACTCAGTGCATGTAGCGAGAATTTACGTCGTTTTATCTTCCGAATTCAAGTGCCAATGTCTGCTATTTATACCCGAAATTTGGATTGGCTTACGGACCGTAAGACTCAACCCTTACGGTCCGTAAGGGACAAGGAATATTTATAGGTCAGCCACCTCAGGGACTAGCCTTGCTGACTTGACACCGCCCAAGCTTACGAACCGTAAGACTCAACCCTTACGGTCCGTAAGGGACACGATACCACTATAGGGTTACTGAGTGTGGGAGTAGGCTTGCTGAATCAGTACTTTTGAAATTTTAAGTTTTGACAGGTTTATATTTGGATAATCGTAATATAGGTTTTACCCCCCCCCCCCCTGAGTTTTAGGGGCCCTGATCCTGATTCTGAAAATTCTAAAAATTTTAGGGTTTGTGCAGAATCACTTGGGTGTCTCAATTAGGGTTTCCTATTGGACAAATTAATTTAATAAATATGGCTTTCGATGAGAGTTGTTACATTCTCCCCACCTTAATAAAATCTCGTCCTCGAGATTTACTGGAATAAGTGTGGATACTTTCGCTTCATTTCTGATTCCAGCTCCCTAGTGTATTCAGCTCCTCTCTTTGAATCCCACTTTACTTTAACTAGCACTAGTCGTTTGTGCTTGAGAAACTTCACTTTTCTGTCTTCTATCTGAAGAGGTTTCTCAACAAATTTTAACTTTTCGTTTACCTCTATGTCTTGAAAAGGTACTACCAGAGATGCGTGTGTTAGACATTTCTTGAGATTGGATACATGAAATACATCATGTACTCCAGCTAACTCTGCTGGTAGTTGTAAACGATAAGCAACTGGTCCTATACGTTGGATCACTGGAAATGGTCCTACATACCTTGGACTTAGCTTTCCTTTCTTACCGAATCTAACAACTCCTTTCCAAGGGGAAACTTTCAGTAGTACTCTGTCTCCAACTTGGAATTCTAACGGCTTGCATCTATTATCTGCATAACTCTTCTGGCGATCTCGAGCAGTCTTCAGCCTTTCCTTGATTTGAGTAATCTTATCAGTCGTCTCTTGCACTATTTCAGGACCTGACAATTGACTTTCTCCTATTTCTGCCCAACAAACTGGAGTTCGGCACTTTCGTCCATACAGTGCTTCGAATGGGGCAGTTTCAATACTTGAATGATAACTATTGTTATAGGAGAATTCAATTAATGGTAAGTGATCGTCCCAATTCCCACCAAAATCTATTACACATGCTCGGAGCATGTCTTCTAGAGTTTGGATCATCCTTTCACTTTGTCCGTCTGTTTGTGGATGATATGCCGTGCTTAGGTTTAGTCGGGTTCCCATTGCTTTCTGGAAACTTGTCCAAAAATGAGAAGTGAACCGACTATCCCTATCCGATACAATGGAGAGTGGAACTCCATGTAAAGATACAACTTCATCTACATACAACTTTGCCAATCTTTCCATGCTAAAGGTTTCTTTCATAGGCAGAAAATGAGCAGATTTGGTTAATCGATCCACAATTACCCAAATCGCATTATTACCTTTTCTGGTTTTGGGTAACTTAGTAACAAAATCCATTGTTATGAGTTCCCATTTCCATACAGGCATTTCTAACTGTTGTAGTAGACCTGAAGGTTTTTGGTGTTCTGCCTTAACTTGTGAACAAGTAAGACACTTAGAAACATATCTTGCTATATCCTTTTTCATGCCTATCCACCAAAAATTCTTTCTTAAATCTTGGTACATTTTATTGTTTCCTGGGTGTATGGTATACCTAGACTTATGGGCTTCCTCTAGGATCTTATTTCTTAATTCTCCCTGCTTTGGTACCCAAATCCTTTTCTTATGGAATCTCCAAATTCCATCAGCTCCTTGCTCTAATTCTTTTATTCGTCCCTTCATTCCTTCAACAACATCCTCTATTGCTGTTTCTTGAAAATGCTTCAGTTGTTCCATTAAATCTAATTGTAGATTTAATCTGAGAGCACGAACTCACTTTTGCTTTTCATGATACTTACGACTTAAGGCATCTGCAACTACATTTGCCTTTCCTTCATGATATTGAATATCACAGTCGTAATCACTTAGGATTTCCATCCATCTCCTTTGCCTCATGTTTAATTCTTTTTGCCCAAAAATATATCTTAAACTTTTGTGGTCTGTATAGACAGTAAATTTACTTCCGTAAAGATAATGTCTCCATATCTTAAGGGCAAAAATTATGGAACCTAACTCTAAATCATGAGTTGTATAGTTTTCTTCATGCTTTTTCAATTGTCTTGAAGCATATGCAATTACCTTTTTGCATTGCATCAGCACGCATCCAAATCCTAATTTTGAAGCATCACAATATACTTCAAAATCTTCAGTCCCTTCTTGTAAGGCTAAGATTGGAGCATTGGTTAATCTCTGTTTTAAAATTCTAAAGGCTTCTTCTTGTTTAGGTCCCCATTCAAACTTAATAGCTTTACAGGTTAGCTTGGTTAATGGTACAGCTATCTTGGAAAAATCCTTAATAAACCGTCTATAATACCCAGCTAAACCTATAAAACTTCTAATTTCCATTGCGGTTTGCGGAACCTTCCAATTGGTAATTGCCTCTATCTTAGCAGGATCTACATGAATACCTTCGTGATTTACCATATGTCCTAAGAATTGCACTTCTTGTAACCAAAATTCACACTTTGAGAATTTGGCGTAAAACTTTTCTTTTCTTAACAAAGTTAAGAGTGCATGCAGGTGCTCACAATGTTCTGTCTGACTTTTGGAATAAATAAGTATATCGTCTATAAAAACAATTACAAATTTATCCAAATACGGTTTACAGGTTCTATTCATCATGTCCATAAATGCAGCAGGTGCATTTGTTAACCCAAAGGGCATGACTGTAAACTCGTAATGACCATACCTAGTTCTGAAAGCAGTCTTAGGTATGTCTTCTTCTTGTACCTTCAATTGATGATATCCGGAACGTAAATCGATTTTAGAAAAATATCTAGCTCCTTGAAGTTGATCAAACAGATCATCAATCCTAGGTAATGGGTATCGATTCTTAATTGTAATCTTATTCAATTCTCTATAATCAATACACATTCTCATTGAACCATCCTTTTTCTTTACAAACAACACTGGCGCTCCCCAAGGGGATGAGCTAGGTTGTATGAATCCTTTACTTAGTAATTCATCTAATTGTGTTTTTAGTTCTAACATTTCGGTAGGAGCTAACCGATAAGGTGCCTTAGCTATTGGTGTAGTTCCAGGAATTAGATGAATCCTAAATTCTACCTCCCTATCTGGTGGTAACCCTGGTAACTCTTCTGGGAATACATCTGGGTATTCTGAGATTACAGGAATTTCCTTAAGTTCTTTACCCTTAGTACTAATGATTACCGAAATCATATATACTATTCCTTGTTTTCGTTCATAACTAGCAACTTTCATTACTGATATGAACTTCATAGGTTTACGTGGTTTATCTCCTGTAATCATGATTACTTCTCCAGTAGGTGCTTGAATTTCTATAGAGTTTTTATCACAAATGATTTGAGCATGGTTGGCTATTAACCAATCCATTCCTAACACAACATCAAATTCAGCTAATTTCATAGGTAACAGATTTACAGCAAATTTATGACCTGAAAGTTCTACTTCTACTTTTTGCAAAACCTGATCTATTTTAACTGAATTCCCATCTGCGGTTTCAACTGTAAAAATTTGCCTAATGTTGGTTAAAGGTAACTTAAGAGCTTGACAGAATAAAGTATTTATAAAACTTTGGTTTGCACCAGAGTCAAATAATACTTTTGCGTAAATGTTGTGAACTAAGAACGTACCAGCTATCACATCTGGAATGAGTTCTGCTTCTTGAGTGGTTAGCTGGAATGCTCTGACATTCTTCTTAGTAGCTCCGTCGGTCGCCTTGGCTTTGTTGTCTGCTGGTTTGACCAATTTAGGACATTCTGTTTTAAAATGCCCCTTTTCTCCACAGTTGAAGCAGACTATGGTTTTCCTTCTGCAGTTTTCTTCACGATGTCCTATGGTTTTGCAAAAATTGCAGGTTACATTACATCTTTCATAATGTTTCTTTTTGCAATTTCTACAGAAAGGTGGATTTGAATATTGCCCTGCTCCTCTTCTCTTGAAGTTATTATTATTACTCACCCGAAATCCTTGGGTAATTTTCTGAGCCAATTCCTTTTTCCTGTTTTCATCTTGCGTGCGTACCAATTCATCAGTTAGGGTGTTGGCTATTTCCACTGCATCGTCAATAGTGCGAGGTCTCGCAGCTTTAACGATATTGCGGATTTCGCTAATTAATCCCCAAATATAGCGAGAAATGAGTACCGGTTCTGGCGAAGCCAGCGTTGGTACCACTCTAGCATATTCAAAGAATGTCGAAGTATAACTGCGACAATCCACATTCACCATCCGATGGTTTAAGAACTTATTTGCCATTTGGTCTTTTTCATATTCGGGACAGAATTTTCTTTCTACAAGAATCTTAAATTCTTCCCAGTTCATGGAGTAAGCCCTATTTCTTCCTTTAGCTTGTAACACCGTGTTCCACCATTCGAGCGCCCCTTCTTTAAAAAGATTTGACGCGTACATGACCTGATCATCCTGAACACATTTACTTATGGCAATTACTGCCTCGGTTTTCTCTAACCAACGCAGTGCCGCAGTCGCTCCTTCATTGCCTGCAAACTCAGTGGGTTTACAAGCAAGAAATTCCTTATAAGTGCAACCAGGTGTTGCAGCTTTCATTTTCTTAGGGAGCGGAGCTTGCCGTGGTTCATTATCATGATTAACATGATAATTGCCTCCGCTTACGCTATTACTGAAGTTATCTTCAGAAATACGTTTGCTAGGAATGATTTGTTGCGGTTCAATTGGATTTTTAACAGCAGCAACGAACGCTGGAATAGCATTGGCTATCCCTTGAGCAACGATATTTTCGATATCCTGCCTAGTCATATATTGATCCCCCGGGTGTTGCTCAGATTGATTAACCTCATTAACTGGTTCGTTATTAGCGTTTTCCATCTGATAATATATATAATTTATTAGTATTGATTAAATAACAATTGTACACAAAACAATCATACAAATTCCAAATACGCACATATATAGCCAAAACTATCAATTTCTTGATTTCTATTTTTATATTTTATAGTATGCATCAATACACACTATCTTACAAAGTTTTATTCGTAGTTATTTTACAGACTGATTTTGCTATTACTATTACACAACTACAGTTTCATCATCCCACTATCTCTCGTTATTTGTCTTTCTAAAAACGAAGCTCCCTTTCATCATACTTCCAGGCAATTTGTCCCCCTATCTCCCGGATTCTATTTCCTGCATCCATTAACTCTTCGCCAAAATGGCGGAGTTCTGCTAAATTCTCGTTACTCATGGGTGGATTGGGTAATGGTTCAGGATCAAACTGCGGAAGAAAGGAATAAGGACTGTTGACAATGTTTTGGAATTGCCAGTCATTTGTCCACCATTCGTCCATTTCCAGAGGTTGGGGATGGACTATAGGTTCTGGGATTGCTGGTGCTAGGTTGATAGGGAGTTGATTTTCAATAGGACGGGTAAAAATATTTGTATTGACAGGCTGAATAGTATCACAGCTTGCCAATAGAAAATCTATTTCCTCCTGAAAAGTCATTCCCTGGTTTTGTTTGGAGCTTTCTCCAATTTCCATCTGAGTTGATCTAGAACCTTTTCCAACCTCCATTTCAATTTCCTTAGAATATTCCTCAAACTGCATCCCCATTTGCATAGAATCTTCCTTAACTTCAGTCTCCATCTCCTGCTTAGAACTTTCACCGGTTTCAATTTCTTTTCCTTTTACTAAGGGATTGTTTATTTTAGGAAGTTTCGTAGCTGGCTTTTTCCTACGTATACGACTTCCCCACACGTAATTCTTTCTTTTCTTTCGTTTTGGCTTTTTCAGAGGTGGAGCGTTGAATTCTACAGGTTGTTCCACATCAGGAAAATACCCAGTAAATTCTTTAGTAACTTCTAGGTTTACAGGGTATAGGTTGAGATTCTCTAGGGCTTCCGATAACTCATTCATGCTGTTTAATATACAAAAATGCTAAGTTAAAATAATTTTTTAGAAATAACCTTTAAATTTTTATTGCATACCCTGTGACTAATTTATACAAAGGAAAATGGATAATTTAAACATACTAGTTTTTATTTATTTACTAGATGATATTTCGGATTTATAAGTGATAAGGTTGCTATTACGAAGTCATGGTATTCTAAATATTAGCATTTACTGCTACAGTGGCTAGCATATAAAGATCTGCCCATTTTTCATCTAATTTGTCCTCCCAAGGTGTTTTACTGGTTAATTCCTGGGTTTCCTGTTTAACTTTCTTTTCTCGGGCTTTCTTTATTTTCTCCTGACTTTTCTTAAGAATCAAACTTCTTTTATCCGGAGAAAGTGGTTTCTCGTATTGGGCTTTTCGAACAAATATTCCTTCTTCAGGAAATTGCAGGGAGTTTTGAGGATTTGGTTTGGGATGAACTTCCCTTCTCGTTGACTGACCTATCTAATTTAGGATAGATGCTGGAAAGCTTTTTCTTACCCATACTGTAACTAACAAATAGTCAGTTAATAAAACACATAATCACATAATAGTAATCAGGAAAAATTAAGTATTTCTAAATACTTAATTAGCTTAACTCAGTGGCTCTGATACCACCTTTTTCTGTCACGGCCCTCGACCCGGTTTGACCCGTTTCCAGAGCCGCGGGACAGAAAACCCGTGGTATTTATTTAATTGAGTTTAACAGTGGAAGTTATCATCAGGATCTTTTTAAAGCTAAAATTTTCCCGATTATTTTATTTCACAACTCGGGATAAAACCCCGGTAATTTACAATACGAAGAAATCTTTATATTACAAAACATATTTCTTTATTTTATATTGAGCCACTTTCTAAGCTTGCAGTGCTTCCCGGCACTTTTCCTGGATTACAACAGATCACCTGAAACATGTTTGAAAAAGGTTTTGTCAGCGGGAAATACTGAGTGAATCATTCTATTTACTAAAATGACACATTTGTTATAAATTACAGTATTAAGAGAGATTACAATGTTTCAGATATCAACCAACTACCCACAGTATTTGTCATCGACTCGTTTCGTGACTGTGGTCATATTACTATTGAGTCCGTTCACCCAATAGTAACGAGTATCATTAATTAGGTTCGCCCACCTAAAGTGATAAAAGTAGTAATGTGCACAATACCCCACATACCGGCTGTAATTTGGTGATTACATAAACTTAATCACTGTAATTATAACCTTGAAAACATTTAAGAATTTATAAAGCATTTTGATAAAAAGAGAATGACTCACATTGCAGATTTAACACAGACAGAGTCTAGTCTATGGATTAGTCTTGTTAACCTAATTTAAATAACAATGCACACAAAACTGGGTTAGTAACCAATACAGCATTTACGATAACTCACGAGATCAAATTCTCACAACGAACGACAAAGTGCGATACTTAAACATCCATCGAATTAACGACGAACGACAAAGTATAACCCTAATGTGGGCGGCACTTAAACATCCATTGGATATATTGATTGGTCGGAAAATGAATCGTAATAGCGATCGAGTTATTACCCTGTTTTACGGCAACAATTAGTGAATCGTGTGTGTTAATTGTGCTATTCTGATCGTAACTCAGTGCATGTAGCGAGAATTTACGTCGTTTTATCTTCCGAATTCAAGTGCCAATGTCTGCTATTTATACCCGAAATTTGGATTGGCTTACGGACCGTAAGACTCAACCCTTACGGTCCGTAAGGGACAAGGAATATTTATAGGTCAGCCACCTCAGGGACTAGCCTTGCTGACTTGACACCGCCCAAGCTTACGAACCGTAAGACTCAACCCTTACGGTCCGTAAGGGACACGATACCACTATAGGGTTACTGAGTGTGGGAGTAGGCTTGCTGAATCAGTACTTTTGAAATTTTAAGTTTTGACAGGTTTATATTTGGATAATCGTAATATAGGTTTTACCCCCCCCCCCCCTGAGTTTTAGGGGCCCTGATCCTGATTCTGAAAATTCTAAAAATTTTAGGGTTTGTGCAGAATCACTTGGGTGTCTCAATTAGGGTTTCCTATTGGACAAATTAATTTAATAAATATGGCTTTCGATGAGAGTTGTTACATTCTCCCCACCTTAATAAAATCTCGTCCTCGAGATTTACTGGAATAAGTGTGGATACTTTCGCTTCATTTCTGATTCCAGCTCCCTAGTGTATTCAGCTCCTCTCTTTGAATCCCACTTTACTTTAACTAGCACTAGTCGTTTGTGCTTGAGAAACTTCACTTTTCTGTCTTCTATCTGAAGAGGTTTCTCAACAAATTTTAACTTTTCGTTTACCTCTATGTCTTGAAAAGGTACTACCAGAGATGCGTGTGTTAGACATTTCTTGAGATTGGATACATGAAATACATCATGTACTCCAGCTAACTCTGCTGGTAGTTGTAAACGATAAGCAACTGGTCCTATACGTTGGATCACTGGAAATGGTCCTACATACCTTGGACTTAGCTTTCCTTTCTTACCGAATCTAACAACTCCTTTCCAAGGGGAAACTTTCAGTAGTACTCTGTCTCCAACTTGGAATTCTAACGGCTTGCATCTATTATCTGCATAACTCTTCTGGCGATCTCGAGCAGTCTTCAGCCTTTCCTTGATTTGAGTAATCTTATCAGTCGTCTCTTGCACTATTTCAGGACCTGACAATTGACTTTCTCCTATTTCTGCCCAACAAACTGGAGTTCGGCACTTTCGTCCATACAGTGCTTCGAATGGGGCAGTTTCAATACTTGAATGATAACTATTGTTATAGGAGAATTCAATTAATGGTAAGTGATCGTCCCAATTCCCACCAAAATCTATTACACATGCTCGGAGCATGTCTTCTAGAGTTTGGATCATCCTTTCACTTTGTCCGTCTGTTTGTGGATGATATGCCGTGGTTAGGTTTAGTCGGGTTCCCATTGCTTTCTGGAAACTTGTCCAAAAATGAGAAGTGAACCGACTATCCCTATCCGATACAATGGAGAGTGGAACTCCATGTAAAGATACAACTTCATCTACATACAACTTTGCCAATCTTTCCATGCTAAAGGTTTCTTTCATAGGCAGAAAATGAGCAGATTTGGTTAATCGATCCACAATTACCCAAATCGCATTATTACCTTTTCTGGTTTTGGGTAACTTAGTAACAAAATCCATTGTTATGAGTTCCCATTTCCATACAGGCATTTCTAACTGTTGTAGTAGACCTGAAGGTTTTTGGTGTTCTGCCTTAACTTGTGAACAAGTAAGACACTTAGAAACATATCTTGCTATATCCTTTTTCATGCCTATCCACCAAAAATTCTTTCTTAAATCTTGGTACATTTTATTGTTTCCTGGGTGTATGGTATACCTAGACTTATGGGCTTCCTCTAGGATCTTATTTCTTAATTCTCCCTGCTTTGGTACCCAAATCCTTTTCTTATGGAATCTCCAAATTCCATCAGCTCCTTGCTCTAATTCTTTTATTCGTCCCTTCATTCCTTCAACAACATCCTCTATTGCTGTTTCTTGAAAATGCTTCAGTTGTTCCATTAAATCTAATTGTAGATTTAATCTGAGAGCACGAACTCACTTTTGCTTTTCATGATACTTACGACTTAAGGCATCTGCAACTACATTTGCCTTTCCTTCATGATATTGAATATCACAGTCGTAATCACTTAGGATTTCCATCCATCTCCTTTGCCTCATGTTTAATTCTTTTTGCCCAAAAATATATCTTAAACTTTTGTGGTCTGTATAGACAGTAAATTTACTTCCGTAAAGATAATGTCTCCATATCTTAAGGGCAAAAATTATGGAACCTAACTCTAAATCATGAGTTGTATAGTTTTCTTCATGCTTTTTCAATTGTCTTTAAGCATATGCAATTACCTTTTTGCGTTGCATCAGCACGCATCCAAATCCTAATTTTGAAGCATCACAATATACTTCAAAATCTTCAGTCCCTTCTTGTAAGGCTAAGATTGGAGAATTGGTTAATCTCTGTTTTAAAATTCTAAAGGCTTCTTCTTGTTTAGGTCCCCATTCAAACTTAATAGCTTTACAGGTTAGCTTGGTTAATGGTACAGCTATCTTGGAAAAATCCTTAATAAACCGTCTATAATACCCAGCTAAACCTATAAAACTTCTAATTTCCATTGCGGTTTGTGGAACCTTCCAATTGGTAATTGCCTCTATCTTAGCAGGATCTACATGAATACCTTCGTGATTTACCATATGTCCTAAGAATTGCACTTCTTGTAACCAAAATTCACACTTTGAGAATTTGGCGTAAAACTTTTCTTTTCTTAACAAAGTTAAGAGTGCATGCAGGTGCTCACAATGTTCTGTCTGACTTTTGGAATAAATAAGTATATCGTCTATAAAAACAATTACAAATTTATCCAAATACGGTTTACAGGTTCTATTCATCATGTCCATAAATGCAGCAGGTGCATTTGTTAACCCAAAGGGCATGACTGTAAACTCGTAATGACCATACCTAGTTCTGAAAGCAGTCTTAGGTATGTCTTCTTCTTGTACCTTCAATTGATGATATCCGGAACGTAAATCGATTTTAGAAAAATATCTAGCTCCTTGAAGTTGATCAAACAGATCATCAATCCTAGGTAATGGGTATCGATTCTTAATTGTAATCTTATTCAATTCTCTATAATCAATACACATTCTCATTGAACCATCCTTTTTCTTTACAAACAACACTGGCGCTCCCCAAGGGGATGAGCTAGGTTGTATGAATCCTTTACTTAGTAATTCATCTAATTGTGTTTTTAGTTCTAACATTTCGGTAGGAGCTAACCGATAAGGTGCCTTAGCTATTGGTGTAGTTCCAGGAATTAGATGAATCCTAAATTCTACCTCCCTATCTGGTGGTAACCCTGGTAACTCTTCTGGGAATACATCTGGGTATTCTGAGATTACAGGAATTTCCTTAAGTTCTTTACCCTTAGTACTAATGATTACCGAAATCATATATACTATTCCTTGTTTTCGTTCATAACTAGCAACTTTCATTACTGATATGAACTTCATAGGTTTACGTGGTTTATCTCCTGTAATCATGATTACTTCTCCAGTAGGTGCTTGAATTTCTATAGAGTTTTTATCACAAATGATTTGAGCATGGTTGGCTATTAACCAATCCATTCCTAACACAACATCAAATTCAGCTAATTTCATAGGTAACAGATTTACAGCAAATTTATGACCTGAAAGTTCTACTTCTACTTTTTGCAAAACCTGATCTATTTTAACTGAATTCCCATCTGCGGTTTCAACTGTAAAAATTTGCCTAATGTTGGTTAAAGGTAACTTAAGAGCTTGACAGAATAAAGTATTTATAAAACTTTGGTTTGCACCAGAGTCAAATAATACTTTTGCGTAAATGTTGTGAACTAAGAACGTACCAGCTATCACATCTGGAATGAGTTCTGCTTCTTGAGTGGTTAGCTGGAATGCTCTGACATTCTTCTTAGTAGCTCCGTCGGTCGCCTTGGCTTTGTTGTCTGCTGGTTTGACCAATTTAGGACATTCTGTTTTAAAATGCCCCTTTTCTCCACAGTTGAAGCAGACTATGGTTTTCCTTCTGCAGTTTTCTTCACGATGTCCTATGGTTTTGCAAAAATTGCAGGTTACATTACATCTTCCATAATGTTTCTTTTTGCAATTTCTACAGAAAGGTGGATTTGAATATTGCCCTGCTCCTCTTCTCTTGAAGTTATTATTATTACTCACCCGAAATCCTTGGGTAATTTTCTGAGCCAATTCCTTTTTCCTGTTTTCATCTTGCGTGCGTACCAATTCATCAGTTAGGGTGTTGGCTATTTCCACTGCATCGTCAATAGTGCGAGGTCTCGCAGCTTTAACGATATTGCGGATTTCGCTAATTAATCCCCAAATATAGCGAGAAATGAGTACCGGTTCTGGCGAAGCCAGCGTTGGTACCACTCTAGCATATTCAAAGAATGTCGAAGTATAACTGCGACAATCCACATTCACCATCCGATGGTTTAAGAACTTATTTGCCATTTGGTCTTTTTCATATTCGGGACAGAATTTTCTTTCTACAAGAATCTTAAATTCTTCCCAGTTCATGGAGTAAGCCCTATTTCTTCCTTTAGCTTGTAACACCGTGTTCCACCATTCGAGCGCCCCTTCTTTAAAAAGATTTGACGCGTACATGACCTGATCATCCTGAACACATTTACTTATGGCAATTACTGCCTCGGTTTTCTCTAACCAACGCAGTGCCGCAGTCGCTCCTTCATTGCCTGCAAACTCAGTGGGTTTACAAGCAAGAAATTCCTTATAAGTGCAACCAGGTGTTGCAGCTTTCATTTTCTTAGGGAGCGGAGCTTGCCGTGGTTCATTATCATGATTAACATGATAATTGCCTCCGCTTACGCTATTACTGAAGTTATCTTCAGAAATACGTTTGCTAGGAATGATTTGTTGCGGTTCAATTGGATTTTTAACAGCAGCAACGAACGCTGGAATAGCATTGGCTATCCCTTGAGCAACGATATTTTCGATATCCTGCCTAGTCATATATTGATCCCCCGGGTGTTGCTCAGATTGATTAACCTCATTAACTGGTTCGTTATTAGCGTTTTCCATCTGATAATATATATAATTTATTAGTATTGATTAAATAACAATTGTACACAAAACAATCATACAAATTCCAAATACGCACATATATAGCCAAAACTATCAATTTCTTGATTTCTATTTTTATATTTTATAGTATGCATCAATACACACTATCTTACAAAGTTTTATTCGTAGTTATTTTACAAACTGATTTTGCTATTACTATTACACAACTACAGTTTCATCATCCCACTATCTCTCGTTATTTGTCTTTCTAAAAACGAAGCTCCCTTTCATCATACTTCCAGGCAATTTGTCCCCCTATCTCCCGGATTCTATTTCCTGCATCCATTAACTCTTCGCCAAAATGGCGAAGTTCTGCTAAATTCTCGTTACTCATGGGTGGATTGGGTAATGGTTCAGGATCAAACTGCGGAAGAAAGGAATAAGGACTGTTGACAATGTTTTGGAATTGCCAGTCATTTGTCCACCATTCGTCCATTTCCAGAGGTTGGGGATGGACTATAGGTTCTGGGATTGCTGGTGCTAGGTTGATAGGGAGTTGATTTTCAATAGGACGAGTAAAAATATTTGTATTGACAGGCTGAATAGTATCACAGCTTGCCAATAGAAAATCTATTTCCTCCTGAAAAGTCATTCCCTGGTTTTGTTTGGAGCTTTCTCCAATTTCCATCTGAGTTGATCTAGAACCTTTTCCAACCTCCATTTCAATTTCCTTAGAATATTCCTCAAACTGCATCCCCATTTGCATAGAATCTTCCTTAACTTCAGTCTCCATCTCCTGCTTAGAACTTTCACCGGTTTCAATTTCTTTTCCTTTTACTAAGGGATTGTTTATTTTAGGAAGTTTCGTAGCTGGCTTTTTCCTACGTATACGACTTCCCCACACGTAATTCTTTCTTTTCTTTCGTTTTGGCTTTTTCAGAGGTGGAGCGTTGAATTCTACAGGTTGTTCCACATCAGGAAAATACCCAGTAAATTCTTTAGTAACTTCTAGGTTTACAGGGTATAGGTTGAGATTCTCTAGGGCTTCCGATAACTCATTCATGCTGTTTAATATACAAAAATGCTAAGTTAAAATAATTTTTTAGAAATAACCTTTAAATTTTTATTGCATACCCTGTGACTAATTTATACAAAGGAAAATGGATAATTTAAACATACTAGTTTTTATTTATTTACTAGATGATATTTCGGATTTATAAGTGATAAGGTTGCTATTACGAAGTCATGGTATTCTAAATATTAGCATTTACTGCTACAGTGGCTAGCATATAAAGATCTGCCCATTTTTCATCTAATTTGTCCTCCCAAGGTGTTTTACTGGTTAATTCCTGGGTTTCCTGTTTAACTTTCTTTTCTCGGGCTTTCTTTATTTTCTCCTGACTTTTCTTAAGAATCAAACTTCTTTTATCCGGAGAAAGTGGTTTCTCGTATTGGGCTTTTCGAACAAATATTCCTTCTTCAGGAAATTGCAGGGAGTTTTGAGGATTTGGTTTGGGATGAACTTCCCTTCTCGTTGACTGACCTATCTAATTTAGGATAGATGCTGGAAAGCTTTTTCTTACCCATACTGTAACTAACAAATAGTCAGTTAATAAAACACATAATCACATAATAGTAATCAGGAAAAATTAAGTATTTCTAAATACTTAATTAGCTTAACTCAGTGGCTCTGATACCACCTTTTTCTGTCACGGCCCTCGACCCGGTTTGACCCGTTTCCAGAGCCGCGGGACAGAAAACCCGTGGTATTTATTTAATTGAGTTTAACAGTGGAAGTTATCATCAGGATCTTTTTAAAGCTAAAATTTTCCCGATTATTTTATTTCACAACTCGGGATAAAACCCCGGTAATTTACAATACGAAGAAATCTTTATATTACAAAACATATTTCTTTATTTTATATTGAGCCACTTTCTAAGCTTGCAGTGCTTCCCGGCACTTTTCCTGGATTACAACAGATCACCTGAAACATGTTTGAAAAAGGTTTTGTCAGCGGGAAATACTGAGTGAATCATTCTATTTACTAAAATGACACATTTGTTATAAATTACAGTATTAAGAGAGATTACAATGTTTCAGATATCAACCAACTACCCACAGTATTTGTCATCGACTCGTTTCGTGACTGTGGTCATATTACTATTGAGTCCGTTCACCCAATAGTAACGAGTATCATTAATTAGGTTCGCCCACCTAAAGTGATAAAAGTAGTAATGTGCACAATACCCCACATACCGGCTGTAATTTGGTGATTACATAAACTTAATCACTGTAATTATAACCTTGAAAACATTTAAGAATTTATAAAGCATTTTGATAAAAAGAGAATGACTCACATTGCAGATTTAACACAGACAGAGTCTAGTCTATGGATTAGTCTTGTTAACCTAATTTAAATAACAATGCACACAAAACTGGGTTAGTAACCAATACAGCATTTACGATAACTCACGAGATCAAATTCTCACAACGAACGACAAAGTGCGATACTTAAACATCCATCGAATTAACGACGAACGACAAAGTATAACCCTAATGTGGGCGGCACTTAAACATCCATTGGATATATTGATTGGTCGGAAAATGAATCGTAATAGCGATCGAGTTATTACCCTGTTTTACGGCAACAATTAGTGAATCGTGTGTGTTAATTGTGCTATTCTGATCGTAACTCAGTGCATGTAGCGAGAATTTACGTCGTTTTATCTTCCGAATTCAAGTGCCAATGTCTGCTATTTATACCCGAAATTTGGATTGGCTTACGGACCGTAAGACTCAACCCTTACGGTCCGTAAGGGACAAGGAATATTTATAGGTCAGCCACCTCAGGGACTAGCCTTGCTGACTTGACACCGCCCAAGCTTACGAACCGTAAGACTCAACCCTTACGGTCCGTAAGGGACACGATACCACTATAGGGTTACTGAGTGTGGGAGTAGGCTTGCTGAATCAGTACTTTTGAAATTTTAAGTTTTGACAGGTTTATATTTGGATAATCGTAATATAGGTTTTACCCCCCCCCCCCCCCTGAGTTTTAGGGGCCCTGATCCTGATTCTGAAAATTCTAAAAATTTTAGGGTTTGTGCAGAATCACTTGGGTGTCTCAATTAGGGTTTCCTATTGGACAAATTAATTTAATAAATATGGCTTTCGATGAGAGTTGTTACATTCTCCCCACCTTAATAAAATCTCGTCCTCGAGATTTACTGGAATAAGTGTGGATACTTTCGCTTCATTTCTGATTCCAGCTCCCTAGTGTATTCAGCTCCTCTCTTTGAATCCCACTTTACTTTAACTAGCACTAGTCGTTTGTGCTTGAGAAACTTCACTTTTCTGTCTTCTATCTGAAGAGGTTTCTCAACAAATTTTAACTTTTCGTTTACCTCTATGTCTTGAAAAGGTACTACCAGAGATGCGTGTGTTAGACATTTCTTGAGATTGGATACATGAAATACATCATGTACTCCAGCTAACTCTGCTGGTAGTTGTAAACGATAAGCAACTGGTCCTATACGTTGGATCACTGGAAATGGTCCTACATACCTTGGACTTAGCTTTCCTTTCTTACCGAATCTAACAACTCCTTTCCAAGGGGAAACTTTCAGTAGTACTCTGTCTCCAACTTGGAATTCTAACGGCTTGCATCTATTATCTGCATAACTCTTCTGGCGATCTCGAGCAGTCTTCAGCCTTTCCTTGATTTGAGTAATCTTATCAGTCGTCTCTTGCACTATTTCAGGACCTGACAATTGACTTTCTCCTATTTCTGCCCAACAAACTGGAGTTCGGCACTTTCGTCCATACAGTGCTTCGAATGGGGCAGTTTCAATACTTGAATGATAACTATTGTTATAGGAGAATTCAATTAATGGTAAGTGATCGTCCCAATTCCCACCAAAATCTATTACACATGCTCGGAGCATGTCTTCTAGAGTTTGGATCATCCTTTCACTTTGTCCGTCTGTTTGTGGATGATATGCCGTGCTTAGGTTTAGTCGGGTTCCCATTGCTTTCTGGAAACTTGTCCAAAAATGAGAAGTGAACCGACTATCCCTATCCGATACAATGGAGAGTGGAACTCCATGTAAAGATACAACTTCATCTACATACAACTTTGCCAATCTTTCCATGCTAAAGGTTTCTTTCATAGGCAGAAAATGAGCAGATTTGGTTAATCGATCCACAATTACCCAAATCGCATTATTACCTTTTCTGGTTTTGGGTAACTTAGTGAACAAGTAAGACACTTAGAAACATATCTTGCTATATCCTTTTTCATGCCTATCCACCAAAAATTCTTTCTTAAATCTTGGTACATTTTATTGTTTCCTGGGTGTATGGTATACCTAGACTTATGGGCTTCCTCTAGGATCTTATTTCTTAATTCTCCCTGCTTTGGTACCCAAATCCTTTTCTTATGGAATCTCCAAATTCCATCAGCTCCTTGCTCTAATTCTTTTATTCGTCCCTTCATTCCTTCAACAACATCCTCTATTGCTGTTTCTTGAAAATGCTTCAGTTGTTCCATTAAATCTAATTGTAGATTTAATCTGAGAGCACGAACTCACTTTTGCTTTTCATGATACTTACGACTTAAGGCATCTGCAACTACATTTGCCTTTCCTTCATGATATTGAATATCACAGTCGTAATCACTTAGGATTTCCATCCATCTCCTTTGCCTCATGTTTAATTCTTTTTGCCCAAAAATATATCTTAAACTTTTGTGGTCTGTATAGACAGTAAATTTACTTCCGTAAAGATAATGTCTCCATATCTTAAGGGCAAAAAATATGGAACCTAACTCTAAATCATGAGTTGTATAGTTTTCTTCATGCTTTTTCAATTGTCTTGAAGCATATGCAATTACCTTTTTGCGTTGCATCAGCACGCATCCAAATCCTAATTTTGAAGCATCACAATATACTTCAAAATCTTCAGTCCCTTCTTGTAAGGCTAAGATTGGAGCATTGGTTAATCTCTGTTTTAAAATTCTAAAGGCTTCTTCTTGTTTAGGTCCCCATTCAAACTTAATAGCTTTACAGGTTAGCTTGGTTAATGGTACAGCTATCTTGGAAAATCCTTAATAAACCGTCTATAATACCCAGCTAAACCTATAAAACTTCTAATTTCCATTGCGGTTTGCGGAACCTTCCAATTGGTAATTGCCTCTATCTTAGCAGGATCTACATGAATACCTTCGTGATTTACCATATGTCCTAAGAATTGCACTTCTTGTAACCAAAATTCACACTTTGAGAATTTGGCGTAAAACTTTTCTTTTCTTAACAAAGTTAAGAGTGCATGCAGGTGCTCACAATGTTCTGTCTGACTTTTGGAATAAATAAGTATATCGTCTATAAAAACAATTACAAATTTATCCAAATACGGTTTACAGGTTCTATTCATCATGTCCATAAATGCAGCAGGTGCATTTGTTAACCCAAAGGGCATGACTGTAAACTCGTAATGACCATACCTAGTTCTGAAAGCAGTCTTAGGTATGTCTTCTTCTTGTACCTTCAATTGATGATATCCGGAACGTAAATCGATTTTAGAAAAATATCTAGCTCCTTGAAGTTGATCAAACAGATCATCAATCCTAGGTAATGGGTATCGATTCTTAATTGTAATCTTATTCAATTCTCTATAATCAATACACATTCTCATTGAACCATCCTTTTTCTTTACAAACAACACTGGCGCTCCCCAAGGGGATGAGCTAGGTTGTATGAATCCTTTACTTAGTAATTCATCTAATTGTGTTTTTAGTTCTAACATTTCGGTAGGAGCTAACCGATAAGGTGCCTTAGCTATTGGTGTAGTTCCAGGAATTAGATGAATCCTAAATTCTACCTCCCTATCTGGTGGTAACCCTGGTAACTCTTCTGGGAATACATCTGGGTATTCTGAGATTACAGGAATTTCCTTAAGTTCTTTACCCTTAGTACTAATGATTACCGAAATCATATATACTATTCCTTGTTTTCGTTCATAACTAGCAACTTTCATTACTGATATGAACTTCATAGGTTTATGTGGTTTATCTCCTGTAATCATGATTACTTCTCCAGTAGGTGCTTGAATTTCTATAGAGTTTTTATCACAAATGATTTGAGCATGGTTGGCTATTAACCAATCCATTCCTAACACAACATCAAATTCAGCTAATTTCCAAGTGTTAGATTTAGTGTTAAGTGTGTTTATATGTCTTAGGACATAATATGATGTTTAAGGTCCATAACTAGCTTGGTAATATTAAAATAATGCCTCTAATAACATTTTGATGTTCCGGGTAGTGTCCGGTTGTTCGGTTAAATACCAGTTCGTTAAAGTGCTAAATTGCACCGTTTAGTGTCTTTCAAGTATCTTTTTGTGACACTTTTAATTCCCGACACTTAGGGAAGTATTCTGGTTGATAAATCATAATTTCTGCAGAATACTTTAGTACCATTATGCTGATTATAGCTGAATTTAGATAAATTCTGCACTTAAAGTGCGTTTCGGGTGCTTTTTAGTGCGTATTTTAGCTTCCGTAAGGTATATATGTAAACCCTTGTATGTACTCTTGGGTTTTAATGTATTCTTGTCATTGGACCTACACCTAGGCCCCAATTTTATTGTCTGACTACTTTCTGCAGAATTGTTGACACAAAGTGTCTTACCGGTGAGTTTACTAGTATTTCTGACGCAACGCTCTCGTTTATGCATAAAGCAATATTTTGTAGTATAAAACGTGCATGAATTCACTTGTTTAGCATGTAATCAGTCAATGTTGACATTTAAGCACATAATTGCAGTCATTAAATAACAATTAAAGTGTACGGAAATTACCGGTTTGGTGCCAGTTGTCACAGTCTCCCCGCGTTAAAAGAATTTTGTCCCGAAATTCAGGCTGAACTAACTCTCGCAGGAGTTTTCTTGAATAGGTGGGGATACTTTTCTTTGAACTGGTCTTCACGTTCCCATGTGTACTCGGGTCCGTGCTTAGAGTTCCAACGTACTTTGACAAGTTTAACAGTGCTCCTCCTGGTCTTGTTGACTTTCCAGTCTGTAACCTCAATGGGTTGTTCTGTAAATCGGAGGGCGTCATCAATATGTACTTCATCCACAGGGATGATCACGTCTTCTTGTGTTGGACTCTTCTTGAGGTTGGATACATGGAACGTATCATGTACTCCGTTAAGTTCTTCCGGTAATTCCAACTTGTATGCCACGGTACCAATTCTTTCCAAGATTCTGAATGGTCCGATGTATCGTGGGTTCAGCTTCCCACGTCTTCCGAATCTAACTACGCCCTTCCAAGGTGAGACCTTCAGCAAAACTTTGTCTCCAACCTCGAACTGTAACGGTTTTCGTTTTTGATCAGCGTAGCTCTTTTGTCGATCTCGGGCCGCCTTAATGCGCTCTCGAATCTGCATAATCTTGTCGGTTGTCTCTTGCACAAGTTCAGGACCAACCATACGTTTATCTCAAGCGTCTGCCCAACATAAGGGCGACCGGCACTTGCGGCCATACAGAGCTTCGAACGGTGTGGCCTTTATGCTTGTATGATAACTGTTATTATAGGAAAACTCAACTAAAGGTAGGTGAGTATCCCAGCTTCCGCCTAGATCCATGACACATGCGCGAAGCATATCTTCTAACGTTTGTATAGTCCGTTCGCTCTGGCCGTCTGTTTGAGGATGGAATGCCGTGCTTAGATCTAACTGAGATCCAAAGGCTTCCTGAAAGGATTGCCAGATTCTTGAGACAAAGCGTCCATCTCTGTCTGAAATAATCGAGATAGGCACTCCATGACGTGCCACGATTTCCCTTAAGTATATCTCTGCAAGCTTTCCAGTGCTATCCTTCTCTCGGATCGGTAGGAAATGCGCAGATTTCGTTAATCGATCAACTATTACCCATATCATATCGTGCCCTCTCGGGGTCCTGGGTAATTTCGTTATGAAGTCCATCGAGATTTGTTCCCACTTCCACATGGGAATCTCTGGTTGTTGTAGGAGGCCGGACGGCTTCTGATATTCAGCCTTAACCTTAGCACAGGTTAGGCACTTTCCAACATAAACAGCAACGTCGCTCTTGAGTCTCGGCCACCAATAGTATTCTTTTAAGTCTTGATACATTTTGTCCGATCCTGGATGGATCGAGTATCTTGATTTATGTGCTTCATCAAGGATGACTTTTCGAATACCGCCATAGAGCGGAACCCAAATACTCTTCTTAAAGTATAAGGCTCCCTCTTCATTTGGCACCATGTATTTCAGCATACCCCTGAGGTATTCAGCTTTACGGTTTTCCATCTAAAGGGTTTCTTGTTGTGCATCACGAATGCGTGTAGTGAGGTTCGTTCGAATAGTCATTTCCAATGCTCGAACCCTTAGGGTCTTAACCCTTTCCTTTCGACTTAGTGCGTCTGCTACAACCTTTGCCTTTACAGGATGGTACTTAATCTCACAGGCATAATCGTTCAGCAGCTCGACCCAACGTCGCTGTCGCATGTTTAGTTCTTTCTGATCAAATATGTGTTGTAGGCTTTTGTGATCTGTGAAGATTGTACATCGAGTACCATATAAATAATGTCGCCAAATCTTCAGGGCGAATACCACTGCGCCCAGCTCCAGGTCGTGAGTGGTATAGTTTCTTTCAGGAACCTTCAATTGTCTTGAAGCGTAGGCGATGACTTTTTGGCGCTGCATAAGCACGCAACCCAAACCTTGTCGTGAGGCATCGCAGTATACCACGAAGTCTTCAGTGCCTTCAGGTAATGATAGTATTGGTGCATCGCATAGCTTGTTTTTTAGTAGTTGGAAGGCTTCTTCTTGTTTAACACCCCAGTCGTACTTCTTGTCTTTCTGGGTAAGGGTCGTTAGCGGTTGAGCTATCTTGGAGAAATTCTCGATGAATCGCCGATAATAGCCCGCTAGGCCCAAAAATTATCGAACTTCAGTTGGGGTTTTGGGGGCTTCCCAATTCTTTATTGCTTCAATCTTGGATGGGTCCACATGAATGCCCTTTTCTTTCACAACGTGACCAAGAAATTGTACTTCGCGAATCCAGAATTCGCATTTTGAGAACTTTGCATAAAGTTTCTCTTTCTTCAGTAACTCCAAAATGGTTCTGAGGTGTTGCTCGTGCTCTTCTTTCATTCGCGAGTAAATCAGGATATCATCGATAAATACAATCACGAATTTATCGAGATATGGTTTGCACACGCGGTTCATCAGATCCATAAATACCGCTGGTGCATTCGTCAGTCCGAATGGCATCACAAGAAACTCGTAGTGCCCATAGCGTGTTCTGAATGCAGTCTGTGGTACGTTTTCTTCTTGTATTCTTAACTGATGGTTCCAGATCGAAGATCGATCTTGGAATAGTAGCTTGATACTTGCAACTGATCAAATAAATCATCAATCCTCGGTAGCGGGTACCGATTCTTGATAGTGAGCTTGTTCAGTTCCCTGTAATCGATACACATCCGCAGAGTTCCATCCTTTTTCTTCACGAACAATACCGGAGCTCCCCAGGGCGAGAAGCTTGGCCTTATGAATCTTTTATCCAACAACTCCTGGAGTTGTGTAGATAATTCTTGCATTTCGGATGGTGCAAGCCGATAGGGTGCCTTGGCCACAGGAGCGGCTCCTGGAACCAAGTCTATACGGAATTCGACTTGTCGTTGCGGAGGTAGTCCTGGCAGATCTTCGGGAAAAACATCAGGGAATTCCTTCACCACAGGAATGTCTTCGAGTTTCGGCTCCACAGCCTTCTTATCTACAACGTGTGCTAGGAAAGCAACACAGCCTTCTTATTGTCTGACTGCTTTCTGCAGAATTGTTGACACAAAGTGTCTTACCGGTGAGTTTACTAGTATTTCTCACGCAACGCTCTCGTTTATGCATAAAGCAATATTTTGTAGTATAAAACGTGCATGAATTCGCTTGTATAGCATGTAATCAGTCAATGTTGACATTTAAGCACATAATTGCAGTCATTAAATAACAATTAAAGTGTACGGAAATTACCGGTTTGGTGCCAGTTGTCACATTACCACTAGCAACTTCTACTGTCAAAGGCTTACCTAGTTTCGTTCTAGACACGCGAAGCAATGGCTCAAAAGATAACGACACAAAACTCTTATCGGCACCAGAATCAAAAAGAACAGATGCTGGTTGATTATTAACAAAGAACGTACCGTTAACCACTTCATTGTTTGCTTGCGCCTCTTGTGCATTCATGTTGAAGACTCGACCTCGAGCCTGAGCCTGAGCTGGATTCGCATTCACCAATCTTGGGCATTGATTGCGGTAGTGGGTCAGATCCCCACAGTTATAACAAGAACCTGGTGGGTAGCGAGGTCGTGCAGCTTGACCTTGTTGCTGAGCAAGAGGCTGAGCAACTTGTTGAGCCGGGTTCTGAATTGCCCGATTTCGATTAGCAGGAATGCGGCAGGTGTCAGCAAGATGACCAGATCTTCCGCAGTTGGTGCATTGACAACACTGGAGGTATGGTTGATGATGACCGTTACATCTGTTGCACAAAGGTGCATTGCCAAGATAGGGTTTCTTGGCGAGTGGTTGCGCAGGCTGATTTGGTGCAGCTTGGTTTGCCTGTGCAGTAACGGCGTAGTTTTGGGAAGCCTTACGCTTCCTAGAACCCTTCGAGTAACCAGAATCCTTACCCTTCTTGTTTTTATCTTTCTTGCTATCCTCTTTGTCAGACGACTGCTTCTTACCCTTGTCACCCTTTCTATGCAGCTTACCCCTTCGAACCTGTGACTCAGTCAATGTCGCAGATAGCTCGATTGCCTGACGGACTGTGGTAGGGTTACTACCAGTAACGGTGTCTTGTATGGAGTCAGGTAGGCCATCGATATACCTCTCGATAGCCTTCTCGAGTGGGGTAACCATTGTTGGGCATAACAAACTCAGCTCCTCATACCTATCAGTATATGCCCGGTGCTCACCACTATCCTGCTTCAGATCATCAAACTCTCTTTCTAGAGCTCGCAGCTCATGACGAGGACAAAACTCCCTCATCATAAGAGTCCTAAGTTCAGCCCATGTTTGTGCTAAAGCAACCTCAGCACCACGGTCTCTCATAACCCCGTTCCACCATGTAAGAGCCCTCTTCTGAAACACGCTCGATGCAAACTCAACTTTGCGATTATCAGGACACTGAACGTGACGAAATGTATTCTCAATGCTCTCGAACCATTGAAGAAGCCCAGTTGCTCCCTCAGTACCACTAAACTTGAGTGGTTTAGCCGAGTTAAAACTCTTGAAATTTCATGGAGCATTGTTGTTGTTGTTGGCTTGGTTATATTGAGCAATAAGATTTGGGAACGCAGCAGCCATTTGCTGCGCGATGATTTCTGCCAGTTCGGCATTTGGTAGCGGATTTTTGCGTCGAGGAGGCATTCTAAAAGAGGAAACATGAAAGGAATGAGTGAGACGATTAGGTGAAAAGAATAAGGTGAAACAAAAATCAACGAAAGCAAAGATGGTGGTCATTTGTCCGTATCACAAAGCAAACAAATGACACACAGTGACTAATCAAAGTAAATGGGTCAAAAATAATGCTCCGCGAAGACATGCTCGCCTATAAGTGAACACTCACCCCAAGAGTTCCCAGGTAAGAATGACTGGTCCGATTATGTGGATTTGTACGAACACTCTAGCCTTAGACAGAAAACCCAGGGTACAGGCATTCACTCTTCCAGTTTGCACGTGTTCACACTATTTAGAACCCAAAACTTTGACGAGATTTTGAAAACTTGGAAGGTTTAAGAGATTAATGATTCATTTTGGCTTTGTGCCTTCCATTATGTTTTGTTTTTGGTAATCACCTAAGGATAGGTGAAGTGTATGTTTTAAAATCTAAACACAAGACAACTTGTGTTGGGGTCCTAGAAAGGTTATAGTCTAGGTCAAAGCATTACTAATAACCTAATTCCCTATAACCATTAGCTCTGATACCAACTCTTCTGTCACACCCCGACCATGTAAAACATCAAATCATGGCGGAAACGTCGGGGAGTGTTGTAACAGAATTATTGTTCCACAACCATGGTAATTAAAATTACATTTTATTCAACAACCAAAAGTGGAATACATTGTTTCAAAACAAGAACCAAAGAGTACATCACATAATTAAACTAGTTCTATCTTTAATTTAAGTCTCTAAGGCACAGGTCCGCCCTAGCGTGTCACGAACATCCTAAGCAACAGCTCCTGAAAACACATGTGAAAATAGGTACGTCAGCATAAAAATGCCTGTGAGATACATAGGTTTTATGAAAATAGGATTCATGACTTATAAGTTTAGGAAAAAGTTGTTTAATAAAAATAAGTCATGAATCTTGTTAAATGTTTTGTTTTATAAATTGTTTGAAAAACGATAGCAAGATCAGATGATATGTATATATAAAAGATTATTGTATGGTTAGAAGAATAACCAAGCAAAAAGAGTTTGTATAAACCAAGTTATTTGTAAAACAATGTTTAAGTGAAAATATGTTGTAAATGTAATATGTATAACTGAATTGGTTTAAATAACGCTACGATATATAATATCATAAAAGCACTTATATATAGGAAGTACCAGCGGCGTATCCACCATGCTTTTATCATACTACATGTCGTCTCATTATGTAAATCACTTACCCAAACAAACACCAAAATGTAATGTTTAAACCAATTGTCAAATGTTTATGAGTAAACCAAGTCTATTGTCAATATAAACCATGTAATGTATAAGCAAAAGTCATGTATGGTAAGTATAATGAGACTACTTAAACCACAAGCAAAAATGTACAAAACAAAGTATTTTAAATCAATAAAAAGTTATGTTTTGTAAGATAAACACATGTTTTACTGATACAAACACTTATGCAGTAAGTTAACGCATACATTCAAGCCTTGAGACAGACGGATAACCCTAAGTAAAGGTTATCAAAAGAAATGTTTTCGGATTCAGTCATTCCTTTCATCCAAACAAACCTATGATGTCAGGAACGGGATTTGTCAAGTCCTATGGTACCATTACTTACTACGGAGCGGCGTAGCCAATGTTAATGAATGTAGTTTAGACCCGTTGAACAAACCAAATGTCATATCAATTGTAAACATGTAATGAAAGTAATGTACTAAGTATGCTAAGTTAACATACAAAGCAGAAAAGTCATGTAAAAACAATGTACTAAGTATGCTAAGTAAACATACAAAGCAGAAAAGTCATGTAAATCAATGTGCTAAATATGCTGAGTTAACATACATAGCAAAAGCAGAAAAGTCATGTAAATTAATGTGCTAAATATGCTAGGTTAACATACATAGCAAAAGCAGAAAAGTCATGTAAATCAATGTACTAAATATGCTAGGTTAACATACATAGCAAAACAAATGAAATTATGTACTAATAGTGTACTAATGAACATAGCAAGTATATGATATGAAAACATGGAAAGCATGAAAATAACAAGTAGGCACATGTGTTTCACCCCAAAATGTTTGAAAAATAGTAAAAGAGGGGTCTATGTACTCACTTGAGATTGCTCAATAGACTTTAGATATCCACCAAGCAAAGCTAGAAGGTTACAGAGTCAAACGGCACCTAATATAGGTAACTACATTAATAAACGGACCTAATCGGAGGATCGGGTAGCATGAGGGTTTGTAAACCAAATGAGTGAAGGAACTCACGTAATATGGTTTAACAAAGACTACATACTAAAACAAAACTTATCCTAAGTGCTTTCGACCCGTTACGACCCGTTTAGATAGCTTATGCTACTTTAACGCGTCGTTTGCGTAAAACGCGTTCGGAACGCCTAACTAGTCCTATGACAAGTAAAATATGCCTCAATATGTCTAATATTGTTACTAAATCAGTTTAGATGTCAAAATTTGGGTTACATATGCTTAAAATGAATTTTGGCGTAAAAAGGGCATTTTGGTAATTTACCTAAGGCATATATACTACCTATCATACAACTACTTAAACGATGTGACCATAAGGTATAACCTCGGATGGTTATTCCCTATACAACTATGGTCACCTAATGTGTTTGGTCGGATCCTAATGATCGACCAAATGGGTCGGGTTCGAAAGCATAAGCGATTGATTAGATCGCTTACCCTTACGACCCTAGACAAGCACAAATCTAAAAGTGATGAGCTAAGCATGTTAAAACTTGCTTAACGACTTTAGAAAACAGGTTTGGTATCAAAACAAACGGTTTTGATACCTAAGAGTAGTTTGGTTACAAAATACGCAAGAATACGCATTTTGGCCGAAAATACGACTCGTCACTGAGCCTGGATAACGTGGTAATCAGTAGGTATAGTCACTAGGGACTATAACCATCGTGATTACGCTCACGTTATGAAGTTCAAACGAACTTCGCATTGACCATAAACTGGTCAATGCAATAAGTCAAACAAAGTTTAACTTTAACGCTAAAACGAATGAAAAGAACGAAGGAAGACTTACAGAAGGTCCCCGCAGGATTTGAACCCGATTTACCCTCAGGTATGAAGTATGAACTCCAACTTAGTGGGCCAAAATCAGATTCAAATGTAGGTTTGAGCAAATGGGGTGGAGGGGTATTTATAGTTTTCGTACAACCGTTAGGATTGTTCATCGAGAAACGTGCTTCGATCTAGGCCGTACACATGGGCCCACTGTTTTATAAAACCATGGGAGCCCCTAGATTATGCCCATTGTTTGCTAAAAACCGTTTGCAAGTGGGGAATGAAGGTATAACAGCTGGAAACAGGCTGTTTTCAACAATTCTGCATATCTGGGAGGGCCTCGCGGCCAGCGTAAGGCATGATCAAACCTTACGCGCCCCGCCTGGGGGTCACAGATCAGCAACAAGTTTCCAAAATGACAATTTCAGTCCCTGTTGGTGTTTAAAGTCATTTCCGTCATGTTTAAGGCCCGTTAAGCAAACTTTTAAGGCCATAAAATGATGCCTAAACATTGTGAACATGAATCATGCTCAAAAATATGCCGGATGTCGGTTCGTTTGGTCGTACGATCGCGATATTCGCTTAATTACGACGAAATGCGCATAAGTGCGAAAAACGATCCAAATTGCGCGACGAATGGATTTTTCTTATGCCAAACACTAAAATAAAATATTTTAATGCGTATATAAATTTTTGGATGTCCGGATGTATTCAGAACGTAAGTTATGCGCGAAAAATGCAAACCTATGCACTTTTTGACGCTTTTAGTCCCTGAATGAGCATAAAGTTTATTTTAGCACACCGAACTCCTCAAAGCCTATTTCTAAGCTATGTAAAGGATATTTAGGGTGTGTTTAACTTATGATCATGTTCCAGAATGTCCGTTACAGTTCAAATCGGCATACTTTCGCAGTTTGTCGAATTTAGTCCTTGTAAGCGAATAGACTTGATTTTTGCCATACCAAAGCCTTCAAAACTTATTTCTAAGTTATGTAAAGGTTATTTAAGGTATGTTAAGTATATGTTGATGTTCCAGAGTATTTTTTGCGTTAAACTAATTACGTTTACGCACCAGTTTGCGTATAATTCTCCAGAAAGCGATATAGAGTTTGAAATTGAATAGAAATCGAAACATGAAAAATGTCAAACATAAACAAACAAACATTGGGATCAAATAACTTTATTTCATTGATAACTAAATTGTTTACAATGATTACAAGCACAAATCTCACACCGTGCCTATACGGATCAATTCGAGGAGCTTAGTTTGTTGTGCCCCACTATGGTTACCCCACTGGAGAAAGCAATCGAGAGATATATCGATGGTTTACCCGATTCCATTCAGGATATTGTGACCGGTGTTAATCCTACTACTGTCCGTTATGCACTCGAGTTGTCTGCTACACTGACTGAGTCTCAAGTCAGGAAGGGTAAACTTACCCGCAAGGGTGATAAAAAGAAGTCGACCGATTCTGACAAGGAAAAGGGTAAGGGTAAGAAGAAAGGTGAGTCATCGAAGAAGTCGAGGAAGCGAAAGGGTGCTCAAAATTTTGCTGTTACAGCACAAACTCCTCAGAACCCACCGACTCAACCTCCTGCAAAGAAAGCATATGCTGGTACCGCACCTCATTGTGCCCGATGCAACGGTCACCATGTTGCCCAGCAGGCCTATAAATAGTGTACTACGTGTGGTAGACTTGGACATCTGGCCAACATTTGTCGTATGGGTCAAAATCAGGCTGCCCAGGTTCCAGCTCAAGTTCAAGGGAATGTTGCGAGATTTCCACCTGGTTCGTGTTTTAATTGCGGAGAAATGGGTCATTTCCTCAACAACTGCCCGAGATTGGTAAATGTGAATCCGAATGGTAACACGATCGCAAATGTGAATCCTGCTCGTGGACGAGCATTCAATCTGAACGCGAACGAGGCGAGGGTGGATGACGAGGTTATTAACGGTACGTTCCTTGTTAACATTCAACTTGCATCTATTCTTTTCGATTCTGGTGACGATAGGAGTTTTGTTTCATTATCCTTTGAGCCTTTACTTGCGATACCTAGAACTAAAGTGAGGAAACCCTTATCTGTTGAAGTTGCTACTGGTAAACCTCTTGTTCTCGATTCTGTTATTCATGGTTGTCAATTGAACCTCGATAACCATGTTTTTCCCATTGACCTCGTACCGATGTAACTTGGGAGTTTCAACATTATCGTGGGGATGGATTGGTTAACCAAACATCATGCTGAGGTGGTTTGTTTTGATAAGATCATTCGTATTCCTCTTTCGTCTGGTGATGTTCTAGAAGTTCGTGGCGAGAAACCATCTAGTGGATTGAAACTCATGTCGTGTACGAAAGCCCAGAGTTATTTACGAAAAGGATATGTTGCCTTCCTGGCACATGTCACCAAGGAGAAAGGCAAAAACAAGAGTATTCAGGATATTCCGATTGTACGGGATTATCCAGAGGTGTTTCCTGATGAACTGCCTGGTTTGCCTCCAGTTCGTCAAGTCGAGTTTCATATTGACCTTGTACCCAATGCTAACCCGATTGCGAAAGCACCTTATCGTCTTGCACCATCTGAGATGCAAGAGTTATCGAAACAGCTTCAAGAATTATCGGATAAAGGATTCATCCGTCTGAGTTATTCACCTTGGGATGCTCCTGTCCTCTTTGTGAAAAAGAAGGATGGATCTTTTCGAATGTGTATCGATTATCGTGAGCTTAACAAGCTTACCATCAAGAATCGATATCCCCTACCCCGAATCGATGATCTCTTTGATCAGCTGCAAGGTGCTACCTGTTTCTCCAAGATCGATCTGCGTTCTGGGTATCATCAGCTTCGTGTATTCGAAGAAGATATTCCCAAAATTGCATTCCGCACGAGATATGGGCATTACGAGTTCACTGTCATGCCTTTTGGTTTGACAAATGCCCCAGCTATCTTTATGGACTTAATGAATAGGGTCTGTAAACCTTATTTAGACAAGTTCATCATTGTGTTCATCGACGATATTCTCACTTATTCAAAGTCGCGAGCCGAGCACGAGCAACACCTTCGTTTGACTTTAGAACTCCTGAAGAAGGAACAACTTTTTGCTAAATTCTCCAAGTGTGAATTTTGGCTTAAAGAACTTCAGTTTTTGGGACATATTGTCTACGAGCAAGGTATTCATGTGGATCCATCCAAGATTTTTGCAATCAAGGATTGGAATATACCAACGACGCCTACAGAAATTCGTTCTTTCCTTGGTCACGCTGGATATTATCGTCGATTCATTTCTAATTTCTTGAAGATTGCGGTTCCACTCACTGCTTTAACTCAGAAGAATAAGCCTTTTGAGTGGGGACCCAAGCAAGAAGAAGCGTTCCAAACGCTGAAACAGAAGCTATGTGATGCTCCTGTTTTATCTTTGCCCGAGGGAAACGGTGATTTCGTTGTCTACTGTGATGCGTCTAACTTAGGCCTTGGTTGTGTTCTCATGCAACGAGGCAAAGTTATAGCATATGCGTCTAGACAATTGAAAGTTCACGAGAAGAACTACACAACTCACGATCTTGAGTTGGGAGCTGTGGTTTTTGCTCTCAAAATCTGGAGACACTATCTTTATAGCACGAAATGTGTGGTTTTCACAGACCACAAAAGTCTCCAGCACATTCTTAATCAGAAGGAGTTGAACATGAGGAAACGACGTTGGGTTGAACTCTTGAATGACTACGATTGCGAGATTCGCTACCATCCTGGTAAGGCGAATGTCGTAGCCGATGCGCTTAGTCGAAAGGAGCGAGTCAAGCTTCATTCTGTTCGAACTCTATCTGATATTCAAACTCGTGTTCTTCAAGCTCAACAATTTTGTATTTCACAAAATTTGATGGGTAAGGAATTACCACGTCAACTTGAGCTTAAGCTCGAAGCAAAGGACGATGGTTTGCTCTACTTCAAGGATCGTTTATGGATTCCGAAACGAGACGATCTTCGCACCTTGGTAATGGATGAATCTCATAAGTCTCGATATTATATCCATCCTGGTGCTGACAAAATGTACAAGGATCTTCGTACTCAGTACTGGTGGCCTGGTATGAAGAAAGATGTTGCCTTGTATGTGTCGAAATGCCTAACTTGTCTAAAGTCAAGGCTGAACATCAACGACCTTCTGGTTTACTTGTACAACCAGAGATACCGGTTTGGAAGTGGGAGAACATTGCGATGGATCTCATCACCAAATTACCGCGCACATCTAAAGGTCATGACGCTATATGGGTTGTTATCGATCGATTAACGAAGTCAGATCATTTCATTCCGATTCGCGAGGATCTATCTGCTGATAAACTTGCAAAGATTTATGTTGATGAGATTGTATCTCGACATGGTGTTCCTTTGGACATCATATCCGATCGTGATGCTCGATTTTCATCTCATTTCTGGAAGACCATGCAATCTGCTATGTGAACCCAACTAAATCTAAGCACTGCTTATCATCCCCAAACAGATGGACAATCTGAGAGAACGATTCAAACTTTGGAGGATATGCTTAGAGCATGCGTGATTGACTTTGGTGGTAATTGGGATTCTCATCTGCCATTGATCGAGTTCTCTTACAACAATAGTTATCATGCTAGCATTAATATGGCACCATTCGAGGCTCTCTACGGTCGAAAATGTCATTCACCTGTCTGTTGGAATGAGATCGGTGAAGCTCAGCTTACTGGACCTGAGCTCATTCTGGAAACAACAGACAAAATCAAGAAAATTCGTGATAATCTTGTGACAGCTAGATTTCGTCAAAAGAGTTATGCGGATATGCAATGCAAGCCCTTAGAATTTCAAGTTGGAGACCATGTCCTACTCAAGGTGTCACCTTGGAAGGGAGTGGTGAGATTTGGAAAGAAGGGAAAACTTGCACCACGATATGTTGGACCATTTAAGATTGTTGAAAGAATTGGAAAGGTTGCCTATCGATTAGAGCAACCTCCAGAGCTTGGAAATATCCATCCGACTTTCCACGTGTCCAATCTGCGAAAGTGTTTAGCTGACGCTGATCTTCACATTCCACTCGACGAGATTCAAATCGATGAAACGATGCACTTTGTCGAGAAACCTGTGGAGATAGTGGACCGTACATTCAAACAGTTGAAGAACAAACGAATTCATTTGGTCAAGATTCGCTGGGAATCCAAATGTGGCCCAGATTTTACTTGGGAACGTGAGGACCAAATGAAGGCGAAATATCCGCAATTGTTCTCACAAGTTTCCTCTAGTTAAAATTTCGGGACGAAATTTCCCAAAGTATGGGAGCCTGTGACAACTGTGCTCTGTAATCAATGTACAATGTAGAACAATGTTAATTATTAATAAAACAATGTGTTTTGATGTTATTATATGTGTATTTGTGTTTGATGATTTTACAATTCGATTCGATTCCGACTTCAAGCTTTAAATCACTTTCTGGAAAGTTATACGCAAACTGGTGCGTAAACGCAGTCAGTTTAATGCGACAAACACTCCGGAATAGTGACATAGGCTTAACATACCTAAAATAACCTTTACATAACTTAGAAATAAGTTTTGGATGGTTTGGTGTGTTGAAAACAAGTCTATTCAATCGGAGGGACTATTTGTGTCAAACGGAAAAACTATACCGATTCGTATGGTATCGAAGAGTCCAGAACTTGATCATAAGCTAAACATACCATAAATAACCTAAACATAGCTTAGAAATAAGCTTTGAGGGGTTCGGTATGCGAAAACATGCTTATTTGATCTTACAGGGACTAAAAGTGTCAAAAACGACGTAAGTTTATATTTTCGCGCATATCTTACGTTCTGACCACATCTGGACAGCCAAAAATTTTGTAGACACTAAAATATTTTTATTTTAGTGATCGGCATGCAAAAATACCGTTCGTCGCTCAATTTGGATCGTTTTCGCGTCCGTTTGAGTTTCGTCGTAATTAACCGAACAACGCAATCGTACGACCAAACGAACCGACATCCGAGATATTTTTGAGTGTTTTGAGTTCCCAATACTTTAACTTCATTTTAGAGCCTTGAAATGAGGTTAACGGGGCTTAAACGTGTCAAAAATGAGCCGAAATGCAAGTTTTACAAGTTCAGGGGTTAAAACTGTCATTCTACCAAAGATGGCCCAGGCGGCCCGCATAAGCCTGGCCTTACCTTTACTCGGCCTGTGTCAGTCTTGCAGATCAGAAACATTGAATCTGGTCATTTAGCTCGATTTTGATGGTTTTGATCAATGGTTTTCAATGCTATGGGCTGGTTTGTGTGGAGAACAAGTCCCCCAATCAGTCTTTAACAATTGTATGGCCTAGATCATTCCCTCCTTGCCAAGAAATGATCCTAACGGTTTGCGAAAAACTATATAAGGCCATGTTCCCATTCAATTTTCCTCACATTTGATCTGAGATTTTCTCTAAGTGGTTGTGATTATTCACTACCTACCTGAGAAAAACTTGGAATCAAATCTATTTGGACCCTTTGTAAGTCCTCTTTCATTCTTTTATTGCTTTCCTAGGTTGAAAGTCAAACAGTGTTTGACTTTCAGCTTTGACCATGAGATGGTCAACGAGAAGTTCGTTTGAACTTCGCAACGTGGGCGTAATCACAATGGTTATAGTCCCTAGTGACTATACCTACTGATTACCACGTTGACTAGGCATAGTGACGAGTCGTAGTTTCGGTCAAAATGCGCATGTTTTAACATGCTTAGCTCGTCACTTTTAGTTTAGTGCTTGTTTAAGTCAAGCGGTCTAAACCACCGCTTAGACTTTCGAACTCGACCCGTTTTAACATGCAACCAAACTACTCTTTGTATCAAAACACTTTGTTTTGATATCAAAACTTGTTTTCTAAATTAGTTAAGCATGTTTTAACATGCTTAGCTCGTCACTTTTAGTTTAGTGCTTATTTAAGTCAAGCGGTCTAAACCACCGCTTAGACTTTCGAACTCGACCCGTTTGGTCGATCATTAGGATCCGACCAAGCATGTTTAGTGACCATAGTTGCATAGGGAATAACCTTCTGAGGTTATACCTTATGGTCACCTAGTTTAAGTAGTTGTGTGATAGGTAATTTATATGCCTTAGGTAAATGACCAAAATACCCTTTTCATGCATAATTGGATTTTTAAGCATATGTAACCTAAACATTTGTCACTTAACTGATTATGTAACCTAATTAGACATGTTTAGGCATATAATACTTGTCATAGGAGTAGTTAGACGTCTCGAATGCGCTTTTGCGTGAATGACGCGTTAAAGTAGCATAAGCTACCTAAACGGGTCGTAACGGGTCTAAAGCACTTAGGTTAGGTTCCGATCTTGAATGTAGGCTTTGTTAAACCATATCATAGGAGTTCCAACACTCATTTGGTTTACAAGACCTCATTCTATCCGATCTTCTGATTTAGGTGTCGATTTATTTACTAGTGATCCGATTACTAGGTACTACTTGAAATTCCTTGGTTTGTCTGAGCTTCGCTAAGTTCTTTAGATCAAGGATACCCTTCTATTCAATGTGAGTACATAGTTCCCCTATTTTACTGTTTTCAATTGTTTTGGGGTGATTCATATGTATTAAAACGATTTCGATATTTAAACAATGGTTTCAAAAACGATAAAGATGGTTTATATTAAACTAATAACGATTTCGATAATGTGAACGAACTTGTTGGTTGTAGTTACATAACGAATGACATTCATTAATTTTGGCCGAACCGACCAGTATTAGGTTATGGTACCATAGGATCTGACAAATCCCGTTATCAGACTACACCCATGGTTATGTGTGGGGGTTATGTAGGTAACGACCGAATCTGTGATTGTTAACTTACCCTTTGGTGGTTTGTTAATACGAGAAACGAGGTAGTCGAGTCACGAAGGTTTGAATGTTATTAGCGATACGACCATAAGTAGTTTCACAATTAAAACGAATACGATTTTGGGACGAGTTAAAACGATTTGAGACGACTTAAACGATATAAACGATTTGATTAAACGATTGGTTTGGGTAGTGATTAGATAATGGGACGGGTGTAGTATGATAGAATCATGGTAGATACGCCTCTGGTATATCTTATATATAAGTGCTTCTATCATATTACATTGCGTGTCATTATTTAGTTCACTTGGGAAACGATTTGAAACGATGTCACACAACGAGGTTTTCGAAATGATATAAACCATATGAGTTTTATTAACGAGTTTTAACGAGATGTTTTACGAATTGGTTTACTAAAACAAAAGTCTTTGAGTTAAGAATCATGGCTACGAGATTTTATAAATTATAGCCATCTTGATTTGAGTTGGTTAATCATGTTGCAATATTATATACTTTTCAAAACAAGTTTTTCGAGGTATTGCAATATATATAAACGAGCCATGATTCCGATACTCTTATAAAACCTATGTGCTCGCCAGCATTTCTTTGCTGACTTTATTTTTACATATGTTTCAGGTGGTATTGCTTGATGTGGCTTGCTAAGAAGCTTGTGTCACATAGGACCTGGACGAGGCCTTAGTGACTTAAAAACAGTTATAAACAATGTGTAGTTTGTTTGTTTTGGTATTAAGACAATGTAATTTATTAAATGAATCAATAAAATGAAACTTTTAATTACCATGGTTGTGAAACGATGATTCTGTTACAACACTCCCCGATGTTTCCGCCGCGGTTTCGTTGTTTTAACGCGGTCGGGGTGTGACATATCCCTGCTGACTCAGGTCAATATGGCTGAGGGTAGCGTTGCCTCCAAAAGAGGGACATGCCACTATAACTAAAATAATCTCTTAAAAACCCAAAGTTCGGAAATCATCAAAGGATAGATAAAGGATGAGTCGGAACCAAGTGTTTCTATCTTGTCAATTTGTTTCTTTATTTATTTAGTTTCTTTATTTTACTTATTAAAAATCTTTGCTCAAAATTTGATTAGATTAGACGTCGATGTTATTCCGATATTAAAAGCTCTTGTGTCCTTAGACGACCCCGGTATCTTACCATCACTATACTACGCCAACGATGGGTGCACTTGCCCTCTCGTGTTGTAGAGAGTGATGGTGTTATATCGTGTTTATAAATTTATACTGGAAGTGAACTTTATTCTATAATCTCTTCATGTTTTGTTGATTCACTCAGTCGTGTCTTTACGGTCTATATAAAGCACGTTAATTGCCTGGAAGGGGGTAAGAAGGGTGGTATGGGTGAAGTTCTTGCCTCGTTCAGTGTATAGATCCTGCGACGACTTGATTCAAGCTTATTAGGACTTTCTTTGAGGCAGATAGCATCAAATCAGGGGAAGCAAGAACGACTTGAATCCCTTATAAATAAACTACTATTAAAACTTTAAACCGGTCTTGCGGAACTGTATCGCTGCTGACTAATTATCTTACTTAATTATCTTTCAATATTCCGGCCTTGTGGGACTGTTTCCCTGCTGACTCAGACCAATATGGCTGAGGGTAGTTTTGTCTCCAAAAGAGGGACATGCCACTATAACTAAGATAATCTCTTAAAAAACCTAAAGTGCGAAAATCATCAAAGGATACATAAAGGATGAGTCGGAACCAAGTGATTCTATCTTGTCTATTTGTTTCTTTATTTATTTATTTACTTACTTTATTTTACCTATTAAAAATATTTGCTCAAAATTTGATTAGATTAGACATCGATGTTATTTCGGTATTAAAAGCTCTTGTGTCCTTGGACGACCTCGGTATCTTATCATCACTATACTACGCTAACGATGGGTGCACTTGCCCTAGCGTGTTGAAGAGAGTGATAGTGTTATAGCATGTTTTATAAATTTAAAACTTGATGAAAGAGTGAAAAGTATGTAAAAATATAATAAAAATCATACACACTCCAACACCACGTCAAGTTTTTGGCGCCGTTGTCTGGGACATAAGGATCTTAAGAAAGTTTAAAATTGGTGGCCTAATCATTTTTATGCATTTCTAATTCTTCTTTTTAGGGTTTTCTCCTATTTTGCTACTTTCTGTAGTAATAACACGCGGTCGTGTTTGATCAACATAGGGCCGTGTCAACCCCTAGTAACAAAAACTGTTTTCTGCCAGATACAAGCTGCTGCACAGGGTCGTGTAACAACCACACGGGACCATGCCTCAACAACAGTTCCTAAGAAAACAATATCGTTTGATCTCGACGGTTAAAACTTATCTGGCAACTATGGATGTCATTGATTATTTTTACCCCCGCCACTCTTACGGTGAATGGTGTCCGTTATGTGGAGGAATGCATAAAGATTTAGAATGTCCCATTCTAAAATTTGATCCCCACTAGTTAGACCCATCGTTTTCCTGTTACGATCACCTTAAGATGAGCGGGAGTAAAAACAATAACTACCATCCACACCTGAATTCCATCAAATCTCTTCCATAGGAGACATAAGCTCGGAAGAATTGTGTCAAATAGAAAAGATGATTCTCTAAAAACTTAAAGAAATAGAATCCATGATGAAGGCGCGATATTCATCAAGGAGTAGAAACGAAGGAGATTCGATGGAGCCATATTTAGGAATAAACAATGCCGAGGCCAACAAATCTACCCTAGCCCCGTGCAAAAATGAAGGCGATAGTTGTCCCTGTATCGACCTCACAATGAAGGACACCTTTACAGCGTGTGAATTTCACACCGACGGTTTAGACCAGAGCAAGTCGACTCACACCTTCTTTAATAAGAACCCGGAAAAGGTAAATACAAGAAGGTTTTGCCCTCCTACTTTTAGCTTAGGTTTCCACCTTTCCGACAACCTATTATGTTTTCGTACATCTCGCCGGAACCTAAGGTACATCAGACATTTCGGTGTTGTTCCAACCAGTAAGGAAACCCCCCCCCCCCCCCGCGTTAAAACACAGTTCCTTAAAAATTCTGACAAAACTTCATAAAAACCCTAAGAAACGGGGCTGTGTTCCTCGAACACGAGGCCGTGTCCCATCGACTTTCAGACATAAGGGGGTGTCAGAAGAACACGGGGCCATGCCTCCCGTATTTTCCAACACGGGGCCATGTCTACCTTGACATGGCCCGTGTGTCACTAATGGACAACATTCTCTGACTCATGTAGATGACACGGGGCCATGTCAATGTGCTGTCACTTCATATAAAGTCAACCATGAGAAGAATGTTTGGACCCATTCCTAAAAGACCAAGATCCTTCTTGATCTTACACAAATACCTGAAAAGGTAGGTTCATAAAAAGGTTTCCTTAAACCTTCTTGTCTTTACCACTTTTAGTCATTTCTCCTTCTTCAACCTTCAACAACCTCCATTGAAGCTTAAAACATCAAGCTTCAAAGCTTCAATTGATAGGTTAAAAGTATGATTTTTAGCCTAATTTTTTTTGTAAAAATACTATTTTATAACACTATTTTAAGTTATTTACGTTCAGAAATGCCAGAAACCAAACAATTATAGCTTAAAATAAAGGTTCTTGGGCTAAAATATCAGAGCAGTTCAAACAACATGTGGCCGAGTCTCACAAGCACAGGGACGTGTGACTTGTCTGTTACTCCAAACTTTAACAGTTTGTCATGTTTAACTAGCAAGTCGAGCTAGCAGAGTGGTACGTCTTTAACAAGCTCACGAAACATCCGAAGGGGGAGAAGACTCTCACTTGAAGCCACTCTAGTGCGCTATGTTTACGCCTTGAGAGAGTCCATTGAAGAAATGACAACGGTGGAGGAGGTCCTCATAGACCAGGTGAACTACCTTACGCTAGCCCTGGAGGATAGCTTTAGGGAAATTAACCTTCTTCATCAAAGGTTGAACATCTTGGTGATGCCCCCGATGGAGCCAATCTTACCTCAAGACGATTGGAACATCACTCACGAGGTGATTAATCCCACCGGGTGGGACGAAATACCCCTGGAACCTCCAATCAATGCCCACTTTGAGGTTCCAATAAACCCCACTCCTCTCCCACAAGAGGAGGTCGATGATGAACCCTTTATCTTCCTACCAAGCGATATTGAGGAGATGCTCAACGATATTTGAAGGAGCATTCCCGAAGAATAGCTCAAAGCCCTCATTTTCTGAAAACTAGTTTCGGTTTTTGATATCTTCCATAGATTTATCTAGGGGAAAGCTATTTGGGTTTAAAAAAATATTCTCATAGGGTATCCACCAATTATCTATCTATCAATCTATCTTAGGATTTAACTTTCTCTGGTATTTTTATCTTTCTTTTTAGTTGTAATGATGGATGAATGGAAAGAAATTTGGTGTGATAAAAACAAAGTGTGCAAAAATGATGAAAATGGCCAAAGGACGTTGAAACAACACCCCATGCACGAAAACAGATGTCTCCCGACGTAGAATCTTCAAAACATTAAGTGCAGCACGGGGCCGTGTAAGGTAAGCACGCCCCCATGCCTCAAGTCTGCAAAAATAATCTTGATTCTGCAACCTTCACACGGGGTCGTGTCCCATAGGCACGCCCCCGTATTTGTCTTCTTAAAAATTTTGTTACTGGCACTTTTAACACGAGGCCGTGTCCCCCGAACACGCTCTAGTGTCCAGTGTCTGATTTTTGAAGAAAAAAAAAGGTTGTTTTTAACCCACATTTACACATTTAATCAAATCTAACCAATTTTAGACACATTGAGGACATGTGTAATTTAAGTGTGGGGGGGGGGGGACTTGAATTTGTTTCTCCTAAAACAAGTCTTACACAAAACTCTAATTGGAACCGCTAAAACACCCCAAATCTTTTTCAAAAATATTTTTTTAGTTTTTTTTGTATTTTTTATAGTTTAAGTTAGAAAACCAAGTTCTCAAAGTTCAAGTTTTTACAAATTTACAGCCGATAACGCCGTGATAAAAAGAACCATACTAGAAAAATTCATACAAATGCATGGCATTTTTTTTTAAATTTGATTGTATATATATTTTCACACTTTTACCCCTTTTCCACAAAATTGTGAGTTTTGAGCGTTTACCGAGCATTCAATATCATATCCCTACTAAATGCTCATTTTTCATTTCTTGTGTGAATAGCCCGTATGATTCTTACGAATCTAAAACTTGACAAGACAATACATTTCCGGTCCTTACTGACCAATCTAAGTAAGTATATGATTGATGTATTAGGACCATAAACCCTTTTTCTTTTTCAACCTTATTTTCTATTTTATCTCCCCACAAAAACTTCTCTTAGTCAACCCCTTTGAACCTAAATCTTTCATTTCAAAACCCGCAAAACACCATCACCCAAAAACCATCTTTCACTTTTCACACCTCTTTATTTAGTAAAATTCGTTTCTTTTGAAATACGCAAAAGCATGTGACTTAATTTCATTTATTCAAATATATATATATATATATATATATATAGTTTCTTGAAATAAATAAGCAAACTTATTGCTTATAAGGATTCAGTTGGTACCTAAGTCACAAATAAATTTTCAAAAGAAAACCGACATTTTACGCCTTTAGCCACTAATAATACTACCATACCTGTAACACCCCAAAACTCGACTTATTTAGTTTCTATTATGTTATCACATTTAAAAGAAGGAAATTTAATAACTAGGTTATTAAACCTAGTTAAATGCTTGGTTAAAACAAATAAGAATATGAAATTGGGTAAATTATGAACAAGTGACAAACATGAGGGGGTTCATATGGAATAAATGGAAAGATAAAAGATAAAATTAAAATTAAAACCCTCAAACCACACACCTGGGCGTGTGTGTCGATCAAAGGAGAAGAAGAAAAGGGGGAAAACCCCTAATCATCATAAATTCAGCAAATTAAAGCCCTAGATGTGATCTTGAGTCCATGCATGTCTCGATTTTGGATCATCTATGCATTCTTGAACACGAGGTAAGTAGAATTTTGGTGTTTGATGACTTTGAACGTGATGGGTGTTCATAAATCCGTAAAACTTTTGTGAAATTAGTATGAATAAGGATTAGAAAACACCAATAGAACATGATTGATGCTTGAATTTGACTAAATTGATAGTGAATATGAAAACCCACTTGAAAGTGTGATGATGAGAAGAATTATGTAAAAGTTCTATGTTAATTAGTTTAATGATCAAGTATGATAGTGTTCATGACAAAGGATTGTTAGTTAGAAACAATTTAAAATGAAAGTTACATAGAAAATTTATGAAATTTGGTGTTCATGATGGTGTTGATATGTAATGGTTATATTATGTTTATGAAGCTTGTACATTATGCCTAATTAGTTGTATGCATGCCAAGTGTTTGTTAAAATGCTTGAATGAAGTGAAACTCATGTTAGACAACACCACCATGTTAGAATTTAGAAACTTTGGATGATAGTGTTTTTAAACCAAGAAAACGAATGTAATTGTGACATGAGGTTTAAAGTAAGTTGATTTTGAGAATTGTAGGAATACAAGAAGAAGGTTCAAATCATTTCGGATCGCAAGCAAATAGCGACAAAGGTAAGTTTTCACGCTTACGAACTTAGTAGCATGTAATGTGAATGATATTTAATTCTCTAGCTTTATATTTCGTTAATATCATGAATCTCATGTAAAGATGGCATTAAGGTTATGGGTCAAATGAGTAGAATTGGATAATGTTGAATTCGGAACGCTACATTTAATGTAAGCGAGAATTAAAGTAAAGAGATGGTGCCGAAATTAGGTAGTAATTGACTTTCGACTCACTTCATAGTATACATATAGAATTTTCACGATTATGAACGTGGGAAATCATGTATGGTTATGTAATGAATGAAGATATTAAGATAGGTATTGATCTAGTTAGACGAAGGTAGTTATTTAAGTCAAGGTAGTTTGATGGGATTAAACGGGTCGAATAAATAAGTATAAGTAAGGTATCGGTAATGAAATTCGTAATGATTAAGGACCCGGGGTGAGGACTCTTAGTCTAGTAGGTAGGGAATTGTTCTATGAATACTTAGGAACAAGTTCCAAGTGTTTCGGACACAAAACGAACAAGTTAGGAGGATTTTGGTATCAAGTATGAGGGCTGAACTGGGCACCACCGTAGCTTACGGTGCCCACCGTAAGCTACGGTGGGTACTGGACCTTTATTTCTGCCGTAAGGCAGTCTATTGCCACCGTAAGCTTTTTGGGGCCACCGTAAGCTACGGTATCCACCGTAGCTTATGGTGGAGGTCAGGTGCAAAAGTAATGTTTATGTAATTTCTTCGTTTTTCTTCGTATTCGGACCCCGTGAACCCATTCCAAGCCTCGTTAAGTTTTTATAATGTTCCTTAACCCTATCAAATGGCTTGGTAAGTTACGGGTGAGTATGGAACTCATTCTTAAGATCCGAAACATACCCGAAAGATATTTAAAAAGCGATTATGACGTGTGAGTAAGAACGGGTTATGTGAGCGAGTATCCGGGTAATGAATTAAGTATGTGGGTATGCATATATATATATAGATTTAACTTCATTCCAATGGCTTAAACTTATAAGTAATCATGAATAGGAGTGAGTATGTATATAAGTTGGTTCGTACGTGTCTTATTACATGGAGGTTTGTAATTAGGATACGTCAGTAAACCATATTGAATTGTGTAAGTGCTACGCATGAACTTGTATATATGTACGTATGTAAGGGTGTATGTATTAGATGACTATAAGTATACACACGGATGTACGTAGGCACGATGTAGTATTTATGGTACCCGAAGGAATGGGGCTTGAATAGATGTATACATAGCTTCAAAACGTTTGAGTAGTAAGTTGCTAATTATATGCCTTGAGAATGAAATGAGATTTGCAGGTATGCTATTGAAATCCGTTGTGCAGTTTTGAGGAATTGGAATGCTAGATTGTACGTGGAAGAATGATCGAAAGGACTTGCAGGAATAGAAAGAATGCGGCGTGGTCATTTAATTATGTATGATAGATTATGAATTGTAGTGATCAAATTCTAATGATGTGCATGATTGTGGTGAATGTAGGTTACGCAGATTAACATCGGTATAAAGTATCGGAGGATTGAAGATCGAGTCAAGAGCAAGAATTGTAAGGGAAGAGTAGTCACATAACTGGGGATTTTATCTGTAACTGGATGCGATAATCAAGAATGAACGATGTAAATCTTTTAATAAAGTATTAAATATTTCTAGTATTAGACATCAGGTATGTTACATGGTTAATAAAGAAAGAAAATTTTAAGGCACGAATTTCCGATGCATCATTTTTAAGGTATTACGTTTTAGGCCGTTACAATACCCTTAACCAAAAACCTACCCTTTCAAAGTTCTCTTGATATTTACAAAGATTAAGTTAAAAGGAGAAGGTTTGACTACTTGTCAAGCATATGGTAGGAGTAAGTTCCATACCAGGACCGAGCGTTTCACTTATACATCTTCGGCCGAGTGTTAAGTGATTACTTGTGAGGTATGTGAATTTACTTGTGAGGTATGTGAATTTATATATAGCTAAGTGTGTGTAGTAGTCTCGGGATCTAAGATTGATCGTAAGAGTGTTTGTCAAACAAAGGCTATACTTGACTAATCACTTACATCACTTGGTGAAGACAATTCATTTATGTATTACTTTTGATTTCCAAGCTTTGAAAGTGAACTTTATTCTATCATCTCTTCATGTTTTGTTGATTCACTCATTCGTGTCTTTACGGTCTATATAAAGCGCGTTAACTGCCTGGAAGGGGTTAGCAGGGTGGTTTAGGTAAAGTTCTTGCCTTGTTCAGTGTATAGATCCTACGAGGACTTGATTCAAGCTTATTGGGACTTACTTTGAGGCAGATAGCATCAAATCGGGGAAGTAAGAACGGCTTGAATCCCTTATAAATAAACTACTATTAAAACTTTAAACCGGCCTTGCGGGATTGTATCCCTGCTGACTCAGACCAATATGGCCGAGGGTAGCGCTGCCTCTAAAAGAGGGACATGCCACATTTTGCATTATTAACTTACTTAATTATCTTTCAATATTCCGGCCTTGCGGGACGGTATCCCTGCTGACTCAGGTCAATATGGCTGAGGGTAGCGTTGACTCCAAAAGAGAGACATGCCACTATAACTAAAATAATCTCTTAAAAAACCCAAAGTGCGGAAATCATCAAAGGATAGATAAAGGATGAGTCGGAACCAAGTGATTCTATCTTTTCAATTTGTTTCTTTATTTTACTTATTAAAAATCTTTGCTCAAAATTTGATTAGATTAGACGTCGATGTTATTTCGGTATTAAAAGCTCTTGTGTCCTTAGACGACCCCGGTATCTTACCATCACTATACTACGCCAACGATGGGTGCACTTGCGCTAGCGTGTTGTAGAGAGTGATAGTGTTATATCGTGTTTATAAATTTAAAACTTGATAAAAGAGTGAAAAGTACTTAAAAGTATAATAAAAATCATACGCACTCCAACACCATGTCAGTTGTGCATAACGATGGTTACAGAAGACGGGATTTCAGATTTTCGTGGGTGTTCACAGATTTGAAGTTTACCAGTATGGTGTTTGAAGTTTCTATCAATTGCCGATTGGGTTTTTGAAATTTAAGGATTTTAGCAAGATGGGAGAAATAAAAAACCGAACGCAGATGTGGTCAAAGTCGAAACGGAGAAGTTACATTGATTAATTTCATGTTGATGAATGTTCGTGAAGATTGTAGTTTAGCAAATCAGAAGAGGTCAGGAACCGAGCAAACAAAGAACTGAAGATTCATTTCAGGGGGAACTTATTGAAGATAATGCAAAGCCGAATCATTAATCAAGGGGGAATTAAGTGAAGATATTAATAGCACTTGATTGAAGTTACAGAATATTCAAACACGGCTTACATATTTAAAGATCAAGATTCGACAGTGATGTACAAGGGGGAAACTGTTAGTGCATATTCTGTGTGTCCACCACTGTACGAATAGGCTAGATAGAGCATGTGTTGAATAGTGTGTAGTTGCGAGTTAGAAAAGAACACATGACATTTTGGAGAGGATGAGAACTCATCTGTACGGACAAGCTAATCTGTCCCAAATGTCCACGTCTATAAATAGGTGTCATGTGTTCATAGTTGATAAGTTTTGGAGTTTTGGCTGGAGAGATTCCTAATGCTCTCTCTAGCATGTCAACGATGTATGCTCTTTCGGTATGAAATGGAATCTTCTACTTTTGCTTCTTCTTAATAAATTTCTACCGAACTAGCTTTATCTTATCCAAACTTTCGTCTAAACCCACCGGATCCGAAACTTTCATTATTCCAGAATGTTTAATAGCTACAGAATGTCAAGTGATTAAATACTTCCAATTTAATCATCTCATCTAGATTACATTTTTAATCTCTCATCTTTAACAAAATTATAGATAATTAGTTAGTAGTTATACTTTAATAACTTATATAACACTAACTCCCCCCCCTCCCCCTCCCCGATTTTTTAACGGTCATAACTTTTTGGTACGTTAATATTTTTTTAAAATTACACCATATAAATGAGTATTTTGCTTTCTTTAATTTGAGTAAAGTATTGCTATAGTTTTTTAATAAAAAAAATGATATGTTACGTGATTAACAGTGTCTAAGGGTGAGTAATAACAGAATCGTTAACCGAAACCGAACTGAAATCAACAAAAAATTGAATTAACTGAAACTGATTAACCAAAACCCCAATTAACCAAAAACGGTTATTGAATTTTTTGTACCCTCATTTAACCAAAATTAACTTAACCAAACCATTCATATATTTCTAGCTTTTATACCTTTAGTTCATATATTTCATATTTAACCAAAATTAACTTAACCGAACCATTCATATTGAATTTATACCTTCATTTTATGCACCTATACATCCATTTCATGTATTTATACCTAAATTTTATGTATTTCTAATCAAAAGTTTTAGCAAAAGTTTGGTTTTGATTATTTGCCGAAATTAAATGAATCAAACCAAAAACCATCAATCTAACTGAACAAACCAAACCGATTAACTAAAAACATATTGGTTAATAAAATAGACTAATCGATGACCACGATTTCGGTTGAGGACAATAATCTAACCAACCAAACAAGGCACACAGTGGCAATGTTTGTGTTTCCCGCCGCATCGCGCGCGCATCTATCGGTTATTAACCAAAACCGGTTATCGGTGAGCAATAACTAAATCGTTAACCTAAGAGAAACCCAAAACAGACGAAACCGAACCGAATCGTTCATATTTTCATATATTTCTAGCTTTTATACTTCTAGTTCATATTGTTTGTATGTTATATCTCCATTTCATATATTTATACTTTCATTTCATGTATTTATACCTCAAAACCATATATTTCTAAGTAAAAGTTTTAGCCCAAGCTTGGTTTTTTCTATTTATTGAAAACCAAAAACTGTCAATCTAATCGAATAAACTGAAGTGATTAATCAAAAACCAATTGGTTAATAAAATAGACTAACCGATGACTTTGGTTTCGGTTTCGGTTGAGTATAATAACCGAACCGACCCAACCATGCACAACACAATGAAATGGATTACCTGATTACTTCACTTTTGATGTATATCTATCACAATGATGCTACAATATATATTATATGAATAAGAAAACTACCAAAAAGGAGTATTGTAATGCGATGTGTCGCTCCCGCCACATCGCGCAGACACCTGCTAGTGTTTATAATATAAGTATGATGTCATCATTTATTAATGTGTCGATTGTTTATGGCGACCCCATATTACACGGATCATTACTAATTACTAATTACCTCGAAGGACAAGCGGGCGAAGATCGAGTTAAAGAACATGGATTGTACGGAAGGGTGGTCACTTAATTTGTATTCTCATGTTATGTTTGATATATAAATTAAGGGTAAATGATGTAATTCTTTTCAAGGAAGTCGTTTTAAATGCTTATCAAGTATGTTAGAATATTCATAAAGAAAGAATTTTTAAGGTTCGTATTTCCGCTGCGACTTTTGGTTAAAATGTAGTAGGATCTTACACTCGGGATCTAGGAAACCATGGTGACACAAGACGTACCTTTGCGAATGATTAAAACTAAAATAATTAATTAATAAAATTGGTTGGTGTTTTGTATTTATTATATTTAGGATTGTTTTAGGATAGCTTTCATCATTTGAAGTTCCTTTTTCATCGTGCGCTTGGAATCACAAAATGCAACTCTTGAGTAGATCTTTCCTACCTCTCCTTTTATTCATTTAAACATTTTGGGGTGTATTATGTGCATTTTCAATACTTCAAGTTCATTATTCATTTAAACATTTTGGGGTGTATTATGTGTTGTTGTGATTTATTCATTGTTTGTTGTGCTAACCATTGTTGCTAACCATTATTCAGGTGGATTCATCGGCTGACTAGATTCCCCCGACCATGGGTTGTAGTCTAGTATCGCCACTACATTTAGATTCACTCGTTGGTGGGCTTGAGTCTCATATTCACAGTGTTGATTACATTTACAGCAAGTTTACATCTTCATGTTTGGTTGTGGTTTATTTAGTTGCTTGTATGTATTTTCATCACTTATTTACCGTTGAATTTCATGTTAATATTTTCCTGTTAAAACAAATAAACAAAAACAATTTAACGTAAAACATCTAAATTTACTCACCAACTTATGTTGATCCAAAAATCTATTATTACACATGATACATATGAACAAGTTTGAAGAAGTTGATGATGACATGTAGGGATGAGACCTTAGAAAATAAAATGGATATTTATATGTTATGTTTGTATTTCAAGGATATTTGAATTAATTTTTGTGAAGCATGGTTTAAATTTGATTATAAATAATATTTCAGGTTTTAAATATTTTGTATTTCATGTCCCGGTCACCTAATCCGTTGCGAGGCAGGGTGTGATACCATTCTTGACGAGACCATTCCTACAAGGATAAACCCGTCGATTTAGATTTGGTTTTTCTTCGCAAGTGTTCATGGTTAGGTTGCTTAGACCCATGTTAGGTAACAATTATTTGGGTCCCCTTTCAACTTTAACAGGTTAAATGGGTAAATCATCCACATAATAAGAAAACAAGTCATAGGTCAAACGGGCCAAAAGTCTTCCAAAGTGTATTTTTAGTGCATGCAAGCTACTAAATCACTTTATTCTGTTGAGTACTATTGAAACCATATATCTTTAATAAGAAAAATAGTAAATTTCTCTTCGCGTTGGGGCGGGTCAAAATGTAAAGTAACTTAGATTTGTATTAACAACATCTGAATCGAATCTAAACAAAAGTGACGTCAAAACGTAGATTAACCGAAGATGTACATAAAAATAAGCACGAAAACGTATTATATATGCCCGACTTATTTGCGAAAGAAATTTACGTTGAACACCAACTTGAACTTATACCGACACGTACATAAAAATAAGTACAAAATTATGTTTTTTAAGTACAAAAAATAGTACCACGCGTTGCGGTGGCTCCAAAACGTAAAGTAAATCGAATTTATACAGTCTAATGAAAAATATTATATTTGACCCGACTTGTTGTAAAACAAAATTTATGCCAAAACGTAGATCATATTAAAACGTAAAAAAAAAACAAAAAAGCGTAATAAACATAATCAGCTTGAATTTATACCAACACATACATAAATATAAGCACGCAAAAAACGATTATAAAGTTTTTAGAAAGTTGAAGGGTTGTAAGTGTCAATACTAAATGTTGAAGGGAAAGGCTAAAAAACATACTACAAAATTTATGTGAAAACGTAGATCATATTAAAACGTAAAAAAGACATATTATATCTGAGTCTATCTATTTTCAAAGAAATGCAATCAACTTGAATTTAAACCGACACGTACATAAATATAAATACGTAAAAAATGATTATAAAGTTTTTCAAAAGTTTTAAAGTTGTAAGTGCCAATACTAAATGTTAAAAGGTAAAGGGTAAAACAAACATACTTGACGACAAAAAAAGAAAACCAAATAAAGGTTGACCAATAGCCAGTGCCATGCATCCAACTTATTATTGCAACTATAGAGAATGAGCGGTCAGTGTTTTGGGTCAACCACGGTATTTTTGAGTCGTACTAAAAAAACTACCTACTTTTGAGATCCGTATATATAAAGATGAGATTGGTACTTGATCATAAAGAAGAAAAATCTAATCTTTTATATATAGGAGTATCTGCATAGGAATATATGATAATGCAACTTGGGTGTTCCTTATGTCACCAATAATCTCCACAAGAACATGAGCCATCAATAAACAAATGGAATCAGTTATTATCACGTAAAACTATCTCTCTACCTGTAATTTTCGAAAACAGCTTAATTGCCATGTAGCAGTCACCACAAACACGTATATTTTTCACGACCCGAATCACGTCACCAGGTTTACTGCTGATTAGACCAAACGCGATAGCTAACTTCTCACTGTGACAACCCAAGAAATGCTCTTTCTCTTCATCCTCAACATCAAATAACACAAATTCTGTTGTCGGAACATATCCCATTTGTTTTAGTCTCATGGTTAACTCACTAAGTTTAGCATAGATTTGTTCCCACATTGGATGAGATTTGTCTCCAACAAGAAACTCATGAACAACACCTTTTACCTCTATCCAACAACATCCTGGTATCTTCCGAATGCTTCTATGGCTCATCGCTGATCTTATGTTCTCAGCATCTTCCCAGTTTTTATTAGCCGAGAATATGTTAGATAATAGTACGTAATTTCCTGAATTCCAAGGCTCTAATTCAATCAACTTTTTTAAAACATATTCGGCTAGTTGGGTATCGCGATGTAACCTGCATCCACTCAATAGTGCTCCCCAAACAATGGCGTTAGGTTCCATTGGCATACTTTTGATCAAAAGATGAGCCTCGTCTAATAAACCAGCTCGCCCAAGGAGATCTACCATGCACCCGTAATGTTCAATCGAAGGAGTTAACGAAAAGACACGAGTCATATTATTGAAGTATCTTTTACCATCATTAACAAGACCTGCGTGTGTACACCCACAAAGGATACCAATAAAGGTCTTCCCATCTGGGTGTATCCCTAACTTCTCTAGTTGACCGAGAAGACCGAATAAAACTTTGGTTTGACCAGTCATTCCAAGACCGGTTATTACAGCATTCCAAACAATAAGATCTTTTTCTTTCATTTCTTTAAACACTCTCCAAGCACTTCCCATTTTCCCACATTTTGCATACATGTCGATAAGTGATGTACCGACAATAGGGTTATACAAGAACTCGTTTTTATCAACCAATGTACGCGCCCACTCCCCTAGCTCAAGAGCTCCCAAGCTCGAACAAGCGGAAAGAACTCCAACTATGGTGTAACAATCAGGCTTTATGTTATCATTCTTCATTCTGTAAAACATATCCAGAGCTTCTTTCGGCTCCCCATTTGAAACATAACCTTGGATCATCGCACCCCAAGTAACCGCATCCTTTTCACGCATTTGATCAAACGTCGCAAGTGCTTTCGTCATGCTTCCACATTTCGCATACGTATCCACAAACGCAGTGCCAACAAATATATTCTTACCCATTCCAAGACCCGTTACGCAGCTATCCACCCACTCTGCAGTCCTCAAATCCCCTAACCGAGAACAAGCCGACAAAATCCTTACAAGGGTAAAACTATCCGGTCTCAAATTCATCTCCATCAACTTCCTAAACACATCAAGAGCTTCAGTAAACCTATCCAATTCAATATACCCACTAATAACCGCAGTCCATGAAGCCGCATTCTTCTCAGGCATTTCATCAAACACCTTACACGCATCATCCAAGCGCCCACATTTCGCGTACATACAAACCAACCCAGTCTTAACAAAGACATCCCAATCATAACCCACTTTCACCATGATGGTATGCAGCTCCACACCTAATCGTAAGTCCAAAACTCTGGTGCAGGCTTTCAACACAAAGGGGAAGGTAAAGTGGTTTGGTAAGAAACCCAACTGGCGCATTGAGTGGAATCGGTTGATGGATTGATGAAAGTGATCATGGGAAACGAGGCCGCGAATGAGGGTGTTCCAGACGTACTCATTGGGTTGTTGGATGTGGGAGAAGAGGAGTTGAGAGTAATGTGTGTTTTTGTTGAGATTGAAGCTGCTACGTAAGAGAATGTTGCAGAGGTAACAGTCGTGGAGGAGATTGGAACGGAGAAGACGAGCGTGGATGTGTTTGAGGGGCTTGATTGAGGTGAAACCTTGAAGAAGACGAGTTTTAATCTCTGAGGAAATGTTCATATTTCATATCTAACCAACAACTGCTTATTCATACTTTATGCTTTGGTTTCTTGTGAGTCTGAAATTTAATCATCTATTTTACGTATGTGTATTTTATTTAACATTATTTTACTCTTGTTTTTATAACTAGAGTTTAACGTTGACTATGTGAGTCATAAAATCATGCTAAGTAATGACGATCAAAACCTAAAATAATCATAAAACACAAATTTATATCACTACATGATGTAAAACATAAGCAAAGACAAATGTTGTTTCTAACTTTTATTTGTTATATTACTAGACATGATGATTTCTTAATAATCAGATATTCATTTCTATTCCTTTTTTTTCTCCAAGACTTGTGTTCGTTTTCAATACCTTTACAAGGTAAATGTCATCTCAAAATTCACGTTAGAAAAATATAAAATTATATATATAAACATCGTTAATGACTTAGGGGCTGTTTGGTAGCCTCTTAATGACCATTCAGATGCTACATTTTAATGGTTTAAAACATCTGAATGAATAAGAGGTAACCTCAAGTCTGAATGGTTAAGAGGTAACCTCTGAATGGTAAATCATCATATGTCACATTCTTCTACCTACTCATTAGTAAAATTCTTAATGGTTCCATTAAGAGGTAGCCTCTTAATGACCATTCAGATGCTACCAAACCGCCCCTTAATTACCAAAGGGATGTCCATTTGAGAAGATAATTAAATTCAGAAGAAAAAGAACAAAATGTACAATTGTAAAACATTAAATAGTTTTTCTTTCATCTCATTTATTTTATTATATTTGACTAATTAATTAGTCATAAAAACTATCATTCTCCACACTAAAATTTTTGCCTACATACATCAAAATTTATCCTACACGTTTTGAAATTCATCATACACAACTCGTAATTCATCCTACACACGTCGTAATTTATCCTACACTTTAAATTATTTTTTTTTCTTCAAAAAAATAATGTTTTTTTTAATAAATTACAAATTTAATGTAGTTAGCTATTAAAAAGGAATACTACCAATTAATGATCTATCTAATTTACCAATATAATCTTAGACCATGTGTAGTGGTGAAGAAATATAATGCCCCCACCATGGGGCATTATCTGACACGTGTCATCCCAGTCAGCATGGGGCATTATAGCATAAAGTGGTGTAGTTGGGCATTATTCCAATAACCCCCATATTATTTTTAATGAAAAAAAAAAGCACACGAATTGATTGGTGTAGTGGGGCATTTTCAAAAAGTTGTCAGGACCCATGTGGCTAGCTCAAACTTGATTGGTGGGTCAAACCATTCCACAAACAACTTAAGCGTTTTAATTAAAAAGCCGGCAACCAATTTTTCCAAAAAAAACGCCCGGAAACGCCGGGTGTAATGGGGTGGGGGGCGTTTTGGGGCGTTTTTTTTTCAATTTAAAAAAAAAAAACGCCCCACTACGGGTGGTCTTACACTAATATTAAATACAAAAATTAAATGAAGTAAGAGGAAGCATTTTTATTGGTTGAAATTTCTTCTTTTTATACTTACAAAAAATTTCTTCTCACTTGAACTCTCCACTAATTACCAAAGGGTTTCGGCCAAGTGGTATGGGGCTCTTTATCCAAGGGGATGATTGGATGAGGGTTCGATCCTCACAATGTTAAAAGAAAACATCAGTAAGAGGCCTGAACCATTAATAGTCAGTATAATGCTTTTAACTATTCAGATGCAAATGTCTGATCAATTCAGATTATAGGTCTTAACCAGTCAGACTCAGTATAATGCTTAACCATTCAGAGGCAAATGTATGAACCATTCAGGTATCTGCTCGCGAAACAAACAGTCTAAACTAGAGGTGGCAATCGCGTCGGGTTGATGGGTTGGCGGGTTGGTGTATTGAAATGTTCAACCCGAACCCGACCCATATTATTATTCGAGTCAAAGATTTCAACCCTAACCCGACCCGTTTAACCCATATTTTTAAATGAGTGATATAAGTTGACGATTTATAAAAGAGTTGTTCGGTTTTAAGCAGGTTATCAATAACATGTTTAATGATGAGTATGAGTGTGATAAATAAATAATATAATGTGTCAAAATTAACATTATCATTATTAGAACTAACCATGTAAAATAGAAACTGAAAAAACAAAAATATAAAAAATAGAAACCGGAGAAACCGAACCCGACCTATTTTTTAAACGGGTCGTGTCAAAAATTGTTGCCCCTAGTCTGAATCATTAAATGTTGAACCAGTAAGAGGTCTGAACCATTAAGAGCCTCATTAAAATCTAAACAAACAGCCCCTTATAGTTTAATAGCATTCACAATGTCTTTCATATTTATGTGAGTCTAACCTTTATACTTTTTTAAAGTGGTTGTAAATGGTTGTGAGTGGTGAAGAAAAAAACGGAGAAAAAGTTATTGTTCATCAGTAAATTTGAAGAAAATACTATTCACATCTATAATTTTTTAATAGTTTTTGAAAGTTGTTGTAAGTTGAGGAAAGAGAAAAAGTAATGATAAAAATCAAAAAAATATATTATTTAATTGAAAACGAGAAAAAAAAATGAGTGTTTTAGTGTAATTAAAGAGATGGAGTAAGAGAATCCATTATGAATGCTCTTAGATGAAGTAAGATACTGTTCACTTCTATAATTTTTTAACACACATAATCTACATTAATTAACTTAAACCAGACATGAAATTTGGTTATTTTAATTCCTTCTTCAGTTTGTATTTCATTTAAACCTGACATGAAATTTGAATATTTTAAGGGTCCTAATATTAACACATGGGAAAACTTATTTACACATGGTGTATACGGGCCGTATACTGTTATACGGCCCGTATAGAATAAAAACAACTTGACAAAGTCTGGCACAGACTTTGTCAAGTTGTTTTTATTCTATACGGGCCGTATAACAGTATACGGCCCGTATACACCATGTGTAAATAAGTTTGCCTGGTCGTATACAATGTATACGAACGTGTATACAGGCCGTATAATGTTATACGGCCCGTATGGAACGAAATTTTGATTTTTCAAATATTTTAGAGTGGTGAGGTGCTCAAAACTTTCTAAAAGTAGAAAAAAATAAAACATCAACAAGTAACAAAGATTGAAGAACAAGAAAACATGTCGTATGACTGTAATAAAACGGAAGCTATCAACGCGGGATTACGGGCATGGTGTTATTCTTTATTTAATATTTATAGAATAAAAGGAAGGGTGAGACATTTGATGAGAGTTGTAAGGAGTCTGAATCTTCGGTTTCATCAGCCTGTACCGAAGAAACCAAATTCGCAACAATGAGTGTGAGTCCATTGTTGTTCGTGATTGTTTCGAATCATCATAGAAGACGTGTCGGGTTCTTCTGCTAGTGGTCGGGCTTACAATGCTCACATTGGATGATAAACAACGTTGGTTTATTCTCTTTAATCTATTAGAACGATCCTTGTTTTGTCACGTACATGCGTTTAATTCCCAACATACTTGTTTTGTCACGTACATTTCGTAAGAAACTTTTCGTGCACTGAACCTTCACCCCCAATCATTTCCTGCTCAAATCACACACTATAAAGTTTAAACTTATCGTGTGTTGCAGTTTGGAAAGATGACCGAATAGAGATCTGAATAACAAACCGTGGAGAACTTGTTTGCGTTATCCACCAACAATCCGTTCATTGTCTGTTGTTGTCTAAAACAATATCAATTAACGTTCAGTTGTGTACACAAATTCATCACCGGTTTCTACAACACAAGCACATACACAGGGAGAATGTTCTCGAAATTAAAGGAAAAGAAAAAATGGTTGCTGATGTTTTCACTATCAGGATTTTGTTGGTTTGTTTGAGAACCTGATTCCAATGTCCTACTACTACAATCCTTCCTACATTATTGAAAATTACTATATCACCCGCCATTCTCTTGCACCTGTATACATTGATTGTGGATTTTCTTGAGTCGTCGGGAAAATTTTTCCTCAGGGGAGGGTGAGTAGTATGAGTCTGAGTCCATTGTGGTTCGTAAAAGACATAGGATGGCTTCTAATACAGGCTCTTTGTCAGTTGTGGTTGATTTATAGGAGGAGGTTATGAAACGAATATATGTTTATGCGAACATCCTTATTTTCACAGTGGTACCAATGTCCTACTACTACAATCCTTCCAACATCTGACTCATATACTCTCGGTTAAAAAATGCTAAAAAATGGTTTATTCTCTTTAATCTATTAGAACGATCCTTGTCTTAAGAACCTGATTCTGATTTAAACAATGTAATTTGTGGATCAACAGAAAAAACTGAAAATAACTCGTCATTCAATACAAACTCTTCTGAAAGACAAGAATACAACGTTCATGTATCACAAGGAATGACCGAGTATGGAAACCGGACGGAATCTACGAAGAAACTGTTGGAATTTGTGGGGTTGGTTCAGAAACTTAACAAGAATACAACGTTCATGTATCACAAGGAATGACCGATCTAAGGCAGAGAACCTGATTTAGATACACAAATTCATCACCGGTTTCTACAGCACAAGCACATACGCAATGAAGTATTAAAAGATGTTAGTTTCTTGACAGTATGGTTTCTCGACAAATGAAGTATTATCTGTTCTTGCTGCCTCTTCGGTTGATAAAAGACATAGGATGATTTCTCTATTACAGCACTCTTCTGAAAGACAAGAATACAACGTTCATGTATCACAAGGAATGACCGAGTTTGGAAACCGGACGGAATCCACGAAGAAACTGTTGGAATTTGTGGATTTCGGTTGGTTCAGAAACTTAACAAGAGAAGCAACTAAAAAAAGGAAAGAAAGAAATTTTTTTACCATATGTATACGGGTCGTATACCGTTTATACGGCCGTATACTCTCGGTAAAAAACAAATTTACCGATCGTATACAATGTATACGATGATTGTATACGGGCCGTATATTCTGATACGGCTCGTATACTATGGTAAAAAATGGTAAAAAAATGGTTTATTCTCTTTAATCTATTAGAACGATCCTTGTATTGTGAATCAACAGAAATAACTGAAAATACAACATTCATGTATCACAAGATAATGGTTTCTCAACAAATGAAGTATTATCTGACATCATCTGTTCATCATTGTTCTTGAAGATGAAGATGAAGAAACGAGAGTTTGTTTTGAGAAATTTACAAGGTAAACCTGAATTTTTAGATTTTTAGACACTTACTTGAAGATGAGTCTGAGTCCATTGTGGTTCGTGAATGCTTCGATTTCAACAAATCTTTCAAGGTCTTAAGTGATGGACAACTGGTTAAAAGATGTAGAAGAGTTTGTGTAGAGATCTTTACGAACAAATTTGCATCATCCTTACGGTTACAAATGAAGCGTTGGGATTCAAGGGTTTATGAGTAAAAGAATTGTGGATTTCGGTTGGGTAAGATCTCGGAAGTACTGAACAACAGAAATAACAATATACGGCCCTTACAAAGTTGTCATTTTCAAGTGTGAGATTAGCCAAACGAGGATGAAAGATACTCAAACCATCTGATCCCGTTGTTGCAAACTCCTTTAATGTGAGATTCCCAAAGTTTGCACATTTTGAGAAAATACCAATGTGTTTGTCAGCTTCGTCAATACACAAAGTGACAGAATTTGTGGATTTCGGTTGGGTCAGAAACTTAACAAGATAAGCAACTAAAAAGTTAACATTCAGATTCAGATTCAGAAAGCAGATGTTTAGTAGTGTTTGAGAAATAGATAAGCGTATCACTCGATCCACTGTCAAGATAATATTTGCAGAACCCGACATACTTGACAGTGGTACCAATGTCAAGTAAAGTTGAGCTTCCTGATGCAATTTTCACAATGGTACCAATGTCCTACTACTACAATCCTTCCAACGCCTGACTCAATGTAATTTGTGGATCAACAGAAATAACTGAAAATAACTCGCCATTCAATACAAACTCTTCTGAAAGACAAGAATACAACGTTCATGTATCACAAGGAATGACCGAGTTTGGAAACCGGACGGAATCTACGAAGAAACTGTTGGAATTTGTGGATTTCGGTTGGTTCAGAAACTTAACAAGAGAAGATGAAGAAACGAGACTTTGTAATGCTAGATGTCATTTTGAAAATAGGCTTTGTTCTTCGTTTATTGGATCGTTCTAATAGATTAAAGAGGTTTTTACCATTTTTTACCATATGTATACGAGTCGTATACAGTTTATACGGCCGTATACCATTGGTAAAAAATATTTTTACCAATCGTATACAATGTATACGATGGTTGTATACGGGCCGTATATTATTATACGGCTCGTATACTATGGGTAAAAAATGGTAAAAAAGGGGTTATTCTCTTTAATCTATTAGAACGATCCTTGTCGTGAGAACCTGATTCTGATTTAAACAACGGAATTTTTGGATCATACTACTAGCAGAAGAACCCGACACGTCTTCTGTGATGATTCGAAACATTCCGAATAACTAGCAGAAAAACCCGTACCGGTGATTGTTTATCCATACTATTCTTCATAGCCATATTCCCACTCAGTTGTGTACCCTTCAATCTTTGTTGAGTATTTTTCTAACTTTATGCTTGCATCCACCACAGTGAATATTAACTTGGTGTGAAAGAGTTTGGAAACTGGACGGAATCTATGAAGAAACTGTTGGAATTTGTGGATTTCGGTTGGTTCAGAAACTTAACAAGAGAAGCAACTAAAAAAATACAATTGATTTCTCTTCCGGTTACCAGGCCTATCATCTCCGTCTACGTTTGGTTTCCTCAACGAAGAACCATCAACCATTATCAGCCCTTTTTTCTTTTGGTTTCTGGTTGATTTTTGAGGGTGAGGGTTTTGAATTGATTCCTGCGCTCAAGTTTCAACTACTGGAGTGTTTGTTTGAGAACCTGATTCAGATACACAACGGTCTCTTTGCTTCGTCCACTAGAACTATTTGTGTATGCATTCTTTTGGTAGTTAACAACGCTAATTAGAAAAAAATCTGAAAAAATTAATCATATCGATTGCAATAACAGGATGGATGTGACACACATAGATAGATAAAATGTCACAGTTGTCAAGACTGTTTGTCGGGTTTCCAATGCTCACACAGGGTGATAAACAACGCTGATACACGTAACATCTAGTTATATTCAGATTTAAACAATGCCCGCCTCAATCTTCAATACTTCAGTAAAATACCCCTAGTAGAAGAACCCGACACGTCTTCATGTAACAGAGAATGTTTTAGAAATTGAAGGAAAATGAAAAGATTTGTTGAAATTGAATTTGACAACTATGACAGCTTATTAAAACTGTGGAGAACTTGTTTGTGTCAGGTTCTTCTGCTAGTTACTCGGAATCGATAAATAACCAACACGAAGATCTCTGCGATCGCTAAGGTTTTCATCAACGGACTGATGAAAACCTTAGGTGATGAAGAGTTTAGAAACCCTATAATGATTGTGTTTTTACGGGAATAAAATGTGATACTTGAAAAAACGACAATATACGGCCCGTATACAGTTATACGGCCCGTATACATGTGCTAACATCAAAAACCCACAAAAATAAATCAATTGAGCCGTATACGTTTTACAAATCGTATACACATGTATACGACTCGTATAACTGTATACGGGCCGTATATAATAAAACCAAAAAAAACATTCTCTGCGCATTTTCCTATTAAAAAACATTCTATACGAGCCGTATACATTGTATATGGCCGTATACAATAGGGGATGTGAAAATAAGATATAGGGTGTGTGGGAATAAGGCACCCCTATTTTAATTCCTACTTCAGTTTGTAATTTCATAGTCAACTTAAAAATAGAAAATAAATTATGCAAACTTTTTTTCCAACATGCATTTTCATCTATTTGCCATAAATTAACAGTTCAATACCCAACAAGCTGTAGATTACTAATTCAGCCAACATTTTGAAATCAGCCCCGGAGCGGAAATCGGTCAAAAAGAAGTCTCACCCTAGAACTAGAACTGGTCAGTGTTAGAATCAGCAGACCCGTTAGGCCATTGGGTGTGGTTTGGGTGGTCCCTTTGGGGACTATCCGCCACGTAGGCGTCACGTCACATTGGTGGAGGATCATTCCTTTGGGGACTGCCCAAGGGTGTGGAGGACTACCCACTTTAATAAAAAAATCAATATATAATTGAAGGAGAGAGAGAGGCAGCTAGTCGATGAGGCGCGCCGGCGACGTGACGGGGGGGGGGGGGGGGACGATCCCCACACCCTTCCATCTATCCGCCACGTAGGCGTCACGTCACATTGGTGGAGGATCATTCCTTTGGGGACTGCCCAAGGGTGTGGAGGACTACCCACTTTAATAAAAAAATCAATATATAATTGAAGGAGAGAGAGAGGCAGCTAGTCGATGAGGCGCGCCGGCGACGTGACGGGGGGGGGGGGGACGATCCCCACACCCTTCCATCTTAGAACCAGTCCTAGAATCAGCTTGACCCCTAGTACCGGTCTATTGGCCTAGGTTTTTCGTCCCATCTATAACCCCCCCGTAGATACAAATAATATGATACACAGATCATAATCACAGTAAATTTGGTACGGAAACAGAATATGTGTAGTACCCACACGCATAACAGGGAGTTTATATCCACAAACTGTTCATCATTGTGTAACGAATTTACCCATTCCCATATACAGCTAAAAGAATCAACTTTTTTGCTACACACTAGACTCGCACGCTTTACCTATTTTACTTGTATATGATTGGAGAGTTGTATCGAGTAGAAAATATATTACAGTAAAAACCGTTGTAGACAAAGCAGTAAAGATCCAGCTTACCACAAACTCTCATCAACAAAATTCGATATTGTGGTAACCTGGTAAAAAATTGGTGGATTAACTACAAATGGTGTCGGCATTTGAGGTATCATTTCATGAGTCACTCCAATTGTCACTGTCATCATCGTCACTTCCAGCGAACGCCTGTAAATGAGACATAGGTGGAAAGATGGGTGGGACGGTTAAAAGGGGTACGAGCTATGGGGTCAAACAGATAATCATTTGTGCAAATAACATACTGGGCCACGTTGGCTAAAACCTTTTGCAATGATTAATGTCTTCAATATAATTAATTTAAAAAAAAGCCATTTTAATACAACAAAGTATAACCTTTTATGAAGCAATCAAGATGATTGTATATGTTAAAAAAACATTTTAGGAGACTTTTAATACGTTTTCCTTTTTATTATTATTATTATTTATTCTACATATTTGACCCATTAACAGTTAGAACTAATTGCCACCAAACATTTGGAGAAACCGAAAAACACACAAATTAACTGCAAAAAGATCCCAGGTTTCACACTGTTTCTGGTTTCATGGTGTTCCAAAGCTGATCAACTTTTTAAACGATCATACTTATCTTTTAATTATAAGCATCTTTTTTGTCAAATTGGAATACAAAGGACCCATTTCACATGAATGAGCAGATTTAGTCCAAAAGTATGATGATTTTTTTTGCTTTTATTTCCAAAATTTATATAAAATTTCTAGTTCTTCCAAACTTTGGTGTTTTTATGGCATTTCTGAAAGTAAGATGATTAATTTATAACTAGAAAAGGTAAGCACGAACCGACCTGGCGAATGGCATTTGCTTTCTCTAGAATAGCAGCTACTCTCAAATTGGTAGTAGGACCCTGAATGCTTGGCCTAGTCTGGACGGCTGGTTTCAAGTTGACGGACTGTACAGTCAAACCAAAACCATCCCTAAGCAAACCAAACATATATTACATTATATATTTGAGTCATTTGATTCTTACCTTTGCCCGTATCTGATCCAGTAAAGTATCTTTTTCGTCTCCCTTTGGTATGTGAAGTGTGTCTCGATCTGAGACCTTCCTCAACTGCAGAAAGGAGTATAGAATCATTAGTTCGAGTAGTCTGTTTGACTAAATTATTGCATTTGTTGATTATTCAAGAAACTTACTTTGGTTTTGTCATGAGCAGCAACTGCATCAATTAGAGGACTGCGAGGTCGCTGTATTTTCATAGGTCGAATATTTATTTGCATTTCATCAAGAATGGGAGGAAGCGGATACGGGCTTGAAGATGGCCAAAAAACTTCTTGGTAAGAAACTGTTGGCATTTGATGTGGATCAACTGCTTCTGCTTGTGGCACCAAGTTTTCAGCAGATTTTACTTCATTGTGCTGTGTGTGTGAGTTTTTATTCTCAGTATCCACATTTATAGGCTCGTCTATTGTTGACTGACCAACCACCTCGGGGCTTTGAACGGACGTGGATGAGAAAAATGGAGGGAAGTGATTGCCACTATGTTGACCACCATTTGTTTGAGTTGACAAAGAATCCTGAAGCTTTCTCATCCTCCATTGCATAGGCGGAAGAGGCGGCAATGGTGGCGGATCTTCCACTTTGACTGGCGGTAACTGGGGAAGTATGTCAAAACCAGAAGACACTGGAGATGATTGGTATTTGACTTGGTCAAAGAGGTTGATGTCATGAGTGCTTAACTCCATTGTAGATGATTTTTCAGATACAGGTACATGAAGTTGGTCAACCTTATCTTCCACAAGAGATGATTGTGCAGGGGCTTCAGAAACATTAATGTGATCACCACGGTTGAGAGATTTAGATTCTAAGTCATGGTCAGCTTCGGTGAACACATTTGATTCGTGATGACATGGTGCAACGATGTCATCTTGGTCAGAGATTATGTCATGACTGTTTAACTCCATTGTAGGTCGTTGTTCAGAAACCAGTACTGATTCAGAAAAGGATGGCGAGTCTTGTAAATGAGTTTCAATGTGTGTTTCATGATCTACTTGGGTCAGAGAATCCAACTGAGAGCCCTCGGTTCCAAGAGGTAATTGCATATGAAGTTGACTGCTGGATCGGTCAACCTTATCTTCTAGTATATCAATGTGATTTGGAGTTTTAGATTCCAAGTCATCATCGGATTCTGTGAATGCAGTTGCTTCATGAGCACTATCAATTAATTGTGCATTTGAAACACAAAGTTCAATGTCGACAGGTTGAGAGCCCAAATCAGGTAAAACAATTTCTTGATTTTGATCCATTTCTGCAAGAAAAGAATGATTATGATTCTGCACGACTTTTGAATTTAACAACAGGATATCAACTTCCTCCTTTTCACCAGATTCCTTAGAATCTTGTTCAGAAACAGCATGACCATTATCATCATGCCTATCAACATCAACATGGAGAACAACAGCACAACGTGTTTCCATATCTGAGTTAACAGAATCTGCTTCTATTCGCTCCAATTTAGTATCATCTCCAAGACCCTTACCATCATCTCTCTTATCATCAGAATATGTTAATTCTATTTCACTCTCCTTGGATTCTATTCTGGTTCCATCTTTGAGAACAGAATCATCAACACATTCATTTTTATTAGCAGCAGCAACAGTTACAGGTTCAATTTCTGAGTTATGTGATTCTGTCTCATGCCCACTAGAATATGAGACTCTAGCTTCTGCTTGATCAGATATAACCAACACGCCTTCTCCTTTATCTTTTAACTGTTCTTCAGTTACAGAATTATTATCATTGAAAGTAGTGTCACTGGACAGCTCATCTACACGAGAAATAACTGATTGTGACGAACTAACAACTGAATCTGTACTACGATTCTCCAAATCATATCTGGTTTGATTCTTGGTTGTCTCCAAGATGTTTGGAAGGAGACTCATAGGGATAGAGCTGTCATTAGGATGTTTATCGTCTAAATCCCCCTTAAGATTTTTGACAAAAGAAAAAGATGAACCATCAGCCACTGGAAGAACGCCTGAGTGTTCAGATATACACTTAGCAGTATCTTTCGTATCGATTTGATGGTCATCACTTTTTCTTGAAGTATCAAGCTTTTCAGTATGGTCTGAGCACGCTTCATTTGTATCTAATGTACCTTCTTCGAAACATGCTACTTGATCCACAATTGACACCTTGCTCACATCAATATAAGTATCATTTGTGATATCATGGCCTGGATTTTCGGTCACAGGAATGTTATCAGTAATGGGTGTAGTTCGTGGACGAAAGGGAATCTCAACGCATGCAAAGGGTTGAGAAGGTGAATCAGCACCAACTGGTGATGCATTTTCAGTTGAAGTGCTCATAGTATCAGAATTCCCAGAAACAGATATTCCCTTAGTGATTGAATTATTCCCATCATTGGATACAGTTGAATTCTCTACTGATAGAGAATCTGATAATTGAGATCGGAGTTGATGTTTGCTGGCATCAGAATATGTTCTCTTAGTTATGCTTGTTTCAACCTCTGACTCCATTGTAGCAAGGGCATCCATGTAGTCGGTCTCACTTGCAACATCCTCAGATGGATAGGCATTTTGAAGACCATCTGTGCGTATTTCATTATCAACTGTTGTTTGATTATCATCTACCACAAGACCATCATCATATGAAGGCTGACTTTCAGCTATTTTCCTCAAAGATACACATGACCTTGTGTTTTTCATTGGTGAGCCCAAAGCTGACCCCATTACGTTACCATCGCCAAGCCTTGATCCATTAGAGGGAGCAGGAGCAACTTCATGGGCACGTGATGCAGAATCTAACAACTTGCTCATGTAACTTTCTCCGCTTTCTGAGTCGAGAGGAAATTTGTTTGGCCTTTTCTTCAGTTTCACACGGCGTGCAGCTTCAGTTGCACCAGTCTGAACTCGTTCCTCCAGGAATAACTGATGGAGCCTGCAGTTTTGTGACTCCAACAAGTTAGCTTCAGACAGGTAGTCTTATTTTAAGTACCGGTAGCAACATGAGCAAGTGGGGGGGTTAGGTAACGCGTCAAAATGTTTCTTTTCGGACAAGTATCGATATACTTTTTGTCCAAAATTTATAAATAATAATTGTGTAAGATGTAATTATACCCATTAGTGATCTATGGGATGAAAAACACACTGAATTAATGTCTTACTTGGCATGTGAAGACTGTGAAACCTCAGGAGTCTCTCCACCTTTCCATCTTGATCCTTTTTTCTGTTCAGTTTTGATAAAGATTAAAATCCGAGGAAGACAGTTGTTTTAGTAAAATGCACCTACCAGGAAAAGAAGATATAGGCATACGTTTTCATTCATCTTATAATTATAGTCTATGGATAAGTATGGGAAAACCGGTTGTGTAGCAAATGACTGATAAAGCCTGAGCTGCCTGACATAGTATCTGATGCAGGGCATATCTTTTATTTATTTAAAATTCAAATTTCCTATTTTATCTTTTTACTTGTTTAGTATAAGTAGGGTATTTAGGGTTTATTGTTTTTCAGTTTTTGGTTGATTATTAAATAAAAAGAACTATGTTCTTTGAACCTTTGGTTCGTTTATTAGTCTTTGTTTATTCAAGCGCTCTTGACCCATTTGATTGCACGCGAAACTGCATCAGGTGGTATCAGAGCTTTGGCTTATCAAATGGCTCAACGTGTGCAGGTGAGTGCTTTCTTGTTCGAAGAGTCGCCGACCGAGGCATCGACAAGAGCATTGGTGATTCACGTGTTCGTGGAGATCGATTAAACTGTGACCGTAGATCCGCCGGCCGAGGCAACGAGATCAGAAACCATGATCCACGGGATATTATTAAGATCGAAAGACTCCGACGACGAGTCCGAGATCTTGAAGAGATCAGCCGACTCCGACAACGAGTCCGAGATCTGGAGTTGCAATGGGAGATGCGCAAGTCGGAAACTGGGTCGAGCACCGTCGTCGGGGACGAAGGTGGCGACGGAGAGTCGGAGAGCAGCAGCCATTTAGCCGTCATCCACACCGGTTCTTTGAACCAATCTATCCGGAGGGTATGTCGGAAGACAAACCCATGTTTGACGAAGATGAAACTGAGGTGGACGAAGAAGAATATTGGTGGGCGCAACAAGCTATTAACGAATTTGCCAATCGTGAAGTCGAAGAAGAGGAGGTCATCAACGAGCATGAAAATTCATCAGTTTCTGGTACGTTTGATTCGTTTCATAAAATTACTTGTGTATCGGATCGCTGTGAGATAGATGAAATAATGGGTTTAAATAGAAGACCATTGAACCGGGAGTTGTAGGAGTATGTACAAGTGTCGGTCGGAAATTTTGATGAATTTTTGGAGGCCCCTTCAGTGGTTAATAGTGGTAGCCCGGTGACAACCGGTGGCGATGAGTTTTTCAGACGGGATGCAACGGTTTTGGGAGTTCCAACTTTTGAGCCTACGATTATGGAGGAATCGCTAATTTTTGGATCTATCAATTTCAAAATTCGAATTAAAGATGACATCGGAGTTTCCGAATATCCGAATAAACCTACCGATTGCAGTGATAAGAATTCTTTATTTCAAAATGATTGTGATCCATGTGAAAAGCCATTCATTTGTGTACTGAATGAAAAAGTCATGAGGCTTTAAATTTGGTGATGAGGTCTCATGCAAATAATGATAAAGTGCACATGGGCTTATTTGTGAATGTATTTTTTGCTAACAACAATCGTCTAGTAGATTGTGGGCCACAAGATCAGATGGTAAGAAACGATTGCGAAGGGCCCATTACTACTACTTTGGTTGAGATTAATTCACTGACTTCAAAAATTGCCACAATAAATTGTTTAGTTGGAGTTGAATTGTTTGAGCGGGTCAAATCTATAGCAAACAACAAACATCACGATGTTCCCTTTGATCCAGGTGGTACAAGTGCGGAGTCGGGCGAAACGATTCGTAAAGTTGAGCTGTTTAGGTGGGTCGTGGTGATAATAAATCGGAATCGGGCTGATGTTCCCTTTGATCCGGGTGGCTTTGGTTCGAAGACAAAACTCGAGGACGAGTTTTTTTTGAAGAGGGGGAGTATGATGCAGGGCATATCTTTTATTTATTTAAAATTCAAATTTCCTATTTTATCCTTTTACTTGTTTAGTATAAGTAGGGTATTTAGGGTTTATTGTTTTTCAGTTTTTGGTTGATTATTAAATAAAAAGAACTATGTTCTTTGAACCTTTGGTTCGTTTATTAGTCTTTGTTTAATCAAGCGTTCTTGAGCCATTTGATTGCACGCGAAACTGCATCAGTATCATTAGGTACTAAGCTGGAGTCTACCTCACAAATAGACAAATATATGCAACAAAAGTGTTTGAGAACAGAATTCAGTTGACCCAGAAGAAACAAAAACCTCACAATATATGGTACCAAGTTGGAGTCTATATCATAAGTAGAAAAATAACTGCAATGTGTGAGCACACGTCCAATATAAGTGACAAATAAATACTCTAGAACACAACTTTTGTGCTTCAGTTATTCAAAGTGCTTAATGAAGTTAAACCAAGCTATCCAAGCAACTATTACAGGTAATAATGCAGTAAATATCATATGACCAGACATTAATGCTAAAGATATATTTTCATTTAACTGTCACAGGATAACACATATAAAATAACAAGCAATAAATGCCAGAGAAAATATTCGCTTCATAGAACTAACCTTCGTCTGGCGGATCTTTTTCTCCCTCTGGGTTTCAGCAATTTCAACTTCATATGATGATGCTTCCACTTTAAAAATTGAAGGATCAGTGTAGCGTTTTAAGCATGCACCAGCACCACCGACATCAAACCTGTTGAGAGCCACCATAAGCAGGTAAATATGGCAAGTTGTAGGGGGCATGCCAGAATATCTGTAAGGGAATAACAGTGTACTTGTCTAGAAGAAATAATCGAGGTGGACCACGGCATTCTTCATAAGAGTCCATGACAAATCGAGGTAAATCTCCCGTAGTGATAAGATTCTGTGTTGTTTGTTGATTAGGATGCCAATGAGCACCTGTAGCATTAATAGAGATCCTCACTAGTATTATTCATGTGGATCATACTTTTTACAACGCTAAAAAAAATATTGTGATACGACTCGGAGATGACAAAATGGGTGGATCGGGTAACGAGTCAAAACCAGACACTTTTGGTACATGTTTAAACAGGTTGGCTGGTTTGACAAGAAACAATTATAGCCAGAAAATTTTAAACTCTTCACCAGTAAGTACGTAAAATATGATCATAAAAAAGATTAAATTATTTCGATAATGATCTAACTTTTCTGATAAAAAGGTTTGGAAGATTTATGTTATAAAGAGAAACTCTATTTAAGATAACTTTTTTTAGTTTACCTATTTGACACGTTAGAGATAAAACATAACACGAATCAACTTTTTACAGGTAAAGCAGTCAAAATTGCCACCTCTGATTCCAGCACCAGAAAGGACACTGGTCAACTCATTTGAGGCTATACCCTTTTTTTTTAAATTAAAAGATAAGCACACATCCCGAAATATCACATCAGTAGTAAGATGACATGTGAGAAAATTTAGGAGCAAATATCTGACATTCTGACCTGAATTGAGGAAAAATGCTGAATGGGATGTTTGGGACAGAAATGCCCTTTCAATTGGAGGAATTTCGGATTCAAGCTGCTGAACACGTACCAGTAGACCATGGCCACGAGCAGCAGTTGCCATCACTTCTTCATGCAAGTCATGGAAAATCTCAGCAGCAAACCTTCAAAAATGATTACATAGTTTTGTTAGACGTGCAGCATAATATCAAATGATGGTACATTAGAAGATATAAATATTTTAGCAGCTCTAAAACATTTGTGATTTCCAATTACACTTTGTGGCTTTGTGCACCCATGACGATCACAAGCATTTTGTGTACCCATGAGCCATGACTACTATGATTTGACCAAGTTCTAGCTACCATAAAGGTTTACTGTTAAATCTGACTATCTGAGAAAGTGATACATATAATTAATATCATGACACTTGATTGGAAATTTAGGATTTCCATTTCCAGCAACCATGCTTGAAAGATAAAGCAAGTTCGGAAATGTGAATTTACGAAACAGAAGATAGTGATCATCCTCAGAGAAATAGTCAAGGTTTATGCAATTCTCAAATAATTATCGCTCTTCTTAATGATAGGAAAATGGTCTTCCAATAAGAAAACGATACTAAGGGAGTGGAATCTATTCACCAAAGCAACATACAAGCACCAATGATTCAAATGTTATTATAGTAAGTGTTTATTATTTGTACATCATTTCTCCCATCTTGTGTAAATATTTTATTCCATCTTTGTTAGACAGCTCCACCAACCAATCTTCATTCACCAATTTCCAAAACAACCCAATCATCTATTCAGGCAAGCAACATACAAATACCAATTAAATTAGTCTGCCATTCTAAGTCGCCCACAAAGGAAATCCAAATGCAATATTGCATTGCAAAAGTGTTTCACTCACCAAATGTCTCCTCTCCCATGATGATATTAAGTTCCTAAAAGATGTTGAAACCTAGCACACACATCCTAACTTATTATCACACATATAACCACTTCCTAACATAAACCCTAGGCGTCAACAACTAAATCCGCAATAACAACTTTCAAACACAAACCTAAAGTCAAGAAGATAAATCAGAAGTTAATTTAGTTCTACAGATTAGCAAAATTTCCACTTCCAAGGCATCAATCCTATGCTCAGACTCAAGCTGATCTGTTTCACTACGTCATCTCAATTTGCATTCCAAGGCATAACAACCCAATCATAAACACTGAGATCACAAAACTCATAATTCAGAATTACAATTAAAGCACACTAAATCCAAATCCTAACCAATTCAAAATGCTAACCACAAGAGAGCAAAATGAGTTATAATTTCCACATAATTAAGCAACAACACAATTTAACACCTCCATTGCAATTAACATAAAACAAACAGAATTATGAAGGACAGATGAAGGAAGAGCAAGTACGGACTCTGCTAGGTCACCGAGCTGACGGAGAACACCAACGAGACCGGCCATGGCGACACCTTCAAGCAAAGCTTCAGGATCATCTTTATCGGATGCTTTGTACAGTTCTGGATCGGCTAAACTATATACATTTCGTATCTTATATCTATTGATCGGCATTTCTTCTGATTCAGTTACACACAATCTCGATAATCATACGCAAGCTCTACACTGCAGTGTATGTATGCATCATTGCATTACTGAATATTTACCGTTCATCCAATCAAAGATCGTTCAAAAGCCAAAAAGCTCTTTTCTAGAGAGAGAAAGTGGAGCGAGAGCCGAGAGAGGAGGGGTTTTGAACTGAACGAATGAATATGCAGGTGAAGAAAGAAAGAAAGAAACTGTTTTTATTTCTTTATTATCTTTTTTAGTCCTCGTAGTTATGTGAAATGACAAAGAAGACCCTTTGCATTGTGTGAAATATAGTCAGTCAGTCAGTCATGTAATATTAATTCGACGAAACCCGTTAGAAGAGTTTAGGAGGCTTAGGTTAAATGTAACGTTTATGTGGTTCTTGTACCTCCAAAGCAGACAGGTGTATAAAAACGTATGACACTTTTTTGTGGCATATAGAGGTAGTTGTGTATAAAATTACAAGCTAATACCAGTATGTATGTATGGATGTATAGAGGGTGGTATACACACGTATAGAGAGGACTAGAGGAAGTATACAGGCACTAGCATATAAAGGAACACGACCGCATTCAATATAACATAGAGGGGTGGAGTATGTTTAGTACAACCTGCTTTAATAACATCATTTAAGAGAGAAATATTTATTAGGAGAACACGACAAACACGATAAGAGATTTAATTATATATAATGAAGTTGAAGTACTATATAAATATATAAACATGAATTAAAAGGTAGAATTTATTTTGTGAATAATATTGTTTGATAGTCTAATAAGTATATTTTATTTATATTTAGTAATGTAATTGATTATAAATAAATATACTTTTTAATGAGTTATATGAATCTATATATTGATTTTTTTTTAAATTGGTATAAAGCTACTCAGCATATTTACAAGTGAAGATTAGTAATTTATTTGATTAGTTGGGACCAAAAGGTTAAATTTATTCTAGCTTTATTTACTTAATGACATAAAAATGGATATTTAAAAGTCGATATAAGTGGTAATAGTTATTCAAACAAGCAAATGAAAAGAATATGCTAAAGTGGTTTTGTAGGTACCCAATGATGAAATCTTTGCTTTGAAGCTTTGATTTAAAACCGAACTCCACAAACAAACAAGTGTTTTAGTTGCGATTAAAATCTTATTTTGGTAGTGTTTCTTTTGGGAGTGCATTTGGGTTGTTATCATGCTTGTGACATGATGGCGGCCTAACTTGTAACAATCAAACTATACTTGAGTTTTCTGATTAAAAGTTTTGCAGGCACTAGAAAGTGTAATAATAGTGAAATGTTAGGGTTTGTCGTTTTCTTTCAAAATAGTATACTTGCAATATTAATTAATTAATTAACTACATATACATTTATAAATGCAAAAGGAATAGTGCCAGGCAAGCAACTACATATACATTTATAAGTGCAAAAGGAATAGTGCCAGACAGCTTGCCTGGCACTTTCCAATTGGACCAACCCTTTTTAATTTAATTTTATTCACAGTTTAAAATTACGCTTTCGTCCTTCGTTTAAAATTACGGTTTTGCCCCCACCTAAAAAATAAAATTATAATTTTGCCCCTAGGTAAAATTACGTTTTCGCCCCCAGCTCAAAATAAAATTATACTTTTGCCCTTAGCTCAAAATTACGTTTTTGCCCTCGATTCAAAAACTCATTTTTAATTTTGTTCCCAGTTTAAAATTACGGTTTCGCCCTCCGTTAAAAATTACGTTTTTGCCCCCAGTTCAAAATAAAATGTTGTTTTTCCCTCTAGCTCAAAATTACGATTCTGCCATCAGTTCAAATTACGTTTTTTCCTACAGTTCAAAATAAAATTATGTTTTCCCCCTAGTTCGAAATTATTAGCTCCCTGTCATTTCCTTATTGTATCAACTCATTTTTTTTAATTTTATTCCCAGTTTAAAATTACGCTTTCGTCATTCGTTTAAAATTACGTTTTTGCCCCCAACTCAAAATAAAATTATACTTTTGCCCTAGCTCAAAATACGCTTTTGCCCTCGGTTCAAAAACTCCTTTTTAATTTTGTTCCCAGTTTAAAATTACGGTTTCGCACTCCGTTTAAAATTACGTTTTTGCCCCCAGTTAAAAATAAAATGTTGTTTTTTCCTCTAGCTCAAACTTACGATTCTACCCTCAGCTCAAAATTACGTTTTTTTCCCACAGTTAAAAATAAAATTATGTTTTCCCACTAGCTCAAAATTATGATTTTGCTCTCAGTTTAAAATCATGATTTCGCCTCCTGTTCAAAATATAATTCCGATTTTGCCCTCTGTACAAACATACATGTTATGAGAGAGAAATATTTGTCTTATTGCCCCGCAACGCGGGCGGGGCAAAAACTAGTTACCAACATATACAATTACAAGGGGAATAGTAATATTACCTACATATACAATTACAAGGGGAATAGTACATATCCAATTACAAGCTAAGGGGAATAGTGCCAGGCAGCTGCCTGACACTCCTCTATTGGATCAACCCATTTTTTATTTAATTTAATTCCCATTTTAAAATTACGCTTTCGTCCTTCGTTTAAAATTACGTTTTTGCCCCCAGCTCAAAATAAAATTATACTTTTTCCCCTAGCTCAAAATTACGCTTTTGCCCTCGGTTCAAAAACTCATATTTAATTTTGTTCCAAGTTTAAAATTACGTTTTCGCCTTCCGTTTAAAATTACGTTTTTGCCTCCAGTTCAAAATAAAATGTTGTTTTTCCCTCTAGCGCAAAATTACGCTTCTGCCCTCAGCTCAAAACTACTTTTTTGTCCACAGTTCAAAATAATTTTCCCCCTTAGCTCAAAATTATTAGCTGCCTGTCACTTCCCTATTGGACTAACTCATTTTTAATTTAATTTTATTCTCAGTTTAAAATTACGCTTTCGTCCTTTGTTTAAAATTACGTTTTTGCCTACAACTCAAAATAAAATATAATTTTGCCTTAGCTTAAAATTACGCTTTTGCCTCGGTTCAAAAACTCATTTTTAATTTTGTTCCCAGTTTAAAATTACGGTTTCGCCCTCCGTTTAAAATTACGTTTTTTGCCCCCAGTTAAAAATAAAATATTGTTTTTTCCTCTAGCTCAAAATTACGATTATGCCCTTAGCTCAAAATTACGTTTTTGCCCACAGTTCAAAATAACATTATGTTTTCCCCCTAGCTCAAAAATTATGATTTTGCTCTCAGTTTAAAATTTTGATTTCGTCTCCAGTTTAAAATATAATAACGATTTTGCCCTCTGTACAGACATACATGTTATGAGAGAGAAATATTTGGCTTATTGCCCTGCAACGCGGGCGGGGCAAAACCTAGTTTGAAACATTTGCCAAAAATTTTAATTATTATATAGAACATAAAATTAAATATCTTTGGTATTAGAGGTCATATTCCTTGTTAATATGTAAGATCGTGTGTAAGATTGAGTAATTCATAAATTATATACATATTAAAAAACTTCCAATTCAACGAATCGTAAGCTTTCTCGAAATCCACTTTGAAGATCAAAGTGGATTTCGAGAAAGCTTACGATTCGTTGAATTGGAAGTTTATATTCCAAACCTTGAAGTACATGGCGTTCCCGGATAAGTGGGTGGACTCGGTGAGAGAGTGTCTTTCTTCCGGGAGAGGATCGGTGCAGTGATGAAGCTTGAGATTTCTTACCGGGGGGTCGAAAATATATATACAAAAAATTTCTATAAAACCGGGGGGGCTCAAAAACGTATATACCCAAAAATTTCTATACGAAAACTAGATACTCTTCACTAACGAGCGAAAAGTTCTGGGGGTCGTCCGCCCCCTCCCGCCCTCACAAAGCTACGCCCTTGGTTTGGTGTTAGTTAATGGATCCCCTTCGGGTGATAAATTTGGGGTGATTAGCGGTTCCAGTAGAGTTTTGTGTAAGGCTTGTTATTAGTACTTGCAAGATTCAAGGTTTTAGCATCCCCCACACACTTAAATTACACATTGTCCTCAATGTGTCCCAAAAATAAGTTTTTAGGTTGATTGAATGTGTAAAAAGGTGTTGAAAAACAAATTTTTATGGTATTGGGTGTTCGGGCACGGCCCCGTGGTCAGATTGCCAGTAACAAATTTAAACAAAAGGCTGGCCACGGGGCGTGTTCAGTGAGCATGGCCTCGTGGCCAGTTACCTGAACTGGGTAATTTTTTGCAGAGCCTGGGCACGGTGCGTGTTGGGCTAAGCACGGCCCCGTGCTGAACTTGCTGTAATGCTGGAAAAGTTGTCGGGAGGCTATGTTTTCGTGCATGGGGTGTGGTTTCAACGTTCCCTTGGTAACCTCCATCTTTCCTTGTTTATTAAACCATTATAACATCATCCAAACACCATTTGATAATTTAAACCATCATTCATTTAAGAGTGCGAAATACATAGTTCATAAAAATAAAAAGTACAAACTAGAAATTAAGATAGATAGGTAGGTCCTAGAATGCAAGACATTTAAACGATGAAGAAGTTCTATCCTAGATGTTTTCATGACAAGAACAACAAAAACCCGAAAAATGCTTTTTTCCGGTTGAATAAGGCTCTTAGAACTTCTACCCGGAGGGTGCTCCTCAAACATCATTGAGCCGCTCCTCTATCTCCCGTGGGAGAAGGAAGACGGGCTCATTGTCCACAACCTCTTGTGGGGGAGGTGCGACATCTACCGGAACCTCGTGTAATGCGTCTAGAGGAGGTTCCAGGGGAATGTCATCCTATCCGGTTGGATTGACAACTTCTTGCGCTAAGTTCCAATCTTCTTGTGGGAAGATTGGTTCCATAGGTGGCATTGCAAGAATGTTCAACCTTTGGTGCAAAGGTTTATCTCTTGAAAGCTACTCTCTAGCCCCACCTTCAAATAGTTGATACGGTCAATGAGAACCTCTTCCACGGATGTCATCTCATCAAGTGCTTCCCTTAGTGCACACACGTATTGGACAAGGGTAGCTTCTATCGACGACCTTCTCCCCCTTCGACTGTTTCTTGAGTGAGCTGAAGATGTTCCACTGTTTTGGCTCGACATTCTAAGAAAACAAGTTGAACATTTCAAAATAATGAAACTGTAACTCCGGGCACGGCCCCGTGCCCGCTGGGCACGGCCCAATGGTCATTACTCTGCAGATTTTTTGGACCAAGGAATTTTATTGTTTTAAATTATTTTTCTGAATTTTGAAACATTTCTGAGCATGGATAACTTAAAACGGTGTTGTAAAACATATTTTTAGTAAGATTCCTTGGTTAAAACCTTGCAAATATCACAATAAAGCTTGAAGCTATGGAAGTTTCAAGCTTTAAGGGAGGTTGAGGAGTTTTGGAGAAGAAGGTAAGTGACAAAAGTGGCAAAGACAAGATTGTCACACCCCAACAGATGGCGGAAACATCGGGGCATGGCACTGAGCGAAACAGATTGTCCAGAAGTTTCCATAACAATTATCATTACCAAATAATTTAAAGTAACATGTCCCATACCATGTCTTAAAAGGCAAACAAATTATTACAGATAAATCCAGTCAAATAGTTCTGTTCCGACAACTCATATTTATACATAGATAGTTTATTTATTGGTTTCTAGGACACCGTCCCTAGCTTCAATTTCATCACCAGCACACAAAGCATGTAAACATCCTAAGCGCCTGTCACATACGTTAAAATAAAAGTCAATACATGAAATGTAAAGGTGAGCATACAAGTTTGATAATAGCATATAGAGTTCGAATTCGTTTACGCATAACCAGCACGTACACATAGAGAAATGAAGCATGTTAGTTATCGACATAGATCCATCGATACCAATGACTGCGGGTTGACCGCCCGAGGCAGTTTGTAATACATGATTACCACCGTAATCCATGCAAGTAATTGTCCTTAACAACCCCATTGTGAACGGGTGCTGAGTCCAAACTATAGTACTATTGTTGCTAAGGCAGGTAGACAGCATTCCATGTGTAAACATAACAAACAAGCATTCATGAGCCACGTATAACATGCATTAACGGTTAACGTTCAAATAGTATTTGAGTAGTGTAATTGTTGTAGTTTGAATATTCGTAACGTATGTAACACCCAAAAGTGCGTAAAGCAAAAAGGGATCGAGTATACTCACATCGATTAGTGGATTGAAGGGAGCGCTTAACGAGTAGTGTTAGCCTGAATAGATTCGATAGCATAACGATAAGTGATACGTGAAACGTCACAAAGTGCGAATGAATCGGATGGTAGCCCGTTCGGATGGTAATCCGAGCGAACAGCAATCCGTGTGGATGTTAATCCGTTCGGATGGTCATCCGGTCGGATAGCTTATCTGAACGGATGACTATTCGAGTGGATTGTTTCTTCCTATGAGGAAAGATGTGTTTGTGTATGATGGTTTGACTTTTGAAGTTTTCGTTGTAGTATTTTGAAAACATCGAAGTATCTCTATCTTTCAAGTCGGTCGATCGGATGGCTAGTCGTGCGGATGACAATCCGTTCGGATGGTCATCCGGTCGGACGGCGACTCAGTGATGAGTCTACTTAATGAAAGCAAGTTCATAATAGAAGCGTCATTCGATCGGATGCCCATCCGATCGGATGGTAACTTTGTTATTGAACATGTTCAAAATTGTTTAAGTCTTTAAAGTCTTAGTATCTCATGATCCGAAGAGTAATCCAGTCAGAGGGTCATCCGATCGGATTGCAATTCGTTCGATACTCAAACTTCAGATAAGATTGTTCAAGTGTGGGTCCCAAGTGTGATCCAATCGGATGACAATCCGTTCGGATAACCTATCCGTTCGGATGGCACTCCTATCGGACAGCATTCCGTTCCGATTGTTCCGTTCGTCTTACACCTGGTTGTTTTGGTTGTTTATCGTTTTATCGAGACGTTGTGACGACGTGTTAACCAATAGAACTCCGTTTCGACCCAAGTGACCAGACCGGCCAGGAATCACCCTAGTTCGGCCGGTTACCGGCTCAAGACGGTTGTTCTTGTTTAATCCGAAATCGGTGGTCTCGTGAGTAGAATTCACACCTTGGACTAGTACAACACTATGGACGAGTAGGAGACTAGAATCGGGTCTGATTCTATCGGTTTTGAGTGTAATGAGAGTAAAAGAGTTGAAAGAAAGTTGGAGAACATCTTTCAATCCTTTCACATCACTCTTGTGTCGAGATCTTTACAAGATCTTTGTATGTTTGCGTGGAAATCGGTTAGATCTCAGTTGTTCTTGGTGGATTGAAGTCAAAACATGAAGTTCTTGAAGAACACATGACGACGTCATCCTAGAACACCCGAAATCTAGTGATTTCACGGTTAAAAGTTAAGATTTGAAAGATAGAAAGGTGTAGGAGTGCGTGTGGATCAAGAACGTACAAGATTTAGGACGAGATCTTACCTGGATTGAGAGAAATCGGAGAAAAGGTGAGGAGCACGAGTGGTTCGGACAGAGGATTTCCAAAAGTGGAAAGTATGACAAGGATAGGGGTATTTATAGGATTCCAAAAGAGGAAAGGGTTATCCGATCGGATGACACCCCCCGGATTGACTATCCGGTCGGATGGCATCTGGTTCAGATGACCTGTCCTGATGCGAGGTGGCTATCCGAGCGGATGGCTATCCGATCGGATGGCACCTTGGTTGAGTGTTTGGCGCGATGATTTTTGGCGTTTCGATTTCGATTGCCAGCGGTTCATCACGATAGGGTTTCCTAGTCAATTTACTTTCAGTCCCAACTACTAATTACCATGGTTTGATTTCGATTCGGGTTCGAGTTTGATTGCGTTTCGAGTTTCGATTGAGTTCGATTGATTTCCACAACACACACACACACACACATATATATATATATATATATAACACGCACAAGTAACACATAAGGCACACACATACGTATAATAACCAAATTAAGTCGAGTTGCGGTTCGTATCACGATTCGATGTCGATTTGATTAGCATAGCTTGATTATCGATTAATTAACTTTATCGCATTGTTACTTCCTATAGTTTCACAGTCGTAAGTCGATTAGATAGCGATTAACACACATCGATTCTTGCAGTTAACAACACTTACTCCACATAATATCATTAAAATAAAAAGGTTACTATGATTTAAATTCGAATAATCGGTCGTTGAATTTGACCTTGACTTTGACTTTCACTCGTGAAAACACGGGGTGTTACAGCCTCCCCTTGTTTAGGGAATTTCGTCCTGAAATTAGGCTGGGAGCTGTACAACGCCGTGAATCACGTTTGAGAACTTCCCATCTCTAGACCTTCCCCAAATAGCTGCGGGTACTTCGCCTTCATGTCGGTTTCGAGTTCCCAAGTGAACTCCGCACCTCGTTTGCCTTCCCATCGGACTTTCACAATAGGAATGCGAGAGCGTCTGAGCTGCTTGGTTTGGCGATCCATGATTTCGACAGGCTTTTCCACGAAGTGTAAAGTTTCGTTCACTTGCAGATCATTGAGAGGAATGTGTAAATCGTGGTTGGCTAGGCACTTTTGGAGGTTTGACACGTGGAAAGTCGGGTGGACGTTACTAAGTTCCTCCGGTAGTTCGAGTATGTAGGCGACTTTTCCGATCCTTTCCAGAATCTTAAAAGGTCCAACATATCGAGGCGCGAGCTTTCCTTTCTTGCCGAATCGGACCACACCCTTCCAAGGTGATACCTTTAGGAGTACGTAGTCACCAACGTCAAATTCAAGGGGCCTGCGTCGTTTATTGGCATAACTTTTCTGTCGTTCCCGAGCTTTCACCAGGTTGTCTCGAATTTGGAAAATTCTGTCTGTCATTTCTTGTAATAGCTCAGGACCGGTTAATTGCGAATGACTGATCTCGTGTCATACGATAGGCGATCGACATCTTCTTCCGCATAATGCCTCGAATGGTGCCATTTGGATGCTAGAATGATAGCTGTTGTTATACGAGAATTCGACCAACGATAGGTATTTATCCCAATTACCACCGAAGTCTATGACACACGAACGGAGCATGTCTTCAAGAGTACGAATCATTCTTTCAGTTTGACCGTCGGTTTGGGGATGGAAAGCGGTACTTAGATTAAGCGATGTACCGAGTGCCGTTTGAAACGTTTCCCACAGTCGCGAAGTAAACCGAGCATCACGATCAGAGATGATGTCACGAGGCGTCCCATGATTACAAATGATCTCATCGGTGTAGATTCGGGCTAATCGTTCTACCTTGTAGTCTTCCCGTATTGGCAAAAAGTGAGCTGATTTAGTCAAACGGTCGACCACAACCCAAATACTGTCGTGACCTGATGATGTGTGTGGTAGCTTGGTGATAAAGTCCATAGCTATACTTTCCCACTTCCACATGGGAATTGGTGGTTGTTCGAGTAAGCCAGAGGGTCTTTGATGCTCAGCCTTGACTCTAGCACAAGTTAGGCATTTTCCAATGTAGAGAGTGATATCCCTCTTCATGCCCGGCCACCAGTACTTATAACGAAGATCCTGGTACATTTTGTCGGCACCGGGGTGAATGGAATACCGGGATTTGTGGGCTTCGTCCATCAAAATCTGTCGCAAATCGGTTCGTTTGGGAATCCAAATCCGGTCCAGAAAGTGAAATATTCCATTTGATTTACTCACAAGCTGGGCTCCATCGTGGTAGATTCTTTCCTTCTTCAGTGTGCGTTCGTTAAAACATGCATGTTGGGCTTCATGAATGAGGGTTTCGAGGTCGTGTTGGGCTTGAACATTACGAGTGCTAAGCAGATAACTCCGTCTGCTGAGTGCGTCGACAACAACATTTGCCTTGCCTGGGTGATAACGAATCTTACAGTCGTAATCGTTGAGAAGTTCTACCCATCGGCGTTGACGCATGTTAAGTTCCTTCTGATTAAAGATATGTTGCAGGCTCCTATGATCGGTAAAGATCGTACACTTGGCACCATACAGGTAGTGTCGCCAAATCTTTAATGCAAAAACAACTGCGCCTAGCTCGAGATCATGGGTTGTGTAGTTCTTCTCGTGGACTTTGAGCTGACGAGATGCGTAAGTATGACCTTGTCCCGTTGCATGAGAACACAACCAAGACCAAGGTTGGAAGCATCACAATAGACAATGAAATCATTGTTTCCGTCGGGCAATGTGAGAACAGGAGCGTTGCAAAGCATGTGCTTAAGAGTTTGAAAGGCAGTCTCTTGTTTAGCTCCCCAAACAAAAGGCTTGTCTTTATGCGTGAGAACGGTAAGCGGCACAACGATCTTTGAGAATCCCTCGATAAATCGTAGATAATAGCCCGCTAGTCCGAGGAAAGAGCGGACTTCAGTCGGGTTCTTAGGCGTAACCCAGCTCTTAACGGGTTCAATCTTCGCAGGATCGACGTGAATACCCTGACTATTAACAATGTGACCCAGAAACTGAACTTCCTCCAACCAGAATTCACATTTTGAGAACTTGGCATAGAGTTGGTTCCCCTGGAGTAACTCGAGAACCAAACGTAGATGTTACGCGTGTTCGGCTTTCGATTTGGAATAGATCAAGACATCGCCGATGAATACGATGATGAAACGGTCGAGATATGGTTTACACACGCGATTCATAAGGTCCATGAAGACCGCGGGTGCGTTGGTTAGACCAAAAGGCATGACAACGAATTCGTAATGGCCGTAACATGTTCGAAACGCGGTTTTGGGTATATCCTCCTCTTGAATACGTAGCTGGTGATATCCTGAACGTAGATCGATCTTTGAGAAACACGTAGCACCTTGCAGTTGATCAAACAGATCGTCGATACGAGGTAGGGGATAGCGATTCTTGATAGTTAACTTATTCAATTCCCGATAGTCGATGCACATCCGGAACGACCCATCCTTCTTTTTGACGAAAAGGACTGGCGCACCCCAAGGAGAGGTGCTCGGGCGAATGAAGCCTTTCTCAAGTAGTTCCTGGAGTTGGGTTGAGAGTTCACGCATTTCGGACGGCGCGAGTCGATAAGGAGCTTTGGCAATAAGGTTGGCTCCAGGAATGAGGTCGATACGAAAGTCGATATCACGACTTGGCGGTAGTCCGGGAAGATCCTCTAGAAAAACACTAGGAAATTCTCGAACCACAGGAACGTCTTTCACTTCCTTCTTCTCTTTCTTTTCCTTCTCCGCTACTACAATGTTAGCCAAGAAAGCCCTGTATTCCTTGCGGAGATACTTGTTGGCTTGCACACATGGCATAAGCTTGAGACCTTTCGGAGTTGTATCACCGTACACACACAATAAGTCACCATTCGCGAGCGAGAATAGAATCATCTTGTCGAAGCACACAACTTCAACATGATTTTCTCGAAGAAAGTCCATGCCTACTATGACGTCAAAACTTCCGAGTTGCATCGGAATAAGGTCGATTGGGAAGATGTGATTGTTGAGCTCAAGAGTACAATCATGAAGAACGGAATTGACAGCGACGGTTCTTCCGGTGGCCACTTCTACATCGAACGTCGAAGAGAGTTTGGAGCGTTTACGACTAAGGAGGTTCTCAAATTCGAACGACACAAAGCAATTATCGGCTCCAGTATCAAACAAACATGAAGCATAAATACCATTAACAAGGAACGTACCATTGACCACGTTGTTGTCGGCTTGGGCTTGGCGCACGTTGATGTTGAAAGTTCTGGCGCGTGCGACCTGTTGTTGCTGTTGCTGATGTTGTTGCTGGTGTTGCTGCTGTTGAGGTTGTTATTGCTGGGGCTCTTGCTTCACAACCCTGTTTGGGCACATGTTGGTGAAATGGTTCGGGTCGCCACATGCGAAGCAGGCTCTGGCTTTGATTGCGTGTGCCGGAGGAGCTTGTTGACCCGGTGGGGCAGTGAGTAGAGCTTGATGAGCAGGAGTTTGTCGAATACGGCAGTTGGCAGTAAAATGGCCGTATACGTTGCAATGAGCACAAAAACGGCATGCAATGGCAGTCGGGTGGTGGTAGGTACAAGTAGGGCAGAGTGGGTGTGGCCCGGTGTATGCACGCTTTGCAGGCGGTGCATTAGCCACAGGCGCCGCTACTTGACGTTGTTGGGCTGGTATAGCTTGAATCGGTGCAGCAGTGATCGCACAGTTCTTGTTGCTGGAGCTGTTCTTTTTCTTGTTCTTCCTCTTGTTGCTCGATGTGGTGGGTTCAGCAGTTGGTGCGGTGGTGATAGCTTGATGTAGATGCTTCGAAGTCTTATCCCAGACACCAGCCTTAACCCGCTTGTCATTGATTTCAGCGGCCAGCAGGTAAGTCTCTTCGACCGTCTCAGTCTTAGCCGCTTGCACGAAATCAGCAATGCAGTCGGGCAGGGCTCGGATGTACTTTTTGATCGCCATGTCCGGAGTCTTGACTTGGTCGGGACAAATAATGCTGAGCTGTTTGAAACAAGCAGTAAGGCCAACATTGTCACCATCCTTTTGCTGTATGTGCCAAAATTCATCTTCCAGCTTTTGACGTTTGTGAGGGGGGCAGAATTCTTCCAGCATAACTTCCTTGAGCTCGTCCCACGACAGACCGTAGGCTGCATCGTTCCCTCACTTGTTCCTCTCGGCCGTCCACCAGTCTAGAGCACGGGACTGGAAAACGCCGGTAGCATTCAGAGTACGGAGGTCATCAGGGCAACCGCTCTGTCGCAAGGTAACCTCAATGGAGTCAAACCAGTGGAATAGTGCAGTAGGACCTCCCTCGCCAGTGAATTCTTTTGGCCCACAAGACTTGAATTGCTTGAAATTAAAAGCCTTGGCGGTAACTTTGGGATTTTCAGTTCTCGACTCCTCAGACGATTTGCTGGCGTTCTCGTACACATCACTCACGGCCTTTGCTACACTTTTAGCGATGATGGCAGCAAGGCGTTTGTCTCTCTTTTCTTGACGAGAAAGTAAGGGATGACGGGATCCAGATGACATAGTCTGCAACAGACATCGTCACAGGACTCAACACATGTATTCGAATCTCACCTCACACGTCTACTTCTTACTAAAGCTCAGAAACACGCATTTTCACATAGACACATAAACACGTGGAACACACAATCACATAAACACATAAGCACGTAGAGCACGTATTTGCACAAGCACATAAGCACGCAGAGCACAGAACACATACGCATTTAATCACTAGAGGCACATAGGAGCATATAGAGACACGTAGAGCATTCTGACTGCCTCAGAATACAGGATCCTACCATTTATGGTTTGCGAGCATTCAAAAATAGCGATCGTGATTAACATATCGAGTAGTATAGATAAGCGTATAATCGTAGCATAAGGTCGCCCATAATTCAACGATTTGTTAACGTTTTGGGGTAGAATTGCAGCGCGAGTCGAGTGTGACGATTAAAGCGAAGGCACAAATTAATTCAAAATTAAGCACATAAACAGGTAATAGCACCTAAAACACATAAAATCGATAAATTATCAGAGTCAGCAGTAGCGGGCTTGGATTTGAAACACATAAAAAATCGAGGGATAGATTGTCTGCGGCTAGTAGACTTTGACTAACCAAGGTGATTCCACTATTCCCAAGGACTTGTCGTTCACGTTGACCTTCAGGACCATGCCTTTGCCTCGATTCTTGGGTGTTTGGCACCCATCTCGTTGGTCATAGTGTGACTTCAGGTCGTTGGAGTCCGTCGAGACCTTGGTGAGAGGTTTGTAAAATATGCGGGACAAGTCGTCAAGGTTAGGGTTTCACCCCTGGCTTAACAACTTCGTCTCTGTTTTTGATAAAAATAAAGGAGATTATTCATCAAAATATGGGTTTCACCCCTGATTTGGTATAATCCCCCGTTGAACAAGCGTTCGTTATTGAAAAAGAATGAAGATATCATTGATAAGTTGACAAAACAGCATTGGTTAAGCAATTTAGTCGGGAGTTTGAGGTTTTCACACCTAATCTCGACTCTATCGCCTATTTATGGTCGAAAACTCGAGTGTAGTGATAGTGTAGCATAGTGAGAAATAAGCACGCATATAGTTTCTACCGGACGTGCACAAGTTGGCCTGTTGGTTCTTAACTATAGTCTAGGTATCTAAGACTTCGACCCGGACTAGGTCGAGTCTTGCCTAATTCCCTATAGTTATGGCTCTGATACCAATCTGTCACACCCCAACCGATGGCGGAAACATCGGGGCATGGCACTGAGCGAAACAGATTGTCCAGAAGTTTCCATAACAATTATCATTACCAAATAATTTAAAGTAACATGTCCCATACCATGTCTTAAAAGGCAAACAAATTATTACAGATAAATCCAGTCAAATAGTTCTGTTCCGACAACTCAGATTTATACATAGATAGTTTATTTATTGGTTTCTAGGACACCGTCCCTAGCTTCAATTTCATCACCAACACACAAAGCATGTAAACATCCTAAGCGCCTGTCACATACGTTAAAATAAAAGTCAATACATGAAATGTAAAGGTGAGCATACAAGTTTGATAATAGCATATAGAGTTCGAATTCGTTTACGCATAACCAGCACGTACACATAGAGAAATAAAGCATGTTAGTTATCGACATAGATCCATCGATACCAATGACTGCGGGTTGACCGCCCGAGGCAGTTCGCAATACATGATTACCACCATAATCCATGCAAGTAATTGTCCTTAACAACCCCGTGTGAACGGGTGCTGAGTCCAAACTATAGTACTATCGTTGCTAAGGCAGGTAGACAGCATTCCATGTGTAAACATAACAAACAAGCATTCATGAGCCACGTATAACATGCATTAACAGTTAGCGTTCAAATAGTATTTGAGTAGTGTGATTGTTGTAGTTTGAATATTCGTAACGTATGTAACACCCAAAAGTGCGTAAAGCAAAAAGGGATCGAGTATACTCACAGCGATTAGTGGATTGAAGGGAGCGCTTAACGAGTAGTATTAGCCTGAATAGATTCGATAGCATAACGATAAGTGATACGTGAAACATCATAAAGTGCGAATGAATCGTATGGTATCCCGTTCGGATGGTAATCCGAGCGGACAACAATCCGTGTGGATGTTAATCCGTTCGGATGGTCATCCGGTCGGATAGCTTATCTGAACGGATGACTATTCGAGTGGATTGTTTCTTCCTATGAGGAAAGATGTGTTTGTGTATGATGGTTTGACTTTTGAAGTTTTCGTTGTAGTATTTTGAAAACATCGAAGTATATCTATCTTTCAAGTCGGTCGATCGGATGACTAGTCGTGCGGATGACAATCCGTTCGGATGGTCATCCGGTCGGACTGTTGTCCGGTCGGACGGCGACTCAGTGATGAGTCTACTTAATGAAAGCAAGTTCATAACAGAAGCGTCATTCGATCGGATGCCCATCCGATCGGATGGTAACTTTGTTATTGAACATGTTGAAAATTGTTTAAGTCTTTAAAGTCTTAGTATCTCATGATCCGAAGAGTAATCCAGTCAGATGGTTGTCCGATCGGATTGCAATTCGTTCGATACTCAAACTTCAGATAAGGTTGTTCAAGTGTGGGTCCCAAGTGTGATCCGATCGGATGACAATCCGTTCGGATAACCTATCCGTTCGGACGGCAGTCCGATCGGACAACATTCCATTCCGATTGTTCCGTTCGTCTTACACCTGGTTGTTTTGGTTGTTTGTCGTTTTATCGAGACGTTGTGACGACGTGTTAACCAATAGAACTCCGTTTCGACCCAAGTGACCAGACCGACCAGGAATCACCCTAGTTCGGCCGGTTATCGGCTCAAGACGGTTGTTCTTGTTTAATCCGAAATCAGTGGTCTCGTGAGTAGAATTCAGACCTTGGACTAGTACAACACTATGGACGAGTAGGAGACTAGAACCGGGTCTGATTCTATAGGTTTTGAGTGTAATGAGAGTAAAAGAGTTGAAAGAAAGTTGGAGAACATCTTTCAATCCTTTCTCATCACTCTTGTGTCAAGATCTTTACAAGATCTTTGTATGCTTGCATGGAAATCGGTTAGATCTCGGTTGTTCTTGGTGGATTGAAGTCAAAACATGAAGTTCTTGAAGAACACATGATGATGTCATCCTAGAACACCCGAAATCTAGTGATTTCACGGTTAAAAGTTAAGATTTGAAAGATAGAAAGGTGTAGGAGTGCGTGTGGATCAAGAACGTACAAGATTTAGGACGAGATCTTACCTGGATTGAGAGAAATCGGAGAAAAGGTGAGGAGCACGAGTGGTTTGGACAGAGGATTTCCAAAAGTGGAAAGTATGACAAGGATAGGGGTATTTATAGGATTCCAAAAGAGGAAAGGGTTATCCAATCGGATGACACACCGCCCGGATTGACTATCCGGTCGGATGGCATCTGGTTCGGATGACCTGTCCTGATGCGAGGTGGCTATCCGATCGGATGGCACATGGGTTGAGTGTTTGGCGCGATGATTTTTAGCGTTTCGATTTCGATTGCGAGCGGTTCATCACGATAGGGTTTCCTAGTCAATTTACTTTCAGTCCCAACTACTAATTACCATGGTTTGATTTCGATTCGGGTTCGAGTTTGATTGCGTTCCGAGTTTCGATTGAGTTCGATTGATTTCCACAACACATATATATAACACGCACAAGTAACACATAAGGCACACACACACGTATAATAACCAAATTAAGTCGATTTGCGGTTCGTATCACGATTCGATGTCGATTTGATTAGCATAGCTTGATTATCGATTAATTAACTTTATCGAATTGTTACTTCCTATAGTTTCACAGTCGTAAGTCGATTAGATAGCGATTAACACACATCGATTCTTGCAGTTAACAACACTTACTCCACATAATATCATTAAAATAAAAAGGTTACTATGATTTAAATTCGAATAATCGGTCGTTGACTTTGACCTTGACTTTGACTTTCACTCATGAAAACACGGGGTGTTACAAAGATGGTTGTTGAGAAACCTTCTTTGGAATATACCTTTTAAGGTATGTGTGAAGATCCCAGCAAATCTTGGTCTTTGGAATAGGTTCAAATGTGCAGGAATCATGCTGACTTTATAGAAAACGACAGCACGCTGACCACGGCCCCGTGTCGGCTGGATACGGCCCCGTGGTCAGACAAGACTCTGACACATTTTGTCCGTATTCTGAACACGGGGTGTGTTGGCCTGGACATGACCCCGTGGTCAATTTTGAGGTGGGCACGGGGCGTGTTGACCTGGGCACGTGTGACAACCCGCACTAAACCAGGTATCCGTACAACTTAATTATTGATTAATTACTGCTTGATTACTGTGCTTGTTTGAACTAGCTGATGAACTGCTACTTGAATACTGATACTTGAACTTACTTGCATCATACTTTATTTATCGTCACTACATTATTTACATGCTGAACCCTAGTGACAAACATGATGCACAAAAAGCACAGTAGCACTAAACGGATACACAGTGAACATGCTGATATAACCAGCATCAGGCAGACACTGCCTCTAAGGCCTGTTAAGAGCCTCAAATATTTTGCTACACTAATGGTGAGTGTAGGGATACAAGTGTTGTAGAACTGCGTCTCTAGGGATAAGATACACTGATTGGATGTGCCTAAAACGTACTTTAAGTACAAATCACAGCACTTTAATAAATAATCCAGCTTCTAGCTGACTAGTAAAGTGCCAAAATATGGGGAAAATACTACTAGACACTTTCTAAAGTGTTGGAATTAAAATGTGTCACTAAAAATAACAATAACGACACTTTAAAGCTTTAGTAACGCTTTAACGGATTACTATCCAACCGAACAACCGGACTATACCCGGAATATGAAAATATTAGTATTTTCACTATTTATATTTTTCTGAGCCAGTTAGGGTCCCTGATTACCCTAACACCCGCTTTAAAGCACTAAATATCACTAACTAAGTTAAACACTTAACCTAACTTAGTTTAATCTAACTAATACTTAGAGATTAGTTACAAACTAACCAAACCACCCCCCCCCCCCTTGACCGAACTCGGTCACCTTGTGGCCCCATGGTACATCACTTGATTATTTTAATCCCCCTTTGTCTCATATCAAGCAAGCATAAAATCCAAGGGTTAATGCTCTTAATTTTGTCTATAAAATAACACTTAAGCATGCAAGTTCATTACACAATCAAACATCAACTCACAACACTCTCTCTTGCTCTCTAAACTCTCGGCCGAACACCCCAGCCCCCATACACCCACTTTCGGTTCTTGTTCAAGCCAATCCAAGGTGATACAAACATCAAGGATCGCACGTTAGGAGTCTTGGTGCACTCGGAGCGCGAAGGACCACTTTCTTTGGCTTTTATCCACGCGTTTTTCATCAAGAATCTTCCCTAGCCTTGAGCTAGAGGTATAACACTTAAAACTCGTTTTTGAGCTTTACTAGAGTGGTTAAAAGGGTTCGTGTCGGTTAAATATCGTTAACATACAACTTGGTGCTTAAAGTCTAGTAAAAACTCTAAAAATGGTGGTTAATAGCTTACAACTTGTGTAAAAGTTGTAGTACTTGAAAGATGGGATTATCTAGACCCGATCTATGATTGTGGTAGCTCGGATCACCATTTAACCCGGTTTGGTAAGATCGTTGATCTTAACATAAGCTTGTTTTGATTAACACAAGGGTTAAAAGGTGAAACTCTACCACACATGAAACATGAACTTGTGTAAAAGTATTTTTACTTGCAAAATAGTGTTTAAAACTAGCAGATCTACGTATCTGCAAGTGGTATTTCCAAAGGACCAAGCGTTAAAGAAATCATGTTTTCCAAAAGATGGATCTTACAATAACAAGTATGATTTTATAACCCACAAGTGTGCAAACACTTGTGTAACACAAGTTTCGACAAAATAGCTATTTTTGGGAAAAATGACAAGAAGTTGTAAAGACGGATTTCTCTAAAAACGAGGTTTTTACGAGGTTAAAATTTCCTTATATAAAGATCCACAAAATATAATGGGATTTACACTATAGATTCGGAAAAACTACAAGTTCATGCGATTATGCGATTTACATACTTGTTGACTAGTTAAAATGTTGAAAAGTTGTTTGATAATGTTGAGAACATTGATTGATTTGATTTGATAAAGAAAATGATACGCTTGAAAGCGTGGCCACCTCCAGTTACAGAGGAAACTCTGGCGAAATTTTCCTAAAAACCTAACACTTAGACTTATTTACACTACAAGTGTTAGAATCATTTTTGACATGTTTTCAAAGCATAAATTTCGCCATGACTTTATTTACTAAATATTCGGAGGTGGGATTTTCACAAAATATTAACGTGATAAATATATATTTTCACACACTGTTTATGATTATTTTGTGAAATACATAAATATTATTTTTAGAGTAAAAATAATATTTACGAAAGTTAACGAATCCAAAATAATACAAACGCATCCACCATAAATATTTAAGTTACATCGGTAATTATATTACCACTCGAATGTTAAAACGTAACTTACACAATTACGGAAATATTTATGAACGCGTATTTTAACAACGTATTTTGGATAAATACTTATGTTTTGGAGTTGGAAATATATAAAGATTAAGTGAGACTTAATGATATAATTCGAAAGCACATGTATTAAATCCCCCATCCTTGGGAAGGAGATTAACTACCAAGTATATATATACAAAATGTAAACACGAAATAGTTGTCTAACTATTTCCCAAAGATGTAACTATAAAGCTAAGGCACGGCCGTCCGTCTAATAGAATTAGCACTTGTAGGTCGTCGCACAGCTTTCTGATTTGGAGATACTTGGTAGAGACGCTTCACTGTGAGTTCATGTCCCCCTTTTCTCTAACTGTTTTCAGTTTTCTTAACTGCGGGGGTGAAATAGATGTTACTTTGTTTACAAGTACTATTATACACGGTATGTTAACGTAAGGAGGTTTACTACTTAGATCATGTGAATGGGTAGTTAGAACACCGAGGGACTTAAGCGGTAGATCTATCTGGGTGTAGCGAGCCCAACTCTAGGCCCAACAGAACGGACCTCTGTGAGGACCAACAGAACGGACCTTGAGTGACTTGGTTGCCCGACGCAAAAATCGGCTAGGTTTGAATCTTTCTACTTGCATTTCACACATGCTAATGGCCTTGCAAACCATTGGTGATCTCTTTTCCTTACACTGCTACATACCAGGAAACTTTTATACTTACAAGTGTTTTACATACTCACTTGCACATGAACTCGCTCAACATTATTGTTGATTTTTCAACTTACATGTATTTCAGGAAATTAACGAGATCTGGCACGGTATGGCATGTTTTCCGCTGCACTAGTTTCCGAGGTCATCCGGGGTTTAGGGGATGTGTCTCTTTCCTGGACAAGACACAATCCTTAAACCATGTTTATGTTATGTTTCAAGTTTGTAATGTTTGTCGAACAAGGTTATGTTTGCTAGGGTATGTTCCCGTTAAAACAATGGTACTGTATTTGGTTTTCAAAACTTAATGGATGATCTTGCATGTTTTTAATTCATATAGCTTGTTATGGTTAAGCTATGGTATTAAGAAGTCACACCAAAATTAACCACGCTTCCGCAAAGCCAGGGTGTGACAGCTTGGTATCAGAGCTCTGATCATAGCGAACTAGGATTCTTTCTCGAGTCTAGACTATGATCACTAGGGCTCTCACGAAAACATTTTTCTGCATACCACTTAAGTCCAGATCCACAACTTTTTACAAAACAAATGTTGAGCACATTTTATCATTTATAGGCTCGGTCTGAGAGGCCGAGGCTCGGTCTGAGAGACGAGGAAGTTGGCTAGTGAGACTAGGAGAATTGGCTAGTGGGACTAGGAGAATTGGCTAGTGGGACTAGGAGAATTGGCTAGTGGGACTAGGAGAATTGGCTAGTGGGACTAGGAAGAGCAGTCTGAGAGGCTGGGAGGCTAGTGGGACTAGGAGAATGATTTGAATGCTTACTTGGTGACTTATGTGATTATTTGATTATATGATTGACTGTTTGTGCATGTTTGTGGATATGTTACAGACACATGGATTCTACAGACACTGGTGGTTCAGGCACCACAGGCCCTAGGCCTATCGTATCAGACGATCTTGAGTCATCGGAGCACGAGGTTTACACGTCCGACTTCACTAGCACAGATGAGGACGATTTCCAGCCCTTCGCATTACCTGACGGTGCTGACGAGCTCGCAGATGGTCCTTTAGCCGGGGATCTACCACTCGCATTGATCCCTGCCCCTATACCGCTTGCTTCGTACCCTGTTTTGCCTATCGACGACGAGGAGGATGATGTCGATATGTTTGAGGAGGAGCCTTTCGAGGAGGATGCTCAGGGCGAGGCCCTACCTGCTGCTGATGGTCCCTTGTTGATCGCAGATGCTCCCGCCGCGGAGTCACCTGCTCACTCCCCAGTCCCAGACTCCTTTGAGTCTGTGGCCTCTGTACCCTCACACATCCAGAGTGCGCAGCACTTCTCTCATGGATCAGATCCTGATCAGGCATCTTCTGTTGCCCCTATCCCCAGTTTTGTTTCCGACCATGATGATGAGGGGGATTCCGATCCTATGTTTCCCCCAGGATTCGACCCTGATCGTGACTTAGAGTATGTTCCGATGGACCAGTTTATGGAGGATCCAGTAGACGCTGTTGACCCATTTGATCCTATTGACCCAGATTTTGATTTTGAGATGGCTTTTGATGACCTCGAGCCTGCCATTGCTCCTGAGCAGGCAGCCGCTCTAGACCCCATACCTGAGCATGACCCAGTACATGCTGATATCCCTTTTGAGCCTGTTGCTGATGATCTCCCCATGGATGTTCCTTTGATGGGGGGCGATCATGTCATTGTTGATCCTGTTGATCCCTTACCCGTTATACCTGTTGACCCTCCCGTTGAGCACATTGCACCTGTTCACCCTGTTGTTGCTCCCCCACTTGATCCCGTTCCACTAGAGCCCGAGCATGCACTGTTCGCGGCACGCATGGATCCACCAGATGAGCATGCGCAGGACGGTTGGATACCTGCTGATGAGGATGTACCGCCTTTTCCCCCACAGATCCCTGTTACGCGACATGTTGATTTTACTTTTCAGGTTCCACAGTTTGTACTTCCAGCGAGGCCTGGAGAGGGTTCTTCAGCCCATCCTGTTGGGCATGTACGGATGCCTATCCCTTTCATACCATAGATGTCATCTGTTTCACCCGCTGTTGCTCCATTTCATGTGGCACCCTTTGACCCTACTAGTGAGCCGTTTCTTTGGGCACCCGGCTCCGGTATGCCACCTACTGATCCCTACCATGCTTTTCACATGGGACACACCATCGAGGACGTCTTGATGTCTTTCGTTTTCCAGCACGAGTCACATACACAGCGCATCCAGGAGCTCGAGAGAGCTCAGCTGCCACCGTGTCCATGCCATGGTCAGACACACTCCCCTCTGCAGCCATTACGACCTTTACCTCCAGATTACGCTGCCCGTCTCTCTACATTAGAGCAGCAGATTGCCTCTATCATTCGTACTCAGCGAGCCCAGGAGGAGGACTGGCTCCAGTTACGACGTTTGTTTTACACTTACTTTCCCCCTCCTCCACCACCATCTGTATAGAGCTCATCAGTTACTGTTTGGGTAGACGAGGATGAGAAGACGGCGATTGTTGGATTGCACAGTATTTTTGGAGACCACAATTGATTCTGACTTTTGTTGATTTGTATTTGATGACTGCATTGACACTGATGTAGTTTTTGGACAGGGGTGATGTAGCCCCTAGTGATGGATGATTGTATGACACTATGATGTACTGATACACTTACTATGTGGTCTCGATATATGGCAATCGCAGTATTCTCATCATATTTGATTCACTTGATTGCTTATTTGCATTTTTATGACATGGGATGTGTGTGATTGATATTTGTGTTGATAACATGAGATGTTATGTGTTATTACTATTACTATTATAGTAAAACGTACGTATTATAACATGGGATTCTTACTATGACCTGACCAACGAAAACCATCTTTTAGAAAGATGCCGCCAAGACGTGAGACACGCATGCCTACTAATGAGGCAGAGCTCCAGCAGATTATTACAGCTGCCATAGCACAGTATGCAGCATCCCAGCCCGGAACGAGCGGAAGTATTAACCAAGGCAATAACAATCCACCACACGGTAATACTAAGTCATTACGACATACCGTGACCAAATTGGATATCTTTAGCAATGATGCTAACACCAAACGTATGTTATAACGTATGTGCAGGGTGCACCTACAAGCAGTTTCTAGACTGCAAACCGGTCAACTTCGATGGCACTGGAGGTGCTGTCGCCTTTGTTCGTTGGGCTGAGAAAACCGAGTCTGTACTTCGCATGAGCAAGTGTGCGCTGGATCAGCAAGTCACCTACATCTCAGGGCTGTTTCTTGATGGAGCCCTCTCTTGGTGGAATCTACAAGTACAAACACTAGGCGAAGCTGCTGCCTACGCACTGACCTGGACCGAACTAAAAGAACTTATGCGCAAAAAGTACTGTTCCCGCGCAGAAATCCAGAGGTTGGAGACCGAGTTCTGGCACTTGAAAATGGACGGTCCAAAGATAGCAGAGTACGTTCAAAGGTTCCATGACTTATCGCATGTGGTACCCTACATGGTCACTCCTGAGTTCAAGAGAATTGAACGTTTCATTTGGGGACTAGCTCCTCAAATCATAAGCATGGTAACCTCATCCAAGCCTGCAACCATTACTGAGGCGATTGATTTGAGCGTGGCACTCACAGAAGAGGCCATCCGCCTGAACAAGTTTGATGAGATCAAGACGAAGAAGGCAGAGACTCACGTTGAGTCATCAGGAGGCAACAAAAGAAAGTTCTCGAACTTCAAACAAGGCATTGGCAGTGTTGGTAAGAAAGGGGAACCAAACGCACCCGCTCAGGTTACAGCTGGTAGTGGAAAGAAAGGGAAGGGATACATGGGCACCCATCCCAAATGCAATACCTGCCAACGCCACCATGCTGGTCAATGTGGGCAAAAAGTATGCGAAGTATGTGGGAAACGTGGTCACTTGAAGGACACTTGTTGGGCCCCTGCCGGTCGGGGAGGCCAGGGAGGATATGGAAACAGAAACAATAATCGTGGTGGTAATCGCCCACAAGGAAATAATGGAGGGAACGGAGTCAACAATGCGAACCAAAACAACCAGCAAGTTGGGGATGGCGCCGGAAGTGGTCGAAAACTTGGATGTTTTAACTGCGGTGATGTTGGGCATTTTAAGAAGAACTGCCCAGATTTAAACCAAGCCCGTGGAAGGGTGTTCCAAATCGAAGCAAGGGAAGCACGCCAAGACCCCAATGTTGTTACTGGTACATTCCCTATCAATCAACGCTATGCATCCGTTTTATTTGATACTGGTGCCGATTATAGCTTCGTATCGTTAGAATTTAAGAATATGCTTGGGTTAGCCGCTAATAAGTTAGATATTCCCTACTCGATCGAATTAGCCAATGGGAAGTTAGTAGAGGCCAACGAAGTTATCAGAGGTTGTGTGATTGAATTGGGAAAACGTGAGTTCACTCTAGATCTACTACCAGTCCAGTTGGGAAGCTTCGACGTGGTGGTAGGAATGGATTGGTTATCAGGAAACAAGGCTGAGATAGTATGTCACGAGAAAGTTGTTCGTATCCCAACCGATGATGGTGAGACCATTGTTGTTCACGGAGAAAAGCGTGAGACGCCGTTGAGGATTATCAGCTGCGTGAAAGCAAGGAAGTGTTTGCAGAAAGGATGTGTTGCCTTCCTAGCACACATTGTGGATAAGAAGGCTGCTGAGCCAAGAATCGAAGACATCCCTGTCGTGAGGGAGTATCCAGAAGTCTTCCCAGAAGACTTGCCGGGACTGCCGCCTCTGAGGAAAGTAGAGTTTCACATTGACTTAGTTCCAGGCGCCGCGCCTGTGGCTAAGGCACCATATAGACTTGCTCCGTCTGAGATGCAAGAATTGTCGACACAACTTCAAGAGCTGTTAGACAAGGGTTTTATCCGACCAAGCTTCTCGCCTTGGGGAGCTCCGGTCCTGTTTGTCAAGAAGAAGGACGGTAGTTTTCGAATGTGTATCGACTACCGGGAGCTGAACAAGCTGACGATCAAGAATAGGTACCCTCTGCCAAGAATCGATGATCTGTTTGATCAACTGCAAGGCTCAAGCTTTTACTCAAAGATCGATCTTCGATCTGGATACCATCAGTTAAGGATACAAGAGGAGAGTATCCCAAAGACAGCCTTCAGAACTCATTATGGACACTATGAGTTCCTTGTTATGCCGTTTGGTTTAACAAACGCACCTGCAGTATTCATGGATCTAATGAATAGAGTTTGCAAGCCGTATCTGGATAAGTTCGTGATTGTATTCATCGATGACATTTTAATTTATTCAAAGACGAAGGCTGAACACGAGCAGCATCTTAGAGCTATTCTAGAGCTGCTAAGGAAGGAACAACTGTATGCCAAATTCTCTAAGTGCGAGTTTTGGCTACGCGAAGTCCAGTTTCTTGGACATGTGGTTAATGGTGATGGAATCCACGTGGATCCAACCAAGATCGAGGCGATCAAAGATTGGGAAACGCCAAAGACGCCAACCGAGATCCGGCAATTCTTGGGTTTGGCTGGCTATTATCGAAGATTCATTGAGAATTTTTCAAAGATCGCTCAACCATTGACACTCCTCACGCAGAAGGATAGGAAGTTTGATTGGGGAATCAAACAGGATGAAGCCTTCCAGATATTGAAGGATAAGCTCTGCAACGCGCCTATCTTAGCTCTACCAGAAGGTACTGATGATTTTGTGGTATACTGCGACGCATCGCGCCAAGGATTGGGTTGCGTGTTGATGCAACGCCAAAAGGTTATTGCTTACGCATCGCGTCAACTAAAAGTGCACGAAAAGAACTATACCACACACGATTTGGAGCTCGGCGCAGTGGTTTTTGCTTTAAAGATCTGGAGACACTACCTTTATGGTACGAAGTGTACAATCTTCACAGATCACAAGAGCTTACAGCACATATTCAACCAGAAGGAGTTGAATATGAGGCAAAGACGATGGGTTGAGTTGCTGAACGATTACGACTGCGAAATAAAGTATCATCCAGGGAAGGCGAACGTGGTCGCCGATGCCCTAAGTCGTAAAGAGAGAATCAAGCCCATAAGGGTTAGGGCTTTGGAAATGATTATTCGAACCGATCTTTCCTTGCGCATTCGTGCTGCACAAAAAGAGGCCCTTAAGGAAGGAAACCGTGAAGAAGAATATCTCCGTGGGATGGAGAAGCTACTGGTACCAAATGAGGAAGGAACATTATGTTTTGAGAAAAGGATTTGGGTTCCTCTGTTTGGTGATTTAAGGAAGGTTATTTTCGATGAAGCTCACAAGTCGCGGTACTCTATCCACCCTGGATCGGATAAAATGTACCAGGATCTCAAAGATTATTATTGGTGGCCTAGGATGAAAGGCGATGTTGCTGTCTACGTGAGCAAATGTTTAACGTGCGCCAAGGTGAAGGCGGAATACCAGAAGCCTTCAGGGCTGCTGCAACAACCTGAGATTCCCAAGTGGAAATGGGAACAAATCTCAATGGATTTTGTTACAAAATTGCCAAGAACGCCAAGAGGCCAGGATATGATTTGGGTGATAGTTGACCGCCTAACAAAATCCGCACATTTTCTGCCAATCAAAGAGAAAGACAGCACTAGTAAACTTGCGGAAATATACATGAGAGAGATTGTCGCCCGTCATGGAGTGCCTCTCTCAATCATCTCTGATAGAGACGGAAGATTTGTGTCAAGGATATGGCAATCCTTCCAAGAAGCTTTTGGCTCACAATTAAATTTGAGCACTGCGTTCCATCCGCAAACTGACGGCCAGAGCGAGCGAACGATACAGACTTTGGAAGACATGCTGAGAGCATGTGTGATGGATTTGGGCGGTAGCTGGGACAAACATTTACCTTTGGTCGAATTTTCATACAACAACAGCTACCACACCAGCATTGGTGTCGCGCCATTTGAAGCCCTATACGGACGCAAGTGTCGATCACCACTATGTTGGGCTGACGCTGGTGATAGACAGCTTGCTGGTCCAGAGATCGTCCAAGAGACGACAGACAAAATTGCGCAAATTCTTAAACGCATCGAAGCAGCTCGCCACAGACAAAAGGCCTATGCAGATCCAAACCGGAAGCATGTGGATTTCCAAGTTGGAGAAATGGTGTTATTGAAAGTTTCACCCTGGAAGGGGGTGGCACGCTTTGGGAAGCGTGGGAAGTTAAATCCGCGCTACATTGGTCCTTTCAGAATTTTGGACAAAATAGGTCAAGTAGCATACAAGTTGGACCTACCTGCTGAACTAAATGGTGTTCACGATACATTTCATGTATCCAATCTAAAGAAAAGTCCAACTCAAGTTGACGTTGCCATTCCCATCGACGAGATTCATGTTGACGACACGCTCCACTTCGTTGAAGAACCTGTTGAGGTCACGGATTGGAAAGTTAACAAGACCCGCCGGAGCAGTGTCAAGCTCGTCAAAGTTCGTTGGAATGCCAGACATGGTCCTGAGTTCACCTGGGAGCGTGAGGACCGGATGAAAGAGAAATACCCCCACCTTTTTCCTAAGAACCCTGCTTCTACAAGCAGAACTTAAATTTCGGGACGAAATTTATTTAACAGGGGGAGAATGTGACAACCCGCACTAAACCAGGTATCCGTACAACTTAATTATTGATTAATTACTGCTTGATTACTGTGCTTGTTTGAACTAGCTGATGAACTGCTACTTGAATACTGATACTTGAACTTACTTGCATCATACTTTATTTATCGTCACTACATTATTTACATGCTGAACCCTAGTGACAAACATGATGCACAAAAAGCACAGTAGCACTAAACGGATACACAGTGAACATGCTGATATAACCAGCATCAGGCAGACACTGCCTCTAAGGCCTGTTAAGAGCCTCAAATATTTTGCTACACTAATGGTGAGTGTAGGGATACAAGTGTTGTAGAACTGCGTCTCTAGGGATAAGATACACTGATTGGATGTGCCTAAAACGTACTTTAAGTACAAATCACAGCACTTTAATAAATAATCCAGCTTCTAGCTGACTAGTAAAGTGCCAAAATATGGGGAAAATACTACTAGACACTTTCTAAAGTGTTGGAATTAAAATGTGTCACTAAAAATAACAATAACGACACTTTAAAGCTTTAGTAACGCTTTAACGGATTACTATCCAACCGAACAACCGGACTATACCCGGAATATGAAAATATTAGTATTTTCACTATTTATATTTTTTTGAGCCAGTTAGGGTCCCTGATTACCCTAACACCCGCTTTAAAGCACTAAATATCACTAACTAAGTTAAACACTTAACCTAACTTAGTTTAATCTAACTAATACTTAGAGATTAGTTACAAACTAACCAAACCACCCCCCCCCCCTTGACCGAACTCGGTCACCTTGTGGCCCCATGGTACATCACTTGATTATTTTAATCCCCCTTTGTCTCATATCAAGCAAGCATAAAATCCAAGGGTTAATGCTCTTAATTTTGTCTATAAAATAACACTTAAGCATGCAAGTTCATTACACAATCAAACATCAACTCACAACACTCTCTCTTGCTCTCTAAACTCTCGGCCGAACACCCCAGCCCCCATACACCCACTTTCGGTTCTTGTTCAAGCCAATCCAAGGTGATACAAACATCAAGGATCGCACGTTAGGAGTCTTGGTGCACTCGGAGCGCGAAGGACCACTTTCTTTGGCTTTTATCCACGCGTTTTTCATCAAGAATCTTCCCTAGCCTTGAGCTAGAGGTATAACACTTAAAACTCGTTTTTGAGCTTTACTAGAGTGGTTAAAAGGGTTCGTGTCGGTTAAATATCGTTAACATACAACTTGGTGCTTAAAGTCTAGTAAAAACTCTAAAAATGGTGGTTAATAGCTTACAACTTGTGTAAAAGTTGTAGTACTTGAAAGATGGGATTATCTAGACCCGATCTATGATTGTGGTAGCTCGGATCACCATTTAACCCGGTTTGGTAAGATCGTTGATCTTAACATAAGCTTGTTTTGATTAACACAAGGGTTAAAAGGTGAAACTCTACCACACATGAAACATGAACTTGTGTAAAAGTATTTTTACTTGCAAAATAGTGTTTAAAACTAGCAGATCTACGTATCTGCAAGTGGTATTTCCAAAGGACCAAGCGTTAAAGAAATCATGTTTTCCAAAAGATGGATCTTACAATAACAAGTATGATTTTATAACCCACAAGTGTGCAAACACTTGTGTAACACAAGTTTCGACAAAATAGCTATTTTTGGGAAAAATGACAAGAAGTTGTAAAGACGGATTTCTCTAAAAACGAGGTTTTTACGAGGTTAAAATTTCCTTATATAAAGATCCACAAAATATAATGGGATTTACACTATAGATTCGGAAAAACTACAAGTTCATGCGATTATGCGATTTACATACTTGTTGACTAGTTAAAATGTTGAAAAGTTGTTTGATAATGTTGAGAACATTGATTGATTTGATTTGATAAAGAAAATGATACGCTTGAAAGCGTGGCCACCTCCAGTTACAGAGGAAACTCTGGCGAAATTTTCCTAAAAACCTAACACTTAGACTTATTTACACTACAAGTGTTAGAATCATTTTTGACATGTTTTCAAAGCATAAATTTCGCCATGACTTTATTTACTAAATATTCGGAGGTGGGATTTTCACAAAATATTAACGTGATAAATATATATTTTCACACACTGTTTATGATTATTTTGTGAAATACATAAATATTATTTTTAGAGTAAAAATAATATTTACGAAAGTTAACGAATCCAAAATAATACAAACGCATCCACCATAAATATTTAAGTTACATCGGTAATTATATTACCACTCGAATGTTAAAACGTAACTTACACAATTACGGAAATATTTATGAACGCGTATTTTAACAACGTATTTTGGATAAATACTTATGTTTTGGAGTTGGAAATATATAAAGATTAAGTGAGACTTAATGATATAATTCGAAAGCACATGTATTAAATCCCCCATCCTTGGGAAGGAGATTAACTACCAAGTATATATATACAAAATGTAAACACGAAATAGTTGTCTAACTATTTCCCAAAGATGTAACTATAAAGCTAAGGCACGGCCGTCCGTCTAATAGAATTAGCACTTGTAGGTCGTCGCACAGCTTTCTGATTTGGAGATACTTGGTAGAGACGCTTCACTGTGAGTTCATGTCCCCCTTTTCTCTAACTGTTTTCAGTTTTCTTAACTGCGGGGGTGAAATAGATGTTACTTTGTTTACAAGTACTATTATACACGGTATGTTAACGTAAGGAGGTTTACTACTTAGATCATGTGAATGGGTAGTTAGAACACCGAGGGACTTAAGCGGTAGATCTATCTGGGTGTAGCGAGCCCAACTCTAGGCCCAACAGAACGGACCTCTGTGAGGACCAACAGAACGGACCTTGAGTGACTTGGTTGCCCGACGCAAAAATCGGCTAGGTTTGAATCTTTCTACTTGCATTTCACACATGCTAATGGCCTTGCAAACCATTGGTGATCTCTTTTCCTTACACTGCTACATACCAGGAAACTTTTATACTTACAAGTGTTTTACATACTCACTTGCACATGAACTCGCTCAACATTATTGTTGATTTTTCAACTTACATGTATTTCAGGAAATTAACGAGATCTGGCACGGTATGGCATGTTTTCCGCTGCACTAGTTTCCGAGGTCATCCGGGGTTTAGGGGATGTGTCTCTTTCCTGGACAAGACACAATCCTTAAACCATGTTTATGTTATGTTTCAAGTTTGTAATGTTTGTCGAACAAGGTTATGTTTGCTAGGGTATGTTCCCGTTAAAACAATGGTACTGTATTTGGTTTTCAAAACTTAATGGATGATCTTGCATGTTTTTAATTCATATAGCTTGTTATGGTTAAGCTATGGTATTAAGAAGTCACACCAAAATTAACCACGCTTCCGCAAAGCTAGGGTGTGACAGCACGCCCCCGTGGCTAGAGTGTTTTATGAAGTTGTGTCTTATTTTAAGGTTTTTATTCGGATCGGGCTGTTCCTTACTGGAGGGAACAACACTGAAGTGCCTAAGGTACCTTAATTGCTCTTGATTTAAACAAGAACGCAAGAGGTTATCGGAAAGGGTAAAACCTAAACTAAATACCGGTGGGCGAAACCAAACTTTATTCCCCTTATCCGGGCTCTTGTTAAAGAACGTGTATGTTGAATCGCTCAGGTCTATGAGCGCATCGGTGGGGGCCGATGGAGAGTCCTTCATGTCACAATCGACACAGGGACGACTATCGCTCATGTTTTCACAAGAGGTAGAGGTGCTTTCGGTATTGTCGATGTTGGTAGAATCCGAATGTGTCCTCAACAATTCTCCTTGATCGTTGTCTTGTGATGAATAACTTGTTTTCATCTCAAGTTCTAATTCTTTTAATTTTAGGAGAACTATTTCTTCTAGCTGACATAATTCTTCAGAAGTTATGTCATCTGAAAGAGATGGTTGAGGGCATTCGGGCGAGTGGTAGTGATCGTTTTTACTTTCGCCCATCTTAAGGTTACAAAAACACGATGGGTCTAAATAGTGGGGAGTGTAATTTAGAAAGTAACATTCTAAATATTTATGGAATCCACCACATATTTGACACCACTCACCGTAAGAGGAACGAAAGTAAAATAATCAATATCACTCATATTTTTGTCAGAAATTACCAACCGTCGGGATCTTACGGTTCTGTTTTCAGCAACTGGAGGTTGGACACGGGGGCATGTTCAGTGGGCACGGCCCCGTGGTCATCTACTGTCTGACTTAAAACAGGATTGCTAGTAACATAGATGGATATGGCCCCGTGTCTGGCTGAGCACGACCCATGCTGAAGTGTGCAGAAACTGAAAAATTAAGAAAAAATCCTAAAAAATAGAAAAATAAGTAAAAATAATTAGGCCATTGATTTTAAACTTTCTTAAAACCCTTGTGTCCCCGACAACGGCGCCAAAAACTTGGTGTATGCGAAGCGTGATATATTTTTATTGATATTTTAAGCCCATTTTACACATTAATCAAGTTTTAAAGTTACAAAACACGATATTCTACTAACACTAAACACACACTTGGTCAAGTGCACCCATCGTGAGCGTAATATAGCGTTGGTAGGATACCGAGGTCGTCCAAGGACACAAGAGCTTTTAGTACCGGTTTATCCTCAACGTCTAATCAATCTAATTTTTTTAAGAAAAGGCTTTGAAACATGAAAATAAAAACTAAAAATGAAAAGATAAATAAAATAAAAACAGATAGACAATATGAATCACTTGGATCCGACTCGCCTTTAATGTATCCTTTGATGATTTTCGCACTTTCGGACTTTTTAAGAGATTATCTTAGTTATAGTAGTAGGCCCCTCTTTTGAAGGTGACATTACCCTCAACCCAGTGGTTTGAGTCAGCAGGGATACAATCCCAAAGGGTCGGAATATTGAAAGATAATTAATTAAGTTATTAATGTGAAAAGTGGTAGGCCCCTCTTTTGAAGGTGACGTTACTGGTGTGTGTAAGGTGTAATATGTTTTTATTAATATTTTAAGCCCATTTTACACATTAGTCAAGTTTTAAATTTATAAAACACGATATTCTACTAACACTAAACACACACATGGACAAGTGCACCCATCGTGAGCGTAGTATAGCGTTGGTAAGATACCGAGGTCGTCCAAGGACACAAGAGCTTTTAGTACCGGTTTATCCTCAACGTCTAATCAAATCAAAATTTTTAGAAAAGGTTTTAAACATGAAAAAAAAACTAAAATGCTGAAAATAAAAATAAAATAAAAACAGATATACAAGATGAATCACCTGGATCAGACTCGCCTTTAATGTATCCTTTGATGATTTCCGAACTTTTGCACTTTTTAGGAGATTATCTTAGTTATAGTAGTAGGCCCCTCTTTTGAAGGTGACGTTACCCTCAACCCAGTGGTTTGAGTCAGCAAGGATACAATCCCAAAGGGTTGGAATATTGGAAGATAATTAATTAAGTTATTAATGCATAAAGTGGTAGGCCCCTCTTTTGAAGGTGACGTTACCCTCGGCTAAGTGGTTTGAGTCAGCAGGGATACAATCCCAAGTAGCCGGTTTAATGTATTAATAGTAGTTTACATATGAGGGGATCAAGCCATTCGCACCCCCGCCATCCAATACCAGTGGGTATTGAAGGAGGTCTTAGTAAGCTTGTCCCAGGTCCTTGCAGGATCTATACACTGAACAAGGCAAGAACCTTACCAAACCATTCCCTTAACCCCCGACCAGGTAGCCAACATATCTCTATATAGACCGTAGAAATATGAATGGTGAAAATCTTTTACTTTATATAGACAGTAAAGTAATGCCAAGACACCACAGACAAATGATAAAGAAGTTTCACCTTCAACATAAGAAACTTGCAAAACCAAATAAAAAGTGCGAAAAGATTAAAAATCAAAAGTAATACATTAAATGCTTGTCTTCACCAAGTGATGTAAGTGACTTAGCCAAACATGGCCTTTGATTGACAAGAACTCTTACGATCAATCTTGGATCCCCATACTAATACACACACTCTAAGGTGGATGATGGTGGTGGATGTGGGTGTTGTAGTGGTGGTGGAGTGGTGGTGAAGTGGGAGAGAGGTGGTTTGCCAAGGGATGCCTTTGAAGTGAGCTAAGCACCCATATTTATAGCCTGAACACTAGCCCGGCCACGGCCCCGTGTCCGCTGGACACGCCCCCGTGGCCATATTCTTTCTCTTTCTTCATTAATTGAAATTGTCTGCATTAGGCTCCACACGACCCCGTGTTCGCTGGACACGACCCCGTGTGCAGAAGCGTATCTGTACTATCAAGATTTGCAAGATTCTGCGAATCTTAGCGTTGACCACACCCCGTGCTGAGCTGGGCACGCCCCCGTGATGGGAATAGAAGCTTCCACAGCTTTGTCCCTTTCTGCAGACACCTGACCACGCCCCCGTGTCCAGTGGGCACAGGCCGTGGTCAGCCTTCTGTTCCTTATTTTTGCTTGGGGAGTGCTGTCGAGGGATCGGGCATGCCACGTTTATTCCTTTTCTTTGTATTTATGTTAGTTTTTGCTACATATTTGTTCCTTTTGTTCATTTAAGCTCATTTGGTCCTGAAAATACAAAAGGAAGACAAAAGCACACTTTTTTCCAACATTAGTACTAAAAAAGGGTTAGTTTTATGCCTCATTTGATGTAATTTATATGTTGAATTTTACACACATCATTACCCTCAGGTAAGTGGTTTGAGTCAGCAAGGATACAATCCCAAGAAGCCGGTTTAATGTATTAATAGTAATTTACATATGAGGGGTTCAAGCTATTCGCACCCCCGCCATCCAATACCAGTGGGTATTGAAGGCGGTCATAGTAAGCTTGAACCAGGTCCTTGCATGATCTATACACTGAACAAGGCAAGAACCTTACCAAACCATTCCCCTAACCCCCGACCAGGTAGTCAACATGCTTTTATATAGCCCGTAAAAACATGAATGATGCAATCTTTTACTTTATATAGACAGTAAAGTAACGTCAAGACACCACGAAAAAATGATAGGAAGAATTCACCTTCAACATAAGAATCTAGTTATTTAAAGTCATTAATACAAAACCAAATAAAAAGTGCTGAAAGATTAAAAATCAAAAGTAATACAATAAAAACTTGTCTTCACCAAGTGATGTAAGAGGCTTAACCAAACATGGCCTTTGATTGGCAAGAACCCTTACAATCAATCTTGGATCCCGAGACTACTACACACTCTAAAGATGGATGATGGATGATGGTGGTGGGTGATGGTGTTGTAGTGGTGGTGGTGGAGTGGTGGCAAAGTGGGAGAGTAGTGGTTTGCCAAGGGATGCCTTTGAAGTGAACCAAGCACCCATATTTATAGCCTGCACAGTACTCTGGCCATAGCCCAGTGTCCAGCGGGCACGCCCCCGTGGCCAACCGTTTCTCTTCCTTCATTAATTGCAAGTGTCAGCAAGGGTCCCACACGCCCCGTGTCCAGTGGGCACGACCCCGTGGTCAACATCGTATCTGTACTATCAAGATTTGGCAAGATTCTGCGTATCTTTGCGTTGACCACGCCCCGTGCTAAGCTGGGCATGCCCCCCTGTGGTGGGCATGGAAGATTCTAGAGGTTTGTCTTTTGTGCAGGACCCTGACCACACCCCGTGTTTAGCTGGGCACGGCCCCGTGGTCAGTCTTCTGTTGCCTTGTTTTTGCTTTGGGGATGCTGCCGAGGGGTCGGACATGTCACGTTTGTTCTTTCTTTTTGTATTTATGTTGGTATTGGCTGCTTATTTGCTCCTTTTGTTCGTTTAAGCTCATTTGGTCCTGTAAATTCAAAAGGAAGACAAAAACATGCTTTTTCCAACATTAGTACTAAAAAAGGGTTAGTTTTATGCTTCATTTGATGTAATTTATATGTTACATTTTGCACACATCACACACTGTTAACTAAACAAGCCCAAAACATTTAATCAGCCCACATGGCTTATCCCAATATTATCTGACCCATTGCAAGATTAAGCCTAATAGCTTATACTTATGTTTGATAAAGATAAGCGTAAACCTACTCAATTATATGGCCTTACAATATCCCCCTAGGTTTATGCTGCCTTTATCAAACTGTAGTCTTCATCTTGTCTCTATGGGAAGAAAGATACTTCATCTTTTCATCTTCAAACTTGGGCCTTTTGTTCTTCTTGATCATGATCAGCTTCGCTTGAAAATATTTGTTGAAAGGAAAGTGAGAGGAGGATTCTCAGCAACTCTTTTCTTTGTCAATATCTTCTCTTTCAAGCAGGTTCATAGGTACTTCATCAAATGTACTATCACTGTCAGATGATGACTCGTATCTGGTTCTTCTGACTCAGGCACATCTTGTTGTTGTGATGCTTCATGCTTTGTCAGCTGCCAGCATCATCTCAATCTTCAACAACTCCAGTTTCTTGATTTAAATCAAGTTCTGCACATGCTCAGAAATTCATAAGCAGCATTTCTAAACAACAGAGGGAAATACCACATGAACACTTGGTACATCCAAGAATTTTTACTCGGATTTCACAATTCAAATTTCTTTCAGTTTATAATGATCAATCAAATCTTCAAGAACGGTTAAATTTTTAATAAACAAATAAACACTTTATTTTTGGTTTTTGATTTTATAAAAATAAAACACTATTTTTTTAATTTTTATTTAAAATCTAACAATATAAACTGAAACACAAATAAACAAAGAAACTAATATACAATTACAATTTCAATGGGCTCAAATCACAGTGTTTCAGGCCAGACTACACTTATCAACATTGATTTACTTTGGATGATCCGAGCGATTGCCAGTATATTTCTCCAATTAAACTTATCTCCTTAGGCCTTTTCCATATAACGGTCTGCAACTAATTTATCATGTTTTGATTTAATTAATATAAGTACCCAAATAAATCACAATTAGATCCTGGAACTTTACTCAGAACACACTATCATGCATGTAGTTTCCCTACCACATATTTTCACAAACTTGTTCTAGGATTTTGAAACCTTGACTGGGACTGGGTTGAGAAGAGAACATAATAGATCATTTGTAGAGATGGATATAATATATAGATCAAATGAATTTTCTCGATTAGATATAGGTTTTTCGGGTTTCTTTTGGGCACTAGAGGGCCTCTTTCGGGTGTAATTGATCTATAGCACGACAGCGTACAGCTAGGTCTTTGCTCACGCAAAGTAGAAGCTGATTGTCACACCCCCAAAATCCACCTGCGGAATACCACCGCTTGGAGGCGTGACTGACCAGGATCCAGCCACCAATCATATTGAACAAGCATATAAGAAGTTGTAAAAATCCAACCAATACAATTGGTGTTCAAACAAAACATAGTTAAGTTGCAAGCGGAAGCATAAGTCTTAAATCAAAACATAAGTTTAATTGTTCCAAGGTTTAACATGGCACAAAGCCGTCCATGTCCCACAACGACTCTCTTCCATGCAAGCTCCAGTTAAGCACCTATTGTCCTGCAAAGCATGTAGTAACGAGTCAACAACAAGTTGAGTGAGTTCACGGTTGGGTGTTCGTTTTAAGTTGTTTCAAAAACAGTTTTCCTTTATCTGGCATCCTGCCGTGGGGGTTACCCCATAGTTAAAAACGTGACTTGTTTATTCCCGGTTACTCTGGCCATCCAGCCGTGGGGGCTACCCCATGTTAGTTATCTGGCATTTCGGCCGTGGGGGCTACCCCATGTATACACTAGACTCGTTACCATATCGACTACTGACGTTAGTCATGTTTATGTGCCCTTAGCGTCGGTGTCTATCATCACCGACGTGCCATAGTCCATTAGTTCACGCCCGTCCTCTGCGGCACGGTGTGAGGTTTGTCAAACCTAAATAGCGCTATCTAACTAATGACCCGCTCGCCATTGGCCCGGCGATTAAGTCGATATAAAAGGAGGGACTTCGTGATAGAGTTTTGGTCTAGTACGAGTTATCTGTCCGTGAGGACGAGGAATTACATTCCTGAACCATTGCTGTCCTACCCAAGGAGGACGAGGAACCCATGTTCCTTAACCCCATTCCCAACCCAGGGAATCCCATGCTTTGTAGAGGGTGTGAACTCACCTTGGTTTGCTCGGCAGACACACAGAAAGTCAATCAAGTTGTAAGTGGTCAACTACGTCCTAACATAGATACCAATCAAGTCAGGTTCGTATCCAAGTGGTGCACGTATGTTCTACACGTATTCATACACAAGTAGTGGTCATGGAATACACGTTTATCATGGCAGTTCCACAACAGTGCACAATAAAATCAATTAACAGTAGCATATGCAACCCATCTGTTCGGCCCAATCACCTAGGCCCGAAACAGTGTGAAGGTCCATACAGCGTACACGTGTGTGTGGTCTCGAGTCGAGACTGTGCGGTCTCTACTCGTGACTGTGCGATCTCGATTTGTAACTCACAAGATTTCGAGTCGCAACCTGAAGAGGTCTCGGGTCATGCATGTATTGGTCTCGAGTCGTAACTGGACTCGCAATCATAGTCTCTAGTCATGATGTGTGTGTGTTGATGAAGCATGGTCTCGAGTCGAGACTATAGGTTCTCGACTCGCAACTTGTGTCGAGACCGGGGATCTCGAGTTGACATATGGTGGTCTCGAGTCGAGACCGAAGGTCTCGACTGGACATCTGCTGATTTTGCACAGTGTACTATCTAATAGAGTTTTGATATCATGCAACAATGTACTATCCAACCACAATTCACAAACATGTTTCTTTGTCTATTACTTACCAAAAACGGATCAAACATGGCAATTTCAAATGTTTATAACATATTCATATCATCTTCAAGTTGTTCTTCATATATTCAAGTCATGTTCATGTTGATTATTCAAACTTGTTCATCATATTTCCGGTTTCTAGCACTAATCACAAACATAATCATGAACAACAAATCAACACACTTGAACATACTCATCTAAAGGTTTCAAATCATCACATAACATCTCAAAATCAACTCTACACTAATCCGATTCATCATGGTACTACACATATGCAAGCCGGCTTTCATGAACATCAACAATCAATGGTTTGAATCATATTTAGACACAAGATATCATGAGCTCATTATGTAACATATCCGAAATCAAAACATGTTATCCGATTATCAACATCATACAACTCCGATTCACAAAACATCATCAAGCATACAACTATATTAGTTCAATCATGTCATTCATATTATCATTTAACAACAAACATCATAAAGACACTAACCGGTTGATGGGTTTCAAGGGTGAGTATGAAGCTTCCAAACGGGTGTGTGTGTGAGACGATCCGAGAGCTCCTTATGGTTGTCGGTTGAATCCGAGAATGAAGGAGAAGGATGTTGTGGCTTAGGGTTTTGGTGAGGGAGAATGGAGAGTGTGTGTGTAGAGGAGTATGTGTGTTGTGTGCCCAAAAATGACAAGTGTGGCTAACCACAAGGTTATATACTTGTTCCACCATGGTGCACCCTAATGGGTTTTCGGTTGGGTTAAATGAGGTGTATGGCCCATCCGGCCCATTGTTCCATTGCTCACTCGAGACTGCATGGTCTCGAGTTGGGTCCTTGTGTCTCGGTTCATACTAATACACACATACTATACATACAAGCATACATATACGCATGCAATTAAACACAACACATAATCACATGAAAGGTTCACTTATCATTAATCACACAAGTTAACTAGTCACACGTTTAAGCATGTTACATCGGGATACAAGAAAGGTTCTAAATTTCGAGTTGTCACATCATCCCCAAGTTGAAAGAAATTTCGTCCCGAAATTTGGTAAGCACTCACTGAGGAAGCTAGTTAAGTTGTTTGGTTTTCCTGGTTTTCCTGGGGTGTCACATCCACCCCCCGTTGATCTGGAATTTCGTCCCGAAATTCCGTAGCTTCAGCCTCAGTAGTGGTTGTACTGTTTGCAAACAGTTGGGGATACTTTTGTTTCATCTGATCTTCGCGCTCCCAGGTGAACTCTGGGCCGCGACGTGAGTTCCAATGAACCCGAACGGGAGGTATTCTAGTACTCTTGAGGACCTTAACATCCCGGTCCATGATTTCAAATGGTTCCTCGACGAATCGTAACTGCTTGTCGATAGTGAGTTCCTTCAGAGGAACTATGTGGGTCTCATCTGACAGACACTTCTTCAGATTCGACACGTGGAAAACGTTGTAAACTGCACCGAATCCTGCTGGTAAGTTCAGTCTGTAGGCCACCCTGCCTATTTTCTCGATGATTTCGAAAGGTCCAACGTATCGTGGGTTAAGTTTGCCGCGTTTACCAAAACGAACTACACCCTTCCAGGGTGAAACTTTGAGTAGTACCCGCTCCCCAACCTGGAGCTCTAGTGGTTTCCTGCCCTTATCGGCGTAGACTTTCTGACGGTCATGAGTTGCCGCCATGCGTCTTCGTATCTGAGCAATTTGTTCGGTTGTATCTACCACATGTTCTGGACCAGTGATCTGACTATCCCCCACTTCTGCCCAACAAAGAGGTGACCGGCATTTACGTCCGTACAATGCCTCAAACGGAGTAGCTTTAATGCTGGTGTGGTAGCTGTTATTGTACGAGAATTCCACAAGTGGCAGATGTTTTTCCCAGCGGTTGCCAAAGTCGATTACACATGCACGAAGCATGTCTTCTAATGTTTGAATGGTGCGCTCGGACTGCCCATCCGTCTGAGGGTGATACGTTGTGCTCATGTCCAATCGTGAGCCAAAGGATTTGTGCATTGCTTGCCACAACTCTGAAGTAAAACGCGCATCTCGATCGGAGATAATAGAGGTGGGCACCCCGTGCCTCGAAACAACTTTGAAGGGGTAAGGTCCCAAAAACCTCATAAAAAGGATTTGAGACCATACCACAAACCAACCTTTTAAGCCTTTCGACCTTGCGCGGCCGCGCAGAGGTCCTGCAAAGAAAAAAGAAGTCAGCGATTCATAATCGCGCGCCCAAAGGAAAACACAAATCCTTGCGCTTCTCTCATTTAACAAAGGATCAAAATCCTTTGTTCAAATGCCTCCGTCTAAATATCCAGACTTGGATATTATTTTACCCAGACTTGGGATCAATTCATCTGTGTACACACAATAAAGTGCCACACTGGATTACATCAGTAATCTTCTAGAAGAAGCACAATCGTGCACCACCCAGACGGTTATAACCGTCTGGACACGTGTCATCACCACAGGCAACCCTGAGGTCACAACGATGGCATGCAATTGAAGAATAATCTCCACTTAATCACCTTCCACGTGGCATTTCCCCAGCCATTGATCAATCCACGATCCGTGTGCATTCACATCGGATCGAGACCAATTAACGACGGATCAAAGAACTTAACGGAAGAAGAAAATAACCGCTACGGCGTTAGCATCTTCCGTCATCTTTTCAATAACAAATTTTCCCTCCCAAACTCCTGGCTATAAATAAGAGAACTGTTCAGGTATAAACTCAGATCACTCTCACTTCTCAAATACTTATCTTCTCCATTACAAATACTTATTCTCACGCCGGAGTCGGGTCAAGGAGAGAACCCCCCTTCTCCCCTTGACGAGGCTAACGGTGTTCTTTTTTGCAGAACCACCGGAGAAGAAATTCCATTACAACTGAATCAATCGAGAGAGAGCTAACCTTTTATGCGGATTCAAACCCCCTAACTATCTCGGTTCCGACCATTTAGTTAGTGTTTCTTCATTGGCGCCCACCGATTCCTCAGTTTTCTAGTTTTTATCTCGTTTCGATTCAGTTCATCTCATACTCTGTTTTTAGTATGGCAGAAAATTCATTATCTCACCTACCAGATCCTCGATCTGCAGGTTCTACAACCCAAAACACTCAGATCAATGAAATCATGAGAAAAAACAGAGATAACAGTTACTCAGAAAAGGAGAATTTCTCAGATCTAATCATAGAAAGATCCCCTGAACATTGGTTAAGCAGATGCTAAGCTGCTTTAAACACAATCAATATGCAAATCACCAGATCTGAGTTTCCCAAACGACAGATCTGGAGAAGAAATCATCACTACAGTATTGGACCCACCAACATCGCGTCGGGGGGGACATCCAATCTCATCGTACCATTGAAATACAATCCAGACGTAGCAGTTATCAGAAAACCAATCAAACAAACATGATTCAAGGAGGTCCGTCACGAGGGCCAAATAAACGGAACTATGATCAACTCATAGAGAGAGTTCCAGAATACTGGATCGGCAGATTCCACAAAGCTTTGAACCAAGTTTCACACAAATTATCAGACCTGAGTCCTCAAACATCAGATCTGATATTCGGCAAGAAAGCAACAACAGTCATTCGGGAGGAATTACTTCCCTAATGCAAACGGGAGTTCATAACCGTTCAAATCTATTCATGGAGAAAAACTCCAGAGTACTGGGTCAATAGGTTCCAGATCGCCATGAATCAAATTTTGCACAAACACTCCAGAGCTGGGGGTTTCATTTAAAGCTCTATGATCAACAAGCTGCAGATCTGAGGTCGCACAACGCATAACTTCCGGAGCTTTGCTTCTTGGGGCTATAAGCCTTGACTAATACGGTTTTCGCTAAAACCTAGGTACTACAAATTCCTCTGAAAGATCCTTTTTGATTTTTCCTTAAACAAAATAAGGGAAAGAGAACAAATCCCAGATTTCTTTTACATAACATGAACACTTTCTAGTATACACTGAACAGTTGGTGCTATCATTTATAAACATTTAAATTGGCACTTATGCTAATTCAAGTGCCATGATTTTTCAACATGAAAGTGTTACAACCTGACACGTATCTAAGCTATAACGGATATATATGCACAAACACTTATATTAACTAGCAATTAGAGCATCTATATCTGTGCAACTGGTACTTAAAATTTGATGGATGAAAGAAATCATTAAAAAAGACATACGCCATCCGTTATCTTTTTGATGGGAACAATATACATACTATTGTTGCGGTATAATACCACCGATTGAAAAACCACATCAAAAACTTCGGTAAAACTAATACTCCTTATTTAAGGATGAGAGCACGTCGGTCTCCTTACGAGTCTGCTGCTCTAGATACAAGCATCTCAGTCTCCATACAAGTCGGATGCTCCACGTATGAGCACGTAAGTCGCCATCCGCGCTTGCTCCTTTACATTTGAGCACGTAAGTCGCCATCCGCGCTTGCTCCTTTACATACAAGCACATAAGTCGCCATACGCGCATGCTTCTTTACAATTGAGCACGTAAGTCGCCATCCGCGCTTGCTCCTTTACATACAAGCACGTAAGTCGCCATACGCGCATGCTTCTTTACAATTGAGCACGTAAGTCGCCATCCGCGCTTGCTCCTTCACATACAAGCACGTAAGTCGCCATACGCGTATGCTTCTTTACAATTGAGCACGTAAGTCGCCATCCGCGCTTGCTCCTTTACATACAAGCACGTAAGTCGCCATACGCGCAAGCTTCTTTACAATTGAGCACGTAAGTCGCCATCCGCGCTTGCTCCTTTACATACAAGCACGTAAGTCGCCATACGCGCATGCTTCTTTACAATTGAGCACGTAAGTCGCCATCCGCGCTTGCTCCTTTACATACAAGCACGTAAGTCACCATACGCGCATGCTTCTTTACACGTAAGTCGCCATCCGCGCATACTCCTTTAAAAGTTACTATACATACTCCTTTGCTTACAAGCAAACACAACCCTGACAATCCATAGAAATACAAATGGCAACTATTGCAACCAGGCGAATTAGCGCCAAGATGGGAGGGACCATACGTCATTAACAAGGTCCTAGGAAAAGGGGCGTATACCCTAAAAAAAAAAAAAAAAAAAAATCGACTGAACTCTAGTTCCACGCACCTGGAACGCACAGCAGCTGCGCAGGTGTTACATGTAGGTTAAATCATTCACAGGCAATGTATTTCCTATTTTACACTTACGTTACAAGCCTCGCGCTTTATCAATACAAACGATATTTCTATACTTGTTACTGTTTGTTACAAATTGCATGAAATTCTTTCGGTTTACGCGAAAACGGAATGGCAAATATTGTACAACTCATGAACAGTCTAAGAAAAGCGCAGCAAAAGCGCAGATTTTGACAAACGTTCACACATGCCATTTCTAAATTCGCTCTACCTGATCAAAACAATTAAAGCACATGCAACATATTGTAATCCAAACATGCAAGAACGTACAGCAATTTACAAGCACGGAAGTGCATCAAAATATACATTACCCAGTGTAACATAAAACACTTCTTAACAAAGATCATGACAATGATCTTTGGAAGTTTTTAGTACCAAAAGCTAAGAATATATACAATAATCACACCAGTGATCTTCAAAAAAGAGGTTTGTGTTAACAGACTAACACAAACATCAAAAGAAGGGATACTCCCAAACTTAATCAACAGCAAGTTCATCTTCAACATCCACTTTCTCCGGAGGTTTTTTCCAACGTCAATACACCAACCGACACTCTCCCGCCCGGATCGCCGGAAAACGAGCAATTAAACCATCCACATCCAGCACAGCAATACTATTATCAGCAACCTTCCCTTGCCGGAGAACCTTATCATCAGAACAAGCCACCATAAAAGGACCAGCAAGGACAGAGTTCTCTTCGATAGCCATCAGTGGAGGAGAACCAGCCAGTAACAAGAGAGCCTCAGCAGCCTCTCGAATCTTCAGGATATCAGAGAGCCGTCGAGAACAAACGGTACGTTTTTCCTTCATTTTTCTCCAAAATAAGAGGATGAAATAAACACCCTACAAATATATAAAGGGGATAACACCTCAGAGAAAGGGAAACTGGATCGTTATGATTAACTGTCAGAAAGATATCACATCCAAGCGGCGCTACTGGAACAGGAGTCATATCCTCATTAATAAAATCTGACAAGCGCCACTACAAATCCCGAGGTAAAGAAGAAAAAGACCTACTTTTACTGCCAGCTAACGTCATTACACGTCAGAGCATGATTACAAAGTCACATTTTGTCAATAAATTAAACTTCCAAAAGAAGTTTTCTTCTTTCACGCGCCCAAAAACCATTTTTCCTCTCATAAGTCCAGTGCTCCACTTACTTGCATAAGTACAACACTAGACTGGGGGGACTTGAAGGGGTAAGGTCCCAAAAACCTCATAAAAAGGATTTGAGACCATACCACAAACCAACCTTTTAAGCCTTTCGACCTTGCGCGGCCGCGCAGAGGTCCTGCAAAGAAAAAAGAAGTCAGCGATTCATAATCGCGCGCCCAAAGGAAAACACAAATCCTTGCGCTTCTCTCATTTAACAAAGGATCAAAATCCTTTGTTCAAATGCCTCCGTCTAAATATCCAGACTTGGATATTATTTTACCCAGACTTGGGATCAATTCATCTGTGTACACACAATAAAGTGCCACACTGGATTACAGCAGTAATCTTCTAGAAGAAGCACAATCGTGCACCACCCAGACGGTTATAACCGTCTGGACACGTGTCATCACCACAGGCAACCCTGAGGTCACAACGATGGCATGCAATTGAAGAATAATCTCCACTTAATCACCTTCCACGTGGCATTTCCCCAGCCATTGATCAATCCACGATCCGTGTGCATTCACATCGGATCGAGACCAATTAACGACGGATCAAAGAACTTAACGGAAGAAGAAAATAACCGCTACGGCGTTAGCATCTTCCGTCATCTTTTCAATAACAAATTTTCCCTCCCAAACTCCCGGCTATAAATAAGAGAACTGTTCAGGTATAAACTCAGATCACTCTCACTTCTCAAATACTTATCTTCTCCATTACAAATACTTATTCTCACGCCGGAGTCGGGTCAAGGAGAGAACCCCCCTTCTCCCCTTGACGAGGCTAACGGTGTTCTTTTTTGCAGAACCACCGGAGAAGAAATTCCATTACAACTAAATCAATCGAGAGAGAGCTAACCTTTTATGCGGATTCAAACCCCCTAACTATCTCGGTTCCGACCATTTAGTTAGTGTTTCTTCAAACTTCCTTGAGGTATATTTCTGCAAGAGTGGAGAACTTATCCGTCTTCTTGATAGCCAGGAAGTGTGCCGATTTTGTAAGTCGATCCACGATCACCCAAATAGTATCGTTCCCGCGCTGGGATCTAGGCAGGCCAGTGACAAAATCCATGGAAATTTGCTCCCATTTCCATTGAGGTATCTCTGGTTGTTGGAGTAGGCCTGAGGGTTTCTGGTATTCAGACTTGACTCTCGCACAAGTCAAACACTTGCTGACATAGGTCGCTATGTGGGCCTTCATGCTAGGCCACCAGTACGTAGTTTTGATGTCGTGGTACATCTTATCCGAACCAGGATGTACCGAGTAGCGAGACTTGTGTGCTTCATCCATCACAAGCTCTCGTAGGTTGCCATAGGGTGGGACCTAAACGCGTCCCGTTACGTAGTAAGCACCATCTTCCTTCTGTTCTAAGCGTTGCCTTGATCCGCGTAGGGCTTCAGCCCTGACGTTTTCTGGTTTCAGTGCTTCTATCTAAGCAGCTCGTATCCGAGAAGGAAGACTAGAATGTATAGTGAGTTGCAATGCTCGCACGCGCCTAGGCGTAGTGTCCTTTCGACTGAGGGCATCAGCCACCACATTGGCTTTGCCAGGATGGTACTTGATTGCACATTCGTAATCGTTTAATAACTCGACCCATCGTCGTTGTCGCATGTTCAGTTCCTTCTGCTTGAAGATATGCGCACTAGGTACCGTACAGGTAATGTCGCCATAACTTAAGTGCAAAAACAACAGCTCCTAGCTTTAAGTCATGCGTAGTGTAATTCTTCTCATGAACCTTGAGTTGGTGTGAGGCGTAGGCTATAACTTTATCTCGTTGCATCAATACACAACCAAGACCTTGAATTGATGCGTCGCAGTAGACCACGAAGTCGTCTGTGCCCTCCGGCAAGGAAAGGATAGGTGCACTGCAAAGTCTATCCTTTAAGTGCTGAAATGCTAACTCCTGTGCATTTCCCCAGCGATAAACAACGCCTTTCTGCGTTAGCGAGGTGAGAGGCTGTGAGATCTCAGAAAAAAAATCCTTAATGAACCTCCTGTAGTAACCTGCCAAACCCAAGAATTGGCGAATTTCCTTTGGTGTACGAGGTGCAGGCCAGTTCTTAATCGAGTCTACCTTGGATGGATCAACGTGAATCCCATCCTTGTTCACCACGTGGCCTAGGAAATGGACTTCTCGAAGCCAGAAGTCGCACTTCGAGAACTTTGCGTAAAGCTGTTCTGTTCGAAGGAGTTCCAAAATGAGTCGTAGATGCTGCTCGTGTTCCTCCTGACTCTTAAAATAGATCAGGAAGTTGTCGATGAAGACTATAACGAACTTGTCCAGATAAGGCTTGCACACTCGATTCATCAAGTCCATGAAAACCACAGGTGCGTTTGTCAGCCCAAAAGGCATGACCAAAAACTAGTAGTATCCATAACGAGTTCTAAAGGCCGTTTTGGGGACGTCCTCAACAGCACCCTTCCTGTCGCCACGAATCATGAGAGGTTCACCACCGGAACTAGGAATACGAACAATCTTCTCGCTGCAGAGAATCTCTGCTCGGTGTTGGGATAACCAATCCATTCCAATGACAACGTCAAAACTACCCAAGATGATAGGAATAGGGTCGATAGGGAAGGTCTGATTATCGAGAATAAGTTTACAACCCTTGACTACATGTGTGGCCACTAAACTCTTACCATTTGCTAGCTCTACAGTGTGCTTGTTGTTCAAGGGTGTTGGAATACGCTTAAGCATTCGACTAACTTCTAGTGACACGTAGCTAGTATTGGTACCCGAATCAAATAAAACTGTAACATAAAAGTCATCGGGAAGGAACTTACCCGTCACAACGTTGGGGTCACTCCTTGCTTCCCCTTGACCACGTACGAACACCCGCCCCCGGGCCCCATTGTTGTTGTTCCCATCGTTACCATTCCCCTGATTATCGTTGTGGTTGTTGCGTTTCTGCCTCATCTGCGGACAGTTCCTCTTAAGATGGCCTTCAGCCCCACAACGGAAACACCCCTTTTTGCTACCCTGCTGCTGCTGCTGGTTTCGGTTTGAAGGGTATGGGCTCCTGCAATCTCTCGCCACGTGTCCCGTCCTCATGCACCGATGGCAACACGATTCCGCACATGACCCGGTGTGGTGTTGACGGCACTTACGGCATTCCGGCTTACTCCCAAGGTATCCCCCTTGGTTTTGGTAGTTAGGCCCTTGATGTACGAGTTTCCTGTGCGGGCCCTGTTGTATAGAGCCACATCCCTCACCCTGGTGATCTCCCCAAACATGCTTGGTGTTAATAAGAGCTTTCGTATTGGAAGAGTTACGCTTGGGCAACTTGCCCTCTTCCACTGCCTGATCAGTGAGCTGGTGCGCCAAACGAACGACTTGTTGGATTGTGGAAAAGTTGGCCGCAATTACGGACCCTTGGATTTCTGGGGCTAAGCCTCTGAGGTATAGCTCGATTTGTCTAGAAATGGGTTGTGACAAGTTAGGACATAGGGCAGCCAAGTCGTTGGATCTTTTTGTGTACGCTTCGATCTCTGATCCTTCCATTTTCAAGCCAAGGTACTCTATTTCAAGTTTTAGGATGTCGTCCGGGTGACAGAATTCTTCCTTGATCAAATCCTTGAAGTCGCTCCAGGGGGTGGCATTCGCATCCGCCAATCCGAGCATCTGAACTTGTGTGTTCCACCAAGAATACGCTTTCCCTTGCAAGGTACCAGCAGCGTACTCTACTCGTTTACTGGTAGGGCTTTCACTTTCTTCGAATGCAGATTCGATCCTGCGAATCCAGTGTAGGAGACCTATCGCTCCTTCGGTGCCACTAAAGGTACTAGGTCGACAGTCCATAAAAGTTTTAAAGGTGCACACAGGTGGCTGAGTATGTTGACCTGTTGTGGGTGGAGGAAAGGACAGAGTTTAACACAAAGGTTGGTTCACGAGGGTAGGATCTAAAGATCCTAGAATAAGTTTGGACTGCAGGATATACCTCCTGCGTGTGCAGCTGCAAGTGCCGCAGCAACTCGTTCGTTAATCAGAGCTGTCAACTGGGCTTGTGTTATGTTAACGCGTCCAGACATGATCTTCATATCAAGAGGAACGTGAGTGAGAGGGGTTCGCGAAAATGCGATGACAGAAGTGAGTAAGTGCACACGTGTTCAAGCAACAGTAGTTATACTAACCAAGCATACCATGAGCAATGTACTATGTAACTAACAAGTAGGCAATATATACACAGATCATATCACCTAGAATGTCGAGCCTTGCATGCGGAGTGAAGCGTCGTTGGGGACCGTTGAGCACTGTACAGGTTATAGTCTGATTTTAATAAAACCTTTTCCCTTATTAAAACCAAGTTCACTATAACCAATGGCTCTGATACCAATCTGTCACACCCCCAAAATCCACCTGCGGAATACCACCGCTTGGAGGCGTGACTGACCAGGATCCAGCCACCAATCATATTGAACAAGCATATAAGAAGTTGTAAAAATCCAACCAATACAATTGGTGTTCAAACAAAACATAGTTAAGTTGCAAGCGGAAGCATAAGTCTTAAATCAAAACATAAGTTTAATTGTTCCAAGGTTTAACATGGCACAAAGCCGTCCATGTCCCACAACGACTCTCTTCCATGCAAGCTCCAGTTAAGCACCTATTGTCCTGCAAAGCATGTAGTAACGAGTCAACAACAAGTTGAGTGAGTTCACGGTTGGGTGTTCGTTTTAAGTTGTTTCAAAAACAGTTTTCCTTTATCTGGCATCCTGCCGTGGGGGTTACCCCATAGTTAAAAACGTGACTTGTTTATTCCCGGTTACTCTGGCAATCCAGCCGTGGGGGCTACCCCATGTTAGTTATCTGGCATTTCGGCCGTGGGGGCTACCCCATGTATACACTAGACTCGTTACCATATCGACTACTGACGTTAGTCATGTTTATGTGCCCTTAGCGTCGGTGTCTATCATCACCGACGTGCCATAGTCCATTAGTTCACGCCCGTCCTCTGCGGCACGGTGTGAGGTTTGTCAAACCTAAATAGCGCTATCTAACTAATGACCCGCTCGCCATTGGCCCGGCGATTAAGTCGATATAAAAGGAGGGACTTCGTGATAGAGTTTTGGTCTAGTACGAGTTATCTGTCCGTGAGGACGAGGAATTACATTCCTGGACCATTGCTGTCCTACCCAAGGAGGACGAGGAACCCATGTTCCTTAACCCCATTCCCAACCCAGGGAATCCCATGCTTTGTAGAGGGTGTGAACTCACCTTGGTTTGCTCGGCAGACACACAGAAAGTCAATCAAGTTGTAAGTGGTCAACTACGTCCTAACATAGATACCAATCAAGTCAGGTTCGTATCCAAGTGGTGCACGTATGTTCTACACGTATTCATACACAAGTAGTGGTCATGGAATACACGTTTATCATGGCAGTTCCACAACAGTGCACAACAAAATCAATTAACAGTAGCACATGCAACCCATCTGTTCGGCCCAATCACTTAGGCCCGAAACAGTGTGAAGGTCCATACAGCGTACACGTGTGTGTGGTCTCGAGTCGAGACTGTGCGGTCTCTACTCGTGACTGTGCGATCTCGATTTGTAACTCACAAGATTTCGAGTCGCAACCTGAAGAGGTCTCGGGTCATGCATGTATTGGTCTCGAGTCGTAACTGGACTCGCAATCATAGTCTCTAGTCATGATGTGTGTGTGTGTTGATGAAGCATGGTCTCGAGTCGAGACTATAGGTTCTCGACTCGCAACTTGTGTCGAGACCGGGGATCTCGAGTTGACATATGGTGGTCTCGAGTCGAGACCGAAGGTCTCGACTGGACATCTGCTGATTTTGCACAGTGTACTATCTAATAGAGTTTTGATATCATGCAACAATGTACTATCCAACCACAATTCACAAACATGTTTCTTTGTCTATTACTTACCAAAAACGGATCAAACATGGCAATTTCAAATGTTTATAACATATTCATATCATCTTCAAGTTGTTCTTCATATATTCAAGTCATGTTCATGTTGATTATTCAAACTTGTTCATCATATTTCCGGTTTCTAGCACTAATCACAAACATAATCATGAACAACAAATCAACACACTTGAACATACTCATCTAAAGGTTTCAAATCATCACATAACATCTCAAAATCAACTCTACACTAATCCGATTCATCATGGTACTACACATATGCAAGCCGGCTTTCATGAACATCAACAATCAATGGTTTGAATCATATTTAGACACAAGATATCATGAGCTCATTATGTAACATATCCGAAATCAAAACATGTTATCCGATTATCAACATCATACAACTCCGATTCACAAAACATCATCAAGCATACAACTATATTAGTTCAATCATGTCATTCATATTATCATTTAACAACAAACATCATAAAGACACTAACCGGTTGATGGGTTTCAAGGGTGAGTATGAAGCTTCCAAACGGGTGTGTGTGTGAGACGATCCGAGAGCTCCTTATGGTTGTCGGTTGAATCCGAGAATGAAGGAGAAGGATGTTGTGGCTTAGGGTTTTGGTGAGGGAGAATGGAGAGTGTGTGTGTAGAGGAGTATGTGTGTTGTGTGCCCAAAAATGACAAGTGTGGCTAACCACAAGGTTATATACTTGTTCCACCATGGTGCACCCTAATGGGTTTTCGGTTGGGTTAAATGAGGTGTATGGCCCATCCGGCCCATTGTTCCATTGCTCACTCGAGACTGCATGGTCTCGAGTTGGGTCCTTGTGTCTCGGTTCATACTAATACACACATACTATACATACAAGCATACATATACGCACGCAATTAAACACAACACATAATCACATGAAAGGTTCACTTATCATTAATCACACAAGTTAACTAGTCACACGTTTAAGCATGTTACATCGGGATACAAGAAAGGTTCTAAATTTCGAGTTGTCACACTGATGTTGCCTAGCACCTCCAGTTCTCTGCTCACGCAAAACAGAGGAGATACACGAGTTAGTCAGAAAAGATTTCAGAACTAGAACAAAATTGTGTGTATCAGGACGTCACACACGCATTATAATAGACATGTCCTAATTCCAAGTGACGTTCTTTCTTGAGGTCATAGTGTAATTTATAGTTCTGCACAGAACCAGTCAAAGTGTCTAGCCATCAGGATAAACCCTACCAACATATCACTCTAGAGTCAGACCATTTCAATATTGGTCTAACATGAGTCAGCCTTAATCCACATAGTGAATGTTCATTTCATTTCCCATATATGCAACAAAATATTTTTTTTATTTCTTTTTGTTTTTTAAATGTTTTGTATTTTTCTCATTTCTAATGTTTACAGATATCTCTCTCTGAGATATCCCCCTAAAGTTGTGCTAAAATCGTATGCGCAAATTTACCCAATAATGAAAACGTATGTACAAAGATGGAAACGAAAGATAATGAAAATATTTTTGTTGTTTTTTAACCGTTCCATCATCAGATTTAAGACTAATCAAAATCAAAATTAGAACATGAAATTTAAATTGTACCTTTTTGCTGATCCTGTCTTACCTCCTTTATCTCCTCCAAAAGAAACATATCCACTGTAAAGAAATAAAACTTTTTGCAGCAGTGAAATGTTACCCCTTATGTCTCTGGAACAACCGCTATCAACATTCCTAAGATTGTCAACAGCTCCTCCTTGGTTGTCCCTGAAAAGTAAGGAGATCAGTAAGACATTGGTACCCAGGCCATCGTGGTCCTGGGTTGTCCTGAAGCATCAATATAAGATACTTCTCACAAGCACATGTTCCCTTTTGTTTCAAGGATTGGTGATGCTGCTTTATGTTTTGCCTTCCAAATCTGTTTAGGTTTTTCTCATTTCTTAGGTGCCTTGGGCAAAACAGTTTGCTTTTCAACCTTATTGTTTTTTCAAAACTTGTTTAAGTTTCAAAGCTTGCATTCTTTTGGCTTTGGCAGCATTCCAATCCCCATCAGATGGTTTAACCTTGGGATGCTTATTCATCATTGCCTTAGACCTTTCAACCTTCATTTTCTTAGAATAAGATCTATCCCTTGATATAACCTTCTGATGTTGTGTATAATATGGCACATAGGGACGATGTGTGCAATTCCCTGCAATGTGATCGGGTATGCCGCAGTTGTAGCATGTTTGCTTCTTTACATAAGGTCCCGATCCATTCGATTTAACTGATGATGAGTTGGAGTTATAAAATTTGCTGGATGATTTGTTTGCAGACTATTTAACCTTTTTGCCCTGCTTCATATTTCTATGTTTACAACACTTAGTACATTCACTTGATTTTTTATTTTCATTTCTAACTGTTGGCTTTGGAGGCACATATTTATTTGAAGGGCCTCTCAAAGCTGGCTCAGAAACAACCTTTCTCACATATGGAGGAGCATCAACAGACAAATTTGATGTTTTTGAACAAACATCGTCAGCTTTTTGGCAAACAATATGATCCCCCTCAACCCAATTCTCTGCTTTTACCTCATCTGCACATGAAGTAGAAGCATCAGTAACATTAACACAATTAAACTCAGGGACTGGCCTTGTTGCTTCAATTCCAGACATTGTGGGCTCAGTCACTGTTTCAGTACTTGATCAGCTGAACCACTTGAGTTACATTTATTTTGTAGTGGCTCTGATGAATCCTCTGCTGCTGAGTTAGCTGCTCCAGAAGACTCACAGCTAGATTCATGAGAATCAACTGATTCCAATTTCTCAGAATCAGTTGCTTCAGATGGTTCACATTTGGAGTTAAATGGAGCAACCAGCTCAGTTGTTTTATTAGCCGATTCTTCATTTTTCTCAAAACTCAATGTCTCTGTTTGCTTATCAAGTTCAGCGGTTAGTTTTTTGGAAAGCTCTTTAAAGTGGAGATGCCTACATCTCTCATCACTCAAATCCTTATGCAACTGTTGGATATCACACTTTTGTGCCTCTACCATATCCTTATATCTGTTGATTTTCTTTTTAATCTGATACAAGTAAGATTTGGATAATTGCAGTTGCAAAGTCAATGAGTTGGCCTGTTCTTTATACACGCTTACCTTCTCTCTACAGGCAGTAGTACAACAAATGTTATCTACACATACCTCAGTAGGAGTAGGAGTGAAGTCATGAATCTGAAAACCTGCACAGCAACCTGATTCTGAATTCGGCGATGAATCAGCAAGAGTAGATGAGCAAACTGCAGCAGGCAAAGGAGCAGCATGAGTGGATGAGCAAGGTGCAGCAGATGTGTTGCCTTGAGCCTTCTGCTTGTCGGCCTTATCATATGATTTGATAAGTGAAATTAGCTCATCAGGCTTCATTATGTAACAGTAATAGTTGGTTGTTAACACTATCTGATTAACATTGCTAAACCAACTACACTATGCCTGATATGGTATCCTTTTATAGCATCCATAAGCTTCTTGTTGCCCCAGTAGGTAGACACCACAATCTCTGCGTTTTTCATTTTTGAGAGCAGTTAAACAAACCGGCCAATTAAAGCTTCTACTGATTCACTAGGAAAGTATTCGAAACTTTCAAGTTTTTGCTCAAGCATTTCTTTCTGAGAAGACATTTCTAAGATGTGTTCCTCCAGAAATGTGCATTTTACCGAACCGGGCCCTTAAAGTCGTACGAAAACTGACCGAAAACTATTTTTACCAAATTGTACCGTTAGACTCGTCTCGAAATATCGAGTCCAATGGTATATAATGTCCAAACACTTTTTCGGAATTTTCATACCAAACACATTTTGTCCTAAAAATCCCACGAGTCTAACTGTGCAGTCGGCTTGCCAAGATTGTTAGCAGATCAAATTCTACACTCGAATACATTTAAAACCGTACACGTCAGCTGGTTAAAATTCCACCTTTGTTTTATTGGGTTGCACACTAGTTTCTTTGGGTCGTACACATTCTATTTGGGCTGCACACTAGTTGTTTTGACCGGCACAGTAGAATTTTGGTCCGCACACTTTATGTTTAACCGCACACTATTTAACCAGACCGCACACTCTTATAATTTGGGCTCTGATATCCGATGACAAACCGAGCCTTTCGAAAGACTTATTAGGCTCTGATATCAATTGTAAGTCCAGAAACAATACAATTAGATATCACGACACCAAATCTAGTTGCAGAAAAACAAGAAAGGTGTAGAAGATGAAGTAAAGATGTCGATTATAATAATGAAAGAGCACACGGTTTCTAGAACCATCTGATACAAGTGTTTGCAATAAGACAAACAACTTCTAAATGACCTAGGTTCACCCTATTTATAGTTACATAGGGTGACCTAATTACAAACTAGGCCAAGCCCATATGCACACTATTAACTAAACAAGCCCAATATTTAATCAGCCCACATGGCTTATCCCAATACTATCTAACCCGCTACAAGACTAAGCCCCATAGCTTATACTTGTGTTTGATAAAGATAAGCGTAAACCTAGTCAATTATATGGCCTTGCGGAATTTCCGATTCAGAATGTGAACATGAACAAAGTCAAAAAGGTTTTCAAATTAGTTGAGGTCGAACTGTCTGAGATTGAAAATCTGACAAATGTTCAAGGATTTTCAAACTTTATATGGGATAAGGCTTACTATTCTAAACCAAAAAGTTCCTACTCTAACTATCAATAGAGAAATTACAATAATTATGGGAGGAACGGTTCGGGATACGGTAAGAAAAATTACAACAAGTTTGCAAAGAAAATGACTTTTGTGTCTGGAACGAGTTCAGAAAGTGAAAAAGAATGTCAATTCAGCAAACAATCAAATGAAGAGTTCTTTGCACAGAAAAAACAACGTGAACAGGTTGAAGGATCTACTGTTGTAACAGACAGTAAAACTTGCTTCATATGTAATCAAGTTGGGCATATTGCTAATCGATGTCCATAAAAGAATTCTAAACCTGTTTACGGTGTTAAAAAGACTTCAGAAAATTTGAAACAAAAATCACCAATGTTTTTTCGAACTCAAATCTTAAAACAAAATAATGAATCTACAAAAGAAGTTAAACCAGTAAACAACAAAGTTTCAACTGTAAAACTGGTGAATCTTCAAACAAAGTTGAACAAAAAGATTCTAAATTTTACATTTAGAAAAAAACTTTGAAAACCCAAACTTGGGTGCTCAAGAAAAAGGAATCTTCTGTTGAAGTGAAATAATCTGATTCAACAGTAAATGTTGAAAAAGTTGCTCAGAAGAATGAAAGTGTAAGTGAAGTCGAAGTTGCTGATAACTTACTTAAGACCGGAAAGGCTTGGGTGTCATTGTTTAAATAATCAGTTGTTTGCATGTACAGGGGCTTCCAAGATCAATTATATTAAAAGTAAATTACAGATAGTGAGGCCTCTTGGCACATGACAGGGATGTAGCCTGAGTACAAATGTTAAATCTTTTAGAAAAAGACTATGATGGGTTTGCTAGAAAATTTTATCATTTTTATTTGAGATTATTTTTTAAAGAAGATTGAAAAAAAAAACCCTCACTGATGAACAGAAAGATGATTTTGTACAAAAACAATTGATTATATAGTTTTGAAAATGTTTTAAAATCAATAGTATCAAAGTTTTGTCATCATGTGGGGTAAAGAACAAAGACTGTGAAGCCAAGATAAATGACGATTTGAAGTAATCCTCATCGGTTTGTCAAAGTTTTTGTTTTCAAGTTTTTTTCTTTAAAACAAAAAATCCAAAAATATGTTTTTGATTTTAGGAGAGAAATATGGGGTGAAAAATACAAAAACATATAAAATTTGAAAAGTACAAAAAGATAGAAAAAGACAAAAAATCGAGTTTTCGTGTATAAAAGAGGAAATGATAGTACATCAGTGGACTATCACAGCACGCTAAAGAAATGTAATACAAAAAGTTTTTTAAAGGTCTCATTGATGATGTATAAATTGTTTTTTAATGCCAGTAGACTTCTCACATTTAATAAATTGTTTTCGATATATAAACATAACGAAACTTCTTAATTAGTGGTTTAACATATCTCGGATATATGGTCTTAGTACACCAAAATTTCGTTTGAGAGATTGCTGGATTCTGAGATACTAGATCTTCATAACTAGTTGATATCTGGGGTATTAATGGGCTGGCATATCGTGTATACCCATACACGATAAGACACGAACACGATAAGACACGGACACGAAATGGGTATACCTGTACACGACACGAAAATTTATCGTGTACCTGTAACCCAAACACGAACACGAATCTGTTTATACCTGGTATACACGATAATACACGATAGTACACGATAATAGCTGTTTAGAAACACATATTAGACAACCTTTCAGCGAAACAAAAGTCGACGAAAGTTCATAAAAGTCTTAAAATAAAACATAAATCCATGCTCCTTAACAAATTTTAAGACAAAAACACTAATCAAAACATATATTGAAAACAATATCAAGTCCCAAACTTCCAAGTTCCAATTGGTCTTTCTTCTCAAATATTCAATTCCAAACAATCAAACCTACACACAAAATAAGTATAGTCAATTAGTCATATTAATCATGGATAATTGGACATATTCATATAGTTTTATCAAGTAATATTATTAGAAAGTTTTAGAGTGAGGTACCTTAGGATTGTTCATTGTTTTTAGCTAGCAACACTACTTGAAGGATTTGGAGTTGGTACCTTAGGATTGTTCACCGAGTTTGAAGCATTTGATTCACAACTAATGTCAAGTGACATTATATCTTCAGTGAGCTCTTCCACACTAACTTTGTTAGAACCTACAAAGTACAAACAAACATATACATTATAAAATTAATATAATATCATGTAGCAATCACCATCCCGGTGGTAGTCCGTCCCCGTCCCATTTGGCAATTAAATATGATCTCTGTTTTTAAATCAGCTCTGGAAATTCGATCAACCTGATAATACAAACCATATAGAAACCAAATTACATATTTCCATCTTTAAATGTATGGAAGGGAGTACCCTACGATGTATAAACGGCATAATGCACTTTCAGCATTTAATAGCCACATGTTACATAAGCACTTCCAGCATTTTATACATCAGCTAGAGATAAGTGCATTTCATGTTATGCTGTATGCTGCCAAAAACTAAAATAAATATGCAAAAAGTGCCAGAAGACTGAGAATTGTTTTTTATTCATATGTAGCAAGATGAACCCAATTATAGGGTGACAGGGTGTAATCAAGTTTCAGCACACAAAATTGCTTTTATTTTTCATGGCCTCTATTTATAGGTTAAAAGACTAGAGAAGAATACCAGATAAACTAAAAAAAAAAAACTGAATCATTATTTCTAACAAAGATCAAACCAAGACCTGAAAATAAGACATACCAATGTATCAAAATCTTGTTCCTTGGGTGACTTTTCATCTGTTACTGGAATGCGTTCATAGTCAACAAGGAATTGTTTTGTTTGTAGCTCCATGTATACCATCTGGCAGTTCATCAGTTACTAGGATCTTATTTCCATATCTGTTTAGTCAATTAGACATTCATATGATATATGAGAACTACTGATGAAAGATGGCTATACAAAACACACATACATATAAAAAATCGAAAAATAAAAAATGAATACCTAGCAGCTTCTAGCAATATGTCTTCCTTTAGCCGGTCTTCCATTTGCTCCACTCGTGCCCTATTGATACCCTAATCATCAACATATGGTAACAATATTCACAAAATACTAAAGGTTAGTTTCACAATCAAATTTATTATGTTCAACTTAACTTAGTAACTTGGTTTCATATCTAAATAGTGAGAGGAAAAAGAGCTCCAGATACTTACCAAGAATCGATGGATGGCCGGCGACGGGTGATGGCCGGGCCGCCGGCGTGAAAGGGAAGGCTGGCGACGGGCGGCGACGGCCGGTGACGGACTCGGAGTCGGGAGGAATCGGCTGTGTTGAGAGTTAGAGAGTTGAGAGTTGAGAGGAAAATGAGTGACGGCTGGAAAGAATTAGCAATTAGGGTTAAGGTATTTGGGATAAATGGACTATATATATTATATATATTTATTTAATTTTAAAAATAACCAGGTACTAACAGGTACTTAACAGGTAAACAGGTATTATACCTGTTTAGACACGAAAATTAACAGGTAATTTCGTGTCTACCTGTTTAGTACACGAAACCTGTTAAGGTCTTACCTGTTACCTGTTAAAGTCGTGTAGGTACGTGTCGTGTATTCGTGTCTCGTGTATAAATTGCCAGCCCTAGGTATTATACAAGTTCTTCTGATTTTCCGTCGGCAATGCCCTTGAACTTGTAGAATACTTTTGCCTTAAACCCGAAACTGCATCAAAATTGAAACTATCGAAAGACCTGGCTATTGTAGTCAAAAGATTCCAAAATACGGAACACCGCTTTTAAGTCGAGCCTTCGTCTCTTTGTCTGTACGGTGATACTAACCTGAGCTCTCAAGGCCTCGCATAACCCAGATACATATATCAATTAGGTATATTCACATGATAGATGAAATCTAGGAAATCTTGGTACGAGAGTATATTTTGAGGTGGGGAACACTATTAAGTCAAGTTTTAAGACATCTAATTACTGTATCTTGAAACAATTGAACTTTGTGTAGAGGTTTAAGAAGACAAACATACTGACAATCTAAGTGAACTTGTTTAAGACTTAAAGTTTAATAAGATGAACGGTGTTGGTGATTTGTATCAAAAACTAATATGATTCTCTTACACAAACTCAGAAAAATATGTCTGTAAATATGTTTGTACATGGCTATTTCATTTCAGAAACCAAAAAGATTTTCAGTGTGTTTTAGCATAAATTTTGGAAAATTCAAAATGATTTTATTTCATCTTATTTTCGAGTACCGATGATGGAATGTTGATTTTCAAAATCCAAAGATGTTGAACAAAATCTGAAGAACAATGGGTTGGGAGCTTATCTGAAATGAGAAAATGTTTTGAAAAGATTACGAGTTCATTAATTTGAAACTTAATATTGATAGAAAACATCAGTTTATTCATAAAGCGTTCAACCAAGGTCGTTAACTTGGATTCGTTAAATGAGTGGGTTGTTAAAAATGGCAAAATGTTTGAAATTTGAAAAGGTTGGTAGTGTTTGAGTCGGGAATTTCTAAGTATGATATTTTAGATGTTTATATGAACGAAGCTGAAAATGAAGAGGATGCTGACAGAGAGGGGGAATGTGGTAATGATCCTGTGAACGATAAAGATACTTCAGGAGTCTTCACAGACGTTGTTCCTCTAACGGCTGTTCCTGAAAGTAACAAGAGAACTATATATCTTTACCATGATGTTGAAGAAGGTGAATTTATTCACAATTATACTAAAGAGGAAATTGCAAAGATGATGGGTATTGATGAAAACTCATTTGAGTTTTATTTTGAGGAAGAGTTGAACAGTATTAATATTGCAAAGCCTGATGGCTACGTGTTTAAATATATACCAGAGGCTGATGATTACAATAATGTTGTCGTGGAAGATGATTCAAACGATGAGATTGCAAAATATTATGGTGATGGAACTGATGATTTCCCAACATTCCAAGAAATGTTTGATGAAGAAACAAAAAATTTGTTGAAAAGGAAGATAGGAGAAACAATAAAAGATGGCGTGTCTCTGAGGCTAAGCAAAGATGGGATTAGAGAAGCTCAGAAGACTTGGTTTAAACCTATGCCAAAAGAAAGAAAGTTCAGAAGACCATTGGCGTTTTTCACAAGAAATCCAGATGTATCACTTGGAGATATCATTAGCTGGGGCTGGATTCTAGAGCTGAACGTGTTTGGAATTAAACGAGAATTCGGAGTTCAATACTTCCGATATTTATCTGATATAAAAACTCTGTCCTGGTGGGACGTGCAGGAGTTGTGCCAAACAAAGTGCATTAATTTCCAGATGAAACCAGGAGATCAAAAGTTATGGAGGCTTATCAGATTTGAAGCACGAAATAATTTTCCCAACTAGAAGCCACATTATCCAAAGAAGATTACAAATATTGATCATGTTTCACAAATTCCTGATGTGACTCTAATTGTTAAACGTCCTCGAGCCATGAAGAACATGCCACTGATGAAATTGGAACAAGATTTTGATGCTGATTTTAAATGGTGGGAGTGTGATCGAGAGACGGGTGAAGAGGTGATTGTGTTAAAATCTGAAGGTATTTGGAGGGTGATAAGGATTCTAGATCCAATGTGGCTGGTGAACTTATCAGAAAAGGATATTGAATGTTTGTACTACAACAAGATATGTTATGAAATGCAAGACAAAGTACAAGCTATGTAGTATCAAAATGTCATCAGAATTTGTTATGCATATAACATTAATTCTGGAAAGATGTGGGAAACAAAATGGAGAGATATAGAAAGAAAGGAGTTTCTGAAATACGTAAAGAACGAAGAAATGATTGCGGCAATCATGAAGAAAGCATCGATCAGAAGATTTCAATTCATGAACAAGCCGATTCCTACAAATCAAACTCTGATGTCTTATGCTAAGCTAAAATGTCAATGACCAAGAAAGTATTTCGGCGTTAGAGTTTTTTTGAAGTTATGAAGTTTTGAAGACTGATCGAGACTGCGGCAACATCCAAGGGGAGTTTGTTGACGCACAATGTCTGCTGTCTACGTCATCGAGTCGTGTCGGGTCGGGTCCGTAATAGGACAAATGTAAGATTATTCAAGTTTTGTGTTGTATGTTACTTTTGTACGGATGTAGTCACATTTGTACGAAGGTAATCCTTAGTCCGCACGAAGGAATTCTCACGTGTATAAATAGCCGTGTGGACTGAGTGTTAGATAGGATTTTGCGTAACTGACGGCGAAGCCCTATCAGATTCTTTTCTGGTTGTAAACGTTTGAATAATTAATGAAAACATTGAAAATTAAGTAATCTTGTATTGTCGCCTAATCAAAATTGATTCCACACAATTTGACTAAGTTATAGACATTACCTGAGCTATATGTCGATGGAAAACGGTCCTCACAAGAGATTTATAGATTTATATATTGTAATTATCAATGAGGTTGGTGACCCACTGGCAAAGGCAAAAGCCTTTAGATGTACTTAGATTTGAAGGTCTTAGGTTCAAGACTTCAAGTCTCACATATAACAGAAGGAACAAAAATAACTTGTATATCGTAATTTAAGTTTTTTCCATATTTGATGCATCATTTCGTATTATTATAAAATGAATTATATTATATTATATAAAAGGACTAAGTCCTCCAAGTGACTAAGCTTGAAATTCTCCATATGATCACCAATTCATCAACATAATCTCTAATTCACCGTGTCCATCCCATTATGACACAATTTGAAAATGAGCATTGAACTAGTCGACCAGAGAAACACGATACAGTTTTAAATGGATACGGGTTAAGGGTGATGTCTTTGACACGAATTAATATACGAGTTATGTTTGATTTCGCCTATTCAACCTGCCAACCCGAAATCCTTCAATCTAACATGATTCACACCTCCTAGACTCAGTACTAGATTTTCACATAAGAACACACCTTCATTAATTAATTAATTTGTTTTATGCGTCTAATAAATTCAAATTAAAGATGAGGTTCTTCAAAGACTGTTGAACAAGAACAAGATCTACATGAACCGTTGTGAACCCAAGTCAAGAAGGGTACGGAAGAACGTATGAGGGTACACCGGCGGTTCCTCTGCAAGCGCCTGCAACAAAAGCGAGAACGATATGCAGATCAGAGCTTATAAAGAAAGCTTATGTAAATATCAGATGACACTAAATTAGAAGTAATCAGTCTGACTTCAGCAGGGTGATGTAATTCATTGCTAACAATTGGGTCCCATTTTATGATATGAACGAGGGACCCGCCTCAACGAGACGAGAAACATACAAACAAACCAAAATGGCATAAATCCACAATGAAACTTATGATTCCATATAACATTTAATCCTTATTCCAAAGAAGGCCATGCTTGACTTCGAAAGTCAAACTAGACTTTATACATAAACTGAAAAAAATTTCTTTGACATTTACGTTAGCTTCGTCTAGTTTAACGGATTTCTGAAATTGTTCATGTAATCTTTAGTACCCATCAATTTTGAAGTTGGGAAAATTAGTAGTTTGACTGTCAGAAAGTCTGATATGAACTTTTTTTGGAATGGATGGATGACCAATATTGACTTACCAAAGTCAAAACAGATACTTCTATACCCATAAATTGTGCTGTTTAATGCAGTTATAGTAAAACGTTTTTTTGCCGCTTTGCTAATGGACAAATACGCAAATTCAATTTTTTTCCTAACGAGGAAAAAAACGTTGCAGTTTTCATGTGATGGGGCATCATATATCTAGACTTACCTGATGAATCAATACTGTCGAGGGGGTCATTCCGGGCACGGTATTGACTTCGATAACTAAAACCTGCGATCAGAAGCAAAAATTAGGAATTATTGCATTCATGAGACAGTTTTCATGGGAAATTTGTTTCTTTTTGCAATTTTCATGTGCATAAGCAACAAAACCTTGCCTCTATGGCAATCAAGAGATGGTTTTTCTTTTTATTTTATATAAAAAATAATCATTTTGAAGGATGGGAATGCATCGCCATACCTCTCCACTATCAACATTTACAAATGCATCAATACGAGAAAATCCTTCAAGCTCCAGAGTGTTAGCTACAAGCTCAATCCGTTCTTTGCATCTGGTTAACGCCTCGGTACTAATTCAGGAATAAGAAAAAAAACAATCACATAATGGAAAGTTTTTATATAATAAAATACGGACAAAACGTTACAGTGTTACATCCAAAAACTTCTACAACTGCTTTTGAGGATGAATATAATATTATTACGTAACTAACCTCATTATTGACAGTGGGGGTGGGGTTAGATTAATCCCAGTTCCACCTGCAAGAAAGTGCTTGCTAAATTCAAACACTAGTTGCTTATATACAATATCCGAAATCAAATATATTTTTCATTTAATGAAAAAGTTTATACAAAAAAGAAAAGCTACGAAATTAAGGTACATGTTACCTTGAAATTTCTCTTCAAGTGATAATATGTCACCACTTTCTTTAACGGTGACACTTGGCATCAAAGAGCGCATGGAACCTCGTTTTCCTATGACCCCGACAGTTATTTCAACCCATCTACTACTTCCTTTCCACAACAGACCATTTTGACTTCCTGATTTGACCATGGTGATCTCATCCGTTTCAATAAAAGGCTCAAATATTAACAACTCTGGTGGAGGAACCGGCATCTCAATTAATCCATGTGCCTATGCAACGATAACATTATACATTTAAACAAATTAAAAAAAAAAAAGAAGAAAAAAATGAATATAAATTATTAATGTGTTAGATATGACTTCATAACTATACAGTCACAATAACATCATGAAATGTTTTCAGCAAAGCAAATATCTGTGCATTTGAATTCCTTATCATTTGTTCAACACTCAAAATCTGCTTAATTAGAACATATTTTCTTGAGTAAGAGGAAACAGTATTTTCAGCTAATATCGATTTTTGGAAGTAACATACCTTTGCAAAGCTATTTGGAGGAATTCGAGGAAGACAATCTTCCAATGCTTTTACATAAACACCAAGATCCTCTGAGCAACTGAGTTTTCAAAAAAGAAAAATAATAATAATGATGACAACATATAATACGATACGATACACATAGAAACATAACCCAAATACACATATTCATACGTAACTTACCAGAGTCTTGCAACTCCAGTGGAGCATCCGTCTCGTGCTGGTTTGATACAAACGGTTTCACATTGTAGTTTCGATACGACCTCATGCCAAACATCAGAACTAGAAGAATTCACAAGATCTTCTTTTCGCCTAACCTCCTTGTTTATAGTAAGAACCCCCAAGTTCGTAAGCTGTTCACACAAACTCCATTAGTGCTACAATGGCTTATAAAAATTACCCGTTACCCAACCCGCTCGACCCACCCATGTTAAGTAGTTATCGTACATGTTTAATGGCAAGAGATGTTGCCACTTTGTCCATACATATCTTTGAAGCCGAAAATCCAGGACCTAAGGTAAGGACAGAGTAGAATAAATAAACAATTAAATATTTTAATATCAGTAAGAGAAATTAAAATGGCACCTGTATAAGGTACTCCTTCAGCCTCAAGCAACGACTGAAGTGTACCATCTTCACCAATACCTCCATGCACTGTTCAAGCATTTATATTAATCAATATCTATTAACGATTTTCTACACAATTTCTACCCAAGTATCTGCAAACCTGCAATGAAAACCGTGGCTTGAACTTCTTTGGCTAGTTTTATCCAGCTGTCCAGTGTGAATTTAATAGGCTGTTCATCGGATATATCAAAACCAGTGAACCAATTGTGGTGTTTCAAACCACTGGCTACTTCTTCCATTACTTGCTTTCTTAAATGAGACGTCAGTGCGGCACGAGCAGGCTCCAGTGCTTCTGTGCAAGCATCAATCACTTCTTCTGTGGTATGTCTTAGCACAAGGGAATAACTATATGCACAACAAAAACATATATTTTGAAAATAAGTCATTATTGTTTATAGTCATATTTATTATTTATTAGTTAATCATCCTTTTCAAGTTCATTTGATGTATATTATAAAATTATACTTTTTCATGATTGATTTCTGCACATAATCACTCTTGTAACCAAGTTATAATGTATTTACTAAGCATATGGCAATATCAAGCTCAACTTACGGTAATGACCAAACCGTCCTCGAGCTAATATCATTTCCGGGAGCAAGTAAACAAGGAGTTACTTCCACCTGTAGCATATATACATAATTCAAGCAAAAAAAAAAAAAATATAGAACACAAATAGATAATGGCAAGTATCTTTTTCCTAAGAAAGCTTACATCACCGGATACTTGAAGATTGAGCCAAACATTAGTCCCGCTCATAAGAGACACTTGGCGTTCAGATGTGTCTCCACCAAATATCACAAAAACTTTGCCAACACCTTCATTTTCAGAAGTCTGTTGACCAAACTTCGAAGACTTTGACTTTCTAGGTGACCCGTTTGACTCACTACAGTATGAAGCAAGGCTCGGGAACCGTAAACAGGCACGCTGAATAACGGTTCTCAAGATATTTGAGTGGGAGAACCCAACCTAAAACATCAAATTTTCCATGTAATTTACAAGCTTAGTAGTATAACAAAATACGCAAAAAATAAATATAAATGTGACATATTTCTATTATGTTAGTCATATTAATGCCCGTAACAATTTATAAATCTCAAAGTTGGCAAGATTACCTTTGAAGCTTGCTGAAACAGAAAACTAGTTTGTTCCATCCCACTTATCTAAATAAGAGAAACATGTTAATAAAGCACACGTGCATGATTACAAATAAATAAATATATCAAAAGTCTTACCAAGTTAATATCAGTAAATAAAACAATTCCTGATTCAGTCCTCCCAAAATCATTTGTTTCTGACGACGTAATACTAGAAGAAGGTGGTAAAAACCAACCATCAATTCTTGCAAAATCCCGTAATCCAAGTCGTTTGAATAATATAGATGCCCCTTCCCGAATTTTTTCTGTTACATCTAATGGAAAACGAGGCGGAGTGTGATAAACAACCTGTATCAGGGGTAAAATTCATTATTCATTTAAATTAACGAACCACCACAGACAATATGAAGATTCAAACGTATAGCCCAGAACTAGAGGCGGCAATTCCTGACACAAAAAAAAAAAAAAAAAATCCACCAAAACAAATTGCCACCCGTTTCTAAAACCACTAGTATTACCTGCTGAGTGGGAAGATACTTCCTCCTATAGTTAAATATTGCATCTTTCTCACTTAAGTCCGCACTTACGCTAGACTGAAGTTCCACCTGATTAACAATGCAAATTAAAACACAACTGTCTTATCTGTTTGATCATTTGGTATTTTCTTTTTGAGTGGGTCATTACCTCTGTTGGAAGGAATACAACTGGTTGGCAGTCAAATTCAGAACCAACATCAAGAACAATTGCGGTAAACTCTTTACCTCCTTCAAGAAAAATTTCAACTATAACCTTATCATCAATCCCCTGTCAAGCACAAGTAGAAATAAAATCATCATATCAGCAAAAATGTATCAGAGACAAGGATTAAACTCCACTTACAACTTAGTATGACCCCAAAAATAACTATGTTGCTGATTGCGTTTTTACCTTTTAAATTTTGACATAAAATACTAGAACAGTTTAACTTATGACACCACATGTTTTTCAGAAATCTAAAAATTAAACACCTTAAACCAGCCTTAAGGTCGAGGGCATGACCCATTTAGCTAAATGTGTTCCGCCCAAAACTGACCAGAATGGCCCAACATGTTTAGACTAAACCAAACCTGGAATTGCGTATTGGTTCGTGTCATGTCATAAATTTGTACACCTAGTTAAAATGGGTTAGGGTTTACTGACACCGCTTTTTATATATATAAGAAAAACATTTTCTTATTACTAACTAGTGTTATCACAACAAATATGCTACTTCAGTAATGAAATTTTTAGAATAAAATGGTTTAGGAGGTTTTATGCACTAAAACTAAACTTTGGCCAAATTTTGACCCACTCGACCTCTGCATTTACCTTTTTAGCCGCTAAAGATAAAACATAAATCGACCCATTCACACCACCACTAGTGAAAACACTCATATGTATGGTCATAAACCAATGAGAAAGAACTGGAACCAAAGTCACAGAATTTGAAAACGGAAAAGACGAAAAACACCTCAGAAATTATTTCTCGAACTTTGTAAAGGGAATCAGCAACACCATAAGCAACTGTAACTCCAATACTTGATCCTGCTCGTGTTGGTTTTACCTGAAACCATGTGAGTAAAACTTAGGTATGCAGCATGATCAAAATTTTAATGTTTTCCCCATGATTGATGATAATAACTCGGGAATGACAACTACCACAACTTTTCCTGAATTAGCATCTAGTTGATTGTCATGGAACCATCTTGAAAGACCAGAATCATCCAATTCACTCCCCTGAAACAATAATAAAAAAAATGTAGACCAAAATCAATACAATCATTAATGTGATATTTAAGATTAAATCGCTAATGTCTACCAAATAATCAGCATCAAGTTTAAAAAAAATCCGTAAATATATATTGAAGAACTGCTTGCATACACACAAGCATACCAATTTTATTACTGATATAATACATAACTTTTAGAGCTAAAAAAGCTAAGGAAATCACCTGTAAGACAAAGTTGGGTACGGTTATAAAGCCTTGTCGCTTAAGCTCCAAAGAGGCATCATACTGCCAAAGTCAACAGAATGAAAAATGAGCACTAATTATAATAATGCGTGCTAAGAAATAACTTTAAAAAATATTTGATTTTTTCTAGAATATGAAAGTCATACCTTGTCAAATGCTGTACGGCATTCTTTTGATCTTGTTCCAACAAATGGAACATTTGACTTTTCAAGAAGCTCCTGAAGAGTCAACAATGAGCAAAAACCTCATAAACATCTTATTATTACTACAATAAGTTTTAATTTTCTTTTTGGTAATATATATTGGCAGAGATTTTAACCTGAATGCCACCATCTTCGCCAAAACGACCATGTATGACGGGGAAAACTATGTCCACAAATGCCGCTAGGTGTTCTGCAAACTCGGTCAAAGTGTCAAAACCTTGTGCTACACTGGCAGAAGACGTAATAAGAGATTTCAGTGTACCCAAAAGAAACAAGGGTAAGAAATTGAATACATAAAAATAGCAGTAGCAAAATGGGAGGGTTGAGTAACGGGTCAATATGGTAACTTTTGGTATAGATTAGGAGGGTTTATAATCCAAAATGGAAGGGTTGGATTGAACTGGAACAGTTTTGGTGTAACATTCTTTTTTTGCAAATATATAATAGTGTGCCAAATATGATCAAAATTTTCTGTAACTTATTAATAATTTTTTTTAAATATAGTTAATTAGGAGGTTTTATAATGAATAGAAAAACTTTGGGAGACTATCAACCCATTTGATCCAAATTCTTTTAATCTTAAAAAAAAAAAACAATTTCTACCCCTTTAACATGTTAGAGTTTTAGAGATAAAGCATAACCCAAACGTATCCATTCATAAGTAAATGGGTCATATTGCCACCTCTATAAATAAATTCAAATCCTCAATGACAAATTACCTTTCAAGTTTGAAATCAAAATCAGCAGGGGTATTTGAATAAACCTGCAAATGCAATAGGCATAATTGGGAAGTTAAAATACTATTTACCCACTGACATCATAACCACCTACTGATGCTATTCATTAAGAATCCCTTATTATGTCATTAGTGAAATACAAACCTGAGCAGAGGATATTGCATATGCATTGAGATTGGGATCAATGTAATAGCAGCTTACATGCAGGTCATCCCCCTGATATAAGAACAGACACACCTTAATCAGTGTAAATATGCAGCCACAACATATCATTAAACTTCAACATTACAAGCTACTAAAAAAACAATGAAATTGTTTAATTCCGAGCAAGGTTTAAAAAGGCGGAAACGGGTATCGAGGCATTTTCTCTTAGCCTCACTAGGCGTAAGCCTCGAGGCAGGTCGAGGCGTAAGCCTCAAAACATTACTAAAAAAATTAAAAAATATATATATCTTATAGAATCACAAATTACCATAAAACAAACATCATAAATAGAAAATAGGAAAACAAGCAAGGCTTAACATAAAACAAATATCATAAAATAGTTCGAACAACTTAAATTAGTAATGTTATGACATCTAAATATCATAGAACTCGTTTTCCTCCGCATCGTCAACCTCAAAGTTTTCATCTGGCGTATTTAGATCGTCATCGTCATCAACCAAATTAATAATTCTTTTCCCTTTCCTCCTAGATGATGAACTCTCACCTTTTTCCTCATTTGACATTTTGACCTTCCAACTCCACCAATGCCATCTTCATCCCCACTCGGGTTGGCTATCCATTCATCATCCGACAAAACATGGCAACTATCGGGACTTCATCTTTTAGATTCGTCTTCTTTATAAACTTTTGCTTCAATCTCCTATTGTACATACCGTACACCAACTTGTTCATCCTATTCGTGCCCAACCGATATCTTCTTTTCGATTAGGTTTTTTTAAACCTAATAGATGTTTTTTAAGTGAACTATTGGGTTGGCCCACCAATTAAGCCTAAAAAACACTAAATGGGTCTAAAATAAAGTCCAAAAAACCTAAAATTTTCCATTTTCACAAGGTTCGGTGAGGCTTAAGCCTCAGCGCCTCGGACAGCCTCGGAAAGCCTCAGATGACTGAGGCCTAGGTTTCAGTTGACCCCTATGAGGCTAAGCCTTTAAGGCGTTTTTTCATAGCCTCAGCCGAGGCGTAAGCCTCGAGGCGGGCCTCGGAAAGCCTTTTTAAACCATGATTCCGAGTCAATTGTCCTAAGAAGAAAACTGTGGGTTTCATATTTCTAATTGGGGTGAAATGTCGCACGCAACTCTTCGTGAAAGAGTATGACAGTTTGCAGTTATATCACTAGAAACTTCATCAACAGCAACATAGTAACTACTGCCTGAAGTTACAACCACTCTGTCTAGCAATTGCTACTAACTAATTATCTCATTTGTCACTGCTGACTAGTAACAATGTATCAAGCTGCAATTGAAATGACATTGATGACACTAACCCGTATTAATGTTTATTCCGATTTCTTATCTCGTCTTAAGCTTCATTAACGATAGAAAAACTACATAAGGATGGCAGGCAAACAGGCAACAAGCAGCGCCGCAACCCTCTTTTGAATAGCAAATCCAATTCTACCGAAAATAAAACTTCGGTTCTTTGGTGTCAAGAAATTGTTGTGCACGACCCTCTGCACTCTGTTCAAAAACACAACCGCTTCAAGAGTAAGGGAACCAAAGGTATCAAAGGCAAAGGGAATGAAGACATGTTGATTCTTAGCACAAGCTTTTTCATGCTTACCAACTTTCCCTGATTCTGCCTTCAACATAGCTCGACCAGCCACGAAGCGGTTTTCCAAGAGCCCCACAAGATGGGATACTCCGGTAAGGTCCACACAAGCGTGTTTCCCTCCTGCCCAACCGAAAACAAGAACATCCACTAGCCGCAGAGAGGACCTCCCTTAAAGTGGGTCTGTCAGGAAATTCACAGGGGCCTCCTTATTTGCAGAGATCCCAGCCCGCTTAAGCACATCACATAGGACATCTCTAACTAAGTCATGTCTGTATTTAAAACCCGGTAGCTCCTTACAATGGACTGCATGCTCCCCAAAGTTATCCAAGCAAACCTTACGGCAAACCGGTCAAGGCTCATCGACTAGAAACAGAGGGATCATTAGCCGATATTTAAGGATGGCTGGATACTCCACCGCTGACATGTGTTGTCCTAGGCCTTCAATGGGGATGACGGTCAAGAAGTCTTGAGCATGAGGACCCCGAAGGTACTCTAACATTGCTTTCTGGTGCAGAGATAGGTCAAACTTCTCCCCCAAACTCTGGCGGCTTTACTATAAAGGGCACTTGCCAAAGTATTTTGAGCCTTTGGAGGGGCGGTGTCCTTATTAGCAAACCCGCCAAGATCAAGGTCCGCAAGGGACTTGTGCAAGCTACCGAGCGCATACCCATAATCGGCGTCTAACTCATCGATACCACTGTCCAGCAGAATGTGGTCCTGTAAACTCCAAGATCTGTGCTCTCGAAGCCACGAAAACGTATGCGGATACATTTTCAGCCGAATTTAGGCCTAAACCCCCAAAACATATCAATAAAGATGCCAACCTCCATTGAAAATCCCCCAAAAACGGACCCCACACACCGCAATGTCCTCGATCGCATCCCGGAGACCCTTGTCGAAAACAAATACAACTTCCTCAACGAACATGGGTTGGTAGGTTCGAAGGCCAAACAACAACTTAGCAACCCCATACAAGAGCGAAGTAGAAGGAGCTCGCATTGAGCGTCCCGCAAGTGAGGTAGGCATCTCATAAGGTCCACCGCACATGAAGCGACTAACCCCCCCCCCCCCCCCCCGAGGAGTTTCACACCCAACTCTGGCCTCCCAATCCCACAGGGAAACAAACCTTCCTTTGCCTTTACCCCATTGCACGACGACTAGAAAATCTCAGTATTCTTGATGTTAAGCTCAAGGCCCAAACTTGGTCCCTCTGACCTAATGATATCCAAGGCCTTAGCCACTTCACCAGTGTCCCCTATAATTGTTCCATCATAGTTTATTAACATTGGAGACTCTAAAATCACCAACAAAACATGACAGTTATAAGGGTGAGTGGAGCGCCTTCGGGATGGTGTGTGGTGACCCTGTTACCACTCGGGAACAACGTCGCCATCCCCTTTAATCATGCGGTAAACCCTCAAACTCGGGGAGTAGTCACCGAAGGCAATTGTTTGTTTTTGTCGACCGTTGGAGATTTACAACGACAATATAGCCGTTTGTTATTAAAAAAAAATTAATTACTTTTCTTTATTTAAATGCCACCTTTCACATTTCATTTTCTCACAAATCAATTCAAAACCAAACTAAAAAACACACACACCATGGATAAACAAAACAAAGGTGATGCCAAGAAAAAAGGTTCGACTAGTCGATGATCGGGTTCGAACCCGGGGGACGTGTCTCGCAAACGAGGCGAGGCGGTTCGAGCGGTCTGAGTACACCATTTAAACCCCCACTCGGGTACTCACCACACTCTCAACCTCAACTTTTTTACTCCCAAGCTTCACAACCGACTTTTTACAACACCGAACCCCAACCTATTATCCACCACAATTATTTTCACACCCACACGGTCCAACTATGGTTGCACCCGGCTAGTACGAATATTCCATGGAAGCGCAAAATGTATTTCGGCCCGTTTGCATATAGGAGCCCACCAATTCAATCACCAAGAGAGAATGTCGAACACTCGCTTCCTGTAATGTCTTTTTTTCTAATTTAACGTAATTTTATATAGTTTACTTTAATGTAATGTCTTTTTTTAACTTAAAAAATGTAATTTTATTTTGTTTAAAATATTTTTAATTATTAATGCATAATTTTCAGAAATAATTTAAAAAAAAAAGAAAAAAAATGGACTACTCCCCATGAGGGGAGCACCACTTACGTTAATGGAGACTTAAGAGGTGAGTTGACATGGCTGGGTATAATTGGCTGGGGTGGAGTGGTGTTTCGAATTCGATTCGATATCAAGAATTCGTTTCGATTATAAGAATTCGAGTTCGATCCAATTCGAGTCAAGTAAATCGAATACGGATTTATAATTTCAAATTCGATTCGAAATTCGAATAAAAATTATACATTTTTATTTATTATTTTTATATATAATACATATATAACTTTTATTGGATATACTATAAATTATTTTCAGAATTTATTCCAAGTATTAAAATTACCCATTACCAAACCCACTACATTGCCCATAACTAAAACCTAAGTAGCAAATCTATCAAAAGATTTCTAACTCTAAAAATATTAACTTGTAATCTGGAGTGGTTATTCCCGACTTCTCGTTTTGAATGTTAGACTTATGGTACTTTATTTAGAACTTTTTAATGTGATATGGTGCTTTATGGATTCTTTAAAATTTATGTTTCATTTTGATAATTTGTTCGAAGAATCTGAATCAAATTGGATGTATTCGAATTCGAATTTTTAATCGAATATGAATTGGGTTTTTTCGAATCAAATTGGGTAGGTTTAAAATTTTTAATCAAATTCAAATTCAAGGGAAAATAAAAATTATTCAAAAATTTGATATTCGATTCAATGAATACAGTTAGGTGGAGTGGTGATTAGAGCACCCATTACATTACATCCTAATATAAATACTTAATAATTTTGATGGGACTATGAATAGCAACTTTAATATAATTTTTTTAAGATTCAATTTACCACTTTTACTTTTAATTTAAGTTTTTTTTTTTTTTTTTTTTTTTTTAATAACGAAACGACCAAAATACATGAAATGAAAACCTGAATATGATCAAGCACTGATCTAGCAGAATTAAGCGATATCCCACGCTCAGCAGATGGTCCTCCGCAAATCAACCCTACTTTCAAAACCCTACCTTTCTCTCTCCTCTTCTCACTCTCTCCCTCCACTTTCCGATCATCAACAGCCACCGCTTCACTGCGCACAATACCTATTCCACGAAACACACTTCTTCTCCAGTTCTTCCGGTTCACAGCTACACTCGCCGGAAACACCACATCGGAAGACTGAATTCTGGGATTGGTGGAGGAATCAAACCGGAGTTTGGTTGAGAGAGAAGAATAAGCAGCCATTTTTAGATTGAGAGAGATTAAAGTGAGTGTAGAGTGAGGTGTATTTAAATGGGTATTCTGGCCGGCCGGAGGAAATAAAGAAAGAATGTATATTTTCGGAGGTGACCGTAGTGGGTGGTGTTTCTGTTGTCATTTGGTGCGATTCTTTTGTTGCATTTTCTATTTTAAATATTAGTCACCAAAACAATCCAAATTTAATATGAGACAAAAATGATTCTACTTTTATAATCAATAATAATTCCATACCTATATTATAATGCGTACCAAAGTGTCCACGCGATGTGGCTTCGGGTGTCTCGGTCGGTTTAGTTATCATCCTTAACCGAAAACAAAACTAAAGTCATCGGTTAGTCTATTTTATTAACTAATTGATTTTCGGTTCATCAATTCGGTTTATTAATTAGATTGACGGTTTTTGGTTCAGTTAATAACCAAAATCAAACTTTAGCTAAAACTTTTGCCTAGAAATAAATAAATTTGAGGCATAAATACATGAAATGAAATTGATGTATAAAATATCAAAATACATGAACGGTAGGTATAAAAGCTAGAAATATATCAAAATATGAATAATCGGTTCGGTTCGCTAAATTTTGGTTAAACGAGGCTACAAAAAACTGATAACTTATTTTTGGTTAATTCGGTTTTCAGTTAATTCAGTTCTTGGTTGCTTTCGGCTCGATTTTGTATGTTTACGTTAACGATTCACTTATTGCTAACTTCTAGACACTTTTAATCATGTAGCATATCATCTTTTTAATTAAAAATACTATAGCTATACTATACTTAAACTAAAGAGAATAAAATACTTGTTTTTTTGTTGTATTTTTTTAAAAATACTATTAACATACGAAGAAGTAATGGCCGTTAAAAATCGTGGGGTAGTTAGATTTTTTTATAAGGGGATAAAATGTAAATACAACTAATTATCCATAATCCGATTAAAGACGAAGAAATTAAAGTGTAACCAAAATGAGGGGATTAAAATGTAATTAGTGTTTAAAAGAATAATATACCCTCAATTTTGGGTTATACCTTATGCCTAAAACTAAAAAAAGTTTAACTTTTAAACATCTTAAAATGTCCTTTCTTAATGCATTATAATATAGTGTAGACTAGTTTAAGAACCCGTGAATTTCACGGGTTGCTAAAAGAAAATATCTTTATTATTACTCTAAATTTTAAAGCTATATAATTTAATAATTACCGATAATTTATACTTATCTGATTAATTTAAATTTAAATATTATTTTGTAGCTATAGTTTATCTATTTGGCTAATTGTTATATGCCTAAACTGGACATTTTAACATTTTTTTAGAACTAATAAATTAAGACCACTATTATTTAAATAAAACTTAGGCTATTAAATGTATGTTCATATGACTGTTAAAATTTGTGAGAAAGTCGATGATAAAGATGGTCTTCTAATTGATGGTTCAAATGCTTTTATATTTGTAAACTTGACAAAAATGACACGTTTTGATCATACATGACACAAAATTTTCTTTGGATATCAAAAGAGCGTCTTAAAAATATCGTTTTCTAATTGTTAAATCTTCGTTATTAACTATTTAATTTTTTTATTTACTTAACCCGTGTAATACACGGGGTTATAACCTAGTTATAAATACCATATCTTTTCGAAGTATTCTCATTTGATTTGATTTTTTTTTATTTTAAGTTTGTTGGTTTCTAATTTATTTTATTTAGAAGGATTGGCAAAATATAAATATGATACGTTAGTTAATTTAAAAAGTGCATATATAGCATAGGTAAAGCCATCAAGTTTTTTCCTATTGTTTCTTTAAATTAAGTTTAATTAATTAATTTATACATTTTTTCATTAGTTTTCTTATCGATGCAAAAAAATGTCTTAATGCTTGGTTATTTGTGTTTCTTTTCTATTTGATGATATACTTGGTTATAAATTCGTTCGACTTTATGATTAATATAAAAAAAACAAGGAAGAAACAAACCATTTTGATTCTGTGATTGGATTGTATTTGATCACACATTCCCATTTAAAAGGTTATTACATGCCACTAGTTCCTCTGAGAAAAAAAACTTGTTAAAAGAATGGTAAATTAAATAAATTAAAAGAATGACCAAATTACCATTTTATCAACTTAGTATTTTTAGAGTATTAGTCATTTTGGATGAATTTAGCAACTTTTTTGAAACCTCAGTGGTTTATTTGAGAAAAAAAACCTTTTTTGGATGGATCTAGCAAATGTAAACAAACGTCAGGGACGATTTTAGCAATTTACTCTTTTTTATTTAAAGAGAATGCCTTGTATAGATATCCAATATATCAAAAAGATGGGAAAGTGCAAATATCGTCCCTGAGGTTTGAGAATTGCCAAAATCGTCCACGGGAGTTAACGATACATTAAAATTGAGTTAGTGATTTGGATGAAAATGACAACAAAAATGAAACTTCAGAGACCCAGTACAAAAAGTTTATTTTTGGACTAAAATAGTAAAAAATGACCTAAACTCAGGGACAATTTTGGCATTTTACTCTAATTAAATCCTTAACCATATCTATATATCTTTTGTGTTTATCTCAAACACCAAATTAATCTTTTAACATTTAACTTTCGTAATTCACAAATATAAACCCGTCAATCAAGATTAACTCCATCAAAATCTACATAGATTAAAGAAAAGTGAAAGTGGAAGCAAAGTTAAAGAAATGCCAAGGTTTTCCAAGGGAAGGTATATTCAACAATACTAAATTTTATTTATTTTACCATATACACATCAGTCTGTAACTATGATTTATTATAAAAAAAAAAAAAAAAAAAAAAAAAAAAAAAAAAAAAAACCCTATTAGAAGACGATTAATTAATAATCTCTACTTTGATTTTCTGTAACTACCAAAAGAAAATTTCAATTGGAATATGATCTACTTGCTATAATTAAGCATATTGTTATTTATTTTTGTAGGTTTAAACTTGTCACCTGCAGGATGCAACAAACTAAGGTGCCAATGGTCATGATGGGGAAGATGGGCACATGAAGCACCAACTCGATCAATAAGAAAGTCCTTAGCGTGGGCTAGTCATCACACGCCAAGGATTCAAACCATTGAAGGCAAAAACTCCTCAACATTCACATAATATGAGAATGATGAGTTGGTAATACACGTGCCCTGCTTCTCCATCATGCTCATTGCCCACCTTCTCCTCCATTCACATCTCGGTAGCCATCTTCCATTTCTTTATATGACATCTACATGCTGCCCACAAGCGCACGCATACACACACATGTGTTTATGTATATAGATACACTCACTTTATATATATATATATATATATATATATATATATATATATATATATATATATATATATAGAGAGAGAGAGAGAGAGGGGAGAGAAAAGTTTTGGTTGGGGAGGGGGGTAATGATATGGGAAGCCATTGATAAGAAACTGACCAACTTTCTTGCTCATTTATAACAAAAGAATCAAAGTGGAGTTTGTTGTGTTTATGAGATGTGTAAATTAGGTTAGTGAAGATTTGAAAAAATGTAGTCCAAGCAGCTAGTGACAACTACCATACAATATATCTATCTAGGACCACATTCCAGCCAACAAGTACGTTATTCTGAAAATAAATTGAAAGAAAAAAATTTCTTAGAGAAAAAATGCAACTAAAAACCGGTTTTGCTCAAAATAATTAATGTTGATTTTGATGTATGGATCCTTTTTGTTCATTAGATTGAAAAAAAAAAAAAAAAAACTCTTGAGAAAAAAATGCAACTAAAATCCATTTTTGCTCAAAATAATTAATGTTGATTTTGATGTATGGATCCTTTTTGTTCATTGTTTATGTTTTTTATATTAATATATGGTTGATAGTTTTATTTCTTGCTGGCATATGAAGCAACTTATTTAAAAGGAATGATGTTGTATGGAATAAAATCCATATTTAAGACACAGATTAAAGAAAATAGTTTGCCCAACTCAAATTAAAGGGTTACTAGGAACTAGTCACTCGATTGACTTGGCAGTCTCGTTATCTTCTTTGATTAGCATGATATCATTGTCGTAAACTAGTTTGTAAGTTTGATTACTATTTAAGACACTAATCAAGTGAGTGTGACTTTGTAATAGATGATCTAGCTATGATATGTCGGAAAGTATGAGGTAAGACTTTGGTGAGATTTGTTTCTAGACTTTCTAGTCTTTGAGGTTGGGGTTAATTGCCAACGTGCTTCTGTCGGTGAATCTGTCATCAAAATATTTGTGTATATACTATAGAGACATCTCTAATTTTTGTATTGTTCGTTCTTAATCTCTCATGAAAATTTTTGTTCATATCACCTAAGAATTTGTTGGAATCGGTGGTTTCAAAAGTAACATGTGTGAAATGTGACGTTGGACGCCTCAACTATGTTGATGTGGTGGTTACTAGTTTGTTAACTGATAGTAATAGACAATTGTATAAATTATGAAATCATATCTGTTATATTTGTTATGTAAATATCTCCTCTATGTTAGGAGATTCATTGTACTCTATATATATTCTGTAATTATCAATGAGAAGGGCAAGGTTTACATTCTTTCATGGTATCAAACCTCCTAAAACCCTAGTCGATCCTGCTTCTCCCACCTATCTCCTCCCTGCGCCGATCTCCCCTTCTCAAACATATCATCTTCCTCTTCTTCCTTACACCCTGCAGCCACCGTCACTTCCATAAAAAATCTCATACCCGTCACTCTCGACATTGAAACCGGCCACTATACCACGTGGTCCGAGATGTTCAAGATCCAATGTAAGGCACATCTCGTTTTCGATCACCTACAACCTAAACCGGCTACGGAAACTGCTTCTTCATCAGACACGAACAAAGACAAGGAGAAAGAAAAGTCCGCACCAACTGAGACATGGGAGCGTCTCGATTCCATTGTTCTACAATGGATTTACAGCACCATCTCAACCGATCTTTTACACACGATTCTAAAACCCGACACCACTGCATACGAGGCATGGACTACCATTGCAAACATCTTTCAAGACAATAAAGTCACCCGCACAATCGACCTCAACAACAAGTTCGCCAACACCCACCTGGATCAATTTCTGAATATGTCCGCTTATTGTCAGGCTCTTAAGGTAATTTTTGATCAACTGTCCAACCTGGGATCTCCGGTGACTGATGAACAACTCGTGTTGCAACTTCTCTCGGGGCTGACCGAACAATACGAGAACACCGCTTCCGTCATCCAGCAAATGAAGCCTCTCCCAGACTTCTATGACACTCGTTCGCGACTGTGTATGGCTGAATCCAGAAAGCTTAGTCAGGCCCGCCACTCCGCTCAATCGGCTGGAACAGCCCTTACCGCCACAGTTGAACCGCAACACCGAGACAACCGGGACAGGTCTGAACAGAGGGAGCAGCGGACGGATTATTCAGATCGGGGTCATGGTCGCGGCCGGAACAGCGGTGGCCGTGGCATGGGCGGTTATGGATCTTCAGTTGGTAGCAGCTCTCAATTTTGTGTTGGCGGCAATAACTCATCTCCTTCCCATGTTCCTTTTGGCGGATACTACTCGTGGCCCAATTTCCCAACATGGGCCGGCCCACCTAATGGTTCTAATCAACACTCTCAGTGGGCCTCGTTGACTCATATGCCACCTTGCCCCTATCCCACAGTGAATAAGCAAAACAATTCTGCCACGGGTATTCTCGGCCCTCACCCGACTCAGTCCTTCACTGCTACTCACACGCCCACTTATATCAATCAAGCCATGTATGCAGTGTCACTCAATGACCCCTCTTGGGCTATGGATAAAGGGTGCCACAGGTCACATGACTTCTAACCCTCAACTCTCGTCTTTTTTTAATAATAGCATTATTCGAAACATAATTGTGGGAAATGGTCAAACCATTCCCGTGTATGGACAAGGCGACCTTACCTTACCCACTACTAGAAAACATGGTTTTTGTCATGTAATTTTTAGTTACAAAATGATAGCAATTTCCTTGTTGTCACCAGTTTGTCACCGAAAATACGGTGGCAAAAACACCCGTGTCAATTGCCCTAATGCCACCAAATAGCCACCATTTTTATATTTTGCTACCTTATTTTTACCACCACAAAATTGGTCAAAATTATTTGCCACCGCTTCATGTTCACCGAGTTGTGACGTGTTTTCATACCATTTAGCCACTGATATTGCCACCATTTAGCCATCGGTTTTTGCACGTTTTGATACCATTTAGCCACCGATATTGCCACCATTTAGCCACCGATATTGCCACCATTTAGCCACCATTGTTTACACAATTTGCGATATTTATTACTGGAATATTGGTTTGGTTTGGAATATTGGATTTTAATTCAGATTTTTTTCTCCCTGCTATTTTCATCAAAATACATATCAATAAAACTACAAAATAATATAAAAAAAGTCTTAAAATCCAAAAATTATATAAAACATATCGTTTTCAAAAGCATATAATAAATACCAACTACAACATAAAATAACTAAAATTATCCTAATAAGATAAACATCTAAACATTCAAAACCAAGTGTTTATAGCCTATCTTCGAACTGAAGCTGTTAACGTAGCTTCAATTTGTGACATCCTATCAAGCATAGCATCTTTATCCACCTTATCTTTTTCTTTTTCAGCCAACGACCCCGCAATAATTCCATTGAACCTTTCTTTTTCTTCATCTTTTTCCTTAACGAGCTCCTTGATAACTAAGTTCAACTGTAAACGACACCCAGATGATAAAAAAGTAAAACCACAATTTCCACAAAATACAGGATTCAACAACACAATTAAGTATTTACATTATAATTTAGCGTAGTTCGGGTCGTGTTGTTTGGTTAGTCAAAAAACCAACTAATGTATCTAACAATCCAAATGTTTGCTTAATAGTCACAACTCACATTTTTTTAATCCCATCTGCTGAAACGCCCGAATTATACTCAAATCACCCTATACATAAAAACATCAAATCAAAGGTATCAGACTTAAAATAAAGTCTTTGAATTGAAAATTTGAAAATGGAAAGTACTGTATGGAGTTCAATTGGGGGGGTTTCGTCTTTATGAGCTATCAGCTAAAGAACAATTGGTGATACGATTCGCCATTCCGAAACAAAATTTTTTCAAAAGAGAATACATAATTGAAATTAGAAATTCTAAATATCGTTTGTAATCAACTAATTAATCTAAAACCTACTTTAAAGTGTGGCATAATAAACTAAATACTCAAGTTACATACGGTTCTTCCAAGCAATTTTGCCCTCTCTTGCGCTTCTTGCATCCTTCTCTGCTACTGCTAAACACACCAATGTTTCTATCACACTAAAATAATTACGGTGGATTAAATGAATACGTCGGGTAAATAAACCCTAACCACAACCAGAAAAGTGAATAACTAATACAATTCCAAAATAATTCAACGGCAATGCAAACACAACTGATTAAATTAGTCCAAATATTCAACTGTTAATAAAACCTAATATACAAAGAAAATCAATATATAGACGAATTAAAAGTCAATTGTATATCTGATAGGCAATCGAAAGTCAATATCTTACACCATCTATTCAACCCACACATCATTTTCTACCATAAACGACTAAATCCAACATTCTCATTAATTTGGAGAAAAGGGGGGAAAATACTTACCAATAAAGTGTGAGTGCGCCGCTCTCATCATCTCCGTCTGAGCCGCCAGAGGGAACCGCCGGCGTACGGAGCTGGAGGTGCTGGTGCCGAGCCGACATCTTCAACAACAGAATACCGTGGGATGATAGAGAGGGGGAGGATAAAGAATTAGGGTTTTTATTTTTGTATAACAAAAGACACGGTTTAGTGATAAACCAGTCTCTAAAAGTTCTGCAAAAGGCTTAGTTCCTCGATTAGATCAAGCGTATGGAAGCAGAGCTCTTTGAATGGCTTGACGTAGGGGAGCGGGTGAGAAGCAGGGATTAAATTTTTGGGAGAGGAGTTATTTGGTTGAAACCCTAATTAATTAACTTTTGAACGTGCAGATCCACTAAAAAAATAACCTATCAATTTGAATTTTCATGTTGTCACCGCTAACATGGTCACAATTAACAAATACCTTTTTATTTTTCATGTTTTTGCGTATTTTTCCCACAAATTGCCACCAAAAATAAAAAGGTGGCAAAAATTGCAACCGCTTTGCTACCATATCATGATAAATACGCTAATTTTCATTTCCGTGTCAAATTGGTGGCTAAATTTGCTACCATTTTTTTTGGTAGCAAATTTTGGTCACGATTGCCCAATTTTCTAGTAGTGCCCCCTCCCCTCCCACCTTTTAAATTGAACCAAGTCCTCTACGCACCATCTTTAATTAAAAACCTACTTTCTGTTCGTCGTTTTACTACCGATAATCAATTATCTATTGAATTTGACCCGTATGGTTTTTTGGTGAAGGATCTCAAGACTCGGCACCTATCCTACGATGCAATAGCTCCGGCGATCTATACACTTTTGATCCATCCCAAGTCACCAAGATTACTTCTCCCACCGCTCTCACCGCCATTTCCCAAGACACATGGAATCAACGTCTCGGTCACCCGGGATCTTCTTTATTGCATTCTCTTAAAAATTCTAGTTTTATCAATTGTGGACCATTGAAAAATAATGTTTGTCAATCGTGTGTGTTTGGTAAACATATTAGATTACCTTTTCTTGCTTCTAATAATATTACGAAAATGCCATTTGATATCATTCATAGTGATCTTTGGACTTCCCCAATCCTTAGTACGGGGGGTCACCGTTATTACATTCTATTTCTTGATGATTTCACCAATTTTTTATGGACTTACCTTCTCACAAATAAATCTCAAGTTTTCTCCATTTTTACCACCTTCTATAACATGATCCACACCCAATTTGAACGTAAAATCAAACAATTTCAATGTGATAACGGAAAAGAATACAACAACCATATGTTTCAACAATTTTGCAAACTAAATGGCATGCATTTTCGTTTCTCCTGCCCATATACCTCATCGCAAAACGGTAAGGCCGAACGAAAAATACGTTCCATCAATAACATTATTCACACTCTTTTAGCCCATTCATCCTTACCAAACACATACTGGCATCATGCCTTGAAAGTCATAACTTACCTTCATAACATTCTACCTAACAAGATCCTTCACAATATTTCTCCTACCCAAAAGTTATATCATTGCATACCATCATACTCACACCTACGAGTCTTTGGTTGTCTATGTTACCCTCTCATCCCTCACACCAATATTCACAAGCTTCAATATCGATCTATGCCTTGCGTTTTTCTTGGCTATCCCACTAATCATCGAGGCTATAAATGTCTCGACCTTAACACCCGACAAATCCTAATCAACCGTCATGTTATATTTGACGAAACCATCTTCCCCTTTGCTAATCACCCAAAGCCCCCTCCACAATCTTATGACTTTCTATCTACACTCCATCCCCTACATCTACAAAATCTCGGACCCCACTCGAGCACCTCCTCTACTACTCCTACCCCATCAACTGCAGCCCCTGCCCAACCTAATACCCCTACCCCACCTCACTCGACCCACTCACACAGCCCATTCCTTAATATTTCGACCCCCCCCCAAGCCCACTACCCACCTCTCCTCCTGGCCCACACTCACCTCCCACAAGCCCACCACCCACTTCACCTTTCGGCCCACACCCGAACACCACCAACCAACTACCCAACTCAGACTCTAGCCTACCATCCACTCCTCCCTCAAACTCGTCTTCTCAGTCCACCACCAATTCTTCTTCACCTCCGCCTCCCCCTCCGCCCCCCACTCGGACCATCCGTACTCTTTCCATGGATGGTATTATCAAACTAAAACACATTTTTAACCTTCATTCTTCGACCGTCACCCCCATTCCCAAACACCCAAAGGACGCCTTGTCTAGCACGGAATGGCATCACACCATGACCACCGAATTTAATGTTCTTATTAAAAATAAGACCAGGGTTCTGGTTCCGAGGCAACCTCATATGCATGTGTTACGTAGTATGTGGCTCTTTCGCCACAAATTTCGGTCGGACGGTACATTAGAACGATACAAAGCACGTCTTGTATGTGATGTGTCACACCCCGACCACGTAGAACAACCAAACGTGGCGGAAACGTCGGGGAGTGTTGTAACAGAATTAATGTTTCATATCCATGGAAATTTAAAGTTTCGTTTTATTCATCAAACAAGCGAGTTACATTGTCTTTAAACAAGAAATAAAGAGTACATAACATAAATTAACTAGTTCTTGTCTCGTTTTAAGTCACTAAGGCACAGGTCCGCCTAAGTATGTCTTGATAAGTCCTACGCATCATCTCCCGAAAAACACATGTGAAAATAGGTACGTCAGCATAAAAATGCCTGTGAGATACATAGGTTTTGTGAAAATAGGATTCATGACTTATGTTTGAGAAAATGTTTAGCCATGAACCTTGTAATTTGCTTTGTCTTGTAAATTATTTGAAAATCGATAAGATCAGATGATATGTATAAATAAGAGAATAATGTATGGTCAAATGAATAACCATGTAAAATGAGTTTGTATAAGATAAGTTGTTTGTAAATCAATGTCTTGTGAAAAGTATGTTATTTGTATAAAATGTTATATGTCTCAAATTGAAATGATTCAAATAACGCTACGATATGCAATACCATACAAACACTTATATATAGGAAGTACCAGCGGCGTATCCACCATGTTTGTATCATATTACACACGCCTCGTTACTTAAATCACTTACTCAAACCAAACTACCAAAGTAAAATGTTCATGTCTAATGTAAATCATGTAATGTGTATCCAAAATGTAAGCATGTGATGAATAACAAATGTACTAAGTATGATGAACAATGCAACGAATGGACATACATAGCATGTGAACTGTACTAAGTATGCAACAATAGACATACATAGCATGTGACGTGAAACAACTGTACTAAATATGCACACAATGGCATACATAGCATGAAATGTAATGTAAAACAATGTACTAAGTAATGCACACAATGGGCATACATAGCATGAAATGTAATGAAATCATGTACTATAAATGTACTAATGAACATAGCAAGTATATGATGTGAAAACAGGAAAGCATGAAAGTAACAAGTAGGCACATGTGTTCCACCCCAAAACAGTTTGGAAAACAGTAAAAGAGGGGTCTATGTACTCACTTGAGATTGCTCAGAAGTCCTAAGATAACCACCAAGAAATGCTAGAGATCACGGATATCAAACGGCACGAAGGGTCCCCGAATGCTAATCTCGATCCAAGTAACTCAGGTATGAAACAATGGTTTCAACTTAGAGCTTCTAAGATCAAAATTCTTGTGGGTTTTTGCAAGTGAAGGCAAGGGGTATTTATAGGATTCGGAGAGCCGTTAAGATCGTTTCTTGGACAACGTGCTTTGATCTTGGCCATACACTTGCACACATGGTATTGTAATACCATGTGCACATCCAAAACCAGCCCATAGATTCCCCAAAACCATGTGCAACAAGTGAAACGGACCAGATTCGATGTTTCTGAAGTTTCTGTTCTGGTTAGGCAGTCGCGTAGCGCGACTGGTAAGGCCCTTAGGGCTCGCGCTACGCCACCACCCCCCCTGTTTCAGAAATGTTTCAAAAATGACAGTTTTAGTCCCTGCACGTGTTTAAGGCCTTTTTCGATGCGTTTGAGCCCCGTTAACCTCATTTCAAGGCTCTAAAATGAAGTTAAAGTATAGGGAACTCAAAACATGCTCAAAAATATCTCGGATGTCGGTTCGTTTGGTCGTACGATCGCGATGTTCGGTTAATTACGACGGAATGCGCATAAGCGCGAAAAACGATCCAAATGACGCGACGAATGGATTTTTCTTATGCCAAACACTAAAATAAAATGTTTTAGTGCTTACATAAATTTTTGGATGTCCGGATGTATTCAGAACGTAAGTTATGCGCGAAAATGCAAACTTGTGCACTTTTTGACGCTTTTAGTCCCTGAATGACCCAAAAGTTTATTTTAGCACACCGAACCCCTCAAAGCCTATTTCTAAGCTATGTAAAGGATATTTGTGGTATGTTTAACTTATGGTCATGTTCCGGAATGTCTGTTACAGTTCAAATTGGCATACTTTCGCAGTTTGTCAACTTTAGTCCCTGTAAGCGATTTAACTTGTTTTTGCCATAACAAAGCCTTCAAAACTTATTTCTAAGTTATGTAAAGGTTATTTAAGGTATGTTAAGTATATGTCACTATTCCGGAGTGTTCGTTGCATTAAACTGGTTATATTTACGCATCAGTGCGCGTATAACCTTCCAGAAGGCGATTTAGAGCTTGAAATCGAACAAGAGTTGATATGTACAAACGATACACATATTTTTACAAATCCCAAGTATGAAATACAATATTTCATTGGTTTGGCATTTGTTTGATGGTTGGAGTGACACAGGTGTCACAGTCTCCCCTACTTTAGGAAATTTCGTCCCGAAATTTATTCGTAGGAGTCTATCTGTGACTTTGTGTCAAATAACCACCAGAGATATGAAAGGCATAATCCTGATATTTCCTTAACGGACATTCTTCAAAAACGAAAATGAACAGAAGGAGTCATTTTCCACAATTTCTCCAGAAACGAAAATGAACAGAATGAGTCATTTTCCACGATTTCTTCAGAAACGAAAATGAACAGAATGAGTCATTTTCCACGATTTCTTCAGAAACGAAAATGAACAGAATGAGTCATTTTCCACGATTTCTTCAGAAACGAAAATGAACAGAATGAGTCATTTTCCACGATTTCTTTAGGAACGAAAATGAACGAAATGAGTCATTTTCCACGACTTCTTCAGAAACGAAAATGAACGAAATGAGTCATTTTCCACAACTTCTTTAGAAACGAAATGTCACACCTCGACCACGTGAGACAACGAAACGTGGCGGAAACATCGGGGAGTGTTGTAACAGAATTAATTGTTTCAAATCCTTGGCAAATGAAGTTTGGTTTTATTAATCAAACATGAGAGTTTACATTGTTTTAAACAAGAACTAAAGAGTACATAACATAAATTAACTAGTTCTTGTCTCGTTTTAAGTCACTAAGGCACAGGTCCGCCTAAGTATGTCTTGATAAGTCCTATGCATCATCTCCTGAAAACACATGTGAAAATAGGTACGTCAGCATAAAAATGCCTGTGAGATACATAGGTTTTGTGAAAACAGAAATTCATGACTTATGTTTGAGAAAATGTTTAGTCATGAACCTTGTAATTTGCTTTGTCTTGTAAATCATTTGAAAAACGATGAGATCAGATGATATGTATAAATAAGAGAATAATTGTATGGTTAAATGAATAACCATGTAAAATGAGTTTGTATAAGATAAGTTGTTTGTAAAACAATGTCTTGTGAAAAGTATGTTATTTGTATAAAATGTCATATGTCTCAAATTGAAATGATTCAAATAACGCTACGATATGTAATACCATACAAACACTTATATATAGGAAGTACCAGCGGCGTATCCACCATGCTTGTATCATTTTACACAAGTCTCGTTACTTAAATCACTTACTCAAACCAAACCACCAAAGTAAAATGTTTATGTACAATCAAATGTCAAAATGTTTATGTGAAAGCCATGTCTAATGTCTATGTCTAATGTTTATGTCAAATGTAAATCATGTCAACAGATACAAATGGTTCACACGGTTCAATAGTTACAAACGGTTCATATAATCAAAGGGTTACGACGGTTCACATAGTCAAATGGTTACAACGGTTCAAAATGTAGTATAATGTGTTCATATGCTGGATGAGCATATGCAACAGAAATGCCATGTAAAACAATGTACTAAGTATGCACGTAATGGACATACATAGCATAAGTGTAATGTAAAACAATGTACTAAGTATGCACACAATGGGCGTACATAGCATGAAATGTATTGTAAAGAGATGTACTAAGTATGCACACAATGGGCACACATAGCATAAAATGTATTGTAAAGTGATGTACTAAGTATGCACACAATGGGCATATATAGCATAAAATGTATTGAAATCATGTACTATAAATGTACTAGAGAACATAGCGGTATATGATGTAAAAACAGGAAAGCATGAAAGTAACAAGTAGGCACATGTGTTCCACCCCAAAACAGTTTGGAAAACAGTAAAAGAGGGGTCTATGTACTCACTTGAGATTGCTCAGAAGTCCTAAGATAACCACCAAGCAATGCTAGAGATCACGGAATCAAACGGCACCTAATATAGGTAACTATGTTAATAAACCGGACCTAAATCGGAAGATCGGATAGAATGCGGGTTCGTAAACCAAACGAGTATGGAGACTCGTGTAATATGGTTTAACAAAGCCTACATACTAAATGAAACCTAATATAGGTGTTTACAACCCATTACGACCCGTTTAGGTAGCTTATGCTACTTTAACGCGTCGTTCGCGTAAAACGCGTTCGGAACGCCTAACTAGTCCTATGACAAGTAAAATATGCCTTAACATATCTAATATTGTTACCAAATCAGTTTAGATACCAAAAGTTATGTTACATATGCTTAAAATGAATTTTGGCGTCAAAAGGGCATTTTGGTAATTTACCCAAGGCATATAAACTACCTATCATATAACTACTTAAACGAAGCGACCATAAGGTATAACCTCGGAAGGTTATTCCCTATATACTATGGTCACCTAATGTGTTTGGTCGGATCCTAATGATCGACCAAATGGGTCGGGTTCGAAGGTATAAGCGATTTATCAAATCGCTTACCCTTACGACCCTAGACAACGTGGTAATCAATAGGCATAGTCACAAGGGACTATAACCATCGTGATTACAATCACGTTGCGAAGTTCAAACGAACTTCGCATTGACCATAAACTGGTCAACGCAGAAAGTCAAACAAAGTTTGACTTTCGGACTCGAAAGCAATAAAAGAACGAAGGAACACTTACAAAGGGTCCAAGAATGGAAGGTTTGAATCCGAGTACTCTCAGGTATGAAGTGTTAAACACAACAACTTAGAGAGCAAACTCAGATTTCAAAGGTGTGAGGAATGAGTGAAGTGGGTGTTGGGTATTTATAGATTTCGGTTCACCGTTAGGATCGTTTCTTGGAGAAGAGGGCACGATCTAAGCCGTACACTTGTTGGAAAGTTGTGGTAACTCATTTGCCATCCACCATAAGAGTTTGACACTTGGCACTTGGCCTTTGGAGAGTTTTAAGGGCTGTTAAAAGCTGAAAAAAATGTTTTGCTGCATCTGGCCCCTGTTTACGGACCTAGTTTGGCAGATTTACAGTTTCAGTCCCTGCAACCTCAAAACTTGGTTTTCGATGCGTTTTTTTGACACGTTTAAGCCCCATTAACCCCATTTCAAAGCTCTAAAATGAAGTTAAAGTATAGGGAACTTAAAATGTGCTCAAAAATATCTCAGATGTCGGTTCGTTTGGCCGTACGATCGCGATGTTCGCTTAATTACGACGGAATGCGCATAAGCGCGAAAAACGATCCAAATGACGCGATGAATGGATTTTTCTCAAGACTAAACACTAAAATAAAATATTTTAGTGCTTACATAAATTTTTGGATGTCCGGATGTATTCAGAACGTAAGTTATGCGCGAAAGTGTAAACTTGTGCACTTTTTGACGCTTTTAGTCCCTGAATGTCCCAAAAGTTTATTTTAGCACACCGAACACCTCAAAGCCTATTTATAAGCTATGTAGAGGATATTTATGGTATGTTTAACTTATGGTCATGTTCCGGAATGTTCGTTACTGTTCAAATTGGCATACTTTCGCAGTTTGTCAAGTTTAGTCCCTGTAAGCGAATTAACTTGTTTTTGCCATACCAAAGCCTTCAAAGCTTATTTCTAAGTTATGTAAGGGTTATTTAAGGTATGTTAAGCCTATTTCACTATTTCGGAGTGTTCGTTGCATTAAACTGGTTATATTTACGCACCAGTGCGCGTATAACCTTCCAGAAAGCGATTTAGAGCTTGAAATTAAACAAATATTGATATGTGCAAAAGATACACATATTTATACGGATCCCAAGTATGAAATACAATATTTCATTGGATTAGTATTTGTTTGAAGTTCGCAGTGACCCAGGTGTCACACGAAAATGAACGAAATGAGTCATTTTCCACGACTTCTTCAGGTTCGAAAATGAACGAAATGAATCATTTTCCACAACTTCTTCAGAAACAAAAATGAATGGAACGAGTCATTTTCCAGACACACGACCAAACCTGCTGTGGTTTCCGTGCACTGAATTTCATAATTATGTATGCATCCATAATTACGCAATTCCTTGCACAGTCCGCACAATTTGTTTGTAATGTGAAGGGGAGGAAAAATCAAACCTGTGATGAGTGTGACTAGACTACCATAAGGTCCTTTTAATTAGATCGACAAATGATCCTTTTAATTAGGCCACCAAGGAGTCCTTTCAGCTTTCTCATCACATGATATTCCTAACCAGATTTTTGGATCAATCTGTTTAACTAGACCACTCAAGGGGTCTAATTATGGAATAGTACAATATAATCCAAGGGTCTTTACTATTACGTAAAAGCCCATTGAGGATTTAATATAGTACCTTTGGATATCCTACTATGAATCCCTCATATGAGATATGAAAGATTTTACGAGGATTTGGATGGATCACATAAAAACACAAAACACATAAGAAAAAACATAAGCACATAATCACATAATTGTTTAATTTGTTATTATCTTGTTATCAATAGAAAATGGATATGGAAATCAGTCAATGGACTTCAATGTCCTCTGGGATCTATCTGAAAAGATATGAAGATCTCCCAAAAATTCGATTTTGTTTTCAAAGAAACATAATATCTGAATTAAGGGACACAACGATTTTAGGATTCACAGAAATACCCTTAGGTACCCTATCAAAGATTTATAGTGGTACTTTGGGTATTCGTCCAGTGTAGTAACTTGCGCCTAGTACTTCGTTTCCTTGGGAGAAACGGGTACTTAGGAATTTCGTGGACAACGCAAGAGATCATAAAAAAAATCTTGGGGGGTAGTTTGCTTTTCAAGGAATACGATTCCTTAATTGTCGGTATTGTAAGGGATATGTTGTTTATGCATACAACCTCATAAATACATTGCAATGTAAATAAAAGATTTATTTATAAACAATGATAACAACTGTTTCATGGACCTTGACAACAAAAGAAAATAATACATAAGACATGATTATTTCTAAAGGGTGTTGTCTTCTAGTCGGTCAGATGCTCATCCCTGTGCTGGATTAGCATTAGCAAGCTTTGGGCAATTTCTTTGAAAATGACCCATCTCGCCACAATTGTAGCAAGAACCTGGTGGAAAGCAAGCTTGAGCAGGATTGTTGTCAGCTTGATTTGGTGCAACTGCTGGTACGCAAACTTTTGCTGTATGACCTTTACGTCCACAAATTTGGCATTCGCGACACTTCACACTAGCATGATGATGAAGGTTACATTTGTTGCACAAGGGTGAAGTTCCATTGTATGACTTCCTAGCACGGGGTTGAGCTGGTTGGTTGGGGACGGCTTGATTGTGAGTAACCATGGCGAAGTTCTGAGAAGCCTTTCGCTTCCTTGACCTCTTAGGGGATACAGTCTGTTCATCCATGGTCTTTGATTCCTCGATTGGTTTCGATTCCTCGACCAGTTTCTTGTCACCCTTTCGGAAAAGCTTACGTTTCCTGATCTGAGATTCAGTCAAGGTTGCAGATAGCTCAATGGCCTGCCTAACCGTAGTGGGGTTACTACCAGTAACAATGTCCTGAACTGAGTCAGGGAGACCATCAATGTATTTTTCGATCGCCTTATCCAGAAGCGTAACCATGGTAGGACACAACAGGCTCAGCTCCTCATATCGATCAGTGTATGCTCGATGTTCGCCGCTGTCTTGCTTAAGGTCGTCGAATTCCCTTTCCAAGGCCCTGATCTCGTGACGAGGACAGAATTCCTTCATCATTAGTGCTCGAAGTTCTTCCCACGTTTGAGCCAGTGCCACTTCGGCACCCCTATCTCTCACCACACCGTTCCACCACGTCAAAGCTCGTTTCTCAAAGACACTAGATGCGAAATCTACCTTTTGCTCGTTTGGACACTGAACATGCCTGAAGGTGCTCTCTAGACTCTCAAACCATTGCAGAAGTGCAGTCGCTCCTTGAGACCCAGAAAACTTTGATGGCTTAGCCGAGTTGAACGTCTTGAAGTTGCAGAGGGCATTATTGTTGTTGAGAGCTTGGTGACATTGAGCAACGATGTTCGGGATTGCAGCAGTCATTTGCTGTGTAATGACAGCTGCCAGCTTTTCAATAGATACCGGATTTTCACGTCGTGGAGGCATTCTAAAAAGAGGAAACATGAAAGGAAACGAGTGAGAGAATTAGACGAAAAGAATGAGATGAAACAAATCTGATGAAAGCAAGGATAATGGTCATTTGTTTGTTACTACAAAGCAACAAACGTCCTTGGTGATTAATCAAAGTAAATATGTCAAAAATAATGTATTGCAAAGACATGCTCGCCTATAAGTGGACACTCATCCCAAGAATTCCCAGGTAAGCATAACTGGTCTCGCGTCTGATGAGATATATACGAAGTGCTTGCCTAGACAGAAAACCCAGAATACAGGCATTTACCCTTCCAGTTTGCACGTGTTCACATTATTTAAAACCCAAAACCTTGACGAGATTTTGAAAAATTAAAGGGGTTCAAAACCATATAACAGAGGGTTCAAAACCTAGTAATCAATCATCCTAGAACAGATGATTAGTTTTCAAAATGGTTTTGAAATTTATGTTCTTGTTGTGGTCGTCGCCTAAGGATAGGTGACGGTATTGTTTTATGACTAAACGCAAGTAAACTCGCGTTAGGATCCTAAGAAGGTTATAGACTAGGTCAAAGCATTACTAATAACCTAATTCCCTATAACCATTGGCTCTGATACCATCTTTTCTGTCACACCCCGACCACGTAGAACAACCAAACGTGGCGGAAACGTCGGGGAGTGTTGTAACAGAATTAATGTTTCATATCCATGGAAATTTAAAGTTTCGTTTTATTCATCAAACAAGCGAGTTAAATTGTCTTTAAACAAGAAATAAAGAGTACATAACATAAATTAACTAGTTCTTGTCTCGTTTTAAGTCACTAAGGCACAGGTCCGCCTAAGTATGTCTTGATAAGTCCTATGCATCATCTCCTGAAAAACACATGTGAAAATAGGTACGTCAGCATAAAAATGCCTGTGAGATACATAGGTTTTGTGAAAATAGGATTCATGACTTATGTTTGAGAAAATGTTTAGCCATGAACCTTGTAATTTGCTTTGTCTTGTAAATTATTTGAAAATCGATAAGATCAGATGATATGTATAAATAAGAGAATAATGTATGGTCAAATGAATAACCATGTAAAATGAGTTTGTATAAGATAAGTTGTTTGTAAATCAATGTCTTGTGAAAAGTATGTTATTTGTATAAAATGTTATATGTCTCAAATTGAAAGATTCAAATAACGCTACGATATGCAATACCATACAAACACTTATATATAGGAAGTACCAGCGGCGTATCCACCATGTTTGTATCATATTACACACGCCTCGTTACTTAAATCACTTACTCAAACCAAACTACCAAAGTAAAATGTTCATGTCTAATGTAAATCATGTAATGTGTATCCAAAATGTAAGCATGTGATGAATAACAAATGTACTAAGTATGATGAACAATGCAACGAATGGACATACATAGCATGTGAACTGTACTAAGTATGCAACAATAGACATACATAGCATGTGACGTGAAACAATGTACTAAGTAATGCACACAATGGGCATACATAGCATGAAATGTAATGAAATCATGTACTATAAATGTACTAATGAACATAGCAAGTATATGATGTGAAAACAGGAAAGCATGAAAGTAACAAGTAGGCACATGTGTTCCACCCCAAAACAGTTTGGAAAACAGTAAAAGAGGGGTCTATGTACTCACTTGAGATTGCTCAGAAGTCCTAAGATAACCACCAAGCAATGCTAGAGATCACGGATATCAAACGGCGCGAAGGGTCCCCGAATGCTAATCTCGATCCAAGTAACTCAGGTATGAAACAATGGTTTCAACTTAGAGCTTCTAAGATCAAAATTCTTGTGGGTTTTTGCAAGTGAAGGCAAGGGGTATTTATAGGATTCGGAGAGCCGTTAAGATCGTTTCTCGGACAACGTGCTTTGATCTTGGCCATACACTTGCACACATGGTATTGTAATACCATGTGCACATCCAAAACCAGCCCATAGATTCCCCAAAACCATGTGCAACAAGTGAAACGGACCAGATTCGATGTTTCTGAAGTTTCTGTTCTGGTTAGGCTGTCGTGTAGCGCGACTGGTAAGGCCCTTAGGGCTCGCGCTACGCCACCACCCCCCTGTTTCAGAAATGTTTCAAAAATGACAGTTTTAGTCCCTGCACGTGTTTAAGGCCTTTTTCGATGCGTTTGAGCCCCGTTAACCTCATTTCAAGGCTCTAAAATGAAGTTAAAGTATAGGGAACTCAAAACATGCTCAAAAATATCTCGGATGTCGGTTCGTTTGGTCGTACGATCGCGATGTTCGGTTAATTACGACGGAATGCGCATAAGCGCGAAAAACGATCCAAATGACGCGACGAATGGATTTTTCTTATGCCAAACACTAAAATAAAATGTTTTAGTGCTTACATAAATTTTTGGATGTCCGGATGTATTCAGAACGTAAGTTATGCGCGAAAATGCAAACTTGTGCACTTTTTGACGCTTTTAGTCCCTGAATGACCCAAAAGTTTATTTTAGCACACCGAACCCCTCAAAGCCTATTTCTAAGCTATGTAAAGGATATTTGTGGTATGTTTAACTTATGGTCATGTTCCGGAATGTCTGTTACAGTTCAAATTGGCATACTTTCACAGTTTGTCAACTTTAGTCCCTGTAAGCGATTTAACTTGTTTTTGCCATACCAAAGCCTTCAAAACTTATTTCTAAGTTATGTAAAGGTTATTTAAGGTATCTTAAGTATATGTCACTATTCCGGAGTGTTCGTTGCATTAAACTAGTTATATTTACGCATCAGTGCGCGTATAACCTTCCAGAAGGCGATTTAGAGCTTGAAATCGAACAAGAGTTGATATGTACAAACGATACACATATTTTTACAAATCCCAAGTATGAAATACAATATTTCATTGGTTTGGCATTTGTTTGATGGTTGGAGTGACACAGGTGTCACATGATGGAAGCAATCAACAGATTGGGGTGGACTATGGTGAAATGTTTAGTCCCGTTGTGAAACCAACTACTATACGTACCGTGTTATCACTTGCGTTGTCACAATCTTGGCCGATCCATCAACTGGATGTTACTAACACATTCCTTCACTGCAACCTCAACGAGACAGTGTACATGTATCAACCTATGGGTTCCATCATCAACAATATCCAGACCATGTGTGCTTACTAAAGAAATCGCTCTATGGTTTGAAACAGGCTCCTCGTGCGTGGTACCAACGATTTACAGACTTCGTACTCTCACTGGGGTTTCAATAAAGTAAATGTGATAACTCCCTTTTCACCTTTCGTCATAATGACACACTGCTTATCTTCTTATTTACGTCGACGACATCATCCTCACGACATCGACAGACTCTCTTGGCGTGCACCTTGTGTCCCGACTTACCGCTGAATTTGCAATGAAAGATCTCGGGCCGCTAAGTCATTTTTTGGGTGTTCATGTTCAACGGCAAGGTGCCAAAATGTTCCTCTCTCAACAGGTATACGCGAAAGAAATCATCGATTGGGCTGGCATGTCCTCATGCAAACCTGTCGCCACGCTGGTCGATACCAAATCAAAGCTTGGTTCAAACTTGAGTACTGATTTTGACGATCCTACCTTATACCGTAGTCTTGCGGGCGCCCTACAATATTTAAATTTCACGCGACCAGACATTTGCTACGCAGTTCAGCAGGCTTGCATGTACATGCATGCACCTAAAGTGGATCACTGGAATGCTCTTAAACGTATCATTCGCTACCTTCAAGGTACATCCTCGCATGGGCTTACTATAGGTGCATCCGCGGACTTCTCCTTACATGCGTATACCGATGCTGATTGGGCCGGGTGTCCGGATACACGACGTTCTACTTCCGGTTATTGTGTCTACTTGGGCTCGAATATTATATCCTGGTCGTCGAAACGTCAGTCTGTCATCTCTCGATCTAGCGCTGAAGCAGAATACAGGGGCGTTGCGAATGTGGTTGCTGAAATCTGTTGGCTTCGTAATCTACTATTGGAACTACACAAACCATTGACCACAGCTAGTCTCGTGTACTGTGACAATATTAGTGCAATTTACTTGTCAGGAAATCCAGTTCAGCCTCAACGTACCAAACAAATTGAACTGGACATTCATTTTGTTCGTGATTTGGTTCAACGAGGGTCCGTTCGGGTGCTTCACATTCCTACGCGTTTTCAAGTGGCTGACTTCTTCACGAAAGGCCTGCCTAAAGTTTTATTCGATGATTTCCGGTCCTGTCTCAGCATTCGCCCTCCTCTGGCTTCGACTGCGGAGGTGTAATAGACAATTGTATAAATTAGGAAATCATATCTGTTATGTAAATATCTCCTCTGCTCTATGTTAGGAGATTCATTGTACTCTATATATATTCTGTAATTATCAATGAGAAGGGCAAGGTTTACATTCTTTCAGAAAGTCTCGAAATTAAAATCAATCATATGTATCCCAAAGGGGTACATGAATGTGGTGTGTCATGGATTCTTCATTTGTGCTAGTGGCAATCTTCACATGTGTATTCACGCCATATGATATAAAAAAAATCACATGCGTTACAATGCTTACTCGTAGTGACGTATTCTAGAACCATTGGTTGATTAAGGTTGGTAGGGGTGGTCTCCGAATAATTGGGCCTATGAGCATTCCAAAATGGTTTCCACCTATGTGCTGAAAACTTAATCATTGGCATACGTTGCTATGTAAGATCTATAAATTTTCTTGGTAAATCATAGCTAGAATGTTATGTAATGTAGAACAAAAATAGACTTTTTTCTCTTAGACGTGTATATAACTTGTTATCTCCTAATATAAGTAAATAACACTTAGTGTAACACCCTGAATTTTTAACACTTATTTTTCAAATTGAAAATAATAAATTGTTTAATAAAACTTGACATTTGTTATATTTAGGTTAGAATCCTGTGTATTACACGGGTTGAATAAATGTAATTTTATATAATAAACAATAAAACAATATATCTTTAAAGGTCTTGTTTATCATATGGGTTGAATAAATGTAATTTTACATATTAAATAATAAAAAAAAAACTTTAAGAACCCGGTGCATTATATATAGATTGAATAAATGTAATTTTTTGGATAAATTACACTTTTCGTCCTTTATGTTTGTAACGTATTGCAATGGATGACCTTTAACTTCAATAATTACAGTCACTGTCCTTTATTTGGAAAACCTGTTACACCTTTCGTCCTTTAACACTAACCAGGTTAAAATTATCAATTAAGTCTATTCACTTAAGGGTATTCTGGTCATTTCACGCTTTTATTTAAAATGTTTTTAATAAATAAAACCAATAATAATTACATATATCCATCATCTTCCCCAATCCTCAATCCCCCAACCCTAGAACCCTAACCACCAGGCCATCGCCACCACCATATGAACCCTAACCACTTTACAAGATAAGTTACAATCTGATCCTCTAACCCCATCTTCTCAATCCCACGCGTAAAGAAACACGAAATCACAATGATGCTAGACTCTTTGCAGATCGGGACACAAGATTCTTCGCAGAGCTTAAACAAATCAGAGAATTTGCAGAGTGTGAAGTGTGGGGAGGGTGGAAATCGACGGGAATTGATGAGTGTGAAGTGTGGGGAGTGTGAAGAAGATGCCGCAGCTTAGGTCTATCGATGATGCTTTTCATCTTTCAGAGAGTCATATTATCGAAATTATCTACTTGTTTCGATCAGGGAGGTTTGCTGCTACTGAGGAATACATGAAGTGGAATTTTATGCGAAAGCATTTTATCTTAAATTGCATTCCTCCTGTGGGAAAATACCACCTTTGAGCTACCAATCAATGGAGGTACCTAGTACATCGGTTTTTGTAGTTAGGAAATTATGTTTCATTGACTTTGTTTGTTTAGACTAGTGGATATGGGGGCCGGCTGAGGCCCGGCTTGGCCCGGCGCCGGTCCCCCACACCACCCCCCATAGGTCGGCCCGTCACATTCGGCTCCCACCAGCCGGTGTTGCCGTGCCTCTCTTCTCTCTCCTAACACACACACATCTATACATACATATATATATATATAAAGGGGTTCATCCCCCACCCCTTAGGTCCATCCCCTCCAAGCCGAGCCTACGTGGCGCTAACGTGGCGGCCCATCCCCTTGGGGATGAAGCTCTCCTTACCCACTAGTCTTACCGATTTATTATTATTATTTGTTTAGGTGGCAGATGGGATCTCATCAGACCAGGAGGTATGGTATTATTGTTATCACAGAAACCTGTTACTTGATTTGGTTTGGTTTGGTATGAAACAAGGGTTAATAATAATAATTTATGTTTTTGGTGGTTGTATTTGACATCTCTTAGAGGTTGTTGCTGGCCATTGGACTTTGTTTACCCATCTAAATTTATTTGCTTTGCTTCTTTGATTGTTTAGGAAGAACCCCTCCCCTCGCCAGATGGGATCTCGTCAGATGATGAGGTATTCTTAATCACATAAACCTATCTATCTGGGTTCATTTTAGGAGGAAGTTATTATTATGTTTTTGCTAAACCTTTTGGTTGGTTTAAAACTGCTCTGATTGTTTAGGTGATTGGTAAGATACCAGAATATTGAGCAAGATAGAGTTGAGGAGTTGAGTTTGAGAAAGAGAGAGGAGTTTCATAAAGGAGAAGAAACAAAGTCTGAAAAGACAGAAATGCCCTCACATGAGGTGCACATGGCCAGACTTAACTTAAATTTTTAACCTGGTTAGTACTAAAGGACGAAATGTGTAACAATTTTTCCAAATAAAGGACCGTGACTGTAATTATTGAAGTTAAAGGTCATCCATTGCAATCCAGTATAAATATAAAGGACAAAAAGTGTAATTTACCCTAATTTTTTTATACCAAATAAAAAAAATATATTTAAAAACCCCGTGTATTACATGGGTTGAATAAATGTAATTTTACATATTAAATAATAAAAAATGATATCTTTAAAAAAACTCGTGTATTACACGGGTTGAATATATGTAATTTTGTTTACTAAATAATAAAAAAGTTATATTTGCAAAAAAAAACCCCGTGTATTACACGGGTTAAAGAATTGTATTTTTTCCATATTAAATAATAAAAAGGTTAAAAAGTTAGGTTTGTTTTTATAAACTAAACTAATCAAATAAAAATGTCTTTCTCAAAGGTTATAACACCTGACCGAGAAAAGCTGATAATATCATCACATAATACCATGTTTATTATATTAATATAATATCATTATCAAACTATTAATATAATGTTAATGTTATATTAATATTAATGTTAAAGCATATGAAATATTAATTTGCGTAATGTTGTGTTAATATTCTTTTAATTTTGATTAATACATTAGTTACCGTGTGGATATTATATTTATCCAATAATATTAAGTTTGGTTTTCATGATAGATAATTTGGTTTATTTAAAATTTCTTATCTTAAATTAGCAATTTAAATTTGAAGATAATAATTTATTAGAAAAATAAAATGATTCTATTTCAAATTTAAAATAGGATCAGATTTAATATTAATTATTATTTAATAGCATAAGATTTAACATTAAATTATTATTTAATATTTAATTAATATAAGATAAGTATTAAAAAAGGCGAGAAAACAGAAAATTAGATGGCTCAATGAATGACACATGTCACGCATTGATGTTATATTTTAATTATATGTACACAAATTGAAAGAGAAACTTACGAATTTGGATTGAATTTTATTTGAAAAGAGTTTTCAATGGATATAGATATGCAAATTTGAAACTTTTATGTTATGTTGTGTTGTATTGTATTGTATTGTATTGTATTGTATTGTATTGTATTGTATTGTATTGTATTGTATTGTATTATATTATATTTTCCATACAATGATAGGAATGAACGATTATAATAAATATTTATCGATTCCTCCAACTATATAATATAACCCCTTCCATTCTGTGTTTTCTCGCCACAATCAAGTCGAAATAAAATAAATAAGTAAATAAATAAACGAGCTGTGCCAATTCGTAGCAACAATTGCAAAACGGAATAAGATCAAGTCGAAGTCGGAGTCGGAGTTGGAGTTGGTCGATGAGTCGAGCAAGAATCTTATGATCTTTGTAGAAGATTTAAGTGTTATTACTACACATCAATTCAGGTTTAGACTCTAAACAACTTATGTGTATAGATTTGAAATATCTACTACCTTATGGTTAGGAATTTAAGTTCTTTATTATGTGACACTGAAATTATTATATTATATAGTATTGATATTGATTTTATATAGCATTGTACCATTGAATGTGGTACTGAAAGTGACACTGAATGTGATACTTAACGTGATACTAAGCGTGATACTAAACGTGAACTGCTGAATGTGCTATTAAATATGTGTTTTATATATATATAGATAATATTAGGGATTGTTTATTCTAAACTGTTATGTTGTTTTCCCGCTGTTTTATGTACGTTGGATTGCTGGTTGGAGTTACTTGGAAAAGGGTTCGACATAGGATTTTCTTAAAGTTAATGATGTGTTATACTGTATTTGTAATTTAATTGTAAAAAAATGTAATATTTTTATTATTAATGGAACTATGTTTGTGATCTACTATGTTTGTGATCTACTATGTTTGTGATCGGGTTATGTATAAGTGGCAAATTAATTCGTAAGTTTCTTTTAGAGTAAACTGCCAAAATGATCCGTGAGGTTTGGTTACTTTTATCACTTTAGTGCAAAACTCAAACCTTTTGAATCTAGATCACTGTGGTTTCAATTTTATTGCCATTTTCATCCAAGAGCAAAATCTGATCAGATTTTTCAGTTAACATTCAGTTTTTTTTGTCTTTTTCCTCCCTTTTAATGAAGGGCAAAATGGTCTTTTAAGTAAAATTATAACTTAATTAAAAAGTCAAACTCATCTCCACCGTCCAATCATCTCCACACCTTTTGACTTTACCATCTTCTGATCTACAAACCCTAACCTCTTTCTACTACAACAATGATGGTTGATTTTGTAGGAATCCAGACAGTCGAACACCTCAATCGCATCTTCCAATTGAACAGCCATGAGTTCATCGTTTCCTCCTATTTCAAACAAGTTGTTTCTGCCTTAAAATGCAGAGGTCACGCTCGCTTCAGCTGTGGACCACCGGTTTCGTCATCTGATCCGCAAACAGCTTCCGTTTCTTCCAGATCCGAAGAGAAACTGTCGGATAGTCCGCGAGTACCTTTCGTTTCTTCGTGACCTGAACAAAAACTGTCGGTAGAATCAACTGCTGTGGCGGTTAAGGTTTGTTTGTTGAAGAAATCTGTTATGGATACAACTGTAACAACCCGACTTTTTAGAAGTCAAAGTACAAGTCAAAGTCAAAGCCAAAGGAAGAAAAAATTGCTAATTTAATCTGTCATTCCTTGCTTAATTATTACTTGTACTCTTTAACTCGATAATCAATACTATAGTTTATGTTACTTTAGTTGTATTATGTGGAGTAAATGCAATAAAAATGCTATTTAACGCTAATCGACTTATCGCTATCTAATCGCTATCGCATCGCAACTCGAATTACAGGTTATGGATATTGTTTTACGTGTGTGTGATATAGTGTGTTACTTGTGCATGATTATATATATTGTGAGCTGTTAATCGCAAACACAATCACAACTCTATCACAACGCAATCTCATCGCGAACTGGAAACGCAAGGTTACTTATGATGTTGTATGTTAGTTAGATTATTTGTGTAACTATTTTATAATACTATCGTATCGCTTACTCGCAACGCAACGCTCAACGCATGAAACAAAAAGTCGGAAACTAACTCGCACCAGCCATCCGATCGAAGGACCATTCGATCGAATGGTCATCTGTCCGGAGGACCATCCGATCGGATGGCCGTCCGTTCGAAAGGCCCTCCGATACGTTACACTACACCGCCTTTCTCTCCTCTTGCCTATAAATACCACCAATCACATCACTGTTCACGTGATGTGACAGCTCTCCTTCGACCTTTCGCCTTCTCAGCCACTTTTCTCTCGATTTCTCGCGATTCTTGTAAGTTTCCTTCTCAAATCTTATACTCCTTTGATCTACACACACTTTCTCATCGATTTCACCCACAAATCTCAACTTTCAACCATGAAATCACTTGATTTCGGGCTGTTCAAGGGTGACGTCATCACGGGTTAGTATGAACTCCGGAGAATGATTTCATTCCATCAAGAACAACTCGAATCTAACAGATTTCTCCATGTTTAAACACTGATTTCGTCATAATCTAAACATTTTCCAACTGATTTCCACTTTTCTTCAAACTTTCTCTACTATTCACTTTAAAACCGATAGGATCCGAGCTCGTTCAGGCCTTCTACTCATTCTCTAGTGAAGTGCCGGTCTGAGAACGAATCACTATCGAAGAGATGACCGACTTAACGGGTTGAACATGAAGTTCCAACAAGAACAGTTACTGATCGAACGGGGTGATTCCCATCCGATCGGGTGACTTGGGCTTGATGGGGTTTCCATTGTTTGGCTTCCCAGTTTAATCACAAAACCATCTAGACTTAGCAAAATTTTACAAGTTTTACAAACGAACAGGTTGCCAAGCGGATTGCCGTCCGATCGGATCCCCGTCCGATCGAGCGACAATCTGAACGGATGACTTGTGAGTTCCTTTCAACACTTAAACATTTTCACAAAATTTCAAAGGTTTTCAGTTTCGACGAAGGGCCATCCGCCCGAACGGTCATCCGTCCGAATGACCATCCGACCGGATGACCATCCGACCAGATGACCTGATCAGTAGAAACACTTCACCTTTTATAAAATGCTACAACGAAAACTTCAAAGTTCTATCATACACAAACACATCCATCCCAAATGGACAACCCTCTGACCGAATGGTCATCCGTCCGGATGACCATCCGTCCGGAAAGTCATCCGATCGGATCACTGTCCATCCCATGTCACTTCGATGCACCGTTTTACGCACTGTTCAATGCTCATACTGTCGTACTGTGTTCAGGCTAATCTCTCAGCGTTCCCTTCAATCCAAGACTGTGTTTACTTGTTAAACACGATCTGTAAGTATACTCGATCCCTTTTTGCTTTAAGCACTTTTGGGTGTTACATACGTTACCTATATCAAATCACATCGATCACACAATGCAAACAAATTTTATACGCTAACCGCTCTGCATGTTATACGTGTTATTCGATGAATGCTTGTATGTTATGTTTACATAGCGATTGCTACCTAACACCTTAGCAACGATAGTACTATAGTTTGGACTCAGCACCTGTCGTGGATAGGGGTTGTTAAGGGCTTTTCTTCACGTGTCACAGTGGTGATATGTGTTGCGCATTCTACAACTCGCAGTCACGTCTGTGCATATTTCATTGTCGATAACTTACTTGCTTCACATTACAACGTGTTACATGCTGGTTACGCGTAAATCGCTTTCGCTACTATTATACTGTTAAACTTGTATGCTCACCTTTACACTATGTGTATTGACCTTTATTTTAACGTATGTGACAGGTGTTTAGGATGCTATGCTATGCCTTGCTTTGTGTGGAATGAAGCTAGGGGAGTCTAGAAACAAATCAATAAAAATCTGAGTTGTCGGAACAATTATTTGTCTTTGAGAAACTCTGTCGGTAATAACTATTTTATTTGATATGTTATGGTATGGGTCGTAACGTTAAATATCTGGTAATATTAGTTGTTATGGATTCTCCTGGACAATCTGTTTCGCTCAGTGCTGCTCCCCGATGTTTCCGCCATCGGTTGGGGTGTGACAGATTGGTGTCGGAGCCATAACTATAGGGAATTAGGCAAGACTCGACCTAGTCTGGGTCGAAATCTTAGAATTGACCTAGTCTATAGTCTAAGTACCAACAGACCGACTTGTGCAAACCCGGTAGGGGTTTTGTACGAGCTTATTTGATCATCTCGCTCGAACTCGCTGAACACTACACTCTTGCGCGGACATCGCATACTACCGCTTCGCACAAGGTCAGCCTTTCCTAAGGCTGGCAACACACACGATTTTTGAAAATACCCGCGTAAGCAAGTGTTTTGGTTGAGATTAGGTGTGAAAACCGCAAACTCTCGACAAAATCGCTCGCTCAACGCGTATTTTTACTATAAACACGAGAATTTGCGTTGAATCAAGAGTGAAATCTGTACTTCGACGTGATTCTCCCTCTCTATCTCGTGATTATATCACACAAATAGGAATGTAGTCGTTAAGTTAGGGGTGAAACCCCAACCTAGATGACTTGTTCCGCTCCTTATTTTGGTTTTACAAAGCTCTCACCAAAGTCTCGACGGACTCCAATGACCCGAGTCACGCCGTAACTGGAAGGATGCGTGCCGTTCGCTCGGATTGAGGCGAGAGCACAGTCCAGAAAGCCAAAGTGCGTACTCGAAGTCCTTGCGAATAGTCGAATAACTTTGGATAGTCGATGTCTCACGCCTAGACACTCCAATCGCTGATTTTACGTAATTATGTGTTTCGATTCTGAGCTCGCAACCGCTGATTCTTCGATTTTATGTGTGATTTTATAAGTTTTATGTGGTTTTATATGTTTATTTTTAGCGTTTTGAGGTAAACAGTGATGTGCTCTATACTGATGGTTTCGATTTAACGCTTATTGCTCCGCAAACACACACACGAATCACAACAAGCTAACAAATCGCAGACCTTCGCATGTTATGTTACTCGCTTACGCTATTCGATAATCACTACTCGCTCTCGTAACTCTCGATCGCTTTTCGCAACTTTTAAAGATAGGTGAATATGTGCAAAATATGTAGGTGAATACGTGCAAAATATAGTGGAATATGTGCATACATGGATTACGTGCTTCTGTGCTCTACCTGTTTACATGCTTAACGTGCTTACGTGATTTATCTGCCTCTGTGAATATATGCCTAAGTATAACCGTGTTCCTGAGCTTTATGGTATGTTAGTTAAACGCTATAAGGTGAGATTTTGAGTGTATCTCGTCTGAGTCCTATGACGATGTCTGTTGAAGACAATGTCGTCATCCCATGCTTCTCGCTCCGCACGACGAAATCACGCTGACAAACGCATCGCGTTGTTAATCGCTAAGCAAATGGCTAAGGTCATTCCCCAAATCATCAGCGAAATCAATGAGGTTGCTAGCAAATCCTCTGAGGAATCAAGGACTGACTCACCTAAAGCTACTTTTAGCTTCAAGCAGTTTAAAGCCTGTGGCCCCAAAGACTTCACTGGAGAAGGCGGGCCTACTGGCATGTTTCAATGGTTCGATTCAATTGAAGTCACTTTGCGCTAAAGTGGTTATCCTAATAACCTTCGCACTGTCAACGCAACTAGCGTTTTCCAGTCCAGGGACCTGGACTGGTGGACTGCTGAAAGGAACAGGCACGGGAAGGACGCAGCCTATGGGCTTACTTGGGAAGAGTTGAAGGAGATCATGATGAAGGAATTCTGCCATCCCCATGAGCTTCAGAAGGTGGAGGACGAGTTTTGGCACATCAAGCAAGAGGGTGGCGACAACGCTGGTCTAACTGCGTGCTTTAAGTAGCTAAGCCTAATCTGTCCTAGCCAAGTCTCTACTCCTGACATCACCATCAAGAAATACATCCGTGCTTTACCGGATTGTGTTACTGATTTCGTGCAAGCCGCCAAGACAACCACTATTGAAGAAACCTTCCTGCTCGCTGCCGAGATTAACGACAAGCGAGTTCAGGCTGGTTACTTCGATAAAACCGAGAAAAGTCTTCTTCAAGTTACTGCTGCTCCCACCGCATCTGAAACCGCTACACCACAAGGGTCGAAATCTTCTCACCGCAAGCGCAAGAACAACAACAACAAGCCGCTCCACTCAATGCTGTCCCTTCCCCACCCCAGAACTAAAACCGCCAGGTAGCAGCACCAATGACCAATGCACCGCCAGCTAAGCGGGCATATACTGGTCCACACCCGCTGTGCCCTACCTGTACTTATCATCATCCTGTTGGGATCGCATGTCGATTTTGTGTGCACTGCAACCTGTACGTCCACTTTACTGCCAACTGCCGTACTGGTCCCCGCCAAGCTCAAGCTCAAGTTCAAGCTCCTCCTGCTCTACCAGCTCCTCAGGGGCAACAAGCAGCTCTTGCACCCGCTGCTCACGCAGGAGCCTGCTATGTATGTGGCGATCCTAACCACTTTGTAAATGTCTGCCCGAACCGAGTGGTGAAGCAAGAGCCACAACAGCATCCAGCGCAGCAACAACACCAACAGCAGCAGCAGCAGCCATCGCAACAACCAGCCCGTGCCCGAACTTTCAACATCAATGTTCGCCAGGCTCAAGCTGATAACAACGTGGTTAATGGTACGTTTCTAGTCAACGGTATATATGCTTCGTGTTTATTTGATACTGGAGCCGATAACTGTTTTCTGTCGTTTGAATTCGAGAAGCTCCTAAAACATAAACACGCTAACCTCCCTTCGATGTTCGACGTAGAAATTTCCACTGGAAGAACCGTCACTGTTAGTTCAGTTCTACGTGATTGTACTCTTGAGCTCAACAATCACGTCTTCCCTATCGATCTTATCCCGATGCAACTTGGTAGTTTTGACGTCATAATAGGCATGGATTTTCTTCACGAAAATCATGCTGAAGTTGTTTGCTTCGATAAAATGATTCGTTTCTCTCTCACTAATGGTGACCAACTCTGTGTGTATGGCGAAACTCCATTGAAGGATCTCAAACTCATGTCATGTGTCCAAGCTAGCAAGTATCTTCGCAAGGAATACCAAGGTTTCTTGGCACACATAGTAGTAGCGGAGAAGGAAAAGAAGGAAATACTGGAGTGAAAGATGTTCCCGTTGTTCGTGAATTTCCTAACGTATTTCCTGATGATTTACCTGGTTTACCGCCCTCCCGAGATATCGATTTCCGAATCGACCTCATCCCTGGAGCAAATCCTGTTGCCAAAGCTCCCTATCGACTCGCTCCATCCGAAATGCATGAACTCTCGAGTCAACTCCAGGAATTGCTTGATAAAGGCTTTATTCGCCCTAGCACCTCTCCTTGGGGCGCACCTGTCCTTTTCGTCAAAAAGAAGGACGGATCGTTCCGGATGTGCATCGACTACAGGGAATTGAATAAGCTTACCATCAAGAATCGTTATCCCTTACCCCGAATCGATGAATTGTTTGATCAGTTACAAGGTACTACATGTTTCTCGAAGATTGATTTACGCTTAGGCTATCACCCGTTATGAATTCAGGAGGAAGATATACCCAAAACCGCTTTTCAAACCCGCTACGGCCACTGTGAATTTGTCGTTATGCCTTTTGGATTAACCAACGCACCCGCGGTTTTTATGGATCTGATGAATCGCGTATGTTTGCCATTTCTCGACCGCTTCGTCATCGTATTTATCGATTATATCCTGATCTATTCAAATTCGAAAGCCGAATACGCGCAGCATCTATGTTTGGTTCTCGAATTACTCCAAGGGAATCGACTCTATGACAAGTTCTCCAAGTGTGAATTTTGGCTGGAGGAGGTTCAATTCCTCGGGCACATTGTCAATAGTCAAGGTATCCACGTCAATCCTGCGAAGATTGAAGCTGTTAAGAGCTGGATTACACCAAAGAACCCGTCTGAAGTCCGTTCTACACCAAAGAACCCGTTTGAAGTCCGTTCTTTTCTTGGACTAGCGGGCTACTACCGCCGATTTATCGAAGGATTCTCTAAGATCGCTGTCCCGCTTACTTCTCTCACACATAAAGACAAGCCTTTTATTTGGGGAACTGAACAAGATACTGCCTTTCAAACTCTCAAGTGTATACTCTGCAATGCCCCAGTGCTCGCATTACCCGACGAAAACGACGATTTTGTAATCTATTGCGATGCCTCTAACCTCGGTCTCGGTTGTGTTCTCATGCAACGGGATAAGGTTATCGCTTACGCGTCTCGTCAGCTCAAGATCCACAAGAAGAACTATACAACCCACGATCTTGAGCTTGGTGCAGTTGTTTTTGCGTTAAAGATTTGACGACACTACCTTTACGGTACCAAGTGTACGGTCTTCACCGACCATAAGAGCCTCCAACACATCTTGAGCCAAAAGGAACTGAATATGCGCAAACGCCGATGGGTAGAACTTCTCAACGATTACGACTGTGAGAGTCGTTAACACCCTGGCAAAGAAAATGTCATTGCCGACGCTCTAAGCAGACGAAGCTATTTGCATAGCGTTCGTAATATTCAAGCCCAACACGACCTCGAAGCTCTAATCCGTGACGCCCAACATGCCTGTTTCACCGAACGCACTTTGAAGGAAGAACGAATTCTTGGTTCCGAAAGCCGATTAGAAAGTAAATCAAACGGTATTCTCTATTATCTCGATCGCATCTGGATTCCAAGTCGCAATGAACTTCGGGAAATATTGTTGACTGAAGCCCACAAGTCTCAATATTCCATTCATCCCGGTGCCGACAAGATGCACCACGACCTTCGTCTACGGTATTGGTGGCCTGGAATGAAGAAGGATATCGCTATTTATGTTTCAAAGTGCATGACTTGTTCGAAAGTCAAAGCTGAGCAACAACGCCCCTCTGGCTTACTCGTGCAACCCGAGATCCCTATGTGGAAATGGGAGAGTATAGCTATGGACTTCATAACGAAACTTCCACGCACGCCATCAGGTCATGATAGCATCTGGGTTATCGTTGATCGTCTTACTAAATCTGCTCATTTTCTGCCGATACGAGAAGACTTTAAGGTAGAACGATTAGCACGGATCTAGACCTACGAAATCATCTGTCGACACGTGACGCCTCGTGACATCACCTCTGACCGCGATGGTCGGTTTACCTCACGCCTTTGGGAAACGTTTCAATCTGCCCTCGGTACTGCTCTTAATCTAAGTACCGCTTTCCATCCCCAAACCGACGGTCAGACTGAATGAACGATCCGTACCCTTGAAGACATGCTTCGCTCCTGTGTCATAGATTTCGGTGGTAATTGGGACACGCACTTACCTTTAGTCGAATTCTCGTACAATAACAGTTATCATTCTAGCATTCAAATGGCACCATTTGAGGCATTATACGGAAGAAAATGTCGATCGCCTATTGTGTGGCACGAGATCAGAGATGCGCAAATTACCGGTCCTGAGCTGTTGCAAGAAACAACTGACAAGATCCTCCAAATCCGAGAAAATCTCTTGAAAGCTCGGAGTCGTCAAAAGAGTTACGCCGATAGACGCCGCTAGCCCCTTGAATTTGACGTTGGCGATTGTCACACCCCTTTCTTAGGTGGAAGCACGAGGTGTGATCATGAAAGGTTTTCCTTGCATACGATTGGTAAACATACTACATGCTCATAAAAATAACTTCAAACACCATTAACATTTCACAACGGAAAACATAGTTTAAGTGTTTACATCACGAGACAACATATTGTCTTAAAAGTTTACAACTTTATTCAACGATAAACATAAACGACATCCAAGAGCATGAGTAAGACTGCGCGCACATCCACTTTAGTTACCTGAAATACATGTGAGTTTTGGAAAAACGTCAACATAATGTTGGTGTGAATTCATGCAATTCTTGTATTGAACGTTTGTATACTTTGTATGAAAAACATGGTATGTATCTTGTATAAATCAAGTATTCTTGTGTAAATCACGTACTCTTGTATAAATCACGTACTCTTGTATAATCAAGTATTCTTGTGTAAATCACGTACTCTTGTATAAATCACGTACTCTTGTATAAATCAAGTATTCTTGTATAAATCACGTATTCTTGTATAAATCACGTATTCTTGTATAAATCACGTATTTCTGTATGTATCAAGGTTGTTAATGGGTTGCAAGGCCATTAACATGTGACACGACATAGGAAGCAACCAAACCATAGGCATTTTTCTAGTTGTCGATTCACGACGGAGACACAAAAGCACTACTCGGTACTAGTTTTCACCTAGAGTGTGGCTGCCCGAAAACCCATTAGATCTAACCTTTTGTTCTGCGGTCTTAGTATGTACACGATTAATGGTGCTTATGGTACCCTATTCGTGACACGATTTCTCGTATCATTCCTCAATTCTTGTATCATACTTGGTACTAGTTATCACCAAGAGTGCTTCTTGTTTTTGTATTCATCATACCATTTGTAAACATTGTAACATTTGTAACATGTATTTCACCCCCGAAGTTATAAAACTGAAAACAGTTAAAAGAAAAGGGGGAGCATGAACTCACAACTTTGCGTTCCTGCGTCGTAAACTACACCGGATTTGCTTATCTAGCATCGTGACCTAAACATGTTTTATTAACGTTAGTCACTAGACTTGTATTGCACAAGTACAAGTCACTATCTTTTGTATATGTGTTCTTGTGTTAAAAATCATTTATATTTTTAACTATGTATCTTACTTATATTATTTTCGCAAAAATAAACATAAGTATTTTTTATTTTTCACCCGAATTATGTATTTTGTTCAAAACTTCATTTCATGTTCATAACTTGTCCAAGTTATTTATTATATCAAGAAATATATTTTCATAAATATATTTCCTTGTACTTGTCTAAGCATGTTGTATGTGTATTTTTTTTGTATCTTCACTCCTTAGGAGTGTTTAGTGTATTTTCAAGTCCTAATACACTATTACATGTAATACATACTACATACACTTAGCACAAAATTTGGTGACAAATAAATATATATATTTTTCTAAAAAATATACATACTTAATATCAATTTTAATCTTGAAGAAATCATCATTTCTTAACACAAAAATTTTGGGAAACCTTGGTAAATGCTTTTAGATACATTTTTAGGGAATAAGTTTCTCAAAACTTATATTTTTTTCTAAGTGTCAAAATTTATAAAAATTTTGACATAGTTTCCCCTAAAAAGGGAGGTTTCCCATGTTTTCAAAACATGTGTTTATTTTCTTTTAAATCATCATCAACATCAACAACCCAATCAAGTCTTACCATAAACCTAGATCATGTAAATCACACTACATCATGAACTTGAAGTTCTTGTAAAAACTTGTAGTAACTTACCATGTTATTTAGTAGGTTTAGTTACCCTTAAAAACATGGTTATTTGTTTGTAAATCACTCTCTTGAAAGATTTAGACATTTACAACTTGTAGGGTGATTTTTCTAAAAATATTCCTTTTGTATTTTTCTTGTTTCATAAGTGTTTATTTACTTGTCTTTCCACTAAAAATAGTGTAGGTTTAATAAAAACCATGATCCTTCAAGGATCATCTTTTTAAACTTGGTTCCTCTAGAAAAATCATTCACAAGTCTTGGATTTATAAGTTTACTAGTTTGCTTTGTTTGTTATTTTCCAAGAAATCATTTTTGTTTTCAAGTTCATGTCTATGTACGAGGATGATCTTCTTGTGTTAACACATAATCATCCTCTAACTTGCTAGATTAAGTGTTCAATCACAATCTAGCAAGCTCCATGTAGTGATCAATATCAATATTTCTAGTAATCATCAAGCAAACATTATACATCTACTAAACAACATTATTTCATCAAGATATCATCATATTTCACTTTGTGTTTCAAGATTCATGTGTATGTCTTTTAGTGTTCTTAAGATAATCAACATGTTATATCTTTTAACCACTAAAAATATTAAGTAACAAGGGTGTTCAAGAATCTTACAACTAGCTTAAAGCTAGGGAAGAACAATGGTGAAAATGTGGTGGATAAAAGCACACAAGAGAGGTCCTTCAAGTTCCAAGAGTTCTAAGCCTTCTAACTTTGCTTCTTACACCTTATGAGGAGCTTGGAATGGATGGATTGGTGGATGAAAATAATGGTGGTGTGGTGATGGATGGAGGCCGTAGGTATGGGGGAGAAGAAGAAGAAAAGATGGTGGAGGTGAAGTGTGGGAGTTCATCCATCTTATAACCATGCTATGCTATTACCCATTGTGTTTAGTGTCTAAGAAGTACAAGACATATCCTTACAACAAATATAAATCATATCTATCTAGATTATGGAAGATTATGGTGATTTTGTAAGGATTATGGTGGGGGCCACCCATAACCGATTACTAGCATGGGGGGGGGGGGGCAAAATGTAAATTCCTAATGGTAAGTTAAGTATTCTAATTAAATTTCAAGTATGGTATTTAGTGTTTAGGTGTATAATGTGTTATGTAGTGTGTTAGGGTGTTCGGGGACCCTAACTAGTTCAGAAATAAATAAACAATGCTTCTAGTGATATTTTGATGTTCCGGGTAATGTCCGGTTGTTCGATTAGATACCGGTTCGTTAAAGTGCTAAATTGCACCGTTTAGTGCCCTTTAAGTATCCTTTTGTAATCCTTTTAATTCCCAACACTTAGGGAAGTATCCTGGACCATTTAGTCATGTTTTTGCATGGTAATATCTTGTTATATTGCTGAATTTTGCTGAATTATATAAAATTCATCTTTTAAAATGTATTTCGGGTGCTTTTTAGTGCGTATTTTAGCTTCCGAAAAGTCTATATATAAATCCTTGTATGTACTCTTGGGTTTTAATGTATTCTTGTCATTGGACCTACACCTAGGCTCCAATTCTATTGTCTAACTGCTTTCTGCAGAATTGTTGACACAATGTGTCTTACCGGTGAGTTTACTAGTATTTCTGACGCGACGTTGTTCGTTAATGCATAAAGTAATTCTTGTTGTATAAAATGTGCATGAATTCACTTGTATAGAATGTAATCAGACAATGTTGACATTTAAGCACATAATTGCAGTCATTAAATAATAATTAAAGTGTACAGAAATTACCGGTTTGGTGCCAGTTGTCACAGGCGATCACGTACTCCTAAAGGTTTCACCTTGGAAGGGGGTAATCAGATTCGGCAAGAAAGGAAAGATCGCGCCTCGATATGTGGGATCCTTTAAGATTCTGGAAGGAATTGGCAAAGTAGCCTACAGACTCGAACTACCGGAGGAACTCAGCAACGGCCATTCGACTTTCCACGTCTCGAACCTCAGGAAGTGTCTAGCCGAGCAGAATTTACAAGTACCACTTGAGGATCTACAAGTGAACGAAACATTACACTTCGTGGAAAAGCCAGTCGAGATCATGGATCGAGAGACCCAGAAACTTCGACTCTCACGCATTCCCATAGTGAAGGTTCGCTGGGAAGGCAAACGCGGCACCGAGTTCACCTGGGAACTCGAAAGTGATATGAAGGCTAAGTACCCACAGTTATTCGATACGCCTGCGCCTTAATTTCGGGACGAAATTCCCTAAAGTAGGGGAGGCTGTAACAACCCGACTTTTTGGAAGTCAAAGTACAAGTCAAAGTCAAAGTCAAAGGAAGAAAAGATTGCTAATTTAATCTGTCATTCCTTGCTTAATTATTACTTGTACTCTTTGACTCGATAATCAATACTATAGTTTATGTTACTTTAGTTGTATTATGTGGAATAAATGCAATAAAAACGCTTTTTAACGCTTATCGACTTATCGCTATCTCATCGCTATCGCATCGCAACTCGAATTAAAGGTTATGGATATTGTTTTACGTGTGTGTGATATTATGTGTTACTTGTGCATGATTATATATATTGTGGGATGTTAATCGCAAACGCAATCACAACTCTATCACAACGCAATCTCATCATGAACTGGAAATGCAAGGTTACTTATGATGTTGTATGTTAGTTAGGTTATTTGTGTAACTATTTTATAATACTATCATATCTCTTACTCGCAACGCATCGCAACTCTCAATGCATGAAACAAAAAGTCGGAACCAACTCGCACCAGCCATGATATCGAAGGACCATTCGATCGAATGGTCATCTGTCCGGATGACCATCCGATCAGATGGCCGTCCGATCGAAAGGCCCTCCGATCCGTTACACTACACCGCCTTTCTCTCCTCTTGCCTATAAATACCACCAGTCACATCACTGTTCACGTGATGTGACAGCTCTCCTCTGACCCTTCGCCTTCTCAGCCACTTTTCTCTCGATTTCTCGCGATTCTTGTAAGTTTCCTTCTCAAATCTTGTACTTCTTTGATCTACACACACTTTCTCATCCATTTCACCCACAAATCTCAACTTTTAACCATGAAATCACTTGATTTCGGGCTGTTCAAGGGTGACGTCATCACGGGTTAGTATGAACTCCGGAGAATGATTTTATTCCATCAAGAACAACTCGAATCTAACTAATTTCTACATGTTTAAACACTGATTTCGTCATAATCTAAACATTTTCCAACTGATTTCCACTTTTCTTCAAACTTTCTTTACTGTTCACTTTAAAACCGATAGGATCCGAGCTCGTTCACGCCTTCTACTCATTCTCTATTGAAGTGCAGGTCTGAGAACGAATCACTATCGAAGAGATGACCGACTTAACGGGTTGAACATGAAGTTCCAACAAGAACAGTTACTGATCGAACGGGGTGATTCCCGTCCGATCGGGTGTCTTGGGCTTGATGGGGTTTCCATTGTTTGGCACGTTGTCATACCGTCCCGGTTTAATCGCAAAACTATCTAGACATAGCAAAATTTTACAAGTTTTACAAACGAACAGGTTGCCAAGCGGATTGTCGTCCAATCGGATTGCCATCTGATTAAACGACAATCTGAACGGATGACTTGTGAGTTCTTTTCAACACTTAAACATTTTCACAAAATTTCAAAGGTTTTTAGTTTCAACGAAGGGCCATCCGCCCGAACGGTCATCCGTCCGGATGACCATCCGACCGGATGACCTGATCAGTAGAAACACTTCACCTTTTATAAAATGCTACAACGAAAACTTCAAAGTTCCATCATACACAAACACATCCATCCCAAACGGACAACCCTCCGACCGAATGGTCATCCGTCCGGAAAGTCATCCGATCGGATCACTATCCATCCCACGTCACTTTGACGCACCATTTTACGCACAGTTCAACGCTCATACTGTCGTACTGTGTTCAGGCTAATCTCTCAGTGCTCCCTTCAATCCAAGACTGTGTTTACTCGTTAAACACGATCTGTAAGTATACTCGATCCCTTTTTGCTTTAAGCACTTTTGGGTGTTACATACGTTACCTATATCAAATCACATCGATCACACAACGCAAACACATTTTATACGCTAACCGCTCTGCATGTTATACATGTTATTCGATGAATGCTTGTATGTTATGTTTACACAGTGATTGTTGCCTGACACCTTAGCAACGATAGTACTATAGTTTGGACTCAGCACCTGTCATGGACAGGGGTTGTTAAGGGCTTTTCTTCACGTGTCACAGTGGTAATATGTGTTGCGCATTCTACAACTCTCAGTCACGTCTGTGCATACTTCATTGTCGATAACTTACTTGCTTCACATTACAACGTGTTACATGCTGGTTACGCGTAAATCGCTTTCGCTACTATTATACTATTAAACTTGTATGCTCACCTTTACAGTATGTGTATTAACCTTTATTTTAACATATGTGACAGGTGTTTAGGATGCCGTGCTATGCCTTGCTTTGTGTGGAATCAAGCTAGGGGAGTCTAGAAACAAATCAATAAAAATCTGAGTTGTCGGAACAATTATTTGTCTTTGAGAAACTCTGTCTGTAATAACTATTTTATTTGATATGTTATGGTATGGGACGTAACGTTAAATATCCGGTAATATTAGTTGTTATGGATTCTCCTGGACAATTTGTTTCGCTCAGTGCCGCGCCCCGATGTTTCCGCCATCGGTTGGGGTGTGACAACAACGGCGTCATTCTCGTCGAGGAAACCTCCGGAACTGTCATTCTCGTCGAGGAAAACTCCGGCACCATCGTTCTCATTGAGGAAACCTCCGCTTCCGTCGAGGAAACCTTCGGACTGTGACAACTGGTAAATTAATGGTAATTCCGTACAACTTAATAACTATTTATACATTTAATTGCGTTCATTTGTGGCTTAATTTGTGCATGATTAGGTCATATAAGTCTAGCATTTGTAGGACATGTTTAAACTTGACAATTGGTATTGTTACATTCATCGCGTCAAGAGAAAACGATTAACTATGTCCTAATATGTTGGCGAAAAATGCTGAAAACACTATTCACCTGAACACACTATTCATGCCAGCAAGTTCTGAAAACTGTCCGAAACGAACAACGAACGATATGGAAGCATATCATCATAAATACATGAATAAAAACCCTAATTAGGGGCACAAATGGAAATGATACTTTAACTTTCCGGGAAATGCTTACATTTATAAATTCTCCGATCCGCACTATAATATAATAATTATACTTTTCCGCAACTTAAAAATTCAGCATTTGCAATATCAACAAAGCTTGTAAATGATGTTAATCATCTTAAACAAACCCAAGGATATCAATGGGATATCAAGGACACCATTGCCGGTATTATAATGCATCTTTCACATATTGTCATGTTTCGAGCCGACGACCAAACTAGTAATATTTCTTAGAGAAAAATGGCTGGATAGTCCCTGTGGTTGTCCTTTTTTCACCTTTAGTCCCTAACTTTCTAAAATTACAGCTATAGTCCCCAACTTTTGCAATTTCGTTTCCAGATAGTCCCTAGGCCTAACATCAGTTACTTTTCTCAGTTAAGAGGGTGTGAAATGACATAAATACCCTTTACATGTCTAATTAAAAGAAAGTGGAGCCCATCTTACACCCACTCTTACCCCACCCCACCCCACTTTTCTCTCTTGCTTTCTCTACAACCATCATCCCCTCTCTTCTCTCTTCTCTCATCCCCAATCACCCCCATCACAACAACCAACATCACCACCATCATCACCGTTCTTCCAGTTCCAATCACCACCTGCAACAACATCACCTGTCTACCTCCACCTACAACTACCCACCATCAAACACCTAAACAATTAATCAGTACAATACACAATAGATCCGCGGATTCAACTATTCAACCGTGAAAGCATCTACAACATATTCAAATCAACAAATTAAAAAGTTAACCTAAATTCAAACACACAATTGACATATACAGTGCAGGATTATCAAAAGCCCTAATTTCAGTATATACATGAAGTGTCGTAAGATCGGTTACCATTAGTGAGATGATCGATTGCAGAAGAAAGCTGATCTTGACTACGAGAAGTGTGTTGAGCTTGTGTATCAAAATCTACAATTATAGTTGATATTGTGTAAGATAAGCCATTAGCCATTTGAGAGGACGTTGAAGAGTTGTTATTGTTGTTACTGTCATCGTCAGCGATTGTAACGGTGGTGGTAGGCTCCGCCGGAAGGTCGTCGACGGTGGCGGAAGCTTTGTTGTTAGAATAGTTGAATCCACGGATGGGGTGCTTGGTGATGGTTTTATGAAAGCAACTTTGAATGCCAAATTCGGTTTTATGAAAGCAACTTTGAATGCAACAATGTACTAAAGTCGAGCAACAAATGTGACTTTTTAATGAAATACTACGATGTGGATTCTTAGATGCAAAGGAAAGTATTGTTTATGTGCATGGTAGAAGTAAAAAATGTACTAGACAGTTCTACGTTACCTTAGTTCGCCAAAATACAGGTTCACCTCTGGTCATGTGAAAGAAACCATTTAATTATTTAATCATTACAAATAAGCAATCCCCTCCGAAAGAAAAAAGAATTTGTAACAGTAATATCTCCCTACTAATTCAACATGCTTATACAAGCCTATCATGCCTCTACTTGCAGGTGGTGGTCGGAACCGGAAGAACGGTGATGATGGTGGTGATGTTGGTTGTTGTGATGGGGGGTGATTGAGGATGAGAGAAGAGAGAAGAGAGGGGATGATGGTTGCAAAGAAAGCAAGAGAGAAAAGTCGGGTGGGGTGGGGGTGGGGGTGGGTGTAAGATGGGCCCCACTTTCTTTTAATCAGACATGTAAAGGGTATTTATGTCGTTTCACACTCTCTTAACTGAGAAAAGTAACTGAAGTTAGGCCTAGGGACTATCCGGGAATGAAATTGCAAAAGTTGGGGACTATAGCTGTAATTTTAAAAAGTTAGAGACTAAAGGTGAAAAAAGGGCAAACCACAGGGACTATCCGGACATTTTTCTCTATTTTTTATCATTTTAACACCAAACGTACTAGCCTAATGAACTAGTTAGAAGTTTTTTAACATCATAAACACCATTAAGCCACTAATGGTGCAAGAATTTGGTTAAGGGAAATTAGCTTGTAATAATCCCACCTAGACCTTATTGGCCATTAATAATCCCACCTTAGAATATTCCCCCCACTAGTCCCACCTTTCACCTATTTTTCCTACAATGGTCCCCCGTTAAAAAAACTTAACAGAGTTAAGCTTTTTTCAAATTACAAACAGATTTTTTAGGGCTTTTGATTAGAACGACAATACGAGTCCACTGATGTAAAACTTGCCTCGAAACGATGCTCCAAACGATGAAAACGGCGCTTCAATTCTGGTGTTTAAATTTCCAATTAACCAAAATCAAGTCATTTGGTGCACTATTTCGAAGTAAGTTTTACATCAATGGACTCGTATCATCGTTCTGATCAAAAGCCCTAAAAAATCTGTTTGTAATTTGGAAAAAGTCTTAACTCCGTTAAGTTTTTTTAACGGGGACCATTGTAGGAAAAATAGGTGAAAGGTGGGACTAGTAGGGGGAATATTCCGAGGTGGGATTATTAATGACCAATAAGGTCTAGGTGGAGTTATTACAGGCCAATTCCCCTTTGGTTAATGATCAAAATATCTAAGTTTAACCATATGTGCACATGTTTAAATGTTTAAAAAAAATGTAGAAACCTAACCTACCCTGCTCAGATTTTCGACCAACATGGGCCCATTTCCCTCAACCTACAACTACTAGAGAATGATGGTGATGATATGGTATGGTGATGAAAGATTTGTTGTTGAATTGCACACTTGTGAGATGTTATAACCATCAACACACCACCCTCGTATCATTCTTGCACTTTCAAAAATTCACAACAACCTCCCTATTACTCTCTCTCATTTTCAGCCACACATCACCACCATAAACCACCCATCATCAACCATAAAACACCGTATTACAAGCCTTAAAATCCCATTTCAAGATGATCTAATAAGACTCAAAGCATGGAGGTGCACTAGGAAGCATTTTAGAGCTCTCACATCTTCACATTCTCTTCATTTTCTCCATCCTAGAGCTTCCCTAGCCTTGTGCTAGTTGTAAGACCACTTAACCTCATTTTAATGATTCTTGTGTTATGTAGAATTCTAAAGTACAACTTGATCATCTTGAACTTCATGAAAAACGAAGCTTAAAACCCTAAACATAACTTAAAAAGTCTACTAAATGATGTGTTTAGAATACTCCATCTTAAAAAACCTACCCCCCCCCCCCCCCCCACGAAGGGTGTTACCACTATCCATGGCCTAATCACCGGAAGAAACCCTCGGGAGATAAAACATCAATTTCTATCTTTCACACCCCAATCACAAGAGATGTGGCCAAAGATGGTGACTTGTGCCACGTCATGAATGCATATACATAAATTTGTTAGTTCACTACCTAAAATAGCAAAATGTATAAAGTTGAATAGGTTATACGTAGAGGTGTACAAAAAAACTGGTTTTAGAACCGAAACCGGAAAAAAAACCGAAACCGGTTTTTTTATTAACCGGTTTTTTTTTAACCGCCGGTTTTTATACCAGTTATTATTCTTGATTTCAAAAACCGGTTATTAAAAAACCGGTCCCAACCGGTTATTAAAAAACCGGTTATACCGGTTATTGTTTTGGACCTCAAAAACCGGTTAGTAACCGGAACCGGTTATAAAAAAAAAACCGGTTTTTATTTTGGGTGAAAAAACCGAAACCGGTTTTTGAAAAAAAACGATTTGTACACCTCTAGTTATACGTAATTTGCTTTCAGAAGAAAAAATATAGTGGTATTCATATAATCATATTGTACAACGAGATACAAATTTATAATTGAATAACATGAATATCAATAGGGGTGTTCAAAACCGGATATCCGAAAATTCGGATATCCGAAAATTCGGATATCCGAATTTCGGATATCCGAACATTTCGGATAGTAGATTTCTCTATCCGAATCCGTATCCGAAGTTTCGGATATCCGAATCCGAATCCGTATCCGAAATTTCGGATATCCGGAATTCGGATATCCGAAACTTCGGATACGGATTCGGATAGTAAAACGGATATCCGAAATTCTAAAATAGAATAAATTTCAAAATTAAAGTTTGTCCTTTTCCAACTTAGCAACTGAAACATCTGATTATAAAAAAAAGAAATTAACATAATCCATTGTTCTAAAATTGCACATAACATTGTCTCATAGATAAACATATAATCTTCTAAATCAATTCATCTATTCAATCCATCCTTCCAACTTCCATTGAAAAATCTGTAACAATTTAAAAAAAAAAAACCATAAGCAACAAACCATGTTCAACATTAGAGAGTCAAAATTTGTTCAATGTTCAAACCTAATCGATGAAACAAGAAAAAAATAGAATGAATCTATGAAACATAACATAACTGAAACAAAGCCACAATGATTTACATAGAAAAACTTATCAATTACACACATCAGTTGAAACTAATCTAATCGAGATCTAAATAATAAACTAATAGCAAATCAAAATCAACGAATCTATGAACAAATCAAAACAAAGTCGTATATAACAAATCAAAGAGAAACTTGGATCTTCAAACAAATCGAACAGAAACTTGGGTCTTTAAACGAATCAGATTCGTATGAAACAGAAACTTGGAAGTGGAAACAAACCTTGGATCTTCGATTTTCAGATCTCGACGTGTTGATGTTTTGATTATTTGATTCTTCGATGCTCAGTCTCACAGATCTGGATATTTTTTAGTTCGTGGGGTGAGTGTCTGAGTGAATGAGAGGTGAGAGCAGCTGAGAGAAAAAGATAGATTAGGGTTAGGTGTTCTAAAGTGGTATTTATATACAGGTACATTTAAAAAAATCGGATATCGGATATCCGAAATATCCGAAACTTTCTGAAATCACTATCCGAATCCGAATCCAAAAATTCGGATTATCCGAATTTTCGGATATCCGAATTTTCGGATAATTCGGATTCGGATAATCAGATAAATCGGATTCGTATTCGGATGATTTTGAACACCCCTAAATATCAATAACTTACAGGAAATCAACAATTCATTTTTCACCTCCAATATTAGCTATTTACAATGTCTCATTAAATGAATATGACCAAATCTGCATATATAACTATAAAATGAGTTGGATTGATTATGTTGGTCGTTCAAAAAAAATAATAAAAACTAGAGTAAACTTCAATTTCCGTCCATGTGGTTTGCTAATTTTAACACTTTCAGTCCAATAGTTTAAACATTGCATTTATCATCCATTAGTTTGCTGATTTTAACAGTTTCAGTCCATTAGTTTCCTGATTTTAACAGTTTCAGTCCACATCACTAACACTAGTGTGGACTGAAACTGTTAAAATCAGCAAACTAATGGATGATAAATGTAATTCATAAACTATTGGACTGAAAGTGTTAAAATCAGCAAACCACAGGGAAGAAAATTGAGGTTTACTCTAAAAACTATGAAATGAGCCACTAAGTGTAAAATTTGGCAACATGATAAGGGTGCAAGGGGCTCTCCTCTAAGGGGGGAGTGACCTCTCTTACCCACACCCAATCAGCACGCGCCACGTCAACTCCCCCTTAACTCCCCCACACCCTCAATTTGATGGCGGCACTCCTCTCTTGGGGACTTTTTTTTTTTATTTTTTTTTCTTAATTACATAAATACTTTTCATCAATTAACCACCGTCCATCTCATCATCTTCTCTCTCTCTCCTCTCTTTTTGTGCGGTGAACACCCACCGAGCCACCCTCCCCGCAAACACTCCCCGAGGGGTCGGCGGCGGTGTTCCCGCTCGGGGACTCGCCTCACCGAACCCCTCCCCGCAAAGCGCCCCGAACACCCTAACATAAAATATCAATTTATTTATATACAATTGATAACTTTTACTAAATAAATGTTATTAATTTTATCAAAAAAAAAATCCTTAAAGCTCATGTTACTTTATTGTCCACAACATTACTTTCCATGTGGAGTTGTGGACCATTCCAACTATATTTCACGATATTTGAAAAAACAAACACCTAACCTATGACGCTACAGGAATATTAGGGTGAAGGGAGTGGAAAGTGATAAACCCACTTTACCACTTGGCAAACCAATGCCAACTTGTTTGCCGAACACCATTTGCCGAAAAGGGGGCAAAATCGGTGAGTGGATGCCGATTCGGGAAGAGGGAGGGATGTGAGAGAGAGGGTATTGTGGGGTGGGGTCCAATCCAATCTCAACCAATCACACCTTTTTCCTTTTTTTTTTAAAAAATAGTTTACCACTTCACCAAGTGTCTAAACCATTGCCAACATTTTGAGCATAGTTTACCACTTTGACATGGCACACTCTCATTGATTGATTTTTTAGTTTGCCACTCAAAGTGTTTAACCACTCCCTTCACCCTTAAGGAAAAAACTTTTAGTTGCATTTTGGACCAAATTTAAGTTATGAAGTCACTTCAAAAGAGACTGGTCACTAAAGGCCATTGGATAGACGTTTGAAATGATTGGAATATGTTTAAAGAACAAGTAGACAAGTCCAATAAATTGACATATCTACACATGGAAAGTCAACTTTTGACTATTCTAACAGAAACACACCATTGAGATGATTCCAATCACACAAATCGTATCCTTTAATAAAAACAAAACGTATCGTTTTTATGTAGTAAACTTAAGACGCTCTTTTGATAAATCTTCGTTTTCTAATTGTATCGGCAGTTAACGAAGATTTAACAATTAGAAAACGATATTTTTAAGACGCTCTTTTGATATCCAAAGAAAATTTTGTTTCACGTATGATCAAAACGTGTGATTTTTGTCAAGTTTACAAATATAAAAGCATTTGAACCATCAATTAGAAGACCATCTTTATCATCGACTTTCTCACAAGTTTTAACAGCCATATGAACATACATTTAATAGCCTAAGTTTTATTTAAATAATAGTGGTCTTAATTTATTAGTTCTAAAAAAATGTTAAAATGTCCACTTTAGGCATATAACAATTAGCAAACTATAGCTACAAAATAATATTTAAATTTAAATTAATCAGATAAGTATAAATTATCGGTAATTATTAAATTATAGAGCTTTAAAATTTAGAGTAAACTTCCGTTTTGCTGCTTATGGTTTGGTTATTTTAACGGTTTTGCTCAAATAGTTTAAAAATAGCCATTTTCCTCCCTGATTTTTCTAACTTATCTTCATTTTGCTCCCAGCCTCTAACTCCATTTGGGAGGAAACTGGCGACAAACTCGAAAGATTAGGGAGCAAACTGGCGACAAACTCGAAAGATCAGGGAGGAAAATGGCTATTTTTAAACTATTGGAGCAAAACCGTTAAAATGACCAAACCACAGGGAGCAAAACGGAAGTTTACTCTGAAATTTAATATTTTATGAAACTTTATCCGTAATTTTTAACTATTTGAAACATATATTAAATTTAATAATTTAAATTAAATAATAATTATCTACAATTAATGATGGTTTAAAATAATGACAAGTGTTCTTTTAAAGCCTGTTTATTTATGTAACTTTCTATCCATATGTATGTAATTTATAATATTTTTGCACGTGCAACATCATTTCTCTAAATTTAGGTGTTATAAATACAAACTTCGTATCATCTTATATAAAATAATTATTAGGTCGACATAGTACACTCTTGAAACACTATTTATCAAAACTTTATTAAAAATAACAACCTCTTTTATAGATAAACTATTACGATTAAATGATTTAATATATAAAAATTAGCTTATCAATTTTTTAACAATATTTGAAACATATATTAAATTTAATAATTTAAATTAAATAATAATTATCTACGATTAATGATGGTCTAGAATAATGACAAGTGTCTTTTTATTGGTTTCTTTTATTATATAGTATAGATATAGATTTACCAATCCTCCTAAATAAAAAAAATTATAAACCGACAAACTTAAAATTAAAATCAAATCAAATGTGAATACCTCGAAAAGAAGGGAAAAAACAGAAAGAACTCCTTAACTAAGGTTTAATGTTTATATTTTACCAATCCTCCTAAATAAAAATAAATTATAACCAATAAACATAATATACAAAATCAAATCAAATGTAAATACCGAAAAGAAGGGAGAAAAGAAAGGAATCCTTTAGATTTATGTGATAAAAAAATAAAAATCTAAGAGTAAATTGCTAAAATCATCCCCCGGCATTTAATAACCTATTAAAAAAAGTGCCTAGAGGCCTTAAACCTAACATTAAATCTTCCTCTGGAACCCTAAAATGGTAAACCACAACATCCTCTTCTGAATAACCAAATGCTAACAACATATCATTCATCACTATCAATGAAAACATATCGGAATTCACATTATCAACGTAGTCTACCTTACCCCCGCCGTATTCAAAATCATCCTCGTCAGTGAAGTCACCACCATGGTGCACTTTCAGGGTGAATAAATCGGGATGATTTGCTGTGGAATAAGAAAAAAACTTTCAATCAGAAACAGGGGTTTTCAAATCAAGCTTATCAACTTCAAATACGTACCGTATTTTACTTTTGGATCAAAATGGACGCCTTCTTTTCGAACACAGCAGCTAAAATCATCCCCATCGTCGTCCATCGGAATCGTCTTGGTAAGAATGCAGATCGTCGGAGATGATTTTTGGGAGAGGAGAAGATGAACTGAGAATAGGGGTTGAAGATGATGATGTAATTGTCTGATATAATAAGGTGTTTTTATATTTTGGGGTTTTTTAATAAATGAATTGCATTAATGAAAATTAAATGACCAAACTACCCCTTCAGATAAAGACAAAAAAGGGTTATTAAAACAGTCAAAATTCAGAGATTTTGAGTTTTGGACTAAAATAGCAACAAAATGCAAACCACAGGGACCCAGATGTAAAAAGTTTGAGATTTGGACTAAAGTGGCAAAAGTGCTCAAACCACAGGGACCAAAATGGCAGTTTACTCAAAAATAAAAGGATTATAAAAAAATAAATATACATATACACACATTTATATATTTACACACTTATTTTTTTAGTTTTCCTTTTTTACCTTTAAATAAACTAATGATGTTTGGTACGACGGGAAAGACGGGTGGTATTGATGTTTGGTACGACGGGTCGACAAGGGGAGATGTGGCACGAGTACCGAGATAGAGGGCGTATTTGTGGCGGCTGTGACACCCGGCTATTTAGGCTGTACCGTACAAATGTAACACGTGTCGTGAATGAATAAAAGGTTGTATTTGACTGATATTAATGTTTATGTGTGATATTTGATGTGTTGGTAAATCTAAACTTTGATAAAAATTATGTTGGCAATAATAAGATAAACGCTTATCGCGTAACGAACAAAATGCGAAACGAACTTCGGTGACCGCCCGATCAATGTTAAAATCCTAAAAATAATTCGTTATGATTAGAATAGTAATTTTAATCATGTCCGGAAGAAAAAATAAATTAAAACACTAAGAAACTCTATTTTTCGAGTTTAAGCGCGTACCGTGCGATACTGCACATATCTGACAAAATATTGTCAACACAGCCAGTCAAGGCAACTGATAATTATTTCAGTAATATTTTGGCGAGTTTATTTTTATAGAGTGATAAAAATAATTTAAAACGTCATAAAACGGGATTAAAACGCTAGATAAAATACCCGGTATCCAGTAAAATACCAGTTTTTGATCTATATTATATATATATATATATATACATATGTATGTATGCATGTAATGTATGTGTGTAGAAGGAGAGGTGGCGGCTAGATGGCTCCTCTCTTCTCTCTCTTCTCCAAGTGTTGGCCTTGGATATCACCCATAACGATGATGCTTGTTGTAACCTTCTAAAATCTTACATAATCCAAGAAATATCACAAACAAACTCAATCACTCTCTCTCTCTCATCAAAGCTTCGGCCGAACACCCTATATCCATACATTTTCAAAAATTCCATCTTTGTTCTTGGGGATTCAATCTCATTCCAAAGTGTTTTCAAGTCCATTTGAAGGTCTAAAGGTGATTTTAAGCAAGAATCAAGCTCCATATCATCAACCTTTGCTAAAAACCCATCAAAATCTTGAAGGTATAAACTTCACTTTAAAAACCTTGTTCTTGATTCTTGATGATTTTGATGATTTTGATGATTTTGATGATGATGATGGAAGTTTCTCAAAGTTCTTGAATTATTTACTAACTTGAAAACAATAACAAATGGGTTTTTGGAATAAAATAAAATGGATGTGTATATGTAAGTATATGTGGCTATATATATGTATATGTGTATGTTAGAGTATGAGTTTTGATTTTTGGTTTGATCTTGTTTGATGAGATGTTGAAAAGTGATGTGCATGTGATCTTGGAAAGTTCTAAAAGGGTTTTAATCATGTGAATGGACATGTAAAAGTAAAGTTTTGGATTCATGTGTGTGTATGTATATATGTGTCGTGTATGTATGTATGTATAGGTATGCATGCATGTGAATTTTTGATGATTAAAGTCCTAGATGTGTAAGAATGTACATGTCTTGTATTTATGATAAATGATTAGATGATGATGATATGAAGTATGGAATGTTTGGATTTGTAGAACATGAGTTAAATGAAGGTGTAGATGCATTTAAATTCATGTGAGTTGAATGTGACATGTTATGGGTGCATTAGATGCATTTACTTGAACATGCATGATGATTGGTGGTCATGAAATGATGATTTAGATATGATTAGATAAACATAAATTTTAATCAGATTCTAAACACTAAAAATATTAATATTTGAAGTGTTAAAATAGAAAAAAAATTGTCATAAAGTTTACTAGCTTTGCATGTTGTACTTAGTGCTTAAAGTGTTGTAAATATGTGAAATCGCATGATTTATGTGACTTACATGAAAACTGCACTAATCTGATTATAACCATAATTTTAATCAGTATGTAACATGGAATGTGTTAAAATATCAAGTCGTTACGATTTGGGATGGTTATGGTAACGTTTGAAATCAGTAAGTAAACTGGTATTTTTAGTATAAATATAAGTATTTTAACTTATATTAAGTTTACTAGGTGTTTGGTTAGTCATACGTGACTTCCGACGCCCGAAAACGTTACCGAATCACTAAAATACGCGTTTTACAATGTACAATAGCATGGGTTATTTATGGATGAACCTTATGTTTTAAAATGTGTTATGTGATTTAGATATGTGTATATGATAATATGTTAAGTGTTGACATGATAGCGGGAATTTAGACTATGCATATACACTTGTGCGCTTAAAGCGGTAGAATCGGTAAAAATCGCGTTAAATGTGTAACTTGTTTGTCGAGCATGAAACTTAATACATATGTTAACTTGATAAGTTATTTCATTTATACGTGCTTTAAAAATGATAAAATAAATAAGTTAATCAGTTTTCGCGTGTTATGATATTTAGTATATGTGCACGTTTATGTATATATATTACGACGCGCAAATCGTATATATATTACGTATAAACGGGAGTGTTAACGGATTTACATGATAAGGGTCACCAATAAAATCGTTCAAGTCGCAAAATCTTAAAACTATATATATAGGGTAAGGTTCATGCGAGAACCGCGAGAACCAATGTGAACACAACAAAAAATACCTAAAAAAACCCTAACCCCCCCCCCCCCCCTCCACCACCCAAGCTAAAATGCTAAAAACTAAACCCCAAAAAAACCGAAAAAAATCTAAAAAAATCAAAAAAACACACACAATTTTTTTTTAATATTTTTTACATTAGAATCGCTACTTTTAGTAGCAAAAAAAAAATTTAATTTTTTTTTTATTTTTTGTAACGAAATCCAGCGATTTTTTTATAAAAAAATATTTAAAAAAAAATTGTGTGTTTTTTTAGCTATTTTTAGGTATTTTTGGTTGTGTTCACATTGGTTCTCACGGTTCTCGTAATAAAGGGTGGTTCCTAACGGATCCTTCTCATATATATATATATATATAATGTGCCAACAAAACAAAAAATAATGACTTTTTGAGAAAATCTCAAAATATGTGAAAATTCCAAGACTCGGAGAAACTTAGGAATTTTGTTATATATATATTGATTGATAAATTGTTTCTACATATATTAGGATATGTAGAATCAATTTGTGGGATTGCGTTATTTATAATACGCACCCAAAGGTGAGTGTCACTAAACCCCCTCTTTTTACTGTTTTGTATATGTTTTGGGGGAAGAACACGCCTTAAAAGGTTTAAAAATGTTTTTGAATAAAACATACCTTTGATATATAAAATGTATATTTTCATGGAAAATATACGGATTTGTTAAATATGTATATGGTTCAGGTAGAAACGGTTTTTGGTGAATAAATATGTTTCGGGGAGAAATGGGGATAATTACGGTGTTTCAGAGAAAACGACCGTGTAGATTTAAAATTGTTTAAATCTAAAGTTGGGACGAATTTGCTTGATCTCAAGAGAATAAGTATCGGGTTATAGGCTTATATTACGGTGGGGATTTCGGGAAATTCGTACAACATGATATATTAAATTTATCAGTATTAGTAGGATATATATATTAGTTATGAGGCAGGCATTATAGATGGCCTCGATATGGGCCATGCGCAAGTAATGTCGTTTAATCATTTAAGTATTGCATGCGGGGAATTGTTGGTAGTCCTATCGGGTTGACAACCCTGTCGTGACTGGTCGCTCCGTGTCAAGTCAAACGACGAATTGATATTCTGTTATAGTCTAGCTTTGATTATACCTTCATTGTTAATATATAGTTCGTAATATCTTGCTAACTTACGAGTCTGAACATTTGATGCTATCAATTTAATATGTAAACTTGGGAAGATGTTTATGGTCGGATGTTCTACGGAAATGCTTGCGACGGCTGACCCTTGAATTTTTATAAGGAAATAAAATAACTTTCTTAAAAAGTATATGGATGGTTTGATAATAAACACATAATTAGAAAGTTTTTCCTTGGATCAAATTATTTAAATTTGGATATGTGAACTCACCCTCCTTTGTGGTGACACTTGATTTTAATGTGTTCTTCAGGTACTTGAGTTCGGCTTCGGGAATTATGGCGTATCTTGTGGTTGTTGATGCATGTTTGGTTTGAAAATGTTTTGGACAAACTTTTAAAACTATTTGGGACCTATGTAATAAGATCCATAAGGATCAAGACAACTAAACTATGTTGTGGTTGTGTCGTACTTTGAAACTTTGTGTTTAAAAACTATGTTTTAATTAAATTAAATGTCCAACATTATGGTGCATCGTCCAGCAAGATATTAATGGGCACCAACTTCCATCACTACTACGTTTTATATTCCGTTGCGACGTTTTTGGGGTGTGACAGCGGCGGCAATGCTGGTGATGGAGGTGGAGGTGTAGAAGAGAAAAGGATAGAAGAGAAAGAGTGTGTATGGTGTTTGCATACAATGGCAGAGCTTAACGAAAACTCAATGGGGCCAGAATCTCAAAATCTAAATCGGTGGGGGTCGAACTCTTAAAAAATCCAATATTTTACACTACAAAAAAAATTCAGACATTTCAGTAAAATTATCATTACGAGCGAAAAATCTGTTGGGGTCAGGCTACCCCTTGGCCCCAATAAAGCTTCGTTAATGTGTGTGTATATATATTATGGTTAATTTATCGTTATTTATTTTAAAGGTAAAAAAGAAAATAAATAAAATAAGTGTGTATATATAAATGTGTGTGTATGGATATATATTATTTTTATAATTATTGTTTTGTTTTTTATTTAAAGATACAAAAGAAAATTTAAAAAATAAAGATTAAATGGGTAAATTGCCAAAATCGTACCGGATGTTTGAGAATTGCAAAAATCATCCATGGGAGTTAACTATACATTTTAACTGAGTTAGTGATTAGGATGGAAATGGAAACAAATATGAAACCTAAGAGACCCATATACAAATAGTTTGAAGTGGTAAAAGTGATTTAAACTCAGGGACCATTTTGGCATTTTACTCATTTATTTATTATTTGTTTCTTTATTTTAGTAGGATTAAAAGACTTGTTTAGCACGTTTTATTTAGTATAAATAGGGGTTAGAATCATTGTATTTTTTATGGTCTTTGTTCATAGTAATATAGAGTTCGTAGCTAGTGATTAGTTACGTAAAAATATTGGGTTTATGTTGTTTGCTCACAGATCGAATTTTAGCAACTTCGTAACAGCCAACCTTCAAAACCCTCACAGGTTCGATGATGACATCTCCTTGAACCCGTCACAGGTTCAATTTTCTTTGACGACAATTCTATAGGCCTTCGATCAGATGCACTCTAATACCAATTGGTGCAATGAATATCATGATATCGATCAGAATAAATGGGCGCGAGAAGAAATAAGAAGCGGGCTTGCCGAGAGGGCATGAAAAGCAAATAAAGGTTCTGATTATCAGAAGTAGGAAGTCTAGGATCGCGAACGGGTCCATGGATCAAAGTTGAGTCTTGTTGGGAATTCAAGATCTTGGAGGTACATATGAAGATTAAGGAGGGAATGATGGAATTAATCTTGATTGAAGGGGTTATATGTGTGAATTATGAAAGTTAAAACGTTAAAAGATTAATTTGGTGTTTGAAACAAATACAAAAATATATAGATAAAGGGAAACAAATACATAAATAAGATATATAGATAATGGTTAGGGATATATTTATTACTAGCCTAAGATCCCACGAGTTTCGCGGGTGGCTTAAGACAAATATATAATATCTAATGACATTTAGATGAACTTTGTAATGAAAAAACTTTTCAATATAAACATATAAACATTATACTTATACTGAACTAAAAATTTAAAATATTACGGTACATGAACATCACAGATCAGTAAAAACTTCTTTGTAAACTACATTTGTCCTCTTTATCTTCATCGTTAGCGCCTTTGCACAAACCCCAAAAAAGATGCCCAGCAAGACGTTTTTAAGTTGGGCCGATATGTGCTTGATTTCCATCAGTGGCCCAACCCTTGTTTGAGCCTTCTCCATTAAACAGAGCCTGACCGAAGCTTTTAGACATTTTATCCTTTCCCACCCACTACAAAGCCAATAAGTAGTTATATAAGCGGGCACCCACCGCTGATTAAACCACTCGTAAACCAAGCCCAGCATCACCAGGCCCAAACGACGAAGGTGGGCACTGGTCTTCACAATAAGAACCCTGTATTGGGCCTTCGCTTGAAAATTAAACCACTTTCGGAAATCCCAAACCCGGGTTCTTTTTGTAGGACAATCAGGCCAGGTTTGGGCCTTCCGTAAATGCAAGAAACCGTGCCCCCAGCTGATTATGTGGGCTCTGGTCATCATCAGCAACTGTTGCTTAAAACCCATCCCATAGTGGGCCTTCCACAGCGTAGAACCCGCCACACCGGAACCGAAATAATTGAGCCCAGACTGATGGCCATTCCAGAATAAGAGCACAGCCCAAGCCAAGACATAATGCAGACATATAAAATAAAATAAAAAGTTACAAAAGATGTACATAAAATGAATTTACTATATGTGTTTTAATCGCTATCCATAATATATGTTAAACCCACATAAACATTACAAAAAAATGGCCATCATGTCAATTTCTAAGTTTAAAAAACAACCTAAACCCACATAAACATTACAAAAAATGGCCATCATGTCAGTTTCTAAGTTTAAAAAACAACCTAAACCGATCACCATCCATATTGTAACTTCTAAAGTCTTGTTGAACTATAATCATAGTTTTATACCTATGGGGATTCATTTCTTTCTTTGCTCACAAGTAGCTTAAACTTTCAAAAAAAATTTACAAAAAAGGCTCAAAGTTAAAACAAAAATATTGACTTAAGGCACCACATCAGTAGAGATCGCTAATTTTGTAACCCGAGCCCGGTGGGTATACCTGAATCATTTGGGATTCCAGAATAAGAGCACAGCCCAAGCTAAGACATAATGCAGACCATATAAAATAAAACGAAAAGTTACAAAAGATGTACATAAAATGAATTTACTATATGTGTTTTAATTGCTATCCATAATATATGTTAAACCCACATAAACATTAAAAAAAAATGGCCATCATGTCAATTTCTAAGTTTAAAAAACAACCTAAACCCACATAAACATTACAAAAAATGGCCATCATGTCAGTTTCTAAGTTTAAAAATCAACCTAAACCGATCACCATCCATATTGTAACTTCTAAAGTCTTGTTGAACTATAATCATAGTTTTATACCTATGGGAATTCATTTCTTTCTTTGCTCATAAGTAGCTTAAACTTTCAAAATTTTTTTACAAAAAAGGCTCAAAGTTAAAACAAAAATATTAACTTAAGGCACCACATCAGTAGAGATCGCTAATTTTGTAACCCGAGACCGGTGGGTATACCTGAATCATTTGGGACAGGTATACTCGATACCCGACGGGTAAGAGGTTGGGTATAGGATTGAAAAAAAATCACGGGTATGGGATTGCAGTGTTTATGCATATGGTCCTAATAAATAAGAACCCTTAACACACTCTCAAGCTACTATTGCATGTTCTTAATATACATATTTTACTATGCCTAACAAAATGAAAATAATGATCACCTGCTAAAAAATGGAAGTTTAGAACAACAATGATAAGAGAACTGAAAGTTATTGAAATGCTTAAAGAAAATAATTAAAAAAAAAAGTTATAATATAATTAAAAACCAACTTAAAAACTATATGATTCATCTGTGTAACTAAGAATTAGAACCATAACAGTAAGAAAGAGCCATACTCATCTAAAGTTGTTGTAAATCACATAACTTTAATAAATCATATGAGATGAAATGAGAATTTTGTTTTGCCAAATTGAACTATTTATTTTACTCGGTAACAGGTAACAGTAGCCACTAAAAATAATCATTGATTTTCTTGACCCGTTTTCATACAAGGGGAGCATCTACATATATGGAGAAATAAGTTTAAAAGTAATCATTAACAAAACAAAACAAAAACAAAAAAACCCTTGAAATATCCAAATGCATCAAATACCTTGTAAATCTCGGGTGACGGGTTATTAATATGCGAGGGCCAAATCCCAGGCATAGGTGACATGACTGGCATTTTTAACTCTTCTATTGTCGATTCTTTAATTGAACCATAAAAGACAGTTATAAGAAAATCATAGCTGAACTATTAAGACCTCATCTCAATTTGTTTATTTCAAATATTCAATATTTTGCTCACCGCCACTTGTTACGAACCTTACTTTTGTAAAAAATGAAAAGGTTTAATGCCTCAAATGGTATATCGAATCTAACCCGCAAATACGTTTTGTCATTTACTAAAACCATGCCAAACACAGTTTAGTCAATTTAGACATGTCTGATTTTCCATTTGCAGTTAAATGCTTTATTCAGCGTGTTTGAAATAAAACAAAGCCAAATGGCCTATAAGCACATACCTACACCTAGTATGGAACAACAATTTACAAATCTATTAAACTTCTTCCATTTATAAAAAAAAATTTAAAAAGTATGCAAAAGAAAACTTTACCTAATATAGCCAAAAACACCAGCAACCTAACCGGCTAAGTCATCAGCAGATAAAGTTGGATCATCACCTGACATTGTAGCCACTCCCCATTACAGCCAAAAAATCATAACTGAACTATTGAGACCTCATCTCGATTTGTTTATTTCAAATATTCAATATTTTGCTCACCGCCACTTGTTACGAACCTTACTTTTGTAAAAAATGAAAAGGTTTAATGCCGCGAGTTTCGCGGGTGGCTTAACACAAACTTATAATATCTACTGGCATTGAAGCCCATGTAGATCATCATTTTTGTGCTTGACCGAGTTGACCCGACTAAATGGAAAGAATTCCCTTCTAAAGTAGTCACACTTCCTTCCATGCTCAACGTAAACGACCTATTCGACGAAATAGTAGGGGTACAAACCGCACTATGGAAATTCAAATTTATCCCACTATTGCTACGCCGATACATCATCTCAGTCTGTTGTTTGAGCTGTAACTGAGCTGGCTGCTGGTGATTGTGTTGCAGAAACTGGTAATTAGAATTAAGGTTAGGGGTTTGTTGGACTTTTTTAGTAATCAATTTGGAGCACATAGGAATATATTATATATGTATAAAATATAAGGTACGCCTAAAACCATCGCACTTGCTAAATAGGAAGTCAGTAAAGAAACATAGTTAAAACAAAATTTAACAAAAAAAAAAAAACAATTAAGTGCAGGATAACTTGCCAGTAGGTGGAACGGGTGGATCATCGACCAAATTGGTTGCTGGAATGAGAATATTCTCAAGGCCTCCACTGATGTCCTCACATACCAACCTTGCATTTAAAAAAAAACAAATCAGCCACTTTAAAACACATGTAGTCAAGAGTAAATTTATGTTTCTTTATACCCGCGTAATTCAGAAACTTTGTCTGGGATACACCCTCGAGCAAAGTAAACCTGAAAATTCCGTATAAAAAAAGTTCAAACATAGAGAAATGAAAATTGATAACAATCAATATATAACCTTATAGCACATGGTCCCACAAATTCGTATGAGAAAGAATTATAACCTGTTCAGTCACCAGTGAAGGCTGCCCTTGCATACGCTTGAGACGAAACTTGTAAACAGTGGTACCAGAACCCATTTGAATCTTTTTACCTGTGATTCAAATTACAGGTTGTATAAAGGAAAGACAATGAGAGAATATATATGTTGTTATACTTCTGTATGAATCAGTAATGAGACTATGAAAACAACTCATATTACTGAGACTGTGAAAACAACTCATTGAGGAATTATATCAAACAGTTGGTGGGTGTGAACATATACATGAAAGTCTATATGTATACGGTTGGCATCACGAGAACCTTTCTTGAATAAAGTCAATAACAGAAGAGTTGACTTATAATCCATTAATTCATCGCTGCAACTTTCTTTCTCTATGAAAAATACGTCAAATACCGAAATGAAACTAAAAAAACCGAAATGAAACAGAAACAAAAAAAAACCGATTAAATCGAAACTAAAAATCAAAACTCAACCGAAACAAAACCGACTAAGCCGACCAAAAGGAAACAAAAAATCAAAACCGAAACGAAACAAAAAAAAACTTAAAATATTGAAACCGATTCGAAACGAAACCGAAAAAACCGACCAAACCGAAACAAAAAACGAAACCAAACCGAAACTCGTCCCGACCCGAAACTCGTCCCGACCCGAAACTCGTCCTGTGCGGAAACTTGTGTCGGCCTAAAAACTGTTGCGATCCGACACCCGTCCCGTGCGGAAACCCGTGTCGGCCCGAACCCGATCCGAACCGACCCGTTCCAATCAACTAAATATCTAGCTAAAATGGATTGAGTTCAAATTCATGCAAGTGCAAGGTTAGGTGGTATTAGGTGTAAAAATAAGTTGTTATGAAAAAAAATCTAGCTAAAAGGGGACGGGTCATATGGTCAAACGGATTGTAATCAAAAGTAACACATTAACTATATAGCGAGGAAAAAAATATTTGGGGCTCAACCCAAAATGAGTTGGTTTACTTATGAAGTGGTGTTCTTGGGTTGTGGTCTTGTGTTTATATCTTAAACGGGTCAAACCAATTAGCTAAAATTTACCTAAAAGGATACGGGTCATATGGTTAAACATATTGAAAGTCGAGTTTACTTTATTCGGTATGCAAACTTATAACATTCCAAAGTTAATAATTTTCTTGTACCGGATACAAGCATATGTGTATACACATGGGATACTCTAATTTTATTTACCCTACTGAAAGTTGACTTGTGTAAGAAATTTGTCCCGTTTGACCCATTTAGTGGAACAAACCTAATCGTCCAATTTACAATAATATGAGTGTTCTACCTATTTAATAAAACGAACCTGCTCAGCCTGTTCTATAAAACTTACCTGTTCACATTTAGTTCCCTCAAGAAAACAATAAAATAAATAGCAAGAAAAGCATAAAACTTACATAGCCACAAAAAGTCTCCATAGCTTTATAAGCTTCTTCAACTATACTCATTATCACAAACCCAAACCATCTACTCTGTCCAGTATGCCTATTATAATTCACCTACAAAACAAATGTCATCCACCACTGTAACCATGCACCACACCACATTTATCAATAAAACGGTTAATTTTGGTTTTACTCTTTCTCTAATGGGTCAAATGGGTAAAAATATTTGCTAGAACGGAAATGGGTTGAGTAGGTCAAAAGTTGCCCAAAGTGTTCTCAATATGCATACAACCTCCTAAATTATTTTATTAAAAAATGTGATAATATAGTTTCATTAGATGATAACTTATAGATTAACATTTTAGAAAATTTGAAAAAGAAAAAAATTATTTGCACATCAAGCGCATCCAATCATATGCTCCATTAGTCTATTACCCAACTCCACCTATTTTATAGTTATACCAGTAAGTAAGCTAAGTAAGCTGAACATCCAGTTTTTCAAGATTTATCAAGTAGAAATACCTAAGGTATTGGGTATTTCCATATGTTCAGAGCTGTCAATCCAATTCTTGAGGCACTTCAACCATCATATGCATTTCTCAAGGCAATTATCTTGTGTTTCTCCCTATGCAGTCGTGCCATCAACGTTGCCAACTCATTTGCTTTAGTTCCAGAATTAACAAAATACACCACCTGTTATATCATGTAACATCATAAACTAAACTTTTATAAAACAAATTATTGTAATTGTACATACCACCATTATTCTACATCAAAGGATGTCACAGATGGAAAACAAAATATGATATATCAGTAGTACCACCCTTATTCTTAGGATTTCTAAAGTCGATGAACGATTTAAATTCAAAGTTAGTATTTTTTTTCTAGTATTTTTCATGAAAAAATGGAAACTACATTGAAGTATATATAAGTGGGTAGCAATGGGAGTTATGGTGTCACAACATACATCCATATAATTTCAATGTTCTTTTTTATTTAGGAGGAAATAGGTGTGACCTTAAAAGTCCAACAAAAATCTCATAAGAAAAAGAGGGGTACATACTAAATAAGAGTCATCCAAATTAAACCTTACAGTTAACTTTTTTTCTTTTTGATAAAAGATGTATTTGGCATCTTATAATACCTTTGCAATCTCAACAACTTCAGCAAAATTAAAGAGCTCAACCAATTTGTCACTGTTTAGATTATAAGGCAATTTACCCACAGACCGTTTTCTCGATCATAAATGAACCGTCTTCCAATGTTCAACGCCTGCTCATGTTGGAACAATCACATATCAGGTTTATAATTCTGTCAAACCATAGCTTCCGTCCCATCATTGGTCATCCAAAACATCCCCAGCCGCTTCCGTCGTTATTTTTATATAAAATATCATATAATAGAATGTCCATTAGCCTCTAATGATCCGACCTTGCTTCATCAGCAGTGGGCATTTCTTCATTTACCTTAGGGACATGCTGCATTACACCACATATGAACAATAATCCACCACCAAAATCATCAATGCATATATGTTGAACAGATTGGTCTTATTTTGTAAAAAAAAAAAAAATCAAGCAAACTGATTCTGAGTATGTGCGTGAGTGTATTCGTCACCAAGCACGTGCATTTAAATACGTATGCTTAAAAATAGTCTAAAGGTGTAATTTTTATTTTTTTGTGAAGACATAATCACTAAGAAAGTGCAATTATCGGGAAAAGCAACGAAAAATCTAACCAACAACTAAATGACACCTAATATAGATTAAGCTTATACGAATGGGAACCATTTTATTAATCCTCTTTCCTACTTCACCATCAAGAATAGACTCATCTGCCATCTCAGGGGTACATGATTGATCCTCATCATCACCAGCTCTTTCTCCATTTTCCAAATCTTGTTCTTGACTGCTCTCAAACTCTAAACCGACCACCCATATATATCAGAACACATTCCCATAAAGAAAATCAAGAGTTATGTAATTACTCGAATACTCTCTCTCTATTTGACCAGTTTTTACTCAGCCAAATTAATACTTTTCCAAAAGGCTTTTTTGACCCGAACCCGCTTTGACCCATTACCTGACCTGCCCATTTTGCCAGGCTTAAGAAATAGTGACATATGATAGTAATAAATTTATATATGTTCTTGCTAGGATATCGTTATAAGATACTTCATAACATAACACATTAAAAATTGATAATATTAGTGATCTTATACAATTATAAGCTGATTTATTGGTTAAACGATCATATTATATAGCTAATATTAATAAGTATGAAAGAAAAACCTGGAGGTAATTATATAACACTTATTTTTCTTTGAAATAAGCGGTTGTACAGACTGTGAAACCGCCTGTGTGATCTGCAGAAATAAGAGTGATACGAACATTATGGTTGACCATTAGTCAAAACCCAAAAACCGATAATGACGACAAAAAGAAGGGGATTTTGTAAATGAAAAACAACAATATACAGGTATTTTGCAACCTCTATAACAGATAAATAAGGCAATCTCACAAAACTTTGACACCTATTATACTTACAACATCCACAAACGGGTTAAGAGCATCTTCAGCAAGGTATGACAGAGTTGTTCCTGAATCAACTATGGTTCCACTTCCACCTTGGTTGTCAGATATCGCAAAAGTCGACGGGTCAATAGACAACGTTTGACCATTGACAGAAATACTCTGCAGATTTATATTATAATGTGCCCTGAAAACATGCAATTTATACTATTAGAACTATTTGGAATAAATCATAACCTAAATCAACTCATCTATAAGTAAAAAAGTCAAAACTACATCCTCTAACTTAATTACCAAACGAATTAACTTACTGTGATTGGATAATACACTTCTTCTTCGAACCTACATCCTCAGTTCTATCAAAAACGACATTAATACGAAGAACAATTTGCAAAATTAGTCAAAGTATGAGCAAATTATATAAAAAAATTCATAATCAGGACTCTTTTGTCCTAAGAAATCTTCAACCATCTTAGCATTTGAAAACCTAGATGAATTTATTATAACAAAATAGACATGTTAAAACCTAAATTCAAGATCCAAATTTTTTATGGTTTCAAAATGAAACAACATTTTATATTCAAAACGAAAAAACTTTTTGTATACTAAAACAACACCGAGTTAACCACTTACCGAACCTCTAGTTGTAGCTTAAACGGTTTTAATACTATTGAAAACATGGGTTCACTAATTAAATAAAACATTTTTTTCAAGTTTGACTATTTGGTGAAAAGTAAAACTTTCAGTTATACTTCTTTTTTCTCGTGTTGACTATCTTTTCATATAAACATCATGTATTTGAAATAAGTAGAGTCGATTTTCTAAGCATGTGAGATACTATGTTTTCTTTAAAATTAAAAGGTTTAATCGCTTAAAATGTTGGTTAGTTTTACACAATCAAAATATGGGGGTACAACATCAACATATCGAAATCTATAGTTTAAACACGAAATAGAACTGAAAATTAAACATTTTGCCATCATCACCTGTTAAAAAAATCTTTATTTAACCAGCCGGGAGTGAATATTTTTGCTAATTCGACCTGATTTTACTGCGACAGGTGAAAAGAAAAAGAATTTTAATTTCTGAACATTAAAAAAACCTAATTTATGAAAAGAAAAAAAAAAACCCAATTACTCATATCATCACCATCAAGAAAAAAAACCCCTAATTTCTAAACATATTCAAGATGATGCAGCAATAAACAAAAATCAATCTGAAAACGATGCCACAATCAATGGAATTAAATGTATTTATGACAAACATACCATTTAAAAAAGAAGCCACCATCAACAACAACACTGGAACCGCCACCGCTGAATACTAAGAAACCGGTATCCCTATCGCAGACACCGGTCGTCGGAGAAGATGACCTTCATATCCCTTCTGTGTCCCTCATTTGCTCCCTCTCTCTCTCTCTCTTGTTTCTCTTTTACAAAATCAAATATAAAGAAAGCATAGAGATTAGACAGAGGAAAAGGTAGAAATTTAGGGTTCTTTTGATAGGACGGCCAGGCCCTTGAACGGCTGCCATTACTCCACCACTCTCTGTCTCTTCTTTTTTACCATCTCCCTTGGTCTCAAGGGTCGATGTGTTAAGAATCTGAGACGGGAAATCAAGAAAGAAGCAGGATAGAAACATCAAGATATGAAATCAAACCCTAAACAAAAACTTACCAGGTAGAGAGTAGAGAGATGAGATCTAGGTTCTTTCAATTGGGAGGCAAAGGATGAAAGGAAACACTGGATTTAGGGTCTTTTATTGTAACGGAGAATCAAAAAGGTAACTCCGATTCAATAGGGAATGATTGATTTAGCGAGTGAAGATAAAAGAACGGAGTCAATTTGTATGCTTTTGGCGCTCAAAGGTTTTCATCAGGGAGTATAAGAATGCCACGTGGCAAGTAATGGTTTAAGCAAATGCCATGTGGCATAAGTTGGTTTTGCTTTATTAGAAGTAGTAGATTTGTTTCCTTATTTGAGTAGGATTAAAATACTTGTTTAGCAAGGTTTATTTAGTATAAATAGGGGTTGGAATAATTGTATTTTTTGTGGTCTTTGTTTATATAGTAATATATAATTCATAACTAATGATTAGTTACGTTAAGATGTTGGGTTTGTGGTGTTTTTTTTTTTGAACGGCCGACAAAAATATTTTATTCATTGTAGCGGGATGCTACCACCAAACATACAATAGTTTTACACCAAATTATAAGCAAACTACATAAAATACATACATTACTTAACCACCGATTTTGAATTTACTCCAATCTTCCCATGTGATCGCCTCCATCTTAGACCGGTTCTTCACCCATAGATACGCCAATGCCTTGATTTCATCTAGGATCTTATTCGAGTTTGGTGTTATTTGTTGAAACACAAATTCATTTCTTGACTTCCAAATGCTCCAAAGTGTTACCAAAATGACCGCGTACAGCACCTTCTTCTTCCTAGTAGAACCCGAGCTTATCTCATGTAATGTTAATAAATCTTTTATTTCGAATGCAATGATCGGGGGAATCGAGCACCAGTTCGCAACATTTTGCCATATCATTTGTGCAAAGTGACATGAAACAAAAATGTGTTCACTAGTCTCGTCGTAATTTCCACACATAACGCACGTATGATTTTGCACCGGAATATTTCGAACTAATAACGCACACTTTGTCGGCAAGCGTTCCATTTCTGCTCTCCATGCCACTATTCCAACCTTTTTCGGTACCCAATTATTCCATTCAAATACCCTTGCCGGCCGCACACGATTAGCCGCACCCAATATTCTTTTTATGCTAGCTACATTAAATGTTCCTGACCCATCTAACTTCCACAACCATTTGTCAAATCCATTCGAAATGCTTGGCCCATTCAGCCCACTAATCAGCCCCACTGGGTTTGTGGTGTTTGCTCGACCCGATTGTTCCATTAGATTTCTGGCTAAACAACTAAACCACATTTAAGAATTCTAAGCGTTCCAACTGGCTAAACAATGAACTACATTTAAGAATTCTAAGCATCACTGAAAGATGCTAAATGGCGACCAAAAGAATCCATCAAGTAATGTCATTCATTTGAAGATAGTAACTATATGTCCTTTTCATATTTTTATGAGAAAATCAATTATTGGTTGTCTATTCAATCAAATTAATTCTTACACAGGAGTTGTTTGATCCCTGATTTTCTTGTAAATTAATTTACACCCCATGTTGTTAGAGGCTTGTATACTTTTGATTCGTAGCAATATGCATCACATAAGATACCTAACAATACAACAACCTGCCCCTAGCACAAATAGGGGCAACAATTCCTAACCCAATATCAAAACAATGAGTATAAGGTTGGGTAATATAATATGATTTACTAAACATGCCAACGAGAATCCCACCAATTTAATAAAGGTTCTTACTATTCCTATATCTCTAAATTTTATTCCCACATGCTTTTTCACTCTATTTAGCCAACGATCCAACCAGAGGCATAATTGGAACAATACTATCAAACTTCTTAATAGCATTATTAATTAAAAATGTATTTTCTAGCATTTGACCGCGTACCATTGAAGGCTTTAGACGCACACTTGAACGATAACCCAGAAAGTCAAGGGAATGATTGGATAATTGGTTTATAGAAATCCTTCCTGGATAAGACCACAGGTAAAAATAAGATTTCCAGAAATTGAAAAAGTAATCTTTCCTTTTATTCATCAAAAGAAACGTCCCTTTTGAAGCAAGAATTGATTTTCCTTGATAACTAATAAAAATATGAACTTAAATAACTGGAAAATTAAACTTACATATATGATTGTTAAACAAAATATATATAAATTGTTCATATATCTCTAAATAAGTCCCAACAATTTAATTAATTTATAAATTAATGGTATAAAAAATACATATGCATAGTAAACACCGTGATTTCAATCCCATGCCATTCACAACTCTTTTCCATCCATCTGTTATGGCAATTTCACCATCTACTGACAATTTCACCATCTACAGATCTTGTTCTTACATTCCAATATAATTACCTACAAAGATGGAATGAAGCCATGAGCTACAAGGAGATCGAGGTGACAAAAAAATGCTACATAAAAGAAATTAGGATTATATTGGTCAACAAATAAGTAATAATATTAAAATACCAACAGTACATATCTTTAGTTAAAATTACATGCGTAAGAATTAAGAGATTAAAGGTATCCGTTTGTTAATTACAGAACTTACCCCTGACTTAATAAACAATAAGCCATAACCAAGCCTGCAATGGAAAAAAGACACACCACAAGCTTTAAAATGAAATTTGTTAGCATGGGGCATAGTTTACGAAGAACCAAGTGCCAGTGAGATTCACAAACAAATTTGTACCACCATTTACCGAAGAATATGATCATTAATATTTAAGATAAGATTAAGATTAATAGTTAAAATATTTTATTCTAAAAATAAAAGCCACAGGAAGTAAAGAGAAATATTAAAATTGCTATTAGACCTTGAATCCACATGTATTCAAACTGAATTACCCTCCATCAACATATATTATTCATTTCGTCACCATCAAAATCATGCACATCTTCATAAATGGATAAAGCACTCTTCATTAATAAATGTTTTTTTTTTTCCTAAACTTCCTAATTCTAATTTTTATGAACTTATTCAAATTTTAAAATAATATTTAACTGTCCAATTAAGTTTTTTTTCCTAAACTTCCTAATATTATTAATTTCACGATCAGACGTAAATGAATAGATTTGAAAAGAAAGCAGAAAAATGTAACGATTTTAAGTCCCATACCTTCAACGCGAGCCGATCCACAGTCTGGTTATGAACTTTCAAACTTGTCCCTTACATTTTTAAGTTCAAGCGTTTGGTTCTCTGCAGATGGCATATGATTCAGATGGAAATACTGTGTTACATATTATTGAATGTCACCCATTTGATCTATTTAAGATACAATATATATGAGCTGCAATTGCCACCTCAAAGAAAAGGGATGTTTTGAAACAAACCAAAAGTCAAACTTGAATTTAACAAACTTATGAATATTATTTATTCATTTACAACCTTAGAATCAAGCCTTTTGTATCATATTTTATAATACTTATTGTATTATAACCATATTACAGATCCCCCTGTACTCCCTATAAAAATCACAACCAGTTAAAAAACTATTAGCTAGTTATAACAACAAAATAATTCACATTCATATAATTAGGGCAAAAACAATTAATCAGAATTTAACACCTCATGGAAATTAGAATTACAAATCCTATTTCCTTGAAATCAACATCGACCTTCTAGATTAATAAATGAGTCGGTTCCCTCACATTTTTTCCCCAAAGTTTCCAAAAATTAACAAATTTATAAAAACGGTAATCTCATTAAAAGGAATTAACAACTAACCCTTGTTCCTTCTTCTGATTCTTCACAAAGACATGATAGATTTACACATTGAATTTGAGTAAATCGAGCGAAGATTGAAGAAACAATTTTGATAATAAAAAAATCAGAACGATGTTGATGTGCTAATAAATCAAAGAATTAGATCAAACTCAGAGATTAGAAAAACGATTAGATCTTATTACCGTGTAAAGGATGAAGCTTGAAACTCTTGTAGGAACAATGATCGAACAGGGAAGAAGAGAGAACAACAGTTGATTAGAGATTAGGTTTAATTGATCATAAAAAAAAGACTGACTTTTCCTTGAAGAAAATCAAGAGGTGCAAGATCAAAAGATTGATTGCATATCTTTGTTTCGATTCAATGTGAAGTTTAATCGGAAGAAAAGGATGAGGAGAATGGTTTTTTAGGGTTTCATAAAGGAGAGAGCGTAAGAAATAAAATTAGGAAAGAGGAATATAAAGGATCCATATAGGTTTACCGGGTAACCCAAAATAAGATCCAAATACAATAAGAAAAAGCGGAGTAAAGGAATTGCGCCAAAACCACACTAACAATACCCTCATCAGTTGCCACGTGTTCAGATCTGATTTACTTTATTATATGTATAGATGTATGTATAGGGAGAGATAGAAGGGAGGAATTTATGAATATTAACTCCCATAATAAATGGATTTCAACTTATTGAATATGACCCACTTTATAAATTGGTTAACGAAAAAAGAACGCACAAAAATGATGGGTTAAGATGTTAACCCATTTAGACTATGTTGGGATTCAGTGGTGTCAATTTTACTTTTTATCAAAACGGGTTTAACATATTTTATTAATTAAATATATAATTAATAAAAACGCAACGGAATAAATATAAATAATTAACACCAAAAGTGAATCGAACAGGATCATGGTTACAGACATGCAAATACGATACATAAAATAATTAATCTACCGATGAGAAAAATTATACCTTCTGGTTAATAATTAACCGTGTGAGACACCGAGGTACAATGAACGAGTGCTAGAACACGAACACAGATGGCGCGAGTAACAGCTCGCGGCAGTGCGGCAATCTTGATTTGACTATTAGACGTCACAAAAAGGAATTAGGTGAATGACACCTTTTTAGAGGTGGCGGCAGGCTTTTGTATTGTGATTGTCTCACAAAACAAAAGGGTAAAATTCCCTTCTTTTTTTTCCTTACGGCAGAAGCACACACAAAAGGAAAATAATAGAGATCAAATATATATAGTAATATATATATATATATATTTAGGTTAACTAATAACCCTAATTATCTCTTAGGCCCCGAAGCCCAATATAATAAGTTCAAGCCCAGACGCGATACGAAGCCCGAAAAACAAAGTTTAATTAAATAAGTAATTAAACGTTATATTATTTATAACCAGTATAAATAATAAATTCCGTTTCTCGTGGATATATAATTATTCTAGATAATTATATATATTTCGTTCTGTTAATCGTTCGTGATCACCAGTTAATCGAGTTAAGTGAATTTAATGTTCGTTGCCCAAGGTGTAACTCTTACGGGTCATAGCTCGGTCAGCAGCGTTGATTTATCGAACCCGTACATATAAATCCAACAATATCCCACTTGGACGGCCTTCGATAAAAAGCTCAACGCAGATAGTCAGCGGTGCTCTAGCTGCACATGGCTGCCCCCAACAAGGTATGACACTTTAAAGTCATTAACCAAAAACACCTTGCTATTAGTAATAACTTACTATTGCAAGACAATAGACTTATGGTAATTGTTGTCATTTATCATTTCTATAAAAGACATAAATTGAATCAATGAGACATGGATTAAGTTCATTCTCATATGGTGTTCAATTATTATTGTTCTCGATCAAGAGTCAAAGTGGTCCGAACAAACACACAGTAAGTTTGGGTAAGGCCTTACACTTCACCAGTTTGAATCAACGGGGGCGCCACAATGTCTAATTGTTACATGTCATGTAAGAGTACTGAATCCCATATCAACTACATACAACTCCCACTGAACTTCAGAACTATTCCCAATTAAAGCCTTTATGACTGGCAATTACGCGACAGCGGTTGACAGTAATCAAAGAATAATCCTTGGTTAACGGAAGTTCTAATATGTATCTTAAGTCAAAGGATACTAAATGAGTATACCAATATCAAATCATCTTATGACTTAGATCCATGAAGATGATTTGATGCGAGTTACATCCAACGTCATTCTCAGTGAGGTCTGTGAATTTAGAAGTCAACTCCTTGACTCCAAAGTCAAAATAGTCTTAATTCAGAATCGTTCTCACGAGTCTGACCGACTACGGATAGTTTAGAATGCAAGATTCACGGATTAAACGTATTAAAATCGAACACAGTTATAAGATTCAGAATTGCATTTAACTAGTAAATCAACAATGAATTCAAAAGTACAACTGTTAAAAGTTCGTACATCCAAATACTAAATCAAAACATACTGCTAGCTAATCTAAGCCCGATAGCACCCATGTGCTGATCATGCTTGTCCTGAGTCATGGGCTAGTAAACAGGTCTGCTAGGTTTTGATCTGTGTCCACTTTGCTTATCACGATGTCTCCACGTTCCACAATTTCCCGTATGTAGTTGAACTTTCTTAGAATGTGTTTGGCCTTGTGATGAGACCTGGGCTCTTTGGCTTGAGCAATAGCACCTGTGTTATCACAGAATATCTCGATGGGTTTCTTAATGCTTGGAACCACATTAAGGTCGGTTATGAATTTCTTCATCCAAGCAGCCTCCTTTGCAGCATCTGATGCGGCTATATATTCAGATTCGGTGGTTGAATCCGCCACCACACTCTGCTTGGAGCTCTTCCATGAGATAGCTCCTCCATTTAGAGTGAATACAAAACCTGATTGTGAGCGAGAATCATCTCGGTCAGTTTGAAAACTAGCATCAGTGTAACATCTTACAGTGAGCTCTTCTTCTACTCCTCCATATACTAAGAACATATCTTTAGTTCTTCTCAGATACTTCAGAATGTTCTTAACAACAGTCCAATGGGCGATGCCAGGAGCTTGCTGATAACGACTAGTCATGCTTAAAGCATGCGAGACGTCAGGTCTAGTACATAACATAGCATACATGATAGAGCCAATCGCTGAAGCATATGGAACTCCTTCCATTCGCTTAATTTCAATGTCCGTTGAAGGAGATTGCGATTTGTTCAACACAGTTCCTTTAATCATAGGAACACATCCTTTCTTGGAGTTTTCCATCTTAAAGCGTGTCATCATTTTGTCTATGTATGTACTTTGACTTAGCCCAAGAAGTCGCTTAGATCTATCCCTATAGATCTTGATTCCTAGAATATAAGCTGCTTCTCCAAGATCTTTCATTGCGAAACAAGTTCCCAAATAGTGTTTAACTTCGTTAAGCATAGGGACACTGTTTCTAATGGTCAGTATATCATCCACATACAGGATGAGGAATGATATAGTGCTCCCACTAGCCTTTCTGTAAACACAAGGCTCATCTTCATTTTTGACAAAACCAAACTCTTTGATCTTTTGGTCAAAATGAAGATTCCAGCTACGAGACGCCTGCTTGAGTCCATAAATGGAATTATTCAGCTTGCACACCCTATTAGGATATTTTGGATCAACAAAACCGTCTGGCTGAACCATATAGACATCTTCAGAGAGATGCCCATTAAGAAAAGCGGTTTTGACATCCATTTGCCATATCTCGTAGTCATAGTACGCGGCTATGGCAAGCAATATCCTGATTGATTTGATCATAGCAACAGGCGAGAAGGTTTCATCATAGTCAATACCCTGAGTTTGAGTAAAACCCTTCGCAACTAGCCGTGCTTTAAAGGTGTGTACATTTCCATGCATATCGGTTTCTCTTGAAAACCCATTTGCTCCCTACTGCCCGAGATTCGGGGGGTAGCTCAACCAAGTCCCAGACTTGATTATCACGCATAGATTGCATCTCAGCGTTCATGGCTTCCAGCCATTTCGCAGATTCAGGATCTGAGATAGCAGATTTGTAGTTAGTAGGTTCGTCATTAGACTCATCTACTACCAAGACTTCAGCACCTTCGAGATGCCAAAGGTATCTGTCAGGTTCTTTACGAGTCCTGCTACTTCTGCGAACGCCTGTGTTCATGTCTGATTCATCAGCAACAATTTCTTGTTGTTCAGACGTTCTGAATTCATCGGCGGTTGTAGTTGGTTCTCGAATTTCTTCAAGATCAAACACATTATTTCCAGTTCCTCGATTAAGAAGTTCTTCCTCGAGAAAACGCCCCTTCCTTTTAATGGAAATAACATTTGCATCAGGATGGTAGAAATAATATCCGCTTCTTTTATAGTATCCGACGAAAACAACCTTTTCGCCTCGAGGATCGAGCTTATCATCAGCATCACTTGTGATGTATGCATCACATCCCCATACTTTTAGGTATTCCAAATCGGTTTTACGCCCATGCCATATCTCATATGGTGGTTTTGTTTACCTTTTTAGTCGGAGCCAGATTGACAATGCGGGCGGCAGTCATAAGAGCATGACCCCAAAAGGAGTGAGGCAAGTTAGTTCTACACATCATCGATCGAACCATATTAAGTAGGGTTCGATTTCTCCTCTCGCTCACACCATTAAGTTGGGGTGTGCCAGATGAAGTGGGTTCTGAAATTATTCCACACTCTTTGAGATGATTGAGGAACTCTAAGCTGAGGTATTCGCCACCTCGATCTGATCGAAGTATTTTTATCTTTCTAGTAAGTTGGTTTTCTACTTCGTCTTGAAACTCTTTGAACTTTTCAAAAGTTTCATGCTTATGCTTCATAAGATAGACATAAGCATATCGACTATAATCGTCGATGAAAGTAACGAAGTATCTTTCATGGTTCCTTGTCATGGTTCTGAAAGGGCCACATACATCAGTGTGAATGAGTCCTAGCAGACCATTGGCCCGTTCACCAACACCAGTGAAGGGATGCTTTGTGAGTTTTCCAGCTAAGCAAGATTCGCAATCATTAAAGGAGTCCTGTCTAGTGGATTCAAAAATCCCCTCGGATTGGAGCCATTTTATGCGTGCCTTACTTATGTGGCCAAGTCTACAATGCCATAGAAAGGTTTCATTAATACCAGCGTTGTTACGCTTAGAAAGATGATATATGTTATTGCATGTTTGAACATCAATCTCATAGATACCATTTCAAGGTTTAGCCTCAAAATAAAAGACATCATTCAAGTAGGCAGAAATAGAAATACCATTAAAAACGTACTTGAAACCTTGTTCAAACAAAAGGGAAACCGAAATAATGTTTCTGGTTATACCAGGTGCAAACAAACAATTGTTTAAATTAACTACAAGGCCAGAAGGACATGAAAAATGAAATGTGCCAGTTGCAAGAACGGGCACTCTTTTCCCATCACCAACAATGAGTTCCATATCGCCTTGTTTCAACTTCCTCCACTTTTCAGGCTCCTGCAAAACATTAGTGATGTGGTAACCACACCCGGTATCAAATACCCATGTGTTGTTAGAGACAGTAAAAAGCTCAATAACATAAATAAGAATATCTGAAGAAGTGCCAACGTTATTGGCCTTGTTCGCCTTCAGCTTGGCTAGATACTGCGGGCAGTTCCTTTTCCAGTGCCCCATTTGGTTGCATTCAAAGCACTGACGCTCCTGGGGAGGGGGTGGTTTAGCAACCTACTTGTTGTTGGTGGCAGGTTTGGCAGCAACAACAGCCATTTTCTTGCCTTTGCTATAATGAGCCCTTTTCTTGTTGTTAGGCTTCTTAACACCACCAGACTTGACCATCAGAACATGGTTGGTTTTATGTGGAATGTTCATCTCGGCCGTTTTGAGCATACCATGTAGCTCAGGCACAGTCTTCACCCAAGCATTCATATTATAGTTCATAATAAACTTGTCATATGAGCTAGGGAGAGAGTTCAAGATGAAGTCTGCTGCCATTTCATCTTGCAGGGGATAACCAAGTTTGTTCATCTGATCAATGTACCCTTTCATCTTAAGCACATGAGTACTGACACACGATCCTTCTTGCATTTTACAGCTTATGAGCTGCTTCATGGTGTCATATCGTTCCTGTCGGGCTTGTTTCTGAAACATGCCTTTCAGTTGCTGGATCATGTCATAAGCATCTTTATCTTCCATGTTCTTCTGAAGTTCAGGAGACATGGTGGCTTGCATAAGGCAGGCTACCTCAATGGCATCCTCGTTATGTTTTTCCAGTGCCTTACTAGCAGCAATAGTGTTACTTTCAGGCTCGGTAAGGACTGGGCCATCTAAGATATATAGCTTTTTCGCCATCTTGAGAACTATTCTCAGATTGCGGTGCCATTCGAGAAAGTTGGTGTTATTCAGTTTTTCCTTTTCAAGTATAGACTTGAGAACAGAGGAGTTGTTTTCACTAGATATCTGTTACATAAGCAAAGAGATTTTAATTAGTATTTTCAATGTATATTTCCTTATTTAATTAGTGACCCATTACAGTAATTAGAACAAGGAATGAGAATCTGGCTATGTCAGTAGTAAAGGCAGCTGTGGCATGCACTTTAGTAAGTGACTAGGCAGTGTTGGGTTTTTCACATGTTTATCAAAGTTATTTTATCCTTATAAAATAAAAAAGCAGCGGAATATAATTTAAAACATGTTTACTTTCAAGATATAAAACCCATTTTATATGTAAAATCCAATCCCAGATCCATATACGAACATGCATGCTATCAAAAATTAAAACACAACCATAGGGTGTTTAAAAAACTACCTTCCAAGGTGTAAAGGATATGAAGAAGATGATGCTTCTTGAACGGTTGCCTTCAAGTGTAGAAGACCTCAAGCTTGTATACCCCAAGCCTTCCAACAAACACTTTGATTTAGCTAGGATTTTACACTTATGAACTCACTTGAAAAATCCCTCATAATCAACAACCCATGGCCGAAAATCTTAGAGAGAAAATATGGAGTTCTTGCACTTGAAAAACAAACTTGAAAAACCTTCTTGATCAACCACATGTTGGCCAAAAATTAGAGAGTCTTTTAACAAGTCTTAAACTTGAAAAAATGAACTTGAAACCCTTGAATTAAAGACCCCATAACCGAAAATCTAGAGAGAGTTTTAGTCATTCATTCAAGTTCATCTCTAATTGATTTTTCATACAAAATTGTCTTAAAGAAGGTGAGAGAAGATGCCACCCCATTTGCCCAATCAAGACCCATCTAACATGACAAAATTGCATGCTTTCTCATTGGACCAAAAGGCTTGGGAAGAACACCAAGGGGGGCGGCCTAGGCTTTTTTTTTTTATAAAAAAATTTCAAAAATTTTCTTATAATAACAATTTAAGTCTTATATAATTTTATAACTTTTATAAAATTATAACATTACATGTTATAAGACTTACACTACTTTTATTATGTTATTTAACCCATTAAATAACAAAATAAAAATATTTTCTCAAAATAAATTATCCATATAATTTATTAGTTTGTCAAGTGCAATTATTTAGAAAACCAATTTCTAAATATTATAAGTGTTTGTCTAGCTTGTATTTGGGTATGACTCGACTTGGATCATAACGTACTAGCCACATTAATTCAAAATGTGTCTTGGGCATACAGAATCCAACAATCTCCCACTTGCACAAGATACATAGAAGATTGATGCAAGTAGTAAATAACGCCTAACTACGGTTTACTACCCCTAATATGTATGACTATATGTCCCATTCAATAACATCATCCCCTTCAAGTCCCTTACTTGAATATGATTTAGGTGAATCTATCATTTATCCTTTCGTTACAGATGTCATGTTAAATCCAGAGACATAGAGTGATCACTCTCTGTTGATTTAACTTTAGCAGGCCTTAGAGATATTACTCTCAATGAATAAGAGGAACAAATCCCTTCTTGACTACATACGTCTCTCACAATCACCTTGTATCACACCTGAGTTTAGTCTTATGTACTGCCTTATTACAGACAGCGAAGAACTAAGTCAAGGTATAATACTTGGTGAATTTCAAGACCCAATATGTATCTCAGGTCAGAGGATACTATGATATTCTCCTTTACTCAAATTTACTTATGATCAATCACAAATGATTCCATGTAGTAACATTTGAGAGCGAGTCAGTCCAATATTTGTATCCCACAAATATCTATGAACCTTGGCAACAACACTTTGCTCTATATTCATACCTAATGAATATCCACCAATCCAAGTTCATAATAGTCTAACATTCATATTTGTTCCCACAAGTATGATCAACTACGGACATTTAGAATAATTAATTTAGTCACGGATTTAAACATGCTAAAACGGAACATAACTCAAAATACCATAAAGAGTTATAATAACAGTTGTTCCAATATCCAAATACAAAATAGATCAAATCCAATCACTAGAATATAGAAGTCCTAAGGCACAAGTATGACCCTCTCATGCTTTGCCCGTTTAAGGAGCTTCGTGAGTGGATCCGCAATATTTTGATCAATGTGAACTTTGCGAATACATATCTTTCCCTTTTCAAATTCATCCCTTATATAGTTGAATCTCCGCTCAATGTGCCTAGTCTTTTGATGTGCACGAGGTTCCTTGATTTGAGCAATCGCACCATCGTTATCACAAAGATCTCTAGGGGTCCTGAATGGTAGGGACTACCCCTAGATCGGCAATAATTCAAGTGGCAGATCCACATGAATCATCTCGATCAATGAAGCGGCGATGTATTATGATTTTGTAGTGGACAATGCTACCCTGATTGTGATCGAGAATCATCTCAATCAGTTTGGAAACTCATATCCGTGTAACCCTTTACAATGAATTCCGAAACTCGCATCCCTGTAACCCTTTACAACGAGTTCTTCTTCACCAAATCCATATATTAGAAACATATCCTTAGCCCTTCTAAGGTATTTCAATATATTTTTAACAGTCACCTAATGACCGTTACTCGCTGGTATCTTCTCGTCATGCTTAAAGCGCATAACATGTCCGGTCTAGTGCATATCATTACATACATAATGGATCCTATAGCAGACACATATGGGATTCCTTTCATTCTTTCTTGCTCATCCTTTGAGCTTGGATATTGAGACGCACTCAATATTGTCCCCTCTTGAATAGGTACCAAACCTTTCTTAGAGTTTTCCATCTTGAACCTTTTCAAGACTTTGTCAATGTATGCACTTTAGTTTAAACCTATCAAGCACCTTGATCTATGCATATAGATCTTTATTCCCAAAATATAGGCGACTTCACCAAGATCCTTAATGGAAAAACAACTTCCAAGCTAGGTTTTTACACCTTCCTTGTTTGGAATGTCATTTCCAAATAGTAGAATGTCATCGACATACAGTACTAAGAAAGTGATGATGCTCCCACTAGCCTTCATATATACACAAGCTTCATCGACGTTCTTGATGAATCCATATTCCATAATCTCTTCATCAAAATGATGATTCCAACTTCTAGATGCTTGTTTCAATCCACAGATTAATTTCTTTAACTTGCATACTTTGTCAGGATGTTTTGGACCGACAAAACCTTCAGGCTGAACTATATAGACATCTTCCTTAAGATATCTATTAAGGAAAGCCGTTTTGACATCCATTTGCCAAATCTCATAATCATATTATGCAGGTATGGCAAATAATATCCTTATTGACTTTAGCATCGAGATGGGCGAGTGTAACAACTGTCAAATTTGCATGCATCCGTACAATTAATTAATATTAAATTTGTACTTAATGACTGTGCTTGATTTCAACTGTGATTAAACTGCTTTCTGATTTCTTTTACATACATACATATGCATCACATTTCATACTGTCACTCCATTTATTGCACACAAACTTTAGTGACAAACTTGATGCACGAAGCACAGTGAGCACACTGAGCGGATAACCCAGAAAACATGCTGACAATGCCAGCACCTAGACAGACAATGTTTTGAGGCCAGTATGAGCCAGAGACAGGGTACTACACTAGTAGGGAGCATAGGGTAGTGAGGACCATAAAACTACGTCACTAGGTGATAGTTATAGTGCCGGGAAGTGCCTAAAACACACTCTAAATGCAGAATTCTGCACTTAATAACAAAATTCAGCATTTAATTATGCTAGTAATGTGCAAAAACTTGACAAAATGGTCCTAGATACTTTCCAAAGTGTTGGGAATTAAATGTGTCACAAAAGGTAATATAAAAGATGCTTTACGAAATAATTAAACACTTTAACGGAACGATACCCAACCGAACAACCGGACATTACCCGGAACACAAAAATATTGTCAAACACATTGTTTCACTTTTACTGAGCTAGTTATGGTACCCGAACACCCTAACACACTATATAAATATCTAGTAACTAAATCCCTAACAATTATACTTAGAATCTAACTAATTTTCATAACCTACCATTACAAGCTAACTAAAGACCCCCCCCCCCCAAACCGGTTGTGAAGTGGGGGACACCCACTTGATTTTATTGAATTGTTTAATATGTATGTATGGTACTAATGAAACATATTAACTAGTGGTTAACAAGGTGTAGGAGGATTATAAGAAAGACCATGAGACTTGAACCATCATTTTCATCCAACATATATTTCACAAAACTTTCCCTCTTCTCCCTCCTCCATTCACGGCCACAACCATCCATCATACTACCACCATTTTTGTTTCAAGATCAAGCATTTCAAGTGTACTTCAAGGTGTATCAAGGTGGTTTATGAAGCTCGGTGCTCACGGAACTTGAAGGACCTCTTCCGTTAGCTTTTATCCACTCCATCTTCAACATTGTTCTTCCCTAGCTTTAAGCTAGTTGTAAGATGCTTTTAAACTCTTGTTACTCCATAATTTTAGTGGTTAATAGTTGTTGTTTGTTGAAATCATATGAACACCAAATGAACATACCCCTAAAGTTTGAACATAAAGCTTTGCATAAAAATCATGAGATGAGAGATGGTAATACATGATAAATCTGAGTTATATAAACAATAATCTGCTGTAAATGACTTATGTTATGAGATAAATCGTTAATAGAATGAATGGTAATCGTATGTGTACATTTTAGTGGCGTTTAGACCATAAAAAGCATGCTGATTTGCATTTTCAGCCACCTTCAACTGGCTGTAAACAGATCATTCTAAATCGAAAAACTGATTTTCTGAAGTCTAAATTATGTATTTTCGAAAACGAAGCAAATTGCACTGGAATCATATTTTTTTGAGGTCGTTTACTATTTTTAAATACCCGTTCTGTAACAGCAGCTAAAGCTGAGTTTTTACTGCAGTAAATGGGTGATATGTTTTTAGTCATAACTTGAAATCTATGACGAATCAGCTCATGAAAATGGTACTGTAGATGACCACTGATGTCGTATTAATTCTCCCACTGGAATTTCGTCAATCGGACTTACGATAAATTTTAGATGAATTATTTCGTAGACTGCAGTCAGAAAGTGACAAATCTGATTGCAGTCCGGTAAATAATTTTTTATAAAATATTGGTAATGATTTGGATCCCGATATTTTTACACAATAATATTTGGATCGTATAAGACATTCTTTAAAAATTTGGGAATTTTTGGAATAAGATAACTATTTTATTAAAATGCCCGAAAACAGCCCAGTTTTGTATATTAAAAACTGAAATGATAAAAGTAGTATTTTGCACGTCTAAATGTTGGGTTGGTTATTTGAGAACGATCTAATGTGTCATATGTTAAAGAAAATGATATGCTATTTAGCATGGACATCTCCATTTACAAAGGATACTATGGCAAAATTTTCTGAAAATCCTAACACTTGGTAAATATTTTCTAGACAAGTGTTTACTAAAATATTTTAGACTATGTTTTTCGAACATAAAACTCGCCATAATTTTGTAGCAAAATACAAAGTATCGAAGGTTGGTTTTATACATGAAAATGGTTAAATATATATTTAGAATATATATTTTGTATTAAGACACACGTGTGGATAATTGTTGTTTTGTGGACTAGCTATATATATTTTCTAAGTAGGACTTAAAAATATATTTTCTTGGGTTTATTAAGAAGTATAATATTTTTGGGAAAAATATGTAATTCCTTGAAATGCATTAATTTGGACAAGATAAGTTTATAAATATTTTCCAAGTGAGACTCGAAAATATATTGTTTTGAAGTAATATATTGAGAATATATTGGCATATTATTATTTGGAATACTACACCGGGATACGACGCCAATACATGGCAAGTTATACAAACACAAGAATACGAATACACAAGTATGAGATACTCCCATCCTTGGGAAGAAAATGCGAATAACAACACTCGAGAAGTATTATTATAAAAACATATTGAAGACACTTTAAAATGTAATTCACAGGCACTAACCAATACTAAGACAAGGCACGACCCGTTCGTCTAATAGACATTAGCACATTGTAGGTAGTCGTGCTTGCTGAAGGGATTTGGGTTACGATACTGAAGACGCAATACTGTGAGTTCATGTCCCCCCTTTTCTCTTAACTGTTTTCAGTTTTATAACTTCGGGGGTGAAATACATGTTACAATTATTAAGGACATTTTTATACATGGTATGGTTAGCTTAAGGAGGGTTTGGGACGTTCAGATCATGTGAGTGGGTAGGTGGAACTTAAGGCCATTAATCCTCGTTGTAGGACCGAGGGTCATGAGTGATATATCTATTCGGGTGTAGCGAGCCCCACTCCTGAGTCCGCTGAGTGGACCATGAGGTGACTATGAGCCCGACGCCAAAATCTGCTAGGTTTGAGTCTTCCTGCATCACTTCACACATATCATTGGCTTTGCAACCCAATGGTGATCTCTTTTTCCTTAATTGCTACATACCAGGGATTTTCATACATACAGACACATTACAAAGGTTTATACATACTCACTTACACATGAACTCGCTCAACTTTATGTTGATTTTTCAAACTACATGTATTTCAGGGAATTAGCGGATCTGGAGAAGTATGCATAAGTCAAGCTGCGTTGAATAAGATGTCATCCAGGGCAGTAGGTTTGGGAGGTGTAACCCTTACCTGGACGGGTTGCATGTCTTAAACCTCATTTCATTAAAAGCCTTTTTGTTGTGTCTTATGAACACGTTTTAGACAAGTATGGTTTGTAAAATTATTTTAAGTATCGACTTTTCCAAACACTGATGTTGTAGTATTTTAAAACCTAATGAATGGATGAACGTCTTGTATTTTTATCATATAACATTGTTATGATTGTTGCTATGGTATTAAGAAGTTACACCAAATAAGCCCACGCTTCCGCAAAAGCCAGGGTGTGACAGCGAGAAGGTCTCATCATAATCAACACTTTGAGTTTGAGTGAAACCTTTTGCTACAAGTCTCGCTTTATAAGTATCCAAGTTACCATGCATATCGGTTTTCTTCCTGAAAACCCACTTACTTCCAACTACTTTGGAGTTAAGAGATGGCACAACCAATTCCATACTTGGTTGTCATACATGGATTGCATCTTTACGTTCATGGCTTCAAGCCATTTGTCATAATCGGATTTTGACATTGCATCATGGTATCTGGTAGGTTCACCCGAATCTACCACGTAGCACCCATCCATGAAAAATCCATATCTTTCAGGTGGACTACTAATTCTACCAGATCTACGAACGTTTTGTGTATGTTGATCAACCATTTGATCATCTTCAACAACCTCTTGTTGAGTGCTAGTATTAACCAAATGTGTATCGGCTTGTGGTTGTTGATCCTCATCAAGTTCCACTGTTCTACTAGTTCCTTCCACAAGGAACTTAGCTTCCAAGAACTTAGCATTTCGAGCAACAAATACCTTTTTGCTCTGTTGGATCGTAGAATTAATATCCTATACCATCTTTAGGATTGATGTGTGCAAAATGCAACATATAAATTACATCAATTGTGGCATAAAACTAACCCTTTTTTAGTACTAATGTTGGAAAAAGTGTGCTTTTGTCTTCCTTTTGTATTTTCAGGATTAAATGAGCTCAAATTAACAAAAGAAGCAAAAAGACAGCTAAATCTAACATAAATACAAGAAAAGGAACAAACGTGACATGCCCGACCCCACGACAGCATCTTCCCAAGCAAAACAAGAAAACAGAAAGCTGAACACGCCCCGTGCTCAGTGAACACGGGGGCGTGCCCAAGTGCCAGCAGAAAAGACAAAGCCGTAGAAGCTTTTATCGCCCACCACGGGGTCGTGCTCAGCGGACATGGGGCCGTGGTCAACTCTAAGATTCGCAGAATCTGGGAAATCTCGATAGTACATATTTGCTTCTGCACATGGGGGCGTGCCCAGTGGACACGGGGGCTTGGTCAACTAATGCAGACAAACTGCAATTAATGAAGAAAGAGATGAAGGATGGACACGGGGCCGTGCCTGAGCTTCTGTTCAGCCTATAAATAGGAGTGCTTGGCTCAAGTGCAAACCATCCCTTGGCACACCACCTCTCTCACACTTCATCCACCACCCACCACCACCATAACACCATCATCCACCACCATCATCTATTGTCCATCATAGAGTGTGTGAGTCGTCTCGGGATCCAAGATTGATTGTAAGAGTTCTTGACAAGCAAGGCCATGTTTGCCTAAGTCTCTTACATCACTTGGTGAAGACAAAGTTTCTAGTGTAATACTTTTTATTTTTAATCTTTTCGCACTTTTTACTTGGTTATGTATTAATGACTTTAATAACTAGTTTCTTATGTTGAAGGTGATTCTTCCTTATCGTTTGTCCGTGGTGTCTTGGCATTATTTTACTGTCTATATAAAATAAAAGATTTTCACCATTCATATCTCCACAGTCTATATGGAGGTATGTTGGCTACCTGGTCGGGGGTTAAGGGAACAGTTTGGTAAGAGTCTTGCCTTGTTCAGTGTATAGATCCTGCAAGGACCTGGGTCAAATTTAGTAGGACCTCCTTCAATACTTAACGGTATTGGATGGCGGGGGTCCAAACTCTTTGACCCCCTCATATGTAAGCTACTATTAATACTTTAACCCGGCTACTTAGGACTGTATCCCTGCTGACTCAGACTACTTAGCCGAGGGTAACGTCACCTTCAAAAGAGGGGCCTACCATAATATGCATTAATAACTTAATTAATTATCTTTCAATAATCCGACCCTTTAGGATTGTATCCTTGCTGACTCAAACTACTGGGTTGAGGGTAACGTCACCTTCAAAAGAGGGGCCTACTACAATAACTAAGATAATCTCTTAAAAAGTGCAAAAGTGCGGAAGTAATCAAAGGTTACACTATACACGAGTCGGAGTCAAGTGATTCATCTTGTCTATCTGTTTTTATTTTTATTTTATTTTCAGCATTTTAGTTAGTTTTATTTTTCTTAGTTTAAAACCTTTTTCTAACCTTTTGATTTGATTAGACGTTGAGGATAAACCGGTACTAAAAGCTCTTGTGTCCTTGGACGACCTCAGTATCTTACCAACACTATACTACGCTCATGATGGGTGCACTTTCCCATATGTGTGTTTAGTGTTAGTAAATATCGTGTTTTATAAATTTAAAACTTTGCTAAAAAAGTGTAAAAAGGGTTTAAAATATACTTAAACTTATATACACACTTCACACGCATCAAGGATATCCTACAAAAATACACTTAGTGGATCGTATTTCTAACTTGTTTGGGGTGTATTGCTTCACATAAGCTTCAAAACCCATACCTTTAAATATGATAATGATGGAGCCCTTCCATTCCACATTTCAAAAGGTGTCTATCCACTTTCTTGGTTTGGGCCATACGGGCCGCGGAGAGCAAAGTGTAACCCCAAAATGATAGAGGTAATGTGCTCCTAACCATCATAGATCGAACCATATCCAATAGAGTTCGACTCCTCCTCTATCAAAACGAAGAACTTTAAAAGAGTTGATTTTGTACTTCACTTTTTGAAGATTTTGAATGTTTCAAACCTTCTTCTTTGTGTCAAGTACACATAACCACAACTACTACAGTTGTCGGTAAAAGTAATGAAGTATCTTTCACCATTCCTAGTCATTGGCTTAAAAGGATCACATACATCCAAATGTATGATACCTAATAAATCTTTTGCCATTTCCCACTAAAGGGTTCCTTAGTCATTTTACCTTGTAAATAAGATTCACATGTATCAAATGAACCAACTTCATTTGTTTCCAAAAGACTTCTGTTTATATGACCAAGGCGATAATGCCAAAGATAGGTCTCACTCAAATCCATTTTGAGTTTCTTGGTGATTGCTTGGTACATTGAACTATCAAATGACTTATTATTATGAACCAATTCATAAATACCATTTGAAAGCATAGCTTTAAAGTAAAACATGGCATTCATCGGAATATAAATATAAATGTCAATGTTTACAAACTTTAAATCACAACCATATTGTCTTTAAAAGGGAAACTGAAATAATGTTCCTAGTCAAACTAGGAGCATACTAAATATTTTTCAAAACTATTTCCAAACCACTTGGAAGTTTCAAAACATAGTCTCCTAGGGCTTCAACTTGAACTTTCGTTCCATTGCCCATGAAGAGACTAATGTCTCCCTTCTTGTAATGCTTATTTCTTTTGAACTTTTGCGACAAATTGCAAACATGAGTTCCACATCTGGTATCTAATACCCATGTGTTTGAAGAAATAACATTAAAGTCAACATGTATCATAGTCATTGTACCTGAGGTTTGCCCCGCATCCCTCTTGTTATTCAACTCCTTGAGATAGGTTGGACAATTCCTTTTCCAATGTCCTATCTCACCAAACTCAAAGCATGGATCGTTCGTGGTAACCTTTGCCTTCTTTTGGTTTCGGTGGTTCCGCTTTAGCCTTTCTTTTCTTTTCCCTTTGAATTACCCGTTTCCATTTTCAACATTTGCTTTGGTGTCGGGGTGATGCCCTTTCTTGTTGCCACCCTCATTGATCGTTAAAATGGATAAAGCCCTTTTATCCATATTGAGCCTTTCGAGGTGATCAATGTGGCTTTTCATCTTAAAGACATAAGATGAGATCGATTGGGTTTCCTCCATTTGACATGCATGAAGTGCTCGAACCGTTTCGAAGCGTTCTACCATTGGGAACATTTCCTACAATTGGGTAATCATGTCGTATGCTCATGATGTTCAAAATCCTTTTGAATCTCGGGAACCATAATTCCTAACATGAGGTGAGAGGCTTGCATAATATCCTCGATATACTTAATCCAATCGTTATAGGCATCCTTATCTTCCATAAGATGTTCATCGGGATTAGGATCATTCAACACATAGGATATCTTTTCTTACTTGAGAACGATTCTTAAGTTTCGATATTAATCAATGAAATGTTATGATTGAGACGATCCTTTTTCAAGGATTGTCTTTAGTGATAGGTTACGGACGGTTTGGGTAATATTGTTAGCGGCCATCTACAAAATTTTACAAGGTTCAATTTTAGTATTTTCAATATTATTATATTTTAATCATTAATACCCTTTTATGTCTCATAGACAATTAATAATTAAAATCTAGAATCCAACGTTACATTTAAATATTGGTTAGGTGACCTTTATCCCATTATTTAAATTAACAAGGTAGTCAACGTTTGATAATTGCAACCCTCTGCAACTTCTAGCCATATGGGATCAGCTAAACATTTTTATGTTTAGTTGGCATGTTTAATCCCATCAACACCTTTTGTTCGCCATGCTTCGGTGACCCTAAGTTCATGGTTTCCAAATCAAGTCGTCCAACTTACACACACATGTGAGTTTATTCACATAAGTGGTTAGGTGACCTTTATCCCACAAACATGGTAAACCCACCTCGAATATACAAGTTCCCTCAAATGTGGTTAGGTGACCTTTATCCCACAATAGAGTTCCCAAGTGATTCGAGTGTTGTATAAAAGGATGGTGTTTGACTTGTTTTATAAAAGGGATTTTGAGTTTTCAAAATTCTAGTTTAGAAAACTTTATGTACCATACATTTGCATGCATTCAAATTCTTGGTACTTTTGTGAAAACAAAATTTTCAAGGTTCTTTTTAATAAAACCCATTTTATTATAAAAATCATTAATTTTTAATAACCTTTTATTAACCAATTTTAATGATTTTTTAAGAACCAATTTTAAGCTTGTTGTTGATTACTAGTTTGTTAAGCATGTATATCCAAATATCATCAAAACAATATAAATAAGCAACCACACAAGCACAACATACATAACAATAGGTGCATAACCATAGCCAACTATTTTGAGCAAACTTGTTAGCCGAAACAAGTGTGTCAAAAGGTCCTTCCTAAAGGGTGAATATTGACACAAATAATGTGTCGTTGAACTTCCACTTGATCCCGCATCCAAATGCTTCAAGTCTTCTTCTTGTGTTATGATTTCTCCACTTTCTTTGAGCTTCCAAATGTCTTTTATATTCAGCTCCAAACTCCTTTGGACTTCAAAAATGTGTTTTGGTTATCGGGCTAAAATCCCGTTAAGAACTATGAAGTCCTTTAGGCCCGAAATTAGCCAAAACCAAAACCGCATTTTTTTGTGTGCATCTTCTTTTACAAAAAAATATCTTAATACATTTTTTCTAGTAATAAAATGCACCTAATCTATTTATTTTACATACCAAATGAAAATAAATAAATTATATATTTTTACAAATGGAAGAACAAAATAATAATTATTACAACCTTTGAAATAATTAAATATAAATCACAAACACAAACATTCAACATATTCACACAAGGTCATGGCTAGGTTATGAACACTAAAATATATATCCAAATATATAAAATTCAAGAAGCAAAAATGGTTTCCTTTTTACAACCTACTTTTCAGTCAAGAATGAAAAAACCGAAAAAGTGGGTTTTTGTCCAAACAAACAAATCATCCAAATGACATAATTTTTCAAGATACTTTTATGCATGTATCAAAATAATATTGAAAAACAAAAGGAGAACCATAATGATAAATTTCGGCCATAGGGTTTAACCAAACCCGAAACCCGAAAATTTCATATCCTATGAAGCATGCACTCATATAAGCGGCTCTGATACCATTGTTGGGTTTTTCACATGTTTATCAAAGTTATTTTATCCTTATAAAATAAAAATGCAGCGGAATATAATTTAAAACATGTTTACTTTCAAGATATAAAACCCATTTTATATGTAAAACCCAATCCCGGATCCATTTACGAACATGCATGCTATCAAAAATTAAAACACAACCATAGGGTGTTTAGAAAACTACCTTCCAAGGAGTAAAGGATATGAAGAAGATGATGCTTCTTGAACGGTTGCCTTCAAGTGTAGAAGACCTCAATTTTGTATACCCCAAGCCTTCCAACAAACACTTTGATTTAGCTAGGATTTTACACTCATGAACTCACTTGAAAAATCCCTCATAATCAACAACCCATGGCCGAAAATCTTAGAGAGAAAATATGGAGTTCTTGCACTTCAAAAACAAACTTGAAAAACATTCTTGATCAACCACATGTTGGCCGAAAATTAGAGAGTCTTTTAACAAGTCTTACACTTGAAAAACTGAACTTGAAACCCTTGAATTAAAGACCCCATCACCAAAATCTAGAGAGAGTTTTAGTCATTCATTCAAGTTCATCTCTAATTGATTTTTCATACAAAATTTTCTTAAAGAAGGTGAGAGAAGATGCCACCCCATTTGCCCAATCAAGACCCATCTAACATGACAAAATTGCATGCTTTCTCATTGGACCAAAAGGCTTGGGAAGAACACCAGGGGGGGGGGGGGGGCTAGGCTTTATTTTTATAAAAAAATTTCAAAATTTTTCTTATAATAACAATTTAAGTCTTATATAATTTTATAACTTTTATAAAATTATAACATTACATGTTATAAGACTTACACTACTTTTATTATGTTATTTAACCCATTAAATAACAAAATAAAAATATTCTCTCAAAATAAATTATCCATATAATTTATTAGTTTGTCAAGTGCAATTATTTAGAAAACCAATTTCTAAATATTATAAGTGTTAATATTTATTTGTTTGATCATATCACAAATAAATATTATAAGTGTTTGTCTAGCTTGTATTTGGGTATGACTCGACTTGGATCATAACGTACTAGCCACATCAATTCAATATGTGTCTTGGGCATACAGAATCCAACAGGCAGACTGACAACGAGTGTCAATTGTGAGAATTGCACAACTCTCGAGTATGAGGCCGCTAAGACAACTCTTGTCTATGCATTGATACGTTTAGCCTCATCTATGCCGACTTTCTACTTTTGAGACAGCTGGAGCATGTGGTGAGAAAAGAAAAAGTAATAGTCGTCCTAAAAGAGGTACGTGTGGAAGGGCCGGATGTGTCAACGAAACCCTTGCACCTTGGAAGGATATGCTAGACATCAAGTGTGGTGCTGTGGCTCCAAACACTGATGGTTCGCTTTTACGTTCCAAGTGTAGCTTGTGATAGGATGGCATAGACTATAGATTTTAATTATGGGTTAATTTAATATTTATCAAATAGGATCGTAAGAGCCAATTTTAGTACATATTTAGTGGTGACATCTTGATGAACCCTTTCATCTCTCAGGACACTTAATTTTAAATAACCTATTAAAACTAAGTTTGTCGCGACTTGTATAACCATTTAAAAGTTAATAGTTTTAAAACTATTAAGTTATGAGTTTTAGAAAGTTAAAACTTGTTAAATTTCAAAAACTCTAATGGTTATTATTTATTTTAAAATAAACTATTTGTTTTATCACAAATATTTACAAGTTGTAAAAATCAATTTAGAAATTGTTATAATTGATTGTGAACATTTTAAAACACCTTTTAAAAGTTTGGTATTAGGTTGGTATGTTATATAACACCTTATATGATAAAAGAAATCATAATAGCAAAAATAAATATGTAAATATTTAGGCCATTTTGTTTGATCTTGCTAGAGCCAAATAGCAAGACCAAACTGGGTCACGGGGTAACAAACAACCACAAGGATGGACCTAGTGCATCTAGTTGTCTTTAGCACCTCCTTGATTCCTGTAATGTCTTCAGTTTTGTCTTCGGGTCTTCAACTTTATATTATAATATAAAAATATAACAAGAATTGAAACCCTAATCTATTACAACTTTGAGCCACAAAGTGGGCCAAAACCATAAAACAAAACAATAACAAAAATACAAGTACAAGGTCGGCCAGATTTACATATTCAACACAATCATATTGAAGTGAGCAATCTTTTGGTCAAATAAAACAAATAAAACTTTTGACCAAATAACTTTTTGCCCAAGAAATATTTAGATCTGAAACTTTAAACAAGTTAAAGTTTGAGATCTATAACCGGTTAAAAGGACCGGTTCCGATTTGCATGTTGTAAGCGTAGCTCTAATACCACTGTTGGGATTCAGCGGTGTCAATTTTACTTTTTATCAAAACGGGGTTGACATATTTTATTAATTAAATATATAATTAATAAAAACACAGCGGAATAAATATAAATAATTAACACCAAAAGTGAATCGAACAGGATCATGGTTACAAACATGCAAATACGATACATAAAATAATTAATCTACCGATGAGAAAAATTATACCTTCTGGTTAATAATTAACCGTGTGAGACACCGAGGTACAATGAACGAGTGCTAGAAAACGAACACAGATGGCGTGAGTAACAGCTCGCGGCAGTGCGGCAATCTTGACTTGACTATTAGACGTCACAAAAAGGAATTAGGTGAATGACACCTTTTTAGAGGTGGCGGCAGGCTTTTGTATTGTGATTGTCTCACAAAACAAAATGGTAAAATTCCCTTCTTTTTTTCCTTACGGCAGAAGCACACACAAAAGGAAAATAATAGAGATCAAATATATATAGTAATATATATATATATATTTAGGTTAACTAATAACCCTAATTATCTCTTAGGCCCCGAAGCCCAATATAATAAGTTCAAGTCCAGACGCGATACGAAGCCCGAAAAACAAAGTTTAATTAAATAAGTAATTAAACGTTATATTATTTATAACTAGTATAAATAATAAATTCCGTTTCTCGTGGATATATAATTATTCTAGATAATTATATATATTTCGTTCTGTTAATCGTTTGTGATCACCAGTTAATCGAGTTAAGTGGATTTAATGTTCGTTGCCCAATGTGTAACTCTTACGGGTCATAGCTCGGTCAGCAGCGTTGACTTATCGAACCCGTACATATAAATCCAACAGACTACTCGGTGTGGAGGGACTTCAAGAAGGGCATGAAGCTACACATGACAACCACGTCAGCATAGAGAGATTTCCCCTTCAAGCCCCAAAAAGCGAAGGGTGAGAGGGGGCGTGGAGCGACACGTGATAACCATTTTCTTTAAATAATTTATGTTTAAAAAAACAAATCAATAAAAAAACCCACCACCCAATCAACACCAGCCACATCATGAACATACCTTCCCCACACCCCATGACAAAGCCCATGCCACCACCTCCATGCCATTTGGGGCGGTGTGCTGGCGTTGGGGAAGGGCCCCCGCTACCCTTCCTCACGCCTACACAGTATAATCTTTAGGGATTTTAAAAAAGTTGTTAGTTAGATCTTAGAGGAGATTTTCTACAAAAGCTTTTAAGATTTTGATTTTTTTTTCTTTAACTACATTAATTTTTATAGAGCCGGGTTCACGTACGAATAGCCTTATTGTGTTGAGCATGCGAATCGAAGAAATTAAATAAAAAACGTTGAGGCATGACCGTAAACATTGTTAACTTTATTTAACTAGAGTAATTTACGTGATTACTCTAAGTATAAGGTTGATGATAATTACCCTACAATGATACTTGCTCTAATTATCACTTTAGAGTAATTATGTAATTATGCTGGATTCGAATACATTTATGCAAAATAATTGCTCTGGTTATAAAAAAGTATTTACGCTAGTTATATGCATTAGAATAGTTATCATATATGACTAGAGTAATTATAAATAAGTGTTTTGAGTTGTATCGGATTTACCCTAGAGTAATTATGTAATGACTTTAGATAAAAGTTGTTATTTTCAAAAAGAATGTCATCAGTTTTTTTCCTTCACTCCATATGCCTTATACAATAAATCACTTTGTAAATATAATATTTACACAATTTTTATAATTTTTACAGTTGAGAATAGTTTTCCATCTTAAAATCTTTATCACCGCTTAGTTTTTAACAACTTTATTCATCAATTCTAACTACCCACTCTCTAAGTCTTTTCATTCGCTTCCTAAGCCCCAACCAACCATCACTCGTCATGTCAAATTTGGCTCAAAGAACCCATTAGCTAGTAATATGGCTGTCCAAAAAGCTCCCGGCTTGGAGCTTGATCGGATTTAGATCGGAAAAAGCGTGCTCAATATGGCTCAGTTTGAAAGTGAGCCGAGCCGACTCGGCTCGGTTAGAAAGTGAGCCTAGCTCGGCTCGGCTCGTGACGAGCCAAATTGGCTCGGTTGGACTCGCTTGGTAGTTCGGCTCGGCTTAGCTCGAATTATTTACTTATAATATATTTTATTTGTATATACATATAATATATTACAAAAAAGTAATTATTATTTACAAGTATTTAGGCTTATAGTTTGATATCTATGACATATTTAAAGGTTGATTGCTATGCTAATAAACAAATATTGTATTTACTCGAAATATAAAACTTATTTTGCGTTGTTGAACGTGATTTTGGTTTGTAATGTATTAGGTTGAACTTATTTTGAATATGTTATTTTGAAGTATTTAATAATATTTTAGAATACTGAATTTTGAGAGCTATGTATTAATTTTTATTTTTAAAATCGAGTCAAACCAAGCTGAGCCGAGCCAGCTCGGTTTAAAACCAAGCAGAATCCGAGCTTAGATTTTCAGCTCGGTTTCAAATCCGAGCCGAGCCAGCTCGGTTTATAATCGAGCCGAGCCCGAGCCCGAGCTTGCCCTAGCTCGGCTCGGCTTGGCTCGGCTCATGAACAGCCCTAGCTAGTAAGTACTGGTGACGCCTACCCATGCCATAAACTTCATTTTTTAATTTTTTTTAATTTAAATAAAATCTCAAAATTTAATTTCATTAATAAAACTTAAAACTTAACCTTACATAAAAATAAAACCAAAAGCTTAACACCTTACATTAAAATAAAAAATAATACTTAAAACATTACATAACAGAAAACCTAAAACATTACATAAAATTAACATATAAAACTTAAACACAGGTCTTAATAATTTCCCACGCCGAAACGTGCTCAAAATCCTCGTCGTATGCGTGTTTGTAGTCCACTAACTTCCGCCTCTAAGAGCTCGTTGTGAGGATTTTCCACATTCAATAACCTGCTATGGAATCTTGAACACTTGAAACAAACAAACAAGAAACGTGAGTCTACTTGATCCACGGTTCGGGTGGTCTCACCAACGTGGATACAAAACTGGTGGAACACCCGGTTCCAAAAAGTAGCCCTTCCAAAAAGTAGCTCTTCCTCTATAGGATCAATTAGAGCCAAATTCCGATTTTGATTAATAAATCAAGATGAACACGCACAAGATAAAGCTTTAAACCCCTTGATTGATTTACAAAAGATGAATACAAATTAGTCCCCAAATCTCTCTAAGTGTGTTGCCTAAACCCTAATTATCTCTTTCTATTTATAGCCTAAACCAATTAGGCTAATTACGTTTAGGCCTCTAGAGATAATAACTTCCCAAAACGATCACTAAACATGAAAAACTAATTAGCTAAGATAATAAATGTATTTTGTCCAAACAAAATATATTTAATTAACCGAAGCAATATAACTATGAAATCTCGATCTTCCACACACCAATTCTTTCTTCCATCTTCTCGTGTCGACTTGCGTGTTAACTTTGATACGGGAGTATATTCTGAGGTGGGACACGTGAATAAGTTAAGTGCTTAAAATATTAATCTCGTATCTCGAATCAATTGAACTTTATGTGAGAATTTAAGTGGATCTGTATACTGACAATCTAAGTGAATCGTTTAGAACTTAAAGTGTTTATAGCTCAACAGTACTAGTGATTTGTCATAAACTAATATGATCCTGTGACACGAACTCAAACAAAAATATTGTCTGTAAATATTTCTTTACTGCTTTATGTTAAAGAAAAAGTACAAAAAGATTTTCAGTGTGTTTTAGCATAAACTTTGTAAAATACAAAAAGATTTTGTTTCTACTTTATTTTTCGACAACCGATGTCTGAAAGCTGAGTTTCAAAATCTAAGTATGCTGAACGTGTTTCTGAAAATAAACTAGTTCATTAAATTGATACTTGAGTTTTTATTTGAAAAATTACAAAAACAGTTTGTGAATCTCCAAGGTCATTAAGTTGGACTTGGATGATAATAGTGAAGATTTTGGACATTAAAATTGTCAAATCTATAAAGTTATTTGATAGGGGGGAATAGAGTCGAGTAATCCTGGATGATTACATATTGTTACATTTGTGCAATAGAGCCAAGTTTTCAATCCTTGGATAAATTGATCTTAAAATTGTCATATTTGAATTTTGGAGCCAGGTCATCGATTCTGGAAACAAAACACTTTCTCTGTTAAATATAAAATCCAGATTTCTATGAACAAATGATGTCCTGTGCAGATACATATTTGAAATGCTCCAGCTTATTCATGTTATATGTTTAGAGCTAGGATGTTGATCTTTAATTCTCAAAATTTTATAGATGGTTTGAGATTTTTGCAGATAAGAGAGCCAGACTACTATCCCGATAGCTGAGCTCAAGGGGGAGTCTGAAGACAAGCTTGAAGCAAGGGGGAGCTTGCATTCAAAGAGCCAGATAATGATTCCGGAAGAGCTTGTAGAACCAGGTGTTAATCCTAAAGCACAGAAGCTTAATGAAAGGGGAGCCTGAAGAAAGAAATCAAACGATAGAAAGAGCTAAAGCTGAAGATAGTAGCAGATCCACGGGGATTCTGTTAGAGATTGGGGAGTCTGTGTTGCTGACTATGTCAACATTACTAAAAGACTCAAAGAAAGACAAAAAGCTATGAGATTGACCGCAACAATATCCAAGGGGGAGTCTGTGAGTGCATATGTCTATCGCTCGCGTTAATCACGTAACGTAGCTGCATCGAATGAGACTAGACTGGTGCTGCATTGAAGAGAACAAGTATTGAAGTAAGAGTAGCTTCGTACGAAGCCACTAGCTTCATACAAAGGCACTAAATCAGGCTTCGTACGAAGCCATTGTACTATATATATGTGTGTTGAGTCTTTGTCTAGTAGAACTTCTTGAGCAACTTTGAGGCGAAGCTCTGCTCGTTTGTTTTTGCGTTATTGTACTTTCATATTCAGTGATAGAAAACATTGATAATTACATCGGAGTGTCCGATCCACACACCTACTTGGATTCCGCACATTATACGTGTTAGTAAGCATTCAATGGAGAAGGAATCGATCACGATCATGAATTCACACATAAGTTATATATACAAAAAGCACTTAGTAAACACATATGCCATACATATTATTTGAGAAAACGGTTAGCACATATGAATCACCCCAAAACATTTGAAAATGGAAAAAAAGTGGGGAACTATGTACTCACTTTGAAAATTATTTTGTATGCATAAACCATAAATAATGTTGTGAAATCTTGAAAATAGTAATAGGCACATATGAATCACCCCAAAACATTTAAAAACGTAAAAGAGGGAAACTATGTACTCATGTTGAAAATCATTTTGTATATATAAACCATATATATTGTTTTGAAATCTTGAAAATAGAACTAGGCACATATAAATCACTCCAAAACATTTAGAAAACATAAAAGAGGGGAACTATGTACTCACAGGTTTGCGTAGATGTCTTGCCTAATCATGTCTAGCAAAGCTCAAGTGATTCAAGTGTTTCCTAATAATTCGGATAATTATTAGGTTAGTGTGTATTGTGGCTTAAACGGAAGAACGGATAGAATGAGGTTTATCAACCAAATGAGTGAAGGATCTCTTGTAACATGTTCATAATACCTTACATTTTGATTTGGAAAGTGTCTATAGGTGCTTTGACCCATTACGACTTGTTAAAATGGTTTACGGTCACTTTAACGGGTCGTATGTGTAATTACGGATCTGGATGGTCGAATGAGTCTAGTCAGATATGTCAAAACACGTTTATTAAAGTTGTATGATTAGTTTAGATGTCAAAAATATAGCTCATATAGGTCTAAAATTATTTTACATAAAAGGGTATTTTTGACCTTTTAAAAGTATCAAAATTGACTCGCCATTTAACTAATCAAACGACATGACCATAAGGTATAACCTCATAGGGTTATTCCGTATATTACTATGGTCATATAAATGGGCTCGGTCGGATCCTAAGGTTGACCAAACGGGTCAGCTTCGAAAGTCAAAGCAGAAGTCAAACCGCTCGACTTTCGACTAAGGAATAAGCTGTCACACCCCGACCGCGTAAAACAACAAATCGCGGCGGAAACATCGGGGCGTGTTGTAACAGAATTAATTGTTTCAAATCCATGGCAATTGAAGTTTCGTTTTATTGATTAAAAGTGTTACAATGTCTTAACAAACAAGGAAATACAACATAATTAACTAGTCTTGCATCTTTTATTGTCACTAAAGCCCAAGTCTGTCTATGTGTATCTTGTCCATCTTATGCAACAGTTCCTGAAAAACACATGTGAAAATATGGTACGTCAGCATAAAAATGCCTGTGAGATACATAGGTTTTGTGAAAATAAGATTCATGACTTATGATTGAGAAAATGTTTAGTCATGAACCTTGTTATTTGCTTTGTTTTGTAAATCATTTGAAAAACAATGAGTTCAGATGATATGTATAAATAAGTGAATAATGTATGGTTAAATGAATAACCATAGTAAAATGGATTTGTATAAGATAAGTTGTTTGTAAAACAATGTCTTGTGAAAAGTATGTTATTTGTATAAAATGTTATATGTCTCAAACTGAAATGATTCAAATAACGCTACAATATGTAATACCACACAAACACTTATATATAGGAAGTACCAGCGGCGTATCCACCATGTTTGTATCATATTACACACGCATCGTTACTTAATCACTTAATCAAACCAAACCAACCAATGTAAAATGTTCATGTCAAGATGTAAATCATGTCAAAATGTCTATGTCAAATATCCATGTCAAATGTCTATGTCAAGTATCCATGTCAAATGTCTATGTCAAATATCCATGTCAAATGTCTATAGTCCAAAAGTAGTCAAGTAATGTATAACCAAAATGATATGTATGGTAAGTAAAATGTAGACTACTTAAACCATAAGTAGAAATGTACAAAACAAAGTATTGAAGTAAAACTTGGTTTAAATCAAAGTTATGTTTTGTAAGATATATGCATGCTATACTGAATATGAACATTTATGCGGTATTGTGAAAATTCATACATCCAAGCCTTGAGACAGACGGATAACTATGTAAAAGTGAGTTATCAAGAGAATATGTATTCGGATTCGGTCATTCCTTTCATCCCCTTTCCCTGGGATGTCCGGAACGGGATTTGTCAAGTCCTATGGTACCACTACCTACTACCGAGCGGCATGATCGGTGTTAATGAATGTATAGTATAGTTTAAACAAACCAAATGTCATACCAAAATGTAAGCATGTTTTATGAAGATAATGTACCTAGTATGCTAGAGTAAACATACATGGTAGAGCTGTAAAACAATGTGTCCATATGTTACTGGAACATATGCAACAGAGATGCAGTATAAAACAATGTACTAAGTATGCAAAGTCATCATACAAAGTAGAAAAGTCATGTAAATCAATGTGCTTAGCATGTTATCAGTCAACATACATAGCAGAAAAGTCATGTAAATCAATGTGCTTAGCATGTTATCAGTCAACATACATAGCAGAAAAGTAATGAAATCATGTACTATAATGTACTAACAAACATAGTCGGTATATGATGTGAAAACAAGAAAGCATGAAAGTAACAAGTAGGCACATGTGTTCCACCCCAAAACAGTTTAGAAAACAGTAAAAGAGGGGTCTATGTACTCACTTGAGATTGCTCAGTAGTCCTTGAGTAACAACCAAACAATGCTAGAGATCGCGGAATATCAAACGGCACCTAATATAGGTAACTACATTAATAAACCGGACCTAAATCGGAAGACTGGGTAGCATTAGGGTTTGTAAACCAAACGAGTGTGGAGACTCGTGTGATATGGTTTAACAAAGCCTACATACTAAATGAAACCTAACATAACTGTCTACGACCCATTACGACCCGTTTGGGTAGCTTATGCTACTTTAACGTGTCGTGCGCGTGAAACGCGTTCGGACCGCCTAACTAGTCCTATGACAAGTATTATATGCCTAAACATGTTAAATAATCAGTTACATGACAAAATTTTAGGTTACATATGCTTAATTACCAATTATACATGAAAAGGGTATTCTGGTAATTTACCTAAGGCATATAAACTACCTATCATACAACTACTTAAACGTCGTGACCATAAGGTATAACCTCGGAAGGTTATTCCCTACACTATGGTCACCTAATGGGTTTGGTCGGATCCTAATGATCGACCAAACTGGGTCGGGTTCGAAGGTATAGGCGATTTATTAGATCGCCTACCCTACGACCCTAGACAACGTGGTAATCAGTGGGCATAGTCCCAAGGGACTATGACCAACGTGATTACAATCACGTTGCGAAGTTCAAACGAACTTCGCATTGACCATTACTGGTCAACGCAGAAAGTCAAACAAAGTTTGACTTTCAGACTCGATAAAACAATAAAATAAGGAAAAGAACGAAAGAATACTTACGAAGGGTCCAAGAATGGAAGGTTTGGATCCGAACACTCTCAGGTATGAAGTGTTAAACACGACAACTTAGAGAGCAAGTTCAGATTCAAAGGTGTGAGTTTTTGGTTGTGATGTTGGTTAGTATTTATAGGAAATGGTCCACCGCTAGGATCGTTTCTTGGAAAAGGAGGCAATGATCAAGGCCGTACACTTGTCGGAATGTTATGGTGCCACAAATGCTCCATAACTTAGTGATTAAGCAAGTTGCAAACATGTGGTTGTGGTTAAACCTGCTGAAAACAGGCTGTTAAACATTGCACCTGGTCTGCAGACCCCATACGCATCGTATGGTATACATACCATACGCATCGTATGGTGCAAGTTTGGCAGAATTACAGTTTTGGTCCCTGAACTGTATTTTGGCCATTTTTGACACGTTTAAGGCCCGTTAACCCCATTTCAAAGCTCTAAAATGAAGTTAAAGTATAGGGAACTTAAAACATGCTCAAAAATATCTCGGATGTCGGTTCGTTTAGCCGTACGAACGCGATGTTCGCTTAATTACGACGGAATGCGCATAAGCGCGAAAAACGATCCAAATGACGAAACGAACGGATTTTTCTTAAGGCGAACACTAAAATAAAATGTAGTCATGCTTACATAAATTTTTGGATGTCCGAATGTATGCAGAACGTGAGTTACGCGTAAAGATGCAAACTTGTGCACTTTTTGACACTTTTAGTCCCTGAATGACCCTAAAGTTTATTTTAGCACACCGAACCCCTCAAAGCCTATTTCTAAGCTATGTGAAGGATATTTAGGGTATGTTTAACTTATGGTCATGCTCCGGAAGGTCTGTTACAGTTCAAATTGGCATACTTTCGCAGTTTGTCAACTTTAGTCCCTGTAAGCGATTAAACTTTGATTTCACCACACCAAACCTTCCAAAACTTATATCTAAGTTATGTAAAGGTTATTTAAGGTATGTTAAACCTATTTCACTATTCCGGAGTGTTTGTTGCATTAAACTGGTTATATTTACGCATTAAAGCGCGTATAACCTTCCAAAAAGCGATTTAGAGTTTGAAATCGAACAAGAGTTGATATGTGCAAAAGATACACATATTTATACAAGTCCAAAGTATGAAATGCAATATTTCATTGGTTTGGCATTTGTTTGATGGTTGAAATGACACAGGTGTTACAGTCTCCCCTACTTTAGGAAATTTCGTCCCGAAATTTATTTAGAGGAAACTTGTAAGAGTTTAAAACATGAAGTTGAAAAGATCAAACAACATTGGTTAGGGTTCTTGAACTTCTAGTAACCTTAATAACATTATGTTTGCAATGTAAGAGGGACACTTATATACAAGTATATGAAGCGTCATTGGTGCGTCCACCATGCCTCCATTACATCGTTCTCATTTTGTTATTGTTGTCACTATCGGTTCCTTCACATAATAAATCTTACTGGATTTCTGTGCACTAAATTTCATAATTATGTGCGCATCCATAATTAGAGAATTCCTTGCACAGTTCACACAGTCTATTTTATAATGTGTAGGGTAAAACCAAATGAACAATCCTGTGATGAGCGTGACTTAGACCGCCATAGAGTCCTTTAGACTAAATCAATAAATGATTTAAATAGACTATCAAGGAGTCTGTCCAGCTACATCACTAGATGTCATTCTTTAACCAAATTGTGAATCAATCTTTTTGATTAGACCACTAAAGGGTCTCTAATGAATCATGGAGCAGTACTATATAATCCAAGGGTCTTAACTATTACATAGAAGCCCATTAAGGATTGAAGGTAGTACCTTTTGAATATCCTGCTACGAATCTCTCATATGAAGATATGAAAGATCCTGCAAGGATTTGGATAACGAATATCCAGAGTATTAAAAACACAAAAATGCATAAAAGAAAACATAAGATGAATAAACACATAGTCACATAACCACAAAATTGTTTGTTAATTTGTCTTGTAAATTGCGTACATGCATTTAAAGCACACTAGGAATCCCTTCCGTGGATTTCATTTGGTACTTTAAACGTTATCAAGAATCCAACTATAAAGATAGAAAGATTCAAAAAGAAAATTCGACTTCGATTATCTGGAACCGAAGTGTTCGAATTAAGGTACATAAGGAATCCAATTAAGGACTCTGATTTGAATAATAATCATCCACAAGGATCTAATTGTGAGGATAAAAAGATCCCATATGGATTTAAAAGTTGGAGATGTTTTGAAACCTTGCACTGGACGTGCTTAGGTCAAAACATGATGTAAAATGCTTAAGAAGTTGAGATGCTTGATATGTCAAGGCGACATATGAAGCAGAATTTTGAAGGTTAAGTCAATGTATGAGGAAAAATATTTTTGAAAACTATGCATGGGGTTCTTTTAAGAAAAATGTGTTTAACGTTTTTGAAACCTTATATATAATACTTTTTGAAATCATAAAGTAGGTGTATTAGGTAGATATATTTACAAAAAATGTTTTAAAATCATGCGAGATGAATTTTGAAATTATGTATAAGGTTTTTGAAAGACATGAATGATGCTTTTCGAAATCATGCACTTGATCAGAAAATGTATTGTGTTAATATTGTCTTCAGACTGTATGAAATATTTTGAAATTAGAAAGGTTGGTTTTGATAACATGGCCAATGTTTTTTGAAATAACATAGACAATGCATCTAGAAATTTTTTTTTCAAACTATATGAAATGTTTTGAGATCATGAAGATTGTTTTGAAATACTTGTACTGTGACTGTTGAAAAAATCAAAACGTAATGGGTATGAGATTTGAAAACACCCTTAGTTATCTAACCAAGGATTTAAAGGCACAGATGTGCGAAAAGCACGATTACTCATAATGTCACTTAATTTTCTGTACTATGTTTCTTAGAGTGAAACGAGTACTTAAAATTTTTTTTTTGAGGGAATCATGAGCAATCATTTGAAAGAGAGAAATCACAAGAGTAGTTTGTAAGGTACATAGTTCCTTGATGTAGGTATCATAGGAAAAGCCATACACACCTAGCAGGGGGTTGAGCTGGTTGGTTGGGGACTGCTTTACCATTGTGAGCGACCATGGCGAAGTTCTGAGAAGCCTTTCGCTTCTTTGACTTCTTAGGGGATCGTTCATCCATGGTCTTTGATTCCTCGATTGGTTTATTGGCTGATGGTGTTGTCGCCTGACTAGGTCCTGCCTGTCTTGGTGACTCTTGAGTGGCTTCATCCTGGAGATGATACATGGCAGTAGCTAATTCAACAGTCTTCAGGACTACTTCGCCTATTCGCTGAGCGAATTTGGCTGCTTGCTCAGATATCTGGGCGTCCTCGTGATGAAGAGACATTCTTGAAGAAAAAGAAAGGCAGAGGAAGAAACGAGTGAAAGGTTATTGGATAATCAATACAGAATGGTAACGGATGAAAATTGTGATCATTTGTTTGTTACCTAAGGCAAACAAATGAGATGGTGACAATTCAAAGTAAATAGGTCAAAAATAATGTATCGCGAAGACATGCTCGCCTATAAGTGAACACTCATCCCAAGAATTCCCAGGTAAGCACAACTGGTCTCGCGTCTGATGAGATGTATACGAAGTGCTTGCCTAGCCAGAAAACCCAGAATACAGGCATTCACCCTTCCAGTTTGCACGTGTTCACATTATTTAAAACCCAAAACCTTGACGAAGTTTTGAAAACTCAAAGGGGTTCAAAACCATATAATAGAGAGTTCAAAACCTAGTAATCAATCATCCTAGAACAGATGATTAGTTTTCAAAGCGGTTTTGAAATTTATGTTCTTGTTGTGGTCGTCGCCTAAGGATAGGTGACGGTATTGTTTTATGACTAAACGCAAGTAAACTCGCGTTAGGGTCCTAAGAAAGTTATAGACTAGGTCAAAGCATTACTAATAACCTAATTCCCTATAACCATTGGCTCTGATACCATCTTTTCTGTCACACCCCGACCGCGTAAAACAACAAATCGCGGCGGAAACATCGGGGCGTGTTGTAACAGAATTAATTGTTTCAAATCCATGGCAATTGAAGTTTCGTTTTATTGATTAAAAGTGTTACAATGTCTTAACAAACAAGGAAATACAACATAATTAACTAGTCTTGCATCTTTTATTGTCACTAAAGCCCAAGTCTGTCTATGTGTATCTTGTCCATCTTATGCAACAGTTCCTGAAAAACACATGTGAAAATATGGTACGTCAGCATAAAAATGCCTGTGAGATACATAGGTTTTGTGAAAATAAGATTCATGACTTATGATTGAGAAAATGTTTAGTCATGAACCTTGTTATTTGCTTTGTTTTGTAAATCATTTGAAAAACAATGAGTTCAGATGATATGTATAAATAAGTGAATAATGTATGGTTAAATGAATAACCATAGTAAAATGGATTTGTATAAGATAAGTTGTTTGTAAAACAATGTCTTGTGAAAAGTATGTTATTTGTATAAAATGTTATATGTCTCAAACTGAAATGATTCAAATAACACTACAATATGTAATACCACACAAACACTTATATATAGGAAGTACCAGCGGCGTATCCACCATGTTTGTATCATATTACACACGCATCGTTACTTAATCACTTAATCAAACCAAACCAACCAATGTAAAATGTTCATGTCAAGATGTAAATCATGTCAAAATGTCTATGTCAAATATCCATGTCAAATGTCTATGTCAAGTATCCATGTCAAATGTCTATGTCAAATATCCATGTCAAATGTCTATAGTCCAAAAGTAGTCAAGTAATGTATAACCAAAATGATATGTATGGTAAGTAAAATGTAGACTACTTAAACCATAAGTAGAAATGTACAAAACAAAGTATTGAAGTAAAACTTGGTTTAAATCAAAGTTATGTTTTGTAAGATATATGCATGCTATACTGAATATGAACATTTATGCGGTATTGTGAAAATTCATACATCCAAGCCTTGAGACAGACGGATAACTATGTAAAAGTGAGTTATCAAGAGAATATGTATTCGGATTCGGTCATTCCTTTCATCCCCTTTCCCTGGGATGTCCGGAACGGGATTTGTCAAGTCCTATGGTACCACTACCTACTACCGAGCGGCATGATCGGTGTTAATGAATGTATAGTATAGTTTAAACAAACCAAATGTCATACCAAAATGTAAGCATGTTTTATGAAGATAATGTACCTAGTATGCTAGAGTAAACATACATGGTAGAGCTGTAAAACAATGTGTCCATATGTTACTGGAACATATGCAACAGAGATGCAGTATAAAACAATGTACTAAGTATGCAAAGTCATCATACAAAGTAGAAAAGTCATGTAAATCAATGTGCTTAGCATGTTATCAGTCAACATACATAGCAGAAAAGTCATGTAAATCAATGTGCTTAGCATGTTATCAGTCAACATACATAGCAGAAAAGTAATGAAATCATGTACTATAATGTACTAACAAACATAGTCGGTATATGATGTGAAAACAAGAAAGCATGAAAGTAACAAGTAGGCACATGTGTTCCACCCCAAAACAGTTTAGAAAACAGTAAAAGAGGGGTCTATGTACTCACTTGAGATTGCTCAGTAGTCCTTGAGTAACAACCAAACAATGCTAGAGATCGCGGAATATCAAACGGCACCTAATATAGGTAACTACATTAATAAACCGGACCTAAATCGGAAGACTGGGTAGCATTAGGGTTTGTAAACCAAACGAGTGTGGAGACTCGTGTGATATGGTTTAACAAAGCCTACATACTAAATGAAACCTAACATAACTGTCTACGACCCATTACGACCCGTTTGGGTAGCTTATGCTACTTTAACGTGTCGTGCGCGTGAAACGCGTTCGGACCGCCTAACTAGTCCTATGACAAGTATTATATGCCTAAACATGTTAAATAATCAGTTACGTGACAAAAGTTTAGGTTACATATGCTTAATTACCAATTATACATGAAAAGGGTATTCTGGTAATTTACCTAAGGCATATAAACTACCTATCATACAACTACTTAAACGTCGTGACCATAAGGTATAACCTCGGAAGGTTATTCCCTACACTATGGTCACCTAATGGGTTTGGTCGGATCCTAATGATCGACCAAACTGGGTCGGGTTCGAAGGTATAGGCGATTTATTAGATCGCCTACCCTACGACCCTAGACAACGTGGTAATCAGTGGGCATAGTCCCAAGGGACTATGACCAACGTGATTACAATCACGTTGCGAAGTTCAAACGAACTTCGCATTGACCATTACTGGTCAACGCAGAAAGTCAAACAAAGTTTGACTTTCAGACTCGATAAAACAATAAAATAAGGAAAAGAACGAAAGAATACTTACGAAGGGTCCAAGAATGGAAGGTTTGGATCCGAACACTCTCAGGTATGAAGTGTTAAACACGACAACTTAGAGAGCAAGTTCAGATTCAAAGGTGTGAGTTTTTGGTTGTGATGTTGGTTAGTATTTATAGGAAATGGTCCACCGCTAGGATCGTTTCTTGGAAAAGGAGGCAATGATCAAGGCCGTACACTTGTCGGAATGTTATGGTGCCACAAATGCTCCATAACTTAGTGATTAAGCAAGTTGCAAACATGTGGTTGTGGTTAAACCTGCTGAAAACAGGCTGTTAAACATTGCACCTGGTCTGCAGACCCCATACGCATCGTATGGTATACATACCATACGCATCGTATGGTGCAAGTTTGGCAGAATTACAGTTTTGGTCCCTGAACTGTATTTTGGCCATTTTTGACACGTTTAAGGCCCGTTAACCCCATTTCAAAGCTCTAAAATGAAGTTAAAGTATAGGGAACTTAAAACATGCTCAAAAATATCTCGGATGTCGGTTCGTTTAGCCGTACGAACGCGATGTTCGCTTAATTACGACGGAATGCGCATAAGCGCGAAAAACGATCCAAATGACGAAACGAACGGATTTTTCTTAAGGAGAACACTAAAATAAAATGTAGTCATGCTTACATAAATTTTTGGATGTCCGAATGTATGAAGAACGTGAGTTACGCGTAAAGATGCAAACTTGTGCACTTTTTGACACTTTTAGTCCCTGAATGACCCTAAAGTTTATTTTAGCACACCGAACCCCTCAAAGCCTATTTCTAAGCTATGTGAAGGATATTTAGGGTATGTTTAACTTATGGTCATGCTCCGGAAGGTCTGTTACAGTTCAAATTGGCATACTTTCGCAGTTTGTCAACTTTAGTCCCTGTAAGCGATTAAACTTTGATTTCACCACACCAAACCTTCCAAAACTTATATCTAAGTTATGTAAAGGTTATTTAAGGTATGTTAAACCTATTTCACTATTCCGGAGTGTTTGTTGCATTAAACTGGTTATATTTACGCATTAAAGCGCGTATAACCTTCCAAAAAGCGATTTAGAGTTTGAAATCGAACAAGAGTTGATATGTGCAAAAGATACACATATTTATACAAGTCCAAAGTATGAAATGCAATATTTCATTGGTTTGGCATTTGTTTGATGGTTGAAATGACACAGGTGTTACATAAGCACTAACTAGAAATGACGAGCTAGACATGGTAAAACATGTCTAATAATGTTACAAAATTGATTTGGCATCAAAACTTTAAGTTTTAATCCCCAAAAGCTCTTTCGTCGTAAAATGCATTTTTATGCATTTTTGAATTTTATTTTCTAAAAGTTTGACTCGTTATTTCACCTACTATACGTGATGATCTGAGGGTGTAATCGCGAGGAATTAACACCTAGGTTATTACGATCACGTAGCAAAGTTCAATTTGAACTTTGACTTGACCAAAAAGGCCATAACCGAAAGTTAAAGCAAAAATCAATTTGCTTGACTTTTGGCTAATAACTAGCTAAGAAAATGAAATAGACTAGGAGAAACACTTACTTGTGTTTATAAGAAGGATTAAAACTATGGAATGAAGGCCTCAAATGCAGAAGCAAGCTCCAAGAGAGATTTAAGAAGTGAAGAATGAAAGGTGTGAATAAAACGCAAGAACATTGACCTATTTATACTAATTTGGCATCAAGGAGAGCTTGACAAGTGCTATGTGAGGTGTCTTGATGTTGCTTAAAGTTCTAACAAGTGTTAAGACCAAATTAAAGGTGGCAAAGATGGTGCTAGGTGTCACAAATTGAAGCAAAGTGTGGAACTTGGTGAACAAGCAATTTTATTCAACTGGGCATGTAATGCGGACCATATTGCTCAGGTAATTCGGTCTGCATTAACCCCTGGCAGATATAAGTTTGTTTTTTGAAATTTTCAACCCCTGGACTTGTATTATCAGCCTTTTGACATTTTTAACCCTTTTAACTTGTTACTTAAGCTTTATGAAGGGTATTTAGGGTATGTGTAACTTATATCTTTTTCTCAGAATGTATGTTACATTAAATTTGATTATGTTTAAATATCGGTTAATGAAATACTTTCGAAAGAAATAAAAAAGTTTTTGAAAGCTCGAAATTTTCGTGGGGGTTACAGCAAGGACCTTAGGCGCGCAAATGTTTAAACCCTCTTGCGGACCGCAAGAGGTTAAGTGTTGCGGATCGCAAGGGACTCTCAGTGGAATTTTTTTTGCCTTTTTCACATTTTCAGCCCCTCAACTTTTATAAACGCCCTTTTAGATTATTTCCATATCTCTCCTTTAACATATCTGAGTTATTTCCAAGGTGATACTTTTAACATAACCTTATCTTTAATTTGGAATTTAAGTGGTTTCCTCCTCTTGTCAACATAACTTTTTTGCCTATCTTGGGCAGCTTTGAGCCTATCGCGTATTTGTATAATCTTATCCGTAGTTTCAAGAACTATCTAAGGGCCAGATAACTAGCTTTCTCCAACTTCGGCCCAACATATGGGTGTTCTACACTTTCTTCTGTATAAAGCCTCAACTGGAGCGGCATTTATACTAGTGTGATAACTATTGTTATAGGAGAATTCAATCAATGGTAGGTGGTCATCCCAACTACCACCTAAATCAATAACACTTGCTCTAAGTGTAATAAACCGACTTTTCGGATCGTTACCCATTTGCTTTTGCTTCGATTTGTAACCACATTGTATTCCGAGATTCGATATAAATAAAGGGTTATGTTATACTAAATACGTTTTTCATCACACCGCACCACTACATGTTTAAAACGCTTTATATTCGCAAACGCTTACGCAACATGAATTACAGAGAATCACGCTACTTAAATTACCGAGTGTGTTTGTTTGGTTACCATACGCCTCCGCATTCGCTTATCACGACTAACACGCTAAATCGCAAACGCTGTTATTAGTAGTAGTAATGTTATGCTGTGTGTTCTTATGTGCTTTACTTGTGTGTGCTTATTATGTGTATTGTTACTCGCAAACGCTATCGCAACGCAAACTCAATGCTACTCGCACAACTCGATTTATCACTCTAAAATGCAACACAACTCGAAACTCAGTGCTACGCTAAAATACTTAAAGTACCAATACTAACTAACACAACAAAACGCATTAAACAAGCATCCTATATGCGAAAACAAGGAATTCCCGCACAAAACAGCACCTTCGAACGAAGCCAAGCGGCCTCGTACGAAGGCAGCTGGTTCGAACTAAGGGCTGTTGTGCGAACCCAGCTTCCCTATAAATACCCAAGCCCCTCCTCATTCATTCTCACTTGCTGATTTCATACCGAAACTTTGTCGAATTGCTGTTTGACCATTTTCAAGTAAGATTTAACAGTTTTATTCAATTATACAACGTTTTCCAGTTCGATTTCCAGAAGAATCACTTCAATTTCATCTAAAACTCTTATGTTCTCACTTAAAACTTCATCTTTTCACTTAAACTTCTTCTTTTCTTCATAAATTCTTGTTTTTACACAAAAATCTTCATCTTTTTCATCAAACCTTCTTCTTTTACAATAGATTTACACTTAACCGAGTGTATTGGGACAAGCTACGACTTCCCAAGTTAGAAATCTATTGATTTCACACACACCTAGTGCTACATATAAGTAAAAACCTTTCAAAACTTTCTTAAACTTAAATTTTACACCAAAGCGAACCAAAAAAGGCATGTATATCGCTCACTGAATAGTGGAATGAGGTAATGTCAAAACTAGCTTAAAGAGGACTCGGAAACACATCCGATTCAGGCGAAAACACAGCACCGAATGCCAAAAACAGCCACATTTGCGAACTGGACTGTCCTGTGCGAAGCTAGCTTCGTACGAAGGCACTGCCTTCGTACGAAGGCACATGGCCTCGTACGAAGGCACATGGCCTCGTACGAAGGCGCTACCTTCGTACGAAGGCACTGGTCTTACACCTAGCAGCCCGATTCCCACTAGTGACGTAATCAAAGACCTCTCCGACTTTAAGTTTAATCAGTAGCTTAAGGTTGGAGGGATGAACACTCGATTTTCCAAAAACACACGCGAAGACACTCGATTTTGGACAACGGAAGCCCCACGTGTGCGAAGACCCACCTTCGTATGAAGGCACACCTTCGTACAAAGGCACCAACTTCGTATGAAGCTTCTATTTCCCACCGACACTCCGATTTTCGACCATTTCAGCACTTTAGAGGATTTACGCTTCTGTTCCCGTACGCAGGCTGAACCGGTGCTCCCTTCAATCCATTGAGGATCATGTTTCTTGATTAGTACACACTCTTTGAGTATACTCGAACCCATTTTCATTTAACACACTTTTGGGGGTTATGTACGTTCTCTATCAAAACACAACGCAAACACTTTATAAACGCTAATCACTCCCGCATGCTATACCTGATTTGTTGAATGCTTGTTACTATGCTTACACAATGTTATGCCAGACCACCTTTAGTAACGATAATACTATAGTTTGGACTCATCACCTGTTGTGACAGGGGTTGCTAAGGATCACATTACTTTACTTCAAGTGTTTACTTCGGTGAACATGTGTCGCGCATACTCTACATCGCAGTCACGTGGTTAGGTTGTATCATTGTTGGTAGTTACATGCTTTGCCCGTTACGTGTTACATGATGGTTATGTGTAAACGCTTTTTGTACTATATCTATGCAAACTTGTGTACTCACCTTTACTTTATGTATTGACTTTTATTTTAATGTATGTGGCAAGTTGATGGTCTGTTTGCTGCAATGGATTAGGAAGTCTAGAAACCCGCAAATAAAATCTAGGTTGTCGGACTTGTTTTGTTTAAGAGATGTGAACTCTGTGATGACTGTTTTTGAAATATTTGTTTATTGGTATGGGACAATGAACCTTTTAAATATTGTTATTTAATAGTTGTTATGGATTCTCTTGAGCAATCTGGTTCGCCTAATGCCGCGCCCTGATGTTTCCGCCATCGGTTGGGGTGTGACAGATTGGTATCAGAGCCATAACTATAGGGAATTAGGTCGAGTCATGTAGAATTGACCTAGTCTATAGTCTAAGCACCCAAAACAGACCCTTCGTACGAACCCACTTAGGGGCTTCGTACGAACCCACTATGCTATGCCTTCGAACTCTTACACCTTCGTACGAACTTGTAGCTTCGTACAAAGGGGAATCCTTTCATAAGGTTGATAACTCCTTTTACCTTTCCTAAGGATAACACAATACACATGCTTTGAAAATGCTCGTATAACACAAACGAGTGATTGTGTCGAGATTAGGTGTGAAAACCAAGAACTCTCGATAAGATCACTCACTCCGCGTATTTTACTCTCAGCACGAGAATATTTCGTTGAGTTAGGAGTGACATCCATACCTCAACGGAAATCTCCATCTCTATCTCGTGGTTGTTTAACCACAGTTAGGAGAGAAGTTGTTAAGTTAGGGGTGAAGCCCGCATCTTAATGACCAGTTCCATTCCCTACTTTGATTTTCAAAGATCTCACCAAAGTCTCGACTATTCCAATGACTTGAGCCACGTAGTAACTGGAAGGATGAGTATCGTTCACCGTGTTTCGGCGAGAGCACAGTCTATTAGGCCAAAGCGTGTACTCAAACTCGTTGGGAATAGTTGAATCACTTTGGGTAGTCGATGTCTAACACCCAAGACACTGCATATCATTTTAAGCATACAATCGCTGATTTTACGCGTCCTCGATTTCATTATGCTATGTGTTTTAACTTTACGCTTACGGTTTTGTTTTCTCGCTTTCCGCTTTACAAAACGCGCACAACTCGCACAGCTTCCACAACCTAAAATGCTAAATAATCGCGAACAAACTAAGAACTCGCATCGCTTGTGTTACCCGCTTATATTTCGCTCACATCACGCCTAGGTGGGTATGTGATCCCATACGCCATGATACGCTACATAACTTAATCTCGCTACGCATCCTTGAAAGACAGGTGAATACGTGCAATATATGTAGGTGAATACGTGCAAAATATGTGCTTACGTGAATTATGTGCTCATACGTGCTTATGTGTATACGTGAATATGTGCCTACGTGTTCCTGAGCTTTATGTGTGAGATAATAATAATAATAATAATAATAATAATAATAAATGGGTTGATTAAACGCTGAACTTTTCAAACAAAACCCGATATAATCGAATCTCGTCTAATTCTTATAACGACGTCTGCTGCACAACTCGCACTCGATAATGTCGTCATTTGGCTCCCACACTCACCGAAATGTTCAGAGGAACAAAGCTGATAAATGAATTGCCTCTCTCATGGCCAAGGAAATGGCCAAGATTATACCTCAAATTGTAAGTGAAATCAATGAGGTTAGCAGTAAATCTTCTTTTAAATCAAAGAATGAAGCACCTAGAACTCCGTTCAGCTTTAAACAATTCAAAGCCTGCGGTCCTGCAAACTTTACTGGCGAAGATGGACCCAGTGCAATGTTTCAGTGGTTTGACTAGATCGAAGTCACTTTTCGTCAAAACGGATGTCCGGAAAATCTCCGCACTATGAATGCTACTGGAGGAGCTCAAGGAGCTCATGATGAAGGAATTTTGTCCTCCCCACGAAGTCCAAAAGCTGGAGAATGAATTCTGGCACATCAAGCAAGAAGGAGGTGACAACGCTGGTCTCACCGCTCGTTTCAAACAGTTGAGCATTATCTGTCCCAATCAGGTGGACACGCCTGATAAGACCATCAAGAAGTATAGTCGTGTTCTTCTCGATTGTGTAGCTAATTTTGTTCAGGCAGTGAGACCCACTACTATCGAGGAAACCTACCAACTCGCAGCTGAGATCAACGATAAACGAGTCTTGGCTGGAGCTTTCAAAACCTCAACCAAGAGTCTCAATCAAGCTACTGCTACTCCTAGTACCGACAATGCAGCATCTCAAGGTTCAAATTCTAGCCGCAAGCGAAGGAAAAACAACAACAAGAACTATGTGACTACCGCCACAACACCACTCAACGCTGTCTCCGCACCGCCCAACAACCAGAACCGTCAAGTTGTTACTACCAACGCACCATCTACTAAGCGTGCGTATACTTGTACTCACCCCATGTGCCCTACTTGCACCTATCATCATCCAGCAGGGGTGAACTGTCGTTTCTGTGCTAATTACAACTTCTATAGGCACTTTACCGCTCACTACTGCTCAGGCCCCCGTCAGCAAGCTCCTCAAGCTCTTCCTGCAGTGCCAGCTCAACTCCCTGCTCCTCAGGTCAACCAAGCAGCTCCTGCACCCGCTGTTCATGCACGAGCTTGCTACACTTGTGGTGACCCGAATCATTTTGCTAACAATGTTGTCAATGGTACGTTCCTTATTAACGGTATTTATGTTTTTTGCTTGTTTGATACTGGAGCCGAGTCACCGCCAGGCAGCGTTGCCGGGTCGCTAGCTTGGGGAGGGGGATCCCTCCCGCGGTCAGGGGTACCGTGCAATTACCCTTTTTTTTACTGGATCCGATAACTGTTTTGTGTCATTTGAATTCGAAAAGCTTTTAAAACATAAACACGCTAATCTCCCAACGACCTTCGACGTAGAAGTTGCCACCGGAAGAACTGTCACCGTCAGCTCCGTTCTCCGTGATTGTACTCTCACGCTCAACAATCACGTTTTCCCAATCGATATCATCCCTATGAAACTTGGTAGTTTTGACGTCATAGTAGGCATGGACTTTCTTCGTGAAAATCGTGCCGAAGTCGTTTGTTTCGAAAAGATGATTCGTTTCTCTCTTTCAAACGGTGATCAATTATGTGTTTATGGTGAAGTATCCTCGAAAGAACTGAAACTTATGTCGTGTATTCAAGCAAGCAAGTATCTCCACAAGGAATACTTGGCTTTCTTAGCCCACATCGTAGTAGCGAAGGAGGAAAAGAAGACGATGGAAGAAGTACTTGTGGTTCGTGATTTTCCTACTGTCTTTCCTAATGATTTACCTAGTCTACCCCCTACCCATGATATCGACTTTCGTATTGACCTCATTCCTGGAGCTAACCCTGTCGCTAAAGCTCCTTATCGCCTCGCACCCTCCGAAATGCGTGAACTTTCTAGCCAACTCCAGGAGTTACTTGATAAAGGCTTTATACGCCATAGCACATCACCATGGGGTGCAACTGTCCTTTTTGTGAAAAAGAAGGATGGATTGTTCCGAATGTGCATCGATTATAGGGAACTCAACAAGCTTACTAAAAAGAATCGCTACCCTCTACCCTGCATCGACGAATTATTTGATCAACTCCAAGGCGCTACCTGTTTCTCTAAGATCAATTTACGTTCTGGTTATCATCAGTTATGAATACAAGAGCAAGTCATTCTGAAAACCGCTTTCCGTACCCACTATGGCCATTACGAATTCATGGTCATGCCTTTTGGTCTCACAAAAGCACCCGCGGTCTTCATGGACTTGATGAACCGAGTGTGTAAACCCTTCTTAGATTGATTCGTTATTGTGTTTATCGACGATATTCTCATCTACTCAAAGTCGAGAGTCGAACATACGCAACATCTTTGTTTAGTTCTCAAGCTTCTCCAAGGAAATCGCCTCTACGCCAAATTCTCCAAGTGTGAATTTTGGCTCGAGGAAGTTCAATTCCTCGGTCACATCATCAACAATCAAGGAATTCACGTCTACCCCATGAAGATCGAAGTAGTTAAGAGTTGGATTAAGCCAAAGTCTCCATCCGAAATCCGTTCATTTCTTGGATTGGCAGGTTATTACCGTCGATTCATTGCTGACTTTTCTAAAATCGCCGTACCACTTACCGCTCTAACTCAGGAGGACAAGCCTTTTGTTTGGGGTTCCAAACAAGAGTAAGCCTTCCAAACCCTCAAGTATGTGCTTTGTAACGCTCCTGTTCTTACACTTCCCGACGGAAACGACGATTTCGTTGTTTATTGTGATGCCTCTAACCTAGGTCTTGGTGGTGTTCTTATGCATTGAGACAAGGTTATCGCGTATGCGTCTCGGCAACTCAAGGTCCACGAGAAGAACTACACTACCCACGATCTCAAACTCGGTGCAGTTGTTTTTGCGTTGAAGATTTGGCGACACTACCTTTATGGTACCAAGTGTACGATCTTCACCGACCATAAGAGCCTACAACACATCTTGAACCAGAAAGAACTAAACATGCGCCAACGCAGATGGGTTGAACTTCTCAACGACTATGATTGTGAGATACGCTACCATCCAAGTAAGGCAAACGTTGTAGCCGATGCTCTCAGTAAACGAAGCTATGTGTATAGCGTTCGCGACGTCCAAGCCCAGAATAATCCCGAAGCCCTAATTTGCGATGCCCAGCATGCATGCTTCATTGAGAATACCTTGAAAGAGGAAATGAAGTGTGGTGCTGAAACTCAGCTTGTCACCAAATCAAATGGTATTTATCATTATCTCGACCGCATCTGGATTCCTAGTCGCAATAACCTTAGGGAGATATTGATGACTGAAGCCCACAAGTCCCGATATTCCATTCACCCCGGTGCCAACAAAATGTACCAGGATCTCCGATCTAGGTATTGGTTGCCAGGAATGAAGAAGGATATCGCTCTGTACGTTTCTAAGTGCCTAACTTGTTCAAAAGTTAAGGCCGATCATCAACGACCCTCAGGCTTACTCGAACAACCCGAAATCCCGATGTGGAAATGGGAGAGTATTGTGACACTTGTGCTCTGTAAATGATGTATGATGTAAAACAATATCAATTATCAATAAAAATGTGTTTTGGTGTCAATATTTATGTATTTGTGTTTGACAATTTTACATTTTGATTCTAGTTCGATTTCAAGCTTTAAATCGCTTTCTGGAAAGTTATACGCAAACTGATGCGTAAACTTAATCAGTCTAACGCGAAAATCACTCCGGAACAGTGACATAGGCTTAAAATACCTTAAATAACCTTTACATAACTTAGAAATAACTTTTGAAGGGTTTGGTGTGTCGAAAACAAGTTTATTCGATCGCAGGGATTATTTACGACAAACTACGAAAGTATGCCGATTCGTATAGTAATGTGTAACACCTGTGCCTCCACGGCCATCAAACAAATACCAAACCAATGAAATATTATATTTCATACTTGGGATTTGTAAAAATATGTGTATCATTTGCACATATCAATTCTTGTTCAATTTCAAACTCTAAATCGCTTTTTGGAAGGTTATACGCGCACCGATGCGTAAATATAACCAGTTTAAAGCAACAAACACTCCGGAATAGTGACATTGGCTTAACATACCTTAAATAACCTTTACATAACTTAGAAATAAGTTTTGAAGGCTTTGGTATGGCAAAATCAAGTTAAATCGCTTACAGGGACTAAAGTTGACAAACTGCGAAAGTATGCCAATTTGAACTGTAACAGACAATCCGGAACATGACCATAAGTTAAACACACCTTAAATATCCTTTATATAGCTTAGAAATAGGCTTTGAGGGGTTCGGTGTGCTAAAATAAACTTTTGGGTCATTCAGGGACTAAAAGTGTCAAAAAGTGCACAAGTTTGCATTTTCGCGCATAACTTACGTTCTGAATGCATCCGGACACCCAAAAATTTATGTGAGCATGACTATATTATATTTTAGTGTTCGCCTTAAGAAAAATCCATTCGTCGCGTCATTTTGATCGTTTTTCGCGCTTATGCGCATTCCGTCGTAATTAAGCGAACATCGCGTTCGTACGGCTAAACGAACCGACATCCGAGATATTTTTGAGCATGTTTTAAGTTCCCTATACTTTAACTTCATTTTAGAGCTTTGAAATGGGGTTAACGGGCCTTAAACGTGTCAAAAATGGCCTAAATACAGTTCAGGGACCAAAACTGTAATTCTGCCAAAGTTCACCCATACGATGCGTATGGTATATATACCATACGATGCGTATGGGGTCTCCAGACCAGATGCAGAGTACTTAACAGCCTGTTTTCAGCTGTTTTGCACTCCCTAACCCCTTGCCAAGTGTCCAATCCTTATGGTGGTGAGCATTTTGAGGCACCATAACTTCCCGACAAGTGTACGGCCTTGATCGTGCCCTCCTTTCCATGAAACGATCCTAACGGTGGACCGAATACTATAAATACCCATCCACCCACAACCCCAAAACCCACAAATCTGATTAAGAAAGCTCTAAGTTGGAACCTTCGTTTCATACCTGAGCTATTTTGATCTGGGTTAGCATTCGGGGACCCTTCGTAAGTATTCTTTCATTCTTTTCCTTATTTTTACTGCTTTTCGAGTCAGAAAGTCAAACTTTGTTTGACTTTCAGCATTGACCAGTAATGGTCAATGCGAAGTTCGTTTGAACTTCGCAACGTGATTGTAATCACGATGGTTATAGTCCCTTGGGACTATGCCTACTGATTACCACGTTGTCTAGGGTCGTAGGGTAAGCGATCTGATAAATCGCTTATACCTCGAACCCGACCCAGTTTGGTCGATCATTAGGATCCGACCAAATACATTAGGTGACCATAGTAGGTAGGGAATAACCTTCCGAGGTTATACCCTATGGTCACATCGTTTAAGTAGTTGTATGATAGGTAGTTTATATGCCTTAGGTAAATTACCAAAATACCCTTTTCATACATAATTGGTAATTTAGCATATGTAACCTAAACTTTTGTCACGTAACTGATTATGTAACATGTTTAGGCATATAATACTTGTCATAGGACTAGTTAGGTGGGCCAAACGCGTTTCACGCGCACGACACGTTAAAGTAGCATAAGCTTCCTAAACGGGTCGTAATGGGTCGTAAACAATTATGTTAAGTTTCATTTAGCATGTAGGCTTTGTTAAACCATATCACGTGAGTTCCGACACTCATTTGGTTTACAAACCTTAATGCTACCCAGTCTTCCGAGATAGGTCCGGTTTATTAACATAGTTACCTATACTAGGTGCCGTTTGATTCCGAGATCTCTTTCATTGCTTGGTGATTATCTTTATACAACTGAGCAATCTCAAGTGAGTACATAGAACCCCCTCTTTTTACATGCTTTCAAGGTGTCTATGTGAGTACATAGACCCCTCTTTTACTGTTTTCCAAACTGTTTTGGGGTGGAACACATGTGCCTACTTGTTACTTTCGTGCTTTCCTGTTTTCACATCATATACTGGTTATGTTCATTAGTACACTATTAGTACATTGATTTACATGACTTTTCTGCTTTGTATGTTAACTTAGCATACTTAGTACATCATTTTACATTGCATTTCTGTTGCATATGTTTACTCAGCATATGGACACATTGTTTTACATTGCATCTCTGTTGCATATGTTTACTCAGCATATGGACACATTGTTTTACATTGCATCTCTGTTGCATATGTTTACTCAGCATATGGACACATTGTTTTACATTGCATTTCTGTTGCATATGTTTACTCAGCATATGGACACATTGTTTTACATTGCATCTCTGTTGCATATGTTTACTCAGCATATGGACACATTGTTTTACAGCTCTACCTTGTATGTTTACTCTAGCATACTAGGTACATTATCTTCATCACATGCTTACATTTTGGTATGACATTTGGTTTGTTTAACGGGTCTATATATAACATTCATTAACATTTGCTACGCCGCTCGGGAGTAAGTAGTGGTACCATAGGACTTGACAAATCCCATTCCTGACATCCCGGGTTTGTTTGGATGTAAGGAATGACTGAATCCGAATACAATTCTTTTGATAACCTTGACTGAAAGGGTTATCCGACTGTCTCAAGGCTTGAATGTTTGCGTTTAACATACTGCATAAGTGTTCATATTCAGTATAGCATGCATATGTCTTACAAAACATAACTTTGATTTAAACCAGTTTTACTTCAATACTTTGTTTTGTACATTTTTACTTATGGTTTAAGTAGTCTACATTTTTACTTACCATACATATCATTTTGGGTTACACATTACATGATTTACATTGATCATGCATTTACACAAAACATAACATTGATTTAAACCGAGTTTTACTTCGATACTATGTTCTTGTGCATGTGGTTTAGTTGATACCTTTCACTAGCCATACATATCATTTTGGCTATACATTACTTGACTACTTTTGGACTATCAACATTTGACATGGTTTATACAAGGACTTTTGATTATTGGTTTAAACATAGACTTATTACATTGTTTGGTTTGGTTTGATTAAGTGATTAAATAACGATGCGTGTGTAATATGATACAAGCATGGTGGATACGCCGCTGGTACTTCCTATATATAAGTGTTTGTATGGTATTACATATCGTAGCGTTATTTGAATCATTTCAGTTTGATACATATAACATTTTATACAAATAACATATTTTTCACAAGACATTGTTTTACATAACAACTTATCTTTTACAAACTCATTTAACTTGGTTATTCATTTAACCATACATTATTCACTTATTTATACATATCATCTGAACTCATCGATTTTCAAATGATTTACAAAACAAAGCAAATAACAAGGTTCATGACTAAACATTTTCTCAAACATAAGTCATGACACCTATTTTCACAAAACCTATGTATCTCACCGGCATTTTTATGCTGACGTACCATATTTTCACATGTGTTTTTCAGGAGCTGTTGCATAAGATGATCAAGATACACATAGACAGACTTGGGCTTTAGTGAAAATAAAAGATGCAAGACTAGTTAATTATGTTGTATTTCTTTGTTTGTTAAGACATTGTAACACTTTTAATCAATAAAACGAAACTTCAATTGCCATGGATTTGAAACATTAATTCTGTTACAACACGCCCCGATGTTTCCGCCGCGATTTGTTGTTCTACGCGGTCGGGGTGTGACAGAAAAGATGGTATCAGAGCCAATGGTTATAGGGAATTAGGTTATTAGCAATGCTTTGACCTAGTCTATAATTTTCTTAGGACCCTAACGCGAGTTTACTTGCGTTTAGTCATAAAACAATACCGTCACCTATCCTTAGGTGACGACCAAAACAAGAACATAAATTTCAAAACCGCTTTGAAAACTAATCATCTGTTCTAGGATGATTGATTACTAGGTTTTGAACCCTCTATTGTAAGGTTTTGAACTCTCTATTATATGGTTTTGAACCCTTTGAGTTTTCAAAATCTCGTCAAGGTTTTGGGTTTTTAATAATGTGAACACGTGCAAACTGGAAGGGTGAATGCCTGTATTCTGGGTTTTCTGGCTAGGCAAGCACTTCGTATACATCTCATCAGACGCGAGACCAGTTGTGCTTACCTGGGAATTCTTGGGATGAGTGTTCACTTATAGGCGAGCATGTCTTCGCGATACATTATTTTTGACCCATTTACTTTGATTAGTCACCGTCTCATTTGTTTGCCTTAGGTAACAAACAAATGATCGCAATCTTCATGTGTTATCATTCTGTTTTGATTGTCCAAAAATCTTTCACCTGTTTCTCCCTATGCCTTTCTTTTTCTTCAAGAATGTCTCTTCATCACGATGACGCCCAGATATCTGAGCAAGCAGCCAAATTCGCTCAGCGAATAGGCGAAGTAGTCCTGAAGACTGTGGAATTAGCTACTGCCATGTATCGTCTCCTGGATGAAGCCACTCAAGAGTCACCAAGACAGGTAGGACCTAGTCAGGTGACAACACCATCAGCCAATAAACCAATCGAGGAATCAAAGATCATGGATGAACAACCCCCTAAGAAGTCAAAGAAGCGAAAGGCTTCTCAGAACTTCGCCATTGTCGCTCACAATGGTCAAGCCTTCCCCAACCAACCAGCTCAACCCCCTGCTAGGAAGTCATACAATGGAACTGCACTCTTGTGCAACCAATGTAACCTTCATCATCACCCTTGTGTGAAGTGCCGCAAATGTCGGATTTGTGGACTTATAGGTCATACAGCAAGGGTTTGCCCAACTACAGCTGTACCAAATCAAGCTGGCGACACTCCTGCTCAAGCTCGTTTCTCACGAGGGCTTTGCAATAACTGTGGCGAGATGGGCCATTTCCTAAGGGATTGCCCAAAGCTTGCTAAGGCAAATCTGACCCACGGATGAGCAGTTGGCCGATGTTGCTATCTTATGCTTTTGTTTCTTTCGTTTTCTTGATTGTGAAACAATCTGTCTCGTTCATAAATAAAAGTAATTGTTCACAGATTCTGATGTACAATTGTAGTTACATATGTGTAGGATTTTCTTATGATACCTACATCAAGGAACTATGTTCCTTACAAACTACTCTTGTGATTCTCTCTTTCAAATGATCGCTCGTGATTCCCTCGAACATTTTAAGTACTCGTTTCATTCTAAGAAACAAAGTACAGAAGATAAAGTGACATTATGAGTGATCATGCTTCTGCACATCAGTGCCTTTGAATCCTTGGTTAGATAACTAAGGGTGTTTTCAAATCTCATACCCATTACGTTTTAAATTTTTCAACATACACAGTACCAGTATTTCAAAACAATCTTCATGATCTCAAAACACTTCATATAGTTTGAAAACAATTTTTCTAGATGCATTGTCCATGTTATTTCAAAAACATTGGCCATGTTATCAAAACCAACCTTTCTAATTTCAAAATATTTCATATAGTCTGAAGACAATATTAACACAATACATTTTCTGATCAAGTGCATGATTTCGAAAAGCATCATTCATGTCTTTCAAAAACCTTATACATAATTTCAAAATTCATCTCGCATGATTTTAAAACATTTTTGTAAATATATCTACCTAATACACCTACTTTATGATTTCAAAAAGTATTATATATAAGGTTTCAAAAACGTTAAACACATTTTTCTTAAAAGAACCCCATGCATAGTTTTCAAAAATATTTTCCTCATACATTGACTTAACCTTCAAAATTCTGCTTCATATGTCGCCTTGACATATCAAGCATCTCAACTTCTTAAGCATTTTACATCATGTTTTGACCTAAGCACGTCCAGTGCAAGGTTTCAAAACATCTCCAACTTTTAAATCCATATGGGATCTTTTTATCCTCACAATTAGATCCTTGTGGATGATCATGATTCAAATCAGAGTCCTTAATTGGATTCTTTATATACCTTAATTCGAACATTTCGAGTTCTAGTAATCGAAATCGAATTTTCTTTTTGAATCTTTCTATCTTTATAGTTGGATTCTCGAAAATGTTTAAAGTACCAAATGAAATCCACAAGATGGATTCCTAGTGTGCTTTAAATGCATGTACTCTGTTAGCAGAACAAACTTCTAGTTAGCAATTTTGTGGTTATGTGACTATGTGTTTATTCATCTTATGTTTTCTTTCATGCATTTTTGTGTTTTTAATACTCTGGATATTCGTTATCCAAATCCTCGCAGGATCTTTCATATCTTCATATGAGAGATTCGTAGCAGGATATTCAAAGGTACTACCTTAAATCCTTAATGGGCTTCTATGTAATAGTTAAGACCCTTGGATTTATATAGTACCACTCCAGACCCTTTTTAGTGGTCTAGTCTAAAGGATTGATTCACAATTTGGTTAAAGAATGACATCTAGTGATGTAGCTGGACAGACTCCTTGATAGTCTATTTAGATCATTTATTGATCTAGTCTACGGGACTCTATGGCGGTCTAGTCACACTCATCACAGGATTGTTCATTTGGTTTTACCCTACGCATTATAAAATAGACTGTGTGAACTGTGCAAGGAATTGTCTAATTATGGAGGCCTACATAATTATGAAATTTAGTGCATAGAAACCCAGTAAGGTTTATTATGTGTAAGAACCGATAGTGACAACAATAACAAAATGAGAACGATGTAATGGAGGTACGGTGGACGCACCAATGATGCTTCATATACTTGTATATAAGTGTCCCTCTTACATTGCAAACATAATGTTATTAAGGTTACTAGAAGTTCAAGAACCCTAACCAATGTTGTTTGATCTTTTCAACTTCATGTTTTAAACTCTCACAAGTTTCCTCTAAATAAATTTCGGGACGAAATTTCCTAAAGTAGGGGAGACTGTAACACCTGTGCCTCCACGGCCATCAAACAAATACCAAACCAATGAAATATTATATTTCATACTTGGGATTTGTAAAAATATGTGTATCATTTGCACATATCAATTCTTGTTCAATTTCAAACTCTAAATCGCTTTTTGGAAGGTTATACGCGCACCGATGCGTAAATATAACCAGTTTAAAGCAACAAACACTCCGGAATAGTGACATTGGCTTAACATACCTTAAATAACCTTTACATAACTTAGAAATAAGTTTTGAAGGCTTTGGTATGGCAAAATCAAGTTAAATCGCTTACAGGGACTAAAGTTGACAAACTGCGAAAGTATGCCAATTTGAACTGTAACAGACAATCCGGAACATGACCATAAGTTAAACACACCTTAAATATCCTTTATATAGCTTAGAAATAGGCTTTGAGGGGTTCGGTGTGCTAAAATAAACTTTTGGGTCATTCAGGGACTAAAAGTGTCAAAAAGTGCACAAGTTTGCATTTTCGCGCATAACTTACGTTCTGAATGCATCCGGACACCCAAAAATTTATGTGAGCATGACTATATTATATTTTAGTGTTCGCCTTAAGAAAAATCCATTCGTCGCGTCATTTTGATCGTTTTTCGCGCTTATGCGCATTCCGTCGTAATTAAGCGAACATCGCGTTCGTACGGCTAAACGAACCGACATCCGAGATATTTTTGAGCATGTTTTAAGTTCCCTATACTTTAACTTCATTTTAGAGCTTTGAAATGGGGTTAACGGGCCTTAAACGTGTCAAAAATGGCCTAAATACAGTTCAGGGACCAAAACTGTAATTCTGCCAAAGTTCACCCATACGATGCGTATGGTATATATACCATACGATGCGTATGGGGTCTCCAGACCAGATGCAGAGTACTTAACAGCCTGTTTTCAGCTGTTTTGCACTCCCTAACCCCTTGCCAAGTGTCCAATCCTTATGGTGGTGAGCATTTTGAGGCACCATAACTTCCCGACAAGTGTACGGCCTTGATCGTGCCCTCCTTTCCATGAAACGATCCTAACGGTGGACCGAATACTATAAATACCCATCCACCCACAACCCCAAAACCCACAAATCTGATTAAGAAAGCTCTAAGTTGGAACCTTCGTTTCATACCTGAGCTATTTTGATCTGGGTTAGCATTCGGGGACCCTTCGTAAGTATTCTTTCATTCTTTTCCTTATTTTTACTGCTTTTCGAGTCAGAAAGTCAAACTTTGTTTGACTTTCAGCATTGACCAGTAATGGTCAATGCGAAGTTCGTTTGAACTTCGCAACGTGATTGTAATCACGATGGTTATAGTCCCTTGGGACTATGCCTACTGATTACCACGTTGTCTAGGGTCGTAGGGTAAGCGATCTGATAAATCGCTTATACCTCGAACCCGACCCAGTTTGGTCGATCATTAGGATCCGACCAAATACATTAGGTGACCATAGTAGGTAGGGAATAACCTTCCGAGGTTATACCCTATGGTCACATCGTTTAAGTAGTTGTATGATAGGTAGTTTATATGCCTTAGGTAAATTACCAAAATACCCTTTTCATACATAATTGGTAATTTAGCATATGTAACCTAAACTTTTGTCACGTAACTGATTATGTAACATGTTTAGGCATATAATACTTGTCATAGGACTAGTTAGGTGGGCCAAACGCGTTTCACGCGCACGACACGTTAAAGTAGCATAAGCTTCCTAAACGGGTCGTAATGGGTCGTAAACAATTATGTTAAGTTTCATTTAGCATGTAGGCTTTGTTAAACCATATCACGTGAGTTCCGACACTCATTTGGTTTACAAACCTTAATGCTACCCAGTCTTCCGAGATAGGTCCGGTTTATTAACATAGTTACCTATACTAGGTGCCGTTTGATTCCGAGATCTCTTTCATTGCTTGGTGATTATCTTTATACAACTGAGCAATCTCAAGTGAGTACATAGAACCCCCTCTTTTTACATGCTTTCAAGGTGTCTATGTGAGTACATAGACCCCTCTTTTACTGTTTTCCAAACTGTTTTGGGGTGGAACACATGTGCCTACTTGTTACTTTCGTGCTTTCCTGTTTTCACATCATATACTGGTTATGTTCATTAGTACACTATTAGTACATTGATTTACATGACTTTTCTGCTTTGTATGTTAACTTAGCATACTTAGTACATCATTTTACATTGCATTTCTGTTGCATATGTTTACTCAGCATATGGACACATTGTTTTACATTGCATCTCTGTTGCATATGTTTACTCAGCATATGGACACATTGTTTTACATTGCATCTCTGTTGCATATGTTTACTCAGCATATGGACACATTGTTTTACATTGCATTTCTGTTGCATATGTTTACTCAGCATATGGACACATTGTTTTACATTGCATCTCTGTTGCATATGTTTACTCAGCATATGGACACATTGTTTTACAGCTCTACCTTGTATGTTTACTCTAGCATACTAGGTACATTATCTTCATCACATGCTTACATTTTGGTATGACATTTGGTTTGTTTAACGGGTCTATATATAACATTCATTAACATTTGCTACGCCGCTCGGGAGTAAGTAGTGGTACCATAGGACTTGACAAATCCCATTCCTGACATCCCGGGTTTGTTTGGATGTAAGGAATGACTGAATCCGAATACAATTCTTTTGATAACCTTGACTGAAAGGGTTATCCGACTGTCTCAAGGCTTGAATGTTTGCGTTTAACATACTGCATAAGTGTTCATATTCAGTATAGCATGCATATGTCTTACAAAACATAACTTTGATTTAAACCAGTTTTACTTCAATACTTTGTTTTGTACATTTTTACTTATGGTTTAAGTAGTCTACATTTTTACTTACCATACATATCATTTTGGGTTACACATTACATGATTTACATTGATCATGCATTTACACAAAACATAACATTGATTTAAACCGAGTTTTACTTCGATACTATGTTCTTGTGCATATGGTTTAGTTGATACCTTTCACTAGCCATACATATCATTTTGGCTATACATTACTTGACTACTTTTGGACTATCAACATTTGACATGGTTTATACAAGGACTTTTGATTATTGGTTTAAACATAGACTTATTACATTGTTTGGTTTGGTTTGATTAAGTGATTAAATAACGATGCGTGTGTAATATGATACAAGCATGGTGGATACGCCGCTGGTACTTCCTATATATAAGTGTTTGTATGGTATTACATATCGTAGCGTTATTTGAATCATTTCAGTTTGATACATATAACATTTTATACAAATAACATATTTTTCACAAGACATTGTTTTACAGAACAACTTATCTTTTACAAACTCATTTAACTTGGTTATTCATTTAACCATACATTATTCACTTATTTATACATATCATCTGAACTCATCGATTTTCAAATGATTTACAAAACAAAGCAAATAACAAGGTTCATGACTAAACATTTTCTCAAACATAAGTCATGACACCTATTTTCACAAAACCTATGTATCTCACCGGCATTTTTATGCTGACGTACCATATTTTCACATGTGTTTTTCAGGAGCTGTTGCATAAGATGATCAAGATACACATAGACAGACTTGGGCTTTAGTGAAAATAAAAGATGCAAGACTAGTTAATTATGTTGTATTTCTTTGTTTGTTAAGACATTGTAACACTTTTAATCAATAAAACGAAACTTCAATTGCCATGGATTTGAAACATTAATTCTGTTACAACACGCCCCGATGTTTCCGCCGCGATTTGTTGTTCTACGCGGTCGGGGTGTGACAGAAAAGATGGTATCAGAGCCAATGGTTATAGGGAATTAGGTTATTAGCAATGCTTTGACCTAGTCTATAATTTTCTTAGGACCCTAACGCGAGTTTACTTGCGTTTAGTCATAAAACAATACCGTCACCTATCCTTAGGTGACGACCAAAACAAGAACATAAATTTCAAAACCGCTTTGAAAACTAATCATCTGTTCTAGGATGATTGATTACTAGGTTTTGAACCCTCTATTGTAAGGTTTTGAACTCTCTATTATATGGTTTTGAACCCTTTGAGTTTTCAAAATCTCGTCAAGGTTTTGGGTTTTTAATAATGTGAACACGTGCAAACTGGAAGGGTGAATGCCTGTATTCTGGGTTTTCTGGCTAGGCAAGCACTTCGTATACATCTCATCAGACGCGAGACCAGTTGTGCTTACCTGGGAATTCTTGGGATGAGTGTTCACTTATAGGCGAGCATGTCTTCGCGATACATTATTTTTGACCCATTTACTTTGATTAGTCACCGTCTCATTTGTTTGCCTTAGGTAACAAACAAATGATCGCAATCTTCATGCGTTATCATTCTGTTTTGATTGTCCAAAAATCTTTCACCTGTTTCTCCCTATGCCTTTCTTTTTCTTCAAGAATGTCTCTTCATCACGATGACGCCCAGATATCTGAGCAAGCAGCCAAATTCGCTCAGCGAATAGGCGAAGTAGTCCTGAAGACTGTGGAATTAGCTACTGCCATGTATCGTCTCCTGGATGAAGCCACTCAAGAGTCACCAAGACAGGTAGGACCTAGTCAGGTGACAACACCATCAGCCAATAAACCAATCGAGGAATCAAAGATCATGGATGAACAACCCCCTAAGAAGTCAAAGAAGCGAAAGGCTTCTCAGAACTTCGCCATTGTCGCTCACAATGGTCAAGCCTTCCCCAACCAACCAGCTCAACCCCCTGCTAGGAAGTCATACAATGGAACTGCACTCTTGTGCAACCAATGTAACCTTCATCATCACCCTTGTGTGAAGTGCCGCAAATGTCGGATTTGTGGACTTATAGGTCATACAGCAAGGGTTTGCCCAACTACAGCTGTACCAAATCAAGCTGGCGACACTCCTGCTCAAGCTCGTTTCTCACGAGGGCTTTGCAATAACTGTGGCGAGATGGGCCATTTCCTAAGGGATTGCCCAAAGCTTGCTAAGGCAAATCTGACCCACGGATGAGCAGTTGGCCGATGTTGCTATCTTATGCTTTTGTTTCTTTCGTTTTCTTGATTGTGAAACAATCTGTCTCGTTCATAAATAAAAGTAATTGTTCACAGATTCTGATGTACAATTGTAGTTACATATGTGTAGGATTTTCTTATGATACCTACATCAAGGAACTATGTTCCTTACAAACTACTCTTGTGATTCTCTCTTTCAAATGATCGCTCGTGATTCCCTCGAACATTTTAAGTACTCGTTTCATTCTAAGAAACAAAGTACAGAAGATAAAGTGACATTATGAGTGATCATGCTTCTGCACATCAGTGCCTTTGAATCCTTGGTTAGATAACTAAGGGTGTTTTCAAATCTCATACCCATTACGTTTTAAATTTTTCAACATACACAGTACCAGTATTTCAAAACAATCTTCATGATCTCAAAACACTTCATATAGTTTGAAAACAATTTTTCTAGATGCATTGTCCATGTTATTTCAAAAACATTGGCCATGTTATCAAAACCAACCTTTCTAATTTCAAAATATTTCATATAGTCTGAAGACAATATTAACACAATACATTTTCTGATCAAGTGCATGATTTCGAAAAGCATCATTCATGTCTTTCAAAAACCTTATACATAATTTCAAAATTCATCTCGCATGATTTTAAAACATTTTTGTAAATATATCTACCTAATACACCTACTTTATGATTTCAAAAAGTATTATATATAAGGTTTCAAAAACGTTAAACACATTTTTCTTAAAAGAACCCCATGCATAGTTTTCAAAAATATTTTCCTCATACATTGACTTAACCTTCAAAATTCTGCTTCATATGTCGCCTTGACATATCAAGCATCTCAACTTCTTAAGCATTTTACATCATGTTTTGACCTAAGCACGTCCAGTGCAAGGTTTCAAAACATCTCCAACTTTTAAATCCATATGGGATCTTTTTATCCTCACAATTAGATCCTTGTGGATGATCATGATTCAAATCAGAGTCCTTAATTGGATTCTTTATATACCTTAATTCGAACATTTCGAGTTCTAGTAATCGAAATCGAATTTTCTTTTTGAATCTTTCTATCTTTATAGTTGGATTCTCGAAAATGTTTAAAGTACCAAATGAAATCCACAAGATGGATTCCTAGTGTGCTTTAAATGCATGTACTCTGTTAGCAGAACAAACTTCTAGTTAGCAATTTTGTGGTTATGTGACTATGTGTTTATTCATCTTATGTTTTCTTTCATGCATTTTTGTGTTTTTAATACTCTGGATATTCGTTATCCAAATCCTCGCAGGATCTTTCATATCTTCATATGAGAGATTCGTAGCAGGATATTCAAAGGTACTACCTTAAATCCTTAATGGGCTTCTATGTAATAGTTAAGACCCTTGGATTTATATAGTACCACTCCAGACCCTTTTTAGTGGTCTAGTCTAAAGGATTGATTCACAATTTGGTTAAAGAATGACATCTAGTGATGTAGCTGGACAGACTCCTTGATAGTCTATTTAGATCATTTATTGATCTAGTCTACGGGACTCTATGGCGGTCTAGTCACACTCATCACAGGATTGTTCATTTGGTTTTACCCTACGCATTATAAAATAGACTGTGTGAACTGTGCAAGGAATTGTCTAATTATGGAGGCCTACATAATTATGAAATTTAGTGCATAGAAACCCAGTAAGGTTTATTATGTGTAAGAACCGATAGTGACAACAATAACAAAATGAGAACGATGTAATGGAGGTACGGTGGACGCACCAATGATGCTTCATATACTTGTATATAAGTGTCCCTCTTACATTGCAAACATAATGTTATTAAGGTTACTAGAAGTTCAAGAACCCTAACCAATGTTGTTTGATCTTTTCAACTTCATGTTTTAAACTCTCACAAGTTTCCTCTAAATAAATTTCGGGACGAAATTTCCTAAAGTAGGGGAGACTGTAACACCTGTGCCTCCACGGCCATCAAACAAATACCAAACCAATGAAATATTATATTTCATACTTGGGATTTGTAAAAATATGTGTATCATTTGCACATATCAATTCTTGTTCAATTTCAAACTCTAAATCGCTTTTTGGAAGGTTATACGCGCACCGATGCGTAAATATAACCAGTTTAAAGCAACAAACACTCCGGAATAGTGACATTGGCTTAACATACCTTAAATAACCTTTACATAACTTAGAAATAAGTTTTGAAGGCTTTGGTATGGCAAAATCAAGTTAAATCGCTTACAGGGACTAAAGTTGACAAACTGCGAAAGTATGCCAATTTGAACTGTAACAGACAATCCGGAACATGACCATAAGTTAAACACACCTTAAATATCCTTTATATAGCTTAGAAATAGGCTTTGAGGGGTTCGGTGTGCTAAAATAAACTTTTGGGTCATTCAGGGACTAAAAGTGTCAAAAAGTGCACAAGTTTGCATTTTCGCGCATAACTTACGTTCTGAATGCATCCGGACACCCAAAAATTTATGTGAGCATGACTATATTATATTTTAGTGTTCGCCTTAAGAAAAATCCATTCGTCGCGTCATTTTGATCGTTTTTCGCGCTTATGCGCATTCCGTCGTAATTAAGCGAACATCGCGTTCGTACGGCTAAACGAACCGACATCCGAGATATTTTTGAGCATGTTTTAAGTTCCCTATACTTTAACTTCATTTTAGAGCTTTGAAATGGGGTTAACGGGCCTTAAACGTGTCAAAAATGGCCTAAATACAGTTCAGGGACCAAAACTGTAATTCTGCCAAAGTTCACCCATACGATGCGTATGGTATATATACCATACGATGCGTATGGGGTCTCCAGACCAGATGCAGAGTACTTAACAGCCTGTTTTCAGCTGTTTTGCACTCCCTAACCCCTTGCCAAGTGTCCAATCCTTATGGTGGTGAGCATTTTGAGGCACCATAACTTCCCGACAAGTGTACGGCCTTGATCGTGCCCTCCTTTCCATGAAACGATCCTAACGGTGGACCGAATACTATAAATACCCATCCACCCACAACCCCAAAACCCACAAATCTGATTAAGAAAGCTCTAAGTTGGAACCTTCGTTTCATACCTGAGCTATTTTGATCTGGGTTAGCATTCGGGGACCCTTCGTAAGTATTCTTTCATTCTTTTCCTTATTTTTACTGCTTTTCGAGTCAGAAAGTCAAACTTTGTTTGACTTTCAGCATTGACCAGTAATGGTCAATGCGAAGTTCGTTTGAACTTCGCAACGTGATTGTAATCACGATGGTTATAGTCCCTTGGGACTATGCCTACTGATTACCACGTTGTCTAGGGTCGTAGGGTAAGCGATCTGATAAATCGCTTATACCTCGAACCCGACCCAGTTTGGTCGATCATTAGGATCCGACCAAATACATTAGGTGACCATAGTAGGTAGGGAATAACCTTCCGAGGTTATACCCTATGGTCACATCGTTTAAGTAGTTGTATGATAGGTAGTTTATATGCCTTAGGTAAATTACCAAAATACCCTTTTCATACATAATTGGTAATTTAGCATATGTAACCTAAACTTTTGTCACGTAACTGATTATGTAACATGTTTAGGCATATAATACTTGTCATAGGACTAGTTAGGTGGGCCAAACGCGTTTCACGCGCACGACACGTTAAAGTAGCATAAGCTTCCTAAACGGGTCGTAATGGGTCATAAACAATTATGTTAAGTTTCATTTAGCATGTAGGCTTTGTTAAACCATATCACGTGAGTTCCGACACTCATTTGGTTTACAAACCTTAATGCTACCCAGTCTTCCGAGATAGGTCCGGTTTATTAACATAGTTACCTATACTAGGTGCCGTTTGATTCCGAGATCTCTTTCATTGCTTGGTGATTATCTTTATACAACTGAGCAATCTCAAGTGAGTACATAGAACCCCCTCTTTTTACATGCTTTCAAGGTGTCTATGTGAGTACATAGACCCCTCTTTTACTGTTTTCCAAACTGTTTTGGGGTGGAACACATGTGCCTACTTGTTACTTTCGTGCTTTCCTGTTTTCACATCATATACTGGTTATGTTCATTAGTACACTATTAGTACATTGATTTACATGACTTTTCTGCTTTGTATGTTAACTTAGCATACTTAGTACATCATTTTACATTGCATTTCTGTTGCATATGTTTACTCAGCATATGGACACATTGTTTTACATTGCATCTCTGTTGCATATGTTTACTCAGCATATGGACACATTGTTTTACATTGCATCTCTGTTGCATATGTTTACTCAGCATATGGACACATTGTTTTACATTGCATTTCTGTTGCATATGTTTACTCAGCATATGGACACATTGTTTTACATTGCATCTCTGTTGCATATGTTTACTCAGCATATGGACACATTGTTTTACAGCTCTACCTTGTATGTTTACTCTAGCATACTAGGTACATTATCTTCATCACATGCTTACATTTTGGTATGACATTTGGTTTGTTTAACGGGTCTATATATAACATTCATTAACATTTGCTACGCCGCTCGGGAGTAAGTAGTGGTACCATAGGACTTGACAAATCCCATTCCTGACATCCCGGGTTTGTTTGGATGTAAGGAATGACTGAATCCGAATACAATTCTTTTGATAACCTTGACTGAAAGGGTTATCCGACTGTCTCAAGGCTTGAATGTTTGCGTTTAACATACTGCATAAGTGTTCATATTCAGTATAGCATGCATATGTCTTACAAAACATAACTTTGATTTAAACCAGTTTTACTTCAATACTTTGTTTTGTACATTTTTACTTATGGTTTAAGTAGTCTACATTTTTACTTACCATACATATCATTTTGGGTTACACATTACATGATTTACATTGATCATGCATTTACACAAAACATAACATTGATTTAAACCGAGTTTTACTTCGATACTATGTTCTTGTGCATATGGTTTAGTTGATACCTTTCACTAGCCATACATATCATTTTGGCTATACATTACTTGACTACTTTTGGACTATCAACATTTGACATGGTTTATACAAGGACTTTTGATTATTGGTTTAAACATAGACTTATTACATTGTTTGGTTTGGTTTGATTAAGTGATTAAATAACGATGCGTGTGTAATATGATACAAGCATGGTGGATACGCCGCTGGTACTTCCTATATATAAGTGTTTGTATGGTATTACATATCGTAGCGTTATTTGAATCATTTCAGTTTGATACATATAACATTTTATACAAATAACATATTTTTCACAAGACATTGTTTTACAGAACAACTTATCTTTTACAAACTCATTTAACTTGGTTATTCATTTAACCATACATTATTCACTTATTTATACATATCATCTGAACTCATCGATTTTCAAATGATTTACAAAACAAAGCAAATAACAAGGTTCATGACTAAACATTTTCTCAAACATAAGTCATGACACCTATTTTCACAAAACCTATGTATCTCACCGGCATTTTTATGCTGACGTACCATATTTTCACATGTGTTTTTCAGGAGCTGTTGCATAAGATGATCAAGATACACATAGACAGACTTGGGCTTTAGTGAAAATAAAAGATGCAAGACTAGTTAATTATGTTGTATTTCTTTGTTTGTTAAGACATTGTAACACTTTTAATCAATAAAACGAAACTTCAATTGCCATGGATTTGAAACATTAATTCTGTTACAACACGCCCCGATGTTTCCGCCGCGATTTGTTGTTCTACGCGGTCGGGGTGTGACATAATGAACATTCCGAAACTTCATCATAAGCTAAACATACCCTAAATATCCTTCACATAGCTTAGAAATAGGCTTTGAAAGGTTCGGTATGCGAAAAAGTGCTTATTTGATCAATAGGGACTAAAAGCGTCAAAAAGTGCATAAGTTTGCATTTGCACGCATATCTTACGTTCTGAACATATCCGGACATCCAAAAATTTTTGTAATCATTAAAATATTTTATTTTAGTGATTGGAATGCAAAAATCTCATTCGTCGCGCAATTTTGACCGTTTTCACGTCCGTTCGAGTTTTCGTCGTAATTAACCGAATAACGAGACCGTACGACCAAACGAACTGACATCCGAGATGTTTTCAAGCATATTTCATGTTCCCTATGCTTTAACTTCATTGTAGAGCCTTGAAATGGGGTTAACGGGGCTTAAAAACATCAAAAACTGAGTTTTATACATGCAGGGGCCAAAACTGTCAATCTGTGAAAGATTGGTCGCGGGCCGCGTAAGATGAGGCTTGATCTTACGCGGGGCGCGACAGCCTCAGATGACAGAAACATTGAATCTGGTATAACAGCCTGTTTCTACTGATTTTAACCATAGATTTTGGATACCGTGGACTTGTTTTTGGACTCCCCTTGTATTAGAAACTATGGGCCACATGTGTATGGCCAAGATCATGCTTTGATCCTTGCAAAAACACATGTAATGATCTTGTTAATTCAAGGTTTCCTATAAATACCCATGAAGTTTGCCATTGTTCCTTGTTCGTTGATCTGATTTACTCTAAGTTGAAGCTCTCACTTGTTGAAGGCTTCATACCTGAGTATTTTTAGTGCAATTCTTCCTAGCTTGGACCCTTTGTAAGCTTCTTTCATGCTTGTTTATGCTTTTCAAGCATGAAAGTTAAACAGTGTTTGACTTTCTGCTTTGACCATGAAATGGTCAAGTCAAAGTTCCATCGAACTTTGCAACGTGAGCATAATCACGATGGTTATAGTCCCATGTGACTATACCTACTGATTACCATGTCGATTAGTCAAAGTTTCGTTCAAAATGCCGATTATGCGCATTTTGCGACGAAACTATTTTCGGGTATCAAAACTCTTTGTTTTGATATCAAACTTGTTTTCTAACTTAGCTAAACATGTTTTAACATGTTTAACTCATCACTTTTAGTCTAGTGCTTGTTTAGGATTGTAAGTCAAGCGGTCTTGATGTAGGATAGTTTGCACGACCAAACGAGTCGTTCAGAAGAGATCTCGGACTAAATCAGAGGCGGAATTCAGTGATTTAGTCTTTGTTCAGCTTGTATTGCACTAGATTCACTTTAATCTGTCTCTTGTATTGATTACACAATGATTTACAGTCAGGAGACACTTTGGCAGCACCTCGGCACCGGAATCAGAAAAGTTACAAATGAAATACCCAAGCACACATATATATAGGCAGGGCAGGTCGCACGAACAGGCTCATGCGGACTGGTCCAGTTCATGCGAACTGGCCACTTCGCACGAACTGGTCAGTTCGTGTGAAACGCCTGTTTCGACCTGTTTCCCGTTTCTATCAAACTACGTGTCCTGGTCTATCTATTACACGACTCGATATAAGACGAAGTCAATAGACATATGCACCAACAAACTCCCCCTTGGATGTTGACGAGTCTTTAGCACACTGAGTCTTCAGTCTTTATCAGTCTTTTCACGCTCTTCTCCAAAGTATTCTCCATTGTAAGTATCAATCTCTCTATCTTCTCTTTTACTTTCTCTTCCAGAATTGCAACCTGGCTCTATACACCTCTTGATCAGGTCTCTTGATTCCTTAAGCTCATCAGCATTAGCAATTTCTCTCTCGAGCTTTGTTCCAGAATCTGAATCTGGCTCTTACATCCTCAGACTCCCCCTTTCGATAAGCTGGGATCGCAGTCTGGAATTCACTATCTGCAAGCTTTTTACAGGTTCAGACATCGTAACCTGGCTTTACCTGCACAATTCTCTACCTTAAAATAAATTTCACAAATTTAACAATTTAACAAATTTAATCTCTGCTTACCACTTCTCAAAATCAATTCTCAAAACATCACTTGTTAGATTATGACATTTCTCAAATTTTATCTCAAACACACTCTCCCAAACCTCTGTTCATCATGTTTAACACTCGGAATTTTGAAAATCAGCTTTTCAACATCAGTTATCGAAAATAATGAAATAAAATCTTTTTGAATTTTTGTTTAATGAAAAGCAGTAAAGAAATATTTACAGACAATATTTTTGTGAGTTTGTGTAAGAGGATCATATCAGTTTGTGACAAACCACTAGCACCGTTAAGCTTTAAACATATTAAGTTCTAAACGATTCACTTAGATTGTCAGTATACTGATCCACTTAAATTTTCACACAAAGTTCAATTATTTCGAGATACAAGATTAGGTGTTTTAAGGAACTTAAACTTATTCGCGTGTAGCACCTCAGAATATACTCCCGTATCCAGAATCCTATATTCAGTCTTACAGGTGAATGTACAATAATGATATCTGTAAGGGGTTAAATGCGAGACCATGAGAGCTCAGGCTATTGCTTCCGCAAAATCAGAGAGATGATGGTTCGCTTTTCGGTGGGCTCCCTTTAGAGAATCTTTTCTTTTCAACAGCACATGATTAGCATTTTTCAATGTTTCATCATTTTTTATGCTGAGGGCGAGCTTTATGATTAAAGCAATGCAAAGTATTATACGAGGACTAGGCTATTGCTCCCGCAAAATCAGAAGTCCAGGTATAATACCCCAGATATCACCACGCACAAAGACCTAGTATGTCAGAAATAGAAAGCCCTTCAAACAAGATTTCAGGGGTTACCTATATATCCGAGAGATGTTCCCCACGAAATATGCAAGTATGATATTTAGGTTTATATCTCGAAAACAATTTACTGAGCGTGCGAAAACCTACTGGCATATCATCAGTGAGACCGTTTATCACATTTGACTTTCCAATTCTTTAGCGTACTGTGATTGTCTACTGATGTACTATCATTTCCTCTTTTTCACAACAAAACTCATTTTTGATTTTTCAACATGTTTTTGGCTTTTTCAAATTTTCTAATGTTTTTGGATTTTCTGAAATTTATTACTCCCCCTAAAATTCAAAATCATTTAAAGAAAATTTGATAAACCGATGTGAATTGCTTCAAATCGCCATTCACTTGGCGTAAACAATCAGAACTCCCCCTGACAACAAACTATTTTCCCATTATGATTTCAAAACACTTAAGTTTGTTTTAATCAAATGGTTTTTTCGGAAAATAAGTTTTGTTGATTTCACAAACATTTGTAGGATCGGGGTTTCATCACATTGTTTTTCCAAAATACCACTTGTATGAAAGTTAACTCAAGTTCAACTTAATGACCTTGATTAACCAATTGTAGGAACTTATCAACAAATACCACTTGTAGGTCGAAATTTCACAGAAGTGAATTTCTCAAGAAAGATGCCGATTCCTGCTCCACGATTACCAACTTGGGAGCTCCGGCAAGTCCAGATTTTTAGTCATGATAGGTTCTATCCCAGTTACTAACCTGGGGTGAACCATCTTTATCTGGTTTACTCGTTTTCTTTTCATAAAATTCCTTTACCCCTTTGACCTTCCCGTCAATCATTTTTCCAAAAATATTTTGAACTGTGGGGTTAAAGGCTTTTTCAACATCAAATTCTTTCTTTTCAGAAAAAAAATTGATTTGAAATCTCAACTTTTCCAATTTTTGATTTTAAATTTTTAGCCCGCAATGGTGGAAAATTTGCATCATCCAATGGCGGAACTGAATTTTCACTTTTTATCTCAACTTCCGGCTCCTCTGACTTTGACGAGTCAGATTCATCGCCAGAAAATAGCTCCTCTGATTTTGACGAATCAGAATCATTACTGGAACTATCATCTGATTTCTTAACAACCCACTTCTGGTTGTTAAGTTTCACTTTTCTTTTATAAAAACTTTTTGAACACTCACCAACCTCAAACTTTGAATTTTTAAACACTATAAATTGTTTGGTTGGTGGTTCATTCTCAACCATCTTTTCTTTGAGTTTAATAGAAACTTCCTGTTTTGTGTTGGATGCCTTTTGACAGTTCAAGGCAATGTGACCAACTTTTCTGCATTTATAACAGGTTCTTGTCTCTTTCTTCTGAGCAGTTTCATTCTTTATTTCTTCTTGTTTCTTAGCAAGGAATTCTTTGTTTGTCTGCTTCTAGAATGAGCTCTTTTCTTCTTCTTCCGAGCTTGACCCTGAAACAAATACAGTTTTTGGTTTATAAGTTTTCTCATTTTTATGATTTTCTTGTGAAATAAAACCCAATCGCTTCTTCTTGATATTACTGTTATGGTTTGGTTTCTTTCGATAACCTGAACCAGAACTGTAACCTTTTTTCTTGTTTAATTTCTGTTGAACTCTTGAGGTGTACTTTTTAGGTTTTTCAGAAAGATTTACATATTTTATTTCAGAAATATTGATTTCTGTTAGTTTGAAAACCTTTTTAATCATTTCAGTTTTAACACCTCTTATTGGAAATTCTTCATCAGAATATAATTTGTCAGAATCTTTCAAAGTATATGCTACTTTGAATGTTTCATCATTCAAATTATTTTGTGATAACAGAAAATCTTTATTGTAAACCCGTTTGTCCTTTTTGACTGTTGGACTTGAAGTGTCGGACTCAGACTTTGACTCTGATTTTGACTCCTCCATGTCATCTTTATCCAACACCTGATCGACCACTTTCTTAATTATCTCGGACTCATGATCAGTGTCGGATGATGTGAAAGTGACATCAATGTTGTCTGGCAAGTTATCTGAAGGCTCAGATTCCCACTGTAAATTGGTTGCCTTTTTGACTCTTTCTGAATTAGGATTTCGTGGAGAATATCCATTTTCAATCGGAGGTGGACACTTTTTGTAACTAACACTTTGTTTCTTACCAAAATTCTTTTCTTCAGATTTCTCTTTTGTTTCGGAGTTCTTCTCTTCAGATGTTTCTTCTTCAAACGCCTTCATGCCTTCAACTGTAGGATAAATCCTGTCAATCACATAAGAAGAACATAAGTAACTTTTCAACAACTTGTTTACTCTTTCAGTTTCTATCCTCTGAGTTTCCAATTTCTGTTTAAGCTCAGCACACATATCAATGTAATAATTGACCATTTTCTGCTTTGTCATGTATGCTCCATTGAGTGTCTTCATAGCTATAGCCTGTTCACTGCTTGACTCGTTATATTGATTCATGGCTTTGTTTAAAACATCATACGATTCTTTCAATCTGTTCATGTTATAAATCAGCTCGTTGTTGTGCTTTTTCAGAGTCTCACAGTTTTCACAATTCTCAGATACCTTTACTGCATCAGCTTCCTTTTTAATTTCGAAAGCTGGAATTTCTTTGTCCTGCTTCTTTATCACTCGGACATCTTCATCATCATTCTTATTTCTCTCGGCTAGAAATCTTAAATGCTCTTTCATACTATCTGCATAATACGAATTATCATCATCACGATCATCTTGTTTTTTCAACCTTCTTCTTTGCCACTTGAGCATTTTCAGCATCTCTCTCGGCTAGATATTTTAAGTGCTCTTTCATACTATCTGCCCAATACGAATTATCATCAGCACTGTCTTCAATGATTTGAGCAACAAAAGCTTTAGCCTTTAAGATCTCTTCATCCGGACAATATTTTTCCCAGCTAAAACCTTCTGGCAATCTTTCATCCTCTTGATCTATTATACCATAACAAGCTTTTCTTGATGACTCTTCGATCGCCTTCTTAGCATGAGCAGTTTGTGGCTGTTGTTGTTGATACGACTGTTGAGAAACTTGATGATAAATCGCTTTTCGATAGTAATTATTGTTACCGAATGGATTTTGAGCTCCACTTGCTTCGCGGTTTGTGCATTCTCTCTTGAAATGCCCTTTTTTCCTGCAACGAAAACAAGTAACTTTAGATTTATCAAATCCTAAAGTAGAAACATTTGCATCACGAAAATCATCTCTTCCCGTAATTTGTTTATACTTCTCAGCTCTTCTCAACACACTAGCCAAACACCACTTTATATCCATTAACTCCATCTCCTCAGCATCAATTTGATCGTAATCCTCTTTTGTCAACATTGGATTTCCGATCCTTCCTGCAACTAAACTCCCATAAGACTCTAACACAGTCACCAACAAAGACATATGACTTTTGGCTACTTCTTCAGAGTAATTTTGACCATTCTCAAGATTTAACGCAATGTTACGTTGTAGTACTTTTCCATTCTTGGTTGCTGAAAAATTTGGATCGAATGATGGGTATGAAGAAAATCCAGTTTTGCTACTTGATCCTTGAGATGAACCTCTAGAAGATTTTTTTTTTGCATTAAAAGCTGTTTCGATCTTCGGTGCAATGTTGGTCCTATCACTAGTACCACCTTTGTAATATAGACCAATCTCTTGTTCACCATCAAAGTCCTTCATTCTCGCTATCTTTCGTTGTTCCATCTCTTGAGCTTCAAGTTGTTCAATAAACGAGCTCAGCGTTAGATTGTCAAATTCGGGTTTATTTTTCAACATCATAAGATACGTGCCCCAAACATCTTGTGGCAACGCATCGGCCAACTTTTCAATCAATTCTTCTTTATCTTTATTGATGTTCAATCTCTTCATGTTCATCACCAAATTGCAATATCTTTCTATAATCTGCTTGGTGTTTTCAGTTTTTAATCCACGAAATAGATCAAATTCTTTCTTCAAAAGTGACATTTTGTTCATGATCATCTCTTTACTTCCAACAAACTTCGATTTTAGTTCTTTCCATGTTGAATGTGCACTTCCGTTGTGTTGTAGTAAAATCAAGATTTCTTCTTTAATAGCTTGCTGTAAGAGACTAACCATCATCTTTTCATTTTTGTATTTCTTTTTCTCATCAACACCTAGATCTTTAATATCAACCTTCTCTCCGTTGTCCTTAACCTGTCTAACATATCGATATGCAGTACATTCCCATGCATCTAAGTAATATGCTTGAACCCAATTTCAAAACGTTCCGCCCATCCATTATACTCCTCAATGTTCATAAGCTTAGGCGGTTTTTGCATAGTGCCCGTTTCATTTTCTAGCATCGTATTTTGAGTCACAGTGATCGGGGTAGCAAACGCGTTGCAGAATTCGTTCTCCATGATTCGGTAATCAAAAGTTCACAAAACCAGACTTTACAAACGAACTGGATGATCTTGAAACGAACTGGAATCTAATCTCAAGCGAACTGGTAATCTTTCACACAACCTGAAAACAAATCTCAAACGAACTGGATAAGTTCAAACGACCTGGTCAAGGTTCAATTCATGCGAATTGGGTCACAAATGTTCAATACGTGCGAACTGGATATATGTTTTCACATGAATTGGACTTTTCAAGCGAACTGGTCAGGTTTCAAACGACCTGAGCCCAATTCGTACGAACTGGAGCAAAAAATCAAACGATTTGAAGAAACTTTGTTCAATTCGTGCGAAATGGACTATATTTCACACGACCTGGGAAGCAATTCGTACGAACTGATGCTGATGTCACACAATCGGTCAGATTTTTGACAAATTGATCAACTTTTAGTTCGATTTTAGGTCTGATTCTTTCAAGGATTTGTTAAAACAGTATTTTGCATGTTATATGTAAAAATCAAGCCATTTTATCCATGAAAACTCCGTTAATTTTGAAAAAAGTGAAGAAGAATGAGTAGAAATCAGAAATTTTCTGTGAAAAACAGCTGAAAACGGTAAGAACTCTTCCTCCTGAGCTCTGATACCACTTGTAGGATCGTTTGCACTACCAAACGAGTCGTCCAGAAGAGATCTCGGACTAAATCAGAGGCGGAATTCAGTGATTTAGTCTTTGTTCAGCTTGTATTGCACTAGATTTACTTTAATCTGTCTCTTGTATTGATTACACAACGATTTACAGTCATGACACACTTCGGCAGCACCTCCGCACCGGAATCAGAAAAGTTACAAATGAAAGACCCAAGCACACATATATATAGGCAGGGCAGGTCGCACGAACAGGCTCATGCGGACTGGTCCAGTTCGTGCGGACTGGTCCAGTTCTTGCGAACTGGCCACTTCGCACGAACTGGTCAGTTCGTGTGAAACGCCTGTTTCAACCTGTTTCCCGTTTCTATCAAACTACGTGTCCTGGTCTATCTATTACATGACTCGATATAAGACGAAGTCAACAGACATATGCACCAACACTTGACAACCGCTTAGACTTTCGAACCCGACCCGTTTGGTTGATCATTAGGATCCGACCAAGCATATTTTTTGACCATAGTTGTATAGGAAATAACCTTCTGAGGTTATACCTTATGGTCACTTAGTTTAATTAGTTGTATGATAGGTAGTTTATATGCCTTAGGAAAATGACCAAAATACCCTTTTCATGCATAATTTGAATTTAAGCATATGTAACTTAATTTTTGTCACTTAAACTGATTATGCAACATATTTAAACATGTTAGGGCATATAATACTTGTCATAGTACTAGTTAGGCGTCTCGAACGCGCTTTCACGCAAACGACGCGTTAAAGTAGCGTAGACTACCTTAACGGGTCGTAACGGGTCGTAAGCACTTAGGATAGGTTCCGATTTAGGATGTAGGCTTTGTTAAACCATATCACATGAGTTCCAATACTCATTTGGTTTACGAAACCCCATTCTACCCGATATTCCGATTTAGGTGTCGATTTATTAACTTAGCAATCCGATTACTAGGTGCTATTTGATTTCCTTGGTTTGCCAGAGCTTTGTTAAGTTCAGCTAATCGAGGATACTTTGCACTTCAATGTGAGTACATAGTTCCCCTATTTTACTGTTTTCAATTGTTTTAGGGTGATTCATATGTGTTAAACGATTTCGATGCTTTCAACGATGATTTAAAAAATGAATACTATGGTTTATATTAAACATAACGATTTCGATAGTGTGAACGAACTTGTTGGGACGTAATTACATAATGAATAACATTCATTAGCTTTGGCTGAGCCGACCAGTAGTATGTTATGGTACCATAGGATCTGACAAATCCCGTTATCAAACTATCGCCATGGTTATGTGTGGGGATATGTGGGTAACGACAAAACCTGATGATTGTTAACTTACCCTTTGGTGGTTTGTTAATACGAGTTGAATGATGGACGAGTTACGAAGGTTTGAATGTATTCAACGAGACGACCAAAAGTAGTTTTCACAATTAAAAGATGAACGATTATGAACGATTGTAACGATTTGAAATACTTGAACGATTTGGAACGACTTGAATGATTTAAACAAATGAACGATGGTCTATAACACGAACGAGTTGAACGATTTAAACGATTGGGGTTTTTGGTATGTGATTAGATAACGGGACGGGTATAATGTGATAAAAGCATGGTAGATACGCCGCTAGTACTTCTTATATATAAGTGCTTTTATCATATTACATTCCGTGGCGTTATTTAGTTCACTTGGACGAACGATTTTAAACGATGAAACGCAACGATGTTTACTATACTATATAAACCATACGAGTTTTGTAACGAGAACGATTTACAATTTGGTTTACATAAACAAATGTTTTAGTCTAGATTCATGGCAACGAGCTTTTATAAACTATAACCAACTTGTTTTGAGTTGGTTAATCATATGGCAATACTAAACACTTTTCAAAACAAGATTTTCTATTATCGACTCTTGTAGTCAATCGAGGTATTGCAACATGTATACGAGCCATGAATCTGACACACTCACAAAATCCATGTGCTCGCCGGCATTTCTTTACTGACTTTATTTTCACATATGTTTCAGGTGGTATTGAATGATGTTGATTGCTACTAGGATGCATGCTCACTTAGGATCGGACGAGGCCTTAGTGACTTAATAACGATGATAGTCGATATGTGAACTTGTTTGTTTTTACTTTAAGACAATGTTAAATATTTAATAATTCAATAAAATGAAACTTTTTGATCCATGTGTTGTGAAACAATAATTCTGTCGCTCCACTTCCTGACGTTTCCGCCGCGGTTTGTTGTTTTACGCGGTCGGGGTGTGACAGAAGAGTTGGTATCGGAGCTCATGGTTATAGGGAATTAGGTTATTAGTAATGCTTTGACCTAGACTATAACTTTTCTAGGACCCTAACACGAGTTTACTTGCGTTTAGATTCTAAAACAATACCGTCACCTATCTTTAGGTGACAACCACAACAAGAACACAATAACAAATCCGCTTTGAAAAACAATCATCTATTCCTAGGTAATTTGTTATAAGCTTTTGAACCTTCAAATTTTTCAAAATCTCGTAAAGTTTGGGTCTTATAATGTGAACACGAGCAATCTGGAAGGGTGGATGCCTGTATCCTGAGTTTTCTGTCTAAGGCTAGAGTGTTCGTACAAATCCACATAATCGGACCAGTCACTCTTACCTGGGAACTCTTGGGATGAGTGTCCACTTATAGGCTAAAGCATGTCTTCACGATACATTATATTGACCTATTTACTTTATTAGTCACTGTGTATCGTTTGTTTGTTTGAGGTAACAAACGAATGATCGCCTTCCTTATGTTTCATCGATGTTTTCAATACTTCTTTTGTTTATTCAATTGTCAATCTCACTCATTTCTCATGTTTCCTTGTTCATTTTAGAATATGCATCCTCGACGAGATGCACAACCACAACCTAACACCGAACTCACATCTATTATCACTCAGCAGATCGTTGCTGTGATTCCGAACCTAATAACTCAGATTAATCAAGCGAACAACAACAATGCTCAGTGTAGTTTCAAAATGTTTAATTCGGCTAAACCACTGAAGTTTTCTGGGTCTCAAGGAGCAACTGCGCTCCTACAATGGTTCGAGAGTCTAGAAAGCACCTTTAGACACGTTCAATGTCTGAATGAGCGAAAGGTTGAGTTTGCGTCCAGTGTTTTCAAGAAATGTTCTCTAACATGGTGGAACGATGTGATGAGGGATAGGGGTGCCGATGTGGCTTTGGCACAGACTTGGGAAGAGCTGCGGGCTCACATGATGAGGGAGTTCTGCCCCCGCCAAGAAATTAGGGCTTTGGAACGAGAGTTCGACGATTTGAAACAAGATGGGGGAGAACACCGTGCGTATACGGATCGTTATGAGGAGCTGAGTCTATTGTGTCCTACTATGGTTACCCCATTGGAGAAAGCGATCGAGAGGTATATAGATGGTCTGCCCGATTCTGTGCAAGACATAGTTACTGGTAGTAACCCTACCACTGTTCGTCAGGCTATCGAACTGGCTGCAATCCTGACTGAATCGCAGGTCAGGAAGGGAAAACTGACCCGCAACGGTGATAAGAAACAGTCAGCTGATGCCACACAAGACAAGGGTAAGGGCAAGAAGAAGAGTGAGTCATCAAGGAGGTCGAGGAAGCGTAAGCCTTCCCAAAATTTTGCTGTTACCAATCAAAATGCTCAGAACCCACCAGCACAACCTCCTGCTAAGAAACCGTATGCTTGTACTGCACCTCAATGCAATCGGTGCAACGGTCATCATGCAGCTCAACAAGCTTGTAAACAGTGCACCACTTGTGGTAAACTTGGCCACACGGCCAACATTTGTCGATTGGGTCCGAATCAAGCTGTTCAGAATAAAGCTCCAGTTCAGGGAAACACTGCTAGACCATTTCCACCTGGCTTATGTTATAACTGCGGAGAGATGGGTCACTTTCGAAACAACTGCCCGAAACTGGCGAACCCGAATGCCAACACAAATGCAAATCTCACTTGTGTACGAGCATACAATTTGAACGCTAATGAGGCATGTGCTGATAACGAGGTTGTTAACGGTATGTTCCTTGTTAACCATCAACCTGCATCTGTTCTTTTCGATTCTGGTGCCGATAGAAGTTTTGTATCATTATCGTTTGAGCCTTTACTTGCGATGCCTAGAACTAAACTGAGGAAACCCTTATCTGTCGAAGTTGCTATTGGTAAACCTCTTGTACTCGATTATGTTATTCACGATTGTCAATTAAACCTCGATAACCATCTTTTTCCTATTGACCTCACACCGATGAACTTGGGAGTTTCGATATTATCGTAGGGATATATTGGTTAACTAAGTTCCATGCTGAGGTGATTTGTTTCGACAAGATTGTTCGTATTCCTCTTTCGTCTGGTGAAGTCCTAGAGGTCTGTGGCGAGAAACCACCGGGAGGTTTGAAACTCATGTCGTGCACTAAAGCCCAAAGTTATTTACAAAAAGGATATGTGGCCTTTCTGGCACATGTCACAGAGGAGAAAGGCAAGAGCAAGTGTATTTAAGATATTCCTATTGTTCGAGATTATCCAGAAGTGTTTCCTGATGAACTGCCTGGTTTGCCTCCAGTTCGTCAAGTCGAGTTTCATATTGATCTTGTACCCAATGCCAACCCGATTGCTAAAGCACCTTATCGTCTTGCACCGTCTGAGATGCAAGAGTTATCGAAATAGCTTCAAGAGTTATCTGACAAAGGATTCATCCATCCGAGTTACTCACCTTGGGGCGCTCTAGTCCTGTTTGTGAAAAAGAAAGATGGATCTTTTCGAATGTGTTTCGATTATCATGAGCTTAATAAGCTTACCATCAATAATCGATATCCCCTACCACGAATTGATGATCTTTTTGATCAGCTGCAAGGTGCTACATGTTTTTCCAAGATCGATCTGCGTCTGGGTATCATCAGCTTCGTGTACTCAAAGAAGATATTCCCAAAACTGCATTTCGCACGAGATATGGTCACTACGAGTTCACTGTCATGCCTTTTGGTTTGACGAAAGCCCCAGCTATTTTCATGGACTTAATGAATAGGGTTTGTAAGCCTTATTTAGATAAGTTCATCATTGTGTTCATTGACGACATTCTTATTTATTCGAAGTCTCGAGCCGATCACGAACAACACCTTCATCTGACAATGGAACTCCTGAAGAAGGAACAACTTTTCGCCAAATTCTCCAAATGTGAATTCTGGCTTAAGGAAGTTCAATTTTTGGGTCATATTGTTAACGAACAGGGTATTCATGTGGATCCTTCCAACATAGTTGCTATTAAGGATTGGAACACACCTACTACACCAACAGAAGTTCGTTCTTTTCTTGGTCTTGCTGGTTACTATCATCGATTCATTTTGGACTTCTCGAAGATCACGGTTCCTCTCACTACTTTGACTCAGAAGAATAAGCCTTTTGAGTGGGGACCCAAACAAGAGGAAGCTTTCCAAACGCTGAAACGAAAACTCTGTGATGATCCTGTCTTATCTTTTCCCGATGGAAACGATGATTTTGTTGTCTATTATGACGCGTCGAACCTAGGCCTTGGTTGTGTTCTCATGCAACGAGGTAAAGTTATAGCATATGCATCAAGACAATTGAAATTCACGAGAAGAACTACACCACTCATGATCTTGAGTTGGGCGCTGTGGTTTTTGCACTCAAAATTTGGAGACACTATCTCTATGGCAATAAATGTGTGGTTTTCACAGACCACAAAAGTCTCCAAAACATTTTCAATCAGAATGAGCTTAACATGAGGCAACGACGCTGGGTTGAGCTATTGAACGATTACAATTGCGAGATTCACTACCATCCTGGTAAGGCGAATGTCATAGCCGATGCGCTAAGTCGAAAGGAACGAGTCAAACTTCATTTTGTTCGAACTCTATCCGATATTCAAACTCGCATCTCTCAAGCTCAACAAACTTGTGTTTCACAAAACTTGATGAGTAAGGAATTACCACGTCAACTGGAGCTTAAACTCGAAATGAAAGACGATGGATTACTTTATTTCAAGAATCATTTATGGATTCCAAAACAAGACGATCTTCGCACTTTAGTGATGGACGAATCTCATAAGTCTTGATATTCTATTTATCCTGGTGCCGACAAGATGTACAAGGATCTTCGTACTCAGTACTGGTGGCCTGGTATGAAGAAGGATATTGCCTTGTATGTATTGAAATGCCTAACTTGTCTCAAAGTCAAGGCTGAACATCAACGACCATCTGGTTTGCTTGTACAACCAGAGATACCGACATGGAAGTGGGAGAACATTGCAATGGATCTCATCACTAAGTTACCGCGCACATCTAGAGGTCATGATGCTATTTGGGTAGTCATCGATCGATTAACGAAGTCAGCTCACTTTATACCGATTCGCGAGGATCTATCTGCTGATAAACTTGCCAAGATTTATGTTGATGAGATTGTGTCTCGACATGGTGTTCCTTTGGATATCATATCTGACCGTGATGCTCGATTTTCATCTCACTTTTGGAAGACCATGCAATCTGCTATGGGAACCCAACTAAATCTGAGCACTGCTTATCATCCCCAAACAGATGGACAATCCGAGAGGACGATACAAACATTGGAGGATATGCTTAGAGCATACGTGATAGACATTGGTGGTAATTGGGATTCTTATCTACCGTTGATCGAGTTTTCTTATAACAACAGTTATCATGCTAGCATCAATATGGCACCATTCGAAGCTTTATATGGTCGAAAATGTCGTTCACCTGTCTGTTGGAATGAGATCGGTGAAGCTCAGCTTACTGGAACTGAGCTCATTCTGGAAACAACAGATAAAATCAAGAAAATTTGCGATAATCTTCTGACAGCTAGAAACCGTCAAAAGAGTTATGCGGATATGCGACACAAGCCCTTGGAATTTCAGGTCGGAGACCATGTCCTACTCAAGGTGTCCCCTTGGAAAGGAGTGGTGAGATTTGGAAAGAAAGGAAAACTTGCACCACGATACGTTGGACCATTTAAGATTGTTGAAAGAATCGGAAAGGTTGCCTACTGACTAGAGCTACCTCCTGAACTTGGGAATATTCACCCAACATTCCACGTGTCCAATCTACGAAAGTGTTTAGCTGATACTAATCTTCACATTCCACTCGACGAAATTCAAGTTGACGACACAATGCACTTTGTCGAGAAACCCGTGGAGATTATGGACCGTGAAGTCAAGTGACTGAAGAACAAGAGAATATGATTAGTCAAGGTTCGCTGGGAGTCCAAACGTGGCCCAGAGTTTACTTGGGAACATGAGGACCAAATGAAGGCGAAATATCCACATTTGTTTTCATAAGTTTCCTCTAGTTAAAATTTCAGGATGAATTTTCCTAAAGTAGGGGAGACTGTGACACTTGTGCTCTGTAAACGATGTACGATGTAAAACAATATCAATTATCAATAAAACAATGTGTTTTGTTGTCAATAGTTGTGTATTTGTGTTTGACAATTTTACGTTTTGATTCTAGTTCGATTTCAAGCTTTAAATCGCTTTCTAGAAAGTTATACGCAAACTGATGCGTAGACGTAATCAGTTTAACTCAAAAAACACTTCATAACAGTGACATAGGCTTAACATACCTTAAATAACCTATACATAACTTAGAAATAAGTTTTGAAGGGTTTGGTGTGTTGAAAACAAGTTTATTCGATCGTAGGGACTATTTACGACAAACTGTGAAAGTATGCCGATTTGTATAATAACGAACATTACGGAACTTCATCATAAACTAACCATACCCTAAATATCCATTACATAGCTTATAAATAGGCTTGAAGGGTTCGGTATGCGAAAAGTGCTTATTTGATTAATAGGGACTAAAAGCGTCAAAAAGTGCATAAGTTTGCATTTACGCGCATATCTTACGTTCTGAAAATATCCGGACATCCAAAAATTTTGTAATCATTAAAATATTTTATTTTAGTGATTAGAATGCAAAAATATCATTTGTAATCATTAAAATATTTTATTTTAGTGATAAAATATTTTATCTCGAACGCGCTTTCGCGCAAACGACGCGTTAAAGTAGCGTAGACTACCTTAACGGGTCATAAGCACTTAGGATAGGTTCCGATTTAGGATGTAGGATTTGTTAAACCATATCACATGAGTTCCAATACTCATTTGGTTTACGAAACCTCATTCTATCGATATTCCGATTTAGGTGTCGATTTATTAACTTAGCAATCCGATTACTAGGTGTTATTTGATTTCCTTGGTTTGCCTGAGCTTTGTTAAGTTCAATTAATTGAGGATACTTTGCACCTCAATGTGAGTACATAGTTCCCCTATTTTACTGTTTTCAATTGTTTTGGGGTGATTCATATGTGTTAAACGATTTCGATGCTTTCAATGATGATTTCAAAAACGAATACTATGGTTTATATTAAACATAATGATTTCGATAATGTGAACGAACTTGTTGGGACGTAATTACATAACGAATGACATTCATTAGCTTTGCTCGAGCCGACCAGTAGTTTGTTATGGTACCATAGGATCTGACAAATCCCGTTATCAAACTATCGCCATGGTTATGTGTGGGGATATGTGGGTAACGACAAAACCTGATGATTGTTAACTTACCCTTTGGGGGTTTGTTAATACGAGTTGAACGATGGACGAGTTACGAAAGTTTGAATGTATTCAACGAGACGACAAAAAGTATTTTTCACAATTAAAACATGAACGATTATGAACGATTTGAACGATTGTAACGATTTAAACGACTTGAACGATTTGGAACGATTTGAACGATTTAAACAAATGAACGATGGTCTATAACATGAACGAGTTGAACGATTTAAACGATTGGGGTTTTTGGTATGTGATTAGATAACGGGACGGGTATAATGTGATAAAAGCATGGTAGATACGCCGCTGGTACTTCTTATATATAAGTGCTTTTATCATATTACATTCTGTGGTGTTATTTAGTTCACTTGGATTAACGATTTTAAACGATGACACGCAACGATGTTTACTATACTATATAAACCATACGAGTTTTACAACGAGAATGATTTACAATTTGGTTTACATAAATAAATGTTTTAGTCTAGATTCATGGCAACGAGCTTTTATAAACTATAACGAACTTGTTTTGAGTTGGTTAATCATATTGCAATACTAAACTTTTCAAAACAAGATTTTCTATTATCGACTCTTGTAGTCAATCGAGGTATTGCATCATGTATACGAGCCATGAACCTGACACACTCACAAAATCCATGTGCTCGCCGACATTTCTTTGCTGGCTTTATTTTCACATATGTTTCAGGTGGTGTTGAATGATGTTGATTGCTACTAGGATGCATGCTCACTTAGGATCGGACGAGGCCTTAGTGACTTAATAACGATGATAGTCGATATGTGAACTTGTTTGTTTTTACTTTAAGACAATGTTAAATATTTAATAATTCAATAAAACAAAACTTTTTGATCCATGTGTTGTGAAACAATAATCTTGTCGCTCCACTCCCCGATGTTTCCACCACGGTTTGTTGTTTTACGCAGTCGGGGGGGTGACAAGTATCGCCATGGACTTCATTACGAAACTCCCTCGTACGCCATCTGGTCACGATAGCATTTGGGTTATCGTTGATCCTCTTACAAAATCCGCACACTTCATACCGATACGAGAAGACTTCAAGTAGAACGATTAGCACGAATCAATCCGCTCTCGGTACGACTCTTAATCTCAGTACCGCATTCCACCCGCAGACCGACGATCAGACTGAGCGCACGATCCGAACCCTTGAAGACATGCTTCGTTCGTGCGTTATAGATTTTGGTGGTAATTGGGATTCGCATTTACCTTTAGTAGAATTCTTGTACAATAATAGTTATCACTCTAGTATTCAAATGGCACCCTTTGAGGCATTATATGGTAGAAAATGTCGATCGCCTATTATATGCCACGAGATCGGAGACTCTCAGATCACCGGTCCTGAGTTGATACAAGAAATGACAGACAAGATCCACCAAATAAGAGACAATCTCTTGAAAGCTTGGAGTCGTCAAAAGAGCTACGCCGATAAACACCGCAAGCCCTTTGAGTTTGAAGTTGGTGATCACATACTCCTAAAGGTTTCACCTTGGAATGGGGTGATCCAATTCGGCAAGAAAGGAAAGCTAGCCCCGCGATACGTGGGTCCCTTTAAGATTCTAGAAAGAATTGGCAAAGTGGCCTATCGACTCGAATTACCAGTTGAACTCAGCAACATACATCTGACTTTCCATGTCTCGAACCTTAAAAAGTGCCTAGCTGAAGAGAATCTTCATGTACCTCTCGAAGACTTGCAAGTAAACGAGACCCTGCACATTGTGGAAAAGCCTGTAGAAGTCATGGATCGAGAGACCAAGAAACTTCGACGCTCACGCATTCCCATAGTGAAGGTTCGATGGGAAGGGAAACGTTGCGCCGAGTTCACTTGGGAACTCGAAAGTGATATGAAAGCTAAATATCTGCAACTCTTTGTTACGCCTGCTCCTTAATTTTGGGACGAAATTTCCTAAAGTAGGGGAGGCTGTACAACCCGACTTTTCGGATCGTTACTCGTTTGCTTTTGCTTCGATTTGTACCCACCTTGTATTCCGAGATTCGATATAAATAAAGGGTTATGTTATACTAAATACATTTTTCATCACACCGCACCGCTACACGTTTAAAACGCTTTATATTCGTAAACGCTTACGCAACACGAATTACAGAGAATCATGCTACTTAAAATACCAAGTGTGTTTATTTGGTTACCATATGCCTCCGCATTCGCTTATCACGACTAACACGCTAAATCACAAATGCTGTTAGTAGTAGTAGTAGTAGTATGCTGTGTGTTCTTATGTGCTTTACTTGTGTGTGCTTATTATGTGTATTGTTACTCGTAAACGCTATCGCAACGCAAACTCAACGCTACTCGCACAACTCGATTTATCACTCTAAAACGCAACGCAACTCAAAACTTAGTGCTACGCTAAAATACTTAAAGTACCAATACTAACTAACGCAACAAAACGCATTAAACAAGCATCCTATACGCGAAAACAAGGAATTCTCGCACAAAACAACACCTTCGAATGAAGCCAAGCCGCCTCATACGAAGGCACTGCCTTCGTACGAAGGCCGCTGGTTTGAACCAAGGGCTGTTGTGCGAACCCAACTTCCCTATAAATTCCCAAGCAACTCCTCATTCATTCTCACTTGCTAATTTCATACCGAAACTTTGCCGAATTGCTGTCCGACCATTTTTAAGTAAGATTTAACAGTGTTCTTCAATTATACAATGTTTTCCACTTCGATTTCCACAAGAATCACTTCATTTTCATCTAAAACTCTTATGTTCTCACTTAAAATTTCATCTTTTCACTTAAACTTCTTCTTTTCTTCATAAATTCCTGGTTTTACACAAAAATCTTCGTCTTTTTCATCAAACCTTCTTCTTTTACAATAGATTACACTTAACCGAGTGTATTGGGACTAGCTACGGCTTCCCAAGTTAGAAATATGTTGATTTCATACTTACCAAGTGCTAGATCAAAGTAAAAACCTTTCAAAACTTTCTTAAACTTATTTTTTACACCAAAGCGGACCAAAAACGGCATGTATCTCACGCACTGAATAGTGGAATGAGGTAATGTCAAAACTTGCTTGAAGAGGACTCGGAAACACATCCGATTCAGGCGAAAACACAGCACCGAATGCCAAAAACAGCCACGTTTAGGAACTGGACTGTCATGTGTGAAACCAGCTTCATACGAAGGCACTGCATTCGTACGAAGGCACATGGCCTCGTACGAAGGCGCTACCTTCATACGAAGGCACTGGTTTTACACCTAACAGCCCGATTCACACTCGTGACGTAATCAAAGACCTCTCCGACTGTAAGTTTAATCAGTAGCTTAAGGTTGGAGGGATGAACACTCGATTTTCCGAAAACATGTTGGGTTTTTCACATGTTTATCAAAGCTAATTTTATCCAAATAAAATTAAAACGCAGCGGAATTTATATTTAAAACATGTTACTTTACAAGATTTAAAACCATTTTAAATGCAAAACCCAATAATCGGATCCATATATGACATGCATGCTATCAAAATACAACCATAGGGTGTTTTAGAATACTACCATTCCAAGAGCAAGGTGATATGAAGAAGATGATATTCTTGAATGAAAATCTTCAAAGGAGAAGACCTCAAGCTTGCATACCCCAAGCCTCCAACGAACACCTTATGTTGCTAGGATTTACACTTGTGAACTTGCTTGAAAAATCCTCTTGATCAACCACCTTATGGCTGAAAATTTTAGAGGAAAAAAGAAGTTCTTGCACTTGAAATTTTACTAGAGAAATTGTGTGTAAAATTGTGTGAGAGCTAGAATGAATAAAACAACTCTTGTGTTTTAAAAAAGGAAGATATGTTGCATGAAATTTGATTGGACCAACCAATCTTGGGAAGACCCAAAAATGGCGGCCCTATGGGGTATTTTTTAACCAAAATTTTCAAATTTCTTTTAAGAATAAGTCTTGTAATAATTTTTTATAACTTTTATAAAAATTATAACATCACATGTCATAAGACTTATGCAACATATCATAATCTTTTATTATTTTATTTAACCCATTAAATAACAAAATAAATATCCTCTCAAAATAAATTATCCATATAATTTATTAGTTTCTCAAGTGCAATTATTTAGAAAACCAATTTCTAAATATTCTAAGTGTTAATATTTATTTGTTTGATCATATCATAAATAAATATTGTAGGTGTTTGTCTAGCTTGTTATTGGGTATGACCCGACTTGGATCATAACGTACTAGCCACATCAATTTAATATGTGTCTTGGGCATACAGAGTCCAACAAAACAGACGCGAAGACACTCGATTTTGGACAATGGAAGCCCCACGTGTGCGAATACCAACCTTCGTAGAAAGGCACCAGCTTCGTACGAAGCTTCTGTTTCCTACCGACACTCTGATTTTTTACCGTTTCAGCACTATGGAGGATTTACGCTTATGTTCCTGTACACAGGCTGAACCGGTGTTCCCTTCAATCCATTGAGGATCGTGTTTCTTGATTAGTACACGCTCTGTGAGTATACTCGAACCCATTTTCGTTTAACGCACTTTTGGGTGTTATGTACGTTCTCTATCAAAACACAACACACAACGTAAACACTTTATAAACACTAACCACTCCCGCATGCTATACGTGATTTGTTGAATGCTTGTTACTATGCTTACACAATGTTATGCCAGATCGCCTTTAGCAACGATAGTACTATAGTTTGGACTCAGCACCTGTTGTGACAAGGGTTGCTAAGGATCACATTACTTTATTTCACGTGTTTACTTCGGTGAATAAGTGTCACGCATACTCTACATCGCAGTCACGTGGTTAGGTTGTATCATTGTTGGTAGTTACTCTTAGCCGATATTATTATTATTATCATTAGAGATATTCTTTGTAATATTTATGTATATCTATTTCTAAAATAGTTCCTAAAATAGTGGTAGGGCTTATTGTATTCTCCCTATTTAAAGGGATGTTTATTATTCAATAGAGGCATTCAGAATTCAATACCATAAACACTTTTATGGTATCAGAGCCTCAGTTCTGCCATACCTCATCTTCTTCGTTCCTCCTAACCCTAGCCATCGCGGTGTTCACCTCATCTTCTTCGTTTCTCCTATTTTTTTTCCATCATGTGATGGGATTTTAACATGTTTATCAAAGCAATTTCATCCATATGAAATAAAAACGCAGCGGAAATAATATTTAAAACATGTTACTTTTATGATATAAACTTCATTTATAAGTAAAATCCCAAAACCCGGATCCATATATGAAGATGCATACTATCAAACACAACCATAGGGTGTTTAGAAAACTACCTTCTTGGAGTAATAGGATGTTGAAACGGATGATGATTCTTGAATGGTTGCCTTCAAGAGTAGAAGGCCTCAAGCTTGTATACCCCAAGCTTCCAACAAACACCACGAGATTAGCTAGGATTTTAACACCTTTGTGATAAAAAACCGAACACTTGAAAACCCCTATGATGGCCGATTTTAGAGAGCAAGAACACAAGTCTTCCACTTTCATTTTTGCCATCTTAATCTTATATAAAACATGAGAGAAGTTGCCTCCCCATTTGACCAATGCATGAACCTTTAACCATGCAAAAATGCATGTATTTCAATTGGACCAAACTCTTGCCCAACCAAGTTGCCACTAACACATGCAAATGCATGGTTTGTGATTGGCTAAAACTTTTAGGGAAGAACACCAAGGGGGGGGGGGGGGGGCGGCCCACACTTTATTTTATAAAAAAAAATCAATTTCTTTTATAAATAATTCAAGTCTTGGTTTATATATTTATAACTTTTATAAATATAACACTACATAAATGCAAGACTTTATACAATCTTTTAAAATGTCATTTAACCCATTAAATAACAAAATAAAATATTCTCTCAAAATAAATTATCCATATAATTTATTGGTTTCTCAAGTGTAATTATTTAGAACACCAATTTCTAAATATTGTAAGTGTTAATATTTATTTGTTTGATCATATCACAAATAAATAATATAAGAGTTTGTCTAGCTTGTTATTGGGTATGACTCGACTTGGATCATAACGTACTAGCCACATCAATTTAATATGTGTCTTGGGCATACAGAGTCCAACAATCTCCCACTTGCACAAGATACATAGAAGATTGATGCAAGCAGTAAATGACGCCTAACTACGGTTTACTACCCCCAATACGTATGACTATATTTGCCATTCAATAACATCATCCCTTTCAAGTCCCTTACTTGAACATGATTTAGGTGAATCTATCATTTATCCTTTCGTTACAGATGTCCTGTTAAATCCAGAGACATAGAGTGATCACTCTCTGTTGATTTAACTTTATCAGGCCTTAGACATCTTACTCTCAACGAATAAGAGGAACGAATCCCTTCTTGACTACATATGTCTCTCACAATCACCTTGTACCACACCTGAGTTTAGCCTTGTGTACTGCCTTATTACAGACAGCTAAGAACTAGGTCAAGGTATAATACTTGGTGAATATCAAGACCCAATATGTATCTCAGGTCAGAGGATACTATGATATTCTCCTTTACTCAGATTTACTTATGATCAATCACAAATGATTCCATGCAGTAATATTTGAGAGCGAGTCAGTCCAATATTTGTATCCCACAAATATCTATGAACTTTGGCAGCAACACTTTGCTCTATATTCATTCTAAATGAATATCCACCAATCCAAGTTCATAGTAGTCTTACATTCATATTTGTTCCCACAATTATGATCAACTATGGACATTTAGAATAATTAACTTATTCACGGATTTAAACATGCTAATATGAAACATAACTCAAAATACCATAAAAGAGTTAAAATAACAATTATTTCAATATCCAAATACAAAATAGATCAAATCCAATCACTAGAATATCGAAGTCCTAAGGCACATGTATGACCCTCATGTTTTGCCCTGTCGAGGAGCTTCGTGAGTGGATCCGTAATGTTTTGATCGGTGTGAACTTGGCGGATACATATCTTTCCATTTTCAACTTCATCCCTTATGTAGTTGAATCTCCGCTCGATATGTCTAGTCTTTTAGTGCGCACGAGGTTCCTTGATTTGTGCAATCGCACCCTCATTATCACAAAAGATCTCTAGGGGGTCTTGAATGGTAGGGACTACCCCTAGGTCGGCAATGAATTTCTTCAACCATGCAGCTTCCTGGGCTGCCAATGAAGCGGCGATGTATTCTGATTCTGTAGTGGACAATGCTACCACGTCTTGTTTTGAGCTCTTCCAAGAGACTGCTCCACCATTTAAAATGAAGACATACCCCGATTGTGATCGAGAATCACTTCGATCGTTTTGGAAACTCGCGTCCGTGTAACCCTTTACAACGAGTTCCTCCTCACCAGATCCATATATTAAGAACATATCCTTAGTCTTCCTAAGATATTTCAATATGCTTTTAACAGCCATCCAATGACTATTACCTGGATTTTGCTGGTATCTACTCGTCATGCTCAAGGCGCATGAGACGTCCGGTCTGGTGCATATCATTGCATACATGATGGATCCTATAGCTGACGCATATGGGATTGTTTTCATTTTCTCTTGCTCATCCTTTGAGCTTGGACATTGAGATGTATTCAATATTGTCCCCTTTTGAATAGGTACAAAACCTCTCTTAGAGTTCTCCATTTGGAACCTATTCAAGACTTTGTCAATGTATGCACTTTGGTTTAAACCTATCAAGCGCCTTGATCGATCCCTATAGACCTTTATTCCCAGAATGTAGGCTACTTCACCAAGATCCTTAATGGAAAAACAACTTCCAAGCCAAGCTTTTACACCTTCCATGGTTGGAATGTCATTCCCAAATAGTAGAATGTCATCGACATACAGTACTAAGAAAGTGATGATGCTCCCACTAGTTTTCTTATACACACAAGCTTCATCGCCATTCTTGATGAATCCAAAATTCTTAATTTCTTCATCAAAACGGTGATTCCAACTTCTAGATGCTTGTTTCAATCCATAGATTGATTTCTTTAACTTGCATACTTTGTCAGGATGTTTTGGATCGATAAAACCTTCAGGCTGAACCATATAGACATCTTCATCAAGATATCCATTAAGAAAAGCCATTTTGACATCCAATTGCCAGATCTCCTAGTCATAATATGCAGCTATGGCAAATAATATCCTGATTGACTTTAGCATCGCCACAGGCGAGAAGGTCTCATCATAATCAATCCCTTGAGTTTGAGTGAAACCTTTTGCTACAAGTCTTGCTTTGTAAGTATCCAAGTTACCATGCATATCTATTTTCTTCTTGAAAACCCACTTACTTCCAACTACTTTAGAGTTAAGTGGTGGCACAACCAATTCCCAAACTTGGTTGTCATACATGGATTGCATCTCTATGTTCATGGCTTCAAGCCATTTGTCAGAATCGGATTTTGACATTGCATCATGGTATGTGGTTGGTTCATCTGAATCTACCACGTAGCATCCATCCATGAAAAATCCATATCTTTCAGGTGGATTACTAATTCTACCAGATCTGCGAACATTTTGTGTGTTCTGATCAACCTCTTGATCGTTTTCAACAACCTCTTGTTGAGTGCTAGTATCAACCAAACGTGTATCGTCTTGTGGTTCTTGATCCTCCTCAAGTTCCACTGTTCTACCACTAGTTCTTTCCATAAGGAACTTAGCTTCCAAGAACTTACCCTTTCGAGCAACAAATACCTTTTGCTCGGTTGGATCGTACAAATAATATCCTATATCATCTTTAGGATATCCTATAAAGATACACTTAGTGGATTGGACTTCCAATTTATTTGGGGTGTATTGCTTAACGTAAGCTTCACAACCCCAAACCCTTAAGAATGATAATGATGGAGGGTTTCCATGCCATATTTCAAAAGGTGTCTTTTCCACTTTCTTGGTTGGGGCCATATTTAGTATACGAACTGCGGAGAGCAAAGCGTAACCCCAAAATGATAGAGGTAATGTGCTTCTAGCCATCATAGATCGAATCATATCTAATAGAGTTCGATTTCTCCTTTCGGACGCACCATTGTGTTGTGGTGTTCCAGGTGGAGTAAGTTGTGAGATGATTCCACAACTTCTAAGATGATCTTGAAAAGCACCACTAAGGTATTCACCTCCTCTATCGGTGCGAAGGACTTTGATTGTCTTCTTGAGTTGATTTTCTACTTCACTTTTGAAGTCTTTGAACATTTCAAATGCTTCATCCTTGTGTCTTAGTAAATACACATAACCATAACGACTATAGTCGTCGGTAAAGGTAATGAAGTATCTTTCACCATTCCTAGTCATCGACTTAAAAGGACCACATACATCTGAATGTATGATACCTAGTAAGTCTTTAGCCCTTTCAAAAGTTCCACTAAAGGGTGTCTTAGTCATTTTGCCTTGTAAACAAGATTCGTATACATCAAACGAATTATCTTCATTTGTATTCAAAAGACCATTTTTCTGAAGTGTATGCATGCGATTCTTGCTTATATGTCCAAGGCGACAATGCCAAAGGTAGGAATCACTCAAATCCATTTTGAGTTTCTTGTTGGTTACTTGGTACATTGAGCTATCATATGATGCGTTATCATGATCTAATTCATAAATACCATTTAAAGACATAGCTTTAAAATAAAACACATCATTCATAGAAACATAAATGTCTTGGTTAACAAATTTGAAATTAAAACCACATTGTCTTAAAAGGGAAACTGAAATTATGTTCCTAGTTAAACTAGGAGCATACAAAACATTTTTCAAAATAACTTCCAAACCACTTGGAAGCTCTAAAACGTAGTCTCCTTGAGCTTCGACATCAACCTTTGCTCCGTTGCCCATGAAGAGACTAGCGTCTCCCTTCTTGTAATGTCTATTTCTTTTGAACCCCTGAGGTTTGCCCTGCATCCCTCTTGTTTTTCAACTCTTTGAGATAGGTCGGACAATTTCTCTTCCAATGTCATATCTCACCACATTCAAAACATGGGTCATTCGTAGCAACCTTTTGCTTCTTCTCTTTTGGTTTGGCGGGTTCTGCTTTTGCTTTTCCTTTTCCCTTTCCCTTGACGTGTCCCTTTCTTTTAGCATAGTTTGCTTTAGAGTCGGCGTGGGGCCTCTTCTTGTTGCCTCCTTCATTGATCGCTAGGACGGGTAAAGCCTTTTTGCCCATACTTGCTTCGGCCGTTTTGAGCATTGCATGAAGCTCACCAATGCTTTTGTCCCATCCATTCATGTTGTAATTCATTACAAAGCTCTCAAATTTCTTTGTTAAAGAGTTGAGGATCAAATCCGTAGCCAACTCTTTAGAGACGAGACAATTTAGCCTTTCGAGGCGATCAATGTGGCTTTTCATCTTAAGGACATAAGATGATACCGATTGGGTTTCCTCCATTCGACATGCATGAAGCGCCCGAACAGTTTCGAAGCGTTCTACCCTTGCTTGTTGTAGGAACATTTCCTTTAACTGGGTAATCATGTCGTATGCCCCGTGATGTTCAAAATCCTTTTGAATTTCGGGAATCATAGTTCCCACCATGAGGCATGAGGCTTGCATGGAGTCCTCGGTATACTTAACCCAATCGTTGTAGGCTTCCACATCTTCCACGTTAGGTTCATCGGGAATAGGATCGTCCAACACATAGGATATCTTCTCTTGCTTGAGAACGATTCTCAAGTTTCGAAACCAATCCATGAAGTTGTTATGGTTGAGATGATCCTTTTCAAGGATGGTTCTTAGTGATAGGTTTCAGACGGTTTGGTTAATCGGGTTTGCATTGTTAGCGGCCATCTACAAAATTTAACAAGTTCATTTTTAGTATTTTCGATATTATTATATTTTAATCATTAATACCCTTTTGTGTCTTAAAGACAATTAATAATTAAAATCTAGAATCCAACGTTACATTTAAATATTGGTTAGGTGACCTTTATCCCTCTATTTAAATTAACAAGGTAGTCAACGTTTGATAATTGCAACTCTTTGCAATTTCTAGCCATATGGGATCGGTTAAACATCTATATGTTTAGTTGGCATGTTTAATCCCATCAACACCTTTGTTCCCCATGCTTTGGTGACCTTAAGTTCATGGTTTCCAAATCAAGTCGTCCAACTTATACACACGTGTGAGTTTATTCACATAAGTGGTTAGGTGACCTTTATCCCACAAACATGGTAAACCCACCTCGAACATACAAGTTCCCTCAAATGTGGTTAGGTGACCTTTATCCCACAATAAGAGTTCCCAAGTGTTTCGAGTGTTGTATAACGGGATGGTGTTTGACTTGTTTTATAAAAGGGTTTTTAATATTTCAAAATTCTAGTTTAGAAAATATTATGTACCATACATTTGCATGCATTCAAATCAATGGTACTTTAGTGAAAACTAATTTTCAAGGTTCTTTTTAATAAAACCCATTTTATTATAAAATCATTAATTTTTAATAAAACCTTTATTAACCATTTTAATGATTTTGTTAAGAACCATTTTTACGCTTGTTGTTGATTATTAGTTTGTTAAGTCATGCATATCGACATATCATCTAAAACAACAAAATAAGAAACCAAACAAGCATATCATACATAACAATAGGTGCATAACCATAGCCAACTATTTTGACAACACTTGTTAGCCGAAACAAGTGTGCCAAAAGGTCCTTCCTAAAGGGTGAAAAATGACACAAGTAATGTGTCGATGAACTCCCACTTGATCCCGCATCCAAATGCTTGAAGTCTCCTTCTTGTGTTGTGATTTCTCCATCTTCTTTGAGCTTCCAAAAGTCTTTTATATTCAGCTCCAAACTCTTTTGGACTTCAAAAATGTGTTTTGGTTATCGGGTTAAAATCCTGTTGAGAACGATGAAGTTCTTTGGACCGAATATTATGGTCCAAACCAAAACCGCATTTTTGTGTGCATCTTCTTTTACAAAATATATCCTAATACATTTTTTCAAGTAAAATAAAATGCACCTAATCTATTTATTTTACATACCAAATGAAAATAAATAAATTACATATCTTCTAATGGAAGAACAAAATAATAATTATTACAACCCATTGAAATAATAAATAAACTAAATCACAACACAATCATTCAACACAAGGTCATGGCTAGGTCATATGCACCAAAATATATATCCAAATATATATATATTAATTTCAAGAAGCATAAAAAAATGGTTCCCTTTTATGACCATTTTCGGCTATGCACTAAAAAACCGAAAAGGTAAGTTTTGTCCAAACAAACAAATCATCCATATGAATAATTTTTCAAGATTCTCTTATGCATGTAAGAAAATAATCTTGAAAAATAAAGGGTTAACCATGTTAAAATTTTCGGCCATAGGGTTTTATTCAAACCCGAAACCCGAAATTTTTAATCTATTGAAGCATGCACTCATATAAGCGGCTCTAGATGCCATTGATGGGATTTTAACATGTTTATCAAAGCAATTTCATCCATATGAAATAAAAACTCAGCGGAAATAATATTTAAAACATGTTACTTTTATGATATAAACTTCATTTATAAGTAAAATCCCAAAACCCGGATCCATATATGAAGATGCATACTATCAAACACAACCATAGGGTGTTTAGAAAACTATCTTCTTGGAGTAATAGGATGTTGAAATGGATGATGATTCTTGAATGGTTGCCTTCAAGAGTAGAAGGCCTCAAGCTTGTATACCCCAAGCTTCCAACAAACACCACGAGATTAGCTAGGATTTTAACACCTTTGTGATAAAAAACCGAACACTTGAAAACCCCTATGATGGCCGATTTTAGAGAGCAAGAACACAAGTCTTCCACTTTCATTTTTGCCATCTTAATCTTATATAAAACATGAGAGAAGTTGCCTCCCCATTTGACCAATGCATGAACCTCTAACCATGCAAAAATGCATATATTTCAATTGGACCAAACTCTTGCCCAACCAAGTTGCCACTAACACATGCAAATGCATGGTTTGTGATTGGCTAAAACTTTTAGGGAAGAACACCAAGGGGGGGGGGGCACCCTTTATTTTATAAAAAAAATCAATTTCTTTTATAAATAATTCAAGTCTTGGTTTATATATTTATAACTTTTATAAATATAACACTACATAAATGCAAGACTTTATACAATCTTTTAAAATGTTATTTAACCCATTAAATAACAAAATAAAATATTCTTTCAAAATAAATTATCCATATAATTTATTGGTTTCTCAAGTGTAATTATTTAGAACACCAATTTCTAAATATTGCAAGTGTTAATATTTATTTGTTTGATCATATCACAAATAAATAATATAAGTGTTTGTCTAGCTTGTTATTGGGTATGACTCGACTTGGATCATAACGTACTAGCCACATCAATTTAATATGTGTCTTGGGCATACAGAGTCCAACATCATGTCAAAACCTGATGATGGTGATACCTCTAAAAAACCCACAGCACCAACTACTCTCCATCCTGCATATTCTGTAATGAATATTCAAACGAAAATTCGTACCCTAGACAGCACCAAAGTCACATATTCATCCTGGATAAAGCTGTTCAAACTTCATGCGGTGGCCTATAAGGTTCTTAGTCATATCGATGACACTCCACCGCCCCCAAAAACTACTGATCACTACGCTGCTTGGAAGGAGATCGATGCACTAGTTCTACAATGGATTTATAGCACCATCTCAGATGACTTACTGGTGCGTATTCTGGATACCGATTCTACTGCACGCGCTGCTTGGGTCAAGATTGAGAAAATTTATCTCAGCAATAAGAAAGCTCGAGCTGCTGCACTTGAAACCAAATTTTGCAATCTTACCCTTGCCGCTTGTTCGTCCCTAGACGATTACTGTCAACGTCTAAAGGAATTTGCTAATCAACTTAGTGATGTGGATCACCCGGTTACCGAGTCTCGACTCGTATTACAACTTGTTCATAGTTTACCAGAGGAGTACAATACAACGGTCTCACTCATTAACCAGCATGATGCAGATTGGGATCTCGCACGCAGCATGCTGCACGATGAAGTAGTCTTGAGGCACGTCAGAATTCTTCATCTTCGGTTCTTGTAGCACCCACTGCACCACAACAACCATCGCCGCAGCCTCCACAAAACCCGAACCCCAACCCGAACCAAAATATGAACCAACAACAAGCATATCAAAACCTGAACCTGTAATCAAACCAGGCTACGCAGCGGGGTCGTGGCTGTGGCCGTGGTCACGGACAGGGATACCGGGGACGTGGGGGACGTGGACGCAGATCTGGCAGGAACCAACATCAGCAAAATTGGGCCTATCAGAACTCGGGTTACCCTCAATGGGCTTCGTGGAACACTCCCCCTTGTCCATACCCTACTCAAACCCAATGGAGGCCCAATTACAACCCAGCCTATCATTCTTCGGGCCAGGCTACTGGACCTCAGGAGCCCATGGACAACACTCAACAGGCTCACTTTGCTGGTTATCCACCCATGGCTCCTTAGTTTTAGCCTTCAACTCAAGGGTATGATGCATTAAATCCTTCTGACCTTCAAGCAGCTTTTGCTACCATGCATCTTCAGCAACCTGACCCAAACTGGAACATGGACACTGGCGTTGAAACACATGTCTCCAATGATCAAGGTATGATTCTTAACCCATCTTCATCTCCTGCTTTCAGTAAACTTTTGGTTGGCAATGGTGAATGTCTACCAATAAAAGGATCAGGCACTAGCTACCACACCATTAATGACCGCACCTATATCCTACCCAACATCCTTCATAGTCCTAAAGTTATCAAAAACCTAATATCTGTTAGATGTTTTACTCGTGATAACAATGTATCTATCGAATTTGACCCATTTGGCTTTTCTTTGAAGGACCTCAAAACTGGACGAATTCTTTCACTCCACAATAGCACCGGAGATCTCTATAAGCTCACCGCTCCACAACTTCTGCCTCAAGCCTGCTCATTAACATCCGCTGCACTACCCTGGCATGATCGTTTTGGTCATCCCGGTGCTCAAGTTTTAGAAATTCTTAATCGTTATTTCAATTTTCCATGTAATCAAGACAAGTCTAGTTTTTGCCATTCATGTCAATTATCAAATAGTAAACGATTGCCTTTTTATGCCTCAAATTCTTTTACGTTTACGCCTTTCGATATTATACATTGTGACTTATGGACTTCCCCTATCACGAGTAAAACAGGATATAAATATTATATGGTTCTTATTGACAAGTTTTCACATTTTGTTTGGGTTTATCCACTTAAAAATAAATCTTAAACATTTTCAACCTTTGTCAAATTTCACCGCTTAATCGAAACCCAATTTAATCGCCATATTATGACCTTTCAATGCGATTTGGGAGGAGAATTTGACAATCATGCATTTAAAAACTTTGCAACTCAACATGGATTGTTATTTCGTTTTTCTTGTCCCCAGACATCCTCCCAAAACGGTCGAGCTGAACGTATGATTCGTCGCCTAAATGACATTATAAGCTCACTCCTTATACATGCCAACCTTCCACCCCTCTTTTGGGTAGAAGCTCTTCACACTGCGACCTACCTTCATAACATTTTACCAACAAAACGACTTAACTTCTTCACTCCCACTTTTGCACTTTATATACGCCATCCCACGTATGATCACTTACGGGTATTTGGTTGTGCATGTTACCCCAACACATCCACTACCCAACCTCATAAACTTCACAGTCGCTCTGTGAGGTGCATTTTTCTTGGATACCCACCTGATTTTCGGGGATACCGGTGCTTTGATCCTACCACAGGTCGAGTGCACAACTCCCGTCATGTTACTTTTGATGAACATACTTTCCCTTACACCATTCCTTCCTCTCTAAGCAAGTACCAGTTTCTAGATGACCCTGTTCCCGATGCCTTCACATTTAAGCATCCTACACCACCCGTGCCTCCTAAACCACCTTCATCCTCCTCACACCCGAACATTAAATCGTACCCATTGACCTATAGCCGTCGAAACCGCACACCAGCCCATACCACCCTTTCCGAACCAGCCCATACGACCCATAATGCACCACCCTTACCGAACCAGGCCAACCCACCAACTACCAGACCTACACCGACCCAGCCCGTTTCCACTCACCCAATGACTACCAGATCCAAAGCCAGTTCTCTCTCTCGACCAACCCAGCACACACTTACCGCCACAACTGTTTCCCCCGTTCCTACATCTTATGCCAAAGCCTTTGCTGATCCAAATTGGTTACGTGCCATGCAATCCGAATTTACTGCTTTACAGGATAATGATACATGGGAATTGATTCCACGCCCACTTGATAGACCGATTATTCGATGCATGTGGTTATTTCGTCATAAGTTTAAATCTGATGGATCTTTGGAAAGGTATAAAGCGCGTTTAGTAGTTAATGGGAAATCTCAAACTGTGGGGATTGATTGTGAAGATACGTTCAGTCCGATTGTTAAGCCAGCGACAATCCGCACTGTACTTTCCTTGGCAGTTTCACGAGACTGGCCTATACATCAACTTGATGTTAAGAACGCCTTTTTACATGGCAATTTAAATGAAGTGATTTTTATGCATCAACCACCTGGTTTTGTTGATACTCGACATCCTAATTTTGTTTGTTGCCTGAAAAAGTCCTTATATGGGCTCAAGCAAGCACCACGTGCTTGGTACACACGGTTCGTGAATTACATTCTTTCACATGGTTTTTGAAGTAGTGCATGTGATAACTCTCTTTTTATTTACAGCAAAGGACAGGAAATTGCTTATTTGCTACTGTATGTTGATGATATTGTTCTTATAGCCTCTACCACAACCCTCCTACAAGAGATTATTCATACTCTCTCCAAGGAATTTGCCATGTCAGATTTGGGTGTTTTACATCATTTTTTGGGTATTAAAGTCACTCGTCAGTCATAGGGCTTGTTTTTATCTCAGGAACAATAAGCTAAAGATATTATCTCACGGGCATCTATGTCGAACTGCAAACCTTGTGCCACACCGGTTGACTTATCTGCTAAACTTAGTGCTAAAGACGGTGCTCCCTTTCATGATCCTACCTTGTATCGAAGTTTGGCTGGAGCATTGCAATATCTAACTTTCACCCGACCTAACATCTCATACGCCATGCAACAAATTTGCTTATTTATGCATGATCCTCGTGATACTCATTTTTCCTTTTTAAAACGGATCATACGGTATTTACAGGGTACTTTGGATTATGGTTTACGGGTAGTTAAATCTGGTACCCAGTCATTGATAGCTTATTCTGATGCTGATTGGGGTGGTTGCCCGGATTCTCGTAGGTCCACGAGTGGCTATTGTGTTTTCTTAGGTGACAATCTTCTTTCGTGGTCCTCTAAACGCCAACTAACGATCTCACGATCCAGTGCCGAAGCTGAGTATCGTGGTGTAGCTAATGCGGTGGCTGAAGCCACTTAGATCCGAAACCTCTTGCTTGAATTAAATACTCCATTACGCCATGCATCCATTGTGTATTGTGACAACGTTTCTGCAGTCTATATGTCAGATAATCCTGTTCAGCACCAACGCACGAAGCATATTGAAATTGATATTCATTTCGTCCGGGAGAAAGTTTGAATTGGCCATGTTCGCGTTCTTCATGTCCCCTCGTCTTTGCAGTATGCAGATATTTTCACCAAAGGGATCTCCAGACAGCTGTTTCAATCCTTTCGTTCCAGTTTGAACGTATGTCCTACGCCCGCTCAAACTGTGGGGGTGTCTTAGCCGATATTATTATTATTAGAGATATTATTTGTAATATTTATGTATATCTAGTCCTAAAATAGTTCCTAAAATAGTGGTAGGGCTTATTATATTCTCCCTATTTAAAGGGATGTTTATTGTTCAATAGAGGCATTCAGAATTCAATACCATAAACACTTTTAGTTACATGATTCGCCTGTTACGTGTTACATGTTGGTTATGCGTAAACGCTTTTTATACTATATCTATGCAAACTTTTGTACTCACCTTTACTTTAGGTATTGACTTTTATTTTAACGTATGTGGCAGGTTGATGGTTTGTTTGCTGCAATGGATTAGGAAGTCTAGAAACCCGCAAATAAAATCTAGCTTGTCGGACTTGTTCTGTTTAAGAGATGTGAACTCTGTGATGACTGTTTTTGAAATACTTGTTTATTGGTATGGGACAATGAACCTTTTAAATATTGTCATTTAATAGTTGTTATGGATTCTCTTGAGCAATCTGGTTCGCCTAGTGCCGCGCCCCGATGTTCCCGACATCGGTTGAGGTGTGACTAGGGATGGCAATCAAACCCAAACCCGATGGGTAAACCCGAAACCCGACATATTTGGGACGGGTTTGGGGTCGGTTAATCGGGTTTGGGACGGGTTTGGGAATAGTTTTTATTTTTTTCGCGGGTTTGGGACGGGTTTGGGATTTAGTGATATACCCGTTTACCCGACCCAATTACCCGATAAAGTATACCCGTTTACCCAATTGTATACCCAATATAATTTCTTTTATATTATTAATATATATATACACATACATACATACATATATATATATATATATGATACATCCATTTTTTACACAAATATGTATTCTATTCCGTATACATTGTAGTTATTTGATATATATTTTTATAATAACAATACAAAATGTAACCGGTTAGTAGTTACCCGATAGATACCCAATGGGTTTTGAGATGAGTATACCCAACGAATAATCTTATTAAATTAACGGGTTTACCCGAAACCCGCGGGTATACCCGATACCCGATGGGTATTTACCCGCTAGAAACCCGACGGGTTTTGGGACGGGTTTGGGACAAGCTTATCTAATCGGGTTTGGGTTTGGGATTACCTAAACCCGTCCCAAACCTGACCCATTGCCATCCCTAGGTGTGACACTAAGCATGTCTTCTAAAGTCTGGATTGTATGCTCACTTTAACCACCAGTCTATGGATGGTAAGCCATACTAAAATTCAGGCGCATGCCTAGAGCTTGTTGAAAACTTTTTCAGAAATGAGATGTATATCTAGTATCTATATCAGATACTATTGACAATGGTACTACATGGAGAGATACAATGTTGTCAACATACTACTTAGCCAATTTATCCGAATTAAATGTTTCCCTTATTGGCAAGAAATGTGATGACTTAGTCGTCTGTCGAGTATAACCCAAATTGTGTCGTTGCCATGACTTGTTCTATGTAACTTAGTAATTAGATCTATTTTTACCATTTTTCCATTTCCATTTGCGTATTTCTAACTGTTGTAGCAAACCCGATGGTTTCTAATGTTCAACCTTAACTGGCGAACACATCTGACATTTAGCGACATAAGTGGCTATGGATTTCTTCATGCCCATCCACCAATAATTCCTTTTCAGATCTTGGTACATCTTATCTCCACTAGGATGTACATAATATATTGCATTATGTGATTCCTCAAGAATCAAATCTCTCAGTTTTCCAAAAATGGGAACCTAGGTTCTATCATTCAATCTTAGAATTCCATCTGATCCAGGTGTTAACTGATCCACAGTTCCACTCAGACCTTCTGTTAGAGCATTTTCTTCCAACAAGGCTTGCTTCTGAGCATTTAAAATTTGCCCAGGCAAGCTAGTCCGTAGCTCAATTCTTCTAGCATGAACCGTTATGAGTTTAACTCCTTCTTTACATTTAAGGGCATCTGCGACGACGTTAGCCTTACCCCGATGATAAGGAATTTTGCATTCGTAATCATTAAGAGTTTCCGTCCATCGGCGTTGCCTCATATTCAGATCCTTTTGATTGAATATACGTTGCAAGCTTTTATGATCCGTGTATATAATACACTTTGTGCCATACAAATAGTGTCTCCAAAACTTCAAGGTGAATACAACTGCACCTAACTCCAAATCATGAGTTGTGTAGTTCTTTTCATATACTTTGAGTTATCGTGATGCGTAGGCAATAACCTTGCCTCTTTGCATTAACACGCAACCTAATTATGCGTGCGAAACATCACAATACGCGACAAAGGGTGTGCTAGCCGTGAAAAAAAAGTGATAAACCTTTTGAATTATCTATATATTAAAAAAACATTCCTATGAATAGTAACTACTGTATATTACAGGGTAAATTACACTTTTCGTTCTTTGTATTTGTATCGAATTGCAATGGATACCCTTTAACTTCGATAATTACAGTCACAATCCTTTATTTGTAAAACCATTACACTCTACGTCCTTTGGCCCTAACCAAGGCTTTACATTCGTCAATGGATTAACCCGTTAATTCAACATAGCGATTTACATGAAATACATTTGATTGCAAACAATTTTCTAATTGTATTTTAAAACGAAAACTCTCAATTTACATTTAATTCAGTTACAGGCCTTTGAAACTATGATTTATAATTTTCTATTTTAGTTATACCACTTATTTTTATTTACGTAGCGATAAAATTTTTATTCAAAATTTAACGTGCCAAATGTAATGGAGTCTTTTTTTATCGCACTGCGAACAATCTCCGTAGCGATACAAAGTACCTTTTTTACATCGTATGCTATAGCGAGTGTCGGTATTGTACTGGTATTGTGACGAACCGAACCGATATCACCCAATAGTATCGGTACCACGTCGATTCCAACTGAACAAGATATTTACTTTTATGGTTTTCCATATATGTAAACGCATGTCCATATCCATTTGGGCATATCATGATTTTTTTTGGATTTTATCTTTCACTTACTATATAACAAGTGTCGGTACCGTTTCGATACCATAATAAACTAAACTAATACCAACCAAACCGCATGAGAATTCCACTAGTTTAATTAATATTCCTAGATCAAAGGAGGTACAAAAGTAGGTGACACTGCCGGCAACCATAGTCCAGTTTCAACTATCCAATGCTATGCTCAGTCAGTCATCGTCGTCGCACTAGAACCCACATCCCCAAATCACTCGTCATCTCCTTGTTCCGATCCTCTTCTTCCTCCTCCTCATCTTCCCCCAGAAGCAAATACCACAACTATTACCTCAGAAAACGAAGAAAATGGCCGCATCCCATTTACAAAGCCCGTTGGCACGAGAAATTAAGCCAACAAAACGCAATGCAAGCTCTTCGAACTCAAGCTGCTTCTTCTTCATCCACTAATCTTCTTTCATCTCTCACCGAATCTTTCGCTCTATACGACTGCAACCCAACCCCCAATTCCTACCATTTTATCCTCAAAACCCTAATTCAAACCTCACAATTTCACCAAATTCATTCGGTCCTTAACCACCTAGAGAAACACGAGAAATTCCAAACACCCGAGTCCATTTTAATCGATTTGATCCAGTTCTTCGGACGCAAAAATGAGTTTCAGGAAGCAATTGAATTGTTCTTTAGAATGCCTAATTTTAGGTGCAATGTTACTGTGGATTCCCTCAATTGTTTGCTCTCGGTTTTGTGTAGGAGAAAGGAGGGGCTCCAAATCGTGCCCCAGGTGTTGTTGAAGAGTAGGTTGATCAATGTTCGTCTTGAAGGTTCTAGTTTTGTGATATTAGTTAAGGCTCTTTGTAGGTTTAATAAGCCGGTTCATGCCATCGGTTTGTTGGTTGATCATGCGAGTTTTTCGTTGATTTTACGCACATTGTGCCAGCAAAACACTTTGGAGTGTGATCATGTTATTGGTTTGGTTGAGGAAATGAAGAAATTAGGGTTTTGTTTTGATGGAACAGATTGGGGGAATGTTATTTGCTTTTTGGTTCGGAGGAACAAGGGTGTGGAAGCTTTGGAGGCATTGAATGGGATGAAATTGGATGGGTTTATGCCTGATGTTATCTGCTATACTATGGTTTTGGATGCTGTGATTTCTGCAGGGGAGTTTGAACGTGCAGACCAGGTGTTCGATGAAATGCTTGTGTCGGGTTTGGTTCCTGATATTCATACCTACAATGTGTATGTGAGTGGGCTGTGTAAACAGAACAAGTTTGATGATGGGATCAAGATGGTTTCGAGTATGGAGGAGCTTGGTTGCAAACCGAATATGATCACTTATAATATGTTATTGTCGGCGATCTGTTATCGTGGAGAGCTTGGTATGGCACGCGACTTTTTTAAACATGTGAGAGGAAAAGGTGGTGTTATGAACTCTGAAGCGTATGAAATGATTATCTCCAGGATGGTTAGTGTGGGTGATGTCTCGGAAGCTTTAGATCTTTTGAAGGAAATGGTGGAGAAAGGGTTAGTGCCTAAACCTTCGACATTGGATGAAATTGTTTCTGGTTTGTGCCAAAATGGATTGGTTTCGAAAGGGCTGAGTTTGTTGACCGAAATGCTTGGAAAGAATGGGGTGTAGATCATGGGAAGCACTGATTGTTGGATTTCAAATTGAACATGGTTTCAAGGAGATTCATTTGAGTGATCAAATGATATTTTCTTCTTCAATGTGGAATAGGGATTACGGAATGTTACAAATAGTTAAAAAAAATGGCTAACTTTATTTGTTTGATACAAAGATGAAATAACGTTTCTTTGCGAGTGTAATGTTGGTACCCATCATTTCACAACAGTTTTATTTCACCACAGCTGTTTTGTTTTGAGTCCTTTTTTTTCTTTACTTAACTGAGCTCCGGATCAGGCGATCTTAAACTGAGTCTGCTCCAAGCTTGTGGGTTTTAAAAAGTGGGCCTGAGCCCTGAGGGGTGCAAGCCTGTTCCCTTGTGACTTGATGATGCGCAGTTCGTACTAAAGGCACACAGAAAAGCGGCATGAGGCATCTATCTTGAGGTACACTTCTTGTTTGGGGAAGGCTTTGCGCATCATGATGTTGTGCATGTAGCTGATTAGGTTGACACATAGGTTATTTGGATATTAAGTCATGCTTATTTAATGGCGGATCTAGCATAAAAGTTTAGGGGTATCCAAATTTTTTTTTTTTGGGATTAGGGATGTCCCTTGTATTAAAAAATAAAAATTTTACACTACGTAGACGGAGTTGAAGGGTATTTTTATACTATGTGTAGGAGTTGAGGGGTAGCCCGGGCTACCCCTCCTTATATACCGCCTCCGCCCCTGTTATTTATATATTAAATTTGTGTAATTGATGCTATTACTCTGTGACGTACAAAAGCGGTGTGTTTTGGTGTCTCCATTCGCGACCTTATCGTCTCTGTGCTCGTCACACTTTTTAAAACCAAGATTCAAATGGAGCTGAAGTATCTCATGAAGTAGTTTAAGATGCTCATTGGAGTGGATATATACGATTTGGGATAAATATATTATATGTCATTATTTCAAATTTCCATACGTCTAGCTAGAGAAAAAAAAAATGATAAATCTCAAACTTTCCATCTTTATACTTTTAAACTGGGCATTCTTGATCTCAAAATCAACATTTTCTAGGCTTATGAAAGTTGAAACTGTAGCATTGCATACAGTTACATGTGTAAACTTTTTATTACAAAAACTTTTATATACTTACTAGCTACTGTGCTCGAGAAACTTATTTATATAATTTTTTTTATGATTAATACATACTTAAAATCATACAAAAAGTATGGCATGTTATAAAGATTATAGGGTAAATTACTTTTTGAGTCCATGTGTTTTATTGGTTTTAACTAGTTGAGTCTAAAAGCAAAAAGTTTAACGACCTGAGTCCCTATAAGCATTTTCTTTAACTATTTGAGTCTATTTTTTGGATGTCTGTTAAGTCTGCTGTTAAGTCCCCCCCCCCCCCCCCCCCCCCCCACGTGCAATCCACGTGAGGGGTATTTTCGTCCATTTATGCATATTAACCCCTGTATCCCTTCTATCCCTTTCATCTTCTTCCACAAAACTAAAAAAACCCTAAATCTTCATCATAATATTTCCCTTTCATCTTCTTCCACAAAATTTAAAACCCTAAATCTTCATCATGAACCCAAGTCTTCCCACTTGGACTTGCACAATCATTACAATGAGTACCACCATGCTTACAATTCTTTGATACTGCAAGACAAGGATTTAGTGGGTGCACCCAACAATAGACATAGATAAGTCCAACTTCAAGAACGAAACATGTAAAATTCAAGAACGAAACATGTAAAATTCTAACGACTACCCATTTTTCCTCAAACTTCAAGAACGAAACATGTAAAATTCTACCAGAATTACAATTCGTTAAAAGCAAAACAAACTAAATCTGACATTTCGCAATCTAGCTTCTGGAAATCACTGCACTTGGCCCCTGCAATTGACAGTACCACATCTGCATTGCCGCCCTTCGCCAGGTGGCGCCTTGTACATGTAATCAAAGCTCAAGTCTTCGTCTGCTGAAATCTGTTACAGAAAAACAAAGCAGAGAGTAGAGGCATTCATTAACCACGGTTAATTATTATTTCAATTATGAATGTATGATTACAGAAAATTGATATTCTTACATCTCGACTTGCATACATACCAATGTGTGACAGCTCAGAGTCCAACTTTCAATAAGAACTTGATGATTCTCAAGATTTGGAAGATTTAGGGTTTTTTATTTTGTGGAAGAAGAGAAAGGGAGAGATCATGATGAAGATTTTGGGTTTTTTTAGTTTTGTGGAAGAAGATGAAACGGATAGAAGGGATACAGTGGTTAATAGGCATAAATGGACGAAAATACCCCTCATGTGGATTGCACGTGGGGGGGACTTAACAGCAGACTTAACAAACATCCAAAAAATAGACTCAAATAGTTATAGAAAATGCTTATACGGACTAAGGTCGTTAAACTTTTTGCTTTTGAACTCAACTAGTTAAAACCTATAAAACACAGGGACTCAAAAAGTAATTTACCCAAGATTATATTATTATGGTTATCAACACCAAAAATAGATTAACTTCTTCTCCAAGTTTTGTACTTATATATAGGGTGAGGTTCCTGTAAAAAGGATCTTTTTCGTGAGAAGTGTGAGAAGCCATAGAAATTGACATGTAGACATCAAACATAACAATTTAAAACACAATGCAATATATTATGTGCTTGAAATTTAAAACACAACCAAAACACATTGCTTAACACTTAAAACATACTATTTAACGTTCTTGGCATGGTGCTTTAAGTTTAAAGAATAGAGTTTATTGCATTGTGTCTTAAATTGTTATGTTTGGTGTTTTTCTTGGTAAAACAACCCAAAACATTATGCTCAAGTCCAAAACATGATCGATACATGTTAATTCTTACGTCTTCTTACACTTCTCACCAAAAAATGTTATTTTTACGGGATTCGAAAACCTTTATATATATACCACTATTTTATCTCAATGTAAAACATCTCATTTAATGAAATATTATATCTTTTCTCTCTATTGAGCTAGTTTCACAACACATTATCACCCCGAATTGCTTTTGAAATCGGATTGTATTAGCCTTACAAAATGTGGTAATCTATGCTTCCGTTCTACAAAATGAACATACGAATCAATATCTTGCTATTATCTTCGTATTCATACCGTTTAATTTTTGGTTTTAGCATACATCCCATGAATAACAGCCTTTTATAGGTTGATTTTTGGTCAGTTATTTTCTAACCTTTATTGGTTTAAAGTTTAACCAAAGACCATTAAATGGATACATAAGCATGTGTTTTAAAATCAAAGGGTTTTTTTTTTTTTTTTTTTTTTTTCATAAATCCTATTTTTAGTAAAGTATATAACTGCTCATATGATTTTATATTAACCTGATGGGATGCGGAAATTTATTTTAACTAGCTACTTTCCGTCCGCGCGTTGCGGCGGGACCCAATGACTACAAAAGGCGTGTCAGCAACGGCAAACAGATACCGAATATCAAATCATAAATAAAATGACGTGGTAAGGATAGTCACCCCGTCATAAAAAAACAATTTTAAATAACCTAATATATAATAATAGGACCCACACGTCCTACACGTTGGAAATTCGGTTGTTTTCAGTTCAGTTATTACGGTGCTAACACGTTAAAATATGGATGAGCTGGGTACCGGTAACGGCAGCGAAAGTACCGATCCGGAAAATCATCGAAATTAGGTACCGGCACCGAAAATGCTCGGTACAATACGGTATGGTATTTGAAGGTAAAAATCAATAAATACAGGTATGGTGCTAGACCGGTGTCGAACCGAAAGTAACGATTCTGAAAACGACAAAAGGTGGGTACCAAATTGGTACCGAAAATGATTTGGTATAGTAAATTTGGTACCGATACGATACCAGTTTGTTTACAGGATTTGTTACGATTTGCTCATCAATATTCTAAATATCCAAGTTAATTTTACATGCTACAATTCATTCATTACAGAAAAAAAAAACAAAAAAGAAAGCAAAATAAGTTGTTGTGTATATAAAACCTCATTCAAACGAAATACAGTTTACTTACTGTGTGTATGAAAAGTAATCTAAACGATGCAATTACTTGCATTGCTGCGTTGCTACAGGATTTGATGAGCTCGGTACCAACCGGTACCACCGTACCATGCTAGGTATATTCGGTACCGGTACCCAATTATGTACGGCACCGGTATTTGAGGGTAAAAACCGGTGAATACCTGTGCAGAACCGGTACCAAAAATACACCGGTTTGGTAAATTTGAGACCGGTACCTATACCCGATACCATTTGATCATCAATGATGTTACTATTAATTCCATTCTAATTTTAATTTAAAAAATAAATAGTAAATCAACTGTTTTTAATTTAAAAAATAAATAGTAAATCAACTTTCTTTTTCACTGTTCATTGACTTTCTTTTTTATTATATACTAGGTTTTTCCCGCTCGCGCGTTGCGGCGGGAAACTAAACTCTTATGAAAGAGTTTTCGAATTTAGGTTGTATCAGAACCACAAAAGTAATAAACATATCCCAAAAAAGAAAGCCTTTAAAGCATTCAAGGAAATATGCCATAAACTAAATGTTAATATATGCATCACTCTTACCTACTACCATGTATCATACCTCGATTTTATAGCACCAACCCCACCTTAACAATCAGCATCTTTGCATAATCCTCATATTAAAAAACATATGGTACAGTTAAAAACATTCATTCAAGTTATCTACAAAAATTCAGCAAATGATAACTGCACATTTGCAAAACCAAATGACACTTTTAACTACTCCATTCCTACGCTCGTGACCCGCCCTAAACCAAGTGCGGAGCTTTGTGGTGGCGGGAGGGGGCGGCCGAGCCCCCGAATTTTTCGCTCGTTAGTGGAGAGTATGTAGTTTTCGTATAGAATTTTTTTGGTATATACGTTTTTGACCCCCCGATTTTATAGAATTTTTTGGCATATACGTTTGCGACCCCCCGGCCGGAAATCTCAAGCTTCGCCATTGCCCTAAAAGGCTGCCCATCAAGCCCCACTCATGCCCGTGGGGCGGTGTTTCACACCCTTTTGGACTAATGTGGCTGTGAGCATGAAAGCATCATTCAAGTTATCTACAAAAAAATCAACAAATAATTATAATATTTTAGTCTTGTTTTCAAAATCTAAAAAAAAAAAAAATAACAAACAAACTCTTAACCTAACTGCAAAGGCCATAGTATTGGGATATACTCACTCATGTACCAATCAAAAAAAGAAATATGCATTTTATATTGCATTTCAAATGATGCAATGAAGGAAACATATTTGAGTAAATCTATAATGGATCTTCAAATATACACCCTTTAGGTATCGGTATCGAAATCAAATCCCAAAAAAACTAACACAAACAAATACAGCGTTTGTAGATCCTAGTCAGAGACTTACAGTGCAAGCATGAAGATTATAACTGGAAATGGAACCGTTGTGTCGTTCGCCCCACAAAAACCGTTTTTGTTTCACAGCGCGCTACCGTAGGCTTACACCATGATAACGACCCCTATTTGCTGCTATTGTTTGACCCAGTTCAGTCGCCTTTAGTAAGCCAAAACAACCATTCACTATTGACGATCCCCTATACAACTAAACCCTTCGATCGCCTTAGTCGTTATTGCGTTTATCCATGCGAATCCGTTGTATAGCCCTAAATTTGGAAATTGTGAAGGAACGAAGATACCAAATCAATAGTATAAAAGTAAAAACTTTGAAGGGAAGTTACAGTTAAACAAAAAAAAATATATTTAAAATCAACAAAAAACAATCTGACATACATGGTTACAACGGGCACAGGAAATCCTTATATCATTCAGAAATAAAAAGAAATAAATGAAGTCAGCTTAGGTATCTGAGACAATAAAAAAAATGTAATTAGGAAAAACAATCTACGAAATTGATCTTTGAGAGGCTCAGAGTTCCACAAAAAAAAAACATAGTTGCAAGGCGGGTTGCAGGTTTAAGCCTACCATCCACTATCCTTGCCATACCATCCTCATGAATCTTCTAGAAATATTTAGAACTCATCATAGCCAACAACCAAAATGATAACCCTACACAGATTTGTCACCACCACCACTCTCCCAGTTATCTAAATCCAACAACATAAAACCCCTAAATCCACAAAACATCAAAACCATCAACAGATCACAAACTAAAGGAATAGATGAAAACAAATGAAGCTTGAAACCAGACCAAACTATATTATATTATATTATACTATCTATTAAAAACACAACTATTTCAACAGTGATCCTTGAGATCCTGGCCATCCAAAGCTTCATCTCTGGTGGGTGTGCCTTCCCTTGTCAACGTTTAAAAGGCTCCGAATTCCGAGAAAAAAACATGGTTGCAAGGCGGGTTGCAGGTGTACACCTACCATCCACCATCCTTGCAAGACCATAATCATCAATTTTATGTGGAACTTTAGATTGCAGCCCCTTTTAAGGCAGTCCCTTTTAAGGCAGTCCCTTATTAGTCCGTATGAGCCTCAATTTGGTTTCAAATTGCTAGGGTTCATTCGTTAAACACACATGCACCAAAATAAATTGGAAACCAACAAATCTTAGCCCCAAAAAATCAGCGTCCTTACCATGATTTTTGTTGGAATTGAAGTCCCAAACAACCATGTTAGACACAAGCTCTTAGTCAGACTCGGATAAGAGCCCTTAGATCAATCCAAATCGGCCTTATAAATAGCCTCAAACACATGCATGTTTCAATCTTAATTGAAATAAACTAATAAATTACCTGGTTGTTCCAGATTTGGTCCCAATAGTCCACTACATCCATTCTTCGTTCCTGAAAAAAAAAACGAATGAAGCAATAACCAAATTCAGGCCTATAACATACTTTAATCTATGGAACTCATAAGGCTCATAATCATCATAGCCTCATTGAGAATAAATCCAGAACCACATCACAGTCAGATTGTTACCAACATCGACGCAAATGAAAAGAATCAAAGCCAGAGGCAGAAAGCAACAGAGGCGTAGCACATAGTACGCCCGCCGCCGCCGCCATAGACGGCCGAAGCCACCGGCAACGACAGGGCAACACCTGTTCCTCTCTTTATTTATCTCTAGAATCGCATCTCTCAATAACCGAGCTTGCAATGAATTTCAGCAACAAAGAAAAAATCGATTACCTAAGATATCACCACCGGACGGAGAACACCGCCTGTTCCTCCATCACCATTGCTCCGCTCCCTCTACTACCTCTCTAATCTTATCTCGCTCTTACTCCTCTCTATATCTCCCTAATCTGTGTCTTGATACCGGACAGAGCACCACCGCCTTCTATCGTTGTTTGCTTCCAGTCTCCCATTCTTTCTCTAGATCGTCCGATGAGAGTCACCGGTACATTTGTCGGAACCCTAGAACCCCCAGCCGTCATTGTCGGCTTTAGCTACCGCCAAACCCTCGGCTACCACAGCCTTCTACCATTGTTTAACGCGTCTTAACCACGACAACCCACCAACGGTCTTACCGAAGGCCAAGAGGGTGGCCGACGGGAGACGATGGCCGGTTCCTCCATCTCTGCGGCTCCTCTCTCTCTCTCTGTCTCTGTCATGCCTCTCTCTCACTATCCATATCTCTAATCTGTTTTTTTTTTAAGTGGGAGCGGTGGAGGGCGAGGAGTCAAGCACGTGTAAAGGGTCTAAGGGTAAAATCCCGAAAATACCCTCGATAACTGTTCATTCCACTCTTCTATTATCATATAGTAATAATTATATTAACCTGATGGGATGCAGAAATTTATATACTATTAATTTAGAACATTTGTATGCTTTTTTGGTTGTAATTTGTGCTAAAGTAATTGTACCTTATTTATACTATTAATTTGGAAAATTTAATTTGGAATATTTGTATGCTTTTGTTGTTGTAATTTGTGCTAAAGTGGTTGTACCTTACTTATACTATTAATTTGAAAATTTTGTATGCATGTTTGGTTGTAATTTGTGCTTAAGTGGTTGTACCTTAATCAAATAATGGTTTCATTACCTTACCAAATTCAATATTTTTGTATGCATGTATGGTTGTAAATGATGCTTAAGGGATTGTACCCTAATTAAATAATGGTTTCATTATCTTACCATATTCAATCGGTTTGATCCATTCAAAGTTGTGTTGTTTTATTTGTAAATTATTATTATTTATAGTAATATAATTAATTTAGCCAAAATCTTGTATAAATATAATTTACAACATATTGACGCAATGGTTGTTGTAATGTATGGATTATGGTTTGTATAGTGGTAATGATATATATTATATATAGATTACGATGAACCTGTCAAATGGGAAAAAATAGACGCGGGTTCATCGTAACGCGCGAGTCCTAAATCAACTTAGTTATTTTATTCTATGTTTTACGTTTCAGTTTAATTTCTTCGCATTAACACGCCGCAACTTCAGTGTCGGTGGTCGCTGGCAGTAGTGTGGCATTAGTGCTCGCCCCCGCCACAACGCGGGGGTGCTCAATACTAGTTTATCTATAAATTAATACAAAGAATTATAAAATTTAGAAAAAATTATAAGTTTTGTCCCTTATCTATATACTTCTTTTCAGGCGGCGTCCTTTTAATGAATTTTAACAGGTTTTGCCCTTTATAGGGAATTTTGTTGCAAGTTACGTCCTTTGAGCCTAACCCAATTAAATTTTGGGTTTGTTGAAACAGGTAAGGGCGAGGGTATTGAATACACGCTGGATACAATTCCAGGTGTAGAATCCGTGGAGGTAAACATTGATGATCTTAGAGACTATGCCTTTGGAGATGCTCTTCTTGACGAAATTCCGAATCCCGTAAGAGTTTCCGAAGAGGTTCGTCTGGCGCCTAGAAAATGGCTCAAACCTCTTCCTGATTAAACGCAAAAGAAGAGGTATGTGAATACCAAAGGGGAGTACTCAAGTCAGATAAGGAGTTGGGATTTTGATGAGCAACATAGTTTGGTTATGATCAAGCGTATGGATGAGGTTCAATACTTCAGGCCAAGGGTTAAGTACCTGTAGACCTTACCTGCTCGCGATCTTCATCATCTAGCTCAGTTGGACACGAACAACCATACCAACATAGTCAGCATCAGAGGTCTAATCCCTCATCTAGAAGCTGAAAGCCACAACAGTAAATGGAAGAAATTCAAACCTACAGTTGCACGAGCTGTCAAGTCCAAATATAAGTTTACTAGAAAACAAGTCTTGAAGATGGTTTACAAGCCAGCCAGATGCCTGCGTAAGATTCCCATGCGCAAGTTTGATCTTGATAAGATTCAGGGGATCGATTATTGGTATGTGGATGGGAAGACTGGTGAAGTAGTCATCACTCGGAAGAAAATGACTGATGAGATTATTCGGATTCTGGATCCGGTCTGGCTCGTTAATCTCAAAATTGAAGATCTGAAGAAGCTAACACGTCTGCCTTTGCATTACCTTGAAGAAGATCGACCGTTGGCTGATCAATACATCAAGGTTGCACAATTCTGTGTGAAAACCAAGTTTGTGAAGGCAGCGAGTACTCGAAGCTTAGATGAAGAAAATATTACAAGTTTGGCAGTGAAGATCTTGCCTTGATCAAGGGGGAGTCTGTAAATGCACTTGTGTGATAAGTGATGGATTTCCATAAGTTTCAGGTTTAATGTGTAACTTGTAATAGTGTTTAGTTATTCCGTGTTTATGTTTTTATTGTGTCCGAACTTATGTATCTGGATTAGGGTTTACCCTAACTCCGGATTTATGTTAACTGAGTATGTAATTCGGACAAGGTATGGAGTTCCTTGTCCGATTTATGTTGGATAGATAGTCCGGACTTGAGCTTATGTTGCTCAGTCCGGGTTTAGATGTTATTGGGCTTTGGGACTATTTTGTATCCGGACATGTGTGTCTGGATATGTCTTATATATAACCTTTAGTAGATAATGACAAGATATCGAATTCTTTTGTTGAAAGTTTGTCTGCCAAGAAACCCTAATCATTTGTGTGTGATTGTCGGCGTCTACTATGTGTGACGTCATTCATCTGAGAATACTTTGTGTGTTCTCAGATCATTCTTATTCTACTCGTTCTTGTTCAAATCTCTATAGTGGTGATCACCTAGTGGTTTCCGCACACCTTGTGATTGTGTTTTTGTAAGTGTTTCGAAAGTCAAAGTCAAAGTCAAGGTCAAAGTAAACGACCGATCACGCGACTTGACTAGTAGTAAATTTCTTTTATGTGTTTACTTTAGTTGTATTATGTGGAGTAAGTGTCAATAATCGCAATAATCGACGTGTGTTATTCGCTATTTAATCAACGTACGACTGTAAACTATAGGAAGTAACAATGCGATAAAGTCAATTAAGCGCTAGTCAATCTAATTTAATCAGCATCAAATGGTAATCGCACTCGCAACTCGAATTACGCATTTGGTTATTGTTATACATGTGTGTGTGCCTTATGTGTTACTTGTGCATGTTTATTATGTTATGTCGTGGTAATCAATCGAATCGCAATCAAAACTCAAACGCAATCGAAATTAATTGCAATCGAAAAGGTATGATAATTAGTGGAGAAGAGATAGTGCAAGATATGAGTAGTTGGGATTAAAAGTAATTTGACTAGGAAAATCTATCGCATCACAACGCTCGCAATCGCAATCGAAACATCAAAAACTCGTCACACCGAACACTCGAATCAGGCGACCGATCGATCAGGCAACCAGCCGATCGACCAGCCGACCGTTCGGACTGCCGTCCGATCAGACAGGCTGACCGATCGAGCTGCCTGGCCGATCGGCCAGCACTTTCCCCTTCGGGTAACCCTATAAATACCCTTGTCACTTTCAAACTTGCTACTTTTGGAAACTGACATCCGACCAGCTCGTTTTCCTCACTTTTCTTCAGATTTCTTGCGATTCCAGTAAGATCTCGTCCTAAATCTTATACTTCCTTAATCTATACGCACTCCTACACCTTTCTATCTTTTGAATCTTAACTTTTAACCGTGAAATCATCAAGATTCAAGTTGTTCTAGGATGAAGTCATCATGTGTTCTTGAAGAACTTCATGGTTTGGCTTTATTCCACCAAGAACAACTTAGATCTAACCGATTTCCACATAAACAAACAAAGATCCTTTGCCAACACTCGAAATATCTCGATAAAACGACAAACTACCAAAAACAACCAAGTGTAAGACGAACAGGTTAACCAGGACGGAGTGCCGTCCGAACGGACTGCTGTCTGAACGAACAGCCCAACCGAACGACTGGCCAGCCGAACGGCTTGCACCTTGGTCCCACACAACCATTTTGCCAACACTTGAAGTTTGAATGTTGAACGAATTGCTGACCGATCGGACTACCATCCGATCGAACTGCCAACCGAATCAGGAGACGTTTGAACTTCAACACTTAAACAATTTTCAACATGTTCGATGTACAAAGGATGCCACCCGAATGAACAACCGTCCGATCAAGTGACACCTTACTGTGAACTTGTTCTCACTGAAGTGCCAACCGAACGGGTTGCCGTCCGATCGAACGACCGTCCGATCGACCGACCTGAAAGGTAGAAGTACTTCAATGTTTTCAAAATACTACAACAAAACCTTCAAAAGTCAAGCCATCATACACAAATACATCCTTCTCAAAGGAAGAAACAATCCACTCGAACAGTCATCCGACCGGACGACTGTCCGAACGGACGACCAACCGCACGGCTGGCTGTCCGATCGGACTACCATCCGAACGGACTGATGTCCGAACCACTTGAACTTTGCATCGTTTTACGCGTCACTTATCGTTATGCTATCGCTCTGATCAGGCTAACCCTACTCCCTAGCGCTCCCTTCAATCCATCATCGCTGTGAGTATACTCGATCCCTTTTTGCTTTATGCACTTTTGGGTGTTACATAGGTTACTTATTCTAAATTACATCGAACACACTACTCAATACTTTTAACGCTAACCGTTACCGCATGTTATACATGACTTAATGAATGCTTGTTTGTTATGTTTACACATGGAATGCTGTCTACCTGCCTTAGCAACGATAGTACTATAGTTTGGACTCAGCACCCGTTCACTCGGGGGTTGTTAAGGACAATTATTTGCATGGATTACAGTGGTGATCATGTATTACGAACTGCCTTGGGCAGTCAACCCGCAGTCATTGGTATCGATAGATCTATGTCGATAACTAACGTGCTTCATTTCACTATGCGTACGTGCTGGTTATGCGTAAACGATTTCGAACTCTATTATGCTAATATTAAACTTGTACGCTCACCTTTACACTATGTGTATTGACTTTTACTTTAACGTATGTGACAGGTGCTTAGGATGCTTATCTGCTAGGAAATCGAAGCTAGGATAGGGCTCTAGAGGCCAACAAATAGTTGTCTGTACAAATGAAATCAAGGGTCTCTAGAAGTAGATAAACAATTGGGCTATTTGAAATCTGAGTTGTCGGAACAGAATTATTTGCCTAGATTTTGTCTGTAATAATTTGTTTACCTTTTGAGACATGGTATGGGACATGTTACTTTAAATTAATTGGTAATGATAATTGTTATGGAAACTTCTGGACAACCTGTTTCGCTCAGTGCCATGCCCCGATGTTTCCGCCATCGGTTGGGGTGTGACAGATTGGTATCAGAGCCATAACTATAGGGAATTAGGCAAGACACGACCTAGTCCGGGTCGATGTCTTAGAGACCTAGTCTATAGTTAGGAACCAACAGACCGACTGATGCATATCCATTTGTGGCTATGTATGAAAGGAATAACAGTAAGCTCGCACAAAACAAATGAATTGCTATTTCTCGCTATTCTCGCCTACGCTACACTATCACTGCACTCGAATTTTCAATTATGAATAAGCGATTAAGTTGAGAATAGGTGTGAAAACCGCAAACTCTCGACTAAGTTGCTTGACCAACCCACATTTTTCATCTATAAACACGAGAAATTGCGTTGGACCAGGAGTGAAATCCATACTTTGACGCACAATTCTCTTTTATTTCGTCAAAAACAGGAACAAAGTTGTTAAGCTAGGGGTGAAACCCTAACCTTGACGACTTGTTCTGACTTTTATTTGGATTTACAAAACTCTCACCAAGGTCTCGATGGACTCCAACGACCTGAAGTCACAGTATGACTAACGGGATAGGTGCCAACGCCCAAGAATCGAGGCAAAGGCACAGTCCTGAAGGTCAAAATGTGTACAACAAGTCCTTGTGAATAGTCAAATCACTTTGGATAGTCAATGTCTAATAGCCACAGACGATCTATTTCTCGATTTCTATGTGTTTCGATTCTAAGCCCGCAACTGCTGACTCTGATGATTCGTCGATTTTATGTATTGTATGTGTGTTTAACTGTTTATGTGTTTAATTTTGGAGACTTATTCAATTTTTGCCTTCATTTCGATCAACACGCACGACTCGCACTGCACTTTTATCTCAAAACACTGACAAATCGCTACTACATGGGGTACAACCTTACACTACAATACACGTTGTGTACTCGATAATCACAATCGCTAACCTCGAACGCCCGCGAACTTTGAATGATAGGTTTCTGTATTCTGACTGCTTTATACACCTCTGTGCAATAGGGAAAGGTGAATGCGTGCAAAATATAGTGTGTTTCCGTGATTTTGTGCTATACGTGCTTATGTGTTTCTGTGCTTATGTGAATATGTGATTACGTGCCTATGTGACTATGTGATTGGATGTGTTCCTGAGCTTTAGTTGTATTAGGCGTGTGAGGCGAGATTCAATTTTATTGTGTTGAGTCCTGTGGCGATGTCTGATGCAGACAATGTCGTCATCTGGATCTCGCGCTTCCCGAGATGCTCGCCGAAAGCAAGCTGACAAACGTCTCACCGCTATGATCACTAAACAAATGGCGAAAGTTGTTCCTCAAGTCGTTAGCGAGATATACGAAAACATGAGCAAATCGTCTGAGGAATCCCGAACTGAGACTCCCAAAGCTGCTTTCAGCTTCAAACAATTCAAGGCATGTGGACCAAAAGAGTTCACCGGAGAAGAAGGCCCTACAACACTTTTCCAATGGTTTGATTCCATTGAGGTCACTCTGTGACAGAGCGGTTGCCCCGACGACCTCCGCACTCTAAATGCTACCGGCGTGTTCCAGTCCCGCGCACTAGACTGGTGGACGGCCGAGAGAAACAAAGGAGGGAACGATGCAGCCTACGGTCTGTCGTGGGACGAACTCAAGGAGGTCATGCTGGAAGAATTCTGCCCTCCTCATGAACGCCAAAAGTTAGAAGATGAATTCTGGCACATAAAGCAAAAGGATGGAGAAAACGCTGCACTCACTGCTCGATTCAAGCAGCTCAGTATCATCTGCCCTGACCAAGTGAAGACTTCTGACATGACAATCAAGAAGTAAATCCGAGCCCTGCCTGACTGCGTTGCAGATTTCGTGCAAGCGGCAAAGACTAAGACGATCGAAGAGACTTACCTACTGGCCGCTGAAATCAATGACAAGCGGGTCAAGGCTGGTGTCTGGGATAAAACTTCGAAGCACCTGCATCAAGTCACCGCTACACCAACTGCTGAAACCGCCGCCGCTCAATCATCAAAGGCATCACGCCGCAAGAAAAAGAATAACAACAGCAGCTCCAGCAACAAGAACTGTGCTGTCACTACCACTGCTGCTCCTCTCCAAGCTGTACCGGCTCAGCAGCAGTCTCATCACCATCCAGCACCAGTTACTTATGCACCACCAGCAAAGCGTGCATACACAAGTCCCCACCCGGCTTGCCCGACATGCTCTTATCATCACCCGGTGGGTCTCGCCTGTCGTTTCTACGCTCACTGCAACATGTACGGCCACTTCACTGTCAACTGCCGTGTTGGTCCCCATCAAGCCCCAGCTCAAACCACTGCTCATCAAGCTCTGCTCCCAGCCCTGCAAGGCCAACAAGCGGCTCTGGCACCTGCGGTCAACGCCCGAGTCTGCTTCGCATGTGGTGATCCCAACCACTTTGCGAACATGTGCCCGAACAGGGTTGTGAAACAAGAGCCCCAGCAGCAGCAGCAACAACAAGCCGCATGCGCCAGAACCTTCAACATCAATGCGCGCCAAGCCCAGGCTGACAACAACGTGGTTAATGGTACGTTCCTTGTGAATGGTATTTATGCATCGTGTTTGTTTGTTACTGGAGCCGATAATTGCTTTGTGTCGTTCGAATTCGAGAAACTCCTTAGTCGTAAGCGCTCCCAACTCTCCTCAACGTTCGATGTTGAAGTCGCCACTGGAAGAACTGTCGCCGTTAACTCTGTTCTTCGTGATTGTACTCTCGAGCTCAACAATCACATCTTCCCAATCGACCTAATTCCGATGCAACTTGGAAGTTTCGACGTCATAGTAGGCATGGACTTTCTTCGTGAAAACCATGCTGAGGTTGTGTGCCTCGAAAAGATGATTCGATTCTCGCTCGCGAATGCTGATTTATTGTGTGTTTATGGCGAAACTGTTTCGAAAGGTCTCAAACTCATGTCATGTGTCCAAGCTAGAAAGTATCTCCACAAGGAATACAGAGCTTTCTTGGCTAACATCATAGTAGCGGAGAAGGAAAAGAAAGGAAAGACAGAGGTGAAAGACGTTCCTGTGGTACGTGAATTTCCTGATGTGTTCCCTGACGACCTTCCCGGTCTACCGCCAAGTCGTGATATCGACTTTCGTATCGACCTCATTCCTGGAGCCAATCCTGTTGCCAAAGCTCCCTACCGACTCGCACCGTCCGAAATGCGTGAACTCTCAAACCAACTCCAGGAATTTCTTGAGAAAGGCTTCATTCGCCCGAGCACCTCTCTTTGGGGCGCGCCAGTCCTTTTCGTTAAAAAGAAGGATGGGTCGTTCAGGATGTGCATCGATTATCGAGAGTTAAATAAGTTAACTATCAAGAACCGCTATCCCCTGCCTCGCATTGACGATTTGTTTGATCAACTACAAGGTGCTACATGTTTCTCGAAGATCGACCTACGCTCAGGCTATCACCAGTTACGCATTCAAGAGGTGGATATACCCAAAACCGCGTTTCGCACTCGATACGGCCATTATGAATTCGTTGTTATGCCTTTTGGTTTAACCAACGCACCCGTGGTTTTCATGGATCTGATGAATCACGTGTGTAAACCATATCTCGACCGTTTCGTCATCGTATTCATCGATGATGTCTTGATCTATTCCAAATCGAAGGCCGAACATGCGCAACATCTACGTTTGGTTCTCGAGTTACTCTAGGGGAATCGACTCTATGCCAAGTTCTCCAAGTGTGAATTTTGGCTGGAGGAGGTTCAGTTTCTGGGTCACATCGTCAATAGTCAGGGTATTCACGTCGATCCTGCGAAGATTGAAGCCGTTAAGAGTTGGATTACACCTAAGAACCCGTATGAAGTCCGTTCTTTTCTCGGACTAGCGGGCTATTATCACCGATTTATCGAAGGATTCTCAAAGATCGCTGTGCCGCTTACCACTCTCACACATAAAGACAAGCCTTTTGTTTGGGGAACTGAACAAGAGACTGCCTTTCGAACCCTCAAACACATGCTTTGTAATGCTCCCGTTCTCACATTGCCCGACGAAAATGACGATTTCATTGTCTATTGTGATGCTTCCAACCTTGGTCTTGGTTGTGTCCTTATGCAACGAGACAAAGTTATAGCTTACGCGTCTCATCAGCTTAAAATCCACGAGAAGAACTATACAACCCACGATCTCGAGCTAGGCGCAGTTGTTTTTGCATTAAAGATTTGGCGACACTACCTGTATGGTACAAAGTGTACGATCTTCACAGATCATAGGAGCCTACAACACATCTTTGATCAGAAGGAACTTAACATGCGTCAACGCCGATGGGTATAACTTCTCAATGATTACGACTGTGAGATTCGTTATCACCCAGGCAAAGCAAATGTCGTTGCCGATGCTCTCAGTAGACGGAGCTATTTGCTCAGCATTCGCAATGTCCAAGCCCAATACGATCTCGAAACCCTCATCCGCGAAGCCCAGCATGCCTGTTTCAATGAACGCACTCTGAAGAAGGAACGAATCTATCACGATGGAACTCATCTTGAGAATAAGCCGAATGGGATATTCCATTATCTGGACCGAATTTGGATCCCTAAACGAACCGAATTGCGAAATATTTTGATGGACGAAGCCCACAAATCCCGTATTCTATTCATCCCGGGCCGACAAAATGTACCAGGACCTTCGCTACAAGTACTGGTGGCCGGGCATGAAGAGGGATATTGCCCTCTACGTCGGGAAGTGCCTGACTTGTGCAAGAGTCAAGGCTGAACACCAAAGACCCTCTGGCTTACTCGAACAACCACTGATCCCTATGTGGAAGTGGGAGAGTATAGCTATGGACTTCATAACAAAGCTTCCGCACACGTCATCAGGTCACAACAGCATCTGGGTTGTTGTTGACCGTTTGACCAAATCAGCTCACTTTTTGCCAATACGAGAAGACTACAAGGTGGAACGATTAGCCCGAATCTACACCAACGAGATCATTGACGCCTCGTGACATCATCTCTGACCGTGATGCTCGGTTTACCTCGCGACTATGGGAAACGTTTCAAACGGCTCTCGGTACATCGCTTAATCTAAGTACCGCTTTCCACCCTCAAACCGACAGACAGACTGAAAGAACGATCCGTACTCTTGAAGACATGCTCCGTTCGTGTGTTATATATTTCGGTGGTAATTGGGATACATACCTGCCGTTAGTCGAATTCTCGTATAACAACAATTATCATTCAAGCATTCAAATGGCACCATTCGAGGCTTTATACGGAAGAAAATGTCGATCGCCTATTGTGTGGCACGAGATCGGTCACTCGCAATTAACCGGTCCTGAGCTATTGCAAGAAACGACAGACAAAATTTTCCAAATTTGAGACAATCTAACGAAAGCTCGGAATCGTCAGAAAAGTTACGCCGATAGACGACGGAAGCCCCTTGAATTTGACGTTGGTGACTACGTACTCCTAAAGGTTTCACCTTGGAAGGGTGTGGTCCGATTCGGCAAGAAAGGAAAGCTCGCGCCTCGATACGTTGGACCCCTTAAGATTCTGGAAAGGATCAGAAAAGTGGCTTAGAGACTCGAACTACCGGAGGAACTTAGCAACGTTCACCCAACTTTCCACGTCTCAAACCTCAGAAAGTGCCTAGCCGACCACGACTTACATGTTCCGTTAGAGAATCTACAAGTGGACGAAACATTACACTTCGTGGAAAAGCCTGTTGAAATCATGGATCGCCAAACCAAGCAGCTCAGACGCTCGCTCATTCCTATTGTGAAAGTCTGATGGGAAGGCAAACGAGGCGCAGAGTTCACTTGGGAACTCGAAAGCGACATGAAGGCGAAGTACCCGCAGTTGTTTGTTACGGCTTTGGACTAATTTCGGGACGAAATTCCCTCAACTAGGGGAGGCTGTAACACCCCGTGTTTTCAAAAGTCAAAGTCAAAGTCAAGGTCAAAGTCAACGACCGATCACGCGACTTGACTAGTAGTAAATTTCTTTTATGTGTTTACTTTAGTTGTATTATGTGGAGTAAGTGTCAATAATCTCAATAATCAACGTGTGTTATTCGCTATGTAATTGATGTACGAATGTAAACTATAGGAAGTAACAATGCGATAAAGTCAATTAAGCGCTAGTCAATCTAACTTAATCAACATCAAATGGTAATCGCACTCGCAACTCGAATTACGCATTTAGTTATTGTTATATGTGTGTGTGTGCCTTATGTGTTACTTGTCCATGTTTATTATGTTATGTCGTGGTAATCAATCGAATCGCAATCGAAACTCAAACGCAATCGAACTTAATCGCAATCGAAAAGGTATGATAATTAGTGGAGAAGAGATAGTGCAAGAAATGAGTAGTTGGGATTAAAAGTAATTTGACTAGGAAAATCTATCGCATCGCAACGCTCGCAATCGCAATCGAAACATCAAAAACTCGTCACACAGAACACTCGAATCAGGCGACCGATCGATCAGGCAACCAGCCGACCGTTCGGACTGCCGTCCGATCAGACAGGCTGACCGATCGAGCTGCCTGGCCGATCGGCCAGCACTTTCCCCTTCGGGCAACCCTATAAATACCCTTGTCACTTTCAAACTTGCTACTTTTGGTAACTGACGTCCGACCAGCTCGTTTTCCTCACTTTTCTTCAGATTTCTTGCGATTCTGGAAAGATCTCGTCCTAAATCTTGTACTTCCTTTATCTATACGCACTCCTACACCTTTCTATCTTTTGAATCTTAACTTTTAACCGTGAAATCATCAAGATTCAAGTTGTTCTAGGATAACGTCATCATGTGTTCTTGAAGAACTTCATGTTTTGGCTTTATTCCACCAAGAACAACTTAGATCTAACCGATTTCCACATAAACAAACAAAGATCTTTCATAGATCTAAACACAATCACAATAAAAAGGAGTGAAAGATGGTTTTCAATGTTCTTTCAACTCTTTTACACTCAATGCACTCAAAACCGATAGAATCGGGACTTGTGCCGACTTACTACGCATTATTGTGGTTGTGTTGGTTCAAGATCCGTATTCTATCTACGAGATTATTGACTTCTGATTAAACGTGGAACATCGTCTCGAACCGTCCACTGATCGGGTGGGGTGATTCCTGTCCGATCAGGAGCACCAAGTATTGACGAGGTTTCTGTTGCTTAACACGTTATCGAAATATCTCGATAAAACAACAAACTACCAAAAACAACCAAGTGTAAGACGAATAGGTTAACCAGGATGGAGTGCCGTCCGAAAGGACTACTGTCCGAACTGACAGCCCAACCGAACGACTGGCCAGCCGAACGGCTTGCACCTTGGTCCCACACAACCATTTTTCCAACACTTGAAGTTTGAATGTTGAACGAATTTCTGACCGATCGGACTACCATCCGATCGAACTGCCAACCGAATCAGGAGACGTTTGAACTTCAACACTTAAACAATTTTCAACAAGTTCGATGTACAAAGGATGCCACCCGAACGAACAACCGTCCGATCAAGTGACACCTTACTGTGAACTTGTTCTCACTGAAGTGCCAACCGAACGGGTTGCCGTCCGATCGAACGACTGTCCGATCGACGACCTGAAAGGTAGAAGTACTTCAATGTTTTCAAAATACTACAACAAAAACTTCAAAAGTCAAGCCATCATACACAAACACATCCTTCTTAAAGGAAGAAACAATCCACTCAAACAGTCATCCGATCGGACGACTGTCCGAACGGACGACCAACCGCACGGCTGGCTGTTCGATCGGACTACCATCCGAACGGACTGCTGTCCGAACCACTTGAACTTTGCATCGTTTTACGCGTCACTTATCATTATGCTATCGTTCTGATCAGGCTAACCCTACTCCCTAGCGCTCCCTTCAATCCATCATCGCTGTGAGTATACTCGATCCCTTTTTGCTTTATGCACTTTTGGGTGTTACATACGTTACTTATTCTAAATCACATCGAACACACTACTCAATACTTTTAACGCTAACCATTACCGCATGTTATACATGACTTAATGAATGCTTGTTTGTCATGTTTACAAATGGAATGTTGTCTACCTGCCTTAGCAACGATAGTACTATAGTTTGGACTCAGCACCCGTTCACTCGGGGGTTGTTAAGGACAATTATTTGCATGGATTACAGTGGTGATCATGTATTACGAACTGCCTTGGGCTGTCAACCCGTAGTCATTGGTATCGATAGATCTATGTCGATAACTAACGTGCTTCATTTCACTATGCGTACGTGCTGGTTATGCGTAAACGATTTCGAACTCTATTATGCTAATATTAAACTTGTACGCTCACCTTTACACTATGTGTATTGACTTTTACTTTAACGTATGTGACAGGTGCTTAGGATGCTTATCTGCTAGGAAATCGAAGCTAGGATTGGGCTCTAGAGGCCAACAAATAGTTGTCTGTACAAATGAAATCAAGGGTCTCTAGAAGCAGATAAACGATTGGGCTATTTGAAATCTGAGTTGTCGGAACAGAATTATTTGCCTAGATTTTGTCTGTAATAATTTGTTTACCTTTTGAGACATGGTATGGGACATGTTACTTTAAATTAATTGGTAATGATAATTGTTATGGAAACTTCTGGACAACCTGTTTCGCTCAGTGCCATGCCCCGATGTTTCCGCCATCGGTTGGGGTGTGACAGTTTTCGAGTGAGATCGTGTCTTAGATAGGTCTAGGTGACCTTACATGATGATTCTGTCTACAACCATTTCAACCCTCAGGGTGAGCTCTATCACCTGTTTTTCCATGACCCTAACCATTTCTCTTAAGTTATTCTCTCTTGTAGTCTGTATCTGTAAAGGTGTCTGCATTTGTTGCATATCATGCCTCAGTTCGGTGACTTGCTGAAGTAGTTCTTGCTTTCCCTAGTTGTTTCGTGCATTCGACGGAACTGACCATCTGTTGCTGCTACAAAGCCAACAAATGCCTCCTCCAATGGAAAATCAAGCAAATGTAACGTACTGACAATGGAACTATAGAGTCAATCGTTAAGGTTAGGGGTGGAACCTCTTCATCCACGATGTACCCCTGAGTTAGCTGAGGATACGAACTCCAATCCCCATTTCCATTTCTTCCTCTAATTATACGGGGTTCGTAGCCCATTTCTTGTCATATCTCGGCTGCCCTGAGTGGTCCTACTAGAATGGGTCTATGGGTTGGGGGTTCGGGAATGTCCTGTTCCTTGTTAGCCTTAGGAAAACTCGATGTTGACATGCCTGTTACGCAACACTATAAGATACATGGAAAATAAAGTAACATAATATGTGTGAGCACTAGGTGTTTGTGTTCGTGTTGGTTTTGTACTAGTGTCGTGTTCGTGGCTATAGTCTAGGTCTACTGTTAAAATGCAAACCAAATTCTCTATAACCAGTGGCTCTGATACCAATCTGTCACGCCCTCAAAATCCACCTGTGGGGTTTTACCGCGACGTGCGTGACAACCAGGATCTAAGACACTAGTCATATAGAATGACCTCTATATTAGAAAATACATTTTAAACCAACCAACCAAATAAGTTAAAATAATGCGGAATTATAAATAAACGTAAAGTAAATGTATGCGTCAAAACAAATGCCCAAAACCAACGAAAATAAATGTCGTAAGGCAAACACCCAAAATAGTTTTTATAGTCATGTTGTGCTCCTAGCATGAACAAGTACCTTAGCGACCTGAGAAAAACATGCAAGAACAAGTGTCAACACAAAGGATGAGTGAGTTTATAGGTTTTGTTTATAGTTAAAAAGTAAGTTGCTTTATCCAAAAGATTTCCACTATTTCAAATCCCGAAACAGTATGTTGGTTCCATCGTCTCAAACCCAAGACAGTATGTTGTAGTGTTTAGCAGTTAATTGTTATGTAGGCAGCAAGCCTATGCTATGTCACATAAGAGTCTCACGACCGAAGCTGACTGTTGTTGCCTCTGTTTTCCAGGTCTATCACTGACCATGGCGGTGTGTTAGGCCAAATTCTACACCCGTCGACCATTCCCGGTCTAGCTAGCGCGACTAGCTCGAGTGGGGCTTGTCGAGCCCAGTAGTACTACTCAAAATTTCCCAGCTATTAACCCAATACTAACGGTCTGATTTTTGTGAGGACTTTTTGTGATATATATGCTACGTTGTGACCATAACGCTTTAACAATAACTCTAACGTCTATTGACGTTATCTTACCATAACTTTATTGCATTACATTGCTGTAACGTGTACATGTTTTCTCCCTCTGTCGTTTAAAAAAAACTTTAAAGAATAGGGGCCGTAAACTCACCTTAGTTTTGCTCGGTATGACTTAAACGAATTATGAGTTGATATGGTCAACCACTTCCTATTATGGTTACCATTGGGTTTGTTAGTGTGTGTTTATACAAGACACATAATCACTACACGTATCTAACACGTAGCATGCATCACATTGACATTTAAGTGTTCATTCGAGTGAATTTGTGTACATGATCATAGCATAACATACAACATGTTAAACGTCATATATGTAAGTGCTAAACAAGTATTAAACTCCTAAGATAGCACAAGCAACACTTAGAAACACATAATTCAATTCACTGCAGTTTCAGCTTAAACTCCGAAACTTAGCTATTTTCGGGGATTTTTATTAAAATACTAAATAAGCTTCAAGTATTACGATAAATTTATATGACGTGACAAATATTCCCCTTGTCATTGTGTAAAATTCTTAAAGTCTAATTGTTAACAGAAAATTCATCAAAAAACAAATATTATACGTAACTCTAATTCGTCATTTTTTGGCGATAGTTTACGGTAAAAATTATATAAAAATCCTTGTTAACTCTTTTAACGAAATTCCAATTGGAAAATTTGGAAATACCCTAGCACTACCTACTGTATAAATTTTACATATTAAATCCAAGCACATACCAAGTTATAACATTCGTAATAGACTGGAATTTCTGCCCGAAAATGCAGCCTGGACCTCCGTTAAGGAAAACTTTATTTAAGACTAGGGTATTAGTCACCCGCGTGTTGCATAGGGACGCGGTTGAAATTCAGAACGTATCGCACACCATGAAAAAATGATATCTAAATATAGGGTGGGGTTCGGCTACAAAGTCTCTTTTTCCTACAAAGTGTACAAAGTCATAAAACACCACAATTTCAGCCATAAAACACACTCAAAACCCACAAATAACAGAGTGAAGATCACTAAAATACAATATCCAAACCCTAACAGTCCATAAAAACTTCAAAAACCCCATCATAGAACTATGCATATAAAACACAACATGATAATCAACATAGAACACACTAATGTTATTCATTCGATAATCAAAGCCTTATCATCCAAAACACAACACAAAACCCACAAATATGGCGTTTTAGTAATCTTCACTTTGTTATTGGTGAGTTTTGAGTGTGTTTTATGGTTGACATTATGGTGTTTTAAGACTTTTTACACTTTGTAGGAAAAATAGACTTTGTAGCCAACTCCCACCCTTTAAATATATTATGCTATTTTTGTCGTAACTCGGCTTTGAAAATAAAAGAAATAAGAAAAAGTAAAACAATGCAATAATAACAAAGGTAAATAGAGGTAAAACGAAAAAGTAATTTGGTCAAAGTAAAAAAAAAAAGAATACAATAATTAAATTAAATGGGGTGCAAATTAAAGTTTACATTAAATATGACATAATAGACTAAAGGACGAAATATATAATATAATATAATAATAATAATAATAATAAAACACTGTAGAACTTCTTTGCTTTTATATTATATATAATATCAAACCACGTCGAACAATTATGATTCCAGTGGGGTTTGAAAGCTATTTTGAAATACCACATTTTAGACTCAATAAAATCCAATTTTTGTTAATTTATGACCCGGTTACAGCTAACCCAAGTCGGCTGTAATTTCTGATCAGAAGATGTTTGAATTCAGCTTTCACCTATAACTTGGACTTTCTAAGCATGATTTTCAGCAAACAACACCCATATAACATCTTAATAATCAATTTTAACAACCATATTCATCAAGATCATGTTATAACTTCAAAACCCTAATGTGCATACATGTACTACCAAACCCTAGTATTATTAAAACTTTTATCCCATCAACGTAATCATCAAGAGCATGAATTCTATAAAACCTAATTATTCAAGAACATGCAAAACATCAAGAATCCCATGTACACACATGAACAATCAATAATATAACGAGAGAATGATTACCAGAAGCGAGGAGAGAGCCTAGAGATGGAGATGGAGATGGAGATGGAGATGATGATTCTTTTGTGTGCTAGAGAGAGATAGAGAGACGAGAGAGTGAGAGAGAGATCGTATGGAGATGGTGGAGGCGGCCTAGGGTTGGATTATTTTATAAAATTATAACTTTTAAGTTTTGATTAAATACACGATTAGTCCCTCATGTTTCCTAATCTCAAACTTGTGCAGAAAGTTACATCAAGTAACTTTGTGTGAGTGACCAAACAAGTCCCTCATGTTTTTAGGTTTCCAATTATTGTGTAAGAAGTTAACCAAGTTTACTTTCTGTAATGATGAGATAAACCCTACTGTTTCGCTAATTTCAAATGTTGCCACGAAACTACGTCGTGTGTTATAATTATTCGATAATTCAAAAGGAATATCAAATATGTAAAACGTACGGTAATTACTTGAAATTGCGGGATGTCACATCATGGACTGGAGGATGAGAAAACAAGATCTTATGAACAACACATGTTCCTAGAATCACAAAATCTTTCTCAAATTCCTCCATTTAAGAACCAATAGTGGCTAACACTTCTAAACAAGAAAGCAAAGAATGGCTCAAAAAGAATGCATCTTATCCTGATAAAAGATTCTATGTCACAGAACTGCTGGCAGAAGTTGCTAGAGTTAAGAGGAAGGTAGCTGACCCAAGCATCAAGGTCACACCTCCAAATTGGAAGCTTGGCAGTAAAAGACAACCAACTCTAGATGTGACAACTGGCATTTTTTTTCCATGTGTTCCGTACAATAATAAACAGTAATCTGTGCTTTAATGACTGTGCATGAATGAATTTGTCACACCCTGACTTTTGCGGAATCGTGATTACGTGTGACTTGCTTAATATCATTGCATTCAATCATAACAACAACTATATGATAAAACTAAAGATGGTCATCCATTAAACAAGTTTAAAAACATAACAACATTGTCTCGAAACATAGACTTCAAATTCGAGTACAGACCATGCAACTTGTTTAAGAGTTCACAAGGACTCGACAAAAGACATTAAGTAAAACCAGGCTTTGGAAGACATGTCTTGTCCAGGATAGGACACACTATCCAAACCCTATGACACCGGATGACATCTTTTATTCTCAATGTAACTTGAAACATCCAAACGCCCGCCAGATCCACACTTAATTCCCTGAAATACATGTAGTTTGAAAACATCAACAAAAGTTGAGCGAGTTCATGTGTTTGTTTGTGTGTACGAATAAACCTTTGAAATCAGTGAAAGTATGTATGTATGTTTGTAAACTCCTGGTATGAAAGCAACAAGGAAAACAGATCATTAATGGTTTGCAAGGCCATTAATATGTGTGACGTGATGCAGGAAGGCTTAAACCTAGCAAATTTGTCTCCAGGAATAAGACATAGTCACCTCATGGGCCAAACCCCGGTCCACATGGGTGTGGGCTCGCTGTACCAAAATAGATCTATCACTCATGTCCCTCGGTCCTACAACGAGGATTAATGGTCTTAAACGTGATACCCACCACTCACATGTTCAAGTAGTACCCTTCCTTAGCTAACCATACCACATATAATCGTTCGTAAATAGTTTGTAACATGTACTTCACCTCCGAAGTTATAAAACCAAAAACAGTTAAGAGAAAAGGGGTCATGAACTCACAGTCTTGCGTTCTTCGTAATCCCAATAACTCAAAGCTTCGGCTGGCGCACACGACTACCTACAACGTACTATGGTCTATTAGACGAGCGGGTCGTGCCTTGACTTAGTATTAGTTAGTGTCTTTGAGTTACGCTTTTTCGTGTCTTCAATATTATTCCAAGTTATATAATTATTTGTTAAAATAATAAATATTTTAACTTAAATTATATTTATTAAATTTTGGAATAATAGTTAAAATAATATATTTTAACTTGATACCTTTCAAGTATTTATACATGTATTTTCTTCCCAAGGATAGGTGTACTTGTATTCGTATTTTTATACTTGTATATTTTTGCCATGTATTGGTGTCGTATTCCGGTGTGTATTTATGCGTACGAAAATACGTATTTCTTGTAATTATTAAGTATCCTTATAGTTAATTTTGTATAAATTTTTCTGAGATAATATTTCTAGTAAAAATACATTAATTTACATTTCCAAAATATATATTTTGAGGAATAATGGTTAAAAAAAAATTATTTATAATTTCTACTTCGGCAAAAATAATTGTATTTTTATGTAAACTTCAAAAATAATATATTTTCAAGTCTAACTTAGAAAATATATATAAATCTATTTTTCTCCCCAAAAATAATGTATTTTGCGTTTGTTTGAGAAAATATATATTTCTTCCAAAAATAATATATTTCATATTTATTTGAGAAAATATATTTCTTTCAAAGATAATATACCTTCTAATAATTCCAAGAAAATATATTTTCATTCACCCAAAATTAATATATTTTCTTCTTGTAAAAAATATGATATAACTTTGTAATAAGTGTGAAAATCATATTTTTGTTCTTTTGGTGTCCAAAATATTATTTACCAAAATATACTTTGTGAATAAATTTTTCGGAATATTTTGTAAGTTATATTCCTTTGTTCGGTTTCACCAATATTTTGTGTATTCTTTGTATATTTATTCCTTGGAATTTTGGTAATATTTTGGATTGTAGTTTCTTGGTATTTTGATGAGTTATATTATTTCAAGTCCTAAAATAATATAACTAATACATATAATATACAAATAATCACACACATGGTGCCTTCTAAATATATATTTCCTAAATACATATTTAGTCACTTTTATTTATAAAAAACCAACCTCCAATATTTATAATTTTTGTAACAAAATTATGGCAAAGTTTATGTAAAAATTCATGGTTTGAAATACACTTGTAAATGTTTGTTTAGAAATATTTTTTCTGAGTGTTTAATTTTTAGAAAAATTTCGCCATAGTTTCCCCTAAAAATGAAGGTTTCCATACCTTGAAGGTATATCATTTTCTTTTGTAAATCAACACAATCAATCAACAATCAACAACGAACAATCTATACTTACCAATTTTGCCAAAAACAAGCATAAACTACCACTTCATGAACTTGAAAATTCATAAAAATTTGTAGTAACTTACTAGTGTATTTAGTAAGTCTTGTTACCCTTTAAAGTGTGGTTGATTCTTTAAAAACATCATTTTTAAAGAATTTAGATCTTTACAACTTATGATCATGTTTTCTAAAAATGTTTCTTCTTGGATTTCTCTTGTTACATAAGTGTTTCTACACTTGTTTAATCCTTAAAAATGAGGTTTATTTATGTAAGAACCAAGATTTAGTAAAACTTGAATTTTTAACTTGGTTTCTTGAAGAATTATTCTTGAAATCTTAGATTTACAAGACTTTAAACTTACTTTGTTCATCACTTATCAAGAAAACAATTTATTCATTCAAGTTCATGACTTTCAAGAGAATGATCTATGAATCTTTAACACTTTCATCCTCTCATCTTGTTAGATTATGTTTTTAATCATGATCTAGCAAGATCATATGATGATCTACACCATTTACACAAGTAAACAACAATTAACAAGTAAATCAACACATAAACAACATAGTTTCTTCATGATTTAAGCTTATGTTCAAGTTTCATTCTCTTGATTCTTAGTGTTCTTCAAGTTAATCATCATGTATCATTCTTTAACCACTTATATAAGATGTAAAATGGAGTGTATGATGTTCTTACCACTAGCTCAAGGCTAGGGATGATCAAGAGAAGAAATAGAGTGGATAAAAGTAAATAGAGAAGGTCCTTGAACTTCCGAAAGCTCCTAGCCTCTTATGCAACCTCTAACACCTTTGAGTATGCTTGGAATGTATGAGAGATGATTGAATGAAGGTGATGATGGTGGTGTTGGTTTCGGCCGAGAACAAAGCAAGGGAGAGGGAGAAGAGTGTGTGTTGAATGTGTGAAAGTTATGAGACTTATGAACTTCAACACTTACTTATAATCCAATCTCAAGTGTTTTCCAATGGTTCTAATGTTTAGGAAAGCAAGACAAGATCTAATAGAATATTAAAACAAATCAAAAGGTGGGGCCACATGTATGGGCCGTCCCATAGGTGGGGGCGGGGGGTAGTAGGCTAGGGTTAACCAATAGTTGGTTACTTAGTTAGAATTCAAGTATTCGGTTAAGGATCTAGTTCTTAGATACTTACATAGTGTGTTTTGATGTTCGGGGACGATAACTAGCATGGTAATGTTAAAACAGTGCTTCTAGTGTAAATTTGGTGTTTCGGGTAGTGTCCGGTTGTTCGGTTGGTTACCGATTCGTTAAGGTGCTAAATTTTGCAGTTTAGTATGCTTTATGTACCCTTTTATGACACTTTCAATTCCTGACACTGAGGAAAGCATTCAGGACCATTTAAGCATATTTCTGCATAATATAAATGTGTTTAAATGCTGAATTTGCTGATTTTCTGCAGAATTCTGCAGTTTAAGTAAGTTTTAGGCACTTTCCGGCACTTAAACTATCTCTAGGAAGACAGTTTTATGATCCTTACTTTCCTATACACTATACTAGTGTAATACTTGGTTTCTGGCTCATTCTGTGTCTCAATCACATTGACTGTCTTTGTACTGAACTCCGTCAGCATTTTCCCGATTTGTCTGATAACTGTGCTAACTGTGTTTCGTGCATCATTTGAGTCAAGTAAGCTCTCATGCAATAATGATATGTCATTTGTAATATGTGATGCACATGTAAGTATAAAGCAGTAACCAGAAGGCAGTTCAAATCATTAACTGTAATGCAGCACAGTCATTAAGCACCAATCATGATTTAATAGTTGTACGGATACCTGGAATTTTGACAGTTGTCACATTCTCCCCCTTTTAAGAAAATTTTGTCCCGAAATTTTAAGCTTTACTACTAGCAGCAGGGGAGTTGGGGAAAAAATGCGGGTATTTAGCTTTCATGCGGTCTTCACGCTCCCAAGTAAACTCTGGGCCGTGACGCGCGTTCCATCGAACCTTGATGAGTTTAACACTACTCCTCCGAGTCTTGTTAACTTTCCAGTCAGTAACCTCAACAGGTTCTTCGGTAAAGTGGAGTGTGTCATCAATGTGAACTTCCTCAGTAGGAATGGCCACTATTTCTTGTGTTGGACTCTTCTTCAGATTAGATACATGGAAGGTATCATGAACACCATTAAGTTCTGCTGGTAGTTCCAACTTGTATGCTACCATACCAACTCTTTCCAAAATTCTAAACGGTTTGATATATCGTTGGTTTAATTTACCACGTTTCCCAAAGCGTGCCACACCTTTCCAAGGTGAGACTTTTAACAAAACCATATCACCCACTTCAAATTCCAAAGGTTTACGTCTTTGGTCCGCATAACTCTTTTGTCGATCACGAGCCGCCTTGATGTGCTCTCGGATCTGCATCATCTTATTTGTCGTCTCTTGGACCAATTCGGGACCAACCAGTTGTCTATAACCTGCATCTGCTGTAACACCTCGCAAAATCACGACCAATATAATAAAGACACGTGTCATGGACTTTAAACGTGAAATAGATTGATCTGGAGGGACTAAAATTGTCAAACAATGTAAATATGTAAGTAAAAGGATCCAAAGTGTCAACATGCCATTCTTATGCCTCTGATTGACCTCACACGACGTTCGTATTCTTAAATGAATAAATTGTCGAAAACAAAAAGTCGTTTGTACTTAAATTAAGGATTCTATGAAGCATAGGGGTTAAAAGTGTCAACATGTTAAATGTTACCTCTGAGTGACCTTTTAACGATCCCAAAAAACATTGTAACGATTGTATATTTTGCTCTCAAGAATATTGGATAGTAATTTTATGGAGTTTTGATGAAAACAAGACTTTTCGGGTGATCTTACAACTAACCGGGAGCTTAACGGAGTTAATTTGTGACCCAAGGCCCTTAATAGTTAACTATGGGGGTCCTAAGTGCAATAAAAGAAAGTTATTTAAACTTGAAATGGACCAGGGACTGAAATTGCAAAGTTAGCAAAGTTTTTACCGGATTTACAGCTTCTCGCGGGCCGCGTAAACATTCTCTTATGTTTACGCGGGCCGCGACAGAAGTGCCAGCGACAAATTCTTGGACAGCTGCATGTTGCAGCCTGTTACACTGCCATTGCATGGCTGATTTCGATACCAGGGTGTCACACCCCGTTATTTCCACGTATTACCGGTGGGCCCGGTGGGGAGTATCGTGACGTAGTTGAGATCATCATAGTCAACAACACAATATATAAATGCACAGCGGAAGCAAAAGATAAATATATTACAATCCGAATATAAAGTAATATCAAAGTATTACAACGGAAAGTAAAGGATCCACAGGCGGATCAAATAAAAGGAAAAATTGTTCAACAGACTTTGGACGCCTAGAACTTTCAAGATTCCTTATTAACGCCCTGAGCTTCCAGCCAATTACGTTCAGTACATGTCACTTAACCTTTTTGGAAAATACGTCAGTTTACACTGGTAAATACAATTAACCGACTCATTTGAAAACATTTATAAAAATTGATTTGAATGCACAAGGCACAACATATCTTTTATAACTTGGGACAATTATATAAATAATCTTGTATACAGATTTACAGGTTCGTTATACGTTCAGGGCCCGATCTAGAAACCGAGTCAAGATTAACAGACACGCCACAAGTATAGGCCCACAAGAGAGTGAGATACCGTTTCCCTTATGCACTGTCAAGTGTATGCCTACACCCCGTGCATAAGACGTGGCCATTTTATAATATAATGATGTCAAGGATATCTGGGACATGGTCATTAACCCCTAAAGGCTTTTATTTCAAACAATACAGATTAAAGCGGGTTACCTCAATAATTTAATCACAATACGACTAAACATTCAATACCCGACCAAGCGGTATTATTATAATACCGTATCCCAAGCCCGTATAGGGAAAATAAGTTAAGAGTATTTACCTGAGCTAGCAATGCAATTTATACTCAGCCGTATATTCTAATCAGCAAGCACAAGTACTTCTACTGGGGCTCTTAATCTGGAACGAAGGTTTCATTAACCTATTTGATTCCTAACGGGTCTTATTTAAGTAGTAACTTAGACCGGTTAGTTTTAAGGAAAGGTTTACGGTTCAAAACGCATGATTAAGCGAAGACAGGAATAGAATGTGGTTTAGACCCGACAAGTTTGAAAACTTGTATAATATGGGTAAACTAAACACATTCTGGATTTTGAGATAAAAACGATAAGGTTCGACCCGTTTCGGCTAATTTATGCAAACTACTTACATAAACCGAACCGAACGCGCAAGAGGCGTAACGGTTAACCATGAGAGTCATTTACAGGTTTCTTAGGTTAATATGCCTTATATAGGTTGTGATATCAGTAGGATACCTTCCATTATGCCCAAAACAAGTTTAATCTCAATTTAAGCCCCGTAGGGGTATTTTGGTCATTTAAAAGATTATAACAGAGATTAATTTTAATTCTGAGACTCGGGTCTGAAATAATCAGTAAAACAACTTAATTTAATAGGTTATATCAGTTGGTGATAAGTCTTATATGCCAAAATGGTTTTAAACCCATACTAGGTGTTTAATACGCGTAAAAAGCCGTTTTAAGCGATTTCCGGGTTATACAGGAACTCTGAGTTTTTTTGTTCAGGTTATAAAGTTCAAAATACTTTATTTATTATATAAAATCAGTAGCAATTGGATTGGTGTCAAAATACTATGTAGAACTCATTTTATAAACAAAAAGGGTATAATCGGTATTTACCGAATCAACGCCATACCCTTAGGTTATGAGCAGGTTAAAAATAATTAAAAATCTTTAAAAATCCCAAAATATTATATTACATCAGTGGGTAAAAGGTTTGGTGTCGAAAATTGGGTTTAGATAGGCTTTACGCTAATTATGCCTTTTAATTAACAAAAAGCGTTCTAATTACGCCTTTAAGCATAACTCATAATCTTGACCTCCAACTGATATGAAAATTTAGGGACATGTTTATAAATCAGTAATAAAGATTATTGTCCTTTCACATTTCCAAAACTCTCGTTTTATGGTCAAAAGGGCATTATGGTCAACATTAAGCAATTAACGGAAACGTGTAAACGAATCGGACAATCAACGACCCAACCACAGAGGGTTATACTATCATGTAACCTGGTCCTAAGGAAGCTCTAAGGCATTTCCAAACCCATCTAAATCGGGTCAGAACTGAAGTCAAAGCAAAAGTCAAAGTTTTGCGACTTTCGGTTCCGAACCGAGCCTAAACAGAAAATTGTCGGATCAAACAAGCTTAGACCAGTTCTTATACTTATTACCAAGTTATATGAGTGATAAAATAGGTTACACGCCTTCTACATTGCTCATTATGCGTTAATTCAAAAATTAGGATCCTGTTGACTTTTTATAATAAACTTTGACCCGACAAATGATCTAGCTAGAGTGGGAATCAGAGGGTGCCCTTTTAAGGGTTTAATGCCCACATAATTACCAACTTATAACTACCTTTAATTCGACTAATCACTGGACCATTAGTGATTAATCGATAAGTCAAACCTTAATTACGACGGTTTGACTTTTAAGCTAATAACTAAGCAAAACTCAATTAAGGAAGGTCAAGGGTACTTACCAAGGTACTAATCTCGACTAGGGGTGACTTGGGTCTGCTTTTGAACTCCAGAAGTCTTCAAAAATGCAGATGGAATGAATGTAAGAATGTTGCAAACATTGTGGGACTTATATAGTGCTTTAGGTTGCTCATGATCATGCCACACAAGTCTAGCATTGTTCCCAGATCATTTACAAGTGCCCCAAAGCCTAAAAATCAGTAGGGGTCGCACATGGAAGTGGAAAATATCTTTCTAAGTCGGTTACATGCTCAAAACAGCCAACTCTCAAACTTTCTGTCGCTGGGGACTCCTTACGGACCGTAAGGCATGACCTTTACGGTCCGTAAGCCTTTACCAGAGGCAAAAAAATATAATCTTTCAAGCTTCGAAAATGCAACTATGTATTACGAATTTGGGCCACTATTTTCAGTAGGGGGCCTCTTGAACAGTTCCTAAGGAGTTAAGACCACCATGAAATGTTCTAAAGTTGCCTTGGACCCTTTTGAAAGTGCCGTAAATGAAGGTTGTCGTGCATATCCTCATAGGATCCCATTCTTTGAATTTGGATCAATCATTGCTAGCATTTACTGGATTTGAGTATATCAGACATTTGTAATATATATTAGGGTCTTGGGATTCATAAAGAGGTCGTTCAGAGGTATTAATTAACATGTTGACACTTTTAAATCCTGCCATACATCTTTAACTAGATCCGGGTTTATAACACTTTTGTCTTACATGACACGTGTCGTTATTTTATTGAACACAAATTTTCGAGGTGTTACACAGGGACCGAGAAAATGGTTTTTCATGCACTAGGGACACCTGGGAACATCTGAAAGCAACATAGGGACATATGGTTTGATCTTGGAGCACCAATTTTCCTATATAAGGGTCTTGCTTTGTTCTTGTTCATTTGCACATTTGAGTTTTACTTCACAACTCTCTATCTGAAGCCTCCTGGAGCTTAAGGAAGCTTTCTCTTGTTCCAAATTCGTGCTAAGGACTCTAGTAAGTGTTCTTAGCTTCTTAAGTTCAAGTTTTATTAGCTTAATGACCGAAAGTCAAAGTTATCATAGTTAAGCTTTGACTTTGTGATTAATCACAAACGGTCCTGCCGTTATTCGAATTGAAAGTGGCTATGAGTTGGTAATTATATAGGTAATAAACCCTCAAAAGGGCACCTACTGATTACCACGTTTACTTGGTCAATTGTCGGGTCAAACTTTATAATAAAAAGTCAAACGAGTCAATTTTTACAAATAAATTCATAACTAACAATGCAGAGGTTATGGAACATGTTTTAATAAACCCTCAAAAGGGCACCTACTGATTACCACGTTTACTTGGTCAATTGTCGGGTCAAACTTTATAATAAAAAGTCAAACGAGTCAATTTTTACAAATAAATTCATAACTAACAATGCAGAGGTTATGGAACATGTTTTAACATTAAAATAACTTGGTAAATAATATAAGAACATGTCTAGGCATGTTCAACCCGACAATTCTGAGTTTAGGCTCGGTTCGGAACAGAAAGTCGCAAAAGTAGACTTTTGCTTTGACTTTCAGTTCTGACCCGATTTAGCTTAGTTTAGATATGCCTTTGGATTCCTTTAGGACCATATTATAGGTTAGTATAACCCTCTGAGGTTATACAACTTGGCTCCATAGAAATCCTAGATCATTGTATGTTTCCGTTAAATGCTTAAAAGTCGACCATTATGCCCTTTTCATATTAAAATGAGATTTTGAAAATGTGAGAGGACAAAAACCTTTATTACTGATATTTAAGTATGTCCTAAAAGTTTGACATCAGATTGTGGTCTAAAATAGAAGTTATACGCGATATCGTAAAATGAAAGCTTTTTATTAATTAAACGACATTTTTGGCATAAAACCTATTTAAACCCAACTTTTGACACCAAACTCGCCACCTACTATTAAGATATAATATTTAGGGATTTTTGGAAATTTTTGTTAAATTTTAAACTGATCATAACATAGGGTTCTTGCATAGACTCGGTAATTGACGGTTATGCCCTTTTTGTTAATAAATTGAGTTTTTTCACATCCTTTACATATCAAACCTTTTTTCTACTGATTTTATATATTAAATAAGTTATTTTAAACAGTAAAGGCTGATCAAAATATCATATTTCCTTAATCAACCCGAATATCGTCAAATACCAACTTTTATGCGATTTAGGCGCATAGTATGGTTTAAAACCATATTTGGCACCTAAAGCTTGTTACCTACTGATGTTATGGATAAATTTTTATACTTTTTCCGGGCTGAAAGCCCTTTACCCCAACATATGTGAAATGACCAAAATACCCCTACGGTGCATAGTTTGGTCATAAATGATGAATTTCACATATATATGATATCTTACTGATATAATTTATTAAAATAAATATTTCTATGGATTATTTTAGACCAGGACCTCAGATTGCTATTAAACCTCTTTTATAAACTTTAAAATGACCAAAATACCCTTACGGGGCTTAATTTGGTTTTAAATTCGTTTTGGGCATAATGGAAGGTATCATACGGATATCATAACATATTTAAAGCATATTAACTTGTGGAACCTATACATGACCCATTTGGTTGCCCGTTATGCATATTCGCGTTCGGTACGGTTTATGTAACTAGTTTGCATAAATTGACCAAAACGGGTCAAACCTTATCATTTTTACTTCAAAATCCAGAATGTGTTTAGTTTACTCATATTATACAAGTATTCATACTTGTCGGGTATAAATCACATTCTAATCCGGTCTTCGCTTAATCATGCGTCTTGAACCGTAAACCTTTCATTAAAACTAACCGATCTAAGTTTAAACTTAAGTAAGACCCGTTAGTAATCTAATAGGTTATTAAAACCTTCGTTCCAGATTTAGGAGCCCAGTAAAAGCTATTTGCACTTGCTGATTGTTATACGGCTGAGATTAAAATTATATTTTGCTCAGGTAAATACTTTTAACTTATTTTCCCTTATACGGGATTGGGATACGGTATTTAATAATACCGCTTGGTCGGGTATTGAATCTTTAATCGATTAGTGGTTAAATCATTGAGATAACCCGTTTTAATCTATTTTGTTTGATCTAAACCTTTGGGGGGTTAATGACCGTGTCCTGGATATTCTTGGCTCATTCATTGAAAATGCCACGACTTAAGCACGGGGTGTAGGCATACACCTGACAGTTGCGTATGTTAAAAGATATACCCGCCTGTTGAGGATAACTCGCCGTGGGTTTATATTATGTGGTGAGTCTATTAATGTTGTTCCGGCTTCTATCCCGGATCCTGAAAGTACGACAAACATATAAATCTGTATACAAGATTATTTTAAATAATTGTCCCAAGTTATAAAAGAATATTTGTGCCTTGTGCATTTAAATCAATTTTTATAAACATTTTTCAAAAGAGTCAGTTAATTGTATTTACCAGTGTAAACTGACGTATTTTCCAAAAAGGTTAAGTGCAGGTACTACGCGTAATGGGCTGGCTACTCCTAGTATCAAATAAAAAGTCTTTCAAGCTTTTGATGCTTAAATTTGTTGAACAATATTTCTTTTTATTTTAGATCCGCCTGTGGATCCACTTACAATCCGTCGTGTAATATTTTAAGTTACTTTCAACTCGGTTTGTATAAATTTACTTTTAGGCTTCCGCTGTGCATTAAACTGTGATTAATTGACTATGATGATATCAACTACGTCATGATACTCCCCACCGGACCCACCGGTAATACGTGGAAATATCGGGGTGTGACAGGTTGGTATCAGAGCCAACATTGAGTGAATTAAACACTAGCCTTTTGTGTTTAATCTCAATGACACAGTTGCACTTTCCTTGACCTCCGAGTCTAGGCTAATGACTTAGGACTAATCCTAATCTTATTGTTTTCTTTGGTTGGTTTCTTTTGTTTGTTTTGACAAGCACAAGACAATGCCCCCATGTTTCAGAGGAAGAGGAGGAAGAGGCAATGTCACACCCCAACCGATGGCGGAAACATCGGGGTATGGCACTGAGCGAAACAGATTGTCCAGAAGTTTCCATAACAATTATCATTACCAATCAATTTAAAGTAACATGTCCCATACCATGTCTCAAAAAGTAAAACAAATTATTATAGACAAAATCTAGGCAAATAGTTCTATTCCGACAACTCAGATTTTTCAAATAGAGCAATTGTTTATCTGCTTCTAGAGACTCTTGATTTCATTTGTACAGACAACTATTTGTTGGCCTCTAGAGCCTTATTCTAGCCTCGATTTCCTAGCAGATAAGCATCCTAAGCACTTGTCACATACGTTAAAATAACAGTCAATACACAGTGTAAATGTGAGCATACAAGTTTGATAATAGCATATAGAGTTCGAAAGCGTTCGCATAACCAGCACGTACACAGAGTGAAATGAGGCATGTTAGTTATTGACATAGACCTATCGATACCAATGACTGCGGATTGACTGCCCAAGGCAGTTCGTAATACATGATCAACACTGTAATCCATGCAAATAGTTGTCCTTAACAACCCCCGAGTGAACGGGTGCTGAGTCCAAACTAATAGTACTACAGTTGCTAAGGCAGGTAGACAGCATTCCATGTGTAAACATAACAAACAAGCATTCATTTAGTCACGTATAACATGCGGTAATGGTTAACATTTAAAGTATTGAGTAGCGTGTTCGATATGTTTTAGAATAAGTAACGTATGTAACACCCAAAAATGCATAAAGCAAAAAGGGATCGAGTATACTCACAGTGATGATGGATTGAAGGGAGCGCTTAGAGCGGAATTAGCCTGATTAGAATGATAGCATATTGATAAGTGACGCGTAAAATGATGCAAGTGTAAGTGGCTCGGACGACAGTCCGGTCGGTTGGTAGTCCGGTCGGATGACCATTCGAGTGGATTGTTTCTTCCTATGAGAAGGATGTGTTTGTGTATGATGGCTTGACCTTTGAAGTTTTCATTGTAGCATTTTGGAAACATTGAAGTATCTCTACCTTTCAAGTCGGTCGATCGGATGGTCAGTCGTGCGGATGACAATCCGCTCGGATGGTTATCCAGTCGGACGGCGACTCGAGTGGCGATGGGACTTAGTGAGAACAAGTTCACAGCAGGGTGGTCACTCGGTCGGACGGTTGTTTGACCGGGTGGCATCCTTGGTGCATTGAACATGTTGAAAATCGATTGAGTGTTAAAGTCCAAGTATCTCATGATCCGAAGAGTAATCCGGTCGGACAGCTGTTCGTTCAACACTCAAACTTTAGATAAGGTTGGTTAAGTGTGGGACCCATGGTGCAAGCCATTCGGATGGCTGTCCGTTCAGACAGTAGTCCGGTCGGATAGCACTCCGTGCTGGTTAATCCGTTCGTCTTTCACTTGGTCATTTTGATTGTTTGTAGTTTTATCGAGACGTTGTGAAAGCGTGTTAACCAACAGAACCCCATCTTGACCCAAGTGGCCCGATCAAACAGAAATCACCCTAGTTCGACTAGTTAACCGGTTCAAGACGGTTGTTCTTGTTTAACCCGAAATCGGTGGTCTTGTGTGTAGAATCCAGATCTTGAACTAGCACAACACTAAGAATGAGTAGGAGACTAGATCAAGGCCCGATTCTATCGGTTTTGAGTGCATTGAGTGTAAAAGAGTTGAAAGAAAGTTAGAAACCATCTTTCAATCCTTTTTCACCATGAATGTGTTTAGATCTATGCAAGATCTTTGTTTAATTGTGTGGAAATCGGTTAGATCTAAGTTGTTCTTGGTGGGTTGAGGCCAAAACATGAAGTTCATAAGAACATCATGAAGACGTCATCCTAGAACACCTCAAATCTAGTGATTTCACGGTTAAAAGTTAAGATTCAAAAGATATAAAGGTGTAGGAGTGCGTGTAGATTAAGGAAGTACAAGATTTAGGACGAGATCTTACCGAAATTGAGAGAAATCGAAGAAAAGGTGAGGTACACGAGCTGGTCGGTCAGAGAGTTTCCAAAAGTAGAAAGTTTGAGAGTGACAAGGGTATTTATAGATTTACCCAAAGAGGAAAGTGTGGGTCGGTCAGATGGAATCTCGCCCGGATGACTGTCCAGTCAGATGTCATCTTGGTCGGATGGCAACTTGGCACTCAATCAAGTGACCGCCCGGTCGGATGGCAATCCGGCCGGGTGGGACTTGGTTTGAGTGCGCGGCGCGACGATTTTTGCTGATTCGATTTTCGATTGCGAGCGATGCGAATGCGATAGAGTTTCCTATTCAAATTACTTTTAGTCCCAACTACTATATCTCGCGCTATCTCTTCTCCACCAATTATCATACCATTTCGATTGCGATTGAGTTCGTTTGCGTTTCGATTGCGATTTGAGTTCGATTGCGTTTTCGATTGATTACCACAACATAACATAACATGCACAAGTAACACGTAAGGCACACACACACGTATAACAATAACCAAAATGCGTAATTCGAGTTGCGAGTTCGATTGCGATTCGATGTCGATTCGATTAGCATAGTTCGAGTATCATTTAAGTTAACTGTATCGCATTGTTACTTCCTATAGTTCACAGTCGTAAGTCGATTGAATAGCGATTAACACATGTCGATTATTGTAATTATTGACACTTACTCCACATAATACAGCTAAAATAAACACTTAAAAGAAATTCACTATTAGTCAAGTCGCGCGAAATCGGTTTCATTGACTTTGACCTTGACTTTGACTTTGACTTCGGAAACATGGGGTGTTACGGGAAAAAGCACCGATAACTGCTCCAAATGACCACAAGGCCGGGCCATCTCACCGGTGAACTCCTTCCGCAACCTATAGCTCTAGTCCTCAAGAAGACTGGAGAACATATTTGGAACCCGCGAGGCGTTCTGTCTCGCTTAGCTCTTCGCCCTCGTACCATGATTCATTCAGGCTCAATCAAAACAACGAGTCCGACCACTCACACCACTCCTTCATCCCGTTGCAGCGGTCGGGTTCACACCGTGCCTTTCAGGACCCGACTCCATACTTTTAGAGCCGGTTCAACCCGGTGAACGTGAGTGAAGAACTAATGGGCCATAACCCATTGGGACCAGAAGACCACTTTCCTGAAGCCTAGGATATGGATATGGACGGGGATCCAGATCCAGAAATGCCGCGATCTAGGACGCCCATGCATCCCATTGAGATTTCTGACGGATCATCTTTTCATGGTTCACCATACAGAGGCCCAGACAGTTTTACAGAAAGGTGGGCCATATACCATTGGGAGTTCACTCCCCCTTACAACCCACCTCAACAACAGCAGCAGGATCCTTCTGAGGATTTGCATTTCCAGGCGGTCTCGCCACCGCCGCCGCTAGAGCAGCAGCTGCCTCCGGAACCACCGAAGCGAAGAAGATCAGGTGCACGGATGTCCGTGCGAAAGGGGGATTTCCACTTCAGCACCCCCCAACACTCCAGTGGCAGCCACTACCCGCCACTGTATGAAGACCCACAAATGGGTGGGCCTTCAAACCCAGTTTCTGAAGTCTACTCTGTGCCAGTCGCACCACCACCACCACACATGGGTTATGATAACCCAATTCCTTCTTACGCCGGTACAGCGGTGTATAACCCTTTTGAGTAGCCAGCTTATCCTGGCTACAATTACTACAATGCCCCTTCCGTCGACCCGTACCTCGAGGCGGCCAACTACAATGCTCTCCATCCTGAAGGACCATTCACAGCTTCGTACCAGTTTGGGTACCAAGCATATGGGTATCAATACCCGCCACCTCCTCAACCTCCGCAGCAGCAGCCGCCACTGATCCAACCACCGCAACAGTAGGAGATTCTTCAGAGGTTGAACTAGGTGGAACGAGAGGTTCAGGAGGAGCGTAGAAGCCGCCGGAGACTGCTTAAAGGTTTGGCAGACCTAATAAAGGGGAAGAATGAGAGGGATTATTAAAATCCTTATTTGTTTGTATCGTTGTTTATTTCAATTAAGTCCCTGCGTGGACCATTTTATTTATGTATTCAGTCCCTGCGAGGACTTGTATTTCTTCTTTTAGTCCCTATGTGGTCAAGTTATTTATTTAAAAGTCCCGTTTAGGGCACCTATGTATTCTTTGAATTTAAGGAATGTTTTATTTTAAAATTTCATTTATCATTATATATATGAATATATCCTATGAAATAAATCAAATACCGTTCCAATTTGATGTTGATCTGCCATTAAAGATTAAAGAGAATCTTAAGAGGTATAACCTAGCCTATATGTCATCTTAGACATGGCCATGATGGTAAAACCTATCTAAAAGATTCAAATCCTTGCTAACATCTGAAAATATGTTAGCACTCCTGACAACAGTGATATGATAAAATCACACTTGTCATCTTACATTGGGATCTTCAAATCCCTTATCTAGCCTAATGATCTATAAATCATGGGTCCAAATCATCAATTAAGATGATCATATATTAAACATCCATTAGTGATGGAGTGCCTACGGGCCATACTTAGTGTCTAATAAGACAAAAGACAGTTGTAGTCTACGACTCCCTGTCAAGAAAAGGTGATGAACTATGTTCAAACCTTAATGCCTCGATCTTATAAGATCATGGCTTATAATTTTAAAACTGTCCTTGTCACTAGGCCTTTTGTGCCACTAATAATATCCTTAATGTTTTATAACTAGGATAAATTATAATGAAAATCCTAAATGAATATGATTAACAAATTAACCAAATATGGTCTATGTTTACCATGGTTGATGAATCATCAAACTTAATGATTCCATAATAAGACTCCTGAATAAATTATTGTTATCATTTTCATGTAGCAATCAAGCTACATGGCTGAATCAGAAGAGGTTAACAGTCACCCCAGGGAGAGAAATGATACCACTAGAATAAACGTAGCTGGTGCAGATCTTCAAGAATTAATAGACAATGCCGTTACTAGAGCTCTTGACAGACAGTTCAAGGAATCAAGTGGTACTCGCACTACGACTCAATCTGTGGCTCATAGTAAGCCCCCTTCTAAAACGCACGAGTCAAAGAAGGATGATGCTCTCACTCATCAAATCAAAGAAGTGTCCCATCCAAACAAACTGTGTTTAATCAGGAGCCATGTTCTAAGACCTGTTCTTATAAATATTTCGTCTCCTGCAAGCCCAGGGACTTCAGAGAGGAGAAAGGAGCCATTGATTGTATGACTTGGCTCGATGAGATGGATACTGTGGTTGATATTAGTGGTTGTGCAGAACAAGACATTGTGAAGTTTGTTTCACAATCTTTTAAAGGTTAAGCTTTAGCTTGGTGGAGGTCCCTAATCCAAGCTACAGGAAAGATCCTGTTGTATAACATGTCTTGGGATCAGTTTGTTGCGTTGATCAAGGATAATTTCTGTCCTCAGCATGAGGTGGAAAGGATTGAAACTGTCTTCTTGACCTTGGTCATGAAGAACTTAGACTGTCAAGCATACCTTACAAGTTTCAACAGCATGTCCCGATTGGTTTCTTACTTGGTCACACCGAAACCGAAACGCATAGCTTGTTTTATTGGAGGTTTAGCTCTGGAAATCAAAGCAAGTGTGAAAGCATCTAGACCTACCACCTTTAGGTCAGGGGTTGATCTGTCCTTATCTCTTACTCTCGATGCGGTTAGGCAGAGATCGCTCAAGAATTCTGAAGAAGGGAAAAGGAAACGTGAGGATGAGAACTCATGCCATTCTGATAAGAAACATAAGGGGAACTCTGAGTACAAGAAGGGTTCCGGGTTTAGAAAGGACAACCAACAGTCGGGTGAGAAACCCAAATGCAAAACCTGCCATAAGCGCCATTTAGGGAAATGTAGGTTAGAATCAAAGTCTCAATCGCAGCCTAGAGTTTGTGGGATTTGCAAATCAAACGAGCATAAGACCTTGGATTGCAAGAAGATGAAGGATGCAACTTGTTACAATTGTAACGAGAAGGGGCATATCAAGACTAACTGCCCAAAATATGCAAAGAAGCCTAAAGAGGCTAAAAAGACCAATGCTCGGGTCTTTCAGATGAATGCACAAAAAGCCATTCAGATCGACAACGTGATAACAGGTACCTTTCTTATCAATGATGTTTATGCTAGAGTATTGTTTGATTCTGGTGCAGACAAGTCTTTTGTAGACAATAAGTTTTGTAAATTGCTAAATCTGCCTGTTAAGACTCTAAGCATAAAGTATGAAGTAGAATTGGCCGATGTTACTATAGAGACTGCCTCAACAGTTCTAGATGGATGTTTTATATCTATTAGGAATCATTCTTTTCCGCTATCCTTGCTTCCATTGAAATTGGCAGGATTCGACATAGTGATAGGCATGGAATGGTTATCTCATAACCAAGCCCAAATTGTATGTGATAAGAAGCAAGTAGTTATCAAGACTCCTTATGGTGAGCCACTTACGATCCAAGGAGATACTCAGTATGGATTGCCTAAGCAAGTGTCTATGCTTAAGGCATCAAGGTGTATGAAAAAGGGTTGTGTCATTTATATGGCACAGGTAACCATTGATGAGCCAAAGCCCAAGATTGAAGACATCCCCATTATTTCTAAATATCCAGACGTTTTTCCTGAAGAACTACCTTGTTTACCTCCAGATAGGTAAGTGGAATTCAGAATCGATATCGTTCCTGGAGCAGCACCAATTGCAAGAGCACCTTACCGGTTGGCACCGAATGAGATGAAAGAGTTAAGGACTCAATTGGATGATTTGTTAGAGAAGGGATTTATCCGACCTAGCTCGTCCCCTTGGGGAGCACCGATTCTGTTTGTGAAGAAAAAGGATGGATCAATGCGTTTATGCATTGATTATCGCGAGCGGAAAAAGGTTACAATCAAGAACAGATATCCATTACCCAGGATCGATGATCTATTCGATCAGCTTCAAGGAGTAAGTTACTTTTCAAAGATCGATCTAAGGTCAGGTTATCACCAGTTGAAGGTCAGAGATGAAGATGTACATAAGACTACATTCAGAACTCGTTATGGTCATTACGAGTTCTTGGTGATGCCTTTCGGGCTCACTAATGCACCTGCAGCGTTCATGGATCTCATGAATCGCGTTTGCAAGCCGTATTTAGACAAGTTTGTCATTGTCTTCATTGATGACATTCTTATTTATTCAAAGAATCATGCCGATCATGAAAGACATCTCCGGTGTATCCTTAAACTTCTACAGCAAGAGAAGCTCTATGCCAAGTTTTCTAAATGTGAGTTTTGGCTTCGTGAAGTCCAATTTCTTGGACATGTGGTAAGTGAGCATGGTATCCAGGTGGATCCCGCTAAGATTGAAGTGATTATGAATTGGCAAGAGCCTAAGACTCCTACAGAGATACGCAGCTTCTTGGGTTTAGCAGGATACTACAGGCGTTTCATTGAAAACTTTTCTAGGATTGCTGCACCTTTAACTTCGTTGACTCGCAAGAATATAAAGTTTGATTGGGGTCCCAAGCAACAAGAATCCTTTGATATTCTTAAGCAGAAATTAAGCAATGCTCCTGTGTAGACATTGCCAGAAGGAATTAAAGAATTTGTGGTTTATTGCGACGCATCACACACAGGTATGGGTTGTGTGCTTATGCAGAAAGGCAAGGTCATTGCTTATGCATCTCGCCAATTAAAAGTGCACGAGAAGAATTACACCACCCACGATTTCGAGTTGGGTGCCGTTGTGTTTGCACTAAAACTTTGGAGGCACTATCTGTACGGAACAAAGTGTGTGATCTATTCTGATCATAAAAGCCTTCAACACTTGTTCAATCAGAAGGATCTTAATATGAGGCAGCATCGATGGATGGAGACTTTAAATGACTATGACTGTGAAATACGGTATCATCCTGGCAAGGCAAATGTAGTCGCTGATGCCTTGAGCAGAAAGGAAAGGGTTAAACCAATTCGAATCAATGCAAAGAGCATTGAATTGAAGAGTACCTTGAATGAAAGGTTGTTAGCCGCTCAAAAAGAAGCTGTGTAGCTATCCGAATGAGAAGTTAGGAATGACTGCCGATCAATTGTCATACAGCAAGGATGGAATCCTAAGGTTGAATGGTAGAATATGGGTTCCAGTTTATGGAGGACTTCGAGATGTGTTTCTTCAAGAAGCTCATAGCTCCAAATATTCAGTTCATCCTGGTAGTGATAAGATGTACCAGGATTTAAAGGCAAATTATTGGTGGATAGGTTTGAAGAAATCTATAGCCACATATGTAGCTAAATGTCTGACATGCGCGCAAGTTAAAGCCGAGCATCAGAAACCGTCAGGTTTGCTGCAACAGCCTGAACTTCCCACTTGGAAATGGGAAATGGTAACTATGGATTTTATCACTAAGTTACCAAAGACGAAACGTGGGAATGATACTATTTGGGTTATAGTCGATAGATTGACCAAGTCAGCCCACTTCTTGCCTATTAAAGAAACCCACAGCTCCGATAAGTTAGCTCAGCTGTACGTAAATGAGATAGTATCTCTTCACGGAGTGCCAGTGTCTATTATCTCTGATAGGGATACAAGATACACATCGCATTTTTGGAAAAGCTTTCAGCAATCATTAGACACTCGATTAAATTTCAGCACTGCTTATCATCCTCAGACGGATGGGCAAAGCGAACGTACAATTTAAACGCTGGAGGATATGCTACGAGTTTGCGTTATAGACTTGGGTGGAAGTTGGGATGACCATCTTCCATTAATTGAATTTTCGTACAATAATAGCTATCATTCGAGTATTCAAGTAGCGCCTTTCGAAGCTTTGTACGGAAGAAAGTGTAGAACGCCAGTTTGTTGGGCAGAAGTTGGAGATGTCCAACTGTCAGGACCTGATATAGTCCTGGAGAAAACGGATAAGATTGTTCAGATCCGTGATCGTCTCAAAGCTGCAAGGGATAGGCAGAAAAGCTACGCGGTTAAAAGGCATAAACCTCTGAAATTCGAGGTAGGTGATAAAGTGTTACTTAAGGTATCACCCTGGAAAGGGGTGATGCGTTTTGGAAAAAAAGGGCAAGCTAAGCCCAAGATATATTGGACCATTCGAGATCATCGAATGTGTCGGAATTGTAGCTTACAAGCTAGATCTGCCAGAAGAACTCAGTGGAAATTCCACATCTGCAACTTAAAGAAATGTCTAGCCGATGAATCGTTAGCAATGTCACATAAGGATGTGCAGATAGATGAAAGCTTGAAGTTCGTTGAAAAACCTTTGTCGATCAAGGATCGACAGGTTAAGAAACTTCGAAGAAAGCATGTACCGATTGTGAAGGTAAAATGGGATGCCCGTTGAGGCCCAGAGAATACATGGGAAGTTGAATCCACGATGAAACAGAAGTACCCTCATTTATTTCAGTAAATCTCAAGGTAGAGATTTCTTTTAAGGGGGTGAGGATGTAACACCTCGCAAAATCACGACCAATATAATAAAGACACGTGTCATGGACTTTAAACGTGAAATAGATTGATCTGGAGGGACTAAAATTGTCAAACAATGTAAATATGTAAGTAAAAGGATCCAAAGTGTCAACATGCCATTCTTATGCCTCTGATTGACCTCACACAACGTTCGTATTCTTAAATGAATAAATTGTCGAACATAAAAAGTCGTTTGTACTTAAATTAAGGATTCTACGAAGCATAGGGGTTAAAAGTGTCAACATGTTAAATGTTACCTCTGAGTGACCTTTTAACGATCCCAAAAAACATTGTAACGATTGTATATTTTGCTCTCAAGAATATTGGTTAGTAATTTTATGGATTTTTTATGAAAACAAGACTTTTCGGGTGATCTTACAACTAACCAGGAGCTTAACGGAGTTAATTTGTGACCCAAGGCCCTTAATAGTTAACTATGGGGGGTACTAAGTGCAATAAAAGAAAGTTATTTAAACTTGAAATGGACCAGGGACTGAAATTGCAAAGTTAGCAAAGTTTTTACCGGATTTACAGGTTCTCGCGGGCCGCGTAAACATTCTCTTATGTGTACGCGGGCCGCGACAGAAGTGCCAGCGACAAATTCTTGGACAGCTGCATGTTGCAGCCTGTTACACCGCCATTGCATGGCTGATTTCGATACCAGGGAGTGAGCAAATGGTTTTTCATGCACTAGGGACACCTAGGAACATCTGAAAGCAACATAGGGACATATGGTTTGATCTTGGAGCACCAATTTTCCTATATCCTGTTCTTGTTCATTTGTACATTTGAGTTTTACTTCACAACTCTCTATCTGAAGCCTCCTGGAGCTTAAGGAAGCTTTCTCTTGTTCCAAATTCTTGCTAAGGACTCTAGTAAGTGTTCTTAGCTTCCTAAGTTCAAGTTTTATTAGCTTAATGACCGAAAGTCAAAGTTATCGTAATTAAGCTTTGACTTTGTGATTAATTACAAACGGTCTAGCCATTATTCGAATTGAAAGTGGCTATGAGTTGTTAATTATGTAGGTAATAAACCCTCAAAAGGGCACCTATTGATTATCACGTTTACTTGGTCAATTGTCGGGTCAAACTTTATAATAAAAAGTCAAACGGCTCAATTTTTACAAATAAATTCATAACTAACAATGTAGAGGTTATGGAACATGTTTTAACAATAAAATAATTGGTAAATAATATAAGAATATGTCTAGGCATGTTCAACCCGACAATTCTGAGTTTAGGCTCGGTTCGGAACCGAAAGTCGTAAAAGTAGACTTTTGCTTCGACTTTCAGTTCTGACCCGATTTAGCTTAGTTTAGATATTCCTTAGGATTCCTTTAGGACCATATTATAGGTTAGTATAACCCTCTAAGGTTATACAACTTGGTTCCATAGAAATCCTAGATCATTGCATGTTTCCGTTAAATGCTTAAAAGTCGACCATTATGCCCTTTTCATATTAAAACGGGATTTTGAAAATGTGAGAGGACAAAAGTCTTTATTACTAATATTTAAGTATTTCCTAAAAGTTTGACATCAGATTGTGGTCTAAAATAGAAGTTATGCGCGATATCGTAAAATGAAAGCTTTTTATTAATTAAACGGCATTTTTGGCTTAAAACCTATTTAAACCCAACTTTTGACACCAAACTTGCCACCTACTGTTAAGATATAATATCTAGGGATTTTTGGAAATTTTTTTTAAATTTTAAACTGATCATAATTAGGGTTCTTGCATAGACTCGGTAATTGACGGTTATGCCATTTTTGCTAATAAATTGAGTTTTTCACATCCTTTACATATCAAACCTTTTTTCTACTGATTTTATATATTAAATAAGTTATTTTAAACAGTAAAGGCTGATCAAAATATCAGATTTCCTTAATCAACCCGAATATCGTCAAATACCGACTTTTATGCGATTTAGGCGCATAGTATGGTTTAAAACCATATTTGGCACCTAAAGCTTGTTACCTACTGATGTTATGGATAAAGTTTTATACTTTAACAGTAAATAAAAGTTTTGAACTCAGATATCCAAATTTGACTTTTATAACATATGTGAAATGACCAAAATGCCCCTACGGTGCATAGTTTGGTCATAAATGATAAATTTCACATATATATGATATCTTACTGATATAACTTATTAAAATAAATATTTTTACTGATTATTTTAGACCAGGACCTCAGATTGCTATTAAACCTCTTTTATAAACTTTAAAATGACCAAAATACCCTTACGGGGCTTAATATGGTTTTAAATTTGTTTTGGGCATAATTGAAGGTATCATACTGATATCATAACATATTTAAAGAATATTAACTTGTGGAATCTGTACATGACTCATTTGGTTGCTCGTTATGCATATTCGCGTTCGGTACGGTTTATGTAACTAGTTTGCATAAATTGACCAAAACGGGTCAAACCTTATCATTTTTACTTCAAAATCTAGAATGTGTTTAGTTTATCCATATTATACAAGTCTTCATACTTGTCGGGTATAAATCATATTCTAATCCGGTCTTCGCTTAATTATGCGTCTTGAACCGTAAACCTTTCATTAAAACTAACCGGTCTAAGTTTAAACTTAAGTAAGACCCGTTAGTAATCTAATAGGTTATTAAAACCTTTGTTCCAAATTTAGGAGCCAAGTAAAAGCTATTTGCACTTGCTGATTGTTATACGGCTGAGATTAAAATTATATTTTGCTCATGTAAATACTTTTAACTTATTTTCCCTTATACGGGCTTGGGATACGGTATTTAATAATACCGCTTGGTCGGGTATTGAATCTTTAATCGATTAGTGGTTAAATCATTGAGATAACCCGTTTTAATCTGTTTTGTTTGATCTAAACCTTTGGGGGGGGTTAATGACCGTGTCCTGGATATCCTTGGCTCATTCATTGAAAAGGCCACGACTTAAGCACGGGGTGTAGGCATACACCTGACAGTTGCATATGTAAAAAGATATACCCGCCTGTTGAGGATAACTCGCCGTGGGTTTATATTATGTGGTGAGTCTATTAATGTTGTTCCGGCTTCTATCCCGGATCCTGAAAGTATGACAAACATATAAATCTGTATACAAGATTATTTTAGATAATTGTCCCAAGTTATAAAAGAATATTTGTGCCTTGTGCATTTAAATCAATTTTTATAAACATTTTTCAAAAGAGTCAGTTAATTGTATTTACCAGTGTAAACCGACGTATTTTTCAAAAAGGTTAAGTGCAGGTACTACGCGTAATGGGCTGGCTACTCCTAGTATCAAATAAAGATTCTTGCAAGCTTTTGATGCTTAAATCTGTTGAACAATATTTCGTTTTATTTTAGATCCGCATGTGGATCCACTTACAACCCGTCGTGTAATATTTTATGTTAGTTTCAACTCGGTTTGTATAAATTTACTTTTAGACTTCCGCTGTGCATTAAACTGTGATTAATTGACTATGATGATATCAACTACGTCACGATACTCCCCACTGGGCCCACCAGTAATACGTGGAAATATCGGGGTGTGACATCTGCCCAGCATAACGGTGATCGACATTTGCGTCCGTAGAGAGCCTCGAACGGTGCAGCTTGAATGCTTGTATGGTAGCTGTTGTTGTAGGAGAACTCAACCAAAGGTAGGTGAGTGTTCCAACTGCCACCCTAGTCCATTACGCAAGCTCGTAGCGTATCTTCAAGCGTCTGAATCGTTCTCTCGCTCTGACCGTCCGTCTGTGGATGGAAAGCAGTACTCAGATTCAACTGAGAACCAAACGCTTCCTGAAAGGATTGCCAAATTCTGGACACAAATCTCCCATCTCTATCAGATATAATCGAGATAGGCACTCCATGACGTGCGACTATCTCCCTTAGGTGCAACTCCGCTAGCTTACCAGTGTTATCCTTTTCTCTGATCGGCAAGAAGTGCGCAGACTTCGTCAAACGGTCCATGATTACCCAAATCGTGTCATGACCTCTAGGTGTCTTGGGCAACTTTGTTATGAAATCCATTGAGATATGTTCCCATTTCCACATGGGTATCTTTGGTTGCTGTAGGTCACCTGAAGGCTTCTGATACTCGGCCTTCACTTTGGCACAAGTCAAACACCTTCCAACATAAGTAGCCACATCACCCTTAAGTCTTGGCCACCAATAATAATCCTTTAAATCTTGGTACATCTTGTCCAATCCTGGGTGGATCGAGTACCTCAATTTATGAGCTTCATCAAAGATAACATCTCTAAGACCACCAAAAAGAGGAACCTAAATTCGTCCCATAAAGTACAAGGTTCCTTCCTCGTTGGGTACCAGCTTTTTCTCCATCCCACGGAGATATTCAGCCTTTAGATTCTCTTTCTTAAGAGCTTCCCTTTGTGCAGCACGAATGCGCAACGAGATGTCTGTCTGTATAATCATCTCCAAAGCCCTAACCCTTATAGGCTTAATCCTCTCTTTTCGACTTAAGGCGTCTGCCACCATATTCGCCTTTCCTGGATGATATTTGATTTCGCAATCATAATCATTTAATAGCTCTACCCAACGTCGTTGTCTCATGTTAAGCTCTTTCTGATCGAATATGTGCTGTAGGCTCTTGTGATTTGTAAAGATCATGCATCGAGTGCCATACAAATAATGCCGCCAAATCTTCAAGGAAAACACCACTGCGCCTAATTCCAAATCATGTGTGGTGTAATTTTTCTCATGAACCTTTAATTGGCGCGAAGCATAAGCGATAACCTCATGTCGCTGCATTAGCACACATCCCAATCCCTGACGCGAGGCATCACAGTATACCACGAAGTCATCGGTGCCTTCGGGTAGGATAAAATAGGTGTATCACAAAGCTTATTCTTAAGCAACTGAAAAGCTTCCTCTTGTTTATCTCCCCATTCATACTTCTTATCCTTTTGAGTAAGGGAGGTCATCGGTTGAGCGATTTTAGAAAAATCCTCAATGAATCTGCGATAATACCCTGCTAAGCCCAAAAACTGTCGGATCTCGGTTGGCGCCTTTGGAGTTTCCCAATTCTTAATCGCCTCGATCTTGGTGGGATCCACATGAATTCCATCTTTGTTCACTACATGACCAAGGAATTGCACCTCACGCAACCAAAACTCGCACTTCGAGAATTTAGCATAGAGCTTCTCCTTCTTAAGCAACTCTAAGATGGCTCTTAGGTGTTGCTCATGCTCTTTTTTCATCCGTGAATAGATCAAAATATCTTCGATAAATACAATCACGAATTTATCGAGATATGGCTTGCAAACTCGGTTCATCAAGTCCATAAATACTGCCGGCGCATTTGTCAACCCAAATGGCATCACTAGAAACTCGTAATGTCCATAACAAGTTCTGAAGGCAGTCTTCGGTATACTCTCTTCTTGTATCCGCAACTGGTGATACCCTGATCGAAGATCGATCTTGGAGTAGTAACTCAAACCTTGAAGTTGATCGAATAAATCATCAATCCTCGGCAAAGGATACCGATTCTTGATGGTTAGCTTGTTCAGTTCCCGGTAGTCAATGCACATACGAAAACTACCATCCTTCTTCTTGACAAACAGAACTGGAGCTCCCCAAGGCGAGAAGCTTGGTCGAATGAATCCCTTGTAAAATAGCTCCTGAAGCTGCGTCGACAATTCTTGCATCTCTGAAGGCGTAAGTTGATAAGGTGCCTTGGCTACAGGCGCGGCGCCTGGAACCAAGTCAATATGGAATTCGACTTGTCGTTGCGGCGGTAATCCTGGTAAGTCTTCGGGGAAGACTTCAGGATATTCCCTCACCACAGGGATATCTTCGAGCTTCGGCTCTTCGACTTCTTTATCAACAACGTGAGCTAAGAAGGCAACACATCCTTTTCTCATAAACCTCCGTGCCTTCAAGCAACTGATAATCCTTAGAGGCGTATCATGCTTTTCTCCGTGCACTACAATTGTCTTTTTATTTGCTATCGGGATGCGAATAATCTTCTCATGGCATACGATCTCAGCTCGATTACTTGACAACCAATCCATTCCAACCACCACGTCAAAGCTTCCCAATTCAACTGGCAGCAGATCAAGCGTAAACTCACGCTCTCCAAGCTCTATCACACAACCTCTAATCACTTCGTTGGCTTCTACTAGCTTTCCATTAGCTAGTTCTATCGAATACGGAATATCTAACTTACTTACAACTAGCCCAAGTATATTCTTAAATTCTAGGGATATGAAGCTATAGTCGGCACCGATATCAAATAGCACAGATGCAAAATGTTGATTGATAGGGAACGTACCAGTGACTACGTTCGGATCCTGACGAGCTTCCCTAGCTCCAATGTTGAAGACTCTTCATTGGGCTTGATTGTTCTTCGGGCAATCCCGCTTGAAATGCCCAACATCACCACAACTAAAGCAACCTTGTCCGTTTCCAGTACCACCCTGATTGTTGTTGTTGTTTCCTGCGCGGTTTCCACTTCTGACTTGGTTTCCGTTTCTGTTTTTTTCCATTACCTCCCTGGCTATTTCTATTCCCATTACCGTTTCCACCACGGTTTCCACTGCCATTTCCATTACCAGCCCAGCACGTTTCCTTCGAATGACCATTCTTTCCACAGTTTTCACACTTCCTAAACTTGCACTGGCTGGCATGATGATACTGACATACATTGCATTTGGGCAGGGTGCCCATGTATCCTTTCCCTTTGTTCTCAGCAGTAGTAGCACCGGTCCTGACCTCAGCTGGTGGGTTAGCATCTCTACGCTTGTTGGTACCATTGTTTCCTTGGGTACCCTTCTTGAAATTCGAGAACTTCCTCTTGTTCTCTCCTGACGACTCGACATGAGTTTCCTTCTTCTTTTGCTCAGAGATTAAAAACTTGCCCAATCTGATCGCTTCTTCAGTCAATGCCACGCTCAAGTCAATGGCTTCAGTGATCGTTGGAGGCTTCGAAGTAGTCACCATGCTCAGTATTTGGGGTGCCAATCCCCAAATGAAACGTTCAACTCTCTTGAACTCTGGTTCTACCATGTAAGGGACAACACGAGACAGATCATGGAATCTCTGCACGTACTCAGCGATCTTAGGACTATCCATTTTCAGATTTCAAAACTCGGTTTCCAACTTCTGAATCTCTGCCCTTGAATAGTATTTCTTGCGCATCAGTTCTTTCATCTCATCCCAAGTCATAGCATACGCTGTTGCCTCACCTAGGGTCTAAACCTGAAGGTTCCACCATGACAAGGCTCCATCGAGGAATAGTCCAGAAATGTAAGTGACCTGGTGCTCTGGTGCACACTTGCTCATTCGTAGCACAGAATCTGTTTTCTTAGCCCATCTTACAAACGCTACAGCACCTCCAGTGCCGTCAAAGTTCAGAGGCTTACTGTCAAGTAACTGCTTGTAAGTACAGCCTGTACAAGCAACATCATTCACAGAAAGCATTAGCAAACACACATGGAATGTCCAAACATATTGTAATGTGTCTTAGGTGACTTAAACATTACCGTGAGGTGGGTTATTTCCTAAGGTACCTCTGCTGTGTTCAGGGCGTAGGGCCTCATGTTGTACGATTGCCTGTGAAATCCGTTCATGCAGTTCTGCCTCTGTTGTGGGCAACTGAGTGTTCCTTCGAGGAGGCATCTTCTAAAAGAAGATTGTAAAGGTCAGGTCTTATTCGTATAATGATTATATAGTACGTATATAATAGCATATATCATAGCAAGCAAGCATATAACATCTCAATCATAGCACAAACATGTAATTTTAACAACGTGTTTAATGAGAACATGACGATTGAGCTTTCATTAATCATCGACCACAAATATTGTTACATGTTTTACAAGTTGTACCATATCAAAAGTAACACAGGGTCACACTACCCTTGTCCAACAAGTCTAACAGTCTACAAAAGTCATATAATCAAAAGGTGATCTTCAAAAGGCTTCACAAGCTCTGCTCAATAGTGGTGCTCTCATCAAAAGCAAAGCTACCTACATAAAACCAAAAACCGGCTATGATGATGGTGGTGGAGGAAAGAAAAGCAAGTTGCGCACATGCGCAAGCTCTTCCTCAAGCTCATATACATGACGTAGCAGATAACTGATATGCTGCTCGACGGTGAGAAATCGAGCATCAAACTCAGGAAATGGAGTAAGCGGTGCAGGAGGATGTGAAAATGGGGATGGTGATGAACGAGGGGGAACAAAAGCAGGCTGACACGGACATGGTAAAGGACACGGTATCATCTCTAGCTCCAAAATCCTGCGACTCATAATCTCATACTGGAGCTGTAGTGAGAGTAGTAGCTCATCCCGCGTATAACCAACAAACTGTGAGGGATGGTAAGTATCTGAAATTGGCATGGTGTACGGTGGGAACCATCGAAGTGGCTCATCGAGTGGTGAAGAAGTAAATGGTGCAGACTAGGGTATGTGTGGAAAAGCTGCTGAAACATGAGGATTATGGCTAGGCTGCTGGCCTGAAGTGACTTCCCCTGGACAGGGTGTGGGTATGTCCTGCAAGAAAACAATAGGGAGATCAACACGGTGAACATCAGACTCCACTGGGTGAAAAGGAGCAACATCAGCGGGTGCAGGTGCAAGTGGAGGAATGACTGGCTCAATAACAGGAGGGTTAGCGGGTGCAGGAACTAGACCAGGTATAAGGGGTGCAATGTCAGGTACGCCAAATGGGATAGGGTCATGATCAAACAAAGGCTCAGGATCAGCAGGTGCAGTATCGAGCTGATCAATAGGAACAAAATCTAGCTCGAGATCAAGCTCAAAGTCATGTGGAGGGGATGGTACAGCTGACATGGCTATATCATCATCAGAATAAGTGGCAAAACGTCACAATCCAACTGCCTACAAGGTGGAAGACGTCACAGACTCAAAGGAATATGAGACAGAGTGCAAACTAGAGTCAGAGGAAATCTCAATAACAGGGATCTCAGGAAGTGGACTAGCAACAATGTCCTCGTCTAGCTCTCCGTCGCCATGAGCATCATCGGGAGGACCATCAACAAACATTTTTGTGAGAGCCCTAATGATTGTAGTCTAGACTCGAGAAAGAATCCTAGTTCGCTACAATCGAAGCTCTGATACCAAACTGTCACACCCTGACTTTTGCGGAAGCGTTATTATGTGTGGCTTGCTTAATATCATTGCATTCAATCATAACAACAACTATATGATAAAACTAAAGATGGTCATCCATTAAACAAGTTTAAAAACATAAACAACATTGTCTTGAAACATAGACTTCAAATTTGAGTACAAACCATGCAACTTGTTTAAGAGTTCACAAGGACTCGACAAAAGACATTAAATAAAACCAGGCTTTGGAAGATGTGTCTTGTCCAGGATAGGACACACTTATCCAAACCCTAAGACACCGGATGACATCTTTTATTCTCAACGTAACTTGAAACATCCAAACGCCCGCCAGAACCACACTTAATTCCCTTAAATACATGTAGTTTGAAAACATCAACAAAAGTTGAGCGAGTTCATGTGTTTGTTTGTGTGTATGAATAAACCTTTGAAATCAGAGAAAGTATGTATGTATGTTTGTAAACTCCTGGTATGAAAGCTGTTAGGATCTGAGTTTGGATTGATTGTGTTTTATGTTTGAATTAAGATGGAAGATGAACAAGTAGTGCAGCGGAATATAAATGGAAACAAACTTTGCACACAATCAAACAGGAGAATTGCTTTCAACATACAAGTATGTAACAAACTCCCCCTCAGCCTGAGCTCACAGTGATTTTTCGTACAGGAAGAAGATGGTGGAGAGCTAATAGAACAATACAAGGTACTGTTCTATTTATAAGCACGGACAAACCATTGTGGCATCTTTGGTGACGTCACCATGAAAGTGACATCTAACCTCCTAACAAACTCTAACAACTAATCTATACAAACACTGCTATGCTAACAACTGTTTACAATACATAACATAGGGAAAACTAAACTGCTGCTCTATCCTTCCACTGTTGTCACTCCAGGAGTACTTGATATGTCTCAGTAGTGCTTGACCCATAGCAGTAGATTGATCAACAGAGCTTTAGTTCTTCAACAGTCTTTGACTTGATCAGCAGTTGTAGGTCAGCAGTTGTAAGGATCAGGGGATTGGTGGTCATCAGATGTTGAAACCACTTTCAAGGGGAGAGAATGTAAACACAACATCTGCTTATTTATGGATCCACTGCTCTAATCCGGTTTTGGCTTTAATCAACTGTTCCTCTTGTAGGGTTCAATCCCAACAATCTCCCCCTGGAACAGATGATGCCAAAACCCTTCATTATTGTAGATCTTTATTTCCTCATCAGCAGTTCCCTTATCTGACCTTTAAGTTGTAGCACAAAGTCTAGGGCATCTGTATCATCTTCATCCCTGCAAAGTGGAAGATCAAGGAGATCCTGTAGATCTTCAACACTTAGGCCAAGTGCTTGTTCCCTTGTTATTTTCTTCACTTCTCCATTGGACTTGATCACTGTCAGTACATGGGTCTGTTTATCAGTTTTCTATTTTAGTACTTTTGAGTCCATTGGGTTTCTTGGGAGATTTTTATTGGATGAGGAATTTGGAGATTGTGGCCTGGTGATGACTGGCTGAGCAGTGCTTTGAGCTTGAGCAAGTTCAGCATTTTCAGCCATCATCTGCTTAATGACAGATTTTGTGATATCATCACTAGCAGTTATATCCCCTGCTGTTTCTGCATCCATCTGTTTTTGCCTTCTTCTTTGAAAAAGAAAGGCACCAGCTGGAGCAGTGGCTCTTCTGATTTGTGTAGGATCGTGTACGGACCCGAAACGAGTCAATCAGAGGCGTTCTACACAATATGAAAGGCGGAAATAGACATATTGTGTGTAATTCAGCAAAATATTCACTTATAACTGTCTTTTGATTGATATCTGAGCAATTACAGATCTGTAGACACTTCGACAGAGCTTCGCCGTCGGAAAACACACATACAAGAATTACTCAAACGGAATCAGGACTCAACTATTTATAGGCCAAGTAATTCCGCTTGAACATGACTCAAGCGAAATTACAATTCAAACGGAATTAGGATCTCATGCGAAATTAGAAGTTCAAACGGAATTAGCATAGAGATTTCGTTTGAAATGTTATGCTCATTTCAAACGGAATTACACCTTGTAATTTCGTTTGAACATGCCTGTTAACCTAATATCTCGTTTTCCGTGCCCTGATTAATCTATTCATATACAAGACTCGATACAAGATGAAGTCGACAGACATATGCACCAACAGACTCCCCCTCGGATGTTGACGAGTCTAAAGTGTCGAGTCTTCAACGTCTTCAGTCTTTATCAGTCTGATTACTCTCTTTCTTCATCAGTACCAACATACTCCCCTCGAACAAATAATCTCTACTCGGATGTCTTCAGACTCCCCCTTTCGATTTGCTAGGATCGCATCCTGGCTTTCACAGGATCAGGATTGTGATCCGGCTCTATTCTCAGGCTCAGAATCTAGGTTATCCTGCACATTCTCTACCACACAATAAATTTCACAAATTTAACATTTGACAAATTTATATACTACTTGCAGATATCTTTCCAGAATGATGATTAATCATTATAAAAGCTTCTGATGACCACTTGTAGGCAAATGTTCAAAATCTTTTCTCAATTAGAACACACACTCCCCCTCACGAAATGCTCATCATATTTAGCACTTGGAATTTTGAAAATCAGCTCTTCAACATTAGTTGTCGAAAATCTTTTTGAATTTTTCAAAATTTTATGCTAAAACACACTAAAAATCTTTTTGGATTTTTGAATGAAAAGAAATGCAGTAAAGAAATATATACAGACAATATTTTTGTGAGTTTGTGTAAGAGGATCATATCAGTTTAAGAGACAAATCACCAACACCGTTAAGCTTTAAACATTTTAAGTTCTAAACGATTCACTTAGATTGTCAGTATACTGGTCCACTTAAATTTTCACACAAAGTTCAACTGTTTCGAGATATGAGATTAATGTCTTAAGCACTTAAACTTATTCGCGTGTCCCTCGTCAGAATATACTCTCATATCCAGATCCCAATATTCAGTCTTACAGGTGAGTATGCCACTGATAATATCTGTAAAGGGTAAATTGCGAGGACCGTGAGAGCTCAGGTCAGAACTTCCGTTCAGCAGAGAGATGACGACTTCGACTTTTGGTGGGTCCCCTTTAGAGGATCTTTTCTTCAACAGCACATGATTAGCATTTTTCAATGTTTTATCATTTTTTATGCTGAGGGTGGGCTATATTTCAAGCAAGCATAAAGTATTCTCCGGAGACTAGGCCATTGCTTCCGCAAAATCAGAAGTCCCGGGATAATACCCCAGATATCACTGAGCATAAAGACCTAGTATCTTAGAAAGAGAGACCTTTCAAACAAGATTTCGGGGGTTACCCATATATCCGAGAGATGTTCCCCACGATATAAGTAAGTTTGAAATTTAGGTTTATATCTCGTCACAATCTACTAAATGTGTAAAACCTACTGGCACATCATCAGTGAGACCGTTTATCACATTTTTTACTTTCCAATTCTTTAGCATGCTGTGATCGTCCACTGATGTACTATCATTTCCTCTTTTATACAACAAAACTCATTTTTGTTTTATCATGTTTTTGGCTTTTTCAAATTTTCTAATGTTTTTGGATTTTCTGAAAAAACTTACTCCCCCTAAAATTCAAACATATTTAAAGAAATTTGAAAACAAACTATACAAGAAAAGTGACAACTGATATCGAATCACTTCAAATCGCCATCCACTTGGCATAAACAATCAGAACTCCCCCTCACATCAAACTATTTTCCCATTGTGATTTCAAAACACTTAAGTTTGTTTTAATCAAATGGTTTTTCTGGAAAATTAGTTTTGTTGATTTTATAAACCACTTGTAGGTTAGGGGATTCATTCATCACATTGTTTTCTCAAACACTTATAAGTATGATCAAATCAAGTTCAAACTAATGACCTTGATTAATCATTTGAAAGTGAAAACCTTCTTCAACCACTTGTAGGTTCACTTTATCAATCAACATTACTTGTAAAATCAAAATATAACAATTTAAGAACAACTACCACTTGTAGATTTACCGAATAACCACTTGTAGAAAGATGCCGATTTCTTCTACACGATTACCAACTTGGGAGCTCCGGCAAATCATACTTATCACTTATGAAAAACTGACATCCAAGCTTCACCAAACTTGGATGTTTCCTCCTCAGCTTCACCTGGGTAATAAGTTGCTTTCTTTGTTGCATAAAAATCTTTTACCCCTTTGGCCTTTCCCTCGACCATTTTTCCAAAAATCTTTTTCACATTTCCATTAAACGTTTTCTCAACATCAAATTCTTTCTTTTCAGAATAGAATTGATTTGAGATTTCAACCTTTCCAACCTTTTGTTTAAAGTTTTCAGCTCTTAATGGTGGAAAATGAACATCATCCATTGGAGGCACTGAATTTTCTTCTTTAACATCAACATGTGGCTCGTCTGACTTTGTGGAATCAGATTCATCGCCAAGTTTCTCATAAAACTTCTTAACAACCCACATTTGGTTGTCATGTTTAGCTCTCTTTTGATAAAAATTTGTCTTTGAACACTCACCAACTTCATATGTTGAATTTTCAAAAATTTTAAATTTTTCAGTTGGTGGTTCGGTTTTATCAACAACTTTCTTTTTGAGTTTTTCAGAGACTTCCTGTTTTGTTTTTGTCACTTGAGAACAGTTCCATGCAATGTGACCAACTTCATTGCATTTGTAACAGGTTCTTGTCTCCTTTCTTTGATTAGCTCCATTCTTCACATTCTCTTGCTTCTTGGCAAGAAATTCTCTGTTTGATTGTTTCCAGAATGAGCTTTTTGATTCCTCTTCACAGCTTGTTCCTGAAACAAATTTTGTATTTGTTTTAGAAGTTTTTTCATGTTTATAGTTTTCAGGTGGAATAAAACCAAGACCTTTCCTTTTGAAATTACCGTTATGGTTTTGTTTCTTTTGAAAACCAGAACCAGAACCGTAACCTTTTTTCTTGTTTAAACGTTGTTGAACTTTGAAGTGTATTTTTTAGGTTTTTCAGTAAGATTTACATCTTTTATTTCAGAAATATTGATTTCTGTTAGTTTGAAAACCTTTTTGATCTTTTTAGCTTGAACACTTCTTATTGGAAATTCCTCATCAGAATATAATTTGTCTGAATCAATCAAAGTATATGCAACTTTGACTGTTTCGTCATTCAAATTAGATTTTGATAACAAGAATTCTTTATTGTAAACCCGGTTAACCGACGACTTTGAACTGTTGACCGACGAACTTGAACTTTTGACGGACGAACTTGAACACCCAGACTCGGACTTTGACTCAGATTCCTCATCTTTATCCAACACCTGATCGACCATCTTTTTTATTAACTCTGACTCATGATCAGTGTCAGACGATGTAAAAACGACGTCAATGTTTTATGGTAATTCATCGATTATATCAGACTTTAACTTTATATTGACTGCCTTTTCGACTTGCTCCTCATTCGGTTTTCTAGGAGAATACCCTTCCCAAATTGGAGGCGCACACTTATTATAACTGACACTCTGTTTCTTACTAGTATCCTTCTTCTTTGTCTTTTCATCTTTAAATGCTTCAAGACCTGCAACAGTTGGATAAATTCGATCAATGAGATAATTAGAACTAGAATAACTTTGTAATAACCGTCTGATTCTTTCATTTTCTATCTTTTCATTTTCCAACTCCCGCTGCAACTTTGCACATTCTTCAATGTAATAATTTATCACCTTCTGTTTTGTCATCTTCACAGCATTCATCATAGTCAACGCATCTTCTCTTTCTGAATTAGTCTTTTGTAGACCAGTTACTGTTCTGTTTAAAACATCATACGACTCTTTCACATAATTGAGATTGAACAGTAATTGTTCTTTCATCTTTTCTTGCTCACTCAGTTTCTCATCTTTTTCTGCACATTGCTTGCAAGATTCTAAACACTTTAAGCAAGGCTTGATGTTTTCCACAATCTTTTCTATTTCAACAATCTTCTCCACTTCAACAACTTTTTCAACAATTTTAACCTCTTCATTTTGAACAAACTTTTCATTTTGATCTTTGCTTTCACATTCCTTCTTTTTCAGTTCTTTTGCTGCTCGTCTCTTCTTCAATTTCTCCAAGCGATCTGCAAAATAAAATTGAAAACTTTCAGGAGATAAATGAGTTTTTGCAACATTAATATGTCTTTCTTCCTCATCATCACCACTGTCATCAGTTGGTGATTGATCAAAATCTATTGTCTTCTCAGAACTATCATCTGAAGAACCAGAATCAGATGATGTTTGATAAAAAATAGTTGCTTCTTCTGAACTTTCATCAGATGAATCTGATTCTTCTTCTTGACTCAAATCATTACTAGCAAATATTTTCATCCATTCTATAAACAAATCAGGCTTTTGAACTATTTCTGCAATCAAAGCTACAACTTTTGAATCAGGTGGAATATATTTATCCCAGCTGAATCCTTCTGCCACTTTTTCATCATCTTGATCAATAATACCATAATAAGCTTTCTTATTTGCATCTTCAATCATCCTAGCATGTGCAGTTTGTGGTTCTTTTTGTTGATGTGGTTGATGAGCAACCTGTTGATATATAGCTTTTCGATAGTAATAATCTTTTCCAAAAGGATTCTTTGCTCCACTCGCTTCCTATTTTTGCATTCTCTTTTGAAATGACCTTTCTCCCTGCATCGAAAACAAGTAACTTTAGATTTATCAAAACCCAAAGTAGAAACATGTGCATCCAAAAAATCATTTCTTCCTGTAATCATTTTAAACTTTTCTGCTCTCCTCAAGACACTAGCTAAACACCATTTTATATCCATGAGCTCCATTTCTTTAGCGTCTATCTGATCGTAATCCTCTTTCATCAACATAGGATTTCCGATCCTCCCTGCAACCAAACCTTCATAGGATTGTAACACAGTTGCAAGTAATGCCATGTGATCTTTTGCAATTTCTTCTGAAAAACTTTGACCATCTGGAAGATTCAATGCAATGTTGCACTGTATCACACAACCATTCCCACTTTTTGAACTTTGAGAATGAAAACTTGAAGCTGAACTCTTTGGATTAACACTCGGATATGAAGAAAATCCACTGCTACTGTTTGAATTTTGATCAACAATTCCAGATGAGTTTTCAGCACTAAAAGTAGTTTAGATTTTTGGACTCATTTCAACTTCTTGAATACTGCCTTTGTAATACATTGTCACATCTTGTTGATTACTCGGATTGTTCATCCTTGCAATCTTTTGCTGTTCAAGATCTTAACCTTCAATCTTTTCGATGAACTGAGAGATTGTCAAACCATCATATTCTCTGGTGTTCTTTAATATCATAAAAAATGTACCCCATTCTTTTTGAGGTAAAGCATCAGTTAATTTGTCAACCCATTCCTCTCGTTCTTTGGTTATGCTTAACAATGACATAGAACGCACTAAGTGACAATATCTTTCAATCAATTTCTTTGTATCTTCTCCTGGCAAACTTGTGAATAGATCAAATTCTTTCTTAAGCAATGCTTTTTTACTCTTAATCATCTTCTCACTACCCTCAAATTTGATTTTAAGAGCATCCCAAATTGATTTTAAAGTTTTGTCATGTTGAAGCAATACAAAGATGTCTTCTTTAATAGCTTGTTGAAGTAGACTAATCATCATCTTTTCAGCTTTGTACATATCTCGTTCTTTATCAGTGAATTCAGAAATTGTTTTCTCAACTTGCAGATCAGTACGTGGTAGTACATATTTTTTTAAAATACACTCCCAAGATCTCAAATGATTTGCTTGAACCCAGTTTTCAAAACGATCTTTCCAACCGTAATACTCCTCAATGCTCATTAGCTTTGGGGGTTTTTTGCATAGTCCCTGTCTCATTTTCCAAGTTCATGTTTTGAGCAATGACAGCCGGAGTAGTCAGAGATGTGGCAAATGCGTTATAAAATTCTTCACTCATGATTCAGTAGCAAGTTTATCAAGACAAACACTTCCAAACGAAATTAGTGCTTCAAACGGAATTACTCCAAGCGAGATTACCCCTTCAAGCGAGAATAACCTGCACACAAACTTCAAACGAAATTAAAGTTTCAAGCAAAATTAGACTTTTCAAACGGAATCACTGATTTCGTTTGAAATTTCAAGCGGAATACCAATTTGAAACGGAATTACTAATTCCGTTTGAACTTTCCAAACGGAATTACACTCTGATGTGAAATTCTCAAGCGAAATTACGTTTTTCAAGCGGAATTAGGTGCAATTTCAAACGAGATTATGCTAATGTCATCATTTCGATTCAACTTTTCAAACGGAATTACAATTTTTTATCTGTTTTATATTGAATTAAAGTCCAATTTTCTCAAGGATTTGTTAATATACTATTTCGCTTATGATGTGAGAAATTCAGACCATTTTGACCATGAAAAGTTGTTCAATTTAGAAAAGAAGGTGTAGGAGTAAGAAAATGAGATGAAATCAAGCTGAAATCTGCAGAACTCCTCCTCCTGTGCTCTGATACCACATGTAGGATCGTGTACGGACCCGAAATGAGTCGATCAGAGGCGTTCTACACAATATGAAAGGCGGAAACAAACATATTGTGTGTAATTCAGCAAAATATTCACTTATAACTGTCTTTTGATTGATATCTGAGTAATTACAGATCTGTAGACACTTCGACAGAGCTTCGCCGTCGGAAAACACACATACAAGAATTACTCAAACGGAATCAGGACTCAACTATTTATAGGCCAAGTAATTCCTCTTGAACATGACTCAAGCGAAATTACAATTCAAACGGAATTAGGATCTCATGCGAAATTAGAAGTTCAAACGGAATTAGCATAGAGATTCCGTTTGAAATGTTAAGCTCATTTCAAACGGAATTAGACCTTGTAATTTCGTTTGAACATGCCTGTTAACCTAATATCTCGTTTTCCATGCCCTGATTATTCTATTCATATACAAGACTCGATATAAGACGAAGTCGACAGACGTATGCACCAACAATTTGCAGCTTTGATGGTCTTGTTGAAACCTCTGCTTCAGGATAGTCAGGTTTTTGAGGAATTTTTGGATTTTTCTTTCTTAGTTCCTCCTACTTTTTGTAAGTGACCCTGACTTTGTCTTCTTTCCACCTCATCACTTGATTCTTTGACCCAAATTCAGCAGTGATAAATTCCTCTTTCATTCTCCTCAGCTCTAATGCCTTATCAGGTACATTCTTCTTATACTTTGCCCAATCAGGAGGAGTGTGTTTGACCTTGTTTTTAATCATTTCTTGAATCCTGGTTGCTTTACTTTCAAGCTCAGGAATGGTCCATCCTCTGTACATATGTTTTTCTCGCTTGTATTTCTTATGGGCCATGATGTTTTCAATATAGTCTTTTCTCAAGGATTCATCTGCTCTTTCTGAAATTTGTCGACATACATTCTTTGCAAACTGCTCCAAAGATCTGACTTGTGTAAGCAAAAATTGATAATGCCTTTGAATTTCTTTGTCAGATTTTCCTTGTGAATCCCTTTTAGAGATATCCTCTGCTTGTTGAGCCTTAACTTCCAAATATTCTTCAATATTTTTAGGCCTAGGATATCCTTCAACTGATGGAAAACTCCTTTTAGCAGGGTCATCCTCAAAGTAGAAGGATTTAATTTCTTCTCTTACAGCTATAAGTTCTAGAGGATATTGGACACCTTCAGGAGTAATGTCAGTGATTGGCTTTTGAACTTGAGCTGATGAGAGAGGAACAGGGTTTGGTATTGTAACAAGTGATAGAGGTTGTGAAGATGTTGGTGGTGGTGAAGGATCATCTTCTTTTAGAATTAGCCTTCTCCTTTTAGGTTGAGGAGAGGATGATGATGTTTTGGGTGGATTAGTGGTGGTGATTTGAGTGGTGGTTATTGTAGTGGAAGTGATTGAAGTGGGAGGTTGCTGACTAACAGTTGTTGAAACAACTGGTGTTTCAACCACTGTTGCCATTACAACAGATGTTGTAACATTTGTTATCTTCTGCTTTTTAGCAGGAGATGAAGGTGGTGTTGATGATGTTTTTGGTGGTGAGGTGATATTTGGTGGTGGTGGTAAGGCAGTGGTTGTGGTGTGTGTTGAAGTGGTGGCAGTTGTTTGACTAGCAGTTATTGAAACCACTGAAGTACCAACAGTTGTTGATACAGCAGGAGTCTTAACAACTGCTGGTTTGGGAGATTGATGTTTGGAGCCTTTTGTAGGTTTAGAAGCATGTTTTGTTTTTCTGGAAGGTGTGGTTTTGGGTTGCCTCACATTTCTTGTGGGCTGATTTCTTTTTGGCTTAGGATTTTCTTCATCCTTTGGCTCAGAAACACCCTGCTCATTTATCTCCATAAAAACTCTTTTCTCTTGCTCCCACCTGGCTTTATCCTTTACCTCCCTATCCTTTTTAACCCTTGCTTTTGGATCAGCAATGGCATTTGTGGTCACATCAATTTTCTGAGAACCATCTGGCAAGGGTATGTCTGCAAGCATGCTAGAACTGTCTGAAGCAATGTATAAGCCATCCTCATAACCCTTTTTCTTCCACTGCTTTATTTTCTCCTCCTTTTTGGCATCGGCTGGTGGTGGTTCATCCACAAATATAATAGAAGGAGGAGCAGTGCCAGTGGTTGTCAACAAGTGAGCCTTGATAGCTTTAATGTCTGCTTGAGTATACATAAACCTTGCATCCATGGCATGTCTGATCTTTTGAATTTGAATCTCATGTTGCTGATCAGCTAACTGCCTTTGATGGATAAGCAGTGGTTGAACCAAATTCCAGAGCTCATTTGCAGTAGGTGCAGGTTGTGGTGCAGGTGCTTGAGCTGGAGCAGTAGTGGTTGGTACCTTTTGAGCTTTCAACAACTGTTGCAGCATATCTTTAATTTCTGCAACAGAGGTATCTAGTTTGTCAATTCTCTCCGTCAATTCTTGGTACATTAAACCATCACCCAACTTAATGGGATCATCTGATTTCCCACTTACAGTGGTTGTAACAGTGGTTGATTCAGGGAGTGTACTCCAAAAATAATCCACTGATGCCCCTTTGTCTTGGAACTGGGGACTTCTTCCTTCAAAAAGAGAAACACTTTTTAGTGAACTAGTGTAGACTGGATACACAAGTGTTCCCAGAGAAGAAATTGCCTCCAAGGAAGTCTTATTGATGTAACCATTGTCCAAATGCAAACCAGTGGGTTCAGCACTTGTAGTGGCTGCTTCACTTGGACTACCACCAAGAGTTACTTGTAACTCAAGGGGTGTAACCTCCTCAGGTGTTGTTGGTGGGTTAGCAATGATTGATACATCAGACCCAGTCACTTGTTGAGGTATGTTCTCATTGACAGGTGAGTGAGAAGGACTGGTTTGTGCCTGGTTCAAATCAAGAGCATCCAACAATATTTTTGTTTGTGGGGGAATTGTGGAGGTGAGGTTGGGTGTAGAAAGAGAATTGGCCCCGGGCATTGGGCTGTGGATGATGGATGTAAGTGATTCTAGAGCATCATATTGTGGTGTCCCTATATGTACAACCTGTTCTTTTTGAGAAGAAGCAGGAGGAGTTTCTGGTATGGGTTGAGATATTTCTACCATCTGTGTGAGGAAGTAGCAGTAGTGGTTTCTTGTGACTTTTGTGCTGTCACTGGCAGTTGCTCTGGTATCTCATCCTCCAGAGTTGCATTTGATTTGGGTTTGGGGGGCTTTTGAGTTTTCTTTTGGTGTGGCTTTTTGGTGATTTTAGGTGTGGGTTTCACAGGAGTTGTTTTGCTGCTGTGATCACCTAGAGCAGTGGGCTCAGCAGCAGATACCTGAGGAGCAGTGGTAGCTGCTAAATTCTGCTCAGGGACCTCTGCTTTTGTTTTGCAAGGTGTTGATAATCTTGTAAAAGTTTTAGCTGTTAAGCTGTTTATTTGAAAAGAGTCACCTTGTTTGAACACATGAGCATCATCCTTACCAAATTTCTTTTGAAAATAGTAACTTAGAAATCTTGGAAATAGTAAGAATGGCTTTTTATCAACATTTTTCACCAAATCATTAAAGATTTCCTGGGAGTAGTTAAAATTTTCATCTTGTAGAATAGCATATCCCAGGTTTTGAATCTTTAATGGTATCTCATTGAAAGCAGTTGTTTTGTTTGAAACAGACATCAAAAGGGATATGCTATTTTTCCATTAGAGATGAGTTAATGGCTATGACGTCTTCGCCTTGTTTTTCAAGAGTAACATTTTTCCAAAACTCTCTCTGGGGTTTCAGGTAAATCGGAGCATCTGCTGTCAGCAAAGTTTTGTACTTTGATGCAGACATAGTGTCAATGATTGAATCGTAGATGTCGATGGTGCCGGGTTTTGTAAGAAGACCCAGATAGTTATGAGGAGCTTTGTATGGGATTTCGATGGGTGTGGTAGCCATTTGAGTGGCCTTTTCAGAAGATGATTTTGAAGTGATTTCGCAGATGACTTTGATTTTGTCATTTTGAAGAAGGAAATCGATGAAGAATTTGAGAGAAAGATATGGAAACTGCTTTGAGAAAGGAATTTTTGTGAATTCGATTCAACTGTAAAACCCTGTTTGGGGATTTTGCTCAGGGTTTTATAAAGGAAAAAGTGAATGCTGATGTGGCAGCGGTTACAAAAGATTTGACCGCTATGTACTGTCCACGTGCCAACCCCTGATGAAATGAAGGACAAGTGTTTTATGAAAACCACTGATGGAACAAGATCAGTGGTTGTAACGGTAATAATGAAGGCAGTGGGTGATTTTTACTATCAGTGGATAGCATATCAGTGGATAAAAACACTGATTTTGAACAACAGTGCTTATCAAGGAAATGAGAGAACAGGGGTTGAGTTTCAGCAGTGGACAGACTTTTGAGTAGAACAGACTTTTGAACAAAGCAGTGGTTATGACAGACTTTTAAGGATTTAATGAAAAATTCATTTTTAGCTATTTTTAAGGATAGATTTTTGATTTTCTGAAAACATTTTAATGCTGTTATTAATAGAAAAACAGAATTTTGCCTGTTATTCCATGTTTAGCATGCCAATCGTAGAGATCAAGCTTTCAAAGGTGGATGTGCCTAAAGCTTTGGTTAGCACATCTGCCAGCTGATCTTTAGTTGGAACATGGTGCATAGAAATCAAACCTTTTTCATAGCAATCCCTCACAAAGTGATGTCTGATATCAATGTGCTTGGTGGTTGAATGGGAGACTGGATTTTTGATGATATTTTCTGCTGCCTGACTGTCCATCATGAGAGGTGTCTTTAGGGCAGTGATACCAAAATCTAGCAACTGATTTTGAAGCCAAAGCGGTTGGGCTGTACAGCTTGCAGCAGCTATATACTCTGCCTTAGCAGTGGATGTGGAAACAGCGGCTTGCTTTTTACTTTGCCAAGACAGTAAGCAACTGCCTAGGAATTGGCACCTTCCTGAAGTGGACTTCCTTGTCTTGTCACATCCAGCAAAGTCACTATCTGATAAACCTGAAAGCTCAATTTTACCATCAGCTGGATACCAGATACCAAGTATGGGAGCACCTTTTTGGTATCTGAATATCCTTTTTACAGCAATAAGGTTTGACTTTCTAGGGGCTGACTGGGATCTTGCACAAACACATGTAGCAAACATGATGTCTGGCCTAGATGCAGTTAGGTACAATAAAGACCCAATCATGCTTCTATATAAAGTTTGATCAACCAAATCATCCTTCTCATCAGACATGACTATTTTATTGGTTGCAATGGGTGTACTGCATGGCTTAAAATCATCCATCTCAAATTTCTTCAAAAGTTCTTTGGCATATTTGCCTTGATGGATAAAAGTACCATTTTGCAGTTGCCTTACTTGGAGACCAAGAAAGCACTAGAGTTCACCCATTGCACTCATTTCAAACTCAGCTGTCATGAGTCTTCTAAACTCTTCACACATTTTGTTACATGTGCTTCCAAAAATGATGTTATCCACATAAATCTGGACAATCATCAAATCCTTTCCTTTCCATTTTAAAAACAGTGTTTTGTCTATTTTACCTCTTGTGAAACCAATGGAGAGTAGAAAGGTGGAAAGAGTTTAATACCAGGCCCTTGGTACTTGTTTCAAGCCATACAAAGCTTTATTTAGCTTGTAGACATGATTTAGATTAAATGGATCCTCAAAGCCTAGAGGTTGACAAACATATACCTCTTCTTGAATCTTACCATAGAGAAATGCACATTTGATATCCATTTGATACACCTTGATGTTGTGGTTGACAGCAAAGGCCATAAATAATCTAATAGCTCCAAGTCTTGCTACAGGGGCAAATGTTTCAACATAGTCAATGCCCTCTTCCTGTCTGAACCCTTGAACCACAAGCCTGGCTTTATTCTTGACAACAATACCCCTTTCATCAGTTTTATTTTTAAAGACCCATTTTGTGCCAATAGGACTTACACCCTCTGGCAATGGTACAAGCTCCCAAACTTGTTGTCTTCTAAACTGTTGGAGCTCCTCTTGCATGGCTTCTCCAGCTGTTGTCTTTTAGTGCCTCTTGGTACTTGACTGGCTGATGGAGAGATAGGAAACCAGCAAAAAGACAAATGTTTTGGGATTGACTTCTTGTGAGCACCCCTTCATTGATGTTGCCTATGATTTGGTCAGGTGGATGAGATTTCAAGAAGATAAGATCTCCTTGGTATGGAATAATGGCATTAAGTGGGGAGGGCTGCAGATGTGAATCATCTGAGCTAACCACTGCTGGTGACTTTGATGATCCAGCAGTGGCTTCAAAAGGTGGTGGAATAGGAGGTAATGGTGTGGACACATGCTGACTTTGATCCACTGTTTGAGGACTTTTATCAATAGTGTTTGATGATGTGGAAGCAGGGGTTAATGGGCTACTTTGATCAACAACTGTTGAGGTAGCAGTGGTTGAACTTTGACAGCTGTTTTGAACATCTGCTGCTCTTCCACTTGATGCAGACTTTTGTTGTGGAATGATGATTTTATATCCATAGTCTGATGATGAATTTTCTGATGGACCTGCATTGTTAGACTTGACAACAACACTTTCAAATGTGAATTTATCAAGATCAAATAAGTCTGCAGGATTTGCTGGGATTTTCATTGATGAAAGTTCATTGAACTTTACATTCAAAGTCTCTTCCACTGTCTTAGTCCTTGTGTTAAACACTTTGTAGGCCTTAGCAGTGGTTGAGTATCCCAGATGATAACCGCAATCAATTTTGGCTGCAAACTTTGAGATAGAATCTTTTAAGTTTAAAATGAAGCAAGGGCAGCCAAACACCTTGAAATATGAAATCAATGGCTTTATTTTATACAGCAGTTCATAGGCAGTCTTTTGATGCCTGGGTTGATTAAAACTCTGTTTTGGACATAGCAAGCAATGTTTACTGCCTCTGCCCAAAAAGTTAATGGCAAACCTGAATCAGCAAGCATGGTTCTGGCAACCTCAATCAAGGTCCTGTTCTTTCTTTCAACAACCCCATTTTGTTCTGGTGTTCTTGGAATGCTGTATTGGCTCACAATTCCTTTTGACACACAGAAATCATCTAACTCCTTGTTCCTGAACTCTGTGCCATTATCACTTCTGAAGATTTTTACTGGCAAGTCAAACTGCTTTTTAACCTGTTTCACAAAGTCTTGCAGAATGCTTGTAGTCTCATCTTTTGAATGTAAAAAGTAAGTCCATGTAAACCTATAAAAGTCATCAACAATAACCAAACAATACCTCTTTTTCTTAAGACTCATGACTTTAACTGGGCCAAACAAATCCATATGAAGCATTTGCAAACATTTGGTTGTTTTGGACTCATCAATTGATTTATATGAGCTTTTATGTTGTTTTCTTTTAGGCAGGAAACACAATGCTCAGGACAGGTGAACAGTTTTTGAGGTAAACCTCTTACTAAACCCTGTTTTGAGATGGCAGTGATTGTCTTGAGATTTGTGTGCCCGAATCTCCTGTGCCATAATTCTGTCTCTTTGTTTGATGCAGCTGAGAACAGACACGCATCAGTTCTGGGGCTCTCTTTTGACATATCAACTACATAAACATTGCCACTTCTTTGAGCAACAAGTTTGGTTTTTCCAGTTTTTATTATTGCTTCAATCTTTTCAACCATTTCTGGTCCAACAATCCTACAACAATCCTTTGTGAAGAATGAGCCATAGCCCTTATCACTCATTTGTGAAACACTCAGGAGGTTGAATTTTAGATTGTCTATCAGATTGACATTTTCAAACTTTACATTACCAGACTGCATTGTACCAGACCCCAGAACTTTCCCTTTACTATTATTACCAAAGGATATATCACCCCCTCCATGGATTTTGAAATCTTTGAGTAGGGCTTTACATCCTGTCATGTGCCTGGAGCCTCCACTATCTACATGTAGAAACTCCCTTAGCTGCAGCCATCATGGCACAATCACATTGATGATCATTTTCTTCATCAGCTCTCTCTTCTTTCTCACCTTCTTTCTTTTCTTCCTTTTCTTCTTCTTTGGACCAGGGGTCAAACAATGGTTCAATCAGGGGTTCTGAACTTTCTTCCAGCAGTAGGTCACCAGCAACAGTAGTAACCACTGCTTCAACAACTTTATCCACTGTTTCAGCACTTGCTTGCCCTTTTTCAGCATCCAGCTCTTCTGGTATTGACTCTAATTCAATAAGACAAAATTCATCATTGGAAGCATCATTGGTAGCATAGAGTGCAAAATTTTCATCCCCTAATTCATTAGGTAAGCTGCTCAAGTCAACAAAGCCTTGGGTGAAAAATCTTTGCTGATCTGGTTGAACCACTGCTGGTGGTGCAGCTTGTTGTGGTGCAACTGATTGCACTTGTACCTGAGGTACAGGAGCCTGAACATACTGAATTTGAGGGACAGTGGTTTGAACATAATGCACAGGAACATGGTTTACATAATGAGCAGTGTTTACATGGGCAGCAGGGGTATAATGGGAATATTGCACAGTGCTTTGATTTTGTTGTCACACCCTGGCTTTGCGAAAGCGTGGTTAATTTGGTGTGACTTCTTAATACCATAGCTTAACCATAACAAAGCTATATGAAATAAAACCATGCAAGATCATCCATTTAATTAAGTTTTAAAAACCAAATACAGCAACATTGTCTCAACGGAAACACATCCTAATGACATTGTTCAACAAACACAAACATCAACATGACATAAACACAGTTTAAGGACTGTGACTTGTCCAGGAAAGAGTCACATTCCCCAAACCCGGATGACCTCGTAACTAGTGCAGCGGGAAAACGTGTCATACCGCGCCAGATCCTTTAATTCCCTGAAATACATGTAAGTTGAAAAATCAACAATAATGTTGAGCGAGTTCATGTGTAAGTGAGTATGTAAAACACTTGTAAGTATAAAAATCCTGGTATGTAGCAAATAAGGAAAAAGAGATCACCAATGGCTTGCAAGACCATTGATATGTGTGAAGTGCAAGTAGGAAGACTCAAACCTAGCAGATTTCGCGATGGGTACAAAGTCACCCCGAGGTCCGTTCTGGTTGGGCCTGGGGTTGGGCTCGCTACACCCAGATAGATCTACCGCGTACGTCCCTCGGTCCTACAATGAGGATTAATGGCCTCCAGTTTCTGCCTACCCACTCACATGATCTAAGTAGTAAACCTCCTTACGCTAACCATACCATGTATAAAGTACTTGTAATCAAAGTAACATGTATTTCACCCCCGCAGTTAAAAACTGAAAACAGTTAAGAGAAAAGGGGGACATGAACTCACAGTGGTGCGTCTCTACCAAGTATGCCTCCAAATCAAGTAGTTGAGTGACGACCTACACGTACTAACTCTATTAGACGGACGGCCGTGCCTTAGCTTTATGGTTTAAGTTTTTGGGAAATAGTTAGGCAACTATTTCGTGTTTACATTCTGTATATACTTGGTAGTCATTTTCCTTCCCAAGGATGGGGGATTTAATACATGTGCGTTCGTATAATTCGGATTACACTATTAAGTCTCACTTAATATATTTTATTTCCAAATTCAAAATATAAATATTCTTCTCAAAAATATTATACTTTAATACATGTGATTTTCCCAAAATAATACTTAGTAATATTATTTTTACCCTAAAAATAATATTTACGTAGTTCACAAAATAATCATAAACACTTATACAAGTGATGTTGTGAAAAAATATATACTAAATATATATATGTATCATGTTTTATTTTGTGAAATCCCACCTTCGATATTTTGTAAATAAAGTCGTGGCGAAATTCATAGTTTGAAAACAAGTCGACAAGTATCTCTAACACTTATAGTGAAAATAATTCTAAGTGTTAGGTTTTTAGAAAAATTTCGCCAGAGTTTCCTCTGTAACTGGAGGCGGCCACGCTTTCGAGCGTATCATTTTCTTTTATAAATCAAACCAACCATTTTTATCATTCAATCAAAACAATGTTCAACGTATCAAACTAGTCAAAACAGATGTAAATCGCAAAAATACATGAACTTGTGGTTTTTCCAAAATATGTAGTATCTTTCCATCATTTTTAGTGGATCTTTATATAAAACAATCCGATTTTGTAAAAACCTCGTTTTTAGGGAAGTTCCGTCTCTACAACTTCTCGTCATCTTTTTCAAAAATAGTTATTTTGTCGAAACCTTGTGTTACACAAGTGTTTACACACTTGTGTGTTCTAAAAACCATTCGTGTTAGTGTAAGATCCGTCTTTAAAGTATGTTTTCTCTTGACACGTGGTCCTTTGAAAATACCGCTTGTAGATACGTAGATCTACTAGTTTTAAACACTATTTCATAAGCAAAATCGCTTTTACACAAGTTCATGATTCGTGTGTGGTAGAGTTTCATCCTTTAACCCTTGTTATTTCCAAAACAACCTCATGTCATGATCCAAGGTCATGACTAACCCGGGTTAAATGATGATCCGAGCTACCACAACATAGATCGAGTCCAAAAACTCACACAAATCAAATGCTACATGATTTACACAACATATGAGCTTTTAACCAACATTTATAGCATTTTAAGTGTACTTTTATGCTTCATCTTTGTATGTTAACGAGTTTTAACCGTTACAAATCATACTAACCACTTCAAAATAGTTCGAGTAGGTGATTTAAGTAACATACCACTAGCTCGAGGCTAGGGAAGAATCTAAGCGCAAAATGAGAGGATAAAAGCAATGTAGTGAGGTCCTTCACCTTCCGATTGCACCAAAGTTCCTTATACGCGATCCTTATCACTTGTAGATGCTTGGAATGGCTTGAACAAATTCGAAAATGATGGATGGGGGTGGGGTGTGTTCGGTCGAGAGCTCTAGGAGAGGGAGAGAGTAGTGTTTGTGTGATGTTGATAAGTAAATGATCATGTTAGACTAAGCTAGCAACTTATAGACAAAGTTAGGGTGATTAACCATTGGATCTTATGCTAACTAGATATTAGGCATAAGATTATAATAATATTTTAGAGGACAAGTTATGTCCCCCCTCATGGGGACGGTTGGTTAAGGGGGGGGGGGGGGTACTAGTTCATTTCCAACAATTAGTTAAGTATATAGTTAGGTTAATCTAGTTAAGTTAAGTGATTAACCCGGTTACTAGTGTGTAGTGTGTTATGACGGGTGTTAGGGTATTTAGGGACCCTAACTGGCTCAGAAAAAGATAAACAATGAAAATGACAATATTTTCATGTTCCGGGTACAGTCCGGTTGTTCGGTTGGATAGTAATCCGTTAAAGCGTTAACAAAGCTTTAAAGTGTCGTTAATACCCTTTTTAGTGACACAACTCATTTCTGACACTTTGGAAAGTGTCTAGTAATATTTTTCTCATGTTTTGGCACTTTATTAGTTAGCTAAAAGCTGAATGATTATGTAAAGTGCTGAATTTTGTACTTAGAGTACGTTTTAGGCACATCCAGTCATTGTAACTTATTCCTAGAGACGCAGTTCTACAACCCTTGTATCCCTACACTCACCACTAGTGTAGTAAAATATTTCTGGCTCATACAGGCCTTAGAGGCAGTGTCTGCCTGGTGCTGGCTCTATCAGCATGTTCAATAGGTTATCCGTTTATAGTGCTACTGTGCTTTTTGTGCATCATGTTTGTCACTAAGGTTCAGCATATAAATAATGTAGTGACGGTAAGTAAAGTATGATGCAAGTAAGTACATGTATCAGTATTCAAGTAGCAGTTTATCAGTAATTTTGAACAAGCACAGTAATTATGCAGTAATTAATTATTAATTAAGTCGTACGGATACCTGGTTTAGTGAGGGTTGTCACATTCTCCCCCCGTTAGAAAAATTTCGTCCCGAAATTTTAAGTTCTGCTTGTCGATGCAGGGTTCTTAGGAAATAGGTGGGGGTATTTCTCCTTCATCCGGTCCTCACGCTCCCAGGTGTATTCAGGACCATGTCTGGCATTCCAACGAACCTTGACGAGCTTGACACTGCTCCGGCGGGTCTTGTTTTCTTTCCAATCCATAACCTCAACTGGGTCTTCAACGAAATGGAGCGTGTTGTCAACATGAATCTCATCGATGGGAATGGCAATGTTATCTTGAGTTGGGCTTTTCTTCAGGTTGGATACATGTAATGTATCGTGAACACCATTCAGTTCAGCAGGTAAATCCAACTTGTATGCTACTAGTCCTATTCTTTCCAAAACTCTGAAAGGACCAATGTAGCGCAGATTTAACTTCCCACGCTTTCCGAAGCGTGCCACACCCTTCCAGGGTGAAACTTTCAATAAAACCATTTTTCCAACTTGGAATTCCAAGTGTTTCTGGTTTGGATCCGCATAGGCCTTCTGTCTGTGGCGAGCTGCTTCGATGCGTTTTAGAATCTGCGCAATCTTGTCTGTCGTCTATTGGACGATTTCGGGACCAGCAAGCTGCCTATCACCTGCGTCAGCCCAGCATAAGGGTGATCGGCACTTGCGTCCATAAAGGGCTTCAAATGGCGCGACACCAATACTGGTGTGGTAGCTGTTGTTGTATGAAAATTCGACCAAAGGCAAATGCTTATCCCAGCTACCGCCCAAATCCATAACACACGCTCTCAGCATGTCTTCCATAGTCTGTATCGTTCGCTCGCTTTGACCGTCAGTTTGCGGATGAAACGCAGTGCTCAGATTTAATTGTGAGCCAAAAGCTTCTTGGAAGGATTGCCATATCCTTGACACAAACCTTCCGTCTCTATCAGAGATGATTGAGAGAGGTACTCCATGGCGCGTAACGATCTCTCTCATGTAAATTTCGGCCAACTTGCTCGTATTATCCTTCTCTCTGATAGGTAAGAAGTGTGCTGACTTCGTTAATCGATCCACTATTACCCAAATAGTGTCATGGCCTCTTGGCGTTCTTGGCAACTTTGTAATGAAATCCATGGAGATTTGTTCCCATTTCCATTTGGGAATCTCAGGTTGCTGCAGAAGTCCTGAAGGCTTCTGGTATTCGGCTTTAACCTTAGCGCATGTTAAACATTTGCTCACATAAACAGCAACATCGCCTTTCATCCTAGGCCACCAATAGTAATCCTTGAGATCTTGGTACATCTTATCCGCTCCTGGATGGATAGAGCACCGCGACTTGTGAGCTTCATCGAAAATAACCTTCCTTAAACCTCCAAACAAAGGAACCCAAATCCTTTTCTCAAAACATAACGTTCCTTCCTCGTTTGGTACCAGTAGCTTCTCCATCCCATGGAGATATTCTTCTTCAAGGTTTCCTTCCTTGAGAGCTTCTTTCTGCGCGACACGAATGCGCAAGGAAAGATCGGTTTGGATAATCATTTCTAAAGCCCTAACCCTTATGGGCTTGATCCTCTCCTTTCGACTTAGGGCATCGGCGACCACATTCGCCTTCCCTGGATGATACTTTATCTCGCAGTCGTAATCGTTCAGCAACTCAACCCATCGTCTTTGCCTCATATTCAGCTCCTTCTGGTTGAATATGTGTTGTAGGCTCTTGTGATCTGTGAAGATTGTACACTTTGTACCATAAAGGTAGTGTCTCCAGATCTTTAATGCAAATACCACTGCGCCAAGTTCCAAGTCATGTGTGGTATAGTTCTTTTCGTGCACTTTCAATTGACGTGATGCGTAAGCAATAACCTTTTGGCGTTGCATCAACACACAACCCAATCCTTGACGCGAAGCGTCGCAGTATACCACAAAATCATCCGTACCTTCCGGTAGTGCTAAGATTGGCGCATTGCAGAGCTTATCCTTCAATATCTGGAACGCTTCTTCCTGTTTGATTCCCCAATCAAACTTCTTATCCTTCTGGGTGAGGAGCGTCAATGGTTGAGCGATCTTCGAAAAATCCTCAATGAACCTTCGATAGTAGCCAGCCAAACCCAAGAATTGTCGAATCTCGGTTGGCGTCTTTGGCGTTTCCCAATTCTTGATCGCTTCGATCTTTGTGGGATCCACGTGGATTCCATCTCCATTTACCACGTGCCCAAGAAATTGTACTTCACGTAGCCAAAACTCGCACTTAGAGAACTTGGCATACAACTGTTCCTTCTTCAGCAGCTCCAAAATAGCTCTTAGATGCTGTTCGTGCTCAGCCTTTGTTCTTGAATAGATCAAGATGTCGTCGATAAACACAATCACGAACTTGTCCAAGTACGGCTTGCAAACTCTATTCATCAAGTCCATAAAGACTGCAGGTGCGTTTGTCAAACCAAACGGCATAACAAGGAACTCGTAGTGTCCATAACGAGTTCTGAAGGCTGTCTTCGGGATACTTTCCTCTTGTATCCTTAACTGATGGTATCCAGATCGAAGATCGATCTTTGAGTAAAAGCTTGAACCTTGTAGTTGATCAAACAGATCATCAATCCTAGGCAGAGGGTATCTATTCTTGATCGTCAGCTTGTTCAACTCTTTGTAGTCGATGCACATACGAAAACTACCGTCCTTCTTCTTGACAAACAGGACCGGAGCTCCCCAAGGCGAGAAGCTTGGTCGGATAAAACCCTTGTCTAACAACTCTTGAAGTTGTGTCGATAGTTCCTGCATCTCAGACGGAGCAAGTCTATAAGGTGCCTTAGCCACAGGCGCGGCGCCTGGAACTAAGTCGATGCGGAACTCTATTTGTCTCTGAGGTGGCAGTCCCGGTAAGTCCTCTGGGAAGACTTCTGGATATTCCCTCACGACAGGGATGTCTTCTATTCTCGGCTCAGCAGCCTTCTTATCCACGATGTGTGCCAGGAAGGCAACACATCCCTTCTGCAAACATTTTCGCGCTTTCAGGCAGCTGATAATTCTTAACGGCGTATCACGCTTCTCCCCGTGAACCACAATTGTTTCGCCATCTTCGATTGGGATATGAACGACCTTTTCATGACAAACTATTTCAGCCTTGTTGCCTGATAACCAATCCATTCCTGCTACTACGTCAAAGCTCCCCAGCTGGACTGGTAGTAGATCCAAAGCAAACTCACGCTCTCCCAATTCGATCACACAACCTCTGATAACTTCATTGGCTTCTACTAACTTCCCATTAGCCAATTCGATTGAGTAGGGAATATCTAACTTATTAGCGGCTAAACCAAGCATATTCTTAAACTCTAATGATACGAAGCTATAATCGGCACCAGTATCAAATAAAACGGATGCATAGCGTTGGTTTACAGGGAACGTACCAGTAACGACATTGGGGTCCTGGCGCGCTTCCCTCGCTTCGATTTGGAACACTCTTCCATGGGCTTGGTTTAACTCTGGGCAGTTCCTCTTAAAATGCCCAATATCACCGCAGTTAAAGCATCCAAGTCTTTGCCCGTTTCCACCTCCATTTCCAGCTTGGTTGTTGTTTTGGTTCACATTACCAGCTTGATTCGCATTGTTGCCTCGATTCCCGTTTCCTCCATTGTTCCCCTGTGGGTGATTCCCAATACCGCCACGATTATTATTTCTATTCCCAAATCCTCCTTGGCCTCCCCGGCCAGCACTAGCCCAACAGGAATCCTTCAAGTGACCAGTCTTTCCACATGCTTCGCATACTTTCACACTACAAAGGCCCGTATGGTGGCGTTGACAGGTATTACACTTGGGCTGGGTGCCCATGTATCCTTTTCCTTTCTTTCCACTACCAGCTGTAACCTGAGCTGGCGTACCTGATCCTCCTTTCTTAACCGACACACTGGCGCCCTGCTTGAAGTTTGAGAACTTCCGTTTGTTACCTCCTGATGACTCGACGTGAGTCTCTTTCTTCTTAGGCTCAGTATCATCAAACTTGTTCAGGCGAATAGCCTCTTCTGTGAGAGCCACGCTCAAATCGATTGCCTCAGTAATTGTCGCAGGCTTGGATGAGGTCACCATGCTTATGATTTGAGGAGCTAATCCCCAAATGAAACGTTCAATCCGCTTGAACTCCGGAGTGACCATGTAGGGTACCACATGCGATAAGTCATGGAACCTTTGAACGTACTCTGCGATCTTTGGACCTTCCATTTTCAAATGCCAGAACTCAGTTTCCAATCTTTGGATTTCCGCGCGAGAGCAGTACTTCCTGCGCATAAGTTCCTTCAGTTCGGTCCAGGTTAGCGCGTAGGCAGCAGCTTCACCAAGTGTCTGTACTTGCAGATTCCACCAAGAGAGGGCTCCATCCAAGAATAGCCCTGAGATATAGGTGACTTGCTGGTCTGGTGCGCATTTGCTCATGCGAAGAACAGATTCAGTCTTCTCAGCCCAACAAACAAAAGCGACAGCACCTCCTGTGCCATCAAAGTTGACCGGTTTGCAGTCTAGAAACTGCTTGTAGGTGCACCCTGCACATACGTTACAACATATGAATGGCATTAGCATCATTGCTAAAGATATCCAATTAGGTCATGGTATGTCTAAGTGACTTAGTATTACCATGAGGTGGATTATTGTTGCCATTGTTGTTTGAGCTGCTTCCGCTGGGTCCTCCTTGCGAAGCGGCGTATTGTGCGATGGCAGCAGCGATGACTTGTTGGAGTTCTGCCTCATTGGTGGGCATGCGTGTCTCACGTCTCGGCGGCATCTTCTAAAAGATGTGTTTACGTCGGTCAGGCCATAGTTATAATACATACGCTTTATGATAGTAATAGTACATAACATCTCATGTTATAATCATTTCAATCATACAACATCCCATGTCACAAACATCAATCACACAACATCTCATGTCATAGAATATAAGTAACCAAATCAAGCATCAAATATGATGAGAATACTGCGATTGCCATATATTGAGACCACATAGTAAGCGTACAAGTACATCACAGTGTCATACAACATCAGTCGACTAGGGGCTACATCACCCTAGTCCAAAAATTATATCAAATCGGTGTCAATACATCAAATACATGTCAACAAAAGTCAGAATCATAATGTAGTCTCCAAAAATGCTGTGCAGTCTAAAGCATTCGCCGTCTTCTCACCAGCGTATACCCATACGGTACTGAAGAGCTCTACACGGATGGCGGTGGAGGAGGGGGAAAGTGAGTGTAAAACAAGCGGCGTAAATGGAGCCAGTCCTCCTCCATGGCTCTCTGGGTACGCAAGAATGAAGCAACCTGCTGCTCCAGGGCAAAAAGGCGTGCAGCATAGTCCGGTGGTAAAGGTCGAGAGGGCTGCAAAGGAGAGTGGGTCTGACCCTGGCACTGACACGGCGGCGGCTGGGCTCTCTCAAGCTCCTGAATGCGCTGCGTGTGTGCCTCGTGCTGGGCGACAAAAGACATCAAAAAGTCCTCAATAGTATACCCCATATGGAAAGAATGGTAGGGGTCAGTCGGTGGCATAGCAGAAGGTGATGTCCAAAGAAACGGCTCACTGGTGGGATCAAAAGGTGCCACATGAAATGGAGAAACAGGGGGAAAAGTAGCAGACGGTGGTATAGCAGGGATAGATACCGGTACATGTCCAAAAGGGTGAGCCGAAGAACCTTCTCCAGGCCGCGCTGGAGGTGTAAACTGAGGAAATGGAAAGGAGGTATCAATGTGACGGGTATCAGTGATCTGAGGGGGAATAGGTGGAACCTCGTCATCAGCAGGAATCCACCCACACTGGGCGTGCTCATCTCGTGGGTCAACCTGTGCCTCAAAAAGTGTACGATCAAACTGAACTGGCAAAGGATCATGGTGAGGTGCAACAAGAGGGTCAACTGGTGCATCAGCAATAAGTGGGGGATCAACATGATCAGCAGCAATAACGTGATCGCCCTCCAACAACGGAGCATCTACTGGGTGATCATCAATAGGTGGGTCAGCAATGACAGGCTCAATAAATATGCCAGCATGAGTAGGGTCATGCTCAAGCACTGGGTCAGGAGCGGCTGCCTGCTCAGGCTCATCAAAGGCCATCTCAAAATCAAACTCAGGGTCGATGGGATCAACTGGGTCAACTGGGTCGACTGGATCCTCCATGGGCTGATCCATGGGTATAAACTCTATATCCTCATCTGGGTCGAATCTTGGGGGAAAGACAGGATCGGAATCCTCCAAATCATCGTGGTCAAAAGCAAAACTAGGAATAGGGGCAACAGAGAATGCCTGGTCGGGATCTGATCCAGGAGAAAAGTGCTGCGCACTCAGAGTGCGTGAAGGTGCGGAGGCCACAGACTCGAAAGAGTCTGGGACCGGAGAGTGAGCAGGTGACTCCTCAGCGGGAGCATCTGCGATCAACAAAAGATCTCCAGCAAGAAGAAGGGCCTCGCCCTGAACCTCATCTTCTAAGGGCTCGTCATCATACAGATCGACGTCGTCATCATCATCGGCGTCGAGAAGCAAATCGTAAGCAGGATATGAAGCAAGTGGTATGGGAGCAGGGATCTCCACTAACGGTAGGTCCCCGGCCAAAGGGCCATCAGCGAGCTCATCAGCACCATCAGGTAAAGCGAAGGGCTGAAAGTCATCCTCGTCCGTGCTAGTAACGTCGGATGTGTGGACCTCGTGCTCTGAAGACTCTAGGTCGTCTGATACTATAGGTCTAGGTCCTGTGGTGTCTGAGTCACCTGTGCCAGAGGTGTCTATGGTGTCTGTAACATAAATACAAACATGCATAAATAGTCAATCATACAATCAAATAATCACATAAGTCACCAAGTAAGCATTCAAATAATTCTCCTAGTCCCACTAGCCTCCCAGCCTCTCAGACTGCTCTTCCTAGTCCCACTAGCCAATTCTCCTAGTCCCACTAGCCAACTACCTCGATCTCCCAGACCGAGCCTCGGCCTCCAAGACCGAGCCTCAGCCTCCAAGACTGAGCCTATAAATAATAAATAAAATGTGCTCAACATTTGTTTGTAAAAAGTTTTGGATCTGGACTTAAGTGGTATGCAGTAAAAATGTTTTCGTGAGAGCCCTAGTGATCATAGTCTAGACTCGAGAAAGAATCCTAGTTCGCTATGATCAGAGCTCTGATACCAAGCTGTCACACCCTGGCTTTGCGGAAGCGTGGTTAATTTGGTGTGACTTCTTAATACCATAGCTTAACCATAACAAAGCTATATGAAATAAAACCATGCAAGATCATCCATTTAATTAAGTTTTAAAAACCAAATACAGCAACATTGTCTCAACGGAAACACATCCTAATGACATTGTTCAACAAACACAAACATCAACATGACATAAATACAGTTTAAGGACTGTGACTTGTCCAGGAAAGAGTCACATTCCCCAAACCCGGATGACCTCGTAACTAGTGCAGCGGGAAAACGTGTCATACCCCGCCAGATCCTTTAATTCCCTGAAATACATGTAAGTTGAAAAATCAACAATAATGTTGAGCGAGTTCATGTGTAAGTGAGTACGTAAAACACTTGTAAGTATAAAAATCCTGGTATGTAGCAAATAAGGAAAAAGAGATCACCAATGGCTTGCAAGACCATTGATATGTGTGAAGTGCAAGTAGGAAGACTCAAACCTAGCAGATTTCGCGATGGGTACAAAGTCACCCCGAGGTCCGTTCTGGTTGGGCCTGGGGTTGGGCTCGCTACACCCAGATAGATCTACCGCTTACGTCCCTCGGTCCTACAATGAGGATTAATGGCCTCCAGTTTCTGCCTACCCACTCACATGATCTAAGTAGTAAACCTCCTTACGCTAACCATACCATGTATAAAGTACTTGTAATCAAAGTAACATGTATTTCACCCCCGCAGTTAAAAACTGAAAACAGTTAAGAGAAAAGGGGGACATGAACTCACAGTGGTGCGTCTCTACCAAGTATGCCTCCAAATCAAGTAGCTGAGTGACGACCTACACGTACTAACTCTATTAGACGGACGGCCGTGCCTTAGCTTTATGGTTTAAGTTTTTGGGAAATAGTTAGGCAACTATTTCGTGTTTACATTCTGTATATACTTGGTAGTTATTTTCCTTCCCAAGGATGGGGGATTTAATACATGTGCGTTCGTATAATTCGGATTACACTATTAAGTCTCACTTAATATATTTTATTTCCAACTTCAAAATATAAATATTCTTCTCAAAAATATTATACTTTAATACATGTGATTTTCCCAAAATAATACTTAGTAATATTATTTTTACCCTAAAAATAATATTTACGTAGTTCACAAAATAATCATAAACACTTATACAAGTGATGTTGTGAAAAATATATACTAAATATATATATGTATCACGTTTTATTTTGTGAAATCCCACCTCCGATATTTTGTAAATAAAGTCGTGGCGAAATTCATAGTTTGAAAACAAGTCGACAAGTATCTCTAACACTTATAGTGAAAATAATTCTAAGTGTTAGGTTTTTAGAAAAATTTCGCCAGAGTTTCCTCTGTAACTGGAGGCGGCCACGCTTTCGAGCGTATCATTTTCTTTTATAAATCAAACCAACCATTTTTATCATTCAATCAAAACAATGTTCAACGTATCAAACTAGTCAAAATAGATGTAAATCGCAAAAATACATGAACTTGTGGTTTTTCCAAAATATGTAGTATCTTTCCATCATTTTTAGTGGATCTTTATATAAAACAATCCGATTTTGTAAAAACCTCGTTTTTAGGGAAGTTCCGTCTCTACAACTTCTCGTCATCTTTTTCAAAAATAGTTATTTTGTCGAAACCTTGTGTTACACAAGTGTTTACACACTTGTGTGTTCTAAAAACCATTCGTGTTAGTGTAAGATCCGTCTTTAAAGTATGTTTTCTCTTGACACGTGGTCCTTTGAAAATACCGCTTGTAGATACGTAGATCTACTAGTTTTAAACACTATTTCATAAGCAAAATCGCTTTTACACAAGTTCATGATTCGTGTGTGGTAGAGTTTCATCCTTTAACCCTTGTTATTTCCAAAACAACCTCATGTCATGATCCAAGGTCATGACTAACCCGGGTTAAATGATGATCCGAGCTACCACAACATAGATCGAGTCCAAAAACTCACACAAATCAAATACTACATGATTTACACAACATATGAGCTTTTAACCAACATTTATAGCATTTTAAGTGGACTTTTATGCTTCATCTTTGTATGTTAACGAGTTTTAACCGTTACAAATCATACTAACCACTTCAAAATAGTTCGAGTAGGTGATTTAAGTAACATACCACTAGCTCGAGGCTAGGGAAGAATCTAAGCGCAAAATGAGAGGATAAAAGCAATGTAGTGAGGTCCTTCACCTTCCGATTGCACCAAAGTTCCTTATACGCGATCCTTATCACTTGTAGATGCTTGGAATGGCTTGAACAAATTCGAAAATGATGGATGGGGGTGGGGTGTGTTTGGCCGAGAGCTCTAGGAGAGGGAGAGAGTAGTGTTTGTGTGATGTTGATAAGTAAATGATCATGTTAGACTAAGCTAGCAACTTATAGACAAAGTTAGGGTGATTAACCATTGGATCTTATGCTAACTAGATATTAGGCATAAGATTATAATAATATTTTAGAGGACAAGTTATGTCCCCCCTCATGGGGACGGTTGGTTAAGGGGGGGGGGGGGGTACTAGTTCATTTCCAACAATTAGTTAAGTATATAGTTAGGTTAATCTAGTTAAGTTAAGTGATTAACCCGGTTACTAGTGTGTAGTGTGTTATGACGGGTGTTAGGGTATTTAGGGACCCTAACTGGCTCAGAAAAAGATAAACAATGAAAATGACAATATTTTCATGTTCCGGGTACAGTCCGGTTGTTCGGTTGGATAGTAATCCGTTAAAGCGTTAACAAAGCTTTAAAGTGTCGTTAATACCCTTTTTAGTGACACAACTCATTTCTGACACTTTGGAAAGTGTCTAGTAATATTTTTCTCATGTTTTGGCACTTTATTAGTTAGCTAAAAGCTGAATGATTATGTAAAGTGCTGAATTTTGTACTTAGAGTACGTTTTAGGCACATCCAGTCATTGTAACTTATTCCTAGAGACGCAGTTCTACAACCCTTGTATCCCTACACTCACCACTAGTGTAGTAAAATATTTCTGGCTCATACAGGCCTTAGAGGCAGTGTCTGCCTGGTGCTGGCTCTATCAGCATGTTCAATAGGTTATCCGTTTATAGTGCTACTGTGCTTTTTGTGCATCATGTTTGTCACTAAGGTTCAGCATATAAATAATGTAGTGACGGTAAGTAAAGTATGATGCAAGTAAGTACATGTATCAGTATTCAAGTAGCAGTTTATCAGTAATTTTGAACAAGCACAGTAATTATGCAGTAATTAATTATTAATTAAGTCGTACGGATACCTGGTTTAGTGAGGGTTGTCACATTTGTGGCCTAGGGTTTGAGCTGGGATGAGTAACAATTGGACCAGTGGTTTGACTCCTACATTCCCTAGCAAAGTGTCATAGCCTATTGCACTTATAGCACTTGATCTTAGATTTATCCGACCCCACTTTTAAATTCCCATGTAACCCTGGGAATTTTCTCCCTGTCCTTTTGTAAAATTTGCTTGTTCTTACACTAAGCAAAGTCAATTGATGAAAAATGTCCATTTCTTCAAGATCAGTTGGATCAAAGTGTTGTAAGTCATTTAGTTCAAAGCTCAAGTTATCTGACATCTGGTTTTCACAATTTGCAGTACAAGCATAATTTGCAGAGTGAGAATCAGAGTTGTTAAAGTTTCCACCAGCAGTTATATCAATAAAATGATCATAACTCTTATCCTTACTACTGCTACCAGATTCTTCCTGACCAAAAAGAGTTGTGCTGCCAAATGAATAATCATCAGCAACTTTGCCAGATTCTTGCAACTTCTTTTTCTGGTTTAACTCCCTCTCATAGGTCAGGAGTCTACCATGAAGTTGGGTCAGTGTCAGATCTTTGAACTCAGTAGAATTCCTAGTTACAAAAGCAATTGTATCCCATTTTTCAGGTAGTGATCAAAGAAACCTGTTATTTTGTGTTGAATTAGGAAATGTAACTTTAAACAAGTCTTAGCTCACTAATGAGACAGCTAAATCGCTCAAACTGTTGAGTCAATGATTCACCCTTAATGTGACAAAAGGTTTCATACTGCTGATTCAGAATTTCCCTATTATTTTCAATAACTTCTTCAATTCCCCCAAACTGTTCCTTAAGTGCATCCCATAATTCCTTGGCACTGTTACAATGTAACAGCCCAGCATAAATTTCATTGGGTAATGCAGATGCAATGATGCTAAATGCTTTGGCATCGACTTCGAACTTTTGAAAATCAGTTTCAGTATAGTTTTCAGGTTTTTTAGGTTCGAACTTCTTTGTATCCTCAGCACTTGGCACCATGGGAACATGTGGTCCAAAAACAACAGATCTCCAACATCCAGTATTCTGTTGAGCAAGGATGTGACCCGTCCTTCTCTCCCAGATGTTGTATTCATTACGTTTAAGCATGGGTGGTTTAAAAAGTGAACCGATGTTATTCTTATCATCTTGTGATTGTGACGTCATCCTGGTTGTTTTACAGGCACTGATTAATCAACTTTGATGGTGATTAAACCTTGCTATGTTTTTCAACAAAACGAACAAGTATCAGTATCAACGACTGTGAGCTGAACTATTTATGTCAAAATGATTGTTAAATCAAATTTGACTGCCCGAGCTCTGATACCAATTTTTAGGATCTGAGTTTGGATTGATTGTGTTTTATGTTTGAATTAAGATGGAAAATGAACAAGTACTACAGCGGAATATAAATGGAAACAAACTTTGCACACAATCAAACAGGAGAATTGCTTTCAACATACAAGTTTAACATTGAACCGAATGCTTGAATTTATTACAAGATTCAATTACAATATGCAAGTATGTAACAAACTCCCCCTCAGCCTGAGCTCACAGTGATTGTTCGTACAGGAAGATGATGGTGGAGAGCTAATAGAACAGTACAGGGTACTGTTCTATTTATAGGCACGGACAAACCACTGTGGCATCTTTGCTGACGTCACCATGAAAGTGACATCTAACCTCTTAACAAACTCTAACAACTGATCTATACAAACACTACTATGCTAACAACTATTTACAATACATAACATAGGGAAAACTAAACTGCTGCTCTATCCTTCCACTGTTGTGACTCCAGCAGTACTTGATATGTGTCAGCAGTGCTTGAACCATAGCAGTAGATTGATCAACAGAGCTTTAGTTCTTCAACAGTCTTTGACTTGATCAGCAGTTGTAGGTCAGCAGTTGTAAGGATCAGTGGATTGGAGGTTATCAGATGTTGAAACCACTTTCAAGGGGAGAGAATGTAAACACAACATCTGCTTATTTATGGATCCACTGCTCTGATCCGGTTTTGGCTTTAATCAACTGTTCCTCTGGTAGGGTTCAATCCCAATAAAAACAACAAGGAAAAAAGACCATTAATGGTTTGCAAGGCCATTAATATGTGTGACGTGATGCAGGAAGGCTCAAACCTAGCAAATTTGTCTCCGGGAATAAGACATAGTCACCTCATGGGCCAAACCCTGGTCCACATGGGTGTGGGCTCGCTACACCCAAATAGATCTATCACTCATATCCCTCGGTCCTACAACGAGGATTAATGGTCTTAAGCGCGATACCCACCACTCACATGTTCAAGTAGTACCCTTCCTTAGCTAACCATACCACATATAATCGTTCGTAAATAGTTTGTAACATGTACTTCACCCCCGAAGTTATAAAACCGAAAACAGTTAAGAGAAAAGGGGGACATGAACTCATAGTCTTGCATTCTTCGTAATCCCAATAACTCAAAGCTTCGCCTAGCGCACACGACTACCTACAACGTACTATGGTCTATTAGACGAGCGGGTCGTGCCTTGACTTAGTATTAGTTAGTGTCTTTGAGTTACGTTTCTTCGTGTCTTCAATATTATTCCAAGTTATATAATTATTTGTTAAAATAATAAATATTTTAACTTAAATTATATTTATTAAATTTTGGAATAATAGTTAAAATAATATATTTTAACTTGATACCTTTCAAGTATTTATACATGTATTTCCTTCCCAAGGATGGGTGTACTTGTATTCGTATTCTTATACTTGTATATTTTTGCCATGTATTGGTGTCGTATTCCGGTGTGTATTTATGCGTACGAAAATACGTATTTCTTGTAATTATTAAGTATTCTTATACTTAATTTTGTATAAATTTTTCTGGGATAATATTTCTAGTAAAAATACATTAATATATATTTCCAAAATATATATTTTGAGGAATATTGCTTAGAAAAAAAATTATTTATAATTTCTCCTTCGGCAAAAATAATTGTATTTTTATGTAAACTTCAAAAAATAATATATTTTCAAGTCTAACTTAGAAAATATATATAAATCTAATTTTCTCCCCAAAAATAATGTATTTTGTGTTTGTTTGAGAAAATATATATTTCTTCCAAAAATAATATATTTCATATTTATTTGAGAATATATATTTCTTCCAAAGATAATATACCTTCTAATAATTCCAAGAAAATATATTTTTATTCACCCAAAAATTAATATATTTTCTTCTTGTCAAATATATGATACAACTTTGTAATAAGTGTGAAAATCATATTTTTGTTCTTTTGGTGCCCAAAATATTATTTACCAAAATATACTTTGTGAATAAATTTTCCGGAATATTTTGTAAGTTATATTCCTTTGTTTGGTTTCACCAATATTTTGTGTATTCTTTGTATATTTATTCCTTGGAATTTTGGTAATATTTTTGGATTATAATTTCTTGGTATTTTGATGAGTTATATTATTTCAAGTCCTAAAATAATATAACTAATACACATAATATACAATAATCACACACATAGTGCCTTCTAAATATATATTTCCTAAATACATATTTAGTCACTTTTATTTATAAAAACCAACCTCCAATATTTATAATTTTAGTAACAAAATTATGGCAAAGTTTATGTAAAAATTCATGGTTTGAAATACACTTGTAAATGTTTGTTTAGAAATATTTTTTCTAAGTGTTTAATTTTTAGAAAAATTTCGCCATAGTTTCCCCTAAAAATGGAGGTTTCCATACCTTGAAGGTATATCATTTTCTTTTGTAAATCAACACAATCAATCAACAATCAACAACGAACAATCTATACTTACCAATTTTGCCAAAAACAAGCATAAACTACCACTTCATGAACTTGAAAATTTATAAAAATTTGTTGTAACTTACTAGTGTATTTAGTAAGTCTTGTTACCCTTTAAAGTGTGGTTGATCTTTAAAAACATCATTTTTAAAGAATTTAGATCTTTACAACTTATGATCATGTTTTCTAAAAATGTTTTTTTCTTGGATTTCTCTTGTTACATAAGTGTTTCTACACTTGTTTAATCCTTAAAAATGAGGTTTATTTATGTAAGAACCAAGATTTAGTAAAACTTGTATTTTTAACTTGGTTTCTTGAAGAATTATTCTTGAAATCTTAGATTTACAAGACTTTAAACTTACTTTGTTCATCACTTAACAAGAAAACAATTTATTCATTCAAGTTCATGACTTTCAAGAGAATGATCTATGAATCTTTAACACTTTCATCCTCTCATCTTGTTAGATTATGTTTTTAATCATGATCTAGCAAGATCATATGATGATCTACATTATTTACACAAGTAAACAACAATCAACAAGTAAATAAACACATAAACAACATAGTTTCTTCATGATTTAAGCTTATGTTCAAGTTTCATTCTCTTGATTCTTAGTGTTCTTCAAGTTAATCATCATGTATCATTCTTTAACCACTTATATAAGATGTAAAATGGAGTGTATGATGTTCTTACCACTAGCTCAAGGCTAGGGATGATCAAGAGAAGAAATAGAGTGGATAAAAGCAAATAGAGAAGGTTCTTGAACTTCTGAAAGCTCCTAGCCTCCTTATGCAACCTCTAACACCTTTGAATATGCTTGGAATGTATGAGAGATGATTGAATGAAGGTGATGATGGTGGTGTTGGTTTCAGCCGAGAACAAAGCAAGGGAGAGGGAGAAGAGTGTCTGTTGAATGTGTGAAAGTTATGAGACTTATGAACTTCAAGACTTACTTATAATCCAATCTCAAGTGTTTTCCAATGGTTCTAATGTTTAGGAAAGCAAGACAAGATCTAATAGAATATTAAAACAAATCAAAAGGTGGGGCCACATGTATGGGCCATCCCATAGATGGGGGGGGGGGTAGTAGGCTAGGGTTTAACCAATAGTTGGTTACTTAGTTAGAATTCAAGTATTCGGTTAAGGATCTAGTTCTTAGATACTTATATAGTGTGTTTTGATGTTCGGGGACCATAACTAGCTTGGTAATGTTAAAACAGTGCTTCTAGTGTAAATTTGGTGTTTCGGGTAGTGTCCGGTTGTTCGGTTGGTAACCGGTTCGTTAAGGTGCTAAACTTTGCAGTTTAGTGTGCTTTATGTACCCTTTTTTGACACTTTCGATTCCTGACACTTAGGAAAGCATTCAGGACCATTTAAGCATATTTCTGCATGATATAAATGTGTTTAAATGCTGAATTTGCTGATTTTCTGTAGAATTGTGCAGTTTAAGTGAGTTTTAGGCACTTTCCGGCACTTAAACTATCTCTAGGAAGGCAGTTTTATGATCCTTACTTTCCTATACACTATACTAGTGTAATACTTGGTTTCTTTCTGTGTCTCAATCACATTGACTGTCTAGGTACTGAACTGCGTCAGCATTTTCCCGGTTTGTCGGATAACTGTGCTAACTGTGTTTCGTGCATCATTTGAGTCAAGTAAGCTCTCATGCAATAATGATATGTTATTTGTAATATGTGATGCACATGTAAGTATAAAGCAGTAACCAGAAGGCAGTTCAAATCATTAATTGTAATGCAGCACAGTCATTAAGCACTAATCATGATTTAATAGTTGTACAGATACCTGGAATTTTGACAGTTGTCACAGAATTAACTAGACGAATGAATTTCTGATTACTGTCATATACATACAATGGCATTTCATGTTGCAAGATTGTTTATCTTTATTACATGCAACACAGTGTGGTTTACTTAATGCACAGAACAAAGTTAGCACAATTATCAGACAAACTAGAAGTACTGACGGGAGTTCAGTACTCAGGCAGACAGGAAATTAAGACACAGAATGAGCCCTAGAACCAAGTGTTAGACTAGAATAGTGTGTAGGAAAGTAGGGATTACAAAACTGCCTTCCTAGTGATGACATAGGTACCGGAAAATGCCAGAAACACACTAAAACTGCAAAATTCTGCAGAAAATAAGCAAATTCAGCAAAAATTCAGCTTTTAACATCTAAATATAATGCAGAAATGTGGTTTAATGGTCCTGAATACTTTTCTAGGTGTCGGGAATCAAAACTATCGTAAAAGACAACTTAAAGCACACTAAACTGCGCAATTTAGCACTTTAGAGAACCGTAACCAACCAAACAACCGGACACTACCCGAAACACCAAATTTTCACTAGAAGCATTGTTTTAGTGTTACGAGGCTAGTTATGCTCACCGAACATCATAACACACTCTAAAACACCATAACACATAACACACTAACTAATTCCCTTAAAACCTAACCAACTTAACTAACTAACCATTGAAACGTTACACTTTACCCCCCCCCCCATGTTGGACGGTTAGGGGACATGGGTCCCACATAAGATTTGTGTGCTATATTTTATTTGATGTGTTGAAGAATATACCAACATGTTATGCCTTATGCCATTTAATGTTGGAAGTAATCTTCAAATAACCACAAGACCTAAACATAATCCTCATTCACCTTCATCAACACATCTTCCTCCTCTTCTTTCCCCTCTAGCTCATGGCCACAAGACACCCTCACTCTATCTCCATTTTCAATCCTTCACTATCCATTCTAAGGTGATCCTAAGATGTAAGAAGCATGTCTAAGAAATGTGGAAGCATTGAAACTTGAAGGACCTTCACAAGGAGCTATTAACCACCTATTTTCATCATCATCTTGCTTCTTGTTCTTCCCTAGCCTTAGTGCTAGTAGTAAGACTCTTTGATCCTATTTGTACTCATGATTTTGATGGTTAAGGTGTTATGTATCATGTTAATCTAAAGAATCTCAAGAAAGCATAAGCATAAACATGAATATAAAGCTTAAATACATGAAGAACAAGTTGTTTTAAGTGTATGTAGTATACTTGATTGTTGATTTCTTATGTTTATGAGGTTGATCATCATAATAACCTTGCTAGATGATGATTAAACACATGATCTAGAAAGTATAAGGATGGATCTTAAGGAAATCATAATGATCATCCTTTATGTAAACATGAACTTGGAAGATGAAGTTGTTTTTATGTAAAATGAAGTATGAAACATGTTATAAGACCTGTAGAATGATGATTTCAAAAATAGATTTCTCAAGAAACTAAGTTAAAATACAAGATTTACATAAACTTGGTTCTTAAAGAAACTAATCACATATTTAGTGGTTAATCAAGTGTAGAAATATATATTTAACAAGAAAAATTCAAGAAGAAATATTTTTAGAAAATCACTTTGCAAGTTGTGAAGAGCTAAATTCTTCAAGAATGATATTTTTAAATAAATAACCACATTTTAAAGGGTAACAAAGCTTACTAAATACACTAGTAAGTTACTACAAATTTTTACAAAGTTTCAAGTTCATGTCATAGTGTAAATCTCATATTTTTGGCACTTGGTATGTCTTGAATGATTTGTTGATGATTGATGATGATTTATAAAAGAAAATGATATGCTTTGAAAGCATGAAAACCTCCATTTTTAAGGGGAAACTATGGCAAATTTTTTCTAGAAATTAAACACTTAGGAAAATATTTTTAAAACAAATATTTACAAGTATATTTTAACCATGATTTTTCATATAAAGTTTGCCATAATTTTTGTTACAAAAATTACAAAATATTGGAGGTTGGTTTTTTATAATAAAAGTGACTAAATATGTATTTAGGAGAATATAGATTTAGATGCACCATGTGTGTGATTATTTGTATATTATGTGTATTAGTCATATTATTTTAGGGCTTGAAATAATATAACTCACCAAAATACCAAGAAATACAATACTAAATAATACCAAAAATTACAAGAAATAAATATACAAATTATACTCAAAATATTGGAGAAACTGAACAAGGAATATAACTTACAATAAATATTCTGGAATTAGATTCGTAAGTATATTTTGGTAAACGGTATTTTGGAAACCAAGAGAACAAAAATATGATTTTCATAAGTATTATAAAATAAATCATATTTTTGACAAGAAGAAAATATATTATTTTTGAGGAAAGAAAAATATAAATGTTTTCTTGAAATTATTAGAAGATATATTATTTTTGGGAGAAAATATATATTTTCTTAAATAAACATAGAATACATTATTTTTGGGTGAAAAATAGATTTATATATATATATATATATATATATATATTTTCTAAGTTAAACTTGAAAATATATTATTTCTGAGGTTTAAACGAAAATACAATTATTTTTGCCAAAAGAAAAATTATAAATAATTTTTCTATGTAAGTTTCTTAAAATATATATTTTGAGAATATATATTTTTTTATTAGAAATATTATTCCGGAAAAATTAATACAAAAATTAAGTATAAAAATACTTAATAAACACAATAAGAATACATATCCTCGTACGTATAAATATATACACCGGAATACGCCACCAATACTCGGCAATTACACAAGTCTAATATACACAAGTATGACTATACCCATCCTTAGGAGAACACATACGTATAACTGCATGATATACCAAGTTAGAATATATTGTTCTAACAAATATTCCAAATGATTAATAAATATAATTTAAGTTAAAATATTATTATTTTAACAAAATAATTATATACTTTGGGATAATACAAGTACTTCAAAAACGTAACTCAAGGATGCTAAGACATAGCAACAAATACAAAGAGTCGTTACACGACGTAAACGTCTAATAACACATGGCACGTGTGTAGGTAGTTGTACGACTCATAGAAGGACCTTTAAGCATACGAGATAGCAGGACGCAAACTTGTGAGTTCATGTCCCCCCTTTTCTCTTACTGTTTTCGGATTTATAACTCTCGGGGGTGAAATACATGTTACATATGTTTCAATGGTATGATTTGACTATGAAATGAACTATTAGATCATGTGAGCGTAGGCTGAAATTGAAATGCCAATAACTCTCATAAGAATTATGGATAAAGGTTAGATCTAATGGGTACGGCCGAGCCCCACTCATGGTCCTTATGTGACCACTTGGAGTGCTTTAGTGTCCTAGTCGAGGTGATTCGACAACGGTCAAGGGTGATTTGACACAGTCAAGGTGATTTGATATGGTCAAGGGAATTTGACACTGTCAAGGTGGATTTGACACAGTCAAGGGGAATTCGACACAGTCGAGGAGATTCGACAAGGATAAAAGCCTACTCATATTGAGTGCTCCCTATGTCTTCACATACATTAATGTCATTGCAAAACATTAATTTGATCTGTTCATAGACGCTTTTCATACCTGTTTTCAAATGAGCCTCTCAAATGTTTACAAGCTTACTAGTACTCATACAAAATGCATGAACTCGCTCAACTTTTGTTGATGTTTTCAAAATTACATGTATTTCAGTTAACAAGTTGTATCTTGGGCGCTGGTGTGTTGTTTCTAGAAGTAAATTCCAAGTTTAGATGTCATCCACTTTTGTTTATTTGTAACTTAGTCAAAGGTTGTGTTGTTTGAAACTTAAATGACTGGCGTTTGTAATATTTTAAACTTAATGAATGGATGAACATCGTTTTGATCATATAGTTGTTTATTATGATTGAATGCAATGATATTAAACAAGTCACACATCATACGCTTCCGCAAAAGTCAGGGTGTGACACTAGAAGAGGTAACAAAGACCTTCAGGATGAGGCAGGATCTGATACTTATAGATTTGGCTCTTAAAAATTCAATTGTAAGGTAGAAGGAGTCTACTCTATCAAAAGAGTATATAGACTACCTAGATACAAGAAAGAGAAATCTTGACAAATATTCACCAAGACTAGATTGGGAGAAAACAGAGATCTACGTTGTTGAAAAAAAGGAGTCTTCTGTTGTTCCATTCAAACCCCAGGAAATCTTCTTCTACAATCCAAAGATCATGGAAAACTACATGAACAACTTGAAAGAGAAATATGGTTATGCAAGATGAATTGTTGATTTTGATGAAAAAGAAAAACTACTTCTGGTATCCTGTATGCCAGATACTGCACACGTGTTGCTAACCCAGCCACAGGAACCTACATAGTTGCATTGGAGGAATCTCCAAAAGAAGATCCACAAGATCTATCACTTCAATCGGTGGCTCGCACCGAGGTCTTAGACTTGCCTCACAATCTCTTTATCCCAAAAATTATGAGGTGGAAAGCAATGAAGGACTGAATGATGGGAGATCTTTAGAGTAGATGGCTCTAGAACCTAGGTGGATGGTTATGAAGTCCAAAGTCTACGCCTAGAAGACATCAAGGTCATTATTGACCTTGAATTAGAAAATGATGTTGATGATAATTAACCTTTAAATCTTGAACTTGGATCAAAGGCATAATTCGGGAAAGGATGAAAGACTCCATCAAATAAAAGAATTAAAGACAGACATTAATAAGTGAGATCTTGGCATCATTAGATCTAGGGGAGATTGTTGCGTTATATAAGATCTGCTGATGATGAAAGCCAAAACCCAAGGGAACCATCTTCCCTGCCTGATGGAATAAGTTGAAGTGTAATCTTTGATCCAGAAGTTTCCCCCTTGAAGGCTTCCCAAAACAACTACCTAAATTACCAGAGCAACATTGTTGGCTTTATAACAAGAAAACAGAAGTAGACGTGCTGGATTGTCAAAGTGCTGGTCAATTAGTCAACTGTCAATTCAACAAAGGTCAAGACTAAAGACTAGAAGATCAAGTGAAAAGTCAAAGACCATAAGTACTGGATTTCTAGAAGTGCTAGTCTCCCACCAGCAGTTTAGGAATCTAGTGGTTTTCATTACTATCACTAGAAGCAGGAGTTCTATGTAACAGTGTAACTATCCAGTAGTTTTACTAACTGTTGGCGGTTACATCATTTAAAGGGTTGTTAGGGGTCACTTTCATGGTGACGTCACTAATAGTTCTCTCCTCCTATATATATAGTTCTTTGTACTCAATGTAAAAGTAACACCAAGAGACAAAATGCATAAGAACTTAGTGTGTGTGAGAGATTGCCTGGCGAGTGGGAGTACTCTGTATACCATAGATTGTATTGTAAACATTTTGAATGGAATCATTCCCAAATCCAACTGTGTTGATGATGATGTGGTTGTATTAAATGTTCTTGCTTAAATTTTCATATGTATTCAAACATTTTAAGAAAAACACATATATCACACTCTCTCCGTCCCAACAGTTTAGTTTTCGTATTTAGGGTTTAGCTTTTAGATTTTAATATAGGGTTTAGTGTTTAAATTTAGGGTTTTTTATTAGTGTTAGACGAGTCGGTTCCAATGCTGTTGGAAGTTTGTTTAACCTAGTTTTCTTCACTTCTTAGGTTAAGGATATGTTTTTTCATAATATACACATATGTATAGTATAAAATTTGACTATATACATATGTGTATAATTCAAAATTGACGATATAGGTTATGTATATATGCAAAAATAAAACCCTCTTAAAAACATACGATCAAAAGTAAAAATAATGTTCTTTTGGCTTGAAGAAGATGCTTGATCCAGAATGCTTCTCAAGTAGGGTGGATTTATCTTAGAATCCCTACCACACACACACACATACACACACACACATACACGCTCATATAGGGTAGATATCCTAAGAGAAATCCACCCTATTTGAGAAACATTCTGAACCACACATTTCTCTAAGCTTTTCGTAATATACACATATGTATAGTTTAAAACTGACTATATACATATATGTATATTGTTAAATCTTGAATTATACATATATGTATATAGTCAATTTTAAACTATATATATGTGTATATTACAAAAAGATTAAGGAAATGTGTGGTCTATAATGTTTCTCAAGTTTCTCAAATGTGGTTGATTTCTTTTAGGATCCCTATCCTATATATATATATATAGGGAGAAGATCATGCGAGAACCACCTCTTATTGTGAGAACCGCGAGAACCAATGTGAACACACCAAAAATGCCTAAAAATAGCTAAAAATCACACAAAATTTTTTTTTTTGATTTTTTAATATTTTTTAGGTTAAAATCGCTACTTTTCGAAGAAATTTTTTTTTTTTTTTTTAAAAAAAAAATTTTTTTTTTGGCTTCGAAAAGTAGCGATTTTAACCTAAAAAATATTAAAAAAAATCAAAAAAAAATTTTTAGATTTTTTTTAGATTTTTTTAGGTTTTTTGGGGGTTTAGTTTTTAGCATTTTAGCTTGGGGGGGGGGGGTGGGGGGGGGGGGGCTTAGGTTTTTGGGGGGTGGGGGAGGGGGGTTTAGGTTTTTTTTTTGGGGGGGGGGGGGTGGGGTTAGGTTTTTTTTTAGCTTGGGGGGGGGGGGGTTTAGGTTTGGGGGGGGGGGGGGTTAGGTTTTTTTTTTTTTGGGGGGGGGGGGGGTTTAGGTTTTTGGGGGGTGGGGGGGGTGGGGGTTAGGTTTTTTTAGGTTTTTTTAGCTATTTTAGGTTGTGTTCACATTGGTTCTCAAGGTTCTCACAATAAGGGTGGTTCTCGCATGAGCCCCTCCCTATATATATATATATATATATATATATATAGTATATAAGGGTCAGGATTTAGAGAAAACGGTGAAAAGTGTGAGAACGAATAGAACGGTTATGGATCGTCAGATCAAAACAATCTATGGACTAGATGACGCGGTGGCGTTTTCGTAAATAACATCACTCTTATTAGTGTGGCGCGCTTCATTAAGGGTAAAAAAGTCTTTTGACTTCTCTACACAAAACGCCATCTCATGAATAAAATGCCATTAAATTCCCGCTTTAACCTACATAACACACACCATCCTAATCTGAACGCCATTAGATATAAAATGCCAAACTTGTTTTAACGATAAAGCTGAACAAACAGTGACTGAAATGACGGGACTTATTACTAGCATTTATTATAATAAAATCCCGTCTAAAACAACCGCCAAAAAACATCCTATATATACAACATCTCAGACCTTACATTAAACAAACAAAACCCAAAACGCCATATTTAATATATACCATTCGTCTTAGAAACGCCAAAAAACCCAAACATCAAATATCCCTAAAACAAAACGTTTCTTTGAATTTCAGTTTGGTTGTCGGTAAAGGTTTCGCTCAATGTGATGGACAAAATCCTTAAGTGAGGATATTGTCCATATCATTGAGTAAAATCTTATTGACTTTATCCTCAACTTCCATCCAATTTATAATGCCAAAACATACAAAAACATTATTGAGTTTTGAATATTCAATATTGTTCTACGCGAAGTTTGGCCGGTTCTACGCGAAGGTTTCGCTCAATGTGATGGACCAAATTTAGAGATTTAAGGTATTTTTATTTAGTGGCATTCTTTTTCTCGGTAAAAACGCCAAAAAGTTAAAAAAATCAAACATCGTTCCTTGAATATTCAATATTGTTCAACGCGAAGTTTCGCCGAATGGATTGTTAGCTGTGGGGTGTAACTCAATAATATTTTGCTGCATGAGATGGACAAATCTACAAGAAAAAGAGGCTAATGTCACATTTTGTGCTTCCAAACGGCGACAAAAAAAACTACTTCAAAAACAAAAAAACAAAATGAATCATACGAAAGTCGAAACAACCAGTTAAGATGATTCAAAAAAGAAGAAAGAGACTGGTGACAGTGAAGATTTGGAAGATCAATTGTTTATATATATATATATATATATATATATATATTTTTTTTTTTTAATTTTCTTTTTCTGTTGATTGTTATATAATAACAACACCATATATAATAAAACGCCACACAGACAAATGCTTGTGAAAATGCCATCATGCCATAAAACGCCCCAAAACTCTCAAACTATAATAAAATTACTTAGGACAAGTATTATAAAAAACTCAAAAAATAAGTATAAAAACCAAGGTACAAGAAAAATAGAACAAAGTGCCATCTTTATATAAAACCTCGTTAAAAATAAAAAACGCCAAAATCTCGAAAAGGTAACTAGAAACAGTAACTACAAAACAGTAAAACCAAAGCGACGGAAACTTTATTATTAACAACATTTATTATATTAAAATCTAAAACGCCAAACTTGAAAGATGGGACGTGTTACAGAATTCAGAGATAAAGCTTATCAAAAACAGTAATTACAAACAGTAACTGAAATGACGAATACTTTATTATAATAATACACCGCCTAAACTACGCGCCAAAGACATCCTATAAAATGATACCTCTCAGCAACTTCCATTTGATCACACCAAAAAAACAAAGCCAATATTCCTAAAATAGCACTCACTGTAAAACGCAAAAAATTAAAAAAATAATCAAATATTGCTAACATGCTTTCTTGGATATTCAGTATTGTTCTTCGTGAAGTTTCACTTAATGGATTGTTGGGTGAGGGGAGTAGCTTAGTAAGATTTTGCTGTATGCGATGGACAAATCTTCAAGAAAAAGATACTGATAACATTCATATGTTATTTTGTGTTCTTTGTTCTTGAAGAAGGCTTGGATGAGGAGAAGAGATCAATGAAACTGAAGAGTGGGATGATTATAAAGATGAAGATAAAGTTGAAGAGCAAAGCGAAAAGCCCACCCACACGTCATCGATCTATGTCACCAACATCCACAAAAGCCACTTCAACAAACAAACAACCAAATAATCAGATCGATGGGTTTGTTAAGTTTTACATAAAACGCCATATATTTGGTGACAGTTCTTGTAGTATTAAAGAAGAGAGAGACTGATGACAGTGAAGATTGTGAAGAGATATCCGATTAGGATTTTTAATTTATTTTTTTCGCTTCCATTTTTACCCCTGTGGTTGTAATATAATTTTCCGCTTGTAAAACGCTAAGATACCACAAACACCAAAATGTATATAAAAATAATAGAACAATGGGCCATCTTTTCTAAAACGCCATTGAATCTAAACGCCATTGAATCTAAGAACAAACAATGGGGCACTTAGTATGGATGAAGCCATTCAGAGAGATATTTTGGCCCTTGGGGTTCCAATGACCTACGATTTGGAAACGTCATAAACGCCAAAATATTAATACAATAAAACCATTAAAACGCCTGGTAATTATTTAATTTGGTTAATGCCAAAAAATCTTAAACGCCAAAAATGAAGCAATATTGTGACACCGAAATGGAAAAGCTGAAGATAAAATGACAAAAAAACCCATGCGCCCTAATTATATCGCGCGCCACATGTTGGGCCAGGATGCGTTCTCACCGTCCTCACACTTTAGGGTGTTTTCTCCTGATCTCGTACCTATATATATATAGGATTAGGATCATGTGAGAAGTAGTAGGCTAATTGAGAAACTTAAGAAGCATTCTGGACCACAAATTTTCCCTAAGCAAAAAAATGAAAAACAAATGTAAAGAAATGCAAAATTTTTTTCCCGAAAAACCGAAGCTTTTTCTATTAGGTTTTTTTTAGGGATTTATACACATGCGTATATGGTTAATCTTTTAACTATGCATATGTGTATATTGTCAATTTTTTAACTATACATATACGTATATACATGTTTAAAATTGAAAAATAAGTGTTGTAAATCTTTGATTGAGGTGAATGATTTACTTTTAACTTTAGGATTTAGCATTAATATTTATGGTTTAGCATTATGGTTTAGTTTTAGGGTTAGCATTAGTATTTAGGGTTTAGATTTAAGGTTTAGCATTAGGGTTTAGCATTAGTATTTAAGGTTTAGTATTAGAGTTTTGCATTATGGTTTAGCTTTTGGGTTTACAATTAGGGTTTATATTTAGGGTTTAACATTAGGGTTTAGCATTAAGGTTTAGCTTTAGGGTTTGCATTAGGGTTTAGCTTTAAGGTTTAGCATTATGGTTTAACTTTAGGGTTTAACTTTAGGGTTTAGGGTTTAGCATTAGGGTTTATGGTTTAGGGTTTAAAGAGTTTTGATTATTATTCAATATACACATATGTATAAATCCCTAAAAAACCTAAAAGAAAAAGCTCTGATTTTTCCAAAAAAAAAGAATTTTTTTTTGTATTTTTTTACATTTTTTTTCTCATTTTTTTGTTTAGGGAAAATGTGTAGTCCGGAATGCTTCTCAAGTTTCTCAAATAGGATGTTTTTCTCTTTGGATCCCTACCCTATATATATATAACGTGTATAAAATTTATTATTTAATATTGTATTTTAAGAGTGAAGAGGTAATAGAGTCAGTGGCGGACCTACCCACAATCGTGGGTGGGCAGCCGCACCCCTTGAAACAAAAATTCAGTGTATATTTTAAGCAAAAAACCCGACCGCGCCCCTTGAAAATATGGTTGAACGCCTCATCCACACTCCCAGCAAATAATGTTATGAATTCCAACCGTGTCACTACGCAACGTGTGGATAACTACGACCCTAGTTTCTTTTAAATACTGACATTAACATGAAACAATTCAAAGCAAAAACTTTAAATAAGACACAAACTGTACGCTTTGATACATTTACAAACACTACAAGAAAAAACCTTATAGGGACGACATTTTTCAGCTTATAGGGAGGACATGTTGTCTCTATACGTCTTTTTCACCTATAGAGATGACATATCGTCTCTATAAAATTTGTCTCTACAACCTTGTCCCTATAGGCCACAAAAGTCGTCCTTATAAGCGTCGTTGCTATAGAAGAGTTTGTAGAGACGACATGTCGTCCCTACAAGTTTGTGCAAAAAAAAAAGGAATGAATCGGGTTTAATATCGGTTTGACCTGTAAAAAAAAGGTTTAATTGGGTTTAAAACATGTTGGGCCCAAATTGATTCGACACATATAAGACACAAACCTTCACCAAACTACTGGGTCGGTGTCCGGCCCAAACCGGTTCGTCTGTGATAGCGGGTCGGATCATGAACTGATTCTTCGGTTCCAGACTGTTTTTTTTTTTTTTTGGTAAATGACCTCTACTCGTTGTATCTATTAATGGACTTTATTAGGTCACATTATGCCTTAAAGGGTTTTATTGGGTTGTTGTGAGTCATAATGGTGATTTATAGATTAGACATCTCTTAATGGACCAAACCAAATTAAGCCTTAGTCATTATAGCACTTAATATACAATGGACTTTATTAGGCATTAGGTAACATTAGGCACAAAAACATTGGATCGGGTCATACGTAGTTATAGCAGATCATTATGGGCACTAATGGACCATATTGGGCCTTAATAGCACAATATACTTGTTAACGGATCACGATGGTCTTTATAAGGTCATGTTAGGCCTTCAAGTGTAAGATTGGGTTTTGTCATAATAGTCAACAATGGTTCTAACACATCTTAATATGCTATATTGCGCTTTAATAGTTGTAGCTGTTAATATCAACTAGTATTGATCCATCTTAATTATGAATTTATAGTACATTTTTTATAATTTCAAGCGGCAAAAAAGTGAAACGTGGGGATTATGTAACAAGCGGCAAAAAAGTGAAACGTGGGGGTTATGGGGGTTATATGTGTGTGTAGTGGATAGGTCCCATAACCCCCTATCAATCATTACTCAATTATTAATTTTTTTATATTTTATTTAGTCTCTCAATTTATAAAATTAAAAAAACAAATAACATTTCATTAAAAAACATTAAAATAAAATAAAAAAAAAACACTCTAAAACTCAAAGTCTATATTTTTTTTCTCAATAATCGGCTTTCGTTTTAGAGTCATTTCCAACGTCTTTTCGGTTAGGTGGCCGTGCGGCTTCGAGTAAAACTTAAAGTCTCTCTCAAATTATCCATCTCTCATAAGATCGACCACTTCATGGGACTTTTACATACGTTGAGCCCCAAGGTTTATATAAGGTTTAAAATGTTTAAAAAAACTATTTAATAATATTATTGTTCAATGGTACATTCACATCTCCCAAACATTTTTCGGCCGTTATGTCCATCGCGAGCAACAAGATTTCAAAGTCATGGCTCCCCGGGGGGACGGTGTGCTCGGACGATATGGTGCCTGGTGGCACTGGATCACGCTCCACTACAGAAGAAGTTTTATTCAAAATAAAGAGAAAAGTGCCTGGATAGTCCCTGTGGTTTGCCCAGATTACGCTAACACACACGTACACGTACATACATACATACATACACATCCACACATACAAAGAAACACACACAAACGCACATCACACACGTACACTAACACATGTAAACACACATCACACGCGTACATAATACACGTACACATATACATACATACACACACTACACAAAGACGTACATACACACACATAGTCTTACCCTCATACGTACACAATTACATATACATGCATGCATACATCGCATATGTACACATACACATATACATACGTACACTATTAAACACACATACACACATGTTCATAGAGACACATACACATACACGCACATACAAATGCACACACATATACACATACATACACATACACAACCACACAAATACATATACACATACACATAGATTGTAACACCTCGTAAAAATCGTGTCCAATTATATGTTGACACGTGTCCCTAATCCTAATTAAGACAACGTTGACTAGAAGGGACTATTATTGCCAAACAATGAAAAATTTGAATATACAAGGGACTAATAGTGTCAACATGCTTAAACTAAGCCTCTGAGTGACCTTATACAGTTTTCGTATTCATTTAATAAGCCAGTTGTTGGATAAACGAAACCGTTTGCAATATAATTCAAAAGTTTTGCATCGAAGGGTTAAAAGTGTCAACATGTTAATTCTTACCTCTGAGTGACCTTTTAACGAACCGGGTGCTTCATAATAGTCGTTCATACTCTCGGGAATGCCTATGATGGCCGTTTATGGATTTGATGCCGTTAAACGATAATACGCACAAGTTGCGAGTTAAAGGGGTTAAAAGCATCAACATGTGAATTCTCACCTCTGAGTGACCTTTTAACAAACTCGACACTTAACGGTGTTTGTTATATTTCCATGAACACCTAAAATATAACTTGAAGGGCCAAAAGTACTAAAAACGAAAGTTATTTCAAGTTATAAGGTGCAGGGACTGAACTTGCCACTTTTAAAACTTGATTTGCTGAGACCACAGGGGGTCGCGCTGCTCGACACCTCCTCCCCCTTTCAGTCGCGCGACGCGACGGCACGATCTGTGCAGATTGTTACTTCCATGTGCAAGTTTGTTCACCTTGTTCATCACACAAACCTCCATACACACATAATTCAATACTAGGGACTCTTTAATGGTTTTTAAACCTAGTTTACACATGTTACAATCCTATTATTTCTTGGAGAACACACATAACACTTGGCACAATCCTAGTAACACTTGAAAACTATAAAAGGCCTTAGAATTTATTCAACACTTGCACCTTTCTTTCATTTCTCTCTAGCTTGAGTTTTCCCTAAGCTTTTTGGGATTCCTAATCATAAGGAAGCCTATTCTAGTTGAAAAGATTGCTAGGACCCTTTGTAAGTGTTCCTAGCCACGAGTTTATGTTTAATGGCTTTTAAGCCAAAAGTCAAGCGTTATCGTAATAACGCTTTGATTTTTAGTAGGACCTTAAAAGGTCAAGCCATTGTTCACAACGAACATGGCTACGCGATTGTAATTAGGTAGGTGTTACTCCCTCAAAAGGGCACCTCCTAAGAATCACGTTTGCTTGGTCAATTGACGAGTCAAAGTAATAATAATTTAAAAGTCAACGGGTCAGATTTTTAAAATAATTGTGATATGAGTTTAGAAGTGTTCTAAAATATGTTTTATCACTTAAACAACTTGGTAATAATTATTAGAACATGTGTAAACATGTTCGGCTCGTCAATTTCCGTTTTAGGGCCGGTTCGCAACCCAAAGTCGCGTAGTTTGACTTCTACGTTGACTTTTGGTTATAAACCAAATTAGACTATTATGCTACTGATTTTAGGTTCCGTTAAGAACGTAATATAATGTAGTATAATCCTATAAGGTTATATTACGCGATCGAACTATGAATCTGAGTTTTATGCAAATTTCCGTATTTATGCCATACTTTGACCTCTATGCCCTTTTTAGCAAAAATAAAGTTTTAGACACAAATAAGCTTGCAATTGAATTATGTACTAATATGTTAATATATTTAACATATTTTGATGTTTATAATCTGGTCATAAACTGAGTTTACGCATATAATCGTAAACTAGGCTTTTAAAAGGACTAAAATGCCCTTTTAAGTCTAAAATGAGTTTTAAACATAATTTTGTTATAAAACTCAATTACTTACTGATGTGATATTATTATTAGGATTATTTGGGATACTAAGTCAGATTGTAAACCGAGTTTAACATCAGTTTCTTAAATAATGCCGATAAATGACGATAATGCCTTTATGGCACATAAAATGCGTTTTAAGCATAATATTCAAACCAAACCTGTTGTTTTACTGATGTGTTATGACAAATAAAATATTTTTAACTACTCAAAGCTGGTCATAACATCAGATTTCATAAATCTTTACATAAATCATCATTTAACGACTTTAACGTCGTTTAGGCACATAGGATGGTTTTAAACCATAATTATGAACAAAGATTTGTTACCTACTGATTTTATAAATCATTTTAAATATTTTCAAACTATGTGTGAAATGACCAAAATGCCCCTATGGTGCATAGTTTGGTCTTAAAGTGTAAACCACACATATATTTGTTATCCTACTGATATGATATCATAATTAAACCATTTCTACAGAATGTTTATGACCATAACATCAGTTTATTCACAAGCTCCTTTTATAAATTGTAAAATTACCAAAATGCCCTTATAAGGCATAGTTTGATTTTAAAACCTTAACGGGCATACAAGTTGATATCCTACTGATATTATAACTTGTTTAAAGTATATTGGCATATGGAACTTTTTCATGACTCATCCGGTTACCCGTTATCGCTTATACGCGTACGGTTAGACTTACGTAACTAGTTTACATAAGTTTACCGAAAAAGGGTTTAACCTTATCGTTTTGACCTCAAAAATCCAGAATGTATTATGTTTACCCATATTATACAAGTCCTAGTATTGTTGGGTTTAAACCACATTCTATTCGGTATACGCTTAATCTAGCGAACCTATTCCTAAGTATCGGGTCATGTCTAAAGGGACTACCTTTGACCCGTATACATTCTAACAGATAATAAATCTGTTCATTTCAGACTATAGTACCCCCAGATAATCGGACTTGAGTCAATATACTTAGACTTTCGGCTTTTTGCCAAATATAGTCTTGTTGATTGGAAGCTAGCAATAAGGTAAATACTCTTGACTTATTTTAGTGTAAACTTGGGATGGCAAATATGCCTCTTGAGGCGGTTATTACACAAGTAAGTCGCCTATGATTACGCAAAAGTGTATGAATACGGTTTTATTCCGTTTACTTGATAATTACTGTTATTGGGGGTTATTGATACCAGGTCCGGACAACCCAATGGGTTAATCAAGCATATAATCTCGTAACAAGAAAAATCCCAAGATATATTTAAAAGATCACCTATGGGTTATCTATATGTATAAAACTCTTTTCGAAAAACTATTTTTCCAAATAGTCAGTTAATTGTATTTACCAGCTTTGGCTGACGTATTTTCAAAAGATTGAACAGCAGGTACCGAACCTCATAATAGGCTGGGAATACGGGTCGGCTAGAATGAAGGCTAAGGAATTTGCACTCCTGAAGCTTAAGGCCTTTGATGTCTAAAGCTCTGTTTATTTGGATCCTGCCTGTGGGCTTGTATCAAACGCTTGTAATACTTTTATACATTCAAGCTTTATTTTAATAATTTCAATCCAATACTTCCGCTGCATATTATTATATTGTGATAACTGTTATCCAGCCGTCACGTGTGTACCCATCCGGGTCCACCGGAATCGGGGTGTGACAGGTTGGTATCAGAGCTACAATTTGAGTAAATTAGACACTAGCCTTTAGTGTCAAATCTAAAATATCACAAATGCAGATTCCTTTAAAAAAAAACTCCGAGTTTAGACCTGAATATAAGACTACTCTTAATCTATCTAGTAGTTATTGATTTTATACCGCCAAGATGTCGCGGGTAAGATAAAGAAACTATAATGGGTCACGGACTCGAGGATCCCAACCATTGAGTAGCTTGAAGTTCCATATGGTGAACTACATATGTTTTGGAGACGATGACTCCGATACGAGGATGATAAACCTCGTCACCTAATGATATATCTTTTGATATTCTTGTGATATTCTAATATCATTTATCCAAAGTCTATCATATTTGATAGACGTTCCGGTGATATCTCACCAGCTGTTTGAAACAACAACAATTATGGAAAGCCGTATTATGGCAGAGAAATATGTGCATTTTGCACCAAATTCTATTCTTGATTAAAAAAATTCTCTCATTCTAGAGAATAAGTAGAAAAAGGAATCACTTTCTCTGATTCATGCTTAAAGCATAAAATTTCGAGTCTTCGAGCTCGATTAATTCAAACCCATCTGGGTATATATTATATTATATAAATTCAGCAACTCTCGCCAGCAATTTCTCCAACTGGAGTACGACAATGATTTTTATTTCATTGATTTTTAGCAGCTACGAATGCCAAACTTAGTTTGATGGAAGCGCCATATGATAATTGGCAGTATCTTAGTGTGTCCCATAGATTGCTTTCATGCCTGGCCAGTATGACGGTTTAATGCATGGAACCACTAAGATCTACCAAGGGTCATATTGTACTGAAATCGGCTAATAGTAAGCATCTAATATAATTTGGCGATATTACTGCCATAATAAGAATCATTGATTTTATGGAGCCCATTTTATGATTTTTCCTTCTAATGATATGAAGGTCACATTTATTGCTCCTACCTTATCAAAAAGATCTCTTGATTGCGCAATAGACAATGGCCAAACGCACATGTTCCCACCAATGAGTGGTTGAAAAAGTGCAAAATGTTCGTCCAAATATGTGATGACATATCCCCAAATTCTCCTAATAAGGAGAGGGGCTTATTTATAAACGGTGTACTTTATTGGGCCGTACCATATACAGTGTACTTTATTGAGCTGTATTATATACGCTGTACTATATTGAGGCGTATTCCCGAATATCCCATGTGGAGAAAGGGTATATTATAAACGGTGTACTTTATTGAGCCGTACCATATACAGTGTACCTTATTGAGCTGTATTATATACGCTGTACTTTATTGAGGCGTATCCCCATGTCTCCCGACAAAGGAGAGGGGTATATATTTAAACGGTGTACTTTATTGAGCCGTATCATATACATTGTACTGTATTGAGGTGTATACCAAATCTCCAACTAAGGAGAAGCGCATATAATTAAAAAGTCAAATGAGACGTGTCCTCGAAACTCCAACTGAGGAGAAAGACTAAAAGTGCCAACTCTATTGGGTGAAGACGATTAGTCAAAGAACCGCTAGCAATCAAGCAAATAAATCTCTTCTGAAATTACTCGGTCTACTAGTTCTTATGTGATTAAGACTAGTAAATAAGACCATGATAAAAGACTCTGTCTTAAATTTCCCACCAATGGTAGTGGTTAAAAAGGTGATAGAAGTGGAAAACTGATTCCCTCACACCCATATAATCCTAAAAACCTTTAAGTGGTTCTCATCTAATTATGGAACGACACTCATCTAAGATCTCCGACTAATTCCCAAATGTGTGGAAAGGAGACAGAAAGTTCATCCATCCATGATACTAATCATCCCCAATTCTCTTAATGTGGAGAAGGATATATTTAAATGGTGACTGTATCGAGCCTTATCATATACGTTGTACTATATTGAGGCGTATCCCCAAATATCCCGATGTGGAGAAAGGGTATGTACTTAAACGGTGACTGTATCGAGCCGTATCATATGCGTTGTACTATATTGAGGCGTATCCCCAAATATTCCAATGTGGAGAAAGGGCATGTACTTAAACGGTGGCTGTATCGAGCCGTATCATATACGCTGACTGTATGGAGGTGTATTCCCAAATATCCCAATGTGGAGAAAGGGCATGTATTTAAACGGTGTACTTTATTGAGCCGTATCATACAGTGTACTTTATTGAGTTGTATTATATGTGTTGTACTTTATTGAGGCGTATTCCCGATTATCCCTATGTGGATAAGGACATATATTTAAACGTCAACTGCGACGTATTCCCAGATCTTCCAATATGGAGAGGGACTTATATTATCAACGTCAACTGAGACGCAACTCCAAATGAGGAGAAGAATTCATATTCAATACGTTGGCTGAAACGTATCATTAAAATCTCTAATTAAATTTCCAACTGTGTGGAAAGGAGAAAATCTTTGTCAACTTTGTGACAATATTCGTTCCAAATCTCCGACAATTCCCAACTATGTGGAAGGAGAGGAATCACAATACTGCTTTGTCAGTTAAAACAAGACAGTTGTGACCTTTATGGTCCCCTGTCTAAGGTAATGAGCTATGCTCAAGCCTAATAGTCTATATGATCAATGCGATCATGACAAATATAATCTAATACGATGAACATATCATTTAACATCCTTAGTGATGTTTTACCTACGGGCTATAACATATTGTCTATTTGAGACAATGACATTGTGATCTTTATGATCCCTGTCCAAGGTAGTGAGCTATGCTCAAGCCTAATAGTCTATATGATCGATGCAATCATGACTAAAATCATCAATATGATGATTGAATTTAACATCCTTAATGATGTTTTGCCTACGGGCTATGATATATTGTCCATTTGTGAAAAAGACAATTGTAATCTTTTATGATTCCTTGCCCAAGGGGGTGAGCTATGTTCAAATCTCATAGTCTATATGATCAGTGTGATCCTGACTAATATCATCAGTATGATGATCACAATATTAACATCCCTAGTGATGAAGTGCCTACGGGCTATACTTTACTCTATTGTCGATAAGACAATAATGGTAGTGACCTTTATGGTCCCCTGATCAAAGTGGTGGGTTATACCCAAACCTAATAGTCTATATGATCTACGCGATCATGACTAATATCATCAACATGATAATCATACTTAACATCCCTAGTGATGTTTCGTCTACAGACTATATTATATCGTCCAGTTGAGACAATGACAGTTGTGACCATTATGGTTCCCTGTCCAAAGCGGAGGGCTATGCCCAAGTCTCACAGTCTATACGATCAAGTGTGATCATGACTGATATCATCAGTGCGATGACCATTAGTTTAACATCCTTTTTGATGTCAAACGAATCGCCTACGGGCCATATTATATCATCAATTATGATGATAGTAGTGGTCTACGACCCCTAATTAAAGGTAACGAACTATGTTCAAACCTTAAAACCCTTTTTATCAAATGAGATCACAGCATATATATATATATATATATATATATATATATATATATATATATATATATATATATATATCTTGGTTGTCCTTTGTAACAAGGCTTAGTGCCATATCTTCTAATGTCCTTCGTGACGAGGCCTTGTGCCATATCTTTCACAATCCTTGTGACAGGCCCTTGTGCCATGTCTTTCACGTCCTTCGTGATAAAGCCAATGTGCTCTATTTAAATGTCCTTCGTGACAAGCCAAAGTGCTATATTTAAATGTCCTTTGTAACAAGCCAATGTGCTATATTTAAATGTCCTTCGTGACAAGCTAATGTGCTATATTTAAATATCCCTTGTGACAAGCCGATGAATTATACGGCTAAGTCCATTACCAATCATGGTAAGCAGGGCTAGTGAAATTGATATATAAACATATAGATCTGTAAGATCTAATGCAAATAAATTAAATTTGCTATTTAGTTCTCGAAGAATTTCTGATGGCTTCATTATTTTTCAGATAAACTTATGGCGAGCCTGAGTATTAGCAAAGCAAGTAAGAAAAACGGTGGTGACGATTTAGAGCACCAGAACCGTAATGACGAAGAGAATCATCTTCGATCTATAGTTGCTGATGAAATCAGTAAAGCCCTGGCTGGATTTATGGCCACATTTAAAGGGCCAAAGCCATCAGTACAGAAAGAGAACTCCGTAACTAAACCCCATTCTAATACTCATAAGACTGAAAAGTCTCAATTCTCCTCAACTAAAAGTGAGCAGAATATCAAGAGTGTCAAGAAAGTTGAGTCTCATGACTCTAAGAAGGGGTGTACCTATAAGTGCTTTATTTCGTGTAAACCCCGTGACTTTACGGGTGAGATTGGAGCAATCGATGCTCTAAAGTGGCTGGATGAAATGGAAACCGTTGTTGATATAAGTGGTTGTGCCGCCAAGGACACTGTTAAATTCGTGTCCCAATCCTTCAAGGAGGATGCTCTGACGTGGTGGAAGGCACTAATCCAATCCATTAGCAAGGTTGAAATGTACAGCCTGAGTTGGTCAAAGTTCATGGAATTGATCCGCGAGACTTATTGCCCACCTCACGAGGTGGAGAAAGTTGAAACTGACTTTCTAAAGCTGACCATGAAAGGCCTCGAGTGTCGAGCCTATTTGTCTGATTATAACTCCTTATCAAGACTCGTGCCATACTTAATTACCCCCGAGTCTAAGTGCATTGCGTGGTTTATTTTAGGGCTCGCTCCAGAAATCAAGGGGATGGTTAAATCCTCCAAACCTGCTACTTATAGATCTGCTGCGGATCTGGCTCTTTCTCTTTCTCTCACTGAAGATGAAATAGGAGCAAGAGCGGTTAAGGCTGAGGAGGATCATAAGCGGAAGCGTGATGATACCCCATGTAAAGATTTCAAAAAGGGTAAGGCTCGTTCGAATCATAAACAGTTCAAGCCGAATGAGGCAAAACCCAAATGTAAAAATGTGGGAAGCAACACTTCGGAAAATGTTTCCATGAGCAGACCAAGGGTTGTGGCATCTGTAAGGAGATGGACCACAAGTCTCATGAATGCAAAAACTTGAAAGACGCCATGTGTTATGGATGTGGCGAGAAAGGGCATATAAAGACCCGCTGCCCAAAGAGGGCGACCGACATGAAGAACAAGGCCACTGATGGCCAGAAAGGCAATGCTTGAGCCTTCCAATCTACTACAGTAGAAGCCGTTCAGAACATATCTTTACGCATATGTTTCCCGTAAATGATTTATGTACTAGAAACTTGTGTTAAACTCTGGAGCTAGTTAAAGCTTCATCGATTGTAAATTTAATAAAACTTTAAATCTGCCTTTTCAAGACTTAAATATTGTTTATAAAATCAAGTGCCAATCTAGATGGTTTCACATATGATACATCCTTCACGAAGCAATCATCTTGATAATCTTTTCATCTATAAATCCTGCGGGATTCGATATGTTCTTAGACAAGGATTAGTTAGTCCAAAAACCAAATCCACGTTGTCTACGGTAAGAAACTTATCAAAATAGAATCCCCATCTGGTGATATATTCACCATCTGTGGAAGATCAACACTATGGATTGCCCAAGGAAGCTTCTATGCTTGAGGCATCCAAGTGATTGAAGGAAGGATGTGTCATCTACATGACACAAGTAACTTTTGATGAATTAAAATCGAAAGCTGAAGACTTTTGTGTGGATGGACATGAAAAGTCCATAGCCACCTAGGAAGCTTAATGCCTAAAGTGTTCGCAAGTGAGTTAAACATCATAGACCATTTGTGGTCTACATAATGAATTGGAAATCCCACATAGAATTGGGAAATGGTAACAACGGATCTAATCTTCTAGTTACCTAAAATGAATCGCGGAATGACGCAACATAAAAATTAGGGTCGACAAACTTACTAAGTCGACGCTTCTTGTCAATAAAGGAAAATTTAAAATTTCTGACAAGTTAAGCTGTATAAAGACAACATCGAGTCTCCTTATAGAGCATCGTTGTCTATATTATCAGATTAAGATACTGTGTACATTCCTGTCTCTGGAAAGTTCTAGCATGATGCTCAGCTTATAAGCACTTGTCATGTTTTGCCATGACATTTAAACGTAAGCTTAAGGTTTATTGAAAAACCTTGTCCATTAGGGACCATGGAATTTGAAAGTTCCAAGTTTACCTCGTAAACGCGAATGGGATTCCCATTGTAGCCCAGGATACTGTTAGTGCACTTTGTCTGTTGACTTCGTCTTGTATCAAGTCATGTAATAGGATAGGATAACCAGAGTTCGAGTTGCTAGAAACTGATTTTTACGTGTTTAAAGGTAATTCCGCTTGAAAGTGTCAAGGACAATTTCAAACGAAATTAACTAAGTTAATTTCGCTTGAAAGTGGCTATGCCCATTTCAAACGGAATTAGCTCTAGTATATATAGATCTTGTGATTCGGTAACGAAGTGTTGCCGAATTGTCTCCAGGTGATGTAAGACTATTATATCAATACAAGAGACATTATAATTGAATCGAGCGTCCGTTTCATTGATTCCGCCTTTGATTCGGATCTAAAACTCTTCTGATCGACTCATTCAGGTCGCACAACGATCCTACAAGTGGTATCAGAGCTTAGGAGGAAGAGTTCAGCTTGATTTCATTAGTTTTCTGACTTCTACACCTTCTTTTTCACAATTGAACAAGTTTTTACGGACAAAATGGACTGAATTTCACACATTATATGCTAAACATAGTTTTAATGGATCCTTGAAATAATTGGACTGAAAATCAACTTAAAACTTGGTAAAACTTGTAATTCCGCTTGAAATTATGTTCGGATATGATGACATCAGGTTAATTCCGTTTGAAATTAGCTTAATTCCGTTTGAGATTAGCATGTGATTTCGCTTGAAACTGCTTATTCCGATTGAAAAGGGTAATTCCGTTTGAAAGGTTCACACGGAATCAGTTAATTCCGCTTCAAAGTATAATTCCGCTTGAAGATTTCGTTTGAAACAAGTGATTTCGTTTGAAAGACCTTATTCCGTTTGAAGTTCTGATTTCGTTTGAAGTGTCATCTAGGTTATTTCGTTTGAACAAGTGATTTCACATCAAAAGTGATTTCGCTTGAAAGTCACTATTCCGTTTGAAAGTGGACATTTCGCGTCAAGATCATTTCACGTCAACCGAGTGTCAGTTTATTTCAAGTTGTTTGATATTGTTTAAACTGATTGTGTTTGTTTGATTGTTTTTGTCTCCAGGAAATTCAAGAATTTCACATCATGGCTGAAGAGTTCTACAATACGTTTTACAACGCGTTTACATCCGAGTCTTCCGAAATCTCAATTGTCACACCAAAAACTATTACAAAAGCAATAAATGAGAACATTAAACATGATAATTTTTACGGAACATATTCAAAACCACCAACTCTGGAAAGCATTGAAGATTACACTTGGTGGAAATATCGATTCATCAACTGGGCAAAAGCTTATGCTCATGAAAGCTGGTTCTGTTTGGAGTTTGGGTATAAGAGGCCGACCAATGATAAAGGAGAAGAGCTTCCATTCAAGAACTTACCCACAGATGACAAAAGAGAATTCTCAGCTGAACAGAGAATGATTGCTTTAATTCAATCATCTATTAGACATGACCTGTTTGCTTTACTTCAACATGATGGGTCATCAAAATCTGTTTGGGAAGCTTTACGGGTAAAAGCTGAGGGGGATAAACAAATTAAGAAAAATAAAATTGCTTTGTTAAAGAAAGAATTTGATTTGTTTGATAGCTTGAAAGGTGAATCTGTTAGACAAATGATAGAGATATTTGGTCATCTAAAAATTGAACTTGATCGTTTTGGGATTGTTAAAACTAGAGAAGAAATAATTGATAAGATCATAGAAGCGTTACCACGAGCTGATCAGTGGCAAACGTTTGTGTTTATTTTGAAAAATGATGTGTTATATGATACAATTTCTCTTGATGTCTTGATAGAAAAGATAGAAAGTCATGAGCTTGAATTGCAAAAGCAGAACAAGATGAGCAGCTCTTCACATCAACAGAATGTCAGTCTCTACTACAAAGGTAATTTACCTTCGGTGAAAGTTGGAGAAACACCAAAGACAGCATTCAGTGGTGAGAGGACAAAAGAACCTCAGAAAAGCTCATCAAGTTATGATCCGGGTTATCATTCATATTCGTCAAAAGCTAATTCTGAAGAATCAGAAGAGATATTGTGCAACATTGCTCTTAAACTGAAGAATTCTCCTGTTATGAGCATCAATGCAGCTAAGCAGCAAATGAGCTTCCTTGCATCTGTTCTGGAATCGTATGAAGGTCTAGTTGCAGGTAGAATTGGTAACTCAGAGTTGACCAAAGAAGACTACGACCAGATTGATCCAGAAGAGATGGAACTCATAGCCATTCAATGGTGTTTAGCAAGTTGCATCCGCAGAGCTCAAAGATACATGGAGATTACTGGGAAACAGTCACTCGGTAAACCATCAACAAATCTTGGATTTGATAAATCCAAAGTGACCTGTTTCAAGTGTAAACAAAAAGGTCATTTCAAGAGAGAATGCAACAATTCTACGGTTGGTGGAAATGAACATCCGTTCAATGATGATTATTACCCAAAGGCAATCTACCACAGAAGTAAAGAAGAGCCGAAAATGATCGAAGATAAACCCAGAGAGAAATCTAGAGCTTGTGCTGTAATCCATGATGATGAAGGATATGATTGGAGTCAAATTCTTCCAGAAGAAGATCGTGTTGATATTGGAAGTACAGCTCATGGGAGAAAACCATCAAAGAGCAATCATTATGTTTTTCTTGCTGAAATAAAAGAAGAAAACAAAGAAGAAAATGTTGTTGCTGAGACCAAAGAGAAAACCAGAGAAGAGATTCTGGAAGAAAAAAACATACAGAGAAATAAGCATGGCTTGGAATAGAATTAACGAAATGCAAGAAGAATATGAAGATGCTGTCAGCTACAAAAGATGGGATAAAAAGCAAGAGTGCTATGTCAACAGATATGGTGAACCTATTGTTCCCAAGAAGGACATAATTTATGATGATGTTCTTCTAGTAATTCCTCGAGCCGGAGAATATTATTCAAATGCTGTGAAAGATAAATCATATGAGAAAAAGCTTAGAAAAATCATAAGGGATGTTATGACTTCAAGCTTGAGGAAGAGGGATGAAGAGAGAATGAAAAAGAATGTTGAGTATATGGTTGAAGAGTTGAAGAAAGTTGCTGAGGAAGTAAAAGTTGAAGTTGTTAAAGAGGAAGATGTGAAGGTTGCCGAGAAAGAAAAGATTGAAGAAAAAGTTGAAGTGAATAAAGAGGTTGAGAAAGCTGTTACTGAAAAACAGCAAGTTGAAGAAGAAGTGAAGAATGAGAATTTAGTTGTTGGTGATGTTGGTAATGAAGTTGGTGTTGAGGAAAAGAAAGAAGATGCTGATCAAACAGTTGCAGCAAACACCGAGGTGTCAATCACTAAGGTAAATTCTGATTCTGAAATATCAAAGACTGTTGAACAGTGCAAGAAATGCATGGAACCATGTAGTGCTTGTACTGAAAAAGATGAAAAGTTCAGAACAAGAGATCTTGAATTTACCAAAATAGAAGAAGTTTTCAAAAATAAATACAAAGAAATGTTTGAAAATGAAACAGTTTTGAAATATAATGAGGAAAAACTTTTGGAAAAATGTAAAAAGTTAGAAAAAGAAAATAAAGTTTTGAAAGAAAATGTTTTGAAAAAGACAGAAGAATGTGATCAAAAAGAAAATGTTTTTAAAGAAATGAAAAAGGAATATGATTCAATAAAATTGGCTTATCACATTACAAAAGAGTCATATGAAAAGGTAAAGAGTGAAATGAAATTTGCTCAATCAAGAATGAATTACTATTCTGAAACAATTAATGAGCTTAAGCGAAATTATGAAATAAAGCAACAAGTTGTTAATTCTTACATTGAGGATGTTGCTAAGCTAAAGCGTCAGATTGCTGATTTAGAACAGGATAACAACAAGTTAAAAAGTTATCACGTGTCGTCATATGTGCTTGAAAGAATTTTCAACATAAAACCTGATGGAAAAGATTCTGAGCAAAACAAGAAAGGTATTGGCTCAGAGTTTCATCAAGTTCCACCACCTGAAAAGTTTGCATTTTATGATGATGAAAAGGTCGAAAAAGCTTTCAACATGGTAGATCAATTGCCAGATAATATTGACGTAACCTATTCCAAATCTGATGATTCTAGTGATTCAGAGGTGGTAGGTAAGGTCGTTGAGAGTGTTTTGAAAGAAGAGTCGGTTGAAACAGGTAAATCTGAATCACAGGATGAAAATGAAGGTAATTTTCATGATGGATATCTGAAAAACTCAAAATCCGAGAAAAATTTGAATGAAGATTCAAAAGGATTGGTGTATACCATGATTGGATCGGACAAATTATTCTTAGATGTTGTATTCCCGATTCAGAATGTGATTTCAGAAAAGGTTGATAAAGTTTTCAAGATGGTTGAGATTGAAAAATCTGAAATTTCAAAGTTTGCTGGAAAGTATCACAAAACTTTTTATAACAAACCTGGTTACAAGAAGAAAAACATGAAGGCTGGGTTGGGTTATAAAAAGAAACAAAGTCAACATAAAAATGAAACGACAAATTATCAGACAAAGATGAATTTTGTTCACGGAACAAGTTCAGAAGAAGAGAAAGAACTTCAATTTAGGCGTCAGTCTAATGAAGAGTTCTATGCTCAAAAGAAAAAGCGACAAACACAGGTCAAAGATGTGTCCAAGAGAACATGTTTCACATGTGATCAAACAGGACATCTTGCACGCAAGTGTCCAAATCTGAAACCTGTTGATGTTGACAAAAAGAAGTCTGATGATGTTGAGAAACATAAATCTGAGGATGTGAAACAAAGGTCAATCAGATTTGATTCAAAACAAACTTGGAGGTACAACACAAACAAGTTTGCTTCGAACCAAAATTGGAGATCAAACCCGAATAGGTTCGATTCAAGACAGACCTAGAATTTTCACACACCCAGATTAAGAACAACACAAAGTTGGAAAACAACTGTTGACACAACAAAACCAAACGGAGTTTTGGAAACCAAATGTTGTTCAAAATCAAAATGTTCGAAAAGAGTCATATTTTTACAAACGAGGTACTCCTAAAGGTCAAACATGGAGTGCTAAGAAACAAATGACTTTGGTAAAAAATGAAAAAGTTGAAGTCAAAGTTGAAAAAGTCTTTGATGACAAAGATTTTCCAAAATTGAATGATGCATATTGTGTTGAAATGCCTAAGGTCAAACAGACCTGGGCTAAATTGTTCAAGTGACTGAATAGTTGAATGTGCAGGTACTCAAGACAACTGAAGATTGTGAATATGGAAATAGGAGTAGCCTGGCACAAGAAGAGGAGGCTGCTGAATCCTGGTTTGGTTGAAACAGGGAGTTGGTTTGTTTTCTGTACATAAATAAACAAAATTTCAAAAACCCTAAAAATTGAAAAATTTAAAAACAAAAAATATGTTTTTATTTTGTCAAAATTTTGAAAAATCAAAAATATGTTTGCTTTTAAATTTGTCAAAAATTCAAAAATATATGTTGATTGAATATGCCGAAACCCTCACGGCAGAACAAACATGATTAATTTCACAAGATTGAAAAACGGTTTTCAAACTGTAAAAAAATCAATGTGTTGTAAATCATGGGGGTAATTTATTGCTTTTCATGCAATTTGGTACACATTAGCAGAAAATGGATGGCGAGACAAAGCTATCATTGTCGGGTTGTCAAATTTTCTTTTAAATGATTTTGCATTTTAAGGGGAGTATTATTGTCAGAAAATCCAAAAACATTTGAAAATTTGAAAAAGTCAAAAACATGATAAAATTCAAAATTGAGTTTTTGTGTAAAAAGAGGAAATGATAGTACATCAGTAGACAGTTACAGTATGCTAAAGAAATGTAGTGATTATATAGCGTTAAACAGTCTCACTGATGATATGCCGATATGTTTTTATACATTTAGTAAACTTTTTCGGGATATAAACTTAAATTCAAACTTTCTTGTTTCGTGGGGAACACTACTTGGATATATAGGTAACCCCTGAAATCTTGTTTGAAGGACCCCTCTTTCTGAGATACTAGGTCTTTATGCTTAGTGATATCTGGGGTATTATCCCGGGACTTCTGATTTTGCGGAAGCAATGGCCTAGTCCCTGTATAATACTTTCTGCTTGCTTGAAATATAGCATCGCCCTCAGCATAAAAAATGATGAAACATTGAAAAATGCTAATCATGTGCTGTTGAAGAAAAGATTCTCTAAAGGGAACACACCAAAAGCCGAAGCCGTCATCTCTCTGCTGAACGGAAGTTCTGACCTGAGCTCTCACGGTCCTCGCAATTTAACCCTTTACAGATATCATCTAGGTATACTCACCTGTAAGACTGAATATTGGGATCTGGATACGGGAGTATATTCAAGAGGTGGGACACATGATTGAGTTTAAGTTCTTAAAACACCTAATTCGTATCCTGAAACAGTTGAAATTTGTGTGAAAATTTAAGTGGATCAGTATATCGACAATCTAAGTGAATTGTTTAATTCTGAATGTGTAACTAAGCTCAACGGTACTAGTGACTTGTCAAAAACTGATATGATCCTCTGACGCAAACTCAAACAAAAATATTGTCTGTAAATATGTTTGTAAATATTTCTTTTATGCTTTATGTTTCAAAAATATACAAAAAGATTTTTGATTCTACTTTATTTTCGACAACCGATGTCTGAAATGCTGAGTGTCAAAATCTAAGTATGCTAATTGTGTTTCTGAAAATAAAACAAGTTCATTAATTTGAAACTTGAAATTGTTAAAATCTAAAAAAAAAAAAAAAACCAGTTTGTGATATCTCCAAGGTCATTAAATTGGACTTGGATGATTAACTGTGGGGGATTTGGATGCTTATATTGTTAAAATTTATGAAAAAGAGCTAGTTTCCGATCCTGAAACTGCCAAATCCATGAAATTTGTTAAATTGTGTTGATTTAGAAAGTTTAAAAAAGCCAGGTCACGATTCCTGGATACTTGAATGTTTAAAATGTTGTTACTTATAAATGTATGAGTGATTGCAGATATTGTACCAGACTACGATCCCGACAGCTGAGTCTAAGGGGGAGTTTGAAGACGAGCTCAAAGCAAAGAGGAGCTTGTAACCGGAAAGCAAGGTGTCGATCCCTAAAAGCACGGAAGCTTAACGAAATGGGGAGCCTGAAGAATCTGTTAATGTTAGAGCTAGAGACAGATCCTGATATAACATTCAAAGATAGAAGCTGATCGAAGAAGATAAAGATTGTTGGATGCTTACACTGTTAGACAATTTGGAAAGAGCATGAAGACTGATCAAGACTGAAGATGTGTCATGATAAAGATTAGACACTGAAGACTTCGTCAACATCCAAGGGGGAGTCTGTTAGTGCACTATGTCTGTTGACTTCGTCTTGTAACAAGTCATGTAATAGGATAGGATAACCAGAGCTCGAGTTGCTAGAAACTGATTTTTACGTGTTTAAAGGTAATTCCGCTTGAAACTGTCAAGGACAATTTCAAACGAAATTAACTAAGTTAATTTCGCTTGAAAGTGGCTTTGCCCATTTTAAACGGAATTAGCTCTAGTATATATAGGGGTGCTTGGTTTGTCATTTCATACGGAATTAGATCTTGTGATTCGGTAACGAAGTGCTGCCGAATTGTCTCCAGGTGCTGTAAGACTATTATATCAATACAAGAGACATTATAATTGAATCGAGCGTCCGTTTCATTGATTCCGCCTTTGATTCGGATCTAAAACTCTTCTGATCGACTCATTCAGGTCGCACAACGATCCTACAGATACTCTTGAAAGGTTGAAACCTACCATGATACGGAATTGAGTGTATTATTCTGAGCAAATCTCGAGGTCGAGATTTCTTTTAAGGGGGTGAGGATGTAACACCTCGTAAAAATCGTGTTCAATTATATGTTGACACGTGTCCCTAATCCTAATTAAGTCAAACATTGACTAGAATGGACTATTATTGCCAAACAATAAAAACTTTGAATATACAAGGACTAATAGTGTCAACAAGCTTAAACTAAGCCTCAGAGTGACCTTATATGGTTTTCGTATTCTTTTAATAAGCCACTTGTTGGATAAACGAAACCGTTTGCAATATAATTCAAAAGTTGTGCATCGAAGGGTTAAAAGTGTCAACATGTTAATTCTTACCTCTGAGTGACCTTTTAACGAACCGGGTGCTTCATAATACTCGTTCATACTCTCGGGAATGCCTATGATGGCCGTTTATGGATTTGATGCCGTTAAACGATAATACGCACAAGTTGCGAGTTAAAGGGGTTAAAAGCATCAACATGTGAATTCTCACCTCTGAGTGACCTTTTAACAAACTCGACACTTAACGGTGTTTGTTATATTTCCATGAACACCTAAAATATAACTTGAAGGGCCAAAAGTACTAAAAACAAAAGTTATTTCAAGTTATAAGGTGCATGGACTGAACTTGCCATTTTTAAAACTTAATTTGCTGAGACCACAGGGGGTCGCGCTGCGCGACACCCCCTCCCCATTTCAGTCGCGCGATGCGACGGCACGATCTGTGCAGATTGTTACTTCCAGCTGCAACTTTGTTCACCTTGTTCATCACACAAACCTCCATACTCACATAATTCAATACTAGGGACTCTTTAATGGTTTTTAAACCTAGTTTAAACATGTTACAATCCTATTATTTCTTGGAGAACACACATAACACTTGGCACAATCATAGTAACTCTTGAAAACTATATAAGGCCTTAGAATTTATTCAACACTTGCACCTTTCTTTCAATTCTCTCTAGCTTGAGTTTTCCTTAAGCTTTCTGGGATTCCTGATCATAAGGAAGCCTATTCTAGTTGAAAAGATTGCTAGGACCCTTTGTAAGTGTTCCTAGCCACTAGTTTATGTTTTAATGGCTTTTAAGCCAAAAGTCAAGCGTTATCGTAATAACGCTTTGACTTTTAGTAGGACCTTAAAAGGTCAAGCCATTGTTCACAACGAACATGGCTACGTGATCGTAATTAGGTAGGTGTTAATCCCTCAAAAAGGGCACCTCTTAAGAATCACGTTTGCTTGGTCAATTGACGAGTCAAAGTAATAACAATTTAAAAGTCAACGGGTCAGATTTTTAAAATAATTGTGATATGAGGTTAGAAGTGTTCTAAAATAAGTTTTATCACTTAAACAACTTGGTAATAATTATTAGAACATGTGTAAACATGTTCGGCTCGTGAATTCCCGTTTTAGGGTCGGTTCGCAACCGAAAGTCGCATAGTTTGACTTCTACGTTGACTTTTGGTTATAAACAGAATTAGACTAGTATGCTACTGATTTTAGGTTTCGTTATGATCGTAATATAATGTAGTATAATCGTATAAGGTTATATTACGCGATCGGACTAGGAATCTGAGTTTTATGCAAATTTCCGTATTTATGCCATACTTTGACCTTTATGCCCTTTTTAGCAAAAATAAAGTTTTAGACACAAATAAGCTTGCAATTGAATTATGTACTAATATGTTAACATGTTTAACATATTTTTATGTTTATAATCTGGTCATAAACTGAGTTTACGCATACAATCGTAAACTAGGCTTTTAAAAGGACTAAAATGCCCTTTTAAGTCTAAAATGAGTTTTAAACATTATTTTGTTATAAAACTCAATTACTTACTGATGTGATATTATTATTAGGATTATTTGGGATACTAAGTTAGATTGTAAACTGAGTTTAACTTCAGTTTCGTAAATATTGCCGATAAATGACGATAATGCCTTTATGGCACATAAAATGCGTTTTAAGCATAATATTCATACCAAACCTTTTGTTTTACTGATGTGTTATGACAAATAAAATATTTTAACTACTCAAAGCTGGTCATAACATCAGATTTCATAAATCTTCACATAAATCGTCATTTAACGACTTTAACGCCGTTTAGGCACATAGGATGGTTTTAAACCATAATTATGAACAAAGATTTGTTACCTACTGATTTTATAAATCATTTTAAATATTTTTATAGTAGGTATAAGTCATGAACTCAGAATCCCAAATAAATTCTCAAACTATGTGTGAAATGACCAAAATGCCCCTATGGTGCATAGTTTGGTCTTAACGTGTAAACCACACATATATTTGATATCCTACTGATATGATATCATAATTAAACCATTTCTACAGAATGTTTATGACGATAACATCAGTTTATTCGCAGGCTCCTTTTATAAATTGTAAAATTACCAAAATGCCCTTATACGGCATAGTTTGATTTTAAAACCTTAACGGGCATACAAGTTGATATCCTACTGATATTATAACTTGCTTAAAGTATATTGGCATATGGAACTTGTTCATGACTCATCTGGTTACCCGTTATCGCTTATACGCGTACGGTTAGACTTACGTAAATAGTTTACATAAGTTTACCGAAAAAGGGTTTAACCTTATCATTTTGACCTCAAAAATCCAGAATGTATTATGTTTACCCATATTATACAAGTCCTAGTACTTGTTGGGTTTAAACCACATTCTATTCGGTATACGCTTAATCTAGCGAACCTATTCCTAAGTATCGGGTTATGTCTAAAGGGACTACCTTTGACCCGTATACATTCTAACAGATAATAAATCTGTTCATTTCAGACTATAGTACCCCCAGATAATCGGACTTGAGTCAATATACTTAGACTTGCGGCTTTTTGCCAAATATAGTCTTGTTGATTGGAAGCTAACAATATGGTAAATACTCTTGACTTATTTTAGTGTAAACTTGGGATGGCAAATATGCCTCTTGAGGAGGTTATTACACAAGTAAGTCGCCTATGATTGCGCAAAAGTGTATGAATACGTTTTATTCCGTTTACTTGATAATTACTGTTATTGGGGGTTATTAATACCAGGTCCGGACAACCCAATGGGTTAATCAAGCATATAATCTCGTAACAAGAAAAATCCCAAGATATATTTAAAAGATCACCTACGGGTTATATATATGTATAAAACTCTTTTCGAAAAACTATTTTTCCAAATAGTCAGTTAATTGTATTTACCAGCTTTGGCTGACGTATTTTCAAAAGATTGAACAGCAGGTACCGAACCTCATAATAGGCTGGGAATACGGGTCGGCTAGAATGAAGGCTAAGGAATTTGCACTCCTGAAGCTTAAGGTCTTTGATGTCTAAAGCTCTGTTTATTTGGATCCAGCCTGTGGGCTTGTATCGAATGCTTGTAATACTTTTATACATTCAAGCTTTATTTTAATAATTTCAATCCAATACTTCCGCTGCATATTATTATATTATGATAATTGTTATCCATCCGTCACGTGTGTACCCATCCGGGCCCACCGGAATCGGGGTGTGACATAGACATAGATAAACACATGCGTAAATAATTATGTATACATCATACACCAACACATACATACACACACGTACACAATATCGTATACATACAAACATACACATACATAAAGACACACGTGTACACACATACATACATACATACATACATACATACATACATACATACATACATACATACATACACACACACACACTGACACATACACATATATGCACACACACTACACACATACATACATACACATACACAGGCATACATACAATAACACACACATACACATATACATATACACTAACACATAACAAATACACATACACATATCAATGAGAAGACGAGCGTTCACCACATTCAGATTGCTCATTTGATTGAATTGAATATCTTGTTATGTTTGATATTACATGCTTTTTTATGTTTAAGTATGTAGGTATTACGTTTTTTTTTTTTTTTAGTTTAAGTGTGTATGTCTTTTTAATTATATGATACCGGTACCCGATACCATTTGCTTATACCGTTGACGATGTTGCTATTCATTGTGTTTGATAAAATTGATACGGGTACCAGTACCCGATACTATTTGCTTATATCGTTGATGAGGGTAAAAACCGGTGAATACCGGTACCGAACCGATACCGAAAATGTCAAAAGTCGATACCGGTTCGGTACCGAAAATATACCCGGTTTGATAAATTTGATACCGGTACCCGATACCATTTGCTTATACCGTTGACGATGTTACTATTCATTGTGTTTGACTTTTAATATATAGAGAATGTAGTTTATTTAAAATAATATTTATGTAGTATTAATATATATAACCAAATAAAATTAACTTTAATTAAAAAACCTAATTCTTTATTACATATAAACGTAATCATATTAATAATAATGATAATTATATAAAAGACTATTCTTTTTTTTTGCTAAAAAACATTAATAAAATAAAACATAGTTAATTTGGCTTATAAGGACGACATGTCGTCTCTATATTGAATAATTTTTTTAAATTTAATTATATACTAATAAAGAATAAAAAAACATAACAAATTATTTTTACCTATAACGACGACATGTCGTCTCTATAGGTTAATTTGGCATATAGGTTCGACATGTCGTATTTACACATGAATATTTTTTTATATTAAATATTTATTAATAATGAACAAAAAGACAAAAGAAAATTATTTTTCTATATAAGGACGACATGTCATCTCTATTGGTTAGATTGTTTTTTTCAAAATTTTTATGGAATAGTGTGAAATTTTGCCCTCAAATGATTTTTTTTAACAGTCAAATATTTTAGAGACGAATGTTTAAATATATATTTTCTTTATTTTTTAGGCAAAAACAATAATAAATTTAATTAGGATTATAGGGATGACATGTCGTCTCTAAATATGAATATATAATTTTTTTTATTTTTAATTATCTATTAATCAAATCTAAAAAACCAAACAAAATTATTTTTCTCTAGGGATAACATGTCCTCTCTATAGGTTAGACTCGTTTTTTTTTCAAAAAAAAAAAAAAATTGTAATGGTGGGAATTTTTGACGCCTAAAGGAAAATATTTTAGACTACTCAAACTTTTTAGAAACGACATGTCGTCTCTATAAGTTAAACTTTATTTTTATTTTTTTAATTTTCATATATATATATATATATATATATATATATGTGTGTGTGTGTGTGTGTGTGTGTGTGTATATTGATCATTTATAAAATAAAATCAAAAGAACAATATTTAAAGACGACATGTCGTCTCTATAAGCTGAAACGTTTTTAAGGGTTTCAAATTAATCAAACTTAAAAGTAAAAAAAAAAAGCAAAAAGGAAATATTTTCAGCTTATAGAGAAGACTCGTCGTCCGTATAAGGTAACCTATCTTAAAAAGTACAAAATCCATATAGGGACCACATGTCGTCGATATAGGTTTTCTCTAAAAGAGAGTAAATTACAAGTTTGTCCTTTATGTTTACATCAAATTGCAGGCGCTGTCCTTTTTGCCAAAAGTTTACAGGCGGTGTTCTTAACCTTGCGAAATCTTGAACGTTTTGTCCTTTGGTCAAACCTAGTTAGAAATCTTAGTTAATTCTTGTCATGTGCAATGCACATGATGGTACAATGGTCTTTTTCCCTCTCAATCCTTTCCATTCCCCCATCTGTATCACATACGTATATGATACTTGGGAAACCCACATCAGGTGTTTTACTTGGGAAACCCACAACAGCATTTGTATCATCTTAACATCACAATCGCATGAAACCATATCGATGAGCATTAGGGAGGGGCGAATGATGTTATGGAACATAGGTTTGGATTGGTAATAGAGAGCAAATGAAATGTTGGAATAATGATGGTTAATGTAATAGTTGTTGAAATATGAAGTGGAAATTAAGGTACGGAAGCGGGTTGAGATGGACTTAAAGAGAGTGATTGGTTTAATAGGTAGGCGAATTAGGGTTTCGATTAAGAGCTCGTCGGTCAGTTTATCGAATAAGGATTGTGAAGTTGATTTAGCGGATTTGTGGTTTTTGATTGGAAAAGTGTGGAGCGTTGTGGTGGAGTCTGTCATAGTGCTGCTGCCGGAACCGGCGTGTTCGGCGGAATATCACCGGGAAATGAATTAGAATTTAAGATTGGGGTTAGGGGCCAAATTGAAGAAAGGGTAAGGTTGCTTGGAGACACTACACATGATCGCAGGTGGTGTTCAAATTGAAGAAAGGACAGCGTATGTGATACAGAGATGAATTGAGGGGTTGGAGAGGGTTATAAATCGGAGAATAGAAAGGGTTAAGAGGGAAAAAGACCACTGTACCCTAATATGCATTGCACATGACAAGAACTAACTGAGATTTCTAACCAGGTTTGGCCTAAAGGACTAAATGTACAAGATTTTGGAAGGTTAAGGACATCGTCTGTAAACTTTTGGCCAAAAGGACAGCGCCTGCAATTTGATGTAAACATAAAGGACAAAGCTTGTAATTTACTATTTAAAAAAATAAAAGAAAAACCTGTTTAAGACCTATAGAGACGACATGTCCCTCTATAGGTTTATCCTTAAGAAAATAAAAGAAAATTAAAATGGCTTATAAGGATGACATGTTGTCTTTACAAGTTATTTCCCCTATATATATTGATCATTAACAAAAGATAATAAAAAAATATATTTAAAATTATAGAGACGACATATATCGTCTCTATAACTTGATACATTTTTTATGGTTTATAATTCATTAAACTAGAGAATATAAAAAAAATACAAAAAAAAAATATATATTTTCACCCTATAGAGAGAACATGTCATCCATATAAGATAAGCTAACTCAAAAAGCACCAAACCCCTCTAGAAACAACATGTCGTCTCTATAGGGTAATCTATAGAGACGACTTATGTTCTAAAGAGGTCGTTCTTATAAGGGTTTTTTCTTGTAGTGAAACCGAAGAAAATGCATCCCAATAAGTTAGAATAAAAGATTATGCTGTAGTTATTTTTCTAAAAGTAACAAAAGATGGTGAAATTAAATATAAAATGAAGAGAGTAAATCAAATAAATAATGTTAATTTGAGAGCATTTTCCGCTGAGATTATACCATACGTTCTTCTAACCATCCATCTTTAAAAACCTACACAGCATATTATGTGGCCATTTCTTTTGTTGATAGAAAATTGCTAGTTTTAACATAAAGAGATAGAGAGAAGATTAAAACCTAGATAGATATATTTCCTTCCTGATCATCCAAGACGAGTTAGGCCATTGCAACAAGGAATGTCATGATGGTGGTGGTGGATGCACAATTCATTGAGCCATATACAGTTGATCTTGCGGTTCAAAAGAAATCTGGAGTGGCGAATTTAAGTGGAAATTTCACGATTATCGACGTCAAGGGAAACATGATGTTTAAGATCAAGGACACACTGTTCAGTTTTCATGATCGTCATATATTGTATGATGCAAACGACAAACCTGTTCTAACTTTCAAGAAAAAGGTCTTTCATATTTATTTATTTGAATGAATTTAGTTTTAATGATTCGGTTTAGACGAATAATCCTAGTTTGTTTTGGATATATGAGGTCTACACTTCATAACCCGGCTAAAGTGTGTTGTGGTCATGGTTGGGAAATGATTTGTCACGTAGGAACATGAATGGAAGGCTTTACCACCGTCTTCCCTAGCTAATCCACCATGGTTTGCATGGATTAAACAATGGCAACCATGGTTCTTCTTTCCATTTTCCAAGTAATCATTTTCTTTTTATTAAAGATAAATTAAAATAAATAAGGGGATAGTGATTTGTGTCATGACCACACACTTAGGGTAATGGTTTTGGATTGTGGATTACAGGTGGGTTACATGGCATTGACGTAAAGAATAATGGTGATCATGAGGGTTATGACCACACCCTATAGCCTAACCCATGTACAATTTTTTTTGAATAGCAGAAAAATTTATAAAAATATATAGCAAGAGCCAGCAAGTAGCTGTAAAATGCGAACAAGTGCACACTTACATGTTAATATTATGAGCAGACTTATTTAAGATATGATCCGTAAAACTATACACCCATGCATTTAACGAAATATTAAATGATTACTTTCCAAAAATTAGAGTATCTATAATATGCTTCCCGGAACTTTTTTTTTTCAAAAACAAAAATTGATTTTTAATAAGCCAAACTCTGAATTATTATCTGATAATAATCCATATGACAATTTGACCTATAGCATTTTTGTAACCAAGATCGATCACTCGCATAAACATCATAGATTTACACTTTAATTCTAATCGATTTCACTCACCTAGATGATTATGAGCTAAATAGGGAAACATACATGCTTTGTGAGCGAAATCAAGTGGAAACCAAATATAAATGGAGTGTAAAATTATGATGATTATGCTTGTGTGATTGCTCTTGACAACTAAATGAAAAATAAAAGCTCCACGATTATTATCTATCGGCCAATAAGTATTTTGAATCCAATTTCGCTATAGAAAATAATATTAATTGTTTGAAATATTGTAAACTTATGTATTACCCTCTCTCTTTCTCTATTACGATTAGCTTCGATCTATCCATGGGAGATGGCAAGCTTTTAAAGGAGAGAGCACAACAAATAAAGATTTACTTTTTAGTGTGAAGAAATCATCCGCACCTAAACATGAGACAGAATTAGATGTTTTCCTAGTTGAAAACAAAGAAGAGACCGAATGTGATTGTAAGGTTATCGGAGATTGGGATACAAAATCTTGCACAATCTATGCACAAGATGGTTCTACTGCTCTTGCTGAGGTAACATAAAAGTTTCATTATTGTCGACAATCTTTCCAATTTAATTTGTTACTTTACGCGGGAATGTATATTAGGCTTTATGGTAGTAACAAGTAAGAACTTTAATTGTTAATCATTGTTTGAGTTTCTCTAAAACGCAATAACAAACATAAATGGTAAAAGATTGATGCGGTTCATGTTTCTTACATTATACGACACTTGTGTTGGCTAGTTCATCACTAAATTGTGTATGCATAAGCAGGTGCATGATAAGCAAAATATTACGAACGTTGTGCAAGGAAAGGACACTTTTGGCATAACAGTCTACCCAGAGGTAGATTATGTTTTTATTGTTGCACTTGTGGTTATTCTTACTGAAATCAAAAGTTATGATGGTATTGGAAAGAACAAGAAGAGAAAGAAAAAGAAAGAAAAGAAGAGCAGTGACAGTAGTGATGAGGATAATAAAAAAGAAAACGCGAAGATTGATGAAGAAAGAAATAAACCTGAGGTGATAAAAGAACTAGAAGTAGAAAGTAGCGAGGAGGAAGACGAGGAAGAAGAATATGAGGAGGAAGACGACGAAGAAGAAAAAGAGGAGGATGAATATGAATATGAAGATGAAGACGAAGAACATGATATTTCTAATGAAGACGATAACAACGAAAGTTACGAGGGGGAACCAAAATTCGACGAGTATGATGACGATGACGGAGATGACAGTAGTTCTAGTGAAGATGAAAGTCCAAAGGCAATGTAAATACTGAAGGAAATTATTTGGTCAAACTTATATTATATGTAAAATGGTAACACATGTACATGTAAAGTGGTAACACATGTATAGATGGTCTAGTACTACATGATTGCTGAATGTGTTTAGAGAAGATAGAGGTGTCTTCTACCAGTTAAGGGCATCTCTTATATGAGCTTTAGATTATTTCAAGATGTAAACTAGGATTTTTTGTGTAATACAGACAAGCTAGAGTGCCTTTTTTTCTTCCAAATAAAGTAGGTGGTTGTTCTTAACAAACCTTTAATGTGACCCATAGTCGATGCATAAACGAAAAGGAGATAAACAAGATTCTGGGTTACAGATAGTGAATAATCAATGGTTGTTCCAGTGTTTGAGCTGGAATTAAGCTAGAGATATTATTTTCCACATACCTCTAAATGCGACCACAATCATTATCTCTTGCAAAAGAATTGTGTATTAAGGAGTTATGAACAAGAACATATGCAGAATGAATTCATATAACAAATCACAGTGGATTTGATATGAATCTTCATATTTTACAGATACCTATTGCCTCATTTATACATACGTAATAACAGTGGGTTAACAATTAATTGACATAGCCGTAAACACCATCCTAACTCTCATAGCCAACCATTAAAACTTAACTAAACTATCTATGACATAATAATTATACACGTTAATTGTCACATCATAAAAAACATTTGGATGTTTAGTTAACTAACTTAATACTTACCTTTAAACTAAACATACTTTAAGTTGGGATATATGGTTCTTTTGACTGCTTCATGCTTCAAATTTCTTCACTGCATCATGCTTCACACCAACATTCATCTTCTTCAACGCACCACCACTCCGTTCTCCATGTTCATCTTCATCATCATCTTCGTCTTCAAACGAAACCTTTCTCTTCTTGACCACCTTGTAGTACTACTCAAGAATTTCCAAATACTGTATATGTATTACTTTCATAATCTGTGCCTTATTCCAATCAAATTGTAAATCATTTGCTATGATTGGCCATAGGTTTTTGTTTGGTGCCCGTTTGTATCCTCCTTTCATTACAACGAGCATGTATAGATCAAATAACTCAACTTCCTTACCATTGTTTGTTTTGGGTGGAATAGGTCTTCAGTAGTGATTTTCATGAACTCCTTCCATTCTACCAAATGATATATTTACTACCAAACCTATCTTTGTACTTCAGGATAGCATCGTGTATTTGTAGCAAATGTAAGAAAGCCATACATTCATTGATAGACAATACACTTGAAGGAAAAGTAACCGCACCTTTGTTGTTTCATCAATCTTGGCCTCTTTAGTCGATGTGATACCGATAAGTTCAAAATAGGGAATGAAGATGCTTAGTTTCCTTCCTCGATTAATAAATAATCTTTATATGTTTTGGACTCATATGTGTTCACATTATCTTTCTTTCAACCTCACCGGATATGATTTCTTTAACGTTAACGTTACAAATTGTACCTTATCTTTAGATTTCATAATATGTTGTTTCATTAAATATTCAAAACTCAATATATTTTCAAGGAAGAAACATAGAATATGCATGGTATTCTTGTGTTTGTTCCTTCAATACTTATCTTAACATTACCAATTCATATCGTAAATAACACGTTCTTTTCATTCATTCTAGTCTATATGTTGAATTTCTTTTTGAATGATGTGAAAAAGTTACAATTACTTCTCATACGATTCTTCATAATTGGACTTACGTACCATATTTTTTCCCAAGAGTCCCCTTCCATTCCTACTATTAAAAACTCTGATTGCTTTCGTCCCTCCTTTTGATCTCCATCACATAGTAGTGTCTCATGTGGCCCCGTTTATTGCAGTAATAGCAACGGGTTATAGTCTACTTCCTCTTCCACTTTCTTTTTGCCCACTTAATCTAGTCCTTCTGCACATTTAACAAAGACCAGTGTTCGAAATTTTAGTCTAAAAATATTGATCCCATTTGGTCAGGTTTCTCTTGATCTGAAATCGAGTTTGGGTTTGAAACGGTCCTTTGTCCACCCCATATCCTTCTGAAATCGAACTTGCCTTCCATTTCTTTTGTGACCTTTAATCGATTTCTAGAACTTGTGTGTGGATCTGATGCCTATTGTTCACACACGTGATAGGTCCGATTTCAGTCTCGGTTCGGTAGATGATGATAAGACGGGTGATTCGAGAACCATAAACAAAAAATAGAAAGATAAGAACAAAGATTTGAACAAAAATATTTTGATTGATTTGGATAAAAGATTACAAGATAAACATCCACCCCGGGTGAGCTCCCCCGGGGTGGTGGCTCCCAAATGCACACCCTCCAAGTGAGGTGTAGTACTCTATATATAGCCCCTTGAGCCTTGTTCTCCAAACAAGCCGCCTCTTGCTTGGAAAACCACAAGACGCTAAAACGCCCGACTAAAATAATTAAAATATCATCCTATACAAAACGATAAATACGCTAAATAACGTCGGCGTAATTGATAACATCAATCTCTATTTTGACCCAACAATATTCCCCCGAGAATGATGCTATCAATTCTTCAAATGATCTTAAAAAATAAATCTGACGTCGTCTTCAAATCTTCATAAATCGGCTAAATACCCAAAATCTTCATTGTCGTTTTCCCCCGCAAATGTAGACCCTCCTATATCTTGTCAATCAAAGCACCGAATCTTATTAAAGATAAATTTGCAATAGGCATGTGATAGGGTTCAAAATTCAATGATAAAAGTTAAATAATTAGCTTCATCATGACGATCTTCAATTCTGTCAGATTGCATGTAGCTCCCGATCCACCGCTAAAGTCGCCAAATTCCTTTTCAACTTTCGTTCCAAAATATAACCAAAATCTCCAGAAAGAGACATAAAATCGTTGCCCCATAAAATTAATCTTGTACTCCTGGCCCAAAAATATATCATTAACTCTCCTGCTCAAAATTGCATCAAATATCTAGGCCTACAAATGAACTTCTAAGACCCGGCCCAGTCTTGTTTGCGACCCGAAAAGAAATGTATAATAAATCCACACTTGAAGCCCACCTAGCCACTAAGCCCCCAAATCGCCCAAATACAACCAGTCCCATACTTATATTCCAAAGCCCAACTCACTATTCCATTTTTAAGAAGTCCATCATACAAAACAGTCTTATTCCAAGAAAATAGGAAACTATAGCGGTTATCCAAATTTTAAAGTTTTAAACATTGTACCTTATGTGTAGGTGGGCCCCTTAAAAAATAATAATCTTTTTTTTTTGAACGGCAAAGGATTCTATGATTTATAGAAAAAACGGGCCAGCAAGGCTGTAAAACCCAACAAACAAAACAGGAAAACAGAAACAACGAAACACAACTAAACTATAACATCGCTAACATTGAAATCACACCATCTCTCCCAATTTATGTCCTTAAATTTCAACCTTTCCTTAAGCCAAAGAAACGAGTTTGCCTTGATATCCTCCACCGTTCGAATAATAGAAACATTTGTACCTTGAAATACTTTTTCATTGCGTGCTTTCCAAATGTGCCACATAGTGACCATGCATATCATACCAATTACTTTCTTCCAGCTCTTTGACCCAATGTATTTGTCTGCTACTTTTAGGGCCTCTTCACAATTATTAAAATCAATGTTTGCAGGCAATTTTAACCAAACCAAAATGGTCCACCAAATTCCTTTTGCAATCGGACAATTTGTCATAAAATGCTTCACATCTTCATGTTGTTCTCCACATCTAGCACATTCCATATCATGAATAGGCATCCCCCCTCTTTCCCAGCTCAACCTTGCCCGCCAACAAAAATAATTAATCTTTTGAGGCACCCAACGATTCCAGCAGCCCCACTGGTCCTCCTCCGCATCATTCGACATCTTCATAATTTGATCCCGCACATTTGCCACTTGTTGGATCGTCCTGTGACCCTAACGATTCAATCTGAAGAGTTCAACATCAAAATCAAAGGTGGAATCAGTGAATTTGACGTAATACAGCTTGATACTTTCTAATTATCTTCTCTTATTGATTTCCTGAGCTTTTACAATTCAAATAACAATCCGGCAGCACCTCGGCTCTGAAAACAATGTTCTAATTTCGTTTCAAATGAACTAGCCACAACCCTATTTATAGAGTTGGTAATTCCGTTTGAAAGTGGCATTGGCCATTTCAAGCGGAATTAAACTTGTTAATTTTGTTTGAAATGGTCAATGTCACCTTCAAACGAAATTACCTACTTTTACACAAACAAACCCTAATTTCTACCCTATTGTGTGCTAGTTAATCCTATCTAGACATAAGACTCGATAAAGACGAAGTTAACAGACACTTATGCACCAACACCACTACATACCTACCATCCGATTCGTGTCTCCATTTCCACACGTCTTCCCCGCCGCAAATTTCTACTCCTTCTAGCTCTTTAAATAAATCTGCAAAAGAGGCCCACTCAGCGGTGTTGTTCGGCCCGCGTAACCATTCCCACGCCCAACGAATTTCACTGCCCAGCCGAAAAACACAATCTTTCACAATGCTTCTTTGGTTTTTTGCAATTGCATACATGTCTGGAAATCTATCCTTCAACGGATCAATACCAACCCAGCTATCAGCCCAGAACACAACATGAATTCCTTCACCAACTTTCGCTACCAGGTTTGTCTTTAGGGGCATATTCAGATTAACAAACTCTTTCTCAATCGAAACAATATCTTTCCAGACCCCACAAACATTATTTTTAACCGGCACCGCTTGTACACTCCATGTGCTTCCATGAATAGATTTCACCACTTTGACCCAAAGCGACGTAGGGTTATCTTTAAACTTCCACCACCACTTGGCCACCAACGCTAAATTAGCACTTCGGATATCCCCAACCCCGAACCCACCATACTTTTTAGGAACAACCAACTTGTTACAAGCCACCCACCTAATTTTGCTTCTCCCATTATTTTTACCCCATATAAAGTCCCTTCTTATCGACTCCAAAGTATGGATAACCTTTTTAGGGGCAACAAATAAAGATAAGAAATAATTTGGCAAGGCTCCTAGGACCGCTTTCGCCAACACAACTCTACCCGCGAATGAAAGGCAATTAGCTTTCCAAGATGACAATTTAGATTGAAAACGGTCAATAATCGGCTTCCAACATTTCACTCTTTTCATATTAGCCCCTATTGAAACCCCGAGGAAAGTAAACGGAAAACTTCCCACTTTACAATTTATGTTATTCGCCATTTGATCCACCGCATCTTCCCCCACTCCAACCTCGAAAATCCTCGATTTAAACAAATTCACTTTCAATCCCGAGCATAGATAAAAACATCTAAGAATCCTATTCAGATTCTTTATGTTTTCTTCCGACCATTCCCCCACGAAAATTACGTCATCCGCGTAACATAGGTGCGATATCATTGGACCATTATTCGGCAATCTCACCCCCTTGAAAATCCCGTTATTTACAGCCCTTTGCATAATCACATCAAGCGCTTCAAGAGCCAAAACGAACAAGAAAGGCGACAGGGGATCCCCTTGTCTAAGCCCCATAGACGGTTTAAACTCCGAAGTTGGGGATCCATTCACCAAAATGGACGCCTTACAAGATTTAAGATAGGCCCCCAATCCATTTCCTCCAGACGAGAGGGAAACTCATAGCCTTTAAATTTGAGAGAATAAACTTCCTGTTTACCGAGTCGTACGCTTTTTCAAAATCAACTTTAAATAAAAAAAAACTTGTTTTTTGGCCGCCTTCGCCCAGGAGATAATCTCGCTTACAATGAGAGGTCCATCTAAAATAGACCTCCCTTTTTATAAACGCGGATTGAACCGGAGAAATAATATCCAAAATAACAACCTTCATTTGATTAGCCAAAATTTTTGCTATGACCTTATAAAGGACCCAAATTAACGAAATAGGCCTAAAGTCATTAACCGAATTAGGGTCACGCACCTTTGGGATTAACGCAATGAACGATGCATTACAACCATCCCCAATCTTTGGAGTAGAGTGGAAATGTTGAAGCATAGATACAAAAAAAGGCTCCAAGTCTGTCCATCCCTTCTTTATAAAATTAAACGTGAAACCATCCGGGCCGGGTGCCCGGTCACCACCACAGTCCCAAACAGCCCTTTTCACGTCCTCCTTAGTGAACATATTCACCAAACCAACCACTTGACTCTTCTGAAGTCTACAAAAGCCACGACTGTCCAAAGCCGGTCTTCTTCCCATTGGTTTAGTGAATCTTTTCTGGTAGGCTGAGAGAAATTCAGCTTTTATGACCATCGGGTTTGTCACCTGCACTCCCTGAATAACCAGCGAATTAATATGATTTTTGGCTTTCCGTCAATTAATATACCTGTGGAAAAATGTGGTGTTCTCGTCTCCGAGTTTTGCCCATCTTAACTTCGCTTTTTGCTTCAGATCATCCAACCTTCTTCTCTCAAATTTCCTGAATCGCCATTTATCACAGATTCTATTCTCCATTTCCTCCTTTGACAGTTGTCGAGTTTCAGCTACTTTCTCCAGCCGTTCCACATTAATTTGGGCGATTGCAAGATCCTTATTTTCGTTTTGTTTTACTTCTCTCCTCCAATTCTTTATGTTCACATTTAGATTCTTCAATAAATTTGCTACATTCCTGACCCCATCCTTCCCTTTTACATGAAGAGCAACCGTATTCTTGATAACTTCCCGTATCCCATCCAATTCAAGCCAGCTGTTGTAAAACCTGAAGGGAGTCGGACCAAAGTCGATCGCCGAGCAAGATAACACAAGCGGGCTATGATCTGATAAGAAACGCGGTAAAGTAACAAGTTTGGCCCAAGGCCATTTTCCATGAATTTATCACACACCAGAACCCGGTCGATCTTACTCAGACTTGACCCGTATTCCCCCATAAAGGTATATTTCGTACCCCCCCCATCTGATATTCCAATAAACCCGCTTGCGCTATAAACCCATTGAAAATCATGGCACTCGTGTAATCAAATCTAGACCATAATCTATCCTCCTCTTCCCGCACTTCATTAAAGTCCCCAGCTAAAAGCCACATCCCATCTAATTGATTTCTCACCTCCGCGAGTTTAACCCAAGAGTTTCTTTTACGCTCTCTATCATTCGGAACATAGACATTAGCAATGTTAAGCGTAATATCAATGCCAATTAACTTACCTAAAACAATGATGAACACTTCATATTTCGTGACTCTAAGGCAAATGAAGATTGCAGGGTTCGAAATTGAAATTAATCCCCCGGATCTTCCCCTGGCATCAACAGAAGCCATACCTAAATCCTCCATATCCCAGAACCTAGATACGAAATCAGCCTCTAACCCCGACATCTGCGATTCTTGAAGACATAAGAAATCCACCCTCTGCTCTCTAACTAATCGTCTAACCCAAACAGCCTTGTCATCCCCCCCAGCCCCTCGAATGTTAAGAGACATAAGATTCATGGATTCCGATCAACCCCCAATTCACCCTCTACCAACGATCTAATCTCTTTTGAAACTTCTGCACTCGCATACCCACAAGTTTGCCAACTGTAAGGGTTTCTTCTGTTTCACCATCAATCTTATAACGAGCCTGTTCTTTGTCTTCAACATTCGCCGTCTCATACTCTTCTCTAATCTCACCAATATCCAGGATCTGATCACGTATATTCGTCATCGCTTCTACTCCTCCAACCTCTACCACAAGAGACAAGGATTTGTTCCTTTTGTTCCTTCTGGAATCAGGGTGGAAAGGAGATTTGTTCCTACGATCCTTCCTTTTTCTATTACTGGTAGTCCAGATAATGTTATCAAGATTAAACGGGTCATTTGGGTCAAGGTTTAAATCAGGCCCTCTTTTACTTTTCTTGGACCTCATAGATTTGGGCTTATTCTGTTTTGGATATCCTACTTTATTTTTATATGTCTGGCCCACTGAAATGTTATCCCCATCTGTCTGAGTAGCAGAAAAAATCCCATTAATTGTGGGGGCCATCTCTTGAAGCACTGGAATGGGGTTAGAGATTTCAACCGTTGCATGGGAACTCACATTATTAACATTCCCAATACCATTATTACGTGCAAAAAGGCTCTCCCAATCCCCTCCGAAATCCGATACCCTAGGAGACCTTTGGTTTTCCTTTTCACCCATATCCATGCAGGACCCTTCCTTTGCCTCTTCCCGCCGGTGATCTATTCCGGGCATTTGAATTTTCGGCTCCTACTCCGAGTGATAATTATGTTCTCTTTATACGTGCATGAAGGAGCAATCTGCAATGGTAGGCACAACATTTATAACTGGAGACGAAACACCTCCAGCCGCGACATTTTCTGAGACAGGATCTCCGATCCCCACGATGTACCCATTCTCCCCATCTGCCAACGGGTTCTAACCATCCGACTTCTCATCTTCCCCTTGACTTTCCACCTGTTGCATACCCCCGGAGGAGTTCCCGTTACCGGAAACCTCCATCTATACGACCGAAGAAGATTTCAAGGGGGACGAGCAATACGGTTCACTACAAACCACAAAACCTTCCTGTTCCAAACAGTCCGGCATCCACTCCTCCTGCTCCTCCTCGACCCAAACTTTGAAGCTTCTATCTTTCCATTTCAAAGACACAGATTCATTGATCCTCTGAGACTCCCCAACAAGCACTCCAACCCTACAAACCGAAAGGTTTTGATCCTCTACCAGGCCCTTAGGAATATGCAAGACTTTCCTGAACTTTTCTCCAATCTGGAATAAAACATCCGAATCGAGCAAATGCAACAGGATTCCATAAAACTTAAGCCATACAACCGTTTCCAGGGAAAGACATTGACCTCTCCATACATCCAATTTAGTAAACCACGGACCCCAAACCTCACGGGACTCCAGAAATTTATCTGCCGACGCCTTGTCATCGAATGAAGTGAGGATCGACAACCCACCCAGATACTGAATACTCGAGAAAGGATTCTTGGCAATCCCGAGTAACTTATCGAAGTCCACCAAAGTTTCCAGATCAACGGTCCTACCCACCACTGCTACGTCAAACAACTCTTTGAAAGCAACCGTCCTACCCTTAAGAGATTGTGTTATATTGTTGAAGAATAATGGAATGATTCTTTAATCATTCAGTAAGACACGTGCAAGGCCCTAAAAAATTTTTGATGCAAATGATTAATCCATTATGAGATCATGGGGCCCAACATCTAATCAAAGCCCATGCAACAAACGTGTAACCCTAGCAGCATACATCAACCATTTTCAGCCGCCAACATCGGAATTCCAATGATTCCATCAACCTCCTCGTCAACATCCCTTAGCTGCCACTCAACTCGCTACAACTTATGTTACCACACAGCTCCATCATCATCCACCGTAAACCATCTCAAACCAAAACAGGCTCATCGATGTGCACACATGGCCATTTCCACCGTGCACCACCGATCTGAACTACTGAACAGAAACTCCGGTGACTATTTTCAGCTACCGAAATAAAACCAAACAACTCCAGCCCTCACTTGTAGAGTCCGGCGAGTAATAAGAACATGACAATCTCCAATATATAACAATCCACAATCATCATAAAACAAGCTCCATCGTTCTTCGAACTGCTGACATCAACAGCTTTGTCCGGCCATCGGAACCTTCATCAACAAGATACTCAACCGGCTCACCGTCGCCGAGACTGTGAAAACCATCTGTTTTGATTGACTATTGATGAAAGAAGAAATCTTCGCTGCAGTCCTCCGGCGTGATGAAGCCGAAACCCTTTGTGTCGTTGAACCACTTGATCGTTGCGATTTCCTAACGCCGTCATCAGCCAGTTTGTATTGAGAAGGTGTGGAAGAAAACCTAGAAATTTGATGAGAGAGAAAACCCATTCTCTTTCTTCTTTAAACAACCAAAAATGTTGAACACCATGAACAAACAAATACGCTGGAACAAGAAATAAATTCGCCAGATCTTAAAATTTCTTCAAAATATAGAACTACACTCCGTTTTACGTCTCCGGCGGTTTCCCAATAAAGACCCGTCCAAACCAAAACTGAAACGAGCCACCGAGGCTCTGATACCAAATGATAGGTCTGAAACGATCTGATTTCAGTCTCGGTTCGGTAAATGATGATGAGACGGGTGATTCGAGAACCATAAACAAACAATAGAAAGATAAGAACAAAGATTTGAACAAAAATATTTTGATTGATTTGGATAAAAGATTACAAGATAAACATCCACCCCGGGTGAGCTCCCCCGGGGTGGTGGCTCCCAAATGCACACCCTCCAAGTGAGGTGCAGTACTCCATATATAGCCCCTTGGCCTTTTTTCTAAGCAAGCCGCCTCTTGCTTGGAAAACCACAAAAGACGCTAAAACGCCCGACTAAAATAACTAAAATATCATCCTATACAAAACGATAAATACGCTAAATAACGTCGGCGTAATTGATAACATCAATCTCCATTTTGACCCAACAGTACGGGTTATGAACAAGAATACATGCACACTAAAGTTTTATAACAAATCAAATTAGATGTGATCTGAATCAATGTATTTTATATACACTTATTACACTAGCATCCTGATACGTGGTCGAAAACTGGTTATCGTTTGTGCTTAAGTTGACGTTTTTTACATAGCTTTTAATCTTGAATAGCCTACTTTTAATGGGATTCGTGTTTTACAGGTCTAAAAGAGTTTAAGGAGCTAATCGGGAGCTAAACGGAGCACCGGGACGTGAATCGGATCAACCGGGGATGTGAAATGAACAAAACCGGGTTAATCACGAAGATTGGATGTGTTTTGGGAATGTTAATGGATTTAAAATGAATATATCGGAAGATGACATGATAGAGGGCTGAATTACGAGTACGTGGGCGAAAACGGTGAGTAAAACGAAGCTATAACGAAGAAGTTATGAAGAAAACAGTTTCGGACGAAACAGGAAAAACTAGAGGTCGTCGAGGACGGGCTCCAGGCCGTCCGGGACGGGCTCTAGAAAGTCCCATCGTCACAAGGTGCCCGTAAACAGCCAAACAACCCGTCGGATGGATTTCAGAGATCTGGAGGCCGTCGCCTTGGTTTACTGAAACGCGAATTTTGCTACTTGGGTTGTTGGGAACGAGTTTAAACAGAATTTTTAGCATTCAAACGGGGGTTACATGTCCTTGGAGTAGAAATCTTCATCTTGGAGCCATAGAATAGGATCATCTTGATTGGGAATCATTCTACAACATTCACCACCATCCATCATTACCCGAATCCTTACCGAATTCATCAATCATCAATCCATCCATAACCCTAATCCTTCCATCATCATTCCTCCACCATCATCGTTCACCAAAGCCCTAATCATTCATCAATTCTCCATTGTTCAAGCTTCTATATGACTTCATTCAAGTTCCAAGCATCCGGTGATCAAGTTTCATCAACCATGAGCGGCTAATCACCTCGGTTTCACCCCGGTGTAGGTAGTTGTTTAATTTAGGGCTTTGAGTTGTTCTTGATTCAACTTTGTGACAATTTGTATTGATTTTTGAAACCTTTGACAATAGTTTACATTTGTTTCGTATTCGTAAATCGTCGAGCGATTATAAAGCTATGACTTTGCGAAATGGTTATGTGTAGTTATGCATTGTCTTGGTTAGGTTTTACTTGTGTTGATTACAAAGTGCATTCTTGTCCGTTTTTCGAAACGTCGATAGTTATTGGCACCTAAGTCACGGTACACTAAATCCGCTAATCGTATACAATTGAGTTGAATCTAAAACTTGTAGAAACCCTAGGTTGGTAATTACCCAAACCGGGTGTGAACCCTATTTCTAATTATTGTTTAGTAATCAAGTTTATTTGCAATCGTAATTGTTAGTTGTTAATCAATTAAATCAATTCCATTAGTTTAAATTCACATCTTTCAACAAAACAAAAATACAACAGTATCATAGCAAGCTTCATAATTGTGACACCTTTTTATAATTCAATCGAATCCACTCGCAAACCACATACTCTTCGTGGTTCGACCCCTTGCTACCACTAGCTATTTGTTAAAGGTAAATAGGGTTTATAAATTTTATCTTTGACCGGAGCGCGATAATCCGATCAAATTTTGGCGCCGTTGCCGGGGAGTGCTTGCACTTTGTGTTTGGATATTGTTTGAATTTACGTGATTAACTATTTAAATTGCATAGCTTCTCTTCTTGTACTTTGTCTTTTTCCTTGTTACGCGGGGTGTGTTACTTGTGCAGGTTACAGATAGTGTATGCATACGCGGAACTCTGGGAGGACTTCACCGTTGGTTTACAAACCGGAAATCGAAAGAGTAGCAAGAAGCAACTTAGCAAGCCGGTTAGAAGCAACTCTTGCTTCTAATCAAACTCCCCAAACACCACAATTCACAACAACCATTGGAACCGATTCAATGGCAAACTAAAACCTCAACCAAAACCAAAATCCGAACCAATTCCAATACCGAAGCAACTTCAATCCCGCCCAAAATGTTCAACCTATACCTCAAGAACAACCGGGTGGTAATAACAACTCTCGACCACCCACACCACCTTTCCGAAACTAAAATCCCAACAACACCCAAAGAACACCCCAACAACAAAACCTTCATCGACAAAATTCCTTACCCATTCACCTCGATGACCGGAATGTCAATTCCGACCGTAGAGGCAATCGAGATCGTGGCAATCCCGCGAATGAAGATCCGTTCTTTAATATAGATGATTTGAGAAACGCTATCCCTGATGATGAGCCGTTTAGTGTTCCCAGTTAACAATCGTCAGAACATGTGAGTGTTCATACGGAATATTCGGATGATGGGGGATATTACGATGATCGGGCTAATGATGATGAAGATTGGGGGTATGTGAATAGGGGTAATGTCTACAATGCTAGAGGTTTTGAAGATGATGAGCTTGGCTATCAAAACACCAACTTTATGGGGAACGATGATTACGGGTACGAGAATGCGAGAAATGACGGTTACGAAAACAACCGTCAACCACGAAACAACAACCAAAGGAACCGGAATGATTGGTTTTACAACAACAACAATGCTAATCCTAACCGGATTCCTTGTTTCGTGGGAGGAGGCAATCAAAGAGGTAATCAAGGTGGGAACCGAAGAGGTGATAGGGGAGGTGATAGAAGGGAAAATCAAAGGCCGGCGGATCAAGAGGTTAACGGTCCACAGCGTCGTCAAAAACCTCCATGGGGAGTGAATGACCGTTTTCGACCGGTGGTTACCGATAATGACTCTCCAATAGTTTGCGAAAGAAGGATGTTCGATTGTAAGCCCCACTACACCAACATACTTCCCCATTTCAATGGGAGATCTAATGACGAACCATACACCCAGCGGAGTTTTCGTCTATATGTAGCACAATCGGGGGGCATAATTTTGCGTTGGAGGAAGTAAAACTTCGATTATTCCAGTTTTCGCTAAAAGATAAGGCGAAACAATGATTTCTTACACTTCCAGTGAATAGTATTCGAACATGGGGTGAGATGCAACAAGTCTTCCTTGATGAGTATTACTCGATGGCAAAGACCGATGATGCTAGAGATGAAATTAGGTCTTTCCGGCAACTCTCAAGTGAACCATTGCATGATGCTTTCACAAGGTACAAGGAATTGATTCGGAAGTGCCCACATCATCAAATAGAGAAGTGGGAGTTGGTCAAATGCTTTGTGAGAGGATTATACGATGAGACATGGAATCGCCTTGAACTGACCAGCAATGGAACTCTATTAAGCAATCACGAGGATGACGATTGGGAGTTCCTAGAAAGGATGAGTAAGAGGTCAAAGGGGAAAGAATCGGCTGACCGAGCCAAAAAGCACCCTACCTCAAGGTCTTGGCCTGATCGTGATGCGAATTCCAAGGATCGGATTGACACGTTGGAGCGTGAGTTGGCCCGCATGAAGAAAAGAGAAGTGAATGCGGTGCAGTACGTCGTATGTGAAGAATGCGGAGATATCGGTCACCGGACCGAGAATTGTCAAGCCACTGTGGAGGTGAATCAAGTGTATGGGGACCGAAGGCAATATGATATGAACTCCAACACTTATCACCCCGGATTGAGAAACCATCCCAACTTCCGATATGGGAATGCCGCGAATCAAATGAACCCGAATTTTTAACCGGGTAACCAAAGCGGGTCATCATATCAAAATCGCCAAGGAAGTAACCAAGGGGGTTACCAAAGGAACTACAATCAAGGCGGTAATGGGAGTAGCAATTCAAACTCTCAAGGTGATGATTCATTAAACTCTAAACTTGATGCTATTATGAATGCTATCAACCATTCAAATCAAGAGATAAAGAAAGAGTTTGAGGTGCGAGACAAGTCGCATAAGGCATTGGAAAAGCAAGTGGGTCAACTTGCGGAAGAAATGGCCCAAATTCGTGGAAGTGGAGGAAGACTTCCAAGTGACACCGCAATGAACCCGAAGCATCAAAGCTCAAGCACGGGCAATGTCAGGAATGTACACATTAGCGCGGTAAGTCTTCTTCCGAATGATGAAATTTGTAGTGTTCAAAGCATTCCACCACCCCAATATGTTGATGGTGTAGTGGAAGATATAAGTGATGAGCCAGAAAGTGAAAATGAACAAGAAACGATTTCACAAAGTAAAATTGAAAATATAACTAAAAATTCTTTTTGTGAAAATTGTTTAAATCAACTTAACCTGAGTAATGCATCAAAAGTTGAGGAACGGTACCCACCGAAGGACGAGGGGTGGGAAAATTTTAAACAAGCAAAAATTAATTTACCGTTACTAGATGACATTAAAAAGGTTCCGGCTTATGTGGAATGTTTGAAAGAGTTGAGCATTGAAAAACGGCACAATAAATTACCCGAACCAATTGATTTGGTATCACATGTTAGTGCCGTTTTATCAAGTGCGCTCCCCCAAAAAGTTCAAGATCCAGGAGACCCTCTTATCCCAATTCAAATTGGAACATTTAAAATTGAGAGGGCGCTCCTAGATCTTGGAGCTTGTGTGAGCATCTTGCCCGGGAGCTTGTTTGACTAATATGATTTTGGTCCATTGAAAAAGTTTGATACTCACGTAGTATTGGCCGATCAGACTCCCACGCATCCACGGGGGATGGTGGAGGATGTGATTGTTAAGGTGGATGATTGCTACTACCCAGTTGACTTTTTGGTAGTAGACTATGCTGGGTGTATTGAGGACACCCAACCGATAGTCATATTGGGTAGACCGTTCCTTGCAACAGCTAATGCCATAATAAATTGTGCAACGGGAACGGTAAGCATGAAATTTGGGGACCGAGAATTAAATTTAAATGTTTTTCCAAAATTTACTAACCCACTCGGTGAGGATACGTGTCCCAAGAAGGACATGAATCCAAACAAAAAGGTATCTGCTATGGTTGGTAGGTTTGGAGAACCAAAGAAGAAATCGGTCAAGAAGAAGAAGGCGAAGAAGTCGTCTCAAGAAAAGAAGAAGGAAGAGGAAGTGAGGAAGTTTGGACCATTTGGAAACAAATGGTATGAATCACCGGTGGGTGCTTTCGAGGAGTTTGTAAGCGGCAAGCATGCCATTCGACCACCATGAGGTGGTAGGTCAAGTGTTGTTGTATATTTTATTTCGCATTTCGTTTTAGTTGTTATCCGTAGTTTAGTTAGTATTGTTGTTGTTGTATAATTTTGTTATTTCGTTTTATTAGTTAAATGAACGTTGTGGGTGTGTTCCCTATATAACCCTCACGAGACCTACTCGTCCTCCCGAGCTATCGGGAGGTTTAAAGGGCTTGCGTGCATATGCTAAATGCCGCCGTGATTCCTACGAAAGTGAGTTAGGATTGTTATTGTTGTAAATTATTTTTCCACAAAAATCAAGGTAATTTAACGCATGGTTTGGTAACACTTTCATAAAAATGGTAGAACTAACCACCTAACAAATTTCAATGGTTGTGAGAAGCATGCTTCTACACAAGGGTTAAGATTTGTAGGTACAACATGTTCGCGAGACAACCGTTTTTATGACGAGAAGAAGAAGATATGAGCATCTAGCGCCAAAAATCAGGTGCATGCGTTTCCTTTTACCTTGATTCTTAGATTAGTAATAAGTGGATTGTAAATTGTATTTTATTTTCCAGGGTGAAATTTTTGGGAGGTTAGCCGTGTCACATCCCTTGTGTGTTTTAAAACTCTAGTTCTTACACATTGAGGACAATGTGTACCTCAAGTGTGGGGATGGGGGAGTAGTAAAAGTTTTCGATTTTGACCCGTTCATTTAAACACTACACATTGAGGACAATGTTTACCTCAAGTGTGGGGATGGGGGAAAATTTCAAAAAAAAATTCAAAAATTTCTTGTTTCAAAAGCGATCTTAAAAGCACAAGTAACTAAGTCAACGAGGGATGGCACAACCCATTTGGTCTTTTGTCATGGTCAAGTTCAAAGTAATAGCATGACGGGTATTTAGCGGGTGGTTATTTGGGAATAATTCACCTAAGGAACTAGCATTTTATGCATATCACATACCATACCCTTATACGTGAGGTTTTGAGCCACTTTTATATCATAGATTTACATATACATGTTTCTTTGTTTGAGTGGACCATTAGTCGCGTATTGTAGAACTTGCAACTTTTGATACGTTCGAGACCATAGACCGAATACAAGCACGAGAATGATTAAGGCATTAGGTAAACCTTTTCCGTTTACACCATTTATATATCCTTACCCAAAAATTATCCCTTAGTAGCCAATTTTGAGCCTAACCCTTTCGTTTGACCACCCTTTAGCCCATAACCTTAAACCTTTTTATTTTTAACCCGTGTGATGGAAATTCGATTATAGGAGTCAAGTTTGTATAGTTGTTTGTTTGTTTGCATATAAAAAAAAGAGAGAGAAAAATCAGAAAATGTTATGAAAAAGACGAGAAAATTGTTGAGAAAAGAACAAAAATATGTGTTCTTAGTTGAGAAATAAAAGGCGAAAGTTTGTTGCCTTCTAGTTTGATATTGGTAGTTAGTTGTGCGTAGATTAGTTGTTTTGCAATAAAATCGAATTTACATCACCTTAGCCACTTTAAAATATCCTATCTCCTACCCTTAGCCTAGCCCCGTTACTACCCGTTCAAAGACCTTATGACTTGTGCTTGATATTCGTGTTCAGTAGTGGAGAATGATTGAGTTGCAAGCCTATGCGGGTACGTGTTCTAATCGGTTTTGAGCGATTAATTGATTGAAGTGCTAATACATTATACACATTAGCCAATTTATAAGCCGAGTGGAGAGAACATTGTGAGGGATGTGCATGACTTGTTAGTTTTACAGGCGGGTTAATCTTGGATAACCATTTCTTGTGATTAGTCACTTCACCGTTAAATATGTTGAAAATTGTAAAGAGTTTGAACTTTAGTATGACAATTGACCTTAACCTTCGTCTCGGGAATGGGGAGTGTATTCGTTCTTCGACCCACATGAAAGTGAAAAACAGATTTGCTTGAGGGCAAGCAAAAGACAAGTGTGGGGATGTGATACGTGGTCGAAAACTGGTTATCGTTTGTGCTTAAGTTGATGTTTTTTACATAGCTTTTAATCTTGAATAGCCTACTTTTAATGGGATTCATGTTTTACAGGTCTAAAAGAGTTTAAGGAGCTAATCGGGAGCTAAACGGAGCACCAGGACGTGAATCGGATCAACCGGGGATGTGAAATGAACAAAACCGGGTTAATCACGAAGATTGGATGTGTTTTGGCAATGTTAATGGATTTAAAATGAATATATCGGAAGAAGACAAGATAGAGGGCTGAATTACGAGTACGTGGGCGAAAACGGTGAGTAAAACGGAGCTATAACGAAGAAGTTATGAAGAAAACAGTTTCGGACGAAACAGGAAAAACTAGAGGTCGTCGGGGACGGGCTCCAGGCCGTCCGGGACGGGCTCTAGAAAATCCCGTCATCACAAGGTGCCCGTAAACAGCCAAACAACCTGTCGGATGGATTTCAGAGATCTGGAGGTCGTCGCCGACGGGCTCCAAGCCGTCGGCGACGGGCCTTGGTTTACTGAAACGCAAATTTGCTACTTGGGTTGTTGGGAACGAGTTTAAATGGAATTTTTAGCATTTAAACGGGGGTTACATGTCCTTGGAGTAGAAATTTTCATCTTGGAGTCGGAGAATAGGTTCATCTTGATTGGGAATCATTCTACAACATCAACCATCATCCATCATTACCCGAATCCTTACCGAATTCATCAATAATCAATCCATCCATAACCCTAATCCTTCCATCATCATTCCTCCACCATCATCGTTCACCAAAGCCCTAATCATTCATCAATTCTCCATTGTTCAAGCTTCGAAATGACTTCATTCAAGTTCCAAGCATCCGGTGATCAAGTTTCATCAACCATGAGCGGCTAATCACCTCGGTTTCACCCCGGTGTAGGTAGTTGTTTAATTTAGGGCTTTGAATTGTTCTTGATTCAACTTTGTGACAATTTGTATTGATTTTTGAAACCTTTGACAATATTTTACATTTGTTTCGTATTCGTAAATCGTCGAGCGATTATAAAGCTATGACTTTGCGAAATGGTTATGTGTAGTTATGCATTGTCTTGGTTAGCTTTTACTTGTGTTGATTACAAAGTGCATTCTTGTCTGTTTTTCGAAACGTCGATAGTTATTGGCACCTAAGTCACGGTACACTAAATCCACTAATCGTATACAATTGAGTTGAATCTAAAACTTGTAGAAACCCTAGGTTGGCAATTACCGAAACCGGGTGTGAACCCTATTTCTAATTATTGTTTAGTAATCAAGTTTATTTGCAATCGTAATTGTTCGTTGTTAATCAATTAAATCAATTCCATTAGTTTAAATTCACATCTTTCAACAAAACAAAAATACAACAATATCATAGCAAGCTTCATAATTGTGTCACCTTTTTATAATTCAATCGAATCCACTCACAAACCACATACTCTTCGTGGTTCGACCCCTTACTACCACTAGTTATTTGTTAAAGGTAAATAGGGTTGGGGATAGTGACTTTACAACCGGATTACCTCTAAGATGTGTGAAATCGACCTTGCAAAGCAAAGAAAAGAAAAAAATACCAAAGCCTAAGTAATCCGAGTTGGGGATAGCGACTCTACAGCCGGAATGCCTCTGGGTTAGGAAAAGCAACGTCTACGCTCATTAAAAAAAAGGAATGAAAAGAGAAGAAAAGTGAAAAAAAAAATTTGATTTTAAATTCTCTTGGTTTTGATATAAGACGGTTGGGAATTGATCCAGTGATCGTTCCTTTGTTCTATAAGCTTGAGGCGGGAGTAGGTAGACTGTAGATTCTAGCGTGAGACCCTAGGTAGACTGACCGCACTTAAATTAAATTCACATGATAAGGGTTTGAGATTGGACTTGGGTTTAAAGGGACAAGTATATTCGCAATCGCGACTAACGCAAGTTTTGGTTTTAATAAAATATACATATGCTTTTGACCCGAGTGATTTTTCATCTATGATTCCGTTGCATAATTCTTTTTCGGGGATGAAAAAAGGTTAAGTGTGGGGATATTTGATAAGTGGTTAAATACACATATTTGCCCCGTGTAAATTGTATAATTATTGTATAGGTTTTATTTGTTTTTATTTAGTTTTTAGTGTTTTATTACATTATTTTGTGTTGGACCAGGTCCTGGTGCAAATGGAACGAAAATGAGTAATAAAGAAATATCCAGCTAGTTGAGTAGAGTAGACCGCCAGTGACCGAATTAAAATTGCCGCTATTTCCCTTGATTGGACTGAGCCCGCTATCTCTGTTAGAGGCATATATATCATATATATAAAACATTGTTATGTTTATGAAAAAAGAAAGTCTAATCCATTCTAGTCATACATAATCAATAGTGGATGCAACAAAGGAATATTATTCCATATACAGCCTTGTACACACATGCATTAAATTGGGAGGAATCTCAGTGGGCAGTGAATTCCTTAATTCCATACATAGTTTGGGCCATGAAGAGCATGTTCAGTCCAACAAGATGTCTACGTGAATTTTTAGTGAGTTATTGGGCCATGTGAGCAACATTCATACATATTGATTTTTGGAGGATACGCGGCCCTATTATTATATTTTAAGGGACAAAATCAACAATGATTATTATTCTAGGAATATAAAAGACGGCAGAGGTGAGGATACCTAATTGTGGTGAGAACATCGAGCAACATCGAACAGAAGAGAAGCGGACGCACAAACATCTTGACGAAATTAATTGGAGCCACACGAACAGAAGATACGAAGAATTATTGGGGTTGAAGATCAAGAAGCTTGGAAGTTAAGGAATTACCGGGTTTTGTATTCGGTTTCTTTTATTTTCTAGTTTCTTTATTTTTTATGTCAATGAATTCAGATTTTAAACCTTGTTTATTTGTTTTCAAGACTATGTTCCTCGGCTAAACATTTAAGCCACCTAGACTTTATGAATGGATTGATATGAAGTATTTACCTTTTTCGTTATTTGCATGAATATTTTGGATTGATTGTGTTTAGTAAAGAGTTTGTTTTATTGATTTGATGCACATGCGTACTTTAACTTGGTTTATTATTGTCATTTGCTTCGTATGATTCTTAGTGACGGTCTATATCACAACATAGAGTCATATTAGGGTTTAGGATTTTGGTGAGTGTCTATATCACGTAAGAAATCTTAACTCTTTAGGGAGAAATTGCGCAATAACCCCTAGAAGTAATTGTTAGTAATTTGCTAGGTTTTAGTGTTCTGCTAGTCCTAATACCTGGAAAGTGAGGGGCTATTGGTAGGTCTTACCCGGTGAATTGCTTTAGATAGTCCTTGGAAAAGGTCGTGTCTTAGTTGACCTGTCGGTTTTATTAGTCTATCAAGTCAAGTTTAATAACTCAAACTACCCTAGATCTATGATTGGAAAAGAGTAGGTCAACATTAGGGTACTTACACAATAATTAGACAACTGGAAAGGCGTCTAATAACCGGTAGGTTTAACAGCCTAGGTAGTTCCACAGGTTTCTCCTTGAGAAGGGTCGAGGGGCTTAGTTGGTTCTTAATAGGTTTAGTACTTTAAGATCCCGGTTCCATAATTCATGCATTTAACTAAATCGGTAATTCTTTAAAAGTAATCCAGGATTCTTGTCTAGGTGGTCTCGCTCTCCATATAAGAAAAGCCCTTAGTCTTCATTCGTATTTAGTCTAGCTTTAGTTAATTTAGTAGTTTAATATAGATTTCCTTTGTTTTTTCGTAACCCCCCCCCCCCAAATCAACAGTTAGAGTCCGTGTCAGTCTAGGTCTAGATAGAGTCTAATTAGCGTAATCAGAGAGTCTCATGGGTTCTGTTAGGACCGGTTTGAATCCGAAACGATTGCGAAACGAACGTGAAACGTGCGGAATCCGTACACGAACGCGACCTAAACACACATGACGTAATTTAATCGTGATTCTATTAACAAATCTGATAACGTACAGCACCTGAATCACAAACGATAAACTTTCTCTCTCTAGCTTTCTCTCTCTAGCCTCTAGCTCTCCAAGATGTGAAAATGGCAAAAGTGCTAAACTAGAAGCCCTAGAGATCTATTTATAGGCCAAGGCATTTAATGAGGTTTCCCATTAATTACAGTTATGCCACCTTGCCTTTTTTACTAACTAATTCTAAAATAACAATGTAATTCTCGTTTTCTTCAGTTTTCACTACGGACTAGATTGACGGAGGCAATAGACAGATAAATGCACTAACAGACTCCCCCTTGGATATTGCTGTAGTCAATCTGTAGTCAAACTCGTAGTGACTTTTCTTTCTCTTTCTCTCTTTGAATCTTCTCGAACAGAATCCCGATGGATCTGTCTTCAGTTTCAGCTTTTCCTCTTTTCTTCATCAGGCTCCCCCTTTCGTCAAGCTTCCGTGCTTTGGGATCGACACCATGCTTTCCGTATACAAGCTCCCCCTTGCTTTGAGCTCATCTTCAGACTCCCCCTTAGACTCAGCTTCTGGGATCGTAGTCTGGACTATCTGCAATCACTCATATGTTTATAAGTAACAACATTTTAGACTATCCAGGAATCGTAACCTGGCAATTCCAACCAAATTCTCTAAACCACTCCCCCTATCAACAAACTGTATAGATTTAGCAGTATTAAAGAATCCAACTCCCTCACAGTTAATCATCCAAGTCCAAATTAATGACCTTGGAGATATCACAAACTGTTTTTGAAATTTTTAATTTTAATTCAAGTTTCAATTTAATGAACTTGTTTTATTTTCAGAAACACAATCAGCTTACTTAGATTTTGAAACTCAGCACTCAGACTTCAGTTGTCGAAAATAAAGCAGAAATCAAATTTTTTTTTTTATTTTCTGAAAATATAAAGCAGTAAAGAAATATGTACAAACATATTTACAGACAATATTTTTGTTTAAGTATGCGTCAGAGGATCATATCAGTTTTCGACAAGTCACAAGTACCGTTGAGCTTCATTTTCACATTACGCATTAAACAATTCACTTAGATTGTCGATATACTGATCCACTTAAATTTTCACACAAATTTCAACTCATTCAGGATACGAATTAGATGTTTTAAGAACTTAAACCTATTCATGTGTCCCACCTCTTGAATATACTCCCGTATCCAGAATCCCAATAATCAGTCTTACAGGTGAGAATACTACAATGATATCTGTATATAAATTAGGTATGCGAGGGCCGAGGGATCTCAGATCGATACTTCCATATACGCAGAGAGATATCAGCTTCGACTTTTCAGTATGTCCCCTTTAGAGGATCTTTTTGCTTACAACAGCAGCGACTATCAATTTAATTGTTTCAGCATGCTGAGGGTTTAATGCTATATTTCAAGCATTGCAGCAAGTATTAGCCAAGGACTAGGTCAGAACTACCGTTCAGCAGAAGTCCCGGAATAATACCCCAGACATCATAGAGTATAAAGACCTAGTATATCAGATTAAGAGACCTTTCAAACGAGATTTCAGGGGTTACCTATATATCCAAGTAGTGTTCCCCACGAAATAAGCAAGTTTGAATTTAGGTTTATATCCCGAAAAAGTTTACTAAATGTATAAAAACCTATCGACACATCCACGGTGAGATCATTTAACACATTTAAACTTTCCAATTCTTTAGCATACTGTAACTGTCTACTGATGTACTATCATTTCCTCTTTTTACGCAAAACTCAATTTTTGAATTTTATCATGTTTTTGACTTTTTCAAATTTTCAAATGTTTTTGTATTTTCTAACAATATTACTCCCCCTAAAATGCAAAATCATATAAAGAAAATTTGACAACCAATACTGATAGCTTTGTCTCGCCATCCATTTTCTGCTTCAAGTGTACTGATTTGCAGAAAATCTAACATACCCCCATGATTTACAACCCATTGATCTTAACAGTTTGAAAACCGTTTTTCAATCTGATGAAAGTAATCATGTTTGTTCAGCCGTGAGGGTTTCGGCATATTCAATTAAAACTCCCTTACAACAAACTATTTTCCCATAATGATTTCAAAACACTTAAGTTTGTTTTAATCAGAATGGTTTTTCCGGAAAAATTAGTTTGTTTACCCATCACATATGAGTTTGGGGTTATCTCATCACCTTGATCTCTTTTAACCATTTTGTAACCACTATCACTTGTAGAAAATCAAGTACAACTTAATGTCCCTGATTTACCACATATAAGTCGAAATATCACAGTTACCATCCTGTGAATTTCTCAAGAATGATGCCGATACCTGCTTCACTCTTACCAACCTGGAAGCTCCGGCAAGTCAGATTTTTCTATTTGAAAAGTTTCACCCAAGCCTGACTGTCCTTGGGTGTATTTTGAGCTTTTCTCTTTTCTTCATAAAACTCTTTCACTCCTTTTTCCTTACCATCAACCATCTTACTAAAAATATGTTTAACATTGCTATTAAACATTTTTCCAGCATCAACACCTTTTGATTTTGTGTTAGTGGCTTGTAATGGAGGAACTTTTTCATCATTCATCAAAAGAACAGTTTCTTCCTTCTTTACCTCAACTTGTGGCTCCTCTGATTTTGTGGAATCAGATTCATTGCCCGAACTTGGCTTATCTGACTTAGATGAGTCAGATTCATCGCCTGATGGTGGCTTGTCTGACTTTGAAACATCAGATTCATCGCCGACCATTTTCTTCTTTTCCTTTTTCTCTTTTGTCCTCAGATTTGTATCTGAAGAATTCGATTTATTTGGCTTTGCAGTCGAGTTAATCGATTCATCTGAACTTTTATTTGAACCAACCGGTGAATCCGAAGACAAAATCTTCTCCAAGTATTCTCTCGCCTTCTTCCTTTTCTTTCGTAGTCTATCTTTCTGCCCCTGTGAAAGTTTAACTTTCTTTTCTTGAATTATCTGATCCTGAACTTTAGGTTTTAGAACCTTCTGTTCATGGGGCTTGACTTTGACTGGCTTCTTTACCGTTCTTTGAGATTCAACCCTCAATCTACCCATCGATCTCTTTGGGCAATCTCTGGCAACATGACCTCTGATATGGCAATTATAGCATCTTCGTGTTTCAAAATTCCAATTCTGGCAATTAACAGCAATGTGTCCTCTAACACCACAGGTGTAGCACACTCTGTTATCGTACCATCCACTCTTGTCAGTCCAAATTTTCAGATCATAACATTGTTTGGCTTGGTTATAATCATTTCTCCTCTTCAATGCAGGATTTGTCTTTTGAGCACTGTGGTCAAACCTGCACCACTTATTACCAACATTTTGTGAGTTTTCATTTTTAAATTTTTGTGATTTTTGATAATGATTGGATGATTTATCTGATGAGCTTTTAATTTCAATTTTAGAATTTTTCAAATTTCTATCTTTTTGATTTTGTTCTGCATTCTTCTTAACAGGTTTTTGTTTAGAACATTCACCTGTTTCAGTAGATTGCAGAACAGTATTTTGAAAATTTTCTTGTAAATCTAAAGATATTTTTCTTTTCATTTCTTTTTCATCATCAGATATCTCATCACAATCTTCAACTTTGACATTTTCAATTTTGAAATTGATTGGTTTTGAACAAACATGTGATGAAGAAGTCACAAAACCTTTCAATTTTACTTCAAGCTCTTTGATTTTAGTCCGAGCTTTTTCAGCTTCTTTTTCAAGCTGAATGATTTTAGCAAGATGAGAATTGATTTTAATTTGTTTTTCAAGATTATCTTTACCAAAAACATCTCTCTCATCTTCTAAAATCTTTAACTGACTTTTGAAATCATTTTCAAATTTTAATTTTTCATTTTCAAACTCTTTTTCTTTTTCTTTCAAAATCTTGTTTTCTGATGTCAAACTGTTCAAATCACTAAGCAGTTTGACATTTTCAGACTTCAAATTTTCACAAATTCCCTGCAACATAAGAATCTGGTTATCATCGGTTTGCTTCTCATCTCTCAACTTCTCAACTTCTGATGTCAAACTTTCTGCATCCTTCAAAAGTTTGTCATTTTCAGCCTTAAAGTTGTCACATTTAGAGCACACTGATTCTGAACTTGAAGATCCAAGCTTCAAAGATTCTTCGTTCTTTGGAATATCCTTTGTTTCCATCTTATATGTTCCTGCACGAAAGAGTTTAACGAAATCAAAAGGATTCATACTTTCGTCAATATAACATTTCCTTTTAATATCATATTTCAAAATACTCTTTGTTTCAAGACACACACGAATTCTATTATCAATTTCAGTAATAATATCCAATTCCAATTTTTGTAAATTCTTTTCCATTTTGGTTAAAATTTCCTTCTTTTTCCTATTTTCATTACGAAACTCTCCATTAACCTCATTAAAGAGCTGTGTTGGATAAAGTTCTTGAAAAAAATCTTCCCTTTTTAGATCAACCAAGAATTTATCCCATTTAGCAGGTAATGCATTTGCCAATTTCGATATCTGTTCACCATTTGATATTCTAATATTCTTGTTTCTCAAACTGTCCATTAAATTTTTAAACCGTATTTCCAACTCATCCAACGTTTCATCCTTTCGACACATGAAATATTCAAATCTTTCAACTAAAACCTCCTTTTTCTCAGAAGAAGAACAACAAGTCCAATTGTTCATTCTTTCAAATTTAGTGTTTTCCAGTTCATCAAACATTTTGAATTCTTGGTATTTGTGCCGTGTAAATCACCTCGAATCACCTGCAAACAAACAAACAAACACAATTAGTTCAAACAATATTAAACAACTTGAAATAGACTGACACTTGGTTGCCGTGAAATGTTCTCGACACGAAATTTCACTTTTCAAGCGAAATCAATCAGTCAACATCTTTCAAGCGAAATCTAGGTTAAACAGACTTTCAAGCGAAATCCTGAATAAATCAGTTCTGAAGCGAAATCAAATGTTCTGTTCAAGCGAAATCCTAGACTGATGTCTTGAAGCGAAATCAATTATTATGTCTTGAAGCGAAATCAACTGTTATGTCTTGAAGCGAAATCAACTGTTCTGACTTGAAGCGAAATCAACTGTTCTGACTTGAAGCGAAATCAAACTAGTTTCTGTTGAAGCGAAATCTGATATCAGGTTCTATTTCAAGCGAAATTAACTATTTCGCTTCAAACAGTCAATGTTTTCAAGCGAAATCAAGACCAAAACATCTGGTTCAAGCGAAATCCAGCTGAAAGTTACGAACTTGGATACAAAAACTCAGATTTCTCCTAAACGGCTTGGAGTTTTGATCTGAAACTTGGTAGGATTGTTTAACAACTATTTTCGCACATCATACTAAAATATCAGCTGATTCGGACCAGTAAAACCCGTTCAATTTGACGAAAAACTGTGAAAAACGTGATAAATGTGAAAAATATGAAGAAATCAGTGAAATTCAGATCTGAATCTGCTGAAATCAGGTACGAATCAATGTGTTTGATCAAGCAATCGAGCTCCTAGCTCTGATACCACTTGTTAGGACCGGTTTGAATCCGAAACGATTGCGAAACGAACGTGAAACGTGCGGAATCCGTACACGAACGCGACCTAAACACACATGACGTAATTTAATCGTGATTCTATTAACAAATCTGATAACGTACAGCACCTGAATCACAAACGATAAACTTTCTCTCTCTAGCTTTCTCTCTCTAGCCTCTAGCTCTCCAAGATGTGAAAATGGCAAAAGTGCTAAACTAGAAGCCCTAGAGATCTATTTATAGGCCAAGGCATTTAATGAGGTTTCCCATTAATTACAGTTATGCCACCTTGCCTTTTTTACTAACTAATTCTAAAATAACAATGTAATTCTCGTTTTCTTCAGTTTTCACTACGGACTAGATTGACGGAGGCAATAGACAGATAAATGCACTAACAGGTTCGATACTCGGACTTACTTAGGCTATACTGCATTGACCGGTACACTTGCCGGCGGTGTGGTCTAGGTTTTAGAGAGTCTGTTTTTACAAATTTAAAACTTAGAGTGTCTAATTTAGGGTTAAAATTAGTTAGTTTAATTAGACCACTTTTAGCACATCAAGTTTTTGGCGCCGTTGCCGGGGACTCTTGGCGATTGCGTTTATTAGCTTTGATTAGACTTAACTGAAAACTCTGTGCTACTTGTATAGTTGTGTAATTTTTTTAGTTATTTTTTTATTATTCTCTCTACCTTGTTCTGCTCTTTCTACTCTCTTAATGGCAGGTGATCCTATTGACGTGGATGTCTCTGATGATGAGTCTTATCCTACCGAACCAATATGGGATTTGTCAGATGAGGAGAATGAGGAAAGTGAGGATGAGCTGTTTTGGGAGAGAGAATTTGCGGATGAGTTAGAGGGTTTGCCTGTAGATAAAGAAGTAGGTACGTTTGATCCGGAGGGTGACCTTGCATACTTAGAAGCTTTACTTGCAGGAAACCCAATGACGGACATCAAAAAAGAAGAAGTGGTGGTGGAAGAGGAAGACCACCACAGCTGGCCCGTGGTACTGATAACGAATGCGAGTAAAAATTTAAAACCACGGGAGGAGGCAATGAGAAGAACACCTGGGATCGTGATTCGGTGGCTACTGCCAGGTGAATTCAAATTTTGGTGTTTTAACCCGGTTAAATATTTAAAATTATTTTATAATTCCACCGTTAAATTTTTAAATGTTTATGAGAAACGGGTGAAATTAAATGGGTTAGACCGGGTTCAAGTCAAGGAAAAGCCTCCTGATTAAATTCAAGTGTGGGGAGGTTTTGTAGAGTTTGTATTTTGAGTCGTAGTTTTTTGTATATTGAGTCTTAGTTAGTAGTGTTTGAGTCAGTTTTTGTGTCGAGTCGGTACTGCTTTGGTTTTTGCTTGTTTTTGTTTATGCAGGTTTGAATATGTACCACCCGTACTCAATCTCCATTCGGGTGATTTTGGAGCTGCTTATCAAATTTCAGGCATTTTCCAAGTGTACTAGTCAGTGTCAAAGTCGATCGCGAACGAAATGCTATACGATCGAGCTGGATTGGACAAGAGTTTTGGAGCTTATGCGATAATTAACCAGCTAAGTCCTTTCCAATTATGCCCTTAGTATTTTTAATTCTTATTTATTTTAGTCTTTTGAGTCGGTTTCCATCCTACATTGAGGGCAATGTAGAGTTTAAGTGTGGGGATGGGAAACTATCGTTTAGTGTCTAGTTAGTGTGTCGTTTGAGTAAAAAAGTCAAAAAAATACAAAAAAATTTAAAATTTTTTAAAAATAAAAAAAAATTGAAAAATCTGGAAAATGTCTTTTAAATAAATAAGTTTGCAAAATTAATTCGGAAAATGATAGAAAAAATGAGTTTTTATTCGGGTTCAAATAATGATAATATAAGATTAATTAAGTTGAGCTTGTGTCTAGTTAGGGATATGTGAATAGGCCCGGGTTTGGTTTTAGGTCCCTTTGAGCTAATACACCTTAATTGTCGGTCTACTAGTGGGTTTTCGCCTGGGAAATATGGGATATTGAAACCGCCAATAAGAGTATAAAGAATACCGTTATGAGTTAAAACCGTTAGAGTTTGTGATCATGCAAAAATAGAAAAAAAAATGAGCTAGAAACTGAATGAAAGTAGCGCAGTTCTATGTAGTCTGGGTTGGGGATAGTGACTTTACAACCGGATTACCTCTAGGATGTGTGAAATCGACCTTGCAAAGCAAAGAAAAGAAAAAAATACCGAAGCCTAAGTAATCCGAGTTGGGGATAGCGACTCTACAGTCGGAATGCCTCTGGGTTAGGAAAAGCAACGTCTACGCTCATTAAAAAAAAGGAATGAAAAGAGAAGAAAAGTGAAAAAAAAAATTTGATTTTAAATTCTCTTGGTTTTGATATAAGACGGTTGGGAATTGATCCAGTGATCGTTCCTTTTGTTCTATAAGCTTGAGGCGGGAGTAGGTAGACTGTAGATTCTAGCGTGAGACCCTAGGTAGACTGACCGCACTTAAATTAAATTCACATGATAAGGGTTTGAGATTGGACTTGGGTTTAAAGGGACAAGTATATTCGCAATCGCGACTAACGCAAGTTTTGGTTTTAATAAAATATACATATGCTTTTGACCCGAGTGATTTTTCATCTATGATTCCGTTGCATAATTCTTTTTCGGGGACGAAAAAATGTTAAGTGTGGGGATATTTGATAAGTGGTTAAATACACATATTTGACCCGTGTAAATTGTATAATTATTGTATAGGTTTTATTTGTTTTTATTTAGTTTTTAGTGTTTTATTATATTATTTTGTGTTGGACCAGGTCCTGGTGCAAATGGAACGAAAATGAGTAATAAAGAAATATCCAGCTAGTTGAGTAGAGTAGACCGCCAGTGACCGAATTAAAATTGCCGCTATTTCCCTTGATTGGACTGAGCCCGCTATCTCTGTTAGAGGCATATATATCATACATATATAAAACATTGTTATGTTTATGAAAAAAGAAAGTCTAATCCATTCTAGTCATACATAATCAATAGTGGATGCAACAAAGGAATATTATTCCATATACAGCCTTGTACGCACATGCATTAAATTGGGAGGAATCTCAGTGGGCATTGAATTCCTTAATTCCATACATAGTTTGGGCCATGAAGAGCATGTTCAGTCCAACAAGATGTCTACGTGAATTTTTAGTGAGTTATTGGGCCATGTGAGCAACATTCATACATATTGATTTTTGGAGGATACGCGGCCCTATTATTATATTTTAAGGGACAAAATCAACAATGATTATTATTCTAGGAATATAAAAGACGGCAGAGGTGAGGATACCTAATTGTGGTGAGAACATCGAGCAACATCGAACAGAAGAGAAGCGGACGCACAAACATCTTGACGAAATTAATTGGAGCCGCACGAACAGAAGATACGAAGAATTATTGGGGTTGAAGATCAAGAAGCTTGGAAGTTAAGGAATTACTGGGTTTTGTATTCGGTTTCTTTTATTTTCTAGTTTCTTTATTTTTTATGTCAATGAATTCAGATTTTAAACCTTGTTTATTTGTTTTCAAGACTATGTTCCTCGGCTAAACATTTAAGCCACCTAGACTTTATGAATGGATTGATATGAAGTATTTACCTTTTTCGTTATTTGCATGAATATTATGGATTGATTGTGTTTAGTAAAGAGTTTGTTTTATTGATTTGATGCACATGCGTACTTTAACTTGGTTTATTATTGTCATTTGCTTCGTATGATTCTTAGTGACGGTCTATATCACAACATAGAGTCATATTAGGGTTTAGGATTTTGGTAAGTGTCTATATCACGTAAGAAATCTTAACTCTTTAGGGAGAAATTGCGCAATAACCCCTAGAAGTAATTGTTAGTAATTTGCTAGGTTTTAGTGTTCTGCTAGTCTTAATACCTGGAAAGTGAGGGGCTATTGGTAGGTCTTACCCGGTGAATTGCTTTAGATAGTCCTTGGAAAAGGTCGTGTCTTAGTTGACCTGTCGGTTTTATTAGTCTATCAAGTCAAGTTTAATAACTCAAACTACCCTAGATCTATGATTGGAAAAGAGTAGGTCAACATTAGGGTACTTACACAATAATTAGACAACTGGAAAGGCGTCTAATAACCGGTAGGTTTAACAGCCTAGGTAGTTCCACAGGTTTCTCCTTGAGAAGGGTCGAGGGGCTTAGTTGGTTCTTAATAGGTTTAGTACTTTAAGATCCCGGTTCCATAATTCATGCATTTAACTTAATCGGTAATTCTTTAAAAGTAATCCAGGATTCTTGTCTTGGTGGTCTCGCTCTTCGTATAAGAAAAGCCCTTAGTCTTCATTCGTATTTAGTCTAGCTTTAGTTAATTTAGTAGTTTAATATAGATTTTCTTAGTTTTTCCGTAACCCCCCCCCCCCCCCAAATCAACAGTTAGAGTCCGTGTCAGTCTAGGTCTAGATAGATTCTAATTAGCGTAATCAGAGAGTCTCATGGGTTCGATACTCGGACTTACTTAGGCTATACTGCATTGACCGGTACACTTGCCGGCGGTGTGGTCTAGGTTTTAGAGAGTCTGTTTTTATAAATTTAAAACTTAGTGTGTCTAATTTAGGGTTAAAATTAGTTAGTTTAATTAGACCACTTTTAGCACATCATTTGGATTAGTATAAATAGGTTCATGTGTTCAATTGTAATAATCACATTCGGTCAATTTCAATTCAAGTTCTTCTTAGGTTCATTCTTGTTTTCATTATTATCATTATCAATTATGAAGATCGGGTCAACAGTGGTATCAGAGCCTCAAGTTATTGATATTGATTCACTGGAATAGCAATTCACAGGCACAAGGAAATCATAGGAGGCAAATTCGCACACCTGGGATTTCGGTTGTGCGTGGGATTATACACCGCGCGTGGGTGTGGTTTGTACGCCCGATGGTTGGCTTCTATTCTATCGAACATGCTTGATCGGTCTCCATTTTTGTAGGTCCGATCAGATTCCTCCATGTACATATCCCACTCGTCGTGGGCGATATGGTGGGGACCAAGACAGTCCTGAATGGGAGTTCCTCTTCGCATGTGCTCGTACTTCGTTTTGTCATGTCTTCTTGTGTTGGACATTATGTTGCGCGTGGTGCTAACATCATAGTAAGACTCATCATTTTGGTGTTGGTTTCCCCCTATCTGCACGCGATCGCGTGGCGGTGAGGTGTAATCCAGGATTCTTGGACTTGGTTTCACCAATGGGGTCTGTTGTGTGGTAGTCGGTGCTTGTGCGCCCAGTTTTGCGTATACCACATTTAGTGCAGCCTGAGACTTCATGAACCAGAAGACGGTAGTCTCCCCCTCTGGAAATAACGAAGCGATTTGAGCAGAGGGGCCCATATGTTGCGTCGTGGGTGTAGTGTGATGGTTGGCTCGCGCAGCACCACCGTTGGCGTGTGTGATCCCACCTTTAGCAAAGTTCCCCTCGATGTACCCGTGAACATGTGGGGTTTGGATGTGCACGTTGTTCGCACCCCATAATATGCTGAGAGATTGAATCGAAATCTGGGAAAGGAATATCCTTATCAGCTTGTGGGTGATCAGAGAGGAAAGAAAAAGAGGATTAGTTGTAGAAAAAATCGGTGGGCGCCAATCAAGAAACACCAAGTCTATACCAACGGGTTTATCCTTGTGGGAATGGTCTCGCCAAGAATGGTTAATCCCAAATCTTTCCTCGATGATGTTCTGAGTATGATCTGCTAAACAAAACACCATGACTTACGTGAACATGAGTAGCAAACAAATGAAGATATATATGGAAATTTTTGTAACAATCTTAATGACAAGAGTTCATGCACATTATTCAACTATTGGTGATTTCATGAAAATTATTAGAAGATGCAAGTGAAGAAGCATGAGAAGATCAACTGAAATGAAGAAGTCCACATCAAGCCAAATTGAATAAATCATCTTGTGTCATGGCTGAATTTTTAGAGATGGATTAAGTGGTCAATAAGTCCCAATTTAATAAATTAAGAAACAAAAAAAAAATCAGCATTTTTGTTTTTTTATTTATATAGAAACCTTAATATGGAAAATCCTAAAGTCTAAAGTTGTTTAAGACCTTAAGTAGATTGATTAAGAGTCTTTAAGTTTATATTTCTTTTAATGGAAAGTCTTTAAGATTTGTAATAAGTATGAGTCTAGATTTCCCCCATAAATATGAGGTTTTTGTAAGTATTGTGATTTTGAGAATAAAATGAAGTTTTGATTTATATCAAATATTTTTGGAATTTTTTCCTTTTCCTCTGGGATGGAACTTTATCTTTTGGCTTATCAACTTTGTCTCTTCAGCTTAGTTGTGGCGCCTTCACTTTGACTATTTACTATATTGTATTTCAAAGGTGTTGCATATACTCATCATTGTTGAGATCGGATTGTAAAGGGTAAGGGTTTTTGTTTGGAAGAATATGTTTCCTTCATGATAGCTGATAGCTTTGATTGTTTGCTTTCTTTGTAATTCAAAGGTTTTGGATTTAATATATCCATTATTGTTAAGTTCGGGAGTAAGAGGTTGGTTTCTTGAAAGACACAAGATCAAACAAGGACGGTTCTAAACAAAATCTGAATTCTTCTTTTAGAAAATTATTCTTTTAGAAATTCATATAAGTTGGTATCAGAGTGAACTAAAAAAACTCTATCTTTTAGAAAATTCATATTAGTCGATTGTTTGCTTTCTTTGTAATTCGAAGGTTCTTGATCATATCATTTTTTATCTTTTATAAGGTTTTGTCTTTACATACTACTAAAAAAACTATCTATTTATTTCTTTTTCATTATCTCTTGTCCTTTCATAATTCTAAAACAAAAAAATAATAATAAGCCTTTTATGTATTTTTTCCGTTATTTTTTTACTTTTCTTGCTTCCAAAAAAGTTACAGTATTAAAAAAACGCTAGCAAAAAAATAAATAAAAAACACTACAAAAAAATGTCATTCAGTGGCACACGCTTTTAATGGCATCTGGCTTTTGTGCCACTAATATATGTTTTTAATGGCACTTTATGTGTGCCATACTTGCTTAATACTCACTTTTAATGGCATTTAGCTTTTATGCCACCAAATTAGGTTTTTAATGGCACTTTATCTTTGCCACTAAAACATTTAATAAACTTTTAATGGCACTTTACATATGCATTGAACTTGACTCAGCTCAAGCTTGGCTCGTAGGTAGTTTTTCAAGCTCGAGTCCGGCTCGTTTGTTATTAATAATTAACTATATATTTAGTATATTAATTAAAACTACAAAAACAATATTGATTAAAACTACAAAAACAATGGGCTCATTTAGGCTTGTGAGCATGATAAGTGAAGCTTGACTTATTTACTAAACAAACTTATTTTTATACACAGGCTCCGGTTAAAGCTCATTTAATCTTAACTCGTATCAAGTTTTTTTTTTTTTTTTCAAACAGAGCTCGAGTGACTTATTTCATTTACATACATAATTCAAATTTTCAAGCACTTTTCTAAAAAGTTTTCTTTTCTCTCCAAAATTTCTTCCCTCCCAGCTAATATTAGAAATTTTCAAGCATTTTAAGTCTTCTACGTCTCCCCCCAAAATCACATTCATCAAATCAACTTCCCTTTGCAAACTATGGCAACTCCAATCCTAAAATTTCTTCCATCCCCATCTCCTAACATCAGATTGCAGTCAAATTCCCTCACCGTTGGGCATCGTTGTTTCTGTTGTCGCCATATCGGAACTCGTCACCTAGATACCGGAATCGAGTGCTAGCGGCGATTGGTACCAACGAATGATTCCGTTGATGCTAATTGGTGGATATTAGTCAGATTCAGCAGATATGTGTCTGAAAGTGCATTAACTGCTTCAATTTATAATCTGATGGTAAAACCCCTAATTTCATCTTCTTATTTTCCTAGCAAATTAATCCCCTGTACATTTGATTTTGGCATAAATTTGATACAAATACTTGTTCTTGGTAGTTTATTACATCTTTGATAAACTAAGTTAAATCAAATTTGTATCTTGATGATTCATGTACACGTAGAATGTTAAAAACTTTGACAGATTAAATTCTCTTATTTGAGTTCATGTTAACGTAAACTTTATAGGTGATCCCTCCGTTACAAGGTCGGGGAATCTGGAGAATGATTCTTCAAAGGATCCTAAGGTCTGTAAATATACAGAATTCTCATGTTCTTTAAGTTTCAGAAAAGGGGTATAGTTTGAGAAAAAAATGTCAAATTGTGCTTCTAATATGCTAATGGTAGTTTCATTTCGTTGCAGATTGCTTACAAATATAGGTATATTTTTACACTTAACAACTTAATTAATAAATTTGGGTCTAATCTCTTACTAGCAAACTTACCAAACACATCGGTAGGTTGTGGACTCTTTCATCTCAATATATCCCTAAGTTGGATCTGCATTGCTCACGCACACAAACTAAATAAAGCAGTGAGCAAAAGGATTGCGAGTATAAGCGGCGTTCGGTGATTAGCGTTCTTCTCAAGAGTCGATCGTAAGTATTCTTTTCTTGTAACTTGTAATCGACTTCTTCTTTGTCAGACAAGATGTTGGGCTAGTCTATTCGGTTGAGTCTAAGATATGATTTTTAATTGTATGTTAATAATGAATTGATGGCTTAGAATCTGTATGCTTTTTTTTTATGCAACAAGATTACTGAAAAGTTGAATCGACGAGAAAGTGTTATTGGTTTAGTTTAAGTAATGGGATTATGGGGCTTAAAAGGGAAAAGACATTTAAATCAATTTATTATATCAAACAAAATAGAGTACATCAGTTAACTAAGTTGTATCGTGGTTAACATCATTTTGAGATTTAAACAGAGATCTCATAAAGTTGATTTGATTCAAATAAGATCAATATGTATTAAATTTTCTTTTGCTTCCTATTCTCCTGGTCGATTAACAAATGAGTTGGGTTTATTTTGCCTCTATTTACTCCTTTGTTAATTGATGGGTAGCAGGTGCTACAAGTCAAAGTTTTGCTAATAGCTGCAATATTTTTAGTCAGTCAAAGGTCTTTAATTATATTGGGTGGTCTTTAACTATAGGGGTGCAAACGAGCCGAGCCGAGCTCGAGCCCTCGAGCTCGAGCTCGTTTAACATATGAAAGCTCGAGCTCAGCTTGATCCGAGCTTTATTTCTAAAGCTCGAGCTCGGCTCGAAAGTAATTTTTCAAGCTCGAGCTCGGCTCGGCCTCGACTCGTTTAGTATTTATTAATTAATTTATATTAATTATAATTATTATTATACATATAATTTAGTTATTTTTTTATATCTATATAAATGGTAATTATTATTATATAAATATATGTTTAATATATTAATAAAAAAATATAAACAGAAAGCTTGTTTAGGCTCGCAAGCCCACTTGAGCTCGATAAGCGAAGCTCGGGCTCAGACTCGTTTACTAAAAGAGCTTGTTTTTAGGCTCGGGCTCGGGCTTGAGCTCGAGCTCGTTTAAGCTCAGCTCGTTCGATCTTTTTCTCAAGCCGAGCTCGAATAGCTCGCGAGTAGCTCGGCTCGTTTGCACCCCTAATTTGTAGTAAGTTAACTGTTGTTTCACTTATTGTGGGTACCCATCCTAAAACACCCATGTATTTATATTAAATTGGGTACCTGACAATGTTTTTTTTTTTTTTTTTTTTCTAAATCATGAAGCTAAGGCCTCTAATAGCAAGGGAAAATAGTTAATAAATTAATGTATCTATGGCAATCTACCAAACAAAGAAATGGGGTATTTAAAATTGAACTATTATTTATTTTTTTCGAAATTTTTAAATTTGTTCTATTTCAAACCTTAAGAGGTTTTTTTAGACTTCGGTTGCATTATAAATAAAAAAATATTTTTTATGTATAAACGACTCTGTAAACCAAGATGTGTGGCGCCCGGGGTTTTTGGGTGTTACACTTTGTTTTGGTGCTAATATGGAAGATGTAAATCTTATCATGGTAGGACCTGATTAGATATTAATATTGTGTGTATCTTTGAATATCTTGTGTTCTAATTTTTGTTTATATGTTTTTAATTTTAGAGGTGTAGCTGCTTGCATTGCGAAATCATTTTTTTTTTTTTGCAGGTTAAGAATGAGTTACCAGATTGTTTTCTATTGCTGTTACAGGCGTGGGAGAAGCTCTTTTGTTCTTTTTTTCTTTGTTGGAGGTAGTGATCCTTTTAATGTGTTGAAAAGGATAAACATAATCCAGAGGATGATGATGGTGATGAACTTGATGAGGACGGATGCTAACCACAAAAAGTAATGGTATGTATTCACAAACTATTGATTAGCTAAAGAGTGTTGTTGATGCTATGGCTATAATTATCCAAGAACATATCCCCAATGCAAACTTTTCTTCGGTTCTTAGCAATATTGATTAGCTAAAGAGTGTTGTTGATGTTATGGTGTCACCGGTGGGAGTTTATGTTGCTCCACCCTGTGACTGGAAATGGTTTAATTATTTTGAACCATGAAAGGCATTGCATTAACATGTATCGTTCTATTCATATGTTTATGATGATTTATAGTTGTAAGCGTCATTTGTTTATTTATTTATTATTTGTTATTGTAGATGCATGATGATGAGCATAATACTGATGACATACCCGCAATCAGAGTTTAGATTTATGGTTTTTTAGACTGTTGCTTTGTTACAGCGCACTGGCGGATGTGTAGATACTCTTATCCAGCAACCAGAGTTTAGATTTATGGTTTTTTAGATTTTGTAGGTATGATTGTGTTCACTTTGTGAAGAGGTGCCTATGCATATATGGTAAGTAAATTTAAATAGTCAATGTGATTGCTGATTCCATACCTAAAAAAGATGTATGTGTTTTTGTTCTAAGTTGTGTCTCTTGTAGTAGGTAAACCATTAAAATCTGTATAATTATTAATGTGTTGTGATGGCTTAGGAGCATGAGCATGATGGATCATATGTATATTCTTTAAAGAAGGGATTCGTAAAAGGCAATGTTGTTACCTACATCTCAAGCCTCTAGGCTTGTTAACATCGCTAGGTGTATCATTGTTCTTTTGTGTAAAAAAAGGGTTTTTGATAAAAACAATATATGTTATGATTGGCTTGATTGATGAGCATGTATTATGTTAGATTAGAATAACTGATTAACTAGATTATATATATGGTGTTTTGATTTTTTTAATCAAACTTTTAGTTACTTGTAAATCAAATTTTAATCCATACATAAGTTGTAGTACCATACTTATTTAGTTATTTTGCATGTATAAAATGGTAGTTATTTTTACTATTATTGAGCAATATATGAAAGCTTTGTTTGGTAGACCTACCAACTGAAGGAACATATGATTTCCTCTAAAGATGAAGTTATTAAAATCAAATATGGTGGGTTGAGAAGGCTTATGCTGGAGGATGTTACGTTTGGTTAATGTTGTGTGATGTTGAGAGCTACACGGGTTCCAGGTAAGACCTGAAATAAATATTTCGTTGGGGACTCTTATTAATCAACTAGCATGCATGAATTTGTTTTCTATATGTCGACAGGATCAGGTTCAGAAGATGATAGCGGAGTCTTAATGAGAGACATGATGGAGTGGACACATGTATGTGATGGTGGGGTTGCATGCCTAGGATCGAACACTACATATGATAACAAGGAGTTTCGTATTACAAAGAAGATGAAGATGTCTATTGTTTTATTAGTGACACTTGTGATTGTGTGATTTATTTTATATTGTAAATAAATAACAGTTTTAAGTAATCAAATTAATTTGTTAAACATTTGTAGTGCAAAGAAGATGTTTGTTTTTAGCGACACAAAATTTGTGCCACAAAAGTATTTTATATTAAGGTAAAACAAAAGTGCCACTAAAAGTAGTATGGTATGTAATTATGAATAGTTTTTGCGACACAAAATGTATGCCACAAAAATCCATTTTTATATTGTGGAAAAAAAAAAGAGTGACACTAAAAGTCCAAAAATTTCTAGCGGCAGAATGAAAAAGTGCCATTAAAAGGCTTTAGTGTCACCACTTCTAGTGGCACTTATTTTGTGTGCCACACATTCTTACAAGGGCCATTGGTGGCACTTTTTGGGGTTTTAATGGCATTTTTTGAATGCCACTAAATGGCAATTTTTTTGTAGTGAAATATGGATGTTTCATCTTGGTATTTATATGCACAATTCGAGGACGAAACTTTTTGAAGAGGGAAGGAATGATGTGAACGTAAGGAGCAAATGCTGAAGGAAGTTATGATAAGTTTTGTGGAAACTTTACAAGTGATATGCACAAGTTAATTAGATGATCAAGAAAATAAGAAGGTTCAACTGAAGATTCAAGAGAAGATGAACACAAATAAACAAAGTTCAGAACAACAAGCCCAATCGGAAATGTAATCTTGCGTTGTTGGCCTCAAATTTTGCATATTGTAACACTATTAGAAAATTAGGTAATTATCACCAAAGTTTTGCTACTGAAAAAAAAGAAGGTAGCAATCTAGCAAATTAAGTGTGCTTATAGGATACGGTAGCTAAGCGGTTGCAAATTTTGCCACCATTTATTTCCCATCACAAATTCGTGGGAAAGAAATTTCCCTTATTTATATTTGGTCTTAAAATCTTGCCAGACGAAATCCAAAATGGGCCAGATTTTCTTAATTGTGACCGGGAGAGCTCGGTAGCAACATTAAAATTTAATTTGGTGGGCCTTTTTTTTTATCTAGTCCGCTCTTTTTAAGAATTGCTAGGGTTGAATTGCCATCGTATTAGTGACAATGAAATTTGAGTGAGATTATTTTTATTTAGGGTGCCATATATTATCAACAATTAACTCACATAACCGGCCTCTCCACTAATTAGGGTTTTAACTGAATATTAAAACAAGAAACATAATACTACTTATTCACCCTTATACATCATTCTATCAAAGTCTGAATCGAAGAACAGAACTTCTGCAAAAGGTATGATTCTTGTTCCCATGACTTATCTATATATCCTATACATTATCTAATTTCCAATTGAGACCCTAGAACCCTAATTGAATGCAATTTCCTTTTCTCCATGATGGAATTCTTTTCTTCAAAATATCAATTGATGTGGAATTAATCATCTACATAGTATTGGAATATCAATTATTTTGGAGTTCTGGTTTGTACGACCTTCTTCATGTGTAATTGAGTTTTTTTTCTTTCAATAGATGGTTAACAAATGTTTGATTTATTTTCCAGTTCCTGCTATGGGATTGGCGTTCTGTTCGTGCTTCTGTTTGAGGTAACTTTTATTTCATGATTTTGAGTGTTATATATTCATGTGTCATGTCATTATTGTTTAGAGAGATTATACATGGATGAGAGTTGCTTTTGTCTAAAGAGTGATTAAATACGTGTGAAAGTTGTTTTTTTGTAAAAGAAAAGTAGTCCTTTGTCCCTGTATGTCTTTTTCAGTTGCTTCTACTAAGGGGTGTAATAACCAAAAGTTCTTTGAAAGGAGACAATTTATAAAACCACCTTAAGAGTAAACTTGCAATTTGAATACATCTTTTATAATCTGTTTCATATGGGCTAATGCAAACTACTTATGGAAAACAACTGAAATAATGCAGTGGTACAAATGAGCTGAGCTACTCAAGCTCGGCTTGTAAAAAGCTCGAATGAGCCGAGCTTAAACGTTGGTCGACCCCGAGCCCAAACCTTAAAACAAGCTCGTTTAGTAAGCGAGCCCGAGCCCGAGCTTCACTTATCGAGCTCGAGCCAACTCACGAGCCTAAATGCGCCCAATGTTTATTTAATTTTTCATTAATATATTACATATATGTGTAAAATAACTAATTTTTATATAAAATATAATTGTAATTAATAAAAGTTAATTAATAAATTGAAAACGAGCCGAGCCCGAGCCGAGCTAGAGCTAATCCTCCTACGATACCAACCATGGTACCAGGAGTGAACGGTCTTTGGTTACCCAACCCGCGATTCCTCGCCATCTGTTGTTGATGGGTCAAAGTTTGTGGTACCCGTGATGGTGGTAACAAGTAATGCTGCTCTTGCGGCTGCTGCGTCAATGAAGAAGGTTGTGACTATAAAGACAAGGATGCTTGAGGTTGTTGCGTTGATGCTGACATGGCAGTTTGTAGTTGAATGGCGATGCTTGTTTATTATGTTTGTTTGGTTTGTAATGCTTGTTTTTTATTGTTAGGTCTGATGCTCTTAAATTAGTGAGAATGTTAAGGAATTTCATATTATTTGATTACACCTTCTTTATGGATTGTTTCATAAAAAAATGTTTTTAAAATTATGTATAATTTCCTTCTTAATATATAAATAAATTGGAACATGGTATTTTGTTTTCTTTGCAACCAACTTGACCCATTACCATTATTATTTTCGTTAGTTCTGATTTCTTGATATTATTCATTGGTTGTTTTGTAGATTGAAAAGTTAAACTTAGTTATCAATGAGCTCGTTAAGGAAAAAGATGAAGAAAAAGAAAGGTTTAATGGAATTATTGCGGGGTTGTTGGCTGAAAAAGAAAAAGATAAGAGGGATAAAGATGCTATGCGTGATAGGAAGTCACAAATTTAAGCGATGTTAACAACTACAGTTCAAAGATAGGCTATAAATACCTGGTTTTGAATGTTTAGATGTTTATCTTATTAGGAAAATTTTAGTTATTTTATGTTTTAGTTGGTATTTTTATATGCTTTTGAAAACGAGATGTTTTATATAATTTTGGGATTTTATTGGACTATTATTTGTAGTTTTATTGATATGTAATTTTGATAAAAAATAGCAGGGAGAGAAAAAAACTGAATTAAAAACCAATATTCCAAACCACACCAATATTCCTGAAGGATCGAGATTCGACCTAAACGAGTCGATCAGAAGAGTTCTAATCCAAACCAAAGGTGGAATTCAATGATTCGGACTTGATTACAGCTTGATTCACACAGAGATTCACTTTAATTATCTTGTATATTGATATGAAAGCTTTACAGACCACTTGACACTTCGGCAACACTTCTGCTCCGGAATCAGCAGTGTTACAAATGAAATGACAAGAGGTCCTATATATAGTGTTGGCCGGTTCGCATGAAATGGACATCACCAGTTCATGCGAAGTGCCACTTCGTACGAACTGGCTTTGCCAGTTCGTGTGAACTGGTCCAACAACCCTAGACTCCTGTTTTCTAGCCTATCAAGCTCTGGTTTATCCTATCTAGATACAAGACACGATACAAGACGAAGTCGACAAACATATGCACCAACAGACTCCCCATTGGATGTTGATGAAGTCTTCGGTGTCGAGTCTTCAGTATGACCAGTCTTCAGTCTTGATCAGTCTTCATGCTCTTTCCAAAGTATCTGACATTGTAAGCTTCCTTCAATCTTTTCTCTTCTTCTATCAGCAGCTAACCTCCCCCTTGGATGTTGATCTAATCTTTAATCTCCTCTTTCTCTCACTCATCAGCAACATCAGCTTCTGTCTTGATCACAGTTCCAGGATCAGAAACTGGCTTTAACATCTTCAGACTCCCTCCTGCTAACAGACTCCCCCTTAAATTGTTCTGGGGTCGAAATCTGACATAGCACTTTCACAAGTTTAGGATGTCTCCTGGCTTTTCGTAGCAACAGGATCTGGAACCTGGCTTTAACCTGCATAATTCTCTACCCAACAGTAAGATTCACAATTTTTAAGATTTAACAAATTTAGAATCTCTGCTTACCAATTGTATTTGAAACATTCAAATTTGGTTTCAAATTAATGAACCATTTAATCATTTCAAAATCAAATCTCATTTCAAAACAAACTCTCCCAACCCTGTTGTCGTCATGTTTAGCACTCGGAATTTTGAAAATCAGCTTTTCAACATCAGTTGTCGAAAATAATATGAAATCAAATCTTTTTGGACTTTTCAAAATTTTATGCTAAAACACACTTAAACTCTTTTTGGATTTTAGGAAATAAACTATATACAGACAATATTTTTGTGAGTTTGTGTAAGAGGATCATATCAGTTTTTGAGACCAATCACCAGCACCGTTAAGCTTTAAACATTTTAAGTTCTAAACGATTCACTTAGATTGTCAGTATACTGATCCACTTAAATTTTCACACAAAGTTCAATTGATTCGAGATACGAGATTAGTGTTTTAAGGACTTAAACTTATTCGCGTGTCCCACCTCAGAATATACTCCCGTATCCAGACTCCTATATTCAGTCTTACAGGTGAATGTACACTAATGATATCTGTAAACGGGTAAATGCGAGACCATGAGAGCTCAGGTTATTGCTTCCACAAAATCAGAGAGATGATGGCTCGTCTTTAGGTATGTCCCCCTTGGGGATCTTCTTTTCAACAGCACATGATTAGCATTTTTCAATGTTTCATCATTTTATATGCTGAGGGTGAGCTTTAAGAATAAAGCAGTGCAAAGTATTATACGAGGACTAGGCTATTGTTCCCGCAAAATCAGAAGTCCTGGTATAATACCCCAGATATCACCATGCACAAAGACCTAGTATCTCAGAAATAGAAAGCCCTTCAAACAAGATTTCGGGGGTTACCCATATATCCGAGAGATGTTCCCCATGAAATAAGTAAGCAATGATATTTAGATTTATATCTCGAACACAATCTACTGAGCGTGTAAAAATCTACTGGCATATCATCAGTGAGACCGTTTATCACATTTTGACTTTCTAATTCTTTAGCGTACTGTGATTGTATACAGATGTACTATCATTTCCTCTTTTTCACAACAAAACTCATTTTTGATTTTTATCATGTTTTTGGCTTTTTCAAATTTTCAAATGTTTTTGAATTTTCTGAAATTTCTTACTCCCCCTAAAATTCAAAACCATTTAAAGAAAATATGACAAACCGATATGAATTGATTCAATTCGCCATCCTCTTGGCATAAACAATCAGAACCCCCCTGACAACAAACTATTTTCCCATTATGATTTCAAAACACTTAAGTTTGTTTTAATCAAATGGTTTTTCTAGAAAATTAGTTTTGTTGAAACCACTTGTAAGATCAGGGTTTTGTTCATCACTTTGTTTTTCAACCACTTGTAAAATCTAACACTTGTGGGTTTTTCACAAAACCATTTTACAAGAATGATGCCGATTCATGCTCCGCGATTACCAACTTGGGAGCTCCGGCAAGTCAGGATTTTAAGCAGAGAACGCTGTCACCCAAGCCTGACCAGCTTTGGGTGCATCCGAGTTATTTTCACTCGATGGGTAACTCCATCTCTTTGATTCATAAAAATCTTTTACCCCTTTGACCTTACCCTCGACCATTTTTCCAAAAATATTTTTCACTTTGCCATTAAACGCCTTTTCGACATTAAATTCTTTCTTTTCAGCATATAATTGATTCGAAATTTCAACTTTTCCAACTTTTGATTTTAAATTTTTAGCCCGCAATGGTGGAAAGTTGACGTCATCCATTGGCGGAACTGAATTTTCTCTTTTGAGATCAACTTGTGGCTCCTCTGACTTTGACGAGTCAGATTCATCGCCAGAACTATCATCTGAACTTTTAACAACCCATTTTTGTTTGTCAAGATTTGCTCTTCTTTTGTAAAACTGTTTCGAACTTTCACCAACCTCGAAAGTCGAATTTTTGAACACTTTAAACTTTTCCATTGGTTGTTCCTTTTTATCAACACATTTTTCTTTCATTTTAGAGTTAGAAGAAACTCCCTGTTTTGTGTTGGTGGACTTTGGACAATTCCAAGCTATATGTCCAACCTCTTGACATTTGAAACAGGTTCCTCGTTCAACTCTTGGTTCAGATTTCCTCGTCATATTCTTCTTCCTTTCAGCGAGAAACTCCTTGTTAGATTGTCTCCAGAATGGTTTCTCATTCTCTTCTTCTGAACTTCCTCCTGAAACAAATTTAGTTTTTGTTTTATAATTTTTCTCATTTTCTGGTGGAATAAAACCTAAACCTTTCTTTTTGAAATTACTGTTATGGTTTGGTTTCTTTCGGTAACCAGAACCAGAACTGTAACCTTTTTTCTTGTTCAATCTTTGTTGAACTCTTGAAGTGTATTTTTTAGGTTTTTCACTAAGATTTATATCTTTTATTTCAGAAATATTAATTTCTATTAATTTGAAAACCTTTTTAATCATTTCAGTTTTAACACTTCTTATTGGAAATTCTTCATCAGAAAATAATTTGTCAGAATCATTCAAAGTATATGCAACTTTGAATGTTTCATCATTCAAATTATTCTTTAACATTAGAAAATCTTTATTATAAACCCTTTTAACCGGTGAACTCGGACTGTTTTCTGATGAACTCGACGTTTCAGATTTAGACTCCGACTTTGACTCTTCATCCATATCCAACACCTGATCGACCACTTTCTTTAATAACTCAGACTCATGATCAGTGTCAGACGCTGAAAATGTGACGTCAATGTTGTCAGGTAATTCATCAGTTGTTTTAGACTTTAACTTTATATTGACTGCCTTTTTGAATTGTTCTGAATCTTGTGTTCTGGGAGAATAACCTTCCCAGATCGGAGGCGGACACTTGTTATACTTGACACTTTGTTTCTTACCAGTATCCGTATCTTCCGACTTCTTATCTTGAAATGCTTCAAGACCTGCAACAGTAGGATAAACTCTATCAATCAAATAATCAGAACTTGAATAACTCAGCAGCAATCGTCTGATTCTTTCATTCTCAATCTTTTCCGTCTCTAATTCTTGCTTCATCTTTGCACACTCATCAATATAATGATTGATGGCTTTCTGCTTAGTCATTAATGTTGAACTCATCATCATCGAAGCAGCTTCTACTTCTAAGTTTGTCTTATTCAAACTATTAACCGTTCTGTTCAGCACATCATACGATTCTTTTACGTACTTAACATCGAACAACAGTTTTTCCTTCAACTTGTCTAGTTCACTATACTTCTTGTCTTTTTCTTCACAATGTTTGCATGGTTCCAAACATTTCAGACAAGGTTTCGTGACCTCTACAATCTTTTCAACTTCGATAATCTTTTCAACTTCGACTATCTTTTCAACTTCGACTATCTTTTCAATTTCGACGATTTTTTCAACTTCGACGATTTTTTCAACTATCTTTTCAGTCACTATCGGGACTTCATCAAATACTATCTTTACTTCATTCTCTTCAACCTCAATCTTCTCTGTCAATTTTTTTTCACCTTTTTCTTTTTCAGCTTCCATTTTTGCCTTTTCTTCAGCAACCCTTCTTGCTTCAATTTCCTCTTCTACAATCCTTCTTGATTCCAATTCTTTCTTCAGTCTAGCAGCCTTTTTCTCATTCAACATCTCGATCTTATCTGCAAAAAAACAAATTAAAACTATAAGGATCCAATTCTATTCTAGTGTTATTAATATACTCTTCCTCATCATCAGTGTCTTCATCACTTTCTGATGACTTGAAAACCTTCTCTCTTTTTGACTTAGATTTGACTGATTCTTCTCCCAAAATTCGAGCAACAAAGGCTTTGTTTTTATCCGGAATGTATTTATCCTAGCTAAATCCTTCTGGTAATCTTTCATCTTCTTGGTCTATCAAACCACCATTTGTAGACCTTTCATTCTTTTGTTCTAACAGACCATAACAAGCTCTCTCCTTTGATTTTTGTCACACCCCGACCACGTAGAACATACAAAAACATGGCGGAAACGTCAGGGAGTGTTGTAACAGAATTATTGTTTCACAACCATGGCATACAAAGTTATATTTTATTTTTTAAACAGGAGTGTTATTTTGTCTTAAACAGGAAACATAGAGTTCTTAACATAATTAGACTAGTCTTCTTCATTTTTAGTCTCTAAGGAACAGGTCCGCCCTAGTGTCACGATCATCATCCTATGGAAAAGCTCCTGAAAACACATGTGAAAATAGGTACGTCAGCATAAAAATGCCTGTGAGATACATAGGTTTTGTAAAAATATGATTCATGACTTGTGTTTAAGAAAATGTTTAGTCATGAACCTTGTAATTTGCTTTGTCTTATAAATCATTTGAAAAACGATAAGATCAGATGATATGTATAAATAAATGTAAGGTTAAATGAATAACCATGAAAAAAAATGAGTTTGTGTAAGATAAGTTGTTTGTAAACAATGTCTTGTAAAAAGTATGTTATTTGTATAAAATGTCATGTGTCATAAATTGAAATGATTTAAATAACGCTACGATATGTAATACCATACAAACACTTATATATAGGAAGTACCAGCGGCGTATCCACCATGCTTGTATCATATTACACACGCCTCGTTACTTAAATCACTTACTCAAACCAAACCACCAATGTAAATTGTTTATGTATAATCAAATGTCAAAATGTTATTGTGTAAACCATATCAAATGTCTGTGTTTAATGCAAATCATGAATTGTGTATATCAATGTCAAAGTGTTTATGTCTAATGTAAATCATGTAATGTGTATCCAAAAATGTCATGTATGGTATGTGAAATATATCAACTAAACCATATGTAAAATGCACAAAAACAAGGTATTGAAGTAAAACATGGTTTAAATCAAAGTTATGTTTTGTGGAACAAATGCATGCTGTAATGATATAAACATCTATGCGGTATCGTGAAAATGCATACATCCAAGCCTTGAGACTGTGGAGATAAACCCTTAAACAAATTAAAGGTTTATCTAAGTTATGTATATCGAATTCGGTCATTCCTTCCAATCCAAGCAAACCCAGGATTTCAGGAACGGGAGTTGTCAATTCCTATACATGAAAAGCATGAAAGTAACAAGTAGGCACATGTGTTCCACCCCAAAATAGTTTGAAAACAGTAAAAGAGGGGTCTATGTACTCACTTGAGATTGCTCAGAAGTCCTAAGATAACCACCAAGCAATGCTAGAGATCACGGAATCAAACGGCACCTAATATAGGTAACTATGTTAATAAACCGGACCTAAATCGGAAGATCGGATAGAATGCGGGTTCGTAAACCAAATGAGTATGGAGACTCGTGTAATATGGTTTAACAAAGCCTACATACTAAATGAAACCTAACATAAGTGCTTACGACCCATTACGACCCGTTTAGGTAGCTTATGCCACTTTAACGCGTCGCTCGCGTGAAACGCGTTCGGACCGCCTAACTAGTCCTATGACAAGTAAAATATGCCTTAACATATCTAATATTGTTACCAAAACAGTTTAGATACCAAAATTTATGTTAGATATGCTTAAAATGAATTTTGGCGTCAAAAGGGCATTTTGGTAATTTACCTAAGGCATATAAACTACCTATCATACAACTACTTAAACGAAGCGACCATAAGGTATAACCTTGGAAGGTTATTCCCTATATACTATGGTCACCTAATGTGTTTAGTCGGATCCTAATGATCGACCAAATGGGTCAGGTTCGAAGGTATAAGCGATTTATCAGATCGCTTACCCTTACGACCCTAGACAACGTGGTAATCAGTAGGCATAGTCACAAGGGACTATAACCATCGTGATTACAATCACGTTGCGAAGTTCAAACGAACTTCGCATTGACCATAAACTGGTCAATGCAGAAAGTCAAACAAAGTTTGACTTTCGGACTCGAAAAGCAATAAAAGAACGAAGGAACACTTACGAAGGGTCCCCGAATGCTAATCTAGATCAAAATAACTCAGGTATGAAACAATGGTTCCAACTTAGAGTCTTTTAGATCAGATTCTTGTGAGGAATGAGTGAAAATGTGATGGGTATTTATAGTAAATGGTCCACCGTTAGGATCATTTCTTGGAAAAGGGGGCACGATCTAAGCCGTACACTTGTTGGAAAGTTGTGGTAACTCATTTGCCATCCACCATAAGAGTTTGACACTTGGCACTTGGCCTTTGGAGAGTGTTAAGGGCTGTTAAAAGCTGAAAAAAAACGTTTTGCTGCATCTGGCCCCTGTTTACGGACCTAGTTTGGCAGATTTACAGTTTCAGTCCCTGCAACCTCAAAACTTGGTTTTCGATGCGTTTTTTTTACACGTTTAAGCCCCGTTAACCCCATTTAAAAGCTCTAAAATGAAGTTAAAGTATAGGTAACTTAAAATGTGCTCAAAAATATCTCAGATGTCGGTTCGTTTGGCCGTACGATCGCGATGTTCGCTTAATTACGACGGAATGCGCATAAGCGCGAAAAACGATCCAAATGACGCGACGAATGGATTTTTCTCAAGCCTAAACACTAAAATAAAATATTTTAGTGCTTACATAAATTTTTGGATGTCCGGATGTATTCAGAACGTAAGTTATGCGCGAAAGTGTAAACTTGTGCACTTTTTGACGTTTTTAGTCCCTGAATGTCCCAAAAGTTTATTTTAGCACACCGAACACCTCAAAGCCTATTTCTAAGCTATGTAGAGGATATTTATGGCATGTTTAACTTATGGTCATGTTCCAAAATGTTCGTTACTGTTCAAATTGGCATACTTTCGCAGTTTGTCAAGTTTAGTCCCTGTAAGCGAATTAACTTGTTTTTGCCATACCAAAGCCTTCAAAACTTATTTCTAAGTTATGTAAGGGTTATTTAAGGTATGTTAAGTATATGTTGATGTTCCAGAGTATTTTTCGCATTAAACTGATTACGTTTACGCACCAGTTTGCGTATAACTCTCCAGAAAGTGATATAGAGTTTGAAATTGAATAAAAGTCAAAACATGAAAAATGTAAAACATAACCAAACAAACATTGGGATCAAATAACATTGTTTTATTGATAATTGAACTGTTCACAATGATTACAAGCACATATGTTACAGTCTCCCCTACTTTTGGAAATTTCGTCCCGAAATTTATTTAGAGGAAACTCGTGGGAAAAGATGCGGATACTTCGCCTTCATTTGATCTTCGCGTTCCCAAGTAAACTCGGGTCCACGTTTAGCTTCCCAGCGAACTTTGACCAAAGGAATGCGCTTGCGTTTGAGCCACTTGACTTCACGTTCCATGATTTCCACAGGTTTCTCAACAAATTTCAGTGTTTTACCAACACGAATTTCGTCAAGTGGTATGTGGAGGTTCTCATCAGCTAAACACCTCTTGAGATTGGACACGTGAAAAGTTGGATGAACATTTCCAAGTTCAGGAGGTAACTCAAGTCTGTAGGCTACCTTTCCGATTCTTTCGACGATCTTGAATGGTCCAACGTATCTAGGTGCAAGTTTTCCTTTCTTTCCAAATCTGATCACACCTTTCCAAGGTGAGACCTTAAGTAATACTCGATCACCGACTTGAAATTCCAAAGGCTTGCGTTTCAGGTCCGCGTAACTCTTTTGACGGCTTCTAGCTGTCTGAAGGTTATCACGAACTTTCTTAATCTTGTCAGTTGTCTCTAAAATGAGGGCAGGTCCAGTAAGCTGAGCCTCGCCGATCTCATTCCAGCAGACTGGTGAACGACATTTTCGACCATAGAGAGCCTCGAAAGGAGCCATTTTGATGCTGGTGTGATAACTGTTGTTGTAGGAGAATTCAATTAACTGAAGATGTGAATCCCAACTACCATCAAAATCGATCACACAAGCTCTAAGCATATCCTCCAGATTCTGGATTGTTCTCTTAGATTGACCATCTGTTTGCGGATGATAAGCTGTGCTCAGGTTAAGTTGGGTCCCCATAGCAGATTGCATGGTTCTCCAAAAATGAGAAGTGAAACGAGCATCTCTGTCAGAAATGATGTTCAAAGAAACACCATGTCGAGCTACAATTTCATCCACATAGATTTTAGCAAGTTTGTCAGCAGAAAAATCCTCACGGATTGGCAAGAAATGTGCTGACTTAGTAAGACGATCAACAACTACCCAGATGGCATCATGACCTTTCTTTGTGCGTGGAAGTTTGGTAACAAGATCCATAGTAATGTTTTCCCATTTCCAAACTGGGATCTCTGGTTGCACCAATAAACCCGAAGGACGTTGATGTTCAGCCTTAACGTTGAGACAAGTAAGGCATTTTGATACATATAAGGCAATGTCTTTCTTCATACCAGGCCACCAATAGTGAATACGAAGATCCTTATACATCTTATCTGAGCCAGGATGAACGGAATAACGCTATTTATGGGCTTCATCCATAAGCAAGGTGCGAAGATTTTCTTGGCTTGGGACCCACAAACGGTCCATGAAGTAATACGATCCATTGTCCTTCAGTTCCAGATCAGGAGTTATGTGATAGGGAAATTCTTTATCCATCAAACCTTGTGAAACACAAGATTGTTGAGCCTGAGAAATACGGGCTTGGATATCGGATCGAGCTTGAATAACAGATTGAACACGAACACAATGAAGCTTAGTACGTTCTTTACGACTCAATGCATCGGCCACGACATTCGCCTTACCAGGATGGTAGCGAATTCCGCAGTCATAGTCGTTTAGAAGCTCGACCCAACGTCGTTGCCTCATGTTGAGTTCTTTCTGATTGAAGATATGCTGAAGACTTTTGTGGTCCGTGAAAACCACACATTTTGTACCGTACAAATAGTGTCTCCAGATCTTTAGAGCGAAAACAACTGCACCCAACTCAAGATCATGAGTGGTGTAGTTCTTCTCGTGTATCTTCAACTGCCTCGATGCGTATGCTATGACTTTGTTCCTTTGCATCAGGACACAGCCAAGACCCAATTTAGATGCATCGCAATAAACGACGAAATCATCATTGCCCTCAGGCAAAGTTAGAACAGGCGCGTCACAAAGTTTCTGCTTCAAGTGTTGAAAAGCTTCCTCTTGCTTGAATCCCCAATCAAAGGGTTTGTTCTTCTGAGTTAGAGCAGTTAGAGGAACTGCAATCTTTGAGAAGTTTTCAATGAAGCGGCGGTAATAGCCCGCTAGACCAAGAAAAGAACGAACTTCAGTAGGAGTAGTAGGCGTATCCCAATCCTTAATCGCACTGATCTTGGAGGGATCTATATGAATGCCTCGTTCGTTGACAATATGTCCTAAGAATTGAACCTCTTTAAGCCAGAATTCACACTTGGAGAATTTGGCGAAAAGTTGCTCTTTCTTTAGGAGTTCCAGAGTAAGACGAAGATGTTGCTCGTGATAAGCTCGCGTCTTAGAATAAATCAAGATGTCGTCAATAAAAACAATGACGAACTGATCCAAATAAGGCTTGCAGACCCTATTCATTAAGTCCATGAAAATAGCAGGAGCATTAGTCAAACCGAATGGCATGACTGTGTACTCATATTGCCCATAACGAGTGCGGAACGCTGTCTTGGGAATATCTTCTTCATGCACCCGAAGTTGGTGATATCCAGATCGCAGATCAATCTTTGAAAAATAAGAAGCACCCTGTAACTGATCAAAGAGATCGTCTATGCGCGGTAGGGGATATCGATTCTTGATGGTAAGCTTGTTAAGCTCACGATAATCGATACACATCCTAAAGGATCCATCCTTCTTCTTGACAAAAAGAACGGGAGCACCCCAGGGTGAAAAGCTAGGACGGATAAAACCTTTGTCAGATAGTTCCTGAAGCTGCTTAGTCAACTCTTGCATCTCAGACGGTGCAAGACGGTATGGAGCTCTGGCAATGAGATTTGCACCAGGTACGAGATCAATGCGGAACTCGACTTGGCGTGCTGGGGGTAGACTAGGTAACTCTTCAGGGAAAACTTCAGAATAATCCCGAACGACAGGAATATCTGAAATAGACTTACCCTTGCCTTTATCTGCTGTAACATGTGCTAAGAAGGCTACATAGTTCTTCCGCAGATATTTCCGAGCTTTAAAACAAGACATGAGTTTGAGACCACCGACAGGCTTCTCACCACGAACCTGTAGGATCTCGCCTGTCGAAAGCGGCACACGAACAATCTTCTCAGAACAAACTATCTCTGCGTGATGCTTAGATAACCAATCCATACCCACTATAACGTCGAAGCTTCCAAGTTGCATTGGCGTGAGGTCAATAGGAAAAAGATGGTCGTTAAGGTTCAACTGGCAGTTGTGAAGAACAGAATCAAGAACAATGGGTTCACCACTAGCAACTTCTACTGTCAAGGGTTTTCCTAGTTTCGTTCTAGACACGCGAAGCATTGGCTCAAAAGACAATGACACAAAACTCTTATCGGCACCCGTATAAAAAAGAACAGATGCAGGCTGATTATTAATAAAGAACGTACCGTTCACCACATTATCGTCCGCCTGCGCCTCTTGGGCATTCAAGTTAAAAGCTCGCCCTCGAGCCTGAGCCTGATTCTGGTTTGCATTCACCAATCTTGGGCACTGGTTACGGTAGTGGGTCAGATCCCCACAGTTATAACATGCACCCGGTGGGTAGTGTGGTCGTGCAGCTTGGCCCTGTTGTTGAGCAGGAGGCTGAGCAACTTGTTGAGCCGGGTTCTGAATTGCCCGATTCTGAGCAAATCGACAAACATCGGCAAGGTGACCTGACTTCCCACAGTTAGTACAGAAACGGCACTGATGTTGCGGCTGATGGTGACTGTTGCATCTATTGCACAAAGGTGCAGTCCCTAAATAGGGTTTCTTCGCTGGAGGCTGTGCGGGTTGGTTGGGAGCTGCCTGGTTAGCTTGGGCAGTGACAGCAAAATTTTGGGAAGCCTTACGCTTCCTTGACCCTCTCGAAGAACCCGAATTCTTTCCATTCTTGTTTTGACCTTTCTTGCTATCTTCCTTGTCAGCCGACTGTTTCTTGCCCTTGTCACCCTTCCTGTGTAACTTATTCTTCCGAATCTGCGACTCAGTCAATGTCGCTGCTAACTCGATAGCCTGACGGAGTGTGGTAGGGTTACTACCAGTAATGATGTTTTGTACCGAGTCAGGTAGGCCATCGATGTACCTTTCGATAGCCTTGTCGAGTGGGGTAACCATAGTCGGGCAAAGCAGACTCAACTCCTCAAATGTATCAGTATATGCCCTGTGCTCACCACTATCTTGCTTCAAATCATCGAACTCTCTCTCCAAAGCTCGCTGTTCATGACGAGGACAAAATTCCCTCATCATAAGAGCTCTAAGTTCAGCCCATGTCTGTGCTAGAGCAACTTCTGCACCACGATCTCTCATAACCCCGTTCCACCATGTGAGAGCCCTCTTCTGAAACACACTCGAAGAAAACTCGACCTTGCGATTGTCAGGACACTGAACATGACGGAAAGTATTCTCAATGCTCTCGAACCATTGAAGAAGCCCAGTCGCTCCTTCAGAACCACTAAACTTGAGTGGTTTAGTCGAGTTAAAATCCTTGTATTTGCATGGAGCATTGTTGTTGTTGTTGGCTTGGTTCCATTGAGCAAAGAGGTTTGGAAATTGAGCAGCCATCTGCTGCACAATGATTTCTGCCAGTTCGACAATCGCTATCTGGTTTTCGCGTCGAGGAGGCATTCTAAAAGAGGAAAACATGAAAGGAAACGAGCGAGATGATTGGATGAAGAGAATGAGATGAAACAAAATTAACAAAAGAAAAGATGGTGGTCATTTGTCCACATTACCAAGCAAACAAATGACACACAGTGACTAATCAAAGTAAATGGATCAAAAATAATGTATCGCGAAGACATGCTCGCCTATAAGTGAACACTCATCCCAAGAATTCCCAGGTAAGCACAACTGGTCTCGCGTCTGATGAGATATATACGAAGTGCTTGCCTAGACAGAAAACCCAGAATACAGGCATTCACTCTTCCAGTTTGCACGTGTTCACACTATTTAGAACCCAAAACTTTGACGAGATTTTGAAAATTTGAAGGCACAAGGCCAAAAACCAAACTGGAAGGGTTCAAAACCATATAACAGAGGGTTCAAAACCTTACAATAGAGGGTTCAAAACCTTGTAATAAATCATTCAAAACAGATGATTGTTTTTCAAAAATCGTTTCGGAAAATTTGGTTTTTGTTTTGATAATCACCTAAGGATAGGTGATGTGCATGTTTTAAGATCTAAACACAAGATAACTTGTGTTAGGGTCCTAGAAAGGTTATAGTCTAGGTCAAAGAATTACTAATAACCTAATTCCCTATAACCGTTGGCTCTGATACCAACTCTTCTGTCACACCCCGACCACGTAGAACATACAAAAACGTGGCGGAAACGTCGGGGAGTGTTGTAACAAAATTATTGTTTTACAACCATGGAATACAAAGTTATATTTTATTTATTAAACAAGAGTGTTATTTTGTCTTAAACAGGAAACATAGAGTTCTTAACATAATTAAACTAGTCTTCTTCATTTTTAGTCTCTAAGGCACTGGTCCGCCCTAGTGTCACGATCATCATCCTATGGAAAAGCTCCTGAAAACACATGTGAAAATAGGTACGTCAGCATAAAAATGCCTGTGAGATACATAGGTTTTGTAAAAATATGATTCATGACTTGTGTTTAAGAAAATGTTTAGTCATGAACCTTGTAATTTGCTTTGTCTTATAAATCATTTGAAAAACGATAAGATCAGATGATATGCATAAATAAATGTAAGGTTAAATGAATAACCATGAAAAAAAATGAGTTTGTGTAAGATAAGTTGTTTGTAAACAATGTCTTGTAAAAAGTATGTTATTTGTATAAAATGTCATGTGTCATAAATTGAAATGATTTAAATAACGCTACGATATGTAATACCATACAAACACTTATATATAGGAAGTACCAGCGGCGTATCCACCATGCTTGTATCATATTACACACGCCTCATTACTTAAATCACTTACTCAAACCAAACCACCAATGTAAATTGTTTATGTATAATCAAATGTCAAAATGTTATTGTGTAAACCATATCAAATGTCTGTGTTTAATGCAAATCATGAATTGTGTATATCAATGTCAAAGTGTTTATGTCTAATGTAAATCATGTAATGTGTATCCAAAAATGTCATGTATGGTATGTGAAATATATCAACTAAACCATATGTAAAATGCACAAAAACAAGGTATTGAAGTAAAACATGGTTTAAATCAAAGTTATGTTTTGTGGAACAAATGCATGCTGTAATGATATAAACATCTATGCGGTATTGTGAAAATGCATACATCTAAGCCTTGAGACTGTGGCGATAAACCCTTAAACAAATTAAAGGTTTATCTAAGTTATGTATATCGAATTCGGTCATTCCTTCCAATCCAAACAAACCCAGGATTTCAGGAACGGGAGTTGTCAATTCCTATGGTACCACTACCTACTAACGAATGGCGTAGCTAATGTTAATGAATGTATTGTTCCATGTTAAACAACCCAAATGTCATACCAAAATGTAAGCATGTGATGAAAACAATTGTACTAAGTACGCACACAACGGGCATACATAGCATGAAATGTAATGTAAAGCAATGTACTAAGTACGCACACAATGGGCATACATAGCATGAAATGTAATGTAAAACAATGTACTAAGTACGCACACAATGGGCATACAAAGCATGAAATGTAATGTAAAACAATGTACTAAGTACGGACACAATGGGCATACATAGCATGAAATGTAATGTGAAACAATGTACTAAGTACGCACACAATGGGCATACATAGCATAAAATGTAATGTAAAGCAATGTACTAAGTACACACACAATGGGCATACATAGCATGAAATGTAATGTAAAGCAATGTACTAAGTATGCACACAATGGGTATACATAGCATGAAATGTAATGTAAAACAATGTACTATAATGTACTAACGAACATAGCAGGTATATGATGTGAAAACATGGAAAGCACGAAAGTAACAAGTAGGCACATGTGTTCCACCCCAAAATAGTTTGAAAACAGTAAAATAGGGGTCTATGTACTCACTTGAGATTGCTCAGAAGTCCTAAGATAACCACCAAGCAATGCTAGAGATCACGGAATCAAACGGCACCTAATATAGGTAACTATGTTAATAAACCGGACCTAAATCGGAAGATCGGATAGAATGCGGGTTCGTAAACCAAACGAGTATGGAGACTAGTGTAATATGGTTTAACAAAACCTACATACTAAATGAAACCTAACATAAGTTCTTACGACCCATTACGACCCGTTTAGGTAGCTTATGCTACTTTAACGCGTCGCTCGCGTGAAACGCGTTCGGACCGCCTAGCTAGTCCTATGACAAGTAAAATATGCCTTAACATATCTAATATTGTTACCAAAACAGTTTAGATACCAAAATTTATGTTACATATGCTTAAAATGAATTTTGGCGTCAAAAGGGCATTTTGGTAATTTACCTAAGGCATATAAACTACCTATCATACAACTACTTAAACGAAGCGACCATAAGGTATAACCTTGGAAGGTTATTCCCTATATACTATGGTCACCTAATGTGTTTGGTCGGATCCTAATGATCGACCAAATGGGTCGGGTTCGAAGGTATAAGCGATTTATCAGATCGCTTACCCTTACGACCCTAGACAACGTGGTAATCAGTAGGCATAGTCACAAGGGACTATAACCATCGTGATTACAATCACGTTGCGAAGTTCAAACGAACTTCGCATTGACCATAAACTGGTCAATGCAGAAAGTCAAACAAAGTTTGACTTTCGGACTCGAAAAGCAATAAAAGAACGAAGGAACACTTACGAAGGGTCCCCGAATGCTAATCTAGATCAAAATAACTCAGGTATGAAACAATGGTTCCAACTTAGAGTCTTTTAGATCAGATTCTTGTGAGGAATGAGTGAAAATGTGATGGGTATTTATAGTAAATGGTCCACCGTTAGGATCATTTCTTGGAAAAGGGGGCACGATCTAAGCCGTACACTTGTTGGAAAGTTGTGGTAACTCATTTGCCATCCACCATAAGAGTTTGACACTTGGCACTTGGCCTTTGGAGAGTGTTAAGGGCTGTTAAAAGCTGAAAAAAAACGTTTTGCTGCATCTGGCCCCTGTTTACGGACCTAGTTTGGCAGATTTACAGTTTCAGTCCCTGCAACCTCAAAACTTGGTTTTCGATGCGTTTTTTTTACACGTTTAAGCCCCGTTAACCCCATTTCAAAGCTCTAAAATGAAGTTAAAGTATAGGGAACTTAAAATGTGCTAAAAAATATCTCAGATGTCGGTTCGTTTGGCCGTACGATCGCGATGTTCGCTTAATTACGACGGAATGCGCATAAGCGCGAAAAACGATCCAAATGACGCGACGAATGGATTTTTCTCAAGCCTAAACACTAAAATAAAATATTTTAGTGCTTACATAAGTTTTTGGATGTCCGGATGTATTCAGAATGTAAGTTATGCGCGAAAGTGTAAACTTGTGCACTTTTTGTCGCTTTTAGTCCCTGAATGTCCCAAAAGTTTATTTTAGCACACCGAACACCTCAAAGCCTATTTCTAAGCTATGTAGAGGATATTTATGGCATGTTTAACTTATGGTCATGTTCCGGAATGTTTGTTACTGTTCAAATTGGCATACTTTCGCAGTTTGTCAAGTTTAGTCCCTGTAAGCGAATTAACTTGTTTTTGCCATACCAAAGCCTTCAAAACTTATTTCTAAGTTATGTAAGGGTTATTTAAGGTATGTTAAGTATATGTTGATGTTCCGGAGTATTTTTCGCGTTAAACTGATTACGTTTACGCACCAGTTTGCGTATAACTCTCCAGAAAGTGATATAGAGTTTGAAATTGAATAAAAGTCAAAACATGAAAAATGTAAAACATAACCAAACAAACATTGGGATCAAATAACATTGTTTTATTGATAATTAAACTGTTCACAATGATTACAAGCACAGATGTTACAATTTTTCAGCAACCTGATGATAAATTGCTTTTCTATGATAATCGTTGTTTCCGAACGGATCTTGTCTTCCGGTGAGTTCTCTGTTGGTACACTCTCGTTTAAAATGCCCTTTTTCTCGGAAACAAAAACAAGTAACATTTGATTTGTCAAAACCTAGTCGAGATGTAGCAGCATCACGAAGATCATTTCTTCCGGTGATTTGTTCGAATTTTTCTGCTCTTCTCAAAACACTAGCTAAACACCACTTGATGTCCATCAACTCAAGTTCTTCAGAATCAATTTGGTCATAATCCTCTTTGGTGAGCATCGGATTTCCGATTCGTCCAGCAACCAAACTTTCATACGACTCTAACATAGTAGCAAGAGATGCCATGTGTTGCTTCGCAGTTTCTGGAGAAAATTTTTGACCATTTTGAATGTTTAATGTCACATTGCATTGCAAATTTGTTGAACTTTGTCGTTGAGAACTTGGTGTTGAAAAATTTGGATCAAAGCTTGAATACGTTGAAGAATATCCACCACTCTGAATTGTACTGCTAGCATTTGTTCCAGAAGTACCATCAGCACTAAAAGCAGTCTGTATCTTCGGACTTGGTGTAGTTTCAACTTTGCTTTCTCTATAGTATAAACTAATATCTTGTTGAGCACTTGGATTATTCATGATAGCAGTTTTCTGAACATCCAATTCATGTTCTTCAAGCTTCTGAATGAATTTACTCAAATTCACATCTTCATGTTTTCGGTTATGCTTTAAAATCAACAGAAATGTTCCCCATTTATCTTGTGGTAATGCATCAGCTAGCTTATCAACCCATTCATCATCTTCCTTTTTGATATCCAATCTTTTCATTTCCTGGACAAGATGACAATATCTATCGATAGTCTTCTTAGTCGTCTCACCTTTACAAGCTGTAAACATATCAAAAGATTTCTTTAGTAATGCACGTTTATTTTTTATCATATCAGCACTTCCCTTAAACTTGTTGAGCAACGCTAACCAAATTGATCTAGCAGTTTCTTCATGTTGAAGCAAAACAAAAATATCTTCTTTTACCGCTTGTTGGAGAATGCTAATCTTCATTTTTTCACTGGTGTATTTTAATTTCTCATTCGCTGAATATTCACTTAAAGGTTTTTCATTTCCACGTTCATCTGTCGGTTTAATGTAATCTTTATCTAACGAAACCCATGCATCAAACTTATAAGCCTATACCCAATTTTCAAAACGGTTTTGCCATCCTTTAAAATCCTCAATGTACATAAGCTTCGGCGGTTTTTGGAAAGTTCCAGTTTCATTCTCACTATTAACAGTTTCAGCAACAGTAGCTGGAATGACCTGTTCAGTAGCAAAAGCATTGTAAAACTCTTCTTCAATGTTTCAATAACACGGTTTTACACAATCAGTATTTCAAACGAACTTGATGCGATTTGACTTTGATGCGAATTGGATGATTTAGAATCCAATCCGTGCGAACTGGTCCTCTTTTCAAACGAGCTGGGTTCAATACGTACGAACTGGAAGTATTTGGTGCGATCTGGAACGATTTCAAGCGAATTGGACAACTTAGGGTTCAATTCGTGCGAATTGGGACATTATTCACACGAATTGGACACTTTGGTGCGAATTGGAAGTATGTTTCACACGAATTGGACCTTTGGTGCGAATTGGAAGTCTGTTTCACACGAATTGGACCTTTGGTGCGAATTGGAAATCCATTTCATGTGAATTGGACCTTTTTGGTGCGACCTGGGCCTATTTCATGCGACCCGGATCCTCAAAACAACCAAACCGTACGAAATGGACACTTTTCAAGCGAGCTGGTAGTCCAATTCGTGCAAAGTGAGTGTAATTTCACACGAATTGATGCTGATGTCACATGGTCGGGTATGTTTTTGACAAAATTGATCACGTTTTAGGTCGATTTTAGGTCTGATTCTTTCAAGGATTGATTAAAACTATGTTTCGCACGTTATATGTGAAAATCAGTCCATTTTAACCATGAAAACTCCGTTAATTTTGAAAAATGTGAAGAAGAATGAGTAGAAGTTAGAAATTTCGATGAAAACAAGCTGAAATGGTAAGAACTCTTCCTCTTGAGCTCTGATACCACTTGAAGGATCGAGATTCGACCTAAACGAGTCGATCAGAAGAGTTCTAATCCAAACCAAAGGCGGAATTCAATGATTCGGACTTGATTACAGCTTGATTCACACAGAGATTCACTTTAATTGTCTTGTATATTGATATGAAAGCTTTACAGACCACTTGACACTTCGGCAGCACTTATGCTCCGGAATCAGCAATGTTACAAATGAAATGACAAGAGCTCCTATATATAGTGTTGGCCAGTTCGCATGAAATGGACATCACCAGTTCATGCGAAGTGCCACTTCGTACGAACTGGCTTTGCCAGTTCGTGTGAACTGGTCCAACAACCCTAGACTCCTGTTTTCTAGCCTATCAAACTCTGGTTTATCCTATCTAGATACATGACTCGATACAAGACGAAGTCGACAAACATATGCACCAACAATTCCAGTAATCAGTAAATGGTAGCAAATGGTTGCAAATTGTGTAAAAAATGGTGGCTAAATGGTGGCAATATCGGTGGCTAAATGGTATCAAAACTCGCAAATTGTGTAAAAATGGTGGCTAATGGTGGCAATATCGGTGGCTAAATGGTATCAAAACATGCAAAAAACGATGGCTAAATGGTGGCAATATCAGTGGCTAAATGGTATGAAAACGCGTCACAACTTGGTAGCAAACAAGGCAGAGCGTAGCTTACATGAAGCGGTGGCAAATAATTTTGACCAATTTTGTGGTGGTAAAAATAAGGTAGCAAAATATAAAAATGGTGGCAATTTAGTGGCATTAGGGCAGGGTGTTTTTGTCACCGTATTTTCGGTGGTAAATTGGTGACAACAAGGAAATTGCTATCATTTTGTAACCAAAAATTACATGACAAAAACCATGTTTTCTAGTAGTGTAATAAATGGTGATCTAGGTCATATTAAAAATTTAGAATAAACAAAGTATTTCGTTTTTTGATTGGTTCATCACTGTCTTTTGTACTCCTTGTCTCCTGCACGAGTGGTCATCGTGGGAGTTGTCTGCTCAGGTCTGGCGCATGCTAATTGGCTACAACTCCTGCCATATGTACTATTATACTTGTCTTTGCTGTCGTTGTGCTGCATGTGCACATGCTTTTGTTAAGGCTAAGTATAATTTTGTTGAGTTTGGGTATGATGTTTTGCGCGTATGTCTTTGTATGTGGTGCGCACCATACCCCTTCATGTGAAATTGTACGACATCTAAACACTTAGAACACAAAAATCAATCCAACAAAAAGATTTCGGTAACTCGATCAAGTAAAACATATCCCTTGATAAGTATACTGATTTTTGAAAATCTTGTCTAAGATAGAAAAATTCCACCAATCACTTTCCATCAACGTACGAATTGGCGTGAAGAGTTTTGCATTTAAGTTTATGCCATTAAATACCGAATATTTATTATATTTTTTTATAAAAGCAAAAAATTAATCTGTTTAGTATCAAGAGGGTGGACAATGAACGTTCTATCTTTGAATATACGTGTGTCAGGGAATTCAGGTAAAGCGGATTGGGTTCGAGGTTTACGGGTTCATCACGAGGTGAGTTTTATTATGATTCAAGAAACACAATTTGTGGATTTGGATTCGGTGGATGTTGGGCGTTTTTCGGGGAGAAGGGATTTTTGTTTTGATTGGGTAGCTTTAGCCGGTAGATCGGGAGGCTTATTATCATTATGGGATCCAAAAGTATTTTCAATGAGGGAAGTGTATAAACTATCCAACTGTTTACTTGTTTCGGGTAACATCAAAGGTTGTGGGGTTACGAGTTATATGCTTAATGTGTACGCTCCTCAGAACATGGTGGCTAATCGGGTGTTGTGGGCGGAGATCAGTGAGTTAGTTGGAGATGGAGACGGGTTGTGGACGGTGGCGGGGGGATTTTAATTCAGTTAGAAGTGAAGGTGAAAGGTGAAACTCTATTTTTAATCCGTCTGAGGCTAATGAGTTTAATGACTTCATAGACAATACCAATCTGCATGAGTTTTCATTGAAAGGGGGGCGATTTACTTTTGTGGTAGGAGAAAAATTAAGTCGCATTGATCGAATATTTGTTAACTGGAACTTTTTCATCGAATGGCCGACTGCGGAGTTGTCACACCCCAACCGATGGCGGAAACTTCGGGATGAGACGAAAACGAGATTGCAAGAGACTTCATAACACTAATTGTGACAATATTTAAATAAACCCATTTCATTTCATAAATTTCACATTGTCAAACATTACATAAAATTCAAGTACGACATGTTCAAACATAAAAACATCAAAACATATTAAACCTAACACGTCTAAATGTGTTTCTAGGTATCATCGCTACTTCATTTCATAGCAATCATCATCTTCAACCTGTAACATGTTTAAAATAAAGTTCAATGCAAAAGCAAAGGCGAGTACACAAGTTTGATATGTACATAGCATAAAAGATAAGTTTAAACGATTCCTCATAGCAAGCATGTGATTCAAGATAAATATTAAAGTCGGCACGTGTCTAACATATCAAACCAATGATGAAACGCAATATGCTCATAACATAACCACAAGTCTACGGGCGGTGCGTTAATCCTATAGCGCTATATATGTCACGGATAGGCTCGTACGATGTTAATGATAAGTCTAACACAAGATGTCCTCAACCCAAGTTTAAAGTATCAAGCAATCACGTATACAAGCATGTTATAGGAATGTTTGTGCAATTAAGTAAAATGTTCATGTGTAAGTTTTGGTAAGTAAACATGTTACACCCCAAAAAGTGGTAAACGTAAAGAGGGGATTCGAGTATACTCACATGGGTTGCGTATGAGATTTCTTGTAAGTAATGTACAAGTAAAATTGAGAATCCAAGAGAACAGACAAGAGCGATTATCCTAAATGATAACGATCTTGTTAATAAGAATTTCTAATAGTTGTTGTTTAAACGTTCCTTAATTAACTTATTTATTATATGGAATATTATGTTATAAGATTGATTTATTAACTTATTTGTGTAAAAATTTTAAATCCTTAATTATAAATGAAAAAGGAAATAAATAATAAAAACAATGGGGACCGGGTCAGGTTTACTAGTTGTAAGATTTGATAAAACTAATCTACCGTGTTAAAGTGTTATACCCATATATTTGTAAAAATTTTATACCACGTACAACTAGTTTTAAAATGATCGTTTATAATTACTAAGATCAAAATCATCTAATAGTAACAGATTAATTACTAATTACAACTTTTAACTAAAAAAACTACTAAAAGAACAATAACCCACATGAGTCGGGCTCGAACCCGAGACTTTTGGGTTACAATCCTTCACCCGACACTATGTTTACTTTTTGTTAAGGGAGATGGTTCCCTTATAATATTAACCAGTGATTGTCTTGATTCATAACTGGATTTTATAAAAAAATACATGCAGCTAATTTGTCGGGACCATGTTTCGAACCCGCGACACTTGTAAATCCTTCATCAGTTTTACCAATTGAGCCAAGTTGCCACATTTGTTTTATTTGATTTCTATTTTATTCATAATTAAGTTATCAGCATTCCCTTCCTTAAAGAAAAGAAACATACGAACAGTAGTCTGTATGTATTTTAATCGAATGTTCCGATGTTTTAAGTTCATGAATATATCTTTATGTTTAAGAAAGAAAGAGAGATAGAACAATTCATGAACTAGGAAGAGGATTATACCGACTGTGGTGGGCGAGAGGGTCGTTTCCGACGATGCTCGGTTACTCCAGCGAAAGCTTTCTTCTCCGGTTTTTCGGCGAACTTCGAAACAAGACGAAACGGCTTGCTTAAATCTCCGTATCCTCCGGTAATGTTTGGTTCTCTCCGGCGATGCTCCGACGAACTCCGAACTCCGGTGGTTGGTTATCGAATCAGAGAGAGTGAAAGGATGTTGACATGTGCGAGATGTGCAACGAAACGGAAGTATATATATAGGTGGTTTAGTAAATGTTAGAGCCATGATTATAGTTTTAATTTCTTGATCGGTTTTTGCAAAACGGAAATGAAGAATTAATCAGAGGAATGATTAAAACCCGGTAACTCAGCGGCGGTTGTAATTTGACCTGCAACTGTTACGTTTCGGTGTTTGGCGGTAATTATGCAAAGGTTTCAATCATGAGATGTTGATATATATTAAACACAGCCAAACATACTCTTTCTCAGGCCGTAGCCCAGCGGTTGTGTTGTTGTCTGTCTAGGAGTGAACCCGGGTTCGACTTCCGCGGTTCTCATTTTTGTTTCTTTTTTAAGTTTTCAATAATAACAACCAGCCCCCTCCACAATACTTAACTGAACTAACTTAATTAATTAACTGAATTAACTTCCAATAACTTAATTAATTAACTGAATTAACTTCCAATAAGCTTTAACTAACTTGAGTCTAACGGGACTAACCAGATTGTTTATAAAATAAAAGAATAACACTTTTAAATTGTACAATTAATTAACTTAATTAATTAACCAATTAAACTTCCATATTTATAACGAATTAAACTTAGGATATTTAACGGATGTTACAGGAGTATTTAGCGCTTGAAAGAAACAAGTCGGATCATATTCCTTTAGTGTTGAAGACCGTTTTTAGGAATTTTGGGCCTAAACCGTTTAGGTTCTACAATTCTTGGCTTGGTCGAGAGGATTTTGGTGAAGTTGTTAGGAAGTCGATTGGTGATGGGTTTCATTTGGGGGATCCGGACATAAGGCTAATGTGGAAATTCAAAAGATCACGTAATGATATTTCGGTTTAGGTCGTTGAGTGCAAGGAAAAGGAATTGGGTCAAAAACTATTATTGGAACAAGAACTTAGGGAGTTGGATGCGGCTATGGAAGTGAGAGAGATTTCGGAAGTGGAGGTGTGGACGTTGGAAGAGACGAAACGTCGTTTACGTGAGATTGAAGCTTTTTACCAACGGGATTTAAAACAGAAATCGGGTAGTAAATGGGCAACACATGGGGACGACAATTCCAGGTATTTTCATGGTTGTATCAATAAACGTAAGGCTGCGAATTATTTTCCTGGTTTGATGGTTAGAGTAGTGTGGGAAACGAAGCCGAATGTTATTAAAAGAGAGGTTCTTGGTTTTTTAGATCTAAGTTTAAAGAGAATATGGTTCGTAGGCCGAAGTTTGTGGTTTACGGTTTGAAGAGTTTAAATTCAGAGAATGCCGAAGGATTGATTGATGTTTTTTCGTTTCAGGAAATTAAACGTGCAGTCTTTGAATGTGGCGCGGATAAAGCGCCCGGTCCGGATGGTTTCAATTTTCGGTTTATCAGGACGTTTTGGGATTTGTTCGAGAAGGATTTTGTGGATATTATGCAACATTTTCATAGAGTTGGGAGATTTAGTTTGGGGGTTGGATCGTCGTTCATTACACTTATTCTGAAGGTGGGAGACCCGTCTGAACTAGGGGATTTTAGACCGATTAACCTCATAGGGTGTATTAGCAAGGTGGTGTTAAAGGTGTTGGCGAATCGGTTGAAGATGATTATGAGTAAAACTGTTTCAGAAAATCAATCTGCGTTTTTGACAGGAAGGTACATACTTGACGGGCCGTTAATGGCAAACGAGATTCTCGCGTGGGCTAAAAAGCGTGGGAAAAATGTTTTTTTTTTTCAAAATCGATTTTGACAAAGCGTATGACAACGTGAATTCGGAGTTTTTGTTATCGGTTCTTGATTAAATGGATTTTCCTTCGGTTTGGTGCGAGTGGATTCGTAGGATTTTGGTTTCGGCTAGATCTTCGGTCTTGGTGAATGGGTCGCCAACTTTTGAGTTTGGTTGCCAAAAAGGTATTCGTCAGGGTGATCCTATATCCCCTTTTCTTTTTATTATTTTGATGGAGGCGTTTTCGGGTTTGATGAATAAGGTGTGTAACATAGGAGCTTTTGATGGTATACGGCTTCCTAACGATGATCCGGTGTTATCGCATTTGTTATATTCGAATAATGCGATGTTGATGGGGGAATGGTCTAATTTCAATTTCGTGAACATGAAAAGGATACTTTGGATATTCTTTTTGTGCTCCGGATTGAAATTAGTTTACATAAATCAGTATTGTTCGGAGTTGGTGTTGACATGGAAGAATTAAAAAATGAAGCCGATTCATTGGGTTGTAAAGCAGGAGATATTCCATTTGTCTATTTGGGCATCAAGGTTGGGGCGAACATGAATAGGATTTCGAATTGGGATCCGGTTGTGAACACGTTCAAGAGGAGGTTGTCGAAATGGAAAGCTAACACATTGTCTATTGGCGGCCGGGTGACGTTAATCAAATCGGTTCTTGATAGCTTGCCTACATATTACATTTCACTTTTCACGCCGCCTATGAAGATCATTAACACATTGGAAGGTTTAATTAGATGTTTCCTATGGGGTGGGTCGGATGATGTTAGGAAGATAGTTGGGTTTCGTGGGATGTTGTTACAAAACCTATACGGGATGGAGGTTTGGGGATAGCTAGATTAGAGATGAATAATATAGCATTGATTGGTAAATGGCTTTGGAGGTTTTATAATGAACAACAGGCGATGTGGAGAAGAGTGATTGTCTCTATTCATGGTTCTAGCCAAAGTTGGGGTGTCGCGGCGTTTAATAACTCTATCACGGGCGTATGGAAAAATTGTGTTATGTTTTGGAACAAATACAAGGTACAAGGTGTTGGTTTTAAAAGTATGATTCGGGGGAAAATTGGCAACGTGGGACAGATTCGGTTTTAGTTAGATACGTGGTTGTGCGAGGAGCCGTTAAAGGATAAATTCCCAAACTTATTCACTCTAGAAAGGAATAAAAGGGTTCTTGTCTCTGGACATCTGACTTTACAGGGGACTACTCGGGTTTTTTTCATGGGAAAGGAGTCAGTCACCTACTACTGTGGAAGAGGTAAACAATAAACATCACTAGGAGGTATTATTACAACAAGTCCGGATAGGAGATACTTAAGATGCTTGGGTTTGGAGCGATGGTAAGGAAGATGGCTTCACTGTCGCAGCGGTCAAAAAATGGCTGCGAGGAACGGAGACCAGTGACGTTCGTTTTGGTTTTAGTTGGAGTAAATGGGTTCCTATTAAGTGTAACATGTTCATGTGGCGAGCTTTTCTGGATCGTCTTCCCACTAAGATGGCCCTGATGAGACGAAATATCACGGTGGATAATCATTTATGTGTGTGGTGCGAGAGCAATGATGACACGGTTGAGCATATTCTTACAGGTTTTCGCATTTCAGCGGGAATTTGGAACGGGATATCTAGCTGGTGCAGGATTCCAGGGATGTTTGTGTTTCATGTTAATGACTTGGTGGAAATGCACGACCACTGTGCCATGTCGGGAAATAAGATGATGGTGCTTCATGGGATTATTATAATTGCGTGTTGGCGGATGTGGAGGGCGAGGAATGAAAAAGTTTTTTCGAGTAAGGAACCGAATGTAGTGGAGATGATCTCGGACATCAAGACATTGGGGTTTTTGTGGTATAAACATAGGTTTAAAGGAGTAGTCGATTGGGAACGGTGGTGTTCTTTTGACTTAATGTAATTTTCTATTTTGTGGTTTTCGGCTTGCTATTTCCATCTTGGTAATAGTTGGCCTTTGTTTGATGGTTTAATGAAAGTCAATTTTCGGAAAAAAAAACATATACTGTTTTTTTTCACAATTTTATAAATGTTATAGATGGCAATTTTTGAAAGTGCTTTTGGTTAAGTGACTTTGATAATTCATTTTTAGTAACTAATAAAAGCAGTTATAAATTTTATTGAATGAATGGAGCAAAAAATATTAGTTTGATGAAGTCAATGGGGAACACAGATTAAAGGTAGCCAAAAGAATTGATGAAAACCCATCAACTTCGGATACTCGTCTTATATTTGAAGGATGAAGGTCCATCTTAGAAGGTAATGTCTATTTTAACCAAGGTATTCGGTAACAATCCCTACAAAAGCCTGACGCCCATACAGATCTATCCAGTGTCGCGGACAATGTCTAGCCCCACGGCTAGCCCTTGTTACTCTTCTGATGATGATTGGTCAAGAAGAGGCACTCCTGATCGCGTGTTTAAGGAGCCTGAGTACCCGATTGCAGTCGTAGACCAGAAATATTGTTCCAACTGCGCCATTAAGTTAATGTTTGAAAAGGACAATAAAGTGGAAGACAAATTTAAAATCAGTGATGATGATGGAAATATTGTATTTAAAGCCAGGAAGAAGAAGAATGGATATCGTGTTCTGGTTGATGAATCAGACCAACCTGTGGTCTCTTTCACATCAAAAGTAATTTCTTTCTATTCCTTTATAGAAAATTATATATTAAAGGTATTGCTACTTGTGCTTCCTGTCGAAACTGGAGCAAAGAGAACTGACCCAACCCGAAGTCCTGAAAATTAAAGCCAAAAGCGGCCAGACCATATAGGGTTGTTCGTCTTTTGGACGGGTTGGGCCAGAGCAAACCCATTTTTGTTGGTTTCCTAAATAAATATTATTGGGCCAAAGTTTGAGATGATTGTTGGCATTTGAACTTTGAATTGCTTTTGTTAAAAATAGATAAACTGATAAAACTTGAAAATTTTATAAATAGTTTTGTTGTTAAACACACTGTATTATTATAAATCACCACACCATACTCGGTTTACATAGGTATCAATATACATTTTAACCAAGCATCACAGCTATTTATAAAAACGGTTAACAAATCATAAATCCTAATAACAATTCAGTAATTATACAAACCATACATAAGTCTTGATTAGTTGTTCAATCTAACAATTATCTATTTTATAGAAGTTATGTTCTGCTAATCAGATCTGTTATAAACTGCAGCCGCTTTGTTATCTCTTTTCAATGAGGGTTTGACAAATGGTTAAAACTAATTAGTCAAACACATCAACGTAAACTAAATTATTTTATGACATCAAATAACCAATTCTTAGCCTAAAATATTACAATAAAATAAATGTTTTTCTAATGTCGTCACCTTTTATAAACTAGAATCTGTCAGGCAATATTGTTGTTTCGTTGAAACAAGGTTGTTTTAGTTTAATAAAAAAACTAATGTTGAGTTTATAAGGAAGTTATTATCTCTAAATTGCTACATAACTACAGCACCTCAGTATGCATAGAAGACGCCAAGCTTACAAGGGAGATCACCATGAGCACCACAGAATTTTCACTGTAAAGAAGACGAGAGGCCACAAGTCATTGCGATACGATGTTTACATGGCTTCTAATATGACTGAAAGCACATTCAATTACAGAGTTTATGACAACTTTAAGGATGGAACATCCATTATATTTGCTCAAGACAAAGTTACAGTTCTTGCCCAGGCATGAAACTTAGTTACACATAATGTTCTATATTATTAATTATAAGCTTGATTTACTTTTAACATCCATATTATGGATTTAATAACTGATTTAGAAAGATGATAATTTGAAGGCATCTTTTTGCCAAATCCTGACAACCAGGCCATTTTTACTCGATTGTGTGCAGTTGCATACTCAAGTTACAAAACAAAAAGATGTGAAAAAAGAAGAGAAGTTTTCGGTGTCTGTGTCTCCAAATGTCGATAAAGCTTTTGTTTCGGCACTTCTCATCATCCGCGAAGAGGTTAGGAAATCAAGATACAAAGGCTATGAAAGCTAAGAAGAAATACCATTCATTGTATTATACATGTTCTGAATCAAACAATGTCAGTTTAGTACGAAAAAATAAGAGAGCTTTCAGATTCTAGTGTCCATAGAAATGAATAGTTGAACGGCGTACGAAAACTGAAGGTATTATCTAGCTATGCTAAGTAACCTATTCAAGCTTAAATTATGTTTTTGATGACTAACATTATTCCCTAACTTTGCCATGGGTGTTTATAGACTTTTTTTTTATTATTATTATACGACAGTTATAAAATATAAATTAATTTTTGTCTTTCTTTTTCCCTTACATGGGTTCAATTTGAATGTACATGACATTTTTTCTTAATTTATTCTAACAAGGTACGATGTTATAAAATGGCATGCATGCAACACTGATGCAACCAATTTATGTCACTACTTTCGACCATCCATTTCATGAACACCAAATACTCCTATTTGGCTATTTCCTTTTAACACAAGTATGATGAGTCTACTCCTGGATAAGGCATGACACTTTTATAACAATTAGAAACAAACATACATTCCTCTAACTCTCTAAGAATGAAACGTTCCGACATTTCAAAGCCATCCAACTGACATATATAATCAAATAGTTAATTACATTACTAAAATAATATTGTCTAGACCTTCTCCTGATCAAGGAAATGCATGACTAGGATAGTTATCCACTGAACGACTAAATGGAAACATAACAATAACGAATACTTAAACATTAAAATTATTACAATTGAAATTTGAACCTTTACATAACATAGTAAAATCAAGTAATTCGCTATATGGAGTAAGCACCAGTTTAACAATTACAATGTTAAATAAATGCACACTGGCCAGGTGTTTGTTTGCACACGCCATTGATCACCAATACAGTTCAATTTATATAAGTATGGTTTAAGTTATTCTATAAAAAGCTTCTAAAAATAAGAAGGCATTATAGAGTGACAAGTGTACAAGAACCTAAAACCTAAACCAACTACACCATCACCCAAAACCTAAACACCCACGCCATCCCTCCTCCCTGCAAAAAAAAAAAAAAAAAAAAAAAAAAAAAAAAACTATATCTCACACCCCGATTTCCGGTGGGGCCCGGATGGGTCGTGACGATTGGATAACAGTATCACAAATAATAATGAAACCGAAGTATTGGAGTAAAAATATTTAATTCAATAAAAGTCTTGAATATATATAAAAGTTGTACAAGTATTCGAGTACAAGCCCACAGACAGGATCTAGTAAAAAGAGCTTTAGACATCATCGACCTTAAGCTAAGGAGTTGCAAATTTCATAGCCTTCATTCTAGCCGACTCGGATTCCCAGCCTATTATAAGGTTCGGTACCTACGGTTCAATCTTTTTAAAATACGTCAGCTTTCGCTGGTAAATACAATTAAATGACTCGTTTTGAAAACAATTTTTCAAAAAGAGTTTTATACATAGAGAAAACCCGTAGCTAATCATTTAATATTTCTTGGGATTCTTTCTTGTCACCAGATTTACATACTTGACATACAATGGGAACCAGAAATCAGAGCCGGTCATTTTTCAGTGCTGTAATGATTAAGGGTACACACCAAAGTTGAATAAATGTGTCTTACAGTCGGTGTGCCTACCCCTGCACGCTATTCCGTATGGCCATAATAGTTAATGAGTCGGGACGCCCGGACACAGTACGAATAACGCCCAATTGTTTCAGTTATCAAGTAAAACAGATTAAACCGAGTTCTTACATTTATGAGCAATCATAGGCGGCTCATTTATGTAATACCCGCTCCAAGTGGCTTATTCGCCATACCCTAAGTTTAAAAGCTAAAATAAGTTAAGAGTATTTACCTTTTGCTAGCTTCCAATCAAATATGATTATAATTTAGCAAAAGCCGCAAGTAAAAGTATTATTGACCCAAGTCCAATTATCTGGGGGGTTCTATAGTCTGGAATGAATAGAATTATTTATCTATTAGAATGTATATGGGTCAAAGGTTAGTCCATTTAGACATGACCTGTTACTTAAGAATAGATTCACTAGATTAAGCATAAATCGGAATAAATGTGGTTTATGCCTATCTGAGTACAATGACTCTTTGGATAAAGATCAATTAACCAAACGTTATGTTTTGAAGTGATTTAGAAGTACTTAGACCCGTTACGCCTAAATTATACGAACTAGGTTCGTATAACTACTTATGTGCGTGAAAGCGGGTTCGGGAGGTTAAATGGGTCTTATGACAAGTCCAAGGTGTCAAAACACCTTTTATAACATTATACATTCTGTTTTGAAGTCAGAATGCTAGTTACTTTGGTTTGAAAACCGTTTCTTTAGATTTTAAGATAAAAGGGCATAATCGTCCTTTTTAAAATATAAGTACTAGACTTGTCATTTGAACTACCAAAAAACATGACCAAGAGGTATAACTTCAAAGGGTTATACCTTATGTAACGTCTCGCTTTTCGAAACTTATCTTAATTAGAAAGACTTGTTACATTCCTATTTTTGGAAACATATACCCGTTTCGTATTCGTATTTCACTCCGCCTTCATAATTAGCAACTTTTATCATAAGTAAAACTTGATCATTCCATTTAATTTATGCTTCGACAAATCATACTTGCTTTACTTTCAAATCTTATACATACTTGATACTCGTTCTTCATTCTTGTGAATCACGTATTTATCTTATAAACAAACTATCATGAATACGAGTTTTTTCTAAACACTTTAAACATACAAATGCTTGATTTTGTGTTTACAATACTTATGCTATGCTATTATACATATTTACTACTAAAAAATATGTTATATATACATAATATACCTTATTTATGTGCCAATATCAAACTATAGGGGTCATACTTGTCAAAAAGGAAAAGATCCTCGGCTGAACCCAGCCGCGACTTGCGAATCATGTCCAGTTCACCTCCGCGACACACTGGTGGTGTCGATCCGTGCCCAGCTCTTAACAGCTCGCTGATTAGTCCGAATTCCACCATCCAACTCCTAACTACTTGTTTTAAACACCCAACTAACCCACTTAAATGCAAACCATAATAACCCACTAAAAACTCAAGTCTTCCACACTCCCTTAACACTTTACACTCCCTCAAATCACTCTCAAAACCTCTCAATTCATCCAAATTTCTAATGTTGGCAGATTCATACCTTTGCTCAAAAGAGTGAGTTTTGAGCACTTTTCTTCTACTTTTTCTCATGTTTTCTTGCACAAATCTACTGGATGACCTTCAAGGATGTTATCAAAGATTCACCAAGGTGTAATCATGTGATACATCACTTACATAAGGCTCCAAAGTCAGATTTATTTCTGATTTATATAAACTTATGCAAACTCATTTTTCTTCAACTTTTCTTCTTCATTTCTTCTCTTACAAAGCTTGGAACACCTCTAGGAATGTTTCCATAGGGTTACCATGGTAAACCAAGGTGGAACAACACCATTTTGAGGTCCAAACTTTCTATTTTAGAAGAAACTTGATTAACTTTTTAATAAAGTTAACTTTCTATGCTTGAATCTTTTACCTAGCAACCCCCTAAACCCATCAATGGTTGTGGAACTTGTTAGAGTTGATTCTTACAAGTTTACAGGTACAAACAACCTCTAAACTTTCTGTTTTAATAGGGTTCAATATAACCCACAAGTGTTGAAGTCACATACGTTTACCATAGTTCATATGGAGAGACTTACGTTCGATACAAGTGTGAACATCGGATGCTTTGTTAATGTATTAGTTAGTTATTAGTTCCTTGTTATTCATGACCCTCCGAATCATCCTTGTGATGATTTGTGTAGTGGTGAATCATACAAAGAGGTTAATCCTCCATGCTTGACTTACATGATAATATAATACAATCTATGATAGACTTAGCTTAGATTATATATATACATATATATATACATATATATATATATATATATATATATATGAACATGGCCAAGTTTGTGATAATAATCGGTTTATGGTTATTCATCATAAACTAGGTCTAACTTATCTACGATTCTAAGTCACTCATTGTCGATTCTAATAGGCAAAGTAGGACCCATGAAATCACATACAACTTAGTGTCACTACGAGTACTTAGACTAGATAACACTTTTGGGAATACATACTTTTGTACTTTAAATTCTAAACCCCGAATCTAATTACTTCATAAACGTCGTAGAACCTTACCCTCAATTCATTATTCATAAACAACTCGTCACTCACGGATAATCAGAAAGCTTTGCAATGTTGTGAGTATACTTGACCCTTTTTACGCTTTAATGCACTTTTGGGTGTAGCATGTTTCAACTATATAAATTCACAATACGCATAATCAAACATATTCAATCACTCAATCCGCCAAACATGCTATTTGTTATGCTTAGGTTGTTTATGCTAGAATACTTTCATGCACTCTACTTCTCATTAACTTAGCTAGCCCACCTTAACAATTATAGCGCTATAGGAGTAGCACACCGCCCGTTAGGGTATTGTTAAGTTATTATGCTTTACGGTCTCGATCACTTTAGTAACAAAGGATGTACATTATTCTCGTGGACACTTGGGTTTGACCTGTATTTATGCATGCGAGCTTCAACTTTGTATAAATATTGCCATGTTGGATTTGAGACAATCTTTTATACTTATATGCTAGTACTCAAAACATGTATACTTGCCAATACTTTGTATTGAACTATACTTTAAAACATGTTGCATGATTATGATGATGATGATGCATGGAACTTAGTAGGGTGCCTAGACACACATTTTAAACTTTAAATTCTTGTTGTAATGTAATTCATTTTGTTTCAACTTGTTGTATTCGATTCTAAGCAAGGTAATTGATTCTTTTAGCAATGAAATGAAATTTATTATTAAATGCTTGTCGCAATTTAATGTTATGAGTAATGAGCAATCTATTTCGTCTTACTCCAATGTTTCTGTCATCGGTTGGGGTGTGACAGATTGGTATCAGAGCCATAACCATAGATAATTAGGAAAATTGTCATGTTTTTGAACTAGCCTATACTTAAGCACCATACTTGACCATACTTGATTTATGTGCTAAATTCTTGAAACATCATTTATATGTTAATTTCTTGAAACATCTTTTATGTGCTAATATATTGAAACATCTTTTATGTGCTAATTTATTGAAACATGTTTTATGTGCACATGTCTATTTTACTATTTCAAAACATACGTCTTTCCTAAGGCATTTTTATGATTATGTTAAACTCAAAAACACTCGCCTTATACAAACGAGACGACTTCACCAAAATAGGCGTGAAACCCATAATTTGGTGAATAACTCTCAATCCACTTATTCTTTTGTACAAAATTCGCCATCAAGTTAGGAGTGAAATCCTCACCTTGATGGAGAATTTCCATTTCAAATCTAGTGGACCCTCATCAACGTGTCAGAATTAACTTTCTTGACCCGACGAGTACTAACCACACTTAGGGTACGACGTTGTCAAGTTAGGGGTGAAACCCACACCTTGTCAACTAGTCCCACTCATCAATTTTCAAAATCCCACCAAGTCTCGAACTTTCGATTGATTAGTGACATGTAGTAACTAGAAGGGTGAATACCATTAACCAAAATTTCGGTGAGAGTATTCCACCTATTAGGCCAAAGCATGCTTCCCAAACTCAAAAGAACTTTCGACCACTTTGGTTGAGTCAAAAGTTCCGTTTTGGAACAATCCAAGTTTTAAATCCCAGGAGTTGATTATGAGGAAACGTATTCCCCTGTAGTGGATGCGATAACCTTTAGATTTGTAATTGGCCATGCAATCTCATAAGGACTTCAAATGAGACTTATAGATGTCACTGCATACTTGTACGAGACATTTGAAAATGACATCTACATGAAATTCCCTAAAGAATTGAAAATGCTTAAAGCATTAAAATCAATACCCCAAGATATGTGTGCTGTAAAGCTAAAGATGTCTTTACATGGTCTCAAACAATCTGGTCGTATGTGGTACGATTGACTCAGAAAATATCTCAAAAATAAAGGATACAAGTTTGATATAATCAGCCCATGTGTCTTTACAAAAAGATCACACTCAAATTTCACTATAATAGTAGTCTATGTTGATGACATAAACATCATTGGAGTTCATGAAGAGATAGAAAAAACTGCTAATATATTAAAGAGAGAATTTGAGATGAAAGACCTTGGTACAACAAAATTATGTCTCATCCTTTAGTTCGAGCATTTACGTTACATTATATTCTTCCATCAATCAAACTACATCCAGAAGATGTTAGTATGGTTTAATATGGACAAAGCTCATCCGTTTAGCATACCCATGGTTGTCCGACCACTAGATCCACATAAGGATCCTTACCACCCTCAAGAAGAAAGTGAAGAAGTACTTGGTCCAAAAGTGTCATACTTAAGTGCAATCGATGCCATTGTGTATCTTACGAATAACACGAGACCCGATATTGCATTATTGGTACATGTACTACCAAGATACAATTCGAATCCAACATGTAGACGCTGGAATGGAATAAAACACATATTCCGGTATATTTGTGGGACACAAGATTTAGGTCTTTTCTACCAGAAAGATCAAAAGTCCCAGCTTGTTGGGTGTACGGATGTTGGATATCTATTAGATCCAAATAAAGCAAAATCTCAAACAAGTTATGTATTCTCACATATGGTGGCACAACAATTTCTTAGAAGTTAACTATGCAAACACTTACAGCAACGTCATCAAATCATGCTGAATTTATAGCACTATATGATGCCAATCAAGAATGCTTGTGGTTGAGATGAATGTTTAATCACATACAAAAATCAAGTGGATTAGAAGAGATTAAGAAGAAGCCGAAGATTATTTATGAAGACAATGTTGCTTATATAGTTCAGATTAGAGAAGGTTACATTAAGGGTGATCAAACAAAGCACATCTCACAAAGTTTTTCTCAACATATGACTTGTAGAAAGAAATGGAAATTGATGTTCCCCACATCAAGTCAAGCAAAAATCCAGCTGGCATGTTCATGAAATCTTTACCTTGAAGCAGTTTCGAGTAATTATCACATAAGATTGGTCTTCACAGATTGAGAGATGTTTGTTGAATTCAGGTGGAGAATTATATGCGTTGTACTCGTTTTCCCTTAACTAAGTTTTGTCCCACTTGGTTTTCTTAGTTAGGATTTTAATGAGGCAGCATAACTAATCTAGTAGTATCAGTCTATTTATTCATGTCCTGAAGTACCTATTTAACATCATCCTGAAGTATGTTAATAACGGTGTATAATAACTACACACACACACACACACACACACACACACATATATATATATATATATATATATATAGGGTCAGGATTTAGAGAAAACGGTGAAAAGTATGAAAACAGTAAGAACGCTTATGGATCATCCGATCAAAACAATCTATAGACTAGATTGGCGCGGTGGCGTTTTCGTAAATAACACCAATTTTATTAAGTGGGTGCGCTTCATTAAGGGTAAAAAGGTTAAATTCAAAACGCCAACTAAAATGAGAACACGCAATTCAAAACAAATAAAACGCCATTAATACAAAACGCCAAAAATTAATGATAAAACACTTTGGAGATTACAGGAAGATGAAACAACACAGTAACTTAAATTCAATTATTAACATTTATTAGAAGAAATTCCCTCCTAAATTACGCACCAAAAACATCATTATATAAACGATGTTAAACACCATTTCCATAATCTCTTCAATCTATCATTCTAAAAAAACATCTTTTACCAAAGCGCCAAGTTTAACCAAAATGCCAAAAATGGCAACCATCATTTCTTGGAGATACACTCTGAGAATCAGAAGATTCGTCATACATTTTGACAATAGAAGGATGGTGTATGTTAGGACAATCAAAGCAATTTTGAAGATGGAAGAAGAGGTACAGAGGAGTATGTCATCTCTCTGGATAACGAATGTCATGAAACACAAAAGCTTATGAGAACATTAACAAGGAAATTTGGACCAAGCAAAGCAGATGGAAAAATGGACCCAGTCATAACATCATGGCGTTTTGATGAAGAAACAGACATGGTGACCGTTATATGTGACAACGGAGAGCATGAAGACTACCTGCTTGAAGACATCATGACAAAGCAGGGGGGTGGGTTCATGGAAGAGTTGCACAACGCCATGTGTTTGAACACATACATGGACTTAAAAATGGCGTTGATGCAGGACATGTTCAAATGGAGGCATCAGAATCTCCAACAACAAGAAGCCAATGAAAGTGATGAATTAGATGATAGACTAGAAGAAGACTCCGAAAAAGAAGATGAAGGAAGTGATGGACACTTCTCAGATAAAGTACCTTCTGACGAGGAGTTTTTTTTTTATGTTTTCTTCTGTTAATCTTTATTTTTAAGTTAATAAAATGCTATATTTCTCCCCTTAGTTTCAAAACGGCAAAAATACTACAAAAAGTTATTGCATACAAAACAACAAAAATAATAAAAAAATATTTTCTTGTTTAATATTTTCTCTATTAGTGTATTTTGTCTTCTTGGTCTACAAAACGCCATTAAAAAACGCCAAACTTGTAAGATGTGACGTCTATCACCCTAAACTAATAAAGCTGAAAAAAACAGTAAATACACACAGTAACTGAAAAGACGGTTAATTTATTACTAACATTAATTACAATAAAATTCTGCCTAAACTACGTGCCAAAAACATCCTAGAAGAGAGATGTCTCTGCACAATCAATTGATCACACCCAAAAAACAAACGCCATGTTTCCTAGAAACCACTCACTTTAGAACTTCAAAAAAATAGTTAAAAAAACACAGATGGCAAAACTCGTTTTTTCTATATCCAATATTGTTCTGAATGAAGTTTCACTGAATGGATTCTTCTCTTAGGTGATGTCGCAACCCTCGACCCCTGCTCCGGGAGGTGTCACACCCCGAAATATCAGAGCATTGGCGTGACTGGACTGGTATCTTCAATGCACAGCGGAAGCAAATAAGCTAAGTCTTTTAGAAAATGAACGCCACAAAGTACTCGACTCCTCATGGTTCTCCTATTCCAACCGTGCCTTGTCTTAAAAATGCAACCTGAGAAAGAAACATACGAAAAAGTCAACATAAAGTTGAGCGAGTTCATAGTTTGTTTGTAAAAGATTTGAAATAAATCTTTTTGAATAACCGGTTTTTGAAGTATTATTGAGAAAACGAATTTAAAATCATTTTCTTGCCATGTTATACGGAAACTTTGTATGAAAACATGGTATGTATCTTGTATAAATCAAGTATTTCTGTATGTATCTTGTATAAATCAAGTATTTCTGTATGTATCTTGTATAAATCAAGTATTCTTGTGTACACCACGTACTCATGTATAAATCAAGTATTCTTGTGTAAATCAAATATTCATGTATAAATCAAGTATTCTTGTGTACACCACGTACTCATGTATAAATCAAGTATTCTTGTGTAAATCAAATATTCATGTATAAATCAAGTATTCTTGTGTACACCACGTACTCATGTATAAATCAAGTATTCTTGTGTAAATCAAATATTCATGTATAAATCAAGTATTCTTGTGTACACCACGTACTCATGTATAAATCAAGTATTCTTGTGTACACCACGTACTCATGTATAAATCAAGTATTCTTGTGTAAATCAAATATTCATGTATAAATCAAGTATTCTTGTGGTATGAATCTTGTATAAATAAGGTGTTCTTGTATGTATTAGGGTTGTTAATAGGTTGCAAGGCCATTAACATGTGACACGACATAGGAAGTCACCAAACCATAGGCATTTATCAAGTTTTTCTGAGACACAAAAGCACTACTTGGTACTCGTTCTCACCAAGAGTGTGGCTGCCTGAAACCCGTTAGATCTAACCTTTTGTTCTGCGGTCTAGGTATATTGTTGATTAATGGTGCTTATAGTACCCTATTCGTGACACGATTTCTCATATCATTTCACAAAACGCATCATACTTGGTACTCGTTCTCACCAAGAGTGCTTCTTGTATTCTTGTATTCTCACAACGCATCATACTTGGTACTCGTTCTCACCAAGAGTGCTTCTTGTTTTTGTATCATACCATTTATAAACATTGTAACATTTGTAAACTCTTGTATTTGTATTTTCCCGTAGTTTAGAAAACTAGAATTCGTATGTATGCACATTTCGAAAAATACGCTTGTCTGTAAAACCGGTATAAAACATAAGCTTTTCGTAAACCATTTGTGCCAGTTAAATCTTGCTTGTAAAATGGTTTTGAAATATTTAATTCTTGTATGCTTTGCAAAAAGTGCATGTCTTTCCACCCCGAAAACATTTAGAAAAATGTAAAACCGTAAAAGGTGGGGTTATGAACTCACCTGAATATTCCTGTGCAAAGCTAGCTATATACGACTTCGTGATGTCGTTTCCAAGAATTGACTTGCTAGCGTGTATTCTACAATATTCCTAACACGGAATATCTTATAAGTTTCTAATTAATGCGGTAACAAATCTACGAGTTACCGAGCTCTACCGAATCGTTGACGATAAGTTGTTAACTTAATGAAAATGATTAAGTTATACTTGTTAAGTTTTGTCTATTGTCGGTGATAACTAATGAGTCTTGAAAAGACTTAATTCTCGAGAGCTTTAAAAATAAATAAATTTTTATATAAAAATATATAAATATATCGTTGTAATTGCATTAGCCGTCTCGAGTAGTCGTACGTGTGTGTGACGAGTGTTTTATGAAAAGAATAAACTCATAATGTGCCGTTTAGGCGTCTTGTAATAAATATAAAAATTTTATTTATTTTATAAGAGAATTCGCGTGTTTGAAATAAATATACAACTATATTTATTTTGTAAAACGAATTCATGTTGTACGATGTTTGAAATAAATAGATAAGTTATATCTATTTTATAAAAGAATCGTCGTTTTTGTTTGACGTTCGAAATAAATATAATACTTATATTTATTTGTTGTCGAAATAATTTCCGTATCGTTGTTTTCGTAAGTTGTAAGTTGTTGTCGAAAGAAACTTTATATTTGTATCTCGTTTTATAAAAGTCGCTTTTCAATAAAACATGTTTTGCTTTTACGGGTTTTCTCGAAAAACGGGCAGAGTTTCCTCTGTTTTTGGACGCCCCGACAACTAGAGTGTCGTTATATTTTCAAGATTCAATCAAATTATATATAATTTTGTCAAATATAACAATGTAAACTATAATCACACTGGTTCGAGCTCGTTGTCACGTGAGAATTATAACTAAAAATATAACTTAAATATTAAACACGCTGATAATCTTTACCAAAATCTCGCGTTGTGTTGTTGAACAGGTTGACCGAGTTGACTCGCCTAACCCGAACCTTTGACTGTTGTTGACCGGCTGAGTTGACTGAGTCAACTCGCTGAGTTGACTTGAACCGACCGCGCCACGAAACTCGAACCACCCGAACTGATCCAAGCCCCGTGTTGACCCGAACCCATCTGTTGACTGAGTTGACTCGGCTTGACCGAGTCAACCGAAACCGTGATTGAGTCTGACCCGAAGCCGCTTGGCCCGAACCACTGACCGAACCGAACCTGTTGACACGATGATTTGAACCAAAGCTCGAACCCGCTGACCCGGAACCCGAACCCGAGCTGAGCCAAACCTGATGTTGCTGACCTGATCGGACCAAGGCTGAACCGTGCCCCCACAGCCGCCGCCGTCGCCTCCACCGCCGCCACCGTGAGCGGCGGTGCCGCTCTTATCTCCGGCGCTCTCTCTCTCTGTCTCGTCTCTCTCTCCTCGCCACCTCCCCCCTTCTTTTCTCGGTTCCGTCTTCGCACCACCACCGCGTGGTGGTCTGCCGATCTTGAGCGTATAACAGGGAGGGGGTTTGGTATGAGTGGATTGTGCTTTGGAAGATGAACTCCCTTGATGTTGCAGGTAGGTATCGAGAGGGAGAGAAGGGGGGTATCGAGCTGGGAGTTGTTGTGTGGGCAGTAGATTTCGAGAGAGAGGGAAGGAGATAATAGGGAGGTGTTTGTGAGAAGGTGAAGTGCAGGTATGTGTGTTTGTTGTTTGGTATTAATAGAGTGAGGAATGTTTTTATTGTCACTTATGTATTCAAATTACATGGTCACATGTTTTATCCATTGAATTAGAATCTCTTGAAGAGATTTGTAAGGATTTGTGAATATTTGACAAGATTTTGTGTTTCAAATCTTTGAGACATCAATCTTTTGCAGAGATTTTGAGTAAATTGTAGAGATCCTAATAGGATTTTGTAAATCTTATATAGATTCTAATATGTTATGTGTAGGTTTAGGCTTGTGGGTTTTGGGCTTGGGCCCAGGGCCCACAAGCTCATCTCATGTGTAAGTGGCCCGTAATTCCTACGAGACCCAATATCGCGACCCAAACTCCATAAGCATAAAATATTCGTGTAACATCCATATCTGTCGGTGTCGTCAGTATTTTGTACGGTATCAGTCCGTTGTCATTTGATGTTTCGCAGATTCCACGCGAATCTTCATATGCGTACTATATAGCTGAACAAACGTTCCTGGGCACTCCAAGGGCCTGGTTAAGTTAATTAGCGTCGTAAACACTATTTATTATCACGTAATCACCTGTTAATCACGTAATTAAGGGCGTAAATTACCGGTTGTCATATTCTCCCCTTGTTAATAAAATTTCATCCTCGAAATTTAGACTACGTTAACTCCTTAGAGTTACGTTATGCGTAGAAAATACGAATAGTACCAAAGTGAATGATCATGAAGTCGAATCAAGACTTATTCGAATGATATGAATTCAAGGACGTATCACAAGATGCAAATGAATTCTAGAAATGATTGCATCCAATAAATGAATTTAGATTTCAACAAGCTCAAATGTAATAGTTTGCATGAAACGCTCGATCATGATCAGCCCAAGCTGCAAGTTCTACCGACGCCACAAGGTGTCGTAGTGAATGAAACAATTCAAATATAGTGGTGATCGAAAAAGTATCACCTGTGTTTTGCATAAAACACTCAATCATGATTAGCCCAAGCTACAAGTTTATACTGACACCACAAGGTATCCAAATCAACAAACGACTTAATGGAGTCGTAGACCAAACAAATCTACTATGACTCAGAACAATGAAACGCTTGTTAAAACGAATTCGAATATGATGTTTCCAATACATCATATGGTGTCTTGAATTGAATATGTGTAATGAACAAGTTCAAACAATTGAATTTGATTTTGGAGCAAGCCGACAATAAATACATGTATCGACAAGAAAACATTCGGCATGGTCACAACGAAAAACCATGTATGTAACTTGAAAAGAAATTTCAAGAAAATGTGTTGACTTGATAGCAAGGATGCCAACAATTTCAATAATGCGGGTCATTCGAATCACAAATCAATAATTAGATTTAGCGAAATAATATTTGAACTTTGATGAAACGCTTATTCGAAACGAAACCACATGCGTAACAAACGATGCATGCGTAACATAGGAGTTTTCAAGAAACGAAGCAAATGAGTATTCGCTATAACGAAAGAAATGCTCGTGATACAATGACCATTAAGAGGAGTAGAGATGTAAAAATCTACTCACTAGATGCAAAAGTCAGAATTTCAACAAGGAAATTTAAGGACTTTACCTGGGGTTTCATGTGACGACCAGTTGTTAGGTGACATTACCATGGAATGTCAAACATATCGTGTTTGTCGTTAATGCGATAGGGGGAATGCGAAGACATGCATCTTCTCCTTGGCATGACTCGTGTCGTTTGCAGGACCACGTGCCAAACTGCTGCTTCCTCGAGAGTCGTATGTGACGTACTTCAACCTCCGTTGATGTATAGCTTAAGTTTCACGTATACCTGTGCACTAGCGTTTCGTTCTGCGTAGGCTACCTGCTCGGGAAGTTAAAATATCTTAGACAATATGGATAATAGTGTGTGCCCGAGTTTATATTCGCGGTTCCTACGTGATGACCTTTAGTGAACTTCAACATAAGTTTTCGAAGGTCTTAAATGCATGTTTCCTAAACTCTCAGAGTTTTGTGTATTGTATGCGACTGTTTTTGTGTACCATGTATAAAACACCACTTTAGCGTATGTTTGGAAACATAATTTTGACTGTTTGCTTTTCGGCAACGGTTGGAGACCATATTCGAGTCTTAGGCGTTCTGTATGTATTCAACGTTTTAATAATCTAAGTCCCCAGAGAAATATGAGGTTAGAGCCTAGGTATCTCTACAGAGAACCCTATTCGCTGTAACCTTTAGCTCTGATACCAATCTGTCACACCCTGAAATATCAGAGCATTGGCGTGACTGGACTGGTATCTTCATTGCACAACGGAAGCAAATAAGCTAAGTCTTTTAGAAAATGAATGCCACAAAGTACTCGAGTCCTCATGGTTCTCCTATTCCAACCGTGCCTTGTCTTAAAAATGCAACCTGAGAAAGAAACATGCGAAAAAGTCAACATAAAGTTGAGCGAGTTCATAGTTTGTTTGTAAAAGATTTGAAATAAATCTTTTTTGAATAACCGGTTTTTGAAGTATTATTGAGAAAACGAATTTAAAATCATTTTCTTGCCATGTTATACGGAAACTTTGTATGAAAACATGGTATGTATCTTGTATAAATCAAGTATTTCTGTATGTATCTTGTATAAATCAAGTATTTCTGTATGTATCTTGTATAAATCAAGTATTCTTGTGTACACCACGTACTCATGTATAAATCAAGTATTCTTGTGTAAATCAAATATTCATGTATAAATCAAGTATTCTTGTGTACACTACGTACTCATGTATAAATCAAGTATTCTTGTGTAAATCAAATATTCATGTATAAATCAAGTATTCTTGTGGTATGAATCTTGTATAAATAAGGTGTTCTTGTATGTATTAGGGTTGTTAATGGCTTTCAAGGCCATTAACATGTGACACGACATAGGAAGTCACCAAACCATAGGCATTTATCAAGTTTTTCTGAGACACAAAAGCACTACTTGGTACTCGTTCTCACCAAGAGTGTGGCTGCCTGAAACCCGTTAGATCTAACCTTTTGTTCTGCGGTCTAGGTATATTGTTGATTAATGGTGTTTATGGTACCCTATTCGTGACACGATTTCTCGTATCATTTCACAAAACGCATTATACTTGGTACTCGTTCTCACCAAGAGTGCTTCTTGTATTCTTGTATTCTCACAACGCATCATACTTGGTACTCGTTCTCACCAAGAGTGCTTCTTGTTTTTGTATCATACAATTTACAAACATTGTAACATTTGTAAACTCTTGTATTTGTATTTTCCCGTAGTTTAGAAAACTAGAATTCGTATGTATGCACATTTCAAAAAATACGCTTGTCTGTAAAACCGGTATAAAACATAAGCTTTTCGTAAACCATTTGTGCCAGTTAAATCTTGCTTGTAAAATGGTTTAGAAATATGTACTTCTTGTATGCTTTGCAAAAAGTGCATGTCTTTCCACCCTAAAAACATTTAGAAAAATGTAAAATCGTAAAAGGTGGGGTTATGAACTCACCTAAATATTCCTGTGCAAAGCTAGCTATATACGACTTCGTGATGTCGTTTCCAAGACTTGACTTGCTAGCTTGTATTCTACAATATTCCTAACACGGAATATCTTATAAGTTTCTAATTAATGCGGTAACAAATCTACGTTTTACCGAGCTCTACCGAATCGTTGACGATAAGTTGTTAACTTAATGAAAATGATTAAGTTATACTTGTTAAGTTTTGTCTATTGTCGGTGATAACTAATGAGTCTTGAAAAGACTTAATTCTCGAGAGCTTTAAAAATAAATAAATATTTATATAAAAATATATAAATATATCGTTGTAATTGCATTAGCCGTCTCGAGTAGTCGTACGTGTATGTGACGAGTGTTTTATGAAAAGAATAAACTCATAATGTGCCGTTTAGGCGTCTTGTAATAAATATAAAAATTATATTTATTTTATAAGAGAATTCGCGTGTTTGAAATAAATATACAACTATATTTATTTTGTAAAACGAATTCATGTTGTACGATGTTTGAAATAAATAGATAAATTATATCTATTTTATAAAAGAATCGTCGTTTTTGTTTGACGTTCGAAATAAATATAATACTTATATTTATTTGTTGTCGAAATAATTTCCGTATCGTTGTTTTCGTAAGTTGTAAGTTGTTGTCGAAAGAAACTTTATATTTGTATCTCGTTTTATAAAAGTCGCTTTTCAATAAAACATGTTTTGCTTTTACGGGTTTTCTCGAAAAACGGGCAGAGTTTCCTCTGTTTTTGGACGCCCCGACAACTAGAGTGTCGTTATATTTTCAAGATTCAATCAAATTATATATAATTTGTCAAATATAACAATGTAAACTATAATCACACTGGTTCGAGCTCGTTGTCACGTGAGAATTATAACTAAAAATATAACTTAAATATTAAACACGCTGATAATCTTTACCAACGCGTTGTGTTGTTGAACAGTTTGACCGAGTTGACTTGCCTAACCCGAACCTTTGACTGTTGTTGACCGGCTGAGTTGACTGAGTCAACTCGCTGAGTTGACTTGAACCGACCGCACCGCGAAACTCGAACCATCCGAACTGATCCAAGCCCCGTGTTGACCCGAACCCTACTGTTGACTGAGTTGACTCGGCTTGACCGAGTCAACCGAAACCGAGATTGAGTCTGACCCGAAGCCGCTTGGCCCGAACCACTGACCGAACCAAACCTGTTGACACGATGATTTGAACCAAAGCTCGAACCCGCTGACCAGGAACCCGAACCCGAGCTGAGCCAAACCTGATGTTGCTGACCTGATCGGACCAAGGCTGAACCGTGCCCCCACAGCCGCCGCCGTCGCCTCCACCGCCGCCGCCGTGAGCGGCGGTGCCGCTCCTATCTCCGGCGCTCTCTCTCTCTGTCTTGTCTCTCTCTCCTTGCCACCTCCCCCCTTTTTTTCTCGGTTTCGTCTTCGCACCACCACCAGACGGTGGTGGTGGTGGTCTGCCGATCTTCAGCGTATAACAGGAAGGGGGTTGGTATGAGTGGATTGTGCTTTGGAAGATGAACTCCCTTGATGTTGCAGGTAGGTATCGAGAGGGAGAGAAGGGGGGTATTGAGCTGGGAGTTGTTGTGTGGGCAGTAGATTTCGAGAGAGAGGGAAGGAGATAATAGGGAGGTGTTTGTGAGAAGGTGAAGTGCAGGTATGTGTGTTTGTTGTTTGGTATTAATAGAGTGAGGAATGTTTTTATTGTCACTTATGTATTCCAATTACATGGTCACATGTTTTATCCATTGAATTAGAATCTCTTGAAGAGATTTTTAAGGATTTGTGAAGATTTGACAAGATTTTGACAAGATTTTGTGTTTCAAATCTTTGAGACATCAATCTTTTGCAGAGATTTTGAGTGGATTGTAGAGATCCTAATAGGATTTTGTAAATCTTATATAGATTCTAATATGTTATGTGTATGTTTAGGCTTGTGGGTTTTGGGTTTTGGGCTTGGGCCCAGGGCCCATAAGCTCATCTCATGTGTAAGTGGCCCGTAATTCCTACGAGACCCGATATCGCGACCCAAACTCCATAAGCATAAAATATTCGTGTAACATCCATATCTGTCGGTGTCGTCAGTATTTTGAACGGTATCAGTCCGTTGTCATTTGATGTTTCGCAGATTCCACGCGAATCTTCATACGCGTACTGTATAGCTGAACAAACGTTCCTGGGCACTCCAAGGGCCTGGTTAAGTTAATTAGCGTCGTAAACACTATTTATTATCACGTAATCACCTGTTAATCACATAATTAAGGGCGTAAATTACCGGTTGTCACAGGAGGCGGGCGGTCACGGCCTACTCAGAGCTGGTGGTATCGGTGTTTATTAATTTGGCAGCGGAAATTTCATCAGGACCGTAGTTAGGAAATATTTTATCAGAGTAAAACACCATAATTTATAATTAATAAATATATGGGAAAAACCCAAGTTTCCATTACAAACAAGTTTTTAGGGATAAACCCTAATTTATTGAAATAAAACTTCTTCTTTATTTAGGTAACTTTTATAGCCACTTTACCAAGCCTTCAGTGCTCTCCTGCTGGTTTCTATTTGGCTTTCACATTTTGTTACCTGAAATGCATTTAAAAACATTTTATCAACAAGAAATACTAGCGAGTGAATCCCAGTTTAATCAAAACAAGTTTTATCATTTTACAGCATTGAGGGCAATCCAGCAATTACATTTGTTTACATCTACTTTAATTACCACCCACGGTATTGTCAATCTTGATTTGGGGTCATGCTACTACTCACAGTGTAGTAACAAGTTATGTATACAAAACCCCAACATACCGACGATAATGTAGATTTACAAATACTCAATCACTGTTAATTATAATTTAAAACAATTGGGGTTTTGTAAAAACAATTTGTGAAAAGAGGAATCACTCACAAAAAGGTTTACCGAAAATAAGGATTACTCACATTACTATTTAGGTATTTCCTTTGTGACTTATTGGTTAATCTAATAAATTAAACAACGCACACGTGTTAGTATAATAACCCAAATTTACATTAGTTATACCCTCCCCGAGACAGAACTCCAACGACTGAGTCAGGCAGAGACTCGACATGTGTTATGGAGCACTAGATCAATCGGGCTGCGTATCTAATACGTAACCGGGGGTTATAATACTTACAACGAGGCAGAGCTTCACTAATTAGGGGGTATTATACCCGATATTACTTCTAATATTTAGAATTTTAGAGAGAGAGATCGATTGTGAGCAAATTGAAACTGAATGCCGTGATCCCCTATTTATAGTGCCTGATCGGCACTTTGTCGCGCGCCGCGACAGATGAGGACAGGGCTTACGCGGCCCGCGAGAGACCACGTGTCTCGTATAGGGTTGCTGAGTTGACCCAGTAGCTTCGACACGCTCATGCCATGTGGCGGCACCGGGTTAAGCCTGGTGGCCAGGCTGTCGCTCCCCGCAATGGACTAAGGGGAGTCTGTCGCGCCCCGCCAGAGCCCCTTAAATTTTGTTTTATTTGATTTTTGTTAAATTAAATGTATTTGGGGCCCATTTTTCATATACAGGGTGTATTTTAGGACATATGGGACATGTTTTAATAAATTTTTAGGAGGATTGTTATATCCTCCCCACCTTGTTTTAGAACTCGTCCTCGAGGTCTACTGGAACAGGTGTGGATATTTCCTCTGCATCTCTGATTCAAGCTCCCAAGTGTATTCTGGTCCTCTCTTGGAATCCCATTTTACTTTAACTAGTACCAATCTCTTGTATTTGAGGTTCTTGATTTTTCTGTCTTCGATCTGTAGGGGTTTTTCTACAAACTTAAGTTTCTTATTTACCTCTATGTCTTTAAGAGGTACTACTGACGATTCATCTGCTAAGCATTTCTTGAGATTATATACATGAAATACGTCATGTATTCCTGCCATTTCTTCTGGTAGTTGTAGATGATAAGCTACAGGTCCTATTCTTCTAATAATCTCAAAACGTTCAACATACCTGGGGCTTAGCTTTCCCTTTTTGATGAATCTGACTATCCCTTTCTATGGAGAAACTTTTAATAATACTTTATCTCCTACTTGAAATTCCAATGGTTTTCGCATGTTATCGGCATAACTCTTTTGCCGATCGCGTGCTGCTTTTAGTCTTACCTTGACTTGAATAATCTTGTATGTTGTTTCTTGTACTATCTCGGGTCCAGACAATTGTTTTTCTCCAATTTCTGCCCAACAGACTGGAGTTCGGCACTTTCATCCATAAAGTGCTTCGAATGGTGCAGCATTGATACTGGTATGATAGTTGTTATTGTAAGAGAATTCTATTAATGGTAGGTGATCGTCCCAATTTCCTCCGAAATCAATTACACAAGCTCAAAGCATATCTTCCATTGTTTGAGTTGTCCTTTCGCTTTGTCCATCCATTTGAGGATGATAAGCAGTGCTTAGATTTAACTTGGTTCCTATTGCTTTTTGAAAACTAGTCCAAAAATGAGAAGTAAAACGGATATCTCTATCAGAAACAATAGATAAAGGAATTCCATGTAATGAAACTATTGTGACATCTGTGCCTCCACGGCCATCGAACAAATACCAAATCAATGGAATGATGTATTTCATACTTGGGATTTTTATAAATATGTGTATCATTTGCACATATCAACTCTCGTCCGATTTCAAGCTCTAAATCGCCTTCTGGAAGGTTATACGCAAGCTGGTGCGTGAACGCAGTCAGTTTAACGTGACAAACATTCCGAGATAGTGAAATAGGCTTAACATACCTTAAATAACCTCCACATAACTTAGAAATAAGTTTTGGATGGTTTGGTGTGTTGAAATCAAGTTTGTTCGATCGCAGGGACTATTTGTGTCAAACTGCGAAACTATACCGATTTAGATAGTAACGAACATTCAGTAACTTGATCATAAGTTAAACATACCCTAAATATCCTTTACATAGCTTAGAAATAGGCATTGAGGGGTTCGGTATGCAAAAGTAAACTTTATTGATCAATAGGGACTAAAAGCATCAAAAAGTGTACAAGTTTGCACTTTCGCACATATCTTACGTTCTGAATACATCCGAACATCCAAAAAAATTATGTGATCATTAAAATATTATGTTTTAGTGATTGGCATGATGAAAATCCATTCGTCGCGCAATTTGGACCGTTTTTGCGTCCGTTACGACTTCCGTCGTAATTAACCGAACAACGCAATCTTACGGCCAAACGAACCGACATCCGTGATGTTTTCAAGCATATTTCATGTTCCCTATGTCTTAACATCATTGTGGAGCTTGAAATTGGGTTTGACGGGTGTTAGAAGTGCCGTTACGCAACGAAACAAAGTGCAGGGACCAAAACTGTCATTTCAGCAAAGATGATGGCTTACGGACCGTAAGCCATCACCCTTACGGTCCGTAAGGACATCCCAGCACATCAGAAGCTTCTTCCAGCCTGTTTCCAGCTGTTACACCCACATAAACCCAATTCCACTTGTTGATTCCTGATGGTGGGGGGGCCATTTGATGCTCATGGTGTGTTAAACAAGTGTAGGGACAAGATTGAAGCTCGGTTTTAAAGAAACGATCTTAACGGTTTGAGAAATCCTATAAATACCCAACCCCCCTTCCTTGCAAAACCCACAAAATCTGATCTAAAAGCTCTAAGTTGAAGCCATTGCTTCATACCTGAGCTACTTGGATCAAGATTAGCTTGCGGGGACCCTTTGTAAGTGTTCCTTCATTCTTTTATTGCTTTTCGAGTCCGAAAGTCAAACTATGTTTGACTTTCTGCATTGACCAGTTTATGGTCAACGCGAAGCTCGTTTGAACTTCATAACGTGAGCGTAATCGCGATGGTTATAGTCCCTAGTGGCTATACCTACTGATTACCACGTTATCTAGGCTTAGTGACGAGTCGTAGTTTCGGCCAAAATGCGCATTTACGAGTATTTTGTAACCAAACTACTCTAGGATATCAAAACCGTTTGTTTTGATATCAAAACCTATTTTCTAAACGTGTTCTAGCATGTTTAGCTCGTCACTCTTTAGATTTGTGCTTGTGTAGTGTCGTAAGTCAAGCGGACTAAACACCCGCTTAGACTTTCGAACACGACCCGTTTGGTCGATCTTAGGATCCGACCAAACATGTTTAGTAGCATAGGGAATAACCTTCCGAGGTTATACCTTATGGTCGCCTAGTTTAGGTAGTTGTATGATAAGTAGTTTATATGCCTTAGGTAAATTACCAAAATACCCTTTTCATGTATAATTGGTAATTTAGCTTATGTAACCTAAAATTTTGTACATAACTGATTATACAACATGATAAAACATGTATAGGCATATAATACTTGTCATAGGACTAGTTAGACGTCTCGAACGCGCTTTGCGCGCACGACGCGTTAAAGTAGCATAAGCTACCTTAATGGGTCACGATGGGTCGAAAGCACTCAGGTTAGGTTCCGATTTAGGATGTAGGCTTTGTTAAACCATATCACATGAGTTCCAACACTCATTTGGTTTACAAGACCTCATTCTGTCCGATCTTCCGATTTAGGTGTCTATTGTTTGATTAGTGATTCGATTAGTAGGTGCTGTTTGATTTCTCTGGTTTGCTCGAGTTTGTTGAAGTTCTATCGATTGAGAATTTCTTTGCACTACATGTGAGTACATATTTCCCCTATTTTACTGTTTTCAATTGTTTTGGGGTGATTCATATGTACAAAACGATTTTCGATGTTATAACGATGGTTTCAAAAACGATTAAGATGGTCTATGCAAAACTAATAACGATTTCGATAATGTGAACAAACTTGTTGGTTGTAGTTACATAAAAAATGACATTCATTAATTTAGCCGAACCGACCAGTATTAGGTTATGGTACCATAGGATCCGACAAATCCCGTTATTTTACTACACCCATGGTTATGTGTGGGTGTTGTGGGTAACGACTGAATCTGATGATTGTTAATTTACCCTTTGGTGGTTTATTAATGCGAGAAGCGATGGATGATGGATGAGTCACAAAGGTTTGAATGTTATTAGCGAGACGACCATATATAAGTTTTCACAATTAAAACGAGGATGATTTAAACGATGTAAACGAGTAAACGATTGGGAAACGATTTGGAAACGATTTTAAACGATTTGGATTAACGATTGGTTTTTGGTTAGTGTTTAGATAAGGAGACAGGTGTAATGTAGTGAAAACATGGTAGATACGCCGCTGGTACTTCTTATATATAAGTGTTTTCAACATATTACATACCGTGGCGTTATTTAGTTCACTTGGGTAAACGATAGCGAAACGATGTCACACAACGATGTTTTCGAAGTAACATACGAGTTTTATTAATGAGTTTTACGAGATGTTTTACAATGTGCTTTACTAAAACAAATGCTTTTGGGTCAAGAATCATGGCTACGAGGTTTTATAAACTATAACCCGCTTGATTTGAGTTGGTTAATTAAGTTGCAATATTATACTCTTTTCAAAACAAGGTTTTTAATAAAGTATTGCAACATTTAAACCAGCCATGAATCCGACACACCTATAAAACCTATGTACTCGCCAACATTTCTTTGCTGACTTTGTTTTCACATATGTTTCAGGAATTAATGCTTGATGATGATTTCTAGGATGCATGCGTCACATAGGATCTGGACGAAGCCTTAGTGACATAAAACTATGATAGTCGATATAAAACTTGTGTGTTATGTGTTAAAACAATGTTAATGTTTAATGTTATCAATAAAACGAAACACTTTTTGTATCCATGGTTATGAAACGATAATTCTGTTACAACACGCCCCGATGTTTCCACCGCGCTTTGTTGGTTTACGCGGTCGGGGTGTGACTGAAGAGTTGGTATCAGAGCCAATGGTTATAGGGAATTAGGTTATTAGTAATACTTTGACCTAGACTATAACTCCTAGAACCCTAACGCAAATTTCTTTGCGTTTAGATTTTTAAAACAAAACCATCACCTATCCTTAGGTGATAACCACAACGAGAACACAATTTTCGAATCCGCTTCGAAAATTAATCATCTATTCTTGGATGATTGATTACAAGGTTTTGAACCCTCTGTTATAAGGTTTTGAACCCTCTAAGTTTTCAAAATCTCATCAAAGTTTGGGTCTAAATAATGTGAACACGTGCAAACTGGAAGAGTGAATGCCTGTACCCTGAGTTTTATGTCAAAGGCTAGAGTGTTCGTACAAATCCGCAGTATCGGACCAGTCACTCTTACCTGGGAGCTCTTGGGGTGAGTATTCACTTATAGGCAAGCATGTCTTCAGTGATACATTAATATGACCCGTTTACTTTGATTGATCACCGTCTCATTTGTTTGCCTTAGGTAACAAACAAATGATTGCAATTTCTATGCGTTGTTGTTCTGTTTTAATTATCCGATGACATTTCACTTGTTTTCTCCTATGTCTTTCATTCCTCTAGAATGTCTCTTCATCGCAACGACACTCAAATGTCCGATCAAACTGCCAAATTAGCCCAGCGAATAGGCGAGGTAATCCTGAAGACTGTGAATTTAGGTATCGCCATGTCCCATCTCAATAATGAGGCCACCCAAGAAGCATCGAAAGAAGCCAAGCCTTCGAAAAATTCAATGAAGCGTAAAGCTCCAAAGGATCCCGTAGCCGTTACACCAAATCAAGCAAAACCTAGCCAGGTGGCAGCACCACCAGCCAAGAAGCCGTACTTAGGAACTGCTCCTCTGTGCAATTAGTGTAACCGCCACCACTGTGCCAGTGCCAAATGTTGGAAATGTTTCAACCGTGGACTCATTGGTCATTTGGCACGAGACTGTCGTTCAGTCACTGTGCCAAACCAAGCTTTTCAGAACCCCGCTCAATTTCAAGCAAATCCAACACATGCTCGTTTTCCTCCTGGTATTTGCTACACCTATGGCGAGACGGGTTATGTCAGGGATAGATACCCAAAGATTTACAACGCAAATCCGACCCACGGATGAGCATTTGGCCGATTAGAAGAAGCTGCTGCTTTGAATAATCCGAATCTTATGTTTATGTTTCTAGTATTTCCCTTTGAACTCGGAAACAATCGATTTTGTTTATAAATAAATCTTTATTTGCAATTCCAATGTACAAATATAGTTGCATGCATGTATTGCATACCCCTACGATACCTACACCAAAGAACCGTATTTGTAGTTCTCTCGTTCATATGATCGCTCATGAATTCCTCAAAAATTCTAAGTGCTCACTTCATTCTAAGAAACGAAGTGACAATTTGAGTAATCACTTTAATTCCTTGGTTAGATAACTAAGGAAACCCTAATCTGTCAAAGTTGCTCTTGGTAAACCTCTTGTACTCAATTCTGTTATTTGCGACTGTCAATTTAACCTTGATCACCATCTTTTTCCTATTGACCTCACACCGATGCAACATGGGAGCTTCGATATTATCGTTGGAATGGATTGGTTAACCAAACACCACGCTGAGGTGGTTTGTTTCAATAAGATTGTTCATATTCCTCTTCAGTCTGGCGATGTTTTAGAAGTTCATGGTGAGAAACCATCTGTTGGTTTGAAGCATATGTCGTGTACAAAGGCCCATAGTTATTTGCGAAAAGGATATGTTGCTTTTCTGGCACATGTCAACGAGGAGAAAGACAAGAGCAAGAGTATTCAGGATATTCCGATTGTTCGGGATTATCCAGAGGTGTTTCCTGATGAACTGCCTGGTTTGCCTCTAGTTCGTCAAGTCGAGTTTCATATTGACCTTGTACCCAATGCCAACCCGATTGCAAAAGCACCTTATCGTCTTGCACCGTCGAAGATGCAAGAGTTATCGAAACAGCTTCAAGAATTATTTGATAAAGGATTCATCCGACCAAGCTTTTCACCTTGGGGAGCTCCTGTCCTCTTCGTGAAAAAGAAAGATGGATCTTTTCGAATGTGTATCGATTATCCTGAGCTTGATAAGCTCACCATCAAGAATCGATATCCCCTACCTCGAATTAATAACCTCTTCGACCAGCTGCAGAGTGCTTCATGCTTTTCCAATATCAATCTGCATTCTAGGTATCATCAACTTCGTGTTCTCGAAGAAGATATTCCCAAAACTGCTTTCCGCACAAGATATGGGCATTACGACTTACTGTCATGCCTTCTGGTTTAACGAATGCTCCAGCCATCTTTATGGACTTAATAAATAGGGTCTGCAAGCCTTATTTGGATCAGTTCGTCATTGTTTTTATTGATGACATCTTGATTTATTCAAAGTCTCGAGCTGAGCACGAACAACACCTTCGCTTGACATTGGAACTCCTGAAGAAGGAACAACTTTTTTCTAAATTCTCCAAGTGTGAATTCTGGCTTAAAGAAGTTCAATTCTTGGGTCATATAGTCAATGAGCAGGGTATTCATGTGGATCCATCCGAGATTGCTGCTATTAAGGACTGGAATACACCGACGACGCCTACAGAGATTCGATCCTTCCTTGGTCTTGCTGGTTATTATCGTCGATTCATTTCTCGAAGATTGCGGTTCCACTCACTGCTTTGACTCGGAAGAATAAGCCTTTTGAGTGGGGACCCAAGCAAGAAGAAGCGTTCCAAACGCTGAAGAAGAAGTTATATAATGCTCCTGTTCTATCTCTGCCCGAGGGAAGCGATGATTTTGTTGTCTATTGTGATGCGTCCAACTTAGGCCTTGGTTGCGTTCTCATGCAACGAGGTAAAGTTATAACATATGCATCTAGACAATTGAAAGTTCACGAGAAGAACTATACGACTCATGATCTTGAGTTAGGAGCTGTGGTTTTCGCGCTTAAAATCTAGAGACACTACCTCTATGGGACGAAGTGTGTGGTTTTCACAGACCACAAAAGTCTCCAGCATATTCTTAATCAGGAAGAGCTGAATATGAGGCAACGACGATGGGTTGAACTCTTGAATGATTACGATTTTGAGATTCGCTCCCTTCCTGGTAAAGCGAATATCATAGCCGATGCGCTTAGTCGAAATGAACGAGTCAAGCTTCATTATGTTCAAACTCTATCTGATATTCAATCTCATGTCCTTCAAGCACAACGATCTTGTGTAAACAAAGGCTTATTGAAATATGAGCTACCACTTCAACTCGAACTTAAACTCGAAACGAAAGGAGCGATGGGTTGCTCTATTTTTAGAATCCTTGTGGATGATTATCGCCCAAATCGGAGCCCTGATTAGATTCCTTGTACACCTTAATATGTACATTACAACTCAATTAGGACAAACCAAATTCCTATTAAGATCTTTCTATCTTCATAGTTAGATTCTTGTAAATATTTAAAGTGCCAAATGAAATCCACGGATTGGATTCCTGGTATGCTTTAAATACCCGTGTACAAAGATAACAAATTAAAGGTCAAATTAAACAATTATGCGATTATGCGATTATGCGATTATGTGTTTATGTGTTCTCCTCTATGTTTTTGTGTGATCCGATTTTCGTTATCGAAATCCTCATAGAATCTTCCATATCTACATATGAGGGATTCATAGTAGGATTTTCGAAAGGTACTACCTTAAATCCTTATGGGCTTCTACGTGGTAGCTAAGACCCTTGGGTTATATAGTACCATTCCTTGATTCGAAGAGAGACCCTTGAGTGGTCTAGTTAAAGATTGATTCAGATTCTGGTTAAGAGTGGCATGTGATGATACCGCTGAAAGGACCCTATGGAGGTCCAGTCACACTCATCACAGGATCATTCAATTGGTTTTCCCCTACACATTATCAAATCCACTGTGTGGACTATGCAAGGAATTACGTAATTATGGACGCGTACATAATTATAAAAATTCAGTGCATGGAAACCACAGTAAGATTTATCATGTGTAAGAACCAATAGTAACAACAATAATGAAACGTGAACAATGTAATGGAGGTACGGTGGACGCACCAATGGCGCTTCATATACTTGTATATAAGTGTCCCTCTTACATTGCAAGCATAATGTTATCAAGGTTACTAGAAGTTCAGAACCCTAACCAGTGATGTTTTATCTTTTAGACTTCATGTTTCGAGCTCTCACAAGTTTCCTCTAATTAAATTTCGGGACGAAATTTCCTGAAGTAGGGGAGACTGTGACATCTGTGCCTCCATGGCCATCGAACAAATACCAAATCAATGGAATGATGTATTTCATACTTGGGATTTGTATAAATATGTGTATCATTTGCACATATCAACTCTCGTCCGATTTCAAGCTCTAAATCGCCTTCTGGAAGGTTATACGCAAGCTGGTGCATGATCGCAGTCAGTTTAATGCGAAAAACACTCCGGGATAGTGAAATAGGCTTAACATACCTTAAATAACCTCCACATAACTTAGAAATAAGTTTTGGATGGTTTGGTGTGTTGAAATCAAGTTTGTTCGATCGCAGGGACTATTTGTGTCAAACTGCGAAACTATACCGATTTACATAGTAACGAACATTCCGGAACTTGATCATAAGTTAAACATACCCTAAATATCCTTTACATAGCTTAGAAATAGGCATTGAGGGGTTCAGTATGCAAAACTAAACTTTATTGATCAATAGGGACTAAAAGCGTCAAAAAGTGCACAAGTTTGCACTTTCGCGCATATCTTACGTTCTGAATACATCCGGACATCCAAAAAAATTATGTGATCATTAAAATATTATGTTTTAGTGATTGGCATGATGAAAATCCATTCGTCGCGCAATTTGGACCGTTTTTGCGTCCGTTGCGACTTCCATCGTAATTAACCGAACAACGCAATCTTACGGCCAAACGAACCGACATCCGTGATTTTTTCAAGCATATTTCATGTTCCCTATGTCTTAACATCATTGTGGAGCTTGAAATTGGGTTTGACGGGTGTTAGAAGTGCCGTTACGCAACGAAACAAGGTGCAGGGACCAAAACTGTCATTTCAGCAAAGATGATGGCTTACGGACCGTAAGCCATCACCCTTACGGTCCGTAAGGACCTCCCAGCACATCAGAAGCTACTTCCAGCCTGTTTCCAGCTGTTACACCCACATAAACCCAATTCCACTTGTTGATTCCTGATGGTGGGGGGGCCATTTGATGCACATGGTGTGTTAAACAAGTGTAGGGACAAGATTGAAGCTCGGTTTTCAAGAAACGATCTTAACGGTTAGAGAAATCCTATAAATATCCAATCCCCCTTCCTTGTAAAACCCACAAAATCTGATCTAAAAGCTCTAAGTTGAAGCCATTGCTTCCTACCTGAGCTACTTGGATCAAGATTAGCTTGCGGGGACCCTTTGTAAGTGTTCCTTCGTTCTTTATTGCTTTTCGAGTCTGAAAGTCAAACTCTGTTTGACTTTTTGCATTGACCAGTTTATGGTCAACGTGAAGTTCGTTTGAACTTCATAACGTGAGCGTAATCACGATGGTTATAGTCCCTAGTGGCTATACCTACTGATTACCACGTTATCTAGGCTTAGTGACGAGTCGTAGTTTCGGCCAAAATGCGTATTTATGCGTATTTTGTAACCAAACTACTCTAGGATATCAAAACCGTTTGTTTTGATATCAAAACCTATTTTCTAAACATGTTCTAGCATGTTTAGCTCGTCACTCTTTAGATTTGTGCTTGTGTAGTGTTGTAAGTCAAGCGGAGTAAACACCCGCTTAGACTTTCGAACACGACAAGTTTGGTCGATCTTAGGATCCGACCAAACATGTTTAGTAGCATAGGGAATAACCTTCCGAGGTTATACCTTATGGTCGCCTAGTTTAGGTAGTTGTATGATAAGTAGTTTATATGCCTTAGGTAAATTACCAAAATACCCTTTTCATGTATAATTGGTAATTTAGCTTATGTAACCTAAACTTTTGTACATAACTGATTATACAACATGATAAAACATGTATAGGCATATAATACTTGTCATAGGACTAGTTAGACGTCTCGAACGCGCTTTGCGCGCACGACGCGTTAAAGTAGCATAAGCTACCTTAATGGGTCACGATGGGTCGAAAGCACTTAGGTTAGGTTCCGATTTAGGATGTAGGCTTTGTTAAACCATATCACATGAGTTCCAACACTCATTTGGTTTACAAGACCTCATTCTGTCCGATCTTCCGATTTAGGTGTCTATTGTTTGATTAGTGATTCGATTAGTAGGTGCTGTTTGATTTCTCTGGTTTGCTCGAGTTTGTTGAAGTTCTATCGATTGAGAATTTCTTTGCACTACATGTGAGTACATAGTTCCCCTATTTTACTGTTTTCAATTGTTTTGGGGTGATTCATATGTACAAAACGATTTTCGATGTTATAACGATGGTTTCAAAAACAATTAAGATGGTCTATGCAAAACTAATAACGATTTCGATAATGTGAACAAACTTGTTGGTTGTAGTTACATAACAAATGACATTCATTAATTTGGCCGAACCGACCAGTATTAGCTTATGGTACTATAGGATCCGACAAATCCCGTTATTTTACTACACCCATGGTTATGTGTGGGTGTTGTGGGTAACGACTGAATCTGATGATTGTTAATTTACCCTTTGGTGGTTTATTAATGCGAGAAGCGATGGACGATGGATGAGTCACAAAGGTTTGAATGTTATTAGCGAGACAACCATATATAAGTTTTCACAATTAAAACGACGATGATTTAAACGATGTAAACGAGTAAACGATTGGGAAACGATTTGGTAACGATTTTAAACGATTTGGATTAATGATTGGTTTTTGGTTAGTGTTTAGATAAGGAGACAGGTGTAATGTAGTGAAAACATGGTAGATACGCCGCTGGTACTTCTTATATATAAGTGTTTTCAACATATTACATACCGTGGCGTTATTTAGTTCACTTGGGTAAACGATAGCGAAACGATGTCACACAACGATGTTTTCGAAGTAACATACGAGTTTTACTAATGAGTTTTACGAGATGTTTTACAATGTGCTTTACTAAAACAAATGCTTTTGGGTCAAGAATCATGGCTACGAGGTTTTATAAACTATAACCCGCTTGATTTGAGTTGGTTAATTAAGTTGCAATATTATACTCTTTTCAAAACAAGGTTTTTAATAAAGTATTGCAACATTTAAACTAGCCATGAATCCGACACTCCTATAAAACCTATGTACTCGCCAGCATTTCTTTGCTGACTTTGTTTTCACATATGTTTCAGGAATTGATGCTTGATGATGATTTCTAGGATGCATGCGTCACTTAGGATCTGGAGGAAGCCTTAGTGACATAAAACTATGATAGTCGATATAAAACTTGTGTGTTATGTGTTAAAAAAATATTAATGTTTAATGTTATCAATAAAACGAAACACTTTTTGTATCCATGGTTATGAAACGATAATTCTGTTACAACACGCCCCGATGTTTCCGCCGGGCTTTGTTGTTTTACGCGGTCGGGGTGTGACAACTATTTCATTTACATATAACTTGGCTAACTGCTCCTTACTGAAAGTTTCCTTTATCGGTAAGAAATGAGCAGACTTGGTTAATCTATCTACAATCACCCAGAATGTATCATTACCTTTTCGTGTCTTGGGTAATTTGGTAACAAAATCCATCGTTATCAATTCTCATTTCCATATTGGCATTTCTAGTTGCTGTAATAAACCTGAAGGTTTCTGATCTTCAGCTTTGACATGTGAACTGGTTAGACACTTGGTAACATAAGCTGCCACATCCTTTTTCATTTCTATCCACCAGAAATTCTTTCTTAAGTCTTGATACATCTTATCACTTCCAGGATGTATCGTATACTTGGACTTATGGGCTTCTTCTAAAATTCGGTGGCGTAGGTTTCCTTGTTTGGGTATCCAAATTCTTTTCTTATGGAATCTCCAAATTCTATCTGTTCCTTGTTCTAATTCCTTAATCATTCCTTTCAATTTTTCAGTATCGTCCTTGATTACTGATTCTTGTACGGCTCTAATTTGTTTATTTAAATCCATCTGCAGATTTAATTTAAGAGAACGTACTTTTCTGGGTTTTTCATGATGCTTTCGACTTAATGCATCAACTACAAAGTTAGCCTTTCCTGCATGATACTGGATATTACAATCATAATCTCTAAGAATTTCCATCCAGCGTCTTTGTCTTATATTTAACTCCTTTTGCCCAAAAACATATCTTAAACTCTTATGATCAGTGAAAATGGTAAACTTACTACCATAAAGATAATGTCTCCAAATTTTAAGGGCAAAAATTATGGCTCATAATTCTAAATCATGAGTTGTATAATTCTCTTCATGATTCTTAAGTTGTTTACAAGGATAGGCTATAAATTTTTGACGTTGCATCAACACACATCCATAGCCTAATTTAGACGCGTCACAATAGACTACAAAGTCTTCAGTTACCTCTGGTAATGCTTTGGGTGCGTTGGTTAATCTTTGCTTAAGAATTTTAAAGGCTTCTTCCTGTTTTGGTCCCCATTCAAACTTAACTGATTTACAGGTTAGTTTTGTTAAAGGAATAGCTATTCTAGAAAAATCTCGGATAAATCTTCTATAATAACATGCTAGTCCTAGAAAACTTCTTACCTCCGTTGGTGACTCAGGAACCTTCCATTTAGTAATCGCCTCGATCTTTGTGGGATCTACATGAATTCCTTCATGATTTACTAAATGTCCAAGGAATTCCACTTCTTCTAACCAAAACTCACATTTCGAAAATTTAGCATAAAGCTTTTCCTTTCTTAATAATGTAAGGAGAGCATGCAGATGCGCTGCATGTTCCTCTTTGCTCTTAGAGTAAATGAGAATATCATCTATAAAGAAAATTATGAATTTATCCAGATATGGTTTACATATTCTGTTCATCATGTCCATAAATGCAGCTGGGGCATTGGTTAAACCAAATGGCATGACGGTAAATTCATAATGGCCATACCTTGTTCTGAAGGCAGTTTTAGGAGTGTCCTCTTCCTGTACCTTCAATTGATGATATCCTGAGCATAAGTCGATCTTTGAAAAGAATCGAGCTCCTTGTAATTGGTCAAACAAATCATCGATTCTCGGTAATGGGTACCGATTTTTAATCGTGACTTTGTTCAACTCTCGGTAATCAATGCACATACGCATTGATCTGTCCTTTTTCTTGACGAACAAGATTGGTGCTCCCCACGGTGATGAACTAGGCTGTCTGAATCCTTTTTCCAAAAGTTCATCTAACTGTTTCTTCAGTTCTTACATCTCTGCGGGTGCCAAACGGTAAGGTGCCTTAGCAATCGGTGATGTCCCTGGCAGTAAGTGAATTCTGAAAACACATATACACTACGGGAATATCTTTCAATTCCTTTCCATTAGTGTTAATGATTATGGAAATCATATACACTAGTGACCCTTTTCTTGCACAACTTGATGTTTTTATCACAGAGATTAATTTTATGGATCGAGATGGCTTATATCCTTTAATTGTGATCTTTTCACCCTTTGGTGAATTTACTTGTATTGACTTTTGATCACATAGAATATTGGCTTTATTGGCTATTAACCAATCCATTCCTAATACAATATCAAATCCAACCAGATTCAGTGGATAAAGATTAGCAATAAAATTATGGTTTAAAATTTCTATTCTTGCTCCCTACAAGATTTTAGTGATCTTAATGGTTTCTCCATTTGCTGTCTCTACTAGGCATTCTTGTTTGAGTTTAGTTAATGATTGATTGAGAAGTTTTCAAAATGAAGTATTAATGAAACTTTGATTCGCACGACTGGTGCAATTAATACTTTATCAAAAACATCATTAACTAAAAACGTACCGGTGATCACGTCCGGAATCATCTTAGCTTCTTCTGCAGTTAGAACAAATGCTCTAGCATTCTTAGTAGTCTTGTTGTTCATGGCTGGAGCTAGTTTCAGACAGTTCGGCTTGATATACCCCTTTTCTCTACAATTGAAGCATACTCCATTACTGGGTTTCTTCCTGCAGTCTTCTTCCTTGTGTCCCGGTATCTTGCAGAAATTGCAATATGTGGAACATTGTCACACCCCCAAAATCCACAAGCGGAGTATCACCGCAGGACGCATGACTGACCAGGATCCAGCCACCAATCATATTGAACATTATAATAAACAAGTAAAATCTAACACAACCAATATGATTAGTGTCACACACAAAAAGTAAAGTTTAAGTTATTCAGCGGAAGCATAAAGTTTAAAACAAAAAAAACAAAGTATAAGTTTAAAAGTCTCAATGTTTAACATGGAATTCAACAGTCCATGTCCCACAACGACTCATGCTCCCAAGCAAGCTCCAGCTAAGAACCAAACGACCTGCAAGGCATGTAACAACGAGTCAACAAAAAAGTTAAGCGAGTTCACAGTTGGTTGTCCAGTTTAAAGCTATTTCAAAAACCACGAGTTCATTCAAAAACCATGAGTTATCCAATTCATTGTTTCCAAAACCATAACCAGTGGGGGCTACCCCATGTTAACCACTAGACCGTTACCATATCGACAACTGACTGAGAAAGTTGTGCCCTACGTCAATGTCTATCATCATTGACAAAGTGCCCAGATCCATTTGTCCACTCCCGTCCTCTACGGCATGGTGTGAGGCTTGTTAAACCTAATGGCACGATTTAACTAATGACCCGCTCGCCATTGGCCCGGCGATTAAGTCGATATAAAAATGAGGGACTTAATGATAGAGTTTTATCTAGTAAGTTATATGTTGTCATTCTTCCCAACGAGAATGGAGGTACGTAATCTACCCAAGGAAAATACGCAGGTTTAATGTTGTCATCCTTCCCAACTAGGATGGAGGTACATATTCTACCCAAGGAGAATATGCAGGTTTCATTTTAGTTTCTTAACCCATTCCCAACCACTGGGAATCCCATGCCTTGTAGAAAGTGTGAACTCACCTCGGTTTGCTCGGTATGCTTAACTACTTGATCACAAATAATTCAGTCAAAGCCTATAGTTTGCATACATACATAATCAGTTTACATTCACCAGGTTCACGTATAATATACAATCACAGTGTGCACTCAAACATCTTAACAGTTATTCCAGTTCATACAACTCCACAATTCTCATGCATGATTCACAACAGAAATCAATAGTTAAGTGTGTTGTTCAAATCAACTCAGGTTTCCACAGACATAACTAACAGACAGTAACAGTCGGTAACAACAGACAGTAACAAACAGTAACAGAGTCATACATTACCATGCACATCCTAGACCACAGTCTGTTGATGTGGTGACATTCAAGGCGACGAAACATCCAAAGTGACGAAACTTCAAGGTGACGAAACCTTGCATGTTTCGTCGGCATTGAGGTGCGACGAAACCTCTCATGTTTCACCGGCATGTGGGTGACGAAACCTCAGGTGTTTCATCGACCAGGTAAATGGCGAAACTCAAGTGTTTCGTTGACCAATATAACAGCTCATACTTAACCACTCCCTTAATTCCCGTAATTTCAGCAAATAACTTTCGCAGTTTCAAATCAGATTAAACAACATTGAATTCAACAATACATCACTTTAATCATTCTAAATCAAGAACAGTAACAATCGGATCATTAGATTAACGAGTTCTAATACTAACATGCAAATCCTAAATCATAACCTCAATCATTCGACTATTCCACATCATCGATCCCATGATTTTCATACGATTCGAATTAACATGACAACAATACTACCAAATATTCATGCATATCTAAAACCCTAGTCTCATTCGGTTTTATCAACTCTACAGTTTTCAAATTCTTAATTTACAGAACAAAACATGAACCAATATGGCAATCATTTACATGTTCCTGTTTAATATAATTTCATCAATTACACAACTTGCATGGAACCCTAGATACCGCATAGATCTTAACAATCAACCAGTATAACAAGCAAGTCAAATCAGATAATCGCACACTAACCGATTACGAGATGGAGCAAGAATTCAAGAGGGTTGGTGATTGCCGTCGCGTGCAAGGTTGGGGTGGAGAGTCTAAGGTTTTCGTCGGTTGTGATATTACGTAATGGAATGTGAATAAAAGGTATATATATAACTGATGTGTTTGGGCCTCACCTGGGCCGAAAGCCCATTCCTACGAAACCTCAAAGGAGGTGACGAAACTCCATAGTTTCGTCGAGTAGAGAGAGTGGCGAAACTCCCTAAGTTTCATCGAGCTTGTTAGTGGTGAAACACTATGTTTCATCAAGTATTGTTTTTAACTTTTACATAATTCATAAGTTTATAAAAACTAAACACATTAACACATTAATCATATAAATGATAACACAATATCTCAAACATATAACAAACGTGCAAAATTACAAGGCAACAAGTTATGCAAACATAATTGTGAATCAAATAACGTGTCGAGGGAAGACCTTGAAAACTCGGGTTGTTACATCATCCCCAACTATAAAAAATTTTGGCCCAAAATTTAGCATGTAGTCACTGAGGAAGCTAGTTAGGTTGCGTGGTGGTTTAGAATTTCGTCCCAAAATTCCGCAGTAGCTTCAGCCTCAGTAGTGGTGGTACTTTTCTGGAACAACCGGGGATACTTGTGTTTTATTTGGTCTTCTCGTTCTCAGGTGAACTCTGGGCCACGACGGGAGTTCCAACGAACTCGAACCAGAGGTATTCTGATACACTTGAGAACCTTAACATCTCGGTCAGTAATCTCTACTGGTTCATCGACGAATCGCAGCTGATCGTCGATGGTGAGCTCCTTGAGAGGAACTATGAGGGTCTCATCTGACAGACACTTCTTCAGATTTGACACGTGGAATACGTTGTGAACTCCACTGAGTTCTTCGGGTAGGTTCAGTTTGTAGGCCACCTTGCCTATTTTCTCTGTGATTTCTAAAGGTCCAACATATCGCGGGTTGAGTTTGCCTCGTTTACCAAAACGAACTACACCTTTCCAAGGTGAGGCTTTAAGTAGTACTCGATCCCCAACCTGGAACTCGAGTGGTTTCCTTCGCTTATCAGCGTAGCTTTTCTGACAGTCATGAGCTGCCGCCATCCGGTGTCATATTTGGGCAATCCTTTCTATCGTGTCAACGACGAGTTCTGGGCCAATGATTTAGCTGTCGCCAACCACTGCCCAACAAAGAGGTGATCGGTACTTCCGTCCGTACAATGCCTCGAATGGAGCAGCCTGGATACTGGTGTGGTAACTGTTGTTATACGAAAACTCCACTAACGGGAGGTGTCTTTCCCAGATGTTACCAAAGTCGATTACACATGCTCGAAGCATGTCTTCAAGGGTTTGAATGGTGCGTTTAGACTGCCCATCCGTCTGAGGATGATACGCCATGCTCATGTCTAATCGAGAGCCAAAGGATTTGTGCATCGCTTGCCACAACTCAGAGGTAAAATGCGTGTCACGATCAGATATGATGGAGGTTGGCACCCCGTGCCTTGAAACTACTTCCTTCAGGTATACGTCAGCTAAAGTAGAAAACTTATACGTTTCCATGATAGCCAGAAAATGTGCAGACTTGGTCAGTCGATCCACGATCACCCAAATGGTATCATTTCCTCGTTGAGATCTAGGTAAGCCAGTAACGAAATCCATAGAAATTTGCTCCCATTTCCATGTCGGTATCTCTGGTTGTTGAAGTAGGCCTGATGGTTTCTGGTACTCAACTTTGACTCTCGCACAAGTCAAGCATTTACTAACATTGGTTGCTATGTTGGCTTTCATATGGGGCCACCAGTACGTAGTCTTGAAATCATGGTACATCTTATCCGAACCAGGATGTACCGAGTAACGAGACTTGTGTGCTTCATCCATCACAAGCTCACGTAGATTTCCATAAAATGGAACCCAGATGCACCCTGTTACGTAGTAAGCGCCGTCTTCCTTTTGTTCTAACCGTTTCTTCGATCCTCACAGGGACTCAGCCCTGATGTTCTCTGCTTTCAACGTTTTGACCCGAGCAACACGAATTTGAGCTGGAAGACTAGAGTGGATGGTAAGCTGTAACGCACGTACACGCTTAGGTTTAGTCTCCTTTCGACTAAGGGCGCCGGCCACAACATTGGCTTTGCCCGGATGGTATTTGATCGCGCATTTGTAATCATTCAGAAGTTCGACCCACCGACGATGTCGCATGTTCAACTCCTTCTGTTCGAAGATATGCTAGAGACTCCTGTGATCGGTGTAAATGGTGCACTTGGTACCATACAGGTAATGCCTCCATATCTTAAGTGCGAAAACAACAGCTCCTAGTTCCAGATCGTGGGTAGTGTAGTTCCTTTCGTGAACCTTAAGTTGGAGTGATGCATACGCAATGAGTTTGTCACGTTGCATCAACACACAACCAAGTCCTTGGATTGACGCATCGCAATAGACCACAAAATTGTCTGTGCCTTCAGGTAACGAGAGAATAGGTGCGCTACAAAGTCTCTTCTTTAAGTGCTGAAATGCGGATTCCTGTGCATCACCCCAACGATAGGTGACACCCTTCTGGGTTAGTGAAGTGAGAGGTTGCGCAATCTTTGAGAAATCCTTGATAAATCTTCTGTAGTAACCCGCCAAACCCAAGAATTGGTGGATTTCAATTGGCGTACGAGGTGCAGGCCAGTTCTTAATCGAGTCAACCTTGGATGGATCCACATGAATCCCATCCCCCGTTTACCACGTGGCCTAGGAAATGGACTTCACGAAGCCAAAAGTCACATTTCAAAAACTTAGCATAAAGCTGCTCTGCTCGAAGAAGTTCCAAAATAAGTCTCAGATGATGCTTGTGTTCCTCCTGACTCTTAGAATAGATTAGGATGTCGTCGATGAAAACGATGACGAACTTATCCAGGTAAGGTTTGCACACTCGGTTCATGAGATCCATGGAGACCGCAGGTGCATTTGTCAACCCAAAAGGCATGACTAAAACCTCGTAGTGCCCGTAACGAGTTCTGAATGCTGTCTTGGAGATGTCCTCGTCTCTGACTCTCAGTTGATGATAGCCCGATCTCAAATCAATCTTGGAGTAGAAGCTCGACCCTTGTAGCTGGTCGAATAAGTCATCGATATGCGGAAGAGGATAACGATTCTTCACAGTTACCTTGTTGAGTTCGCGATAGTCAATACACATTCGGAAGGTACCGTCTTTCTTCTTCACAAATAAGACTAGAGCTCCCCAGGGCGAAGAGCTAGGACGAATGAAACCCTTGTCCAAGAGTTCTTGTAGTTGCGCGGACAGTTCTTCTAGTTCTGATGGAGCTAAACGATAAGGTGCTGCTCTAGGAGTTAGCTCGATTTGAAACTCGACTTGACGATGAGGCGAAAGACCAGGTAATTCCTCTGGAAATACCTCAGGAAAGTCGTGTACGATCGGAATGTCTTCTGTCTTCTTCTCTTTCATTGAGGTGTCAGTAACGAGGGCTAGAATAGCTGTGTGGCCCTTTCGTAAGTACTTCTGGGCCTTAAGGAAGGATATGATGCCCACTACTGCACCACTCTTGTCACCACGAATCACGAGAGGTTCTTCACCAGAACGAGGGATGTGGACAATTTTCTCCTTGCAAAGAATTTCCTCTTGATGTTGAGATTACCAATCCATCCCAATGACAACGTCGAAGCTACCCAGAATGATAGGAATGAGGTCGATAGAGAAGGTCTGATCAGCAAGAACAAGATTACAACCCTTAACTATGTGTGTGGCCTCAAGATTTTTACCATTTGCTAGTTCTACAACATGCTTGGTGTTTAAGGGAATTGGGGTACGCTTAAGCATCTGACTAACTTTTATGGACACATAACTAGTATCGGCACTCGAATCGAATAAAACAGAAACATAGAAGTCATCCAGTAGAAACTTACCCATCACAATGTTAGGATCGTTCCTTGCATTACCCTGACCAATCACGAAAACACGTCCCCTGGCACCGTTGCCATCATTGTTACCCCCATTGTTGTTCTCATTCCCCTGGTTGTTGTTGTTGTTGTGATTCTGGTTCAGCTGTAGACAGTGTCTCTTGAAGTGACCCTCAGCACCACACTGAAAACATCCCTTATTACCCTGCTGTTGCTACTGCTGCTGGTTCTGTGGAGCTTGTGGCTGCTGTTGATGATTCTGATTCGCAGGATAGGGGCTCCTGTAATCTTTAGCTGCGTGACCAAGCTTGTTACATCTCTGACAACGACCCTTGTTGCACGTCCCGCTGTGGTGCATGTTACATCGATTGCACTTAGGGTGGTTTCCCTTGTACCCACCCTGTCCCTGATTCCCAGAAGACTGCTGACCGGGGCTCTTGTAGTCGTCAGTCCTTCGCTGCTGAGACTGAGTCTGAATAGAAGTAGAACCTTTGCTCGAATTTCCATCCCATTTGCACTTGTTATCGCTAGGAGCATCAGGAGTAGTAGTATCACTAATACGCTTAGGCAGCTTGTTCTGCTTAACTGCCTGATCAGTGAGACGATGGGCTAGCCGCATGACTTGCTGAATGGTAGGGAGGTTAGCTGCAGTCACATGGCTCTGAATCTCTGGCACTAAACCCTTGAGGTACAACTCAATACGTTTGATAGGAGGATCTACCATAGTAGGACACAGTGTGGCCAATTCGTTCGATCTCTTCGTATACGCCTCGATTTCAGACCCCGTCATCTTCAAATTGTAAAACTCCACCTCTAGCTTGTGAATGTCGTCGCGATGACAATACTCCTTTTTGATTAGGTCTTTGAAGTCGTTCCATGGGGTGGCATTAGCAGCTGCCAACCCTAACATTTGAACATGTGCGTTCCTCCAAGTTAACGCAGCACCTTCGAGTGTTCCAGTAGCAAATTTCACCCTACGAGCTTCAGGGCATTCACACATCTCAAAAACGGATTCGATCTTCTCAAACCAGTGGAGAAGACCTACAGCTCCTTCTGTACCACTGAAGGTACTAGGTCGACAGTCCATAAAGGTCTTGAACGTGCATACGGGAGGCTGAGCATGTAGACCTGTGGTGCGAGAAAGAAAAGACAAGGTTAAGCACAAGAGTTGGTTCGCGAGAGTAGGATCTAAACATCCTAAGATAGGTCGGAATGGCAGGTTATACCTCCTGCAGGGGCTGCTGCGAGTGCCTCAGCAACTCGTTCGTTGATTAGAGCCGTCAGCTGGGCTTGAGTCAAGTTCAAACGTCCAGTCATGATCTTCACATCAAAGAAAGCACAAGTGAGAGAAGTTTCGTGAAAGTGCATAAGCATGGGATGACAGAAGAGAGTAAGCACACAGGGTTTCAAACAATAGTCGTTACACTGACTGAGCATACCATGACCGATGCATTATGCAAACTAATAGACAGGCAATATAAATATAAACCATATCACCTATAGTGTTGAGTCTTGCACGTGGAGCGTAGCGTCGTTGTGGATCGTTGAGCACTGTACAGGTTATAATATGGTTTTGTTAAAAAGCTTTTCCCTTTTTAAAACCAAGTTCACTATAAACAATGGCTCTGATACCAATCTGTCACACCCCCAAAATCCACAAGCGGAGTATCACCGCAAGAGGCGTGACTGACCAGGATCCAGCCACCAATCATATTGAACATTATAATAAACAAGTAAAATCCAACACAACCAATATGATTAGTGTCACACACAAAAAGTAAAGTTTAAGTTATTCAGCGGAAGCATAAAGTTTAAAACCAAAAAAAAAAAAAAAAAAAAAAACAAAGTATAAGTTTAAAAGTCTCAATGTTTAACATGGAATTCAACAGTCCATGTCCCACAACGACTCCTGCTCCTAAGCAAGCTCCAGCTAAGAACCTAATGACCTGCAAGGCATGTAACAACGAGTCAACAACAAAGTTGAGCGAGTTCACAGTTCCTTGTCCAGTTTAAAGTTGTTTCAAAAACCACGAGTTCATTCAAAACCATGAGTTATCCAATTCATTGTTTCCAAAACCATAACCAGCGGGGGCTACCCCATGTTAACCACTAGACCGTTACCATATCGACAACTGACTGGGAAAGTTGTGCCCTACGTCAATGTCTATCATCATTGACAAAGTGCCCAGATCCATTACTCCACTCCCGTCCTCTGCGGCACCGTGTGAGGCTTGTCAAACCCAATAGCGCTATTTAACTAATGACCCGCTCGCCATTGGCCCGAAGATTAAGTCGATATAAAAATGAGGGACTTAATGATAGAGTTTTGTCTAGTAAGTTATATGTTGTCATTCTTCCCAACGAGAATGGAGGTACGTAATCTACCCAAGGAGAATATGCAGGTTTAATGTTGCCATCCTTCCCAACGAGGATGGAGGTACATATTCTACCCAAGGAGAATATGCAGGTTTCGTTTTAGTTTCTTAACCCATTCCCAACCACAGGGAATCCCATGCCTTGTTGAAAGTGTGAACTCACCTCGGTTTGCTCGGTATGCTTAACTACTTGATCACAAATAATTCAGTCAAAGCCTATAGTATGTGACGGGTGGTCCGTAGGACAACCCTTTATGATGTTAAAAGACAAGTTTATCCCTCATTTAAGTGTGTAATTATCTCGAATTAGATAACTACTGTTGTTTATGTCTCAGGTGCGGTTTGGCGGCTTAAAGTGAAGGAAAATGCAGCTTTGGAAGGTTTGAAGTTGAACGTGACGCGTGTGGATCAAAAGCTGAAACAAGGAACCAAAATCAGGTTTGTACCGTAAATTACGGTCCTACCGTAATTTACGGTGGACCTGATTTTGATTAGATCTCCACCGTAACTCAGACAAGCTGCACCGTAACAACATTATGTCCACCGTAACTTACGGTGGAGCCGTAAGTTACGGTGGAGTCTGCGTGAAAACCGTAACTGCCAACATTAAGTCAGTTTTATTGTGTCTTTTGGAGTATTCTCATGATTGGACGTTTTTGGTAGACATTGGGGGCGATTTTGCTTGTTCTTGCTTGGTTCTAAACAATTCCTAACAATCGGTTTGTGTATTCGATTCGTATGAACATTAATCGTTGTGTGAAGATGATGTACCAGGTCATGCGTGGCTAAACTTTTGGTGATCATCCAGATGTAAGGTTTGCTTTTGAAACACTATGTTTGTGCTTGAATTTCAAGAATAATAACTTTGAATGTTTGTTTGAGTTATTATGGTGTTTGGATATTTGTTTGTAAATTGTTGATTATTGTTTGATGTTAATCTAAACCATACGTTCTTGGTGCCGCTTGCAATCGAGATATCATGGGAGGGATTAGGGTTGGATAATTGTCAATTGATCATCGAGTAACAACCTCGCATTTTATAATCCGAGTACTTAGTTCTCTTTCATCATAAACAGATAATCAAACACAAGCCATGTCTATGTGGTTCTTTCTAGTTAAGCATAAACATTAGTGTGGATTAAAACCTGAAATCTAGGATGGTCGCTTGTTCCTAATCTGTTTACAAAAACACTCTTTGATTTGCAATTCAATTAGTTAATATTAGTTCTTAAAATCAAAACAATCAACTCTTGAATTTTAATTTCGGCAATTTTAGTTTAATCTTAGTTTAAGTGCAAAGCTACGTAATCGACATACTTTCCACAAACTCCCTATGTTCGATACCCTCTTACCACTATATTATAGTTGTTATTGGGATTAAATTTGATTGTGACCGCGACATCACGTCAAATTTTGGCGCCGTTGCCGGGGAGTAGTGCGCAACGTGTGTCAGTTTGTTAGTTTTGCTTTGTTATTTTCGGGTTTACACTGGTGTGTTTAGTGTGCAGGTTCTACAAGTGCATGCATACTAGAGGCTCTCACAAAGCTTCACCATTGTCATTTGATCCGGAAATCAAAAGAACACTAAGGCAAAACCAAGTTTTACTACGCGAAAACAGAATCATCGGTTCACCCACTTCACCCATTACACCAAGAAACATCATGGACGAAACACAAGTACCACCCACAACGGGTCAAACGACCTCATCTTTTATACCTACTTCCACACAACCATCACCAAACACCACTATTCCAAACATCACCACAATGCCTACTCCACTTCACGATACTACACCAACCAATACAACACAACCAATCACTACTCAAGTCGAACCCAGTCTTACCTTTAGCCCATCATCCACTATTCCACCACTCACTCATTTCTTCCCAGTTTCAGGGCAATCATCCTCAACTTATACAGTACCACAAGGTTCAACTGTTGTCCATACTACCTCTACGTTTAGACCATCAAACCAGTCGGGTTTTCAATACTCGACCATTCCATTTGGGCAAACTTCGGGTATAGGGGGAGATGGATATGAGGAAGGATACGAAGACTTTGAGGGTTATGAGGAAGAGGGATATGTTTATGAGGGTGATGGAGAACAAGGGGAGTTGACTTATGTGCCTGGTCAAACTCAAAGAATGTCAAATGTTGGTGGGTTTCAACAACAACAACTCATACCGCAACATATTCGGCCAAGACCACAAGGGCCACCAATGCAACGCCCTATCCCATTGCAACAAGTTCGGCCACAAAATGTACAACCACAATTTCAAAGGCCGATTCAATACCCACCGGTGCCACAACAACAAGTTCAACAACCATTCGTACCACAAGGGCATATACCAAGACCAATGGGTCCTATTCGTCCAAGGGGTCGATTGGGTGTTCCAAGAAGGCATCTTAGGGAACAAGCAAGGGGAATAGAAGCACATTTCAGGCCGATAATTACTCAAAACCCGTCACCGGTGGTTATCGCTCACAACAACCAAGGGAGAACCTTTGAAGTAAGAACAAATTCTTTGCAAAGTTTGCCGAAATACAAAGGGCTAGCAACGGAGGAACCGTATTTCCACTTAGAGGCTTATGACTCCATTTGCAATACTCTTGGAAGTCAAGGTTTTTCGGCTGATGATATCAAGTTGGTCCTATTTCAGGTCTCTTTGGAGGACAAGGCAAAGAAGTGGTTCTACACTTTGCCTTCAGCATCTATATATACTTGGGCGGAGATGCAACAAATTTTCTTAGATGAATTTTACACCGCCCAAAAGACCAACGATGCTAGAAAGGGGTTGAGGAGCTTCCAACAACAACATGGTGAGATGTTCCATGAGGCATTTGAACGTTTTAATATGATGATCAAAAATTGCCCTCACCATGGGATTGAACTTTGGGAGTTGATGAATGCCTTCCACGAGGGGTTGAGTGCCGAGGATGCTCGCGATTTAATGTCCATTACCGGTGGGACCTTTGGCACAAATTATGAGAATGACGATTGGGAGTTCTTGGAGAATATGGCAAGTACATCAAAGAGAAAGGCTCAAGCATCGAGGAGAGCGCGACCGGCCATTACCCGACCTCAAGTGCACGCCATAGATGATGGTAATGTTCAAACTACTAACCAAATTTATGATGTTTGTGCTTTGTGTAATGAAATAGGTCATGCGGCTGAAAATTGCCAAGGAATGGTGGAAGGGCAATACGAAGAGGTTTATGCGATTCAAGGTCAAGGAGGGGGTGGTAGAAACTACAACAACATGAACTCTAATACCTACCATCCCGGGTTGAGGAACCACCCAAATTTTCGTTATGGGAACCCTTCTAATCAAGCTAACCCGAACTTTCAAGGTAGCCAAGGTAACTTTGGTTCACGCCAACCTTACAATAATCAAAGTGGGTATCGAGGCGGGAACAACCAAGGGTATCAAAACCAATTTCAAGCGGGTCAAGAACAAGGGGGTTCTTCGGGTGGAAACGAGATGATGGAGATTCTAAAGAGCATGCAAACGAAGATGCAAAAATGGAACCAACTCGATGAAGTTCGAATGCAAAAGGATGAGGTTCGTGACAAAAGCATCCAATCACTAACAACCCAAATGGGTCAATTAGCAACCGACGTGGCTGAATTAAAGAAAAGCAAGGGTCAACTTCCTAGCGACACTAAGGTAAATCCTTCGCATGGTACGTCACGAGGTAATGTTAATGTTCATCATGTTAGTGTTTTGAGAAGTGGAAAAGAGTTTAAAGCTAATTTGTCACCCGAATTGGTTGAGGGGGTAGTTGAGGACATCACGGGTAATGATAGTGATGATGAAGTTTCACCGGTAAACCTAAAGAATTAAATGTTAATAAACCGGGGTTGGGTGAAAATGAAAAGAGTGAAAAAGTTGAGGGTGAACCGAGTCAAGTCCCGTTTCCATCGGCTTTACTTGACCCGGGAAAGAAAAATTTTATTACATCAAGAGGTCCCCAAAAAGAAGAATTGTGGGACATGTTTAAACAAGTTAAAATTAACCTTCCACTCCTTGATGCAATAAAACAAGTACCCGCCTATGCAAAATTCTTAAAAGAGTTGTGTACACAAAAGAGGCAAAACAAGAAGAAAATGGCTAAGCGGGTCGATTTAACCGGGCAAGTGAGTGCAGTTTTAAATGGGGAGCTTCCTCCTAAGCTCCAAGATCCGGGCACGCCATTGATTAATATACAAGTTGGTAATTTTCAAATGGCTAAGGCGTTGCTAGATCTTGGAGCCGGAGTTAGCATTTTACCGGGGGGCTTATATGACCAATATGGTTTTGGTCCGTTTGCAAGGGTGGAGACAACAGTTGTTTTAGCCGATTTGTCTCATAAGTTACCCCGGGGTATGGTTCAAAATGTCATTGTTAAAATCGATGAATTTTATTATCCGGTTGACTTTTTAGTCTTGGACTATTCATCGGCGGACCCAAAGCAACAACAAAACGTAATTTTGGGTCGGCCATTTTTGAGCACCGCACATGCAGTTATCGATTGTAGATTTGGTACAGTCGATATGACTTTTGGGAATCGAAAAATGCGTTTGAATGTTTTTACTAACAATTCTAATGCTAATGGTGTTGATGAGTGTTTCATGGCAGATATAGTTGACGGATGCAACCCGCATGAGTATGAGGAGGATGGTTTGGATGTTTGCCTGTGTGATTTTTCTGAACAGGTACATGCTTATGCACTCTAGGTTGAAGAGGAAAAACAAGATGCAATGGCGTTGAAAGAAGGTCGGCCGCCATGGACCCACCAGTTCGAAGGCTTACCGGCGGAAATAGATTCGGGTACTAAACCATCAATAGAGGAACCGCCAAAGTTGGAGCTCAAAGATTTGCCGAGCCACTTGAAGTATGTGTTTTTAGGGGATAATGACACTTTATCGGTCATTATTGCCTCTAATTTGGAGTTGGCACAAGAGCAAGCATTGTTGGAAGTCTTGAAAGAAAACAAGGGAGCTATTGGATGGACAATTGCCGATCTTAAAGGAATTAGTCCATCAATTGTCATGCACAAAATCATTACCACCGAAGACGCCAAACCGACACGAGAAGCTCAAAGGCGGTTGAATCCGAACCTAAGGGAGGTAGTTAAAAAGGAGGTAATTAAATGGTTGGATGCGGGAATCATCTATCCGATTTCGGATAGTGCTTGGGTGAGTCCCACTCAAGTTGTGCCTAAGAAGGCCAGCATTCAAGTAGCCAAGGATGAAAGTGGTGAACAAATTGCCACCCGACCGGTTACCAGGTGGCGTGTATGTATTGACTACCGAAAATTGAATGCCGCCACTTCTAAGGACCATTTCCCGCTACCGTTTATTGACCAAATTATTGAAAAATTATCGGGTCAAAAATATTACTGCTTTTTGGACGGGTATTCGGGTTACAATCAAATAGCAATACACCCGGATGACCAACACAAGACCACCTTCACTTGTCCATATGGCACCTTTGCCTTTCGGCGAATGCCATTTGGCTTGTGCAATGCTCCGGCAACTTTTCAACGATGTATGATGAGTATCTTCTCGGACATGGTTGGAGAGTCGCTCGAAGTATTTATGGATGACTTCTCCATTTTTGGCACTAGTTTTGATGCTTGTCTCAACGAATTGCAAAAAGTTTTAAAAAGGTGCGTTGAGAAGAATCTAGTGCTAAGTTGGGAGAAAAGTCATTTCATGGTGCAAGAGGGCATTATGTTGGGACATGTAATTTCTGAAAGAGGGATGGAGGTGGATAAGGCAAAAATAAGGGTAATAGCATCTTTGCCACCTCCAAAAAATGTTAAGGGTGTAAGGTCATTCTTGGGACACGCGGGGTTTTATAGACGTTTCATAAAGGGTTTTAGTGTTATCACCAAACCTTTATGCAACTTGTTATTAAAAGATGTCCCATTTGATTTTACTAACGAGTGTATGCAAGCTTTCACTGTTTTGAAGGAACACTTGGTCAAAGCTCCTATCTTGCAGCCACCGGATTGGTCAAAGCCGTTCGAGATAATGTGTGATGCAAGCGACACCACTATTGGTGCAGTTTTGGGTCAACGGGTTGATAGAAAGCCGGTGGTGATTTACTATGCAAGCCAAACTTTATCCGAGGCGCAACTCAATTACACCACAACCGAAAAGGAGTTATTAGCGGTGGTGTATGCTTTGGATAAGTTTCGTGCTTATATTTGGGGAAGCAAAGTGGTGGTTTATTCGGATCATAGTGCGGTCCGATACTTGATGGAGAAGAAGGACGCGAAGCCTCGGTTGATTCGATGGGTATTATTGTTACAAGAGTTTGATTTAGAAATCCGAGATAAAAAGGGAAGTGAGAACGTAGTGGCGGATCACTTGTCTCGGATTCCGGTGGAGGGAATCGATGATGTTAGTGAAATCAATGAAAGTTTTCCCGACGAGCAACTACTAGCCGTTTCCACCTTTGTTGCACCGTGGTATGCTCACTATGTCAATTACTTAGCCACGGGTGCCATCCCAAGTCATTGGACCAAAAAGCTTCGACAACAATTTATGGTTCAAGTGAAGCAATACATTTGGGATGAACTGGATCTCTTCAAGATTGGACCAGATCAAGTTATACGAAGGTGTGTGCCCGAGACAGAAGTGTTGGAAATTTTGACCCATGCTCATTCGTCCGCATGTGGAGGTCATTTTAGTGGGCACAAAACAGGCTATCGAGTTCTTTCATGTGGGTTCTATTGGCCCACAATTTTCAAAGATGCATGTGAGTTCGCTAGAAATTGCATAAATTGTCAAAAGATGGGAAGCATATCGAAGAGGGATGAGATGCCATTACAACCAATCTTGGTTGTAGAGATATTTGATGTATGGGGTATAGACTTTATGGGTCCCTTTCCTAATTCGAATGGCTTTCTATACATTTTGGTAGCGGTTGATTACGTCTCGAAGTGGATTGAAGCTATTGCAACACGCACAAATGACCATTCGGTTGTTTGTAAATTTGTTCAATCCAACATCTTCTCTCGTTTTGGCATCCCGCGGGTTATTATAAGTGATGGTGGTTTGCATTTCAAGAACTTCAACTTCGGGAAATTATTGAAGAGGTATAGCGTGAATCACCGGATTGCCACACCTTACCATCCGCAAACGAGTGGACAAGTCGAAGTGTCCAACCGTCAAATCAAAGAAATTCTCATGAAGACGGTAAGAACATATAGGAAGGATTGGTCGAGTAAGTTAGACGATGCATTGTGGGCATACCGAACGGCCTACAAAACTCCTATTGGCACAACGCCTTACCGGATGGTGTATGGAAAGGGTTGTCATTTGCCAATGGAGTTAGCGCATCGGGCACATTGGGCAATTAAGACGGTCAATGCGGATTATGACGAGGCAGGGAAGTTGAGAAAGTTGCAATTAAGCGAGATAGAAGAGATTCGAGATGAGGCATATGAATGTGCATCGGCTTATAAAGACAAGCTCAAGAAAGTGCATGACGCAAAATTGCGAAAGAAAACGTTCGAAGTGGGTCAAAAAGTTTGGTTGTATAACTCAAGACTCAAGATGTTCGCGGGCAAACATAAAAGCAAATGGATGGGCCCATATGTCGTTCGGAGAGTTGGGAGGTTTGGAGAAGTAGATATCCAATATGAGCACACGCTAAAACAACAAACGGTGAATGGTCACCGGTTAAAGCCATACTTGGAGGGGAACGACATCAACAACTTGGAGCTTGATAAAGCGGGCTACATCTTACGCCCGGTCGACGATGAGCAACCATGAGAGGCCCAGGTTTGGTAGTGTAAATAGTTAGCATTTTATTTTGTTTGTTTTGTATAGTTTGTACAATTGCCGTATTTCCTTGAAATCCGTGTTTGAAATAAGTGTGGGGATATTCGGATCACGAATTACTCTAGCATTGTGTTGAGGACAACACGGGGCTTTCGAGGGGGTAGGGTGATTTTTACACGTTTTTGAAAAAATTTAAAAACATAAAAAAATCGAAAAAAAAACTAAAAAATAAATAAATAAATAAATAAATAAATAAATAAATAAATAAATAAATGAACTTTAAAAGTGCATTTGGCAACAAATCAGAAACACCCAGATGCCACCGTAACTTACGGTGGGACCGTAAGTTACGGTGGAGGTAAAAGGTTTTAAGGCTTTACGGCATATCTTTCCTGAATTACGGTAGGAATAGATGTTCAGGGTGTACCGTAATTTACGGTCATACCGTAAATTACGGTGAGTGATAAAATTTTTTGGGTTTTACGGTGGAGATTTCCTGTTTTACGGTAAGAATTGTTTGCCAGAAGCCACCGTAAGTTACGGTCCTACCGTAATTTACGGCGGACCTGGAAAGTCAATGGGTCGATACGGTTTTGCAGTTATATAAAAAAATAATAAATAAATAAATAATAAAACAGCAGATCTCGTGACATAACCCCATCCACACAATTATTTCTTCATCTGTCACCATCATCTCTTTCACAAAAACCCACAAGACTCCATAGATTCTTCTACCTTCAATCCTCCATAACCTTCTCAATTCTTGCCCAAACTAAGTGAAATTGGAGTCTATTTTGACTAATTTTTCACGTAGTTTCTGATTTTGCTAAGAAACTTACGAGAAAACGCAGTTTTAGGGTCCGAATTCTAAACCCTAGTTCGAAAAATTTGGGGGTTTTGGGAGCTTTTGTTTCACAAGCATTCTTGCATCTTCAAACTAAGGTATGAAAGCTTATTTGTTATATTTTGATGCTACATTGTGAAAAGTAAGGTTATTTAGGTTACTTGGCCATACCCACTTGCTTGTTCTTAGATATGGTTATGAAATCGGTTATTTGAACATGGTTATGGTTGTAGATGTAGGATTTGTGGTTAAAGTAGTGAACTTTTGGGATGCTCTACATTGTAGAGACACCATGCCCGATTTTTGAAAAAATTTTGATATATTTTTGGTTCACTAACATCTACAACCATAGTAACAAGCAAGTGTGGGGATATTTTGGGAAAAGAGTTTAATTGTGTTTCGTTGGTTGTGTTGTTTAGTCGAATGTGTGTAGGAAATGGCACGAACAAAAGAAAAGACCGGAGCTAGTTCATCTTCATCATCAAAGGGAAAGGGTAAACAGCCGGAACAACAACCACGGAAGAGACAATACATGGTTCGAGTGAATGAAAGCGAAAGTGAAAGTGAAGAAGAAATGGAGTTGGATATGACGGAGAAACCGAAATGGGATTCGGGACCATTAGATGATCAACCAGTGGAGTGGCAGCCGACGTTATATAATGACCGTATGAATAAGTTGAAGAATAAGGCAGCGGCTTTTATATGTGAGAGGGATGTTCGGGAAGTTGAGTTTGGTCAGTTCGGGGTGTTTGACAAGTTCCGGGCTCTAGGTTGGGAGTCGGCACTTAGTTGTTTTGACAAAGATAAGAGCAACTTGTTTATAACTGAAATCCAAGAGTGGATGGCAACTCTTAAGGTTAATCAATATGACAAGCCATCACAGATGAAGCTCACGGGTATTGTGAATGGAATTCCAGTGGAAATGTATTTTGATACATTGAAGAAGCTTGGAAAATATGATAGTCTTCCAGCCCGTGATTATATGATACCGACTCTTGATGACCTCCTGGTTAAACCGGAAAAAACATACTCGATGGAATGATATGTTGGCAGCAATATTTTTACCCGGTAAATACAGTGGTATTCTATACCGGAAGAATTTAAAAATAGAAGCTAAATTGTTGTTAGCCATATGTGTTCTCAATGTTATTCCACGAAGGGGAGACAAAGAGCAGGTGAGGTTTCCCGAAGTACCCGTTCTTTATTCGCTAATGCATGGGTCTCCGCGTTTTCCGATACGCTATCTTATCATGAACCACTTATGGATTTGCCGGAATAAGTATGGAAGAGATATCGTCCCGTATTGTCGAATAATCACGGGGTTGATGAAACAACAAAAGGCAATAACATCTGAAGATCGAGGAGCAACAAAAAGGCATCAGCCTTTTACGCTAGATAAGTTGGGGATTGGTTGGTCATATACACAATCGGAGCGTTATCACAAGTTAAAGTCGGAAGGGCAAAGGTGGAGAGCACTAAAGTTGGGTACACGAGATTTGTTACCGGGTGAGCCGGACGAGCCAGAAAGTGATGAAGAAGTAGTTCCAAGTGGAGACGAGGATTATGCGGACGAGCCGCATGGTGGTGAAAATGTAGGTCAAGGGGGTTATGGTAGAGGTTATGGTGGCATGTTTTACGATTATACGCAGCAATCTTATGTGCCGGGTTGGGCTTATGAAGGCACAATGCAAGAAGTGATTGAGAATCAACGTCCTCCGGCATCCGTATTTGAGACGTGGTCGGGTTCGGAAAGGACGTTATTTGATCAAAATACGAGGAATAGTGCAAGTATAGAGCGGTCCTTGAAATAAAACCTTGATCGTCAAGAAGCATGGAATCGCACACATGCGTATTCCCGTGAAGTGGAAATGAACAATCGTTATCATGATGATCAAGAAAGGAGATTGCACGCGGATTGGCATGCCGGGCGGCCGGTGGTTGTGGATCCACAACATGTGGATTATGCGTCACTACCACCTTATGATGGTAGTATTTCGTATCCGACCCCGCCGCTTCACCATTCACAATGGATTGACCCAAGGCAACAAGAAGGAGCACAACAACAACAAGGTGGAAGTAGTAGCGGCTCATTTGCGTTCGGAGAATGGAACGATATGATGTCTTCCATGTTTGGGCCGCCGGGACCGCGCTATTATTAGTCAGGTTGTGTTCTCTCTTTGTATATTATGTGCATATTTGTTAATTTGATATGTTTATGGTTGGGCGGTTGGGTGGTATATGATTGTGTTGTTTTGTTTGGGTTGGTGCGAGTTGGTGGTGTTATGTGTTAAAAAAAAAAAAAAACATAAAAAAATTATAAAATGAAAAATCCAAAAAGAAATTTGGGGTTTGAGTGAAGAAGTTTTTAGTTGATGTTGAAAGAATTTTGGTGATCAAAGCCTCCAAAAACCATACATTGGGGTCAATGTATCCCAAGTGTGGGGATGGGGGGAATTTTTGTAGATTTTGAAAAATTTTGAGCCAAGCGAAACGATGTGAAAATTTGAACACCCTAGATTAACCCCAAATTGGTGCACCGGCAACCCTTGATACCTTTTCATTCTTGGTGAGAGTTGTAGCCACATTTGTACATAAATAATGCTTGTCTTTGATGAGAGTGGCTACGGGTGGGGGTGCATTAGAACTTGTGCTTGAATGCGACTTGAGTCCTTAGTTAGACATGAATGCGAAAAGGATAAGGGCATTTAGGTATCCTCGTCGTTGGTGTGAGCGAGTGTGGGATTTGGGGGGTTGGACCTCATAAGTTATATATATGAGCATGGTAGTGAGAGGGGCGGGGGTTTGGACATTTAGTTGCCCAATTTTGTGCCTAAAAGCCTATCATTTGTTACCCCTAGCTACTTACTTAAAAATTTACCCAAATTTGACCCGGTCTTATAGTGTTAGTGATAGTATTAGTAGTTTTAGTAGTTTGAAGTAGATATGTTTGATGCTTCATTGTATATTTCTTTGCTTTGCTTGAAAAAAAAATAAAAAATAAAAAAATTTATTAGAAATGAAAAAGAAAAGAAAGAAAAAAAAAGAGAAAAAGCAATGAAAAAAAAAAAAAAAAAACCGGGTTAAATTTTCGCTACTTCATATATATTCCATTTCCTACCCATACACCTAGCCACGTTACAACCTTGAAAGTCCCTTTGATTTGCATTCATGTTTGACACATTTTAGGAGAAGGATCGATTTAGGTACAAGCTTATAGTGGTGCAACCACCCGTTTGCCTATTGTGTGTCTAGCTTATCTTTGCTAATATTCACTTGTAGCCGAGAGGAGAGACATAGTGAGGGGTGCATTAGTTGGGTGTTAAAAAGGGGTTAGTAAAAGGATTGCTTGTTTTTGTTTGGCTTACATTGATCACTTGTTGAGAAATTGATTTGATGAGTTGCTTGAGACAAGCAACGGGTAAGTGTGGGGATGTGACGGGTGGTCCGTAGGACAATCCTTTATGATGTTAAAAGACAAGTTTATCCCTCATTTAAGTGTGTAATTATCTCGAATTAGATAACTACTGTTGTTTATGTCTCAGGTGCGGTTTGGCGGCTTAAAGTGAAGGAAAATGCAGCTTTGGAAGGTTTGAAGTTGAACGTGACGCGTGTGGATCAAAAGCTGAAACAAGGAACCAAAATCAGGTTTGTACCGTAAATTACGGTCCTACCGTAATTTACGGTGGACCTGATTTTGATTAGATCTCCACCGTAACTCAGACAAGCTGCACCGTAACAACATTATGTCCACCGTAACTTACGGTGGAGCCGTAAGTTACGGTGGAGTCTGCGTGAAAACCGTAACTGCCAACATTAAGTCAGTTTTATTGTGTCTTTTGGAGTATTCTCATGATTGGACGTTTTTGGTAGACATTGGGGGCGATTTTGCTTGTTCTTGCTTGGTTCTAAATAATTCCTAACAATCGGTTTGTGTATTCGATTCGTATGAACATTAATCGTTGTGTGAAGATGATGTACCAAGTCATGCGTGGCTAAACTTTTGGTGATCATCCTAGATGTAAGGTTTGCTTTTGAAACACTATGTTTGTGCTTGAATTTCTAGAATAATAACTTTGAATGTTTGTTTGAGTTATTATGGTGTTTGGATATTTGTTTGTAAATTGTTGATTATTGTTTGATGTTAATCTAAACCATACGTTCTTGGTGCCGCTGGCAATCGAGATATCATGGGAGGGATTAGGGTTGGATAATTGTCAATTGATCATCGAGTAACAACCTCGCATTTTATAATCCGAGTACTTAGTTCTCTTTCATCACAAACAGATAATCAAACACGAGCCATGTCTATGTGGTTCTTTCTAGTTAAGCATAAACATTAGTGTGGATTAAAACCTGAAATCTAGGATGGTCGCTTGTTCCTAATCTGTTTACAAAAACACTCTTTGATTTGCAATTCAATTAGTTAATATTAGTTCTTAAAATCAAAACAATCAACTCTTGAATTTTAATTTCTGCAATTTTAGTTTAATCTTAGTTTAAGTGCAAAGCTACATAATCGACATACTTTCCACAAACTCCCTGTGTTCGATACCCTCTTACCACTATATTATAGTTGTTATTGGGATTAAATTTGATTGTGACCGCGACATCACGTCAGTATGCATACATACATAATCAGTTTACATTCACCAGGTTCACGTATAATATACAATCACAGTGTGCACTCAAACATCTTAACAGTTATTCCAGTTCATACAACTCCACAATTCTCATGCATGATTCACAACAGAAATCAATAGTTAAGTGTGCTTTTCAAATCAACTCAGGTTTCCACAGACATAACTAACAGACAGTAACAGTCGGTAACAACAGACAGTAACAAACAGTAACAGAGTCATACGTTACCATGCACATCCTAGACCACAGTCTGTTGATGTGGTGACATTCAAGGCGACGAAACATCGAAAGTGACGAAATTTCAAGGTGACGAAACCTTGCATGTTTTGTCGGCATGGAGGTGCGACAAAACCTCTCATGTTTCGCCGGCATGTGGGTGACGAAACCTTAGGTGTTTCGTCGACCAGGTAAATGGCGAAACTCAAGTGTTTCGTTGACCAATATAATAGCTCAAACTTAACCACTCCCTTAATTCCCATAATTTCAGCAAATAACTTTGGCGGTTTCAAATCAGATTAAACAACATTGAATTCAGCAATACATCACTTTAATCATTCTCAATCAAGAACAGTAACAATCGGATCATTAGATTAACGAGTTCTAATACTAACATGCAAATCCTAAATCATAACCTCAATCATTCGACTATTCGACATCATCGATCCCATGATTTTCATACGATTCGAATTAACATGACAACAATACTACCAAATATTCATGCATATCTAAAACCCTAGTCTCATACCAAATTTTCATATGATTCGAATTAACATGACAACAATACTACCCTAGTTTCGGACGATTCGGCTTGCTATGCCCCTTTTCTCCACAATTGAAGCATACTCCATTACTAGGTTTCTTCCTGCAGTCTTCTTCCTTGTGTCCCGGTATTTTGCAGAAATTACAGTATGTGGAACATTGTCACACCCCCAAAATCCACAAGCGGAGTATCACCGCAGGAGGCGTGACTGACCAGGATCCAGCCACCAATCATATTGAACATTATAATAAACAAGTAAAATCCAACACAACCAATATGATTAGTGTCACACACAAAAAGTAAAGTTTAAGTTATTCAGCGGAGCATAAAGTTAAAAAAAAAAAACAAAGTATAAGTTTAAAAGTCTCAATGTTTAACATAGAATTCAACAGTCCATGTCCCACAACGACTCCTTCTCCCAAGCAAGCTCCAGCTAAGAACCTAACGACCTGCAAGGCATGTAACAACGAGTCAACAAAAAAGTTGAGCGAGTTCACAGTTGGTTGTCCAGTTTAAAGCTGTTTTAAAAACCACGAGTTCATTAAAAAACCATGAGTTATCCAATTCATTGTTTCCAAAACCATAACCAGTGGGGGCTATCCCATGTTAACCACTAGACCGTTACCATATCGACAACTAACTGAGAAAGTTGTGCCCTACGTCAATGTCTATCATCATTGACAAAGTGCCCAGATCCATTAGTCCACTCCCGTCCTCTACGGCACGGTGTGAGGCTTGTTAAACCTAATAGCGCTATTTAACTAATGACCCGCTCGCCATTGGCCCGGCGATTAAGTCGATATAAAAATGAGGGACTTAATGATAGAGTTTTATCTAGTAAGTTATATGTTGTCATTCTTCCCATCAAGAATGGAGGTACGTAATCTACCCAAGGAGAATACGCAGGTTTAATGTTGTCATCCTTCCCAACGAGGATGGAGGTACATATTCTACCCAAGGAGAATATGCAGGTTTCGTTTTAGTTTCTTAACCCATTCCCAACCACTGGGAATCCCATGCCTTGTAGAAAGTGTGAACTCACCTCGGTTTGCTCGGTATGCTTAACTACTTGATCACAAATAATTCAGTCAAAGCCTATAGTATACATACATACATAATCAGTTTACATTCACCAGGTTCACGTATAATATACAATCATAGTGTGCACTCAAACATCTTAACAGTTATTACAGTTCATACAACTCCACAATTCTCATGCATGATTCACAACAGAAATCAATAGTAAAGTGTGTTGTTCAAATCAACTCAGGTTTCCACAGACATAACTAACAGACAGTAACAGTCGGTAACATCAGACAGTAACAAACAGTAACAGAGTCATACATTACCATGCACATCCTAGACCACAGTCTGTTGATGTGGTGACATTCAAGGCGACGAAACATCCAAAGTGACGAAACTTCAAGGTGACGAAACCTTGCATGTTTCGTCGGCATGGAGGTGTGACGAAACCTCTCATGTTTCGTCGGCATGTGGGTGACGAAACCTCAGGTGTTTCATCGACCAGGTAAATGGCGAAACTCAAGTGTTTCGTTGACCAATATAACAGCTCATACTTAACCACTCCCTTAATTCCCGTAATTTCAGCAAATAACTTTGGCAGTTTCAAATCAGATTAAACAGCGTTGAATTCAGCAATACATCACTTTAATCATTCTCAATCAAGAACAGTAACAATCGGATCATTAGATTAACGAGTTCTAATACTAACATGCAAATCCTAAATCATAACCTCAATCATTCGACTATTCCACATCATCGATCCCATGATTTTCATACGATTCGAATTAACATGACAACAATACTACCAAATATTCATGCATATCTAAAACCCTAGTTTCATTTGGGTTTATCAACTCTACAGTTTGCAAATTCTTAATTTACCGAACAAAACATGAACCAATATCGTAATCATTTACATGTTCCTGTTTAATATAATTTCATCAATTACACAACTAGCATGGAACCCTAGATACCGCATAGATCTTAACAATCAACCAGTATAACAAGCAAGTCAAATCAAATAATCACACACTAACCGATTACGAGATGGAGCAAGAATTCAAGAGGGTTGGTGATTGCCGTCGCGTGCAAGGTTAGGGAGGAGAGTCTAGGGTTTTCGCCGGTTGTGATATTACGTAATGGAATATGAATAAAAGGTATATATATAACTGATGTGTTTGGGCCTCTCCTGGGCCGAAAGCCCATTCCTACGAAACCTTAAAGGAGGTGACAAAACTCCATAGTTTCGTCGAGTAGAGAGAGTTTGTGGTCTAGCTGCCTTGACTACGTGTCTAATCTCACTGATTAATTCCCAGATGTAACGGGAGATTAATACTGATTCTAGTGAGGCTAGGATTGGTACTATTCTAGCATATTAGAAGAATACGGTAGTGTAACCCTTGCAGTCTACTCCAGTCATTCTAAGGTTCAAGAACTTATTAGCTATTTGTTCTTTTTCATTGGGAGGACAGAATTTCCTTTCAACCATATTCTTAAACTCAGTCCATTCCATATTATAGACTCTGTCACTTCCCCTAGACTGGAGAATAGTGTTCCACTATTCTAGAGTTGCATTCTTAAAAAGATTGGTAGAAAACATGATTTTATCTTCTTTTGCACATTTGCTTATTGTTAAGACTGCCTCAATCTTTTCTATCCAGTGTAGAGCTGCAATGGCTCCTTCATTGCCTGAGAATTCCATTGGTTTACAAGACCAGAATTCTTTGTAAGAACAACCATAATACATGGTTCTTCTTCTTTTGGAATAGGCAATTGAAGTAGGGGTCCATTGTTTACGCTGTGACTGGGCTCAGTAGGTGGTCGTTTACTTCCACTATTAGTTTTATTATTTTCTGCTTCCTTAACCATTTTGATAATGTATGGTAGAGCGTCTATAATCCCTTGTGCCACTATGTGTTGGACGGCACTGTTATCTAATTGGTTTCCGTTATTATCGTTATTCGGGTTTTCCTGATTCACTTCGTTGTCCATCTGGATTATAAACATTTACCTAATATTAATATCACAAAACAATATTTAATGCAAACAATCACACAAACAAACATATTGATCAAAATCGTCGTGCATTGCGAGATTTACTCTATTTTATATATTTATATATTACAAGTTGCAACTGGAATTGAAATTATACTACTAGTTATGCATCAGTAAATATTTAGGTTATCTAAAAATTCAGTTTTTCAAACTACTCACACACACACACACATATATATATATATATTATTACTATTGTTACTAAGGGTTCATCTAGTACTGCATATTGCGCTCGTCGTACTTCCAAACGAGCCTTTCCCCTATTTGTCTGATTCTTTCTCCCTCATTTAATAACCCCTCACCAAATGTGCGGAGTTCCTGCACGTTTTCGGTACTCATGGGTGGTGGTGGTGCTGGTATTGGTTCAGGGTACGGTGGTACGGGTTCTCCATACAAGTATGGGTTTTCTAATATTTCTCGAACATACTGATCAGCATCCCAGTATGGATCTAGAGGGTCAAGGTTGGGGTATGGTGCTACAGGGTTTGGTATGGGTTCCTCCTGCGGGTAAAGTTCTCGATAATCCCTATGATCGTCCTCCCATGGGTCGTAAGCTAGAGGATTTAGTGCTGGGACTCTAGGGCTTTCGTTTGGGTCGAAAGCGGGTATGGGAAGCTTGTCTCCTAGGTTAGGTTCTATTTCCATGGGTTGAGTTGGGAACAGTGGTAGTGGCTGTGGTGTAATGATTTGTTCTAAGTTTGGATCTGCGGCAGTGGTAGCTAATATGTGAAAGTTAGCTAATCGCCTATTGATTATGTCTTGAGTCTGGGCATTCATCTCCCTATTTGCTGCTGCTAAGGCCCGTTGCTGCTGCAACTTCCTCATTCTCTTCCTACGCTCGTGTGCTCCCCGACTGAACCATCCTCTCTTTTTGGTAGGGAATGGTTCTTCGGATTGTGCCTTAAATATGAAAATCCCCTCTTCTATATCAGCTGAGTACCCCAAAGGAGTAAGCTGGGAAGAAGTTCCTTCATCTCTAGGAAAACTAGACAATTGACGATAGGCGTCCGATGGACCTTGATCACTCATACTGTAAACTAACAAATTGTCAAATAACACAAAACAATAATATACAGATATGCACGTAGTCACGTAGATTATTTCCTAACATAATGGATAAAATTTTGGTGTCAGCAGAACACTTTTGTGGCTGAAATCAGTGGCTGTAGCTCTGATACCACATTCTGTCGTAACCCTGACCCCTGCCCCAAGAGGCGGGCGTCCGCGGCCTACTCAGAGTTGGTGGTATCGGTGTTTATTAATTTGGCAGCGGAAATTTCATCAGGACCGTAGTTAGGAAATATTTTATCAGATTAAAACACCATAATTTATAATTAATAAATATATGGGAAAAACTCAAGTTTCCATTACAAACATGTTTTTAGGGATAAACCCTAATTTATTGAAATAGAACTTCTTCTTTATTTAGGTAACTTTATAGCCACTTTTCCAAGCTTTCAGTGCTCTCCAGTTAGCTTCTATTTTTTTCACATTTTGTTACCTGAAACGCGTTTAAAAACATTTTATCAGCAAGAAACATTGGCGAGTGAATCCCAGTTTAATCAAAACAAGTTTTATCATTTTACAGCATTGAGGGCAATCCAGCAATTACATTTGTTTACATCTACTTTAATTACCACCCACGGTACTGTCAATCCTGACTTGTGGTCATGCTACTACTCACAGTATAGTAACAAGTTATGTATACAAAACCCCAACATACCGACGATAATTGTAGATTTACAAATACTCAATCACTGTTAATTATAATATAAAACAATTGAGGTTTTGTAAAAACTGTCACACCCCTTTCTAAGGCGGAAGCACGAGGTGTGATCATGAAAGGTTTTCATTGCATACGATTGGTAAACATACTACATGCTCATAAAATAACTTCAAATACCTATAACATTACGTAACTGAAAACATAAGTTTAGTGTTTACATCACGAGACAATACATTGTCTGAAAGTTTACAACTTTATTTAAGGATAAACATAAAGGACATCCAAGAGCATGAGTAAGACCGCACGCACATCCACTAGTTACCTGAAATACATGTGAGTTTTGGAAAAACGTCAACATAATATTGGTGTGAATTCATGCAGTTTTCGTATTTTACGTTTGTATACTTTGTATGAAAACATAGTTTGTATCTCGTATAAATCAAGTATCCTTGTATAAATCCAGTATTCATGTATAAATCAAGTATTCTTGTGTACACCACGTACTCATGTATAAATCAAGTATTCTTGTGTAAATCAAATATTCATGTATAAATAAGGTGTTCTTGTATGTATTAGGGTTATTAATGGGTTGCAAGGCCATTAACATGTGACATGACATAGGAAGTCACCAAACCATAGGCATTTATCAAGTTTTTCTGAGACACAAAAGCACTACTTGGTACTCGTTTTCACCAAGAGTGTGGCTGCCCGAAACCCATTAGATCTAACCTTTTGTTCTGCGGTCTAGGTATATTGTTGATTAATGGTGCTTATGGTACCCTATTCATGACACGATTTCTCGTATCATTTCTCATATCACTTCTTGTATCATTTCTCGTATCATTTCTAGTATCATTCCTTAAAATGCATCATACTTGGTACTCGTTCTCACCAAGAGTGCTTCTTGTTTTTGTATCATACCATTCGTAAACATTGTAACATTTATAACATGTATTTCACCCCCGAAGTTATAAAACTAAAAACAGTTAAAAGAAAAGGGGGAGCATGAACTCACAACTTTGCGTTCCTGCGTCGTAAACTTCACCGGATTTGCATATCTAGCGTCGTGACCTAAACGTGTTTTATTAACGTTAGTCACTAGACTTGTATCGCACAAGTACAAGTCACTATCTTTTGTATAGGTGTTCTTGTGTTAAAAATAATTTATATTTTTAACTATTTGTCTTACTTATATTATTTTCTCAAAAATGAATATAAGTATCTTGTATTTTGCACCCGAATTATGTATTTTGTCCAAAACTTTATTTCATGTTCATAACTTGTCCGAGTTATTTATTCTATCAAATAATATATTTTCATAAATATATTTTCTGGTATTTGTCTAAGCATAATGTATGTGTATTTTTGTATCTTCACTCCTTAGGAGTATTTAGGTTATTTTCAAGTCCTAATACACTATCAAGTATAATACATACTACATACACTTTGCACAAAATTTGGTGATCAAATATATATATTTTTCTCACAAATATACATACTTAATATCCATTTTTATTCTTGAAGAAATCCTCATTTCTTAACACAAAGGTTTGGGAAACCTTGGTAAATGTTTTTAGATACATTTTTAGGGAATAAGTTTCTCAAAAACTTATATTTTTCTAAGTGTCAAAATTTATAAAATTTTGGCAGAGTTTCCCCTAAAAATGGAGGTTTCCCATGTTTTCAAAACATGTGTTTATTTTCTTTTAAAACATTATCAACAATCAACAACTCATTTCTCATCTAACAAGTGTTAAAATCAAGTAAGTTACATGACAATCATGAACTTGTTCTTTCTCAAAACTTGTAGTAACTTGGCAATGTCTCTAGTAGACTTAGTTACTTTTTAAAGTGTGTTTTTTTCATCAAAAATTCCATTCTTGAAAAGATTTGGTGTTTACAACTTGTAAACATAATTTACAAAAATGTTGATTTCATTAACTCTCTTGTTTCACAAGTGTTCATACACTTGTTTTTCCACCAAAAATAATATTGGTTTATGTAAGAATCATGATCTTCTAAAAATCATATTTTACACTTGTTTTTCTTGGAAAAAATCATTCATAAATCTTGGATTTATAAGTTTACTAGCTTCTTTTGTTTATTACTTTTCAAGAATCATTTCATTTATCAAGTTCATGTGTTTACTAGAAGATGATTATTTCATGTTGTTACATAATCATCTCCCAACTTGCTAGGTTAAGTGTTTAAACATCATCTAGCAAGCTTCATGTGGTGAATAATCATCATTATCTCAAATAAACAACAACAAGTATCACACATATGCAAAACATCACTATTTCATCAAGATTCATCATGTATATAAGTTTTATGTTCAAGTTTCATGTTCTTATTCTTTAGTGTTCTTAAGATTTTCAACATAACAAGTCTTTTAACCACTAAAAATGGAAGTGAACAAGAGTTTATAAGGATCTTACAACTAGCTTAAAGCTAGGGAAGAACAAAGTTGAAGATTGAGTGGATAAAAGCAATCGAGTGAGGTCCTTCAAGTTCCACTTGCACCGAGCTTCCTTAATCACCTAGTATCACCTTGAGATACACTTGGAATACTTGAAGCTTGAACGAAAAGGGGTGGTGTGTGGACAAGGGGGGTCGGCCGAGAGCTTAGTGAGGGGAAGAGGAGAAGTGGTGTGGTGAAGATGATGGTCACTTACTTATAATCCATGTTTAAGATTAGTCCATTGTGTAAAGTGTCTCTAGAGTACATAGCATAATCTTACACAATCTTGTTGAATCCAAGGAAAGATTTATGGAAGGATTTAGGAGATTTGGATATCTTGGAGGTGGGCCACCTTATGTGAGCCGATTACCATGTTAGGGGGGTTAATTGTAAGTTGTTGGCACATGATGATAATTAGTAGGGTGTTAAGTGCAAAAAGTCTTGTGTCTAGTATATTTCATGCTTTATGTCATATGTTAGTGTGCTCGGGAACCATGACTAGCTCAGAAAAAGCGAAACAATGTTTCTAGCAATATTTTTATGTTCCGGGTAATGTCCGGTTGTTCGGTTAAATACCGGTTCGTTAAAGTGCTAATTTGCACCGCTTAGTGCCCCTTTAAGTACCCTTTTTGTAACCCTTTCAATTCCCGACACTTAGGGAAGTATTCTGGAAGATAAATCATGATTTCAGCATAATATTTATGTGTTAAATGCTGATTCATAGCTGAATTTAATAAAATTCTGCACTTGAAGTGCCTTTCGGGTGCTTTTTAGTGCGTATTTTAGCTTTCGGAAGGTCTATATGTTAACCCTTGTATGTACTCTTGGGTTTTAATGAATTCTTATTGTTGGACCTACACCTAGGCTCCAATTCTATTGTCTAACTGCTTTTTGCAGAATTGTTGACACAATGTGTCTTACCGGTGAGTTTACTAGTATTTCTGACGCAACGCTCTCGTTAATGCATAAAGCAATATTTTGTAGTATAAAACGTGCATGAATTCACTTGTTTAGTATGTACTCAGACAATGTTGACATTTAAGCACATAATTGCAGTCATTAAATAATAATTAAAGTGTACAGAAATTACCGGTTTGGTGCCAGTTGTCACAGTCTCCCCCAGTTAAAAGAATTCCGTCCCGAAATTCAGGCTGAGCAGACTCTTGCAGGAATCTTCTGGAACAGGTGGGGGTACTTTTCTTTGAACTGGTCTTCACGTTCCCACGTGTACTCGGGACCGTGCTTAGAGTTCCAACGTACTTTGACGAGTTTCTCACTGCTCCTCCTGGTCTTGTTGACTTTCCAGTCGGTAACCTCAACGGGTTGTTCTGTAAATCGGAGGGCATCATCAATATGCACTTCATCCGCAGGGATGATCACATTTTCTTGTGTTGGACTCTTCTTGAGGTTGGATACATGGAACGTATCATGTACTCCATTAAGTTCTTCCGGTAATTCCAACTTGTATGCCACGGTACCAATTCTTTCCAAGATTCTGAATGGTCCGATGTATCATGGATTCAGCTTTCCACGTTTTCCAAATCTTACTACACCCTTCCAAGGTGAGACTTTTAACAATACTTTGTCTCCTACCTCGAACTGTAATGGTTTTCGTCTTCGATCAGCGTAGCTCTTTTGTTGATCTCGAGCCGCCTTAATGAGCTCTCGGATCTGCATAATCTTGTCGGTTGTCTCTTGTACAAGTTCAGGACCAACCATACGTTTATCTCCAGCGTCTGCCCAACATAAGGGCGATCGGCACTTGCGGCCATACAGAGCTTCGAACGGTGTGGCTTTTATGCTTGTATGATAACTGTTATTTAGGAAAACTCAACTAGAGGTAGATGAGTATCCCAGCTGCCGCCTAGGTCCATGACACATGCGCGAAGCATATCTTCTAATGTTTGTATGGTTCGTTCGCTCTGGCCGTCTGTTTGTGGATGGAATGCCGTGCTTAGATCTAGCTGAGATCCAAAGGCTTCCTGAAAGGATTGCCAGATTCTTGAGACAAAGCGTCCATCTCTGTCTGAAATAATTGAGATTGGCACTCCATGACGTGCCACGATTTCTTTTAAGTATATCTCAGCGAGCTTTCCCGTGCTATCCTTTTCTCGGGTCGGTAAGAAATGCGCAGACTTCGTCAATCGATCAACTATCACCCATATCATATCGTGCCCTCTCAGGGTCCTGGGTAATTTCATTATGAAGTCCATCAAGATCTGCTCCCACTTCCACATGGGTATCTCTGGTTGTTGTAGTAGACCGGACGGTTTCTGATATTCAGCCTTAACCTTAGCACAGGTTAGGCACTTTCCAACATATATAGCAACATCGCTTTTGAGTCTCGGCCACCAATAGTAGTCTTTTAAGTCTTGATACATCTTGTCCGATCCTGGATGGATCGAGTATCTCGATTTATGCACTTCATCAAGGATGACTTCTCGAATACCGCCATAGAGCGGAACCCAAATACGCTTCTTAAAGTATAAGGCTCCCTCTTCATTTGGCACCATACATTTCAACATACCCCGGAGGTATTCAGCTTTACGGTTTTCCATCTTAAGGGCTTCTTGTTGCGCATCACGAATACGTTCAGTGAGGTTCGTTCGAATAGTCATTTCTAACGCCCGAACCCTTAGGGTCTTAACCCTTTCTTTTCGACTTAGCGCGTCTGCTACAACATTTGCCTTTCTAGGATGGTACTTAATCTCACAGTCATAATCGTTTAGCAACTCAACCCATCGTCGCTGACGCATGTTTAATTCTTTCTGATCAAATATGTGTTGTAGGCTTTTGTGATCTGTGAAGATTGTACATCGAGTACCATATAAATAATGTCACCAGATCTTCAGGGCGAATACCACTGCGCCCAGCTCCAAGTCGTGAGTGGTATAGTTTCTTTCATGAACCTTCAATTGTCTTGAAACATAAGCGATGACTTTTTGGCGCTGCATAAGCACACAACCCAAACCTTGTCGTGAAGCGTCGCAGTATACCACGAAGTCTTCAGTGCCTTCGGGTAATGATAGTATTGGTAAATCGCATAGCTTATTTTTAAGTAGCTGGAAAGCTTCTTCCTGCTTGTCACCCCAGTCGTATTTCTTGTCTTTTTGCGTAAGGGCAGTTAGCGGTTGAGCTATCTTTGAGAAATTCTCGATGAATCGCCGATAATAGCCCGCTAAGCCCAAAAATTGTCGAACTTCAGTTGGGGTTTTGGGGGCTTCCCAATTCTTTATTGCTTCAATCTTGGATGGGTCTACATGGATGCCCTTCTCGTTCACAACGTGACCAAGAAATTAAACTTCGCGAATCCAGAATTCGCATTTTGAGAATTTTGCATAAAGCTTCTCTTTCTTTAGTAGTTCTATAATGATACTGAGATGTTGCTCGTGCTCTTCTTTCGTTCGTGAGTAAATCAGGATATCGTCGATAAATACAATCACAAATTTATCGAGGTATGGTTTGCATACGCGGTTCATTAGATCCATAAATACCGCTGGCGCGTTCGTCAGTCCGAATGGCATCACAAGAAACTCGTAGTGCCCATAACTCATTCGGAATGCAGTCTTTGGTACGCTTTCTTCTTGTATCCTTAACTGATGGTATCCAGATCGAAGGTCGATCTTGGAATAGTAGCTTGATCCTTGCAACTGATCAAATAAGTCATCAATCCTTGGTAATGGATACCGATTCTTGATAGTGGGCTTGTTCAGTTCTCTGTAATCGATACACATCCGCAGAGTTCCATCCTTCTTTTTCACGAACAATACTGGAGCTCCCCAAGGCGAGAAGCTTGGCCTTATGAATCCTTTATCCAACAACTCCTGAAGCTGTGTAGATAATTCTTGCATCTCAGATGGTGCAAGCCGATAGGGTGCCTTGGCTACAGGAGCGGCTCCTGGAACCAAGTCTATACGGAATTCGACTTGTCGTTGCGGAGGTAATCCTGGCAGATCTTCGGGAAAAACATCAGGGAATCCTTCACCACAGGAATATCTTCGAGTTTTGGCTCCACAGCCTTCTTATCTACAACGTGTGCTAAGAAGGCAACACATCCTTTCCTTAAGCATTCTTGTGCCTTCATACAACTGATGATTCGAAGAGGCGCGTCTCGTTTTTCTCCATGTGCGATGAGAGTTTCATCATTCACCAAAGGGATGCGAATAATTTTCTCATGACAAATAACTTCAGCTTGGTGCTTGGACAACCAGTCCATTCCGACCACTACGTCGAAGCTACCCAATTGAATAGGTAAGAGATCGATGCTAAATCTTCGTTCACCAAGTTCTAATGTGCAGCCTCTAACAACTTCGCCCGATTCAACAAGTTTACCATTGGCTAGCTCTACAGAATAAGGAATATCTAATCTACTAGATTCTATTCCAAGCATACGTTTAAATTCCACAGACATGAAGTTATAATCGGCACCAGTGTCAAATAGTATGGATGCAAAGTGATTGTTAACGAGAAACGTACCGGTGACCACATTAGGGTCCTCTCGTGCGTTCTTTGCTCCAATCACAAATGCTCGAGCCTGAGCATTGTTTCCCTTTGGGCAGTCTTTTATGAAATGATCATTGCTTCCACAACTGAAACATCCTCGGTTCTTCCCATTTCCGTTATCATTCCTATTGCCAGTACCATTTCCATTTCCATTTCCACCATTGTTTCCAGTTCCAGCACCGTTGCGGTTTCCATTCCCGTTCTTTCCTTTACCCCAACAGTCTTCTGTTTGATGACCCAACCTACCACATTTGTCGCACCTTGGAATGCGACAAGCTCCTTCATGATGATGCTTACATTTTTGGCATTTAGGCAGGGTGCCTTGGTATCCTCTGGCTACAGTATCATTTGCCGCTGCAAAGGTTCTTGCCTCCTTAGATGGGTTAGTGTCACGCTTCTTGTTGTATGAACCTTTGTTGTTGCTGCGGGTTGCTTGATTCAGATTCGAATGCTTTCTCTTCTTGTCACCAGATGACTCAGCATGCATCTCGGTCTTTTCTGTTGGGTTCAGTGATAACTTCTTCATACGAACACAATCTTCAGTAAGGCTGACAGCCAGATTTACAGCCTCAGTGATTGTTTGAGGTTTGGCCGAAGTTACCATGCCGCGAAATTCTGAGGCCAATCCCCAAATGTAGCGTTCAACGCGCTTAAATTCAGGAGTCACCATGTAGGGGATCACCCTAGACAGATCATGGAACCTTCGAGTATAACCAGTAATATCAGCACCTTCCATGGTTAAGTGCCAGAATTCAGTCTCCAACCTTTGGAGTTCAGCACGTGAGCAATACTTCTCTCTCATTCTTTCCTTTAGTTCATCCCAAGTCAGGCCATAAGCGGCATCATCACCCAAGGTTTGGACTTGCAAGTTCCACCAAGTCAAAGCTTCATCGACAAACAACCCATTAGCAAAAGTGACTTGCTGATCCACGGTACACTTGCTCATGCGGATAGTAGCTTCAGTCTTCTCCGTCCAGCGCACAAACGCTACTGCACCTCTTGTGCCGTCGTAGTTCATTGGTTTGCAGTCGAGAAACTGCTTGAAAGTGCTGCCCTAAGCTGCGTTGCCTCCAGATGAATCTCCATTCCCATTACGTCTAGCGTTGCTTGGTCCGCCACTGTCTTGGGTTCGGTTTGCCTCGTACTGGGCGATAGCTGCGGAGATCCTTTCCTCCAGTAGAGCGTTCAGCTCTTCAGCAGTCTTTGGTAGTGGGGGAGGAGGAGGTTGATCCGAATCTCGATTGTTCACAATTCTCCTAGGTGCCATGTTCTGAAAGAACACCACACAATAGGTTTAGGCATTTGTTTGATATCGTCATACTAGACAGTAGTAGTATATATATACACAGGCATATACCACATAAGTGACATCAAACAATTATTACTCCAGCAAGGTATTTAATAAGCTGGTGTTCACGCTTGACCTTTTCTTGCACTGAGGGAATCCATACGTGACAAGACTTGCTGTGATTTCTGTGCACTGAATTCCATAATTATGTATGCATCCATAACTACGTAACTCCTTGCACAGTCCGCACAGTTCGTTTCATCCTTGTATCTCTTCCTTCAGATAGGCCATTGTTTTCAGGTAAAGTCACGTATACTTGTGACATTCTACATCTAGCATATCTAAATCTCAATTATCACACATAATTGCACATAATTCTTAATCAACGACAAGTGCTACTCCAGTGCACCCTAAGTCTCGTAGTGTCTTTTCTTAACTCCTTGTAAACAGTTTCAGGTAGTGGATGTCGCGGACAGTTTTATGCAATGAAAACTTTTTTAAAAATCATTTTCGTGAAAGGATCCTAGAGATTGTAGTCTAGACTCGAGAAGGAATCCTGGTTCACTACAATCGCAGCTCTGATACCAATCTATCACACCCCTTTCTAAGGCGTAAGCACGAAGTGTGATCATGAAAGGTTTTCATTGCATACAATTGGTAAACATACTACATGCTCATAAAATAACTTCAAATACCCATAACATTACGTAACTGAAAACATAAGTTTAGTGTTTACATCACGAGACAACACATTTTCTGAAAGTTTACAACTTTATTTAAGGATAAACATAAACGACATCCAAGAGCATGAGTAAGACCGCGCGCACATCCACTAGTTACCTGAAATACATGTGAGTTTTGGAAAAACGTCAACATAATGTTGGTGTGAATTCATGCAGTTTTTGTATTTTACGTTTGTATACTTTGTATGAAAACATAGTTTGTATCTCGTATAAATCAAGTATCCTTGTATAAATCCAGTATTCATGTATAAATCAAGTATTCTTGTGTACACCACGTACTCATGTATAAATCAAGTATTCTTGTGTACACCACGTACTCATGTATAAATCAAGTATTCTTGTGTAAATCAAATATTCATGTATAAATAAGGCGTTCTTGTATGTATTAGGGTTGTTAATGGGTTGCAAGGCCATTAACATGTGACACGACATAGGAAGTCACCAAACCATAGGCATTTATCAAGTTTTTCTGAGACACAAAAGCACTACTTGGTACTCGTTCTCACCAAGAGTGTGGCTGCCCGAAACCCATTAGATCTAACCTTTTGTTCTGCGGTCTAGGTATATTGTTGATTAATGGTGCTTATGGTACCCTATTCGTGACATGATTTCTCGTATCATTTCTCATATCACTTCTTGTATCATTTCTCGTATCATTTCTAGTATCATTCCTTAAAACGCATCATACTTGGCACTCGTTCTCACCAAGAGTGCTTCTTGTTTTTGTATCTTACCATTCGTAAACATTGTAACATTTGTAACATGTATTTCACCCCCGAAGTTATAAAATTGAAAACAGTTAAAAGAAAAGGGGGAGCATGAACTCACAACTTTGCGTTCCTGCGTCGTAAACTTCACCGGATTTGCTTATCTAGCGTCGTGACCTAAACGTGTTTTATTAACGTTAGGCACTAGACTTGTATCGCACAAGTACAAGTCACTATATTTTGTATAGGTGTTCTTGTGTTAAAAATAATTTATATTTTTAACTATTTGTCTTACTTATATTATTTTCTCAAAAATGAATATAAGTATCTTGTATTTTGCACCCGAATTATGTATTTTGTCCAAAACTTTATTTCATGTTCATAACTTGTCCGAGTTATTTATTCTATCAAATAATATATTTTCATAAATATATTTTCTGGTATTTATCTAAGCATGTTGTATGTGTATTTTTGTATCTTCACTCCTTAGGAGTATTTAGTGTATTTTCAAGTCCTAATACACTATCAAGTATAATACATACTAAATACACTTAGCTCAAAATTTGGTGATCAAATATATATATTTTTCTCACAAATATACATACTTAATATCCATTTTTATTCTTGAAGAAATCCTCATTTCTTAACACAAAGGTTTGGGAAACCTTGGTAAATGTTTTTAGATACATTTTTAGGGAATAAGTTTCTCAAAAACTTATATTTTTCTAAGTGTCAAAATTTATAAAATTTTGGCAGAGTTTCCCCTAAAAATGGAGGTTTCCCATGTTTTCAAAACATGTGTTTATTTTCTTTTAAAACATCATCAACAATCAACAATCAACAACTCATTTCTCATCTAACAAGTGTTAAAATCAAGTAAGTTACATGACAATCATGAACTTGTTCTTTCTCAAAACTTGTAGTAACTTGGCAATGTCTCTAGTAGACTTAGTTACACTTTAAAGTGTGTTTTTTTCATCAAAAATTCCATTCTTGAAAAGATTTGGTGTTTACAACTTGTAAACATAATTTACAAAGATGTTGATTTCATTAACTCTCTTGTTTCACAAGTGTTCATACACTTGTTTTTCCACCAAAAATAATATTGGTTTATGTAAGAATCTTGATCTTCTAAAAATCATATTTTACACTTGTTTTTCTTGGAAAAAATCATTCATAAATCTTGGATTTATAAGTTTACTAGCTTCTTTTGTTTATTACTTTTCAAGAAACATTTCATTTATCAAGTTCATGTGTTTACTAGAAGATGATTATTTCATGTTGTTACATAATCATCTCCCAACTTGCTAGGTTAAGTGTTTAAACATCATCTAGCAAGCTTCATGTGGTGAATAATCATCATTATCTCAAATAAACAACAACAAGTATCACACATATGCAAAACATCACTATTTCATCAAGATTCATCATGTATATAAGTTTTATGTTCAAGTTTCATGTTCTTATTCTTTAGTGTTCTTAAGATTTTCAACATAACAAGTCTTTTAACCACTAAAAATGGAAGTGAACAAGAGTTTATAAGGATCTTACAACTAGCTTAAAGCTAGGGAAGAACAAAGTTGAAGATTGAGTGGATAAAAGCAATCGAGTGAGGTCCTTCAAGTTCCACTTGCACCGAGCTTCCTTAATCACCTTGTATCACCTTGAGATACACTTGGAATGCTTGAAGCTTGAACGAAAAGGGGTGGTGTGTGGACAAGGGGGGTCGGCCGAGAGCTTAGTGAGGGGAAGAGGAGAAGTGGTGTGGTGAAGATGATGGTCACTTACTTATAATCCATGTTTAAGATTAGTCCATTGTGTAAAGTGTCTCTAGAGTACATAGCATAATCTTACACAATCTTGTTGAATCCAAGGAAAGATTTATGGAAGGATTTAGGAGATTTGGATATCTTGGAGGTGGGCCACCTTATGTGAGCTGATTACCATGTTAGGGGGGTTAATTGTAAGTTGTTGGCACTTGATGATAATTAGTAGGGTGTTAAGTGCAAAAAGTCTTGTGTCTAGTATATTTCATGCTTTATGTAATATGTTAGTGTGCTCGGGAACCATGACTAGCTCAGAAAAAGCGAAACAATGTTTCTAGCAATATTTTTATGTTCCGGGTAATGTCCGGTTGTTCGGTTAAATACCGGTTCGTTAAAGTGCTAAATTGCACCGCTTAGTGCCCCTTTAAGTACCCTTTTTGTAACCCTTTCAATTCCCGACACTTAGGGAAGTATTCTGGATGATAAATCATGATTTCAGCATAATATTTATGTGTTAAATGCTGATTCATAGCTGAATTTAATAAAATTATGCACTTGAAGTGCCTTTCGGGTGCTTTTTAGTGCGTATTTTAGCTTTCGGAAGGTCTATATGTTAACCCTTGTATGTACTCTTGGGTTTTAATGAATTCTTGTTGTTGGACCTACACCTAGGCTCCAATTCTATTGTCTAACTGCTTTTTGCAGAATTGTTGACACAATGTGTCTTACCGGTGAGTTTACTAGTATTTCTGACGCAACGCTCTCGTTAATGCCTAAAGCAATATTTTGTAGTATAAAACGTGCATGAATTCACTTGTTTAGTATGTACTCAGACAATGTTGACATTTAAGCACATAATTGCAGTCATTAAATAATAATTAAAGTGTACGGAAATTACCAGTTTGGTGCCAGTTGTCACAAAAACAATTTGTGAAAAGAGGAATCACTCACAAAAAGGTTTACCGAAAAGAAGGATTACTCACATTGCTATTTTAGGTATTTCCCTTGTGACTTCCTGGTTAATCTAATAAATTAAACAATGCACATGTGTTAGTATAATAACCCAAATTTACATTAGTTATACCCTCCCCGAGACAAAACTCCAACGACTGAGTCAGGCAGAGCCTCGACATGCGTTACGGAACACTAGATCAATCGGGCAGCGTATCTAATACGTAACCGGGGGTTATAATACTTACAACGAGGCAGGGCTTCGCTAATTAGGGGTGGGGGGTGGGTATTATACTCGATATTACTTCTAATATTCAGAATTTTAGAGAGAGAGATCGATCGTGAGTGAATTGAAATTGAATGTCGTGACCCCCTATATATAGTGCCTGATCGGCACTTTGTCGTGCCCCGCGACAGATGAGGAAGGGCTTACGCGGCCCGCGAGAGACCACGTGTCTCGTATAGGGTTGCTGAGTTGACCCAGTAGCTTCGACACGTTCATGCCACGTGGCGTAGAGGTGTACAAATCGGCTTTTTTTTCAAAAACCGGTTTTGGTTATTAACCGAACCGGTTTTTTCGCCCAAAACGAAAACTAGTTTTTTTTACAACCGGTTTCGGTTACTAACCGGTTTTTCAAATCCAAAACAATAACCGGTTGGGACCGGTTTTTAACCGGTTTTTCCAAAAAAACCGGTTTTAACCGGGTTTTTTAAAATCGGTTTCGGTTATTAACCGGTTTTCCAGATCAAGAATAGTAATCGGTCACAAACCTGCGATTCGGTTATAAAAAAACCGGTTAAAAAAACCGGTTTCGGATTTTTTCCCGGCTTCAGTTCTAAAACCGGTTTTTTTGTACACCTCTAACGTGGCGGCACCGGATTAAGCCTGGTGGCCAGGCCGTCGCGCCCCGCAACGGACCAAGGGGAGTCTGTCGCGCCCCGCCAGAGCCACTTAAATCTTGTTTTATTTGATTTGTGTTAAATTAAATGTATTTGGGACCCATTTTTCGTATACGGGGTGTATTTTAAGGACATATGGACATGTTTTAATAAATTTTTCGGAGGTTTGTTATAGGTGGGTATCTCTATAAGCTTTTGCTGAATCAGATGGACAAATATTCAAGAAAAAGAGACTGATGACAGTGATATGTGATTATGTGAGCTTTGTTCTTGATGGATATATTGATGGCATGAAGGGATCGATACTAGTGTAAATGCTATTTTGGACTCCATTATTATAATAGCATCCAAGTAGGCGTTGGTATTCAACAACATGTAATCAAACAACAATAGATCACACTAAAATACTGGATGCCACTAATCAGCTTCGTCTAAAGACGGGCGTTATGTAAGAAAATTGACATCTAGCTAAGGTATTCAAAGGTTCAAAAAGCCAAAACAAATTCACGAAGAAGAGGTTGATGACAGTGAAGATTTGGTTGAGAAATTAGATTAGCTTTTTATTTTATTTTTTTCATTTTCTATCTTTATTTTTTTAGGGGATCATTTTCTGTTGTTTGTTATCTATTTCTCTACTAATAAAACACGTTATATCTGTTAAAAAATGTTTATAAAACACCAAAAACTACAAACACCAAAACGCTTAATAGTATGAAAACTGTGAGAACGTATGCTGGCAAAGCACGTTGTTACTATATAAAACGCCAAAAAATGTCAAACAATGTATTATTAAAAACAACAACTGGCTAAACGCCAATAAAAATGTATAAAACAACGTGCCATCTGTATCTAAACGTGATAAAAAACAAAACGCCAAACCCTGATAAGATGGGAAGTGTTACAGCCTTAACAGATGAAACTGAACAAAATAGTAACTGAAAACAGTAAAAATGAAGAGACGGGAACATTATTACTAACATTTATTATATTAAAAGCCTCTACATTGGAAATTGAATTTATTTATCTTTTCAAAATGCCATAATTACCTGTCACTTTATATGCCTGCATCCTACATGGCACAACAATTGATACACAAAATACACATCAAAAAGATTACTAATTTTTTTTACCGCCAAAAACATATATCTACCTGGCGCCAAAAAAAAAAGAAAAAAAAAGCTCATTATATAAGTACAACAGCTAACACAAAAAGATTCACACTCCACACATTCAATAAAAACACCACACATTGTATAAAACGCCATACGATTCAACAAAAATGGCACAGGTTATTGCATGGAGGTTTCAGAGGTCAGAGGGACGTTTCGTCCTAAAGTTCTCTGACAGGAGAATGGTGAAAGTCAAAACAATCATGGCCATACTTAGTATGGATGAATCCGTTTAGAGGGATATTCTAGCCCTTGGTGTCCGAGTGGCCTACGATTGTGAGAGGAATTGAACGGTAATAAGAAGATTAAAGAGATAATTTTCAGAAGATGATGATGATGTTGACGATTCTGATCTACCAAAAGTTTCCAGTTGGATTCTGGATGAACAATCAAGAACAGTGAGAGTGAGCTTGAAAAACGAGGAGGATTATTCATGGACAATGGACGAAGTGCTGAACACAGATAGACTACATCCTATTGAACAACTCTGTGATTTAACACCTTCGAACGATGCTAGATCCAGCGTTGTGAATACATTCAAGTATAGGATGCAACAAAGAAGAGACGAAATTATGGCATTATACACCAATGAACAAGATGATAATGATGAGTCCGAGAAGAGTGATGAACAAAGCGATGGTTACATCTCTGATGTAATACCATCCACAAAAGACTATTAGTTTTTGTTTGATTTCAACTTAGTTGTACTCTTTTAAATTACTAATGAATTTAAAAACGCCATTAACGCAAATAAATTTACCTTGATAACATATATGAACTGTTGAAATCTACAAAAACACCTAATGAATTTGGGAAAAGCCATGGAGGAAAAGAAATTATAATTACTAAAGAGTAAATTGCACAAAACGTCCTTTAAGTTTCACCAACTTGCTGGTTTCAGCCTTAATCTTTAAAAGTTGTCAAAACCAGCCTTTAAGATTAATTTTGTTGCAGGTTTCATCCTTTATCACCATCCCAGTTACTAATCCTTGTTAAATGGCCTCACATGCATAGTATGTGAGGGTAAAGCCGTCTTTTCATGGCTTGTGATGTTATTAAAACCCTAATAAAATCCCAGAACATTTGTGTTCTGATGAGATGGGATTACCGATTGAAGACCAAATTCAGATGAGGTTGTTGAAGTTCTGGGATTTTATTAGGGTTTTAATAACATCACAAGCCATGAAAAGACGGTTTTACCCTCACATGTTATGCATGTGAGGCCATTTAACATGGATTAGTAACTGGGTTAGTGATAAAGGATGAAACCTGCAACAAAATTAATCTTAAAGGTTGGTTTTGGCAACTTTTAAAGATTAAGGCTGAAACCAGCAAGATTGGTGAAACTTAAAGGACGTTTTGTGCAATTTACTCATTACTAAATGATTTTACTAAACGCCATAAACACCAAAATATTTACTATGCAGGTGATCTAAGAAACAATAAAAATGTCATGTATTTGTTGAATCTTACTAAACGCCAAAAAAATGAAGAGGTGTTATGAAACGAATTAAAAAAAGAATATAAAAGGACAAAAAAGCCCCTCCGCCCTTCACTATATCATGTGCCACGTGTTGGGCCAGGATCCGTTCCCACCGTTCTCACACTTTAGGGTATTTTCTCCTTTTCCCGTACCAATATATATATATATATATATATATATAGGGGAGGGTTCATTGGGGAACACTAAAAAAGTGGGGAACGGGGGAACACTTTTAAAAATTATACTTAACATGTTAAAAAAAATATTTTTCTAATTTTTTTTCGGCGCTTTTTGTTATAAATACAAGTAGAAACATTTTTGATAAAAAAAATCAAAAACTAAAAATATAAAAAAATGTTTAAAAAACAGTTATATCTTATAGAATTAACTTAACATGTTAAAAATATTTCTTTTAAATTTTTTTTTCAGCGCTTTTCTTTATAAAAAGGAGGAGAAACTAGTCGAGTAAAAAAATAATTTTTCTAAAAAAAACATTTTTTAGCCTTTTTTTAATTGTTTTTTTTAATATTTTTAGTTTTTGATTTTTTTATTAAAAATGCTTCTACAAGTATATATAAGGAGAAGCGTCGAAAAAGATGTTTAAAAAATTAATTTTTAACATGTTAAGTTAAATTTTTAAGAGTGTTCCCCGGTTCCCCACTTTTTTAGTGTTCCCCAATGAACCTCACACTATATATATATATATAGGGGATGGATCATGAGAAAACTAGTTTAAATGAGAAAACCAAAAAAGCCTAAAAAAAATCTAAAAACATACAAAAATTTTGTTATTTTTTTTTTTTTTTGCAATTTTTTATAGAAAAATCGCTACTTTTTATGTATGGAAAAAAATTTTCAAAAAAAAATAAATAAATAATTTTTTTTTTCTTTTGGTTGTACTGCACATGTGCACTAATACATAAAGCTTAACCCACCCCCCACCGACACCCCCCAAAAACCTAAACCCCCCACCCCACCCCCCAAAAACCTAAATTCACCCTCCCACCAAAAGCCTAACCCCCCCCCACCCACCAAAAACCTAAACCCCCCACCCCCACCCTCCCGAAAAGCTAAAACTAAACCCTAAATATAAACCCGAAAAAAACCTAAACCCCCCCACCCCCACCCCCCAAAAACCTAAACCCCCCCCCCCCCCCACACACCCAAAAACCTAATCCTAATCCTAAACCTCCAAAAAAACTAACCCTATAAGCTAAACTAGACTCAAAAGGCTGATTTTAAGCATGTAATGCAATTGGAGTACATGTTATATTGCACATGTGCACTACTATAATAATAGTATTGAAAACAAGACGACACCATAAATCTTTTTGTATGTCATAAAAAATATGCTCGAATATACTTGAATGAAAGATACAAAATTTTGTGATCTTATGGTGCCATTTTTGTTTTAAAATGATAACGTATGGAGAAATGGGAAATGTTTGAAAAGTTATATATTTTTTTTTTCAATTTTACCCCTCCTTCATTAAAAGTCCCCCCCCCCCCCCCCTCCTTCATTAAAAGTCTCCCCCCTCCTTTTTAGTGGTTTTTAGTTAATTTTCTAGTTTTCTCATGATCCTCTCCCTATATATATATAGGGAAATGTTTTATGCAGAACACTAAATATTACGAGAACACGCAGAACACAATGAGTCCCCCATTTTTTCAATCCTAAAAACATAAAAAGTAAATGAAAATGTTACAAATGTGAAATTTATTGTTTCTTACACTAGAATTCAAAACAAAATATAAAAAAATTTCACTTTTTGTATAACCTACACTTATGTAGGTTATGTGTAGGTTAAATTACCACATGTATTTAGAATATGTGTAGGTAAAAATATATGGTTTTTATGTATATATATACATAAAATACACATATAAATGTAAGAAACATTAAATTTTAAACACATGAACCATAAATCTTAAAATTTAATGTTTTAAAGTTGTTCTTTTTGTTCTCGCAATAGTTAGTGTTCTGTAATGTTCCTTATCCGATATATATATATATATAGGGTAATGTTCATTTGAGAACCACCCTTATTGCGAGAATCGCGAGAACCAATGTGAACACAAAAAAATACCTAAAAAAAATCCAAAAAACACACAATTTTTTTTTAAATATTTTTCTAATAAAAATCGCTATATTTCGTTACCAAAAAAAAAACTTTTTTTAGTAACAGTCATGGATGCACATGTGCATATGTATTATTTCTTGGACAAATTCCGTAATATATTACCAGTAGTAGAAAAAATGCACTTTCATTTACATTACAATCCGCAATACACAAATTTTTACATTACCAATATTAAGAATGCACATGTGCATCAGTATATATAACCATCATATAACGTGTTTTGGTACAAAAAGTTTGTGATTTTAAATGATGAAGTAGGCCCACATAAATGTGTTTTGGTTAGTTATATCTAGTGGTTGATGGTTTGATTATATTTGTCACTTTATGATGTAATATGTTGTTTGGATGGTATAAAGGGTGTTGATGTACATGTAATAAAGTGAAATATTGGTAATAGTATTGTATTATGGATGGTAGGAGGCAATGGTATTGTATTACGGATGGTAGGAGGTAATGGTAGTGTATTATGGATGGTATGATAGATGAAAGGGAAGGTGTATTCAAAGTGGTGTACCAAAACACGTTATAACATGTTCATACATATAGATGCACATGTGCATTTCTAGTGTTTTTAGTGTTATAACAAGTTCATACATATAGATGCACATGTGCATTTCTAATATTGTTAATGTAAAAAGTAGTGTATTATGAATGGTAGTGTAAATGAAAGTGCAATTGTCTGATATTAGTAATGTATTACGGAATTTTGAAAAAAAATGATACATGTGCACATGTGCATGGATAATTGTTACACAATTTTTTTTTGTGACGAAATATAGTGATTTTTTATAAAAAAATAGTAAAAAAAAGATTTTTTTGAGTGTTATTTTTTAGGTATTTTTTGTTTGTGTTCACACTTGGTTCTCGCAATAAAGGGTAGTTCTTAATGGATCCTTCTCCTATATATATATATATATATATATATATAAAAGGGGGAGTGTTATGATTGTAGATATATCTTATTATCTCTCCTGGTTTACCTCAAGTTAGTTTCAATTATATGTTGACTATAGATTATGTCAATGTGTGTATATATCACAAATCAATGAATGAATAAGATAGTTATGATTAGGGGTGTGCATGGGTCGGTTTAGGTTGGTTATTACTCAAAACCAAAACCATAACCACAATGTCGGTTTATGGATAATCATAACCATAACCGATCGGTTATGGTGGTTATGGTTAGTCAGTTTTCAAGGTTACATTGGGTCGGTTATGGGTGGTTAACAGCTAATTTAGGTCTAGCTAAAAATAGCTCAATTTTTTTAACATGAAATAAATTGTTTTTATATATTTCTATATATTAGCATATTACATAGTATAAATACACATATAATATATATAATATCAATACAGATTATTACCAAATATTCAAACATATGATATATTCCACAATTCATATAAGCATTTCAACTAAAACGATATGAAATATCCAATAACTACTAAAAACGTTCAACCAAAAACATCAAGTATTTTTTAAAAATGTTGAAAAGTCCTAAATCCGACAAAGATTTTACTACATATCGCTTCGGTTCGGTTATGGTGGCTATGTAAACATTGATAACCATAACCGACCCGCTACTTTTGGTTTTCAGAAAACCATTAACCGACCCACCGGTTTTTTTTTGGTTTGGTTTTTTCGGTTCGGTTTTGTCAGTTAATTCGGTTATGATTCGGTTATTTCGATTTTTTGCACACCCCTGATTATGATATTCTCACTTATTTCACATCAAGATTGTGTTTATAAGGCTATGCGGTATGGTGACCATCCTCCCTTAAAGGATGCCACGTAGGCGTCACATCATAGTCCAATAGAGGATGATCCAACACACTAAAACACTGAAAATGGGAGGATGATCCTACCCCACCAAGTTTATTTATTTTTTTAATTCATCTACTTTTTTAACATTTATTAAATAATATAGAAAAATAAATTCATTAATATTAAAAAAACATTACATAAGTTAAAAAAAAAAAGAGTAAACTTCAATTTTACCCAGTGGGGTTTAAGCCAATTGGCACTCTGACCTCCTCCCTAGAAATAATTGCAAATCCCCCCCCCCCCCAACGTTGATATTCTGTCACAATATTACCCCTGCCGTCAAATAAGTTAACAGATCTATTAAATGGAATGTGAAATTACTATGTTACCCTTTCATATTACCCCCTATGGTTTGTTCTACTCTGCAATATTACCCCCCCTCTCTCATAAGCCCTCCACCACCACCATCAACCACCACTGCCACTACCTATCACCACCACCACCACCACCATCTCCCCCTCATATCATACGTAGGCTGTAGATTTCTAGATCAGCTTGAAAATATGGTGGACATGTCCTTCATAGAACTAAACGGTATAAGAATGGGAAACAAAAGTGATGCAACCCAATAACCTAAAATTGCAGAAATCTCCGTGAAATCGGTCATTCCATACTTTTATGCAATGAAAAATCAATAGATTCTTGAACAGTTGAACCTCTAAATCTATTACACGTAGACACATTTCGAAAACTGTGAACTGAATCTTTTTCACATAACCACCAAATAATTCAAGTCCCAATCGAACTTCGAACTTCCAGATCCCTCAAATCCCCAACTCCAATTCCAATGGAAAACCCCCAATTCTTGAACCAAAATTAACCAATCTAACACAGGTGGAGTCGGCGATTCTGATCTAACACAGGTGGTGGCGAGAGTGAGTTGTGGAGGTGGGTTTTGGTGTGGTAGGGTGAGAGGATGTCGGAGAGTTTCTAGTGGGCGGTGGAGTCCGGTAGCCGGAGCTTTACTTCAACTTCCATTGGGGTTTGGTGATGGGGTGATTCAAATCTAACACAGATGGAGTCGGCGATTCTTATCTGAAACATATGATGATGTTGGTGGTGGTTTTGAGATGGTTTGTGGTGAATTTTGAAGATCCAGATGATGGGGTTTATGGTGAATTTGTGATGTTGTGTGTAGATGATGAAGATGGCTTATGTTGAATATGGTTTATCTTGAATATGATTCTCTGAGTTTGTGGTGAATTTTGAAGATCTAGATGATGTTCATATTCTGCAATGTGTTTGAAGATAAAACATGATTTTAATAATAATAATAATAATAATATTAATATTAATAAATATGGGGTAAGATTACCAAAATACCATTACCTATAACAGTCAAACAACTGTTGACTGACGGCAGGGGGTAATATTGCGACATAATATCAACATTGGGGGGGGGGGGGGGGGCAAATTGCAATTATTTCCAGGGAGGGGGTCAGATTGACAATTGGCTTAAGCCCAGGGGGTAAAATTGTAGTTTACTCTAAAAAAAACATAAACTTAAAAAAAAATTCCTAACTTTGATACTTTTTCATGATGTAGTCTTGCATTTTCTTTAAAGTAGAGCGTTTTGGTTCATGATAACTATCAACATCAATCGTCAATATGTCCCATTCTTTGACCCGAACCTTTTCATCGGCCACGCGTACCTTTTCTCCCGTCACCCATACCCTCTCTTCGACCGCCCGTTCCTTCGCCTTCGCCTTTTGGGCCGTGACCTCCGTGTTAGCTTTAAATTGGGCCATAAACGCCTCCATCTTCGAATGGCCACCCTTTTCATTTTTTTTTCTTTGAAGCAGCCTAACTTTTTGATTTGTCCCGGCCCGGGGGACGTTCCTCCTCCCGTACGACGTACTCTTCATCGTCAAACTCGGCATCGTCGTTTAAATTAATTTGACATCTTGCGTCCGAGCCGCCGGCACTAAAACTACCGGTCTCCGAGGTTTTTTTGTCTTTTTGCCATCTCAACCTCATTCGGAACTGGCGCCCATTTTTGGGTTGTTCGCATAACTTCCTAAGCCCGAATATGTGGGAAAGCGACTCTATGGTTCGTCTTGTATTTATCGATTGCCGACTTGAAGACATCCTCGTCGCTCATCCCACTACGGCGCCCACTTGTATATATTTTATTATATTCCCCTGAAAACCGGTTCACGACCGCACTTATCTTTCGCCACTTCGAAAATACTGAGTCGAGATCTCGATATGGTCCTTGTTCCATTGTCACAAGGAACTTTGATAATACAGCTTTCCAAAACCCCTCGCCGGTTTGGTTGTTACCTATATTTAACAAAAGTATATATTACAATTATATACTAAAAAAAATTAAAGTTAACTTTACGTACCTTAATGGTTTTTGGGTGAGTTTGAAATCTAGCCGTTTGTAATTAAAAAGGCAATTAATTTTTTTTTTATTTTTTAACGGCTACAACATGGAAATTGGAGAAGATTTTGTCTTGTTGTGGAGCGGCACCAACGTCTCTGATGTCTGTTGTTAGAGACATGCAAAAACCAACTATACTAGTAGCTAGAGTAAGTCGGATATCGAACCAGAGGAGGATTGTGGAAAGTGTCGTAATGAAAAGTTTCAATTAACTACTACAGAATTGGAAAATCAGTTTGTTTGATTGTGAGAAATAGCTAAATTAATAAGTAAAAAGTGTGATTTAAATCAATAGGAGAAAAGATGGTTCCTCCAGATTTCAGGTTTTGCAATTAACTTCAACTATGTGTTTAATCGTTACCTACATAGACATAGGTGTTAATTTTGATTAATGAATTGTGATAACCAACGACTAAGTACTCCGGTCAATACATAACGGAAGGTTATCGAATGATTATCAATTACAATTTACAAACCCTAACCCCATGTCAAATATATCCCAATTACTAGAACTCTCGGGAACTGAATGCTTAGAAATTAAGGTTTAAATAAATGTAACTATTTACAACCAATAAATCAAATCAATGGTGAAAAGCATCGAATGCTTAGATCACCTAGTTAAACGATTGTATCAACACATAGTATCAATTAACTTACAAAAACCCTCCATCCGGAGGAAACCATAGAAAGACTAGCCGCTCATGGTGGTTACTTCACCGTCAAAAGCTTGATAACTCCTGTTGACTTCTGCCGCCAATGATATCTTCCTCGATATGTGTTAATGTGTTATCTTCAAATCATCTCTCAAAAGTCGGCTTCCCCCATTCACGTGTGCTGCTTCCTTGTTATCGGCCCAATCTAAAGATCTCCTCCAATCGGCCCAAATAAAAAAGAAGTCCATCAAGAAGTCCACTTGCCTCCAAAACAATTAATTTCTCACTTGATGTCTGCCAATCGATGTATGTGTATGTATCAATGATGATGTATGTTGTTGGCTTGATGTTAAATGCCCAAAAAGTCTACACAAATATGGTCTAATCAATCCCAAGTCCCCAAGTCACGTCATGATGATTATGTTGTTGCTGTCCTTCACGTGAATCCAAGAGAAAAACCCAAATGATTCTTTGTATTGGTAACGGCACAATCCAAACAAGTGATGTATATGATGTTTCAATTAATAACCCATATGTCTGCGAGCCCAGTCACGTCCAACCCGCAGCCTCTTAAATGCCGTCCAACAATTGCACATATATCGTAATCTACGAAACAAAACTTAAATTACGCTTTCAACCTTCTGTACAATTGTCTGAGTGACTTGTACCAACCGTAGGCTACAGTTAGAATTCCGTAGCTTACGTCATGTTTCATAACTCCACTTCTACAAGCATTTCAACTTTCAGTTATTGCTCAAACAACCCCTGGACTTCATTGTTTCTTATTTCCTCAATATTTCCACTATAATGAACTTACCACAAAGCCCTCAAACTTTGCTACATCATATTTCTTGAATTCTCGAACTCTAACTTGATCCGAATTAACGCCCGACCACCACGAATCACTTTGTTCATCATCCTTGAACGCCCTAACTTTACTGGTTTAACCCGATTAACCTGTAACACCACAAACGCTCGTAGATATCATATTCGACACATATAATCAAGTTCACGATAATAAAACACTTGTTATAATATACTTTAGCACCCGGTTTTCACACACTCCATCACATCCCCACACTTCTCATTGATTGTCCTCAAGCAACCATTACAAATATTACTCACCTTATTAACAAATCACCATTAAATCCCTTACCGAATTAACAATTCAAGGTCCCAAGTCATACCCGTCCCATAGACTGACACAATCGAGATTGACAATCTGACAAGGAGGTGATACGCATTTCAAACACTTTAAGACTTGCCTAACTAAAACTAACATGCTTATGATACTACACACATGCCACACGCCCCTCACAATAATCACTCCTCTCGGTTTTATCAAGACTAGTGTGTAATGTGCTAGCATATAATTCGCTCAACACCAAATACGCTACTTTGCAATCATAAGCTTGTATAGCAATCACACCTCCACTGAATCAAGTAACGTAACACATATCAAAAGGACTTTTCGGGTTTTGGGTTAAGGGTAAAGGTAGGGAAATATTTTTGGCTTTTTTTATTTTTATTGGCTAACACAACGAATACCAAACCATGACGAATTTATTCACAATAACTAACAACACTTTGGGTATTTTCGACCCATTTATTCAACACGAACATCAATACTATTTTTTTTCTTTTTCTTTCTTTTCCTTTTTTTCTTTTTTCCTTTTTTTTCATAATTTTTTTTCTTTTTCAACAAATATCTAAAATATAATTGTCATTCATGGTTGGTAGTCAAACAGGTCAAACAAGGTGTAGCAAATGAAGAATAAAAGGCTCAACATGGTTTACTAAGGTAAGATGGATGAACAATCAACATATGACACAACGAAGGAATCCTAACGCCTTTATCATCTATGTGTAAACGCTAAAGCACAGTCTCGGTACGTATCAAACCACACAAGTTCTAACACAAAGCAACATATGGCCTACTCTCAGCAAATGAACATGTATTACAATTCAACTATAATTCTAGTAGGCTCAAATATCTCACCGAACAAAAGGAATATGGGTTACCGACATATAGCATGTGTAATTCCTAAAGCATGTTACCCCTAGTTAGGCATCTCTTCTCAACTATCTTCTAAAACTTGTCAGAAATACTCTCATGAAACTTAAAGGGACAACCATGACTAGAGATCTAAGTTAGTTTAATATCAGCAAGAAACACTTTAGTGATTGAAAATGTTGGTTTTCATGAATTTCAAGCATAATTGAGAAACAAAAATTTTCAAAATTTTTCCATTTTCAGCAAATTCAACCTTTTAAGCATTTAAGATCATCAATCTTACCAACCCTCTCTCGAGTTACCGCATCCCCACACTTGGGATACATTGTCCCCAATGTATGGTGCAATTTATAATCTAAACTCGAGAGATACCACCCACAAACTATGAACGGCTAACAACTAGACTACTCAACACAAGTAAAACCACTCCCAACACAAAAATTTCACACCACCAAGTACACGAAAACAAATAAAACACAAGATAGATAAACACATGCACCTGATCAGAAACAAGTGAGTGTCTGTGGCAGTGTAGCTGCTGCGATCTAACCGGAACATACGCCCCTTATGGATTCTTTGAGATCTCACCGGGGATGTTGCCAAACATCCCCACACTTGATTCATTGCATCCGTGAAGATGGAACGTAGAAACCTGTCAAAACACAAACACACCAAACCGAAACCAAACCAAAATACAATACAATACAATACTCTACATCCTCGGGCTGCCTCCCGAGAGCGCTAAGTTTAAAGGTCTTCAGCCAGACCGTACCTGATATGCGCTACGGTGGTCTCAATTCACACTTACCCAAAACATTTCCAACGAATGCCTGGAAATTTACATGCCATCTCCATAGGTTTGTAAGTATAATTGGCATGTTCAGAAAGCACCTGTGGGTTTCGATGATCCACTTCACGAGATATACACCGATGTCTTGTAGCTTCGCCCTTTTCATCTTCTTCCTCGAACCCTCTTCCCCACACTTGTTAATTTGAATGATTGATATGGGGAGAGGTTCGGTACACACATTCATCTCATCAGACTGCTTTGCCTCCTCATCCTCACACACTATCTGATCCACTAGTGACTCTTCATCAGATAAAGGATTCATTGGTGTGGTATTATCCTCCACAACCTCCTCCTCCATGTGAGAATAATCTCTAATATCATCAGGTAATGGTGAGAGACGCTCTTCTATTTCTATCTTCATTTTTAAATTCTGACACTTAGAAACTAGACAACTGATTCGATCTTCATCGGAAAGGTTGGGTGCTGATAAATACTGCTCGATTTTGGACAAAGTCACTTCCAATATAGCAAGCTTTTTCTCCTCCTCGGTCTGATAAGCATAGACACCCTCGAGCTTAGAATATTCCTCGGGATGATACTGTCGGTATCCCTGATACGGTGTTGAGATGTACGCATCCATCATTTTTTTATTCCAATACTCTGGATTTTCCAAATACACCGCGCACACATCATCATAAACAGAAGTATGATTACGACCGCAACAGAAACATTGTCCATCTGTCCTTGGTTCATAATAAGCATCCTCGTCCCGATCCCATTCGTCAGAGTAATAACCATCCTCCACCGTTGTATCAGAATCATAGAAATATGATGGAGGGGAAGGATTATCATAGCAAGGCATCGGTGGTTCTTCCCATTTCGCTATTTCCCGTCTAAATCGGGCCTCGTGGCAACCGATACACGGGTGAAGTGGTTCCCCGCACAAAATGCATGTAAGAGAGCTGCAGAATATTGTAAGATCTGTCATCCTGCACAAACACAAAAACACAAGCACCACGCATAAATCTGAACAAAACAAAACAAAACAAAACTGACACTATTTTTGGATTTTTTTAAACTAAAACTTAACACTAAACACTTTGTGCACGCCTCCCCGGCAACGGCGCCATTTTGATGTATGTCGTTAGTGAAATCCAAAAACCAACTAAACTAGTAGCTAGAGTAAGTCGGATATCAAACCAGAGGAGGATTGTGGAAAGTATCGTCATGAAAAGTTTCAATTAACTACTACAGAATTGGAAAATCAGTTTGTTTGATTGTGAGAAATAGCTAAATTAATAAGTAAAAAGTGTGATTTAAATCAATAGGAGAAAAGATGGTTCCTCTAGATTTCAGGTTTTGCAATTAACTTCAACTATGTGTTTAATCATTACCTACATAGACATAGGTGTTAATTTTGATTAAAGAATTGTGATAAACAACGACTAAGTACTCCGGTCAATACATAACGGGAGGTTATCGAATGATTATCAATTACAATTTACAAACCCTAACCCCATGTCAAATATATCCCAATTACTAGAACTCTCGGGAACTGAATGCTTAGAAATTAAGGTTTAAATAAATGTAACTATTTACAACCAATAAATCAAATCAATGGTGAAAAGCATCGAATGCTTAGATCACCTAGTTAAACGATTGTATCAACACATAGTATCAATTAACTTACAAAAACCCTCCATCCGGAGGAAACCATAGAAAGACTAGCCGCTCATGGTGGTTACTTCACTGTCAAAAGCTTGATAACTCCTGTTGACTTCTGCTGCCAATGATATCTTCCTCGATATGTGTTAATGTGTTATCTTCAAATCATATCTCAAAAGTCGGCTCCCCCCATTCACGTGTGCTGCTTCCTTGTTATCGGCCCAATCTAAAGATCTCCTCTAATCGGCCCAAATAAAAAAGAAGTCCATCAAGAAGTCCACTTGCCTCCAAAACAATTAATTTCTCACTTGATGTCTGCCAATCGATGTATGTGTATGTATCAATGATGATGTATGTTGTTGGCTTGATGTTAAATGCCCAAAAAGTCTACACAAATATGGTCCAATCAATCCCAAGTCCCCAAGTCACGTCATGATGATTATGTTGTTGCTGTCCTTCACGTGAATCTAAGAGAAAAACCCAAATGATTCTTTGTATTGGTAACGGCCCAATCCAAACAAGTGATGTATATGATGTTTCAATTAATAACCCATATGTCTGCGAGCCCAGTCACGTCCAACCCGCAGCCTCTTAAATGCCGTCCAACAATTGCACATATACCGTAATCTACGAAATAAAACGTAAATTACGCTTTCAACCTTCTGTACAATTGTTTGAGTGACTTGTACCAACCGTATGCTACAGTTAGAATTCCGTAGCTTACGTCATGTTTCATAACTCCACTTCTACAAGCATTTCAACTTTCAGTTATTGCTCAAACAACCCCTGGACTTCATTGTTTCTTATTTCCTCAGTATTTCCACTATAATGAACTTTTATTTAATTACCACAAAGCCCTCAAACTTTGCTACATCATATTTCTTGAATTCTCAAACTCTAACTTGATCTGAATTGACGCCCGACCACCACGAATCACTTTGTTCATCATCCTTGAACGCCCTAACTTCCTCGGGCATTGATCAACCCAAATCCAAGCAAAATTCTGATTTTCGATGGGTATGTTGTTCACAATCACTGATGAGATCAATTAGTTTTAAGCGATGGGTATATTTGATGTATTTAAAAAGACTTCCATAGGAACGTCTATATATTATTATGATAGATTTCAAAAAATGGAGTCGAGAACTTTACCTATATTGAATTTTCATTATGCGTTTTTAAATTTTGACGTATTTTTTTCGCTTATATGAAATTCAGTATTGTTATTTTTCATAAGACCCAAGTTGACCTGATCCGAACCGAACCGACAAAAAAAAATATTTTATAGTAATACACAAACGAGCCCTAAAAATTTTCGCCCCCATGAAAAAAATTCCATGGGTACGGTAAGGTTTATTTTGTCAATGTTTGTTTGTGTCTATGTCACACCCCGATATTTCCACATATTACCGGTGGGCCCGGCGGGGAGTATCATGATGTAGTTGATATCATCATAGTCAAATATACACAGTTTATTGCACAGCGGAAGTCTTGGTAGAAAATACTATTACAAACCGAAATGTAAAGTACGAATAAAACATTATACAAACGGTTGTAAGATAGGATCCACATGCGGATCTAAAATTTAATACAAAACATTGTTCAACAGACTTTAAGCATTAAGAACTTGCAAGATTCTTTAACTAACGCCCAGAGCTCCCAGCCAATTACGTATAGTACATGTCACTTAATCTTTTTGAAAAATACGTCAGTTTACACTGGCAAATACAATTAACCGACTCTTTTGAAAGCATTTATGAAAATTAATTTAAATGCACAAGGCACAAACATTCTTTTATAACTTGGGGCAATTATATTAAAAATAATCTTGTATCAGATTTACATGTTTGTCCATCATTTAGGGCCGGGATAAAAGCCGAATAAGATTAACCAACACACCATAAATATAATCCCATGGTGGGTCACCCCAACAAGTGAGTATATCTTTTACATACGCAACTGTCAGGTGTATGCCTACACTCCGTGCTTAAGTCGTGGCCATTTATGATTTTAAAAGGGCCGAGGATATCCAGGACACGGTTGTTAACCCCCAATGTTATTTGTTATCAAGCAACACTGATTAAAACGGGATTATGCAATTTAACCATATTCGATTAAAATGTTTTACCCCCGACAAGCGGTAATATTTTACCGTATCCCAAGCCCGTATAAAGGAAAATAAGTTAAAAGTATTTACCTGAGCTTAAAATGCAAGTTTTGTATACTCAGCCGTACAATCTGCTCAAACAAGTGCAAGTATCTTTTACTGGGGCTCCTAATCTACTCAAACGGGTCCTTATTTAAGTTGCAAACTTAGACCGGTTAGTTTAAAGAAAGCTTTACGGCACGAAACGCTAGATTAAGCGATGACCGGATTGGAATGTGATTTAGACCCGACAAGTATGGAGACTTGTATAAAATGGGTAAACTAAATACATTTTGGAATTTGAAGTTAAAATGATAAGAATTGACCCGTTTCAACTAATTTATGCAAACTAGTTATATAAACCGTACTGAACGCGTATAGGCATAACGGGCAACCGGATGAGTAATGTACAAGTTCCATAAGTTATTATGCTTTAAATATGTTATGATATCAGTAGGATATCAACAATTATGCCCCAAAGGATTTTAAACTAATTTAAGTCCCGAAAGGGCATTTTGGTCATTTTGACATTTTGACATTTATAAAAGAGGTTTTAAAACACACTGATGTTCTGGTCTATAATATTTTGTAAAAATATTTATTTTATAATGTTATAACAGTAGGATATCATACATATGTGTGATTTACCATTTATGGCCAAACTATGCACCGTAGGGGCATTTTGGTCATTTCACATATGTTTTTAAGAACAAAATTGGAAGTCAGAGTTCATGACTTATACCTACTAAAAAATATTAAAATTTATTTATAACTTCAGTAGGTAACAAGTCTTAGGTGTTAAATATGGTTTTAAACCATACTATGCACCTAATTAGCGTAAAAATCAATAATTGACGATATTTGCGATGTTTATGAAATTCTGAGATTTTGATCAGCCTTGAATGTTTAAAATATTTTATTTTTCATATAAAATCAGTAGGAAAAGGTTTGGTATGTTAATCATATGTAAAACACATTTTTATTAACAAAAGGGGCATTATTGTCAATTATATAGTTTATACGAGAACTCAATGATATGGTCAGTATCTAATCTGACCCAACATTCCAAAAATCCCTAAAAATAATATCATAACAGTAGCTAATGAGTTTGGTGCCAAAATTTGAGTTTAAACATGATCTATGCACAAAAGTGTAATTTAATTAAAAAATTAAATTTTACGATATCTTGCATAACTTTTATTTGAGACAAGAAACTAACGTCAAAATAATTTTGGCATGTTTATATATCAGTAATAAAGCTATTTGCATGCTTACATATTCAAAAATCTCGTTATTTAAACTATAAGGGCATAATGGTCAAAGTTTAAGCATAATAACGGAAACAAGCAATAGACTCAGATTACAAAGGGATCATGTAATATAACCTTAGAGGGTTATACTACTATATAATATGGTCACAAAGGAACCTTAAAGCATAAAGAAACTAAGCTAATTCGGGTCAGAACTGAAAGTCAAAGCAAAAGTCAACTTTTGCGACTTTCGGTTGCGAACCGAGCCTAAACTTAGAATTGTCTGGTCAAACATGTCTAAACATGTTCTAATAATATTTACCAAGTTATTAAAGTGATAAAACACATTTTATAGCCTCTACATTATCAGTTATGAATTTTTATTAAAAACTGACCTGTTTAACTTTTATGTTAATTACATTGACCCAACAAGTAACTAAGTAAACGTGATAATTAGGAGGTGCCCTTTTGAGGGATTAATACCCACTTAATTACCAACTCATAGCCACATTTGTTTAGAACCGTGATTGGACCGTGAAAGTTTAAACTAAAAGTCAAAGCAGAATTACGATACTTTGACTTTCGGTCCTTATATGTATAAAAACTGAACTACAGAAGTTAAGAACACTTACACAAGGTCCTAGCACGAAGTTTGAACTTAGGAGAGCTTCCTTTAAGACCAGGATGCTCCAGATGGGAAGTAGTGAGTGAATTTTGAGAGTGTAGGTTCAAATGAGCAAACAAAGGCCCTATTTATAGAGAATTGAAGGCTCTTGAGATCATTGCAGCTGTTGAGGGGAGTTACCAGATGATTACACATGTTATGGTGGCAGTAAAAACCATTAAACAGCCCCTGGTATCGATTAGAAGCCATGCAATGGCGGTGGACAGGCCTGAACATGCAGCTGCCAGTCTTTTGGACGCTGGCAGTTCTCTCGCAGCTCGCGTAGACCGTAAGGTGGTTCTACGCGCCCCGCAACACTCCCTATTCCGGTTAAAACAACTTTTAAATATTGCACTTTCAGTCCCTGGTCCTTTATAACTTCAAATAACTTTCATTTATTGCACTTATGACCCCCAAAGTTAACTTTTAAGTATCTAGGGACATAAAACAAACATCGTTAGGCTTTTGATCAGTTACGAGATCATCCGGAAGGTACTATTTCTTCTCGTTGACGCTTATAACCCTTTTTTCTTGAATTCTTGCACCACTTTTTATTTACGATACCGAAACCATATATAATTATCATTTGGCATTCTCGGAAGTATAACTAGACATTACGAAGCTCCGGATTCGTTAAAAGGTTACTCAGAGGTAAGAATTAACATGTTGACACATTTAACCCCTTCGTTTTATAATTTTCACTTGTTTTTCACAAATTGCTTCTCACGTCCAATATTTCAACCGTTTAATGATACGAACATAGTATACGGTTATTTAAAAACATAGTTTTCACATGTTGACACTTTTTTTTCCTTCCACATATACCTTTTCACTGTTTGTTAACTTTAGTCCTTCAAAGTCAACTTATTACATGATTAGGGTTTATGACACTTGTCTTCATTTTATTGGTCATGATTTTGCGAGGTGTTACATCCTCACCCCCTTAAAAGAAATCTCGACCCCGAGATTTACTGAAACAAATGAGGGTATTTCTGGTGCATCCTGGATTCAACTTCCAAAGTATATTAGGGACCTCTACGGGCATCCCATTTCACTTTTACAATTGGCACATTCTTTCTTCGAAGCTTTTTAACCTGTCGATCATCGATCGACAAAGGCTTTTCAACAAATTTCAAGCTTTCGTCAATCTGCACGTCCTTATGAGACATTGCTAGCAATTCATCAGCTAGACATTTCTTTAAATTGAAGATGTGGAACACATTATGAATTCCACTAAGCTCTTCAGGTAGATTCAGCTTATAGGCTACACTCCCGACACATTCGATGATCTTGAATGGTTCGATATATCTTGGGCTCAACTTGCCCTTTTTGCCAAATCTCATCACTCCTTTCCAGGGTGACACTTTCAGTAATATTTTATCACCTACCTTGAATTTCAGAGGTTTGCGCCTCTTATCTGCGTAGCTCTTCTGCCTATCCCTGGCAGCTTTTAGATGATCACGGATCTGAACAATCTTATCCGTCATCTCAAGGACTATTTCAGGTCCTGATAGTTGGGTTTCTCCAACTTCCGCCCAACAAACTGGCGTTCTGCATTTCCTTCCATATAAAGCCTCAAAAGGCGCAGCTTGGATACTCGAATGATAATTGTTGTTGTATGAAAATTCAATCAAGGGAAGATGGTCATCCCAACTTCCACCCAAGTCAATAACACAAGCCCGAAGCATGTCTTCGAGTGTTTGAATCGTACGCTCACTTTGTCCATCCGTCTGAGGATGACAAGTAGTACTGAAATTTAAACGAGTGCCTAGAGATTGCTGAAAGCTTTTCCAAAAATGAGATGTGTATCTAGTATCTCTATCAAATATAATCGATACTGGCACTCTGTGGAGAGATACAATCTCGTCCACGTATAGCTAGGCTAGTTTATCGAAGCTATGCGTCTCTTTGATGGGTATGAAATGAGCTGACTTTATCAGTCTGTCAACTATAACCCATATCGTATCATTCCCATGTTTCGTCTTTGGTAACTTGGTAATGAAATCCATAGTTACCATTTCCCACTTCCAAGTGCGAAGTTCTGGCTGTTGTAGTAAACCTGACGGCTTTTGATGCTCAGCTTTAAGCTGTGCGCACGTCAGACAATTAGCCACATATGTGGCTATGGATTTCTTCAAACCCATCCACCAATATTTTGCTTTTAGATCTTGGTACATTTTATCACTGCCTGGGTGAACCGAATATTTAGAATTATGTGTTTCCTGGAGAATTACATCTCTAAGTCCTCCATGAATTGGAACACCCAGATTCTACCATTCAATCTAAGGATTCCATCGTTCCCAGGTGACAACTGATCAACAGTTGCACCTATTCTTTCTGTTGGAAAGATATCTTCCATTACGGCTTATTTTTGTGCAGACAACAACTTCTTATTTAAACTGTTCTTTAATTCAATGCTTTTAGCATTGATCCTGCTAGGTTTGACCCTTTCTTGCCTGCTTAATGCGTCAGCGACCACATTCGCTTTGCCAGGAAGGTAGCGAATTTCACAATCATAATCGTTCAAGGTTTCCATCCAACGACGTTGCCTCATATTGAGATCTTTCTGGTTAAACAAGTGTTGGAGGCTTTTGTGATCTGAGTAAATCACACACTTGGTTCCATACAGGTAATGCATCCTTAATTTGAGTGCAAATACAACGGCACCCAATTCCAAGTCATGGGTGGTATAGTTCTTTTCGTGCACTTTTAGTTGTCGTGATGCATAGGCAATTACCTTACCTTTTTGCATAAGCACATAACCCATACTAGTGTGCGATGCGTCACAATACATAACGAATTCATCTATCCCTTCGGATAATGTCAACACAGGAGCATTGCTCAATTTCTGTTTAAAAATCTCAAAAGATTCTTGTTGTTTGGGACCCCAATCAAACTTTACATTCTTGTGAGTTAAGGAAGTTAAAGTTGCAGCTATTCTTGAAAAGTTTTCGATGAAACGCCTGTAGTAACCTGCCAAACCTAAGAAGCTACAAATTTCGGTGGGCGTCTTAGGTTCTTGCCAATTCATAATTGCTTCTATCTTAGCGGGATCCACCTGGATGCCACGCTCACGTACGACATGTCCCAGAAATTGGACTTCTCGAAGCCAAAATTCACATTTGGAAAATTTTGCGTAGAGCTTTTCTTGTTGCAGTAGTTTAAGGATGCATCGGAGATGTTTCTCGTGATCGGCTTGACTTTTTAAATAAATAAGTATGTCATCTATGAAGACAATGACAAACTTATCCAGATACGGTTTGCAGACTCGATTCATGAGATCCATGAATGTTGTAGGTGCGTTAGTGAGCCCGAAAGGCATCACTAAGAACTTGTAGTGGCCATATCTTGTTCTAAATGAAGTCTTGTGTACATCTTCGGTTCTGACTTTCAATTGATGATACCCCGACCTCAGATCGATCTTTGAGAAGAAACTTGCCCCTTGTAGCTGATTGAATAGATCATCGATCCTGGGTAATTGATAGCGATTCTTGATTACTACCTTATTTAGTTCACGATAATCAATGCATAGACGCATTGAACCGTCTTTCTTCTTTACAAACAGAATGGGCGCTCCCCAAGGTGATGAGCTTGGTTGAATGAAACCTTTCTCCAATAGATCATCCAACTGGGTCCTTAATTCTTTCATTTCGGTCGGTGCCAAATAATAAGGAGCTCGTGTGACTGGTGCTGCCCCTGGTATAATTTCAATTCTGAATTCCACTTGTTTGTCGGGAGGTAAACCAGGTAGTTCTTCAGGAAAAACGTCTAAGTATTCAGAAATAACAGGAATGTCTTGTATCTTGGGCTTTGGCACATCCATTGTCACCTGTGCCATGTAAAAGACACAACCTTTCTTCAAACACTTGGATGCCTTAAGCATTGATACTTGATCAGGCAATCCATACTGCGTATCTCCTTGAACAGTAATTGATTCACCAAACGGGGTTTTGATAATAACTTGCTTCTTATCACATGCAATTTGAGCTTGGTTAAGAGATAATCAATCCATGCCTATAACTATATCGAACCCTGCCAATTTCATTGGTAACAAAGACAACGGAAAAGAGTGGGTCCTAATGGATATGAAACATCCATCTAGAATTATTGAAGCAGTTTCTAGGGTACCATCGGCCAATTCTACCTCATATTTTATGTCTAGAGTTTTAACAAGCAGATTTAATAGTTTACTAAATTTATTGCCTACAAAGGACTTATCTGCTCCAGAATCAAATAAAACTCTAGTAAAAACATCATTTATGAGGAAAGTACTTGTTATAACATTATTGTTCTGCACTGCCTCTCTGGCATTCATTTGGAATACTCGTGCATTGGTCTTTTTAGCCTCTTCGGGCTTCTTTTGGTTTTTCGGGCAGTTGCTCCTGATATGCCCCTTCTCGTTGCAACCATAACTGGTCGCATTCTTCAATTTCTTGCACTCTAAAGTTTTATGACCCTTTGTTTTGCAAATTCCACAGAGTTTAGGATGCGGATCAATTGTGCACTTACCGGGGTGTCGCTTCTTGCAGATCTTACACACGGGTCTGTCACCCGGCTGATTTGAGTTTTTCTTAAACTCAGAACTTTTCTTATGCTCGGAATTACCTTTCTTTTTCTTATCGGAGCGATGTGAGCTCTCATCTTCCCTCTTTCTCTTTCCCTCATCTGTAGCCTTAGCAGACTTATTCCTGACTACATCAAGCGTGAGTGATAAGGACAAATCTACCACGGACCTATAAGTGGTAGGCCTGGAAGCTTTGACATTTCCTTTTATTTCCGGGGCCAGGCCTCCAATGAAGCGCGCTATGCGCTTAGGTTCAGGTGTAACCAAATAGGGAACAAGTCTGGACATAGTGTTGAAACTCGTGACATAGGCTTGGCAATCCAGATTCTTCATGACCAGAGTCAAGAAGTTAGTTTCGATCTTTTCTACCTCATGCTGAGGACAAAAGTTTTCTTTAATCAGTGCCACAAATTCTGCCCACGACAAGTTATAGAGTGGAATTTTTCATGTGGCTTGAATTAATGACTTCCACCAAGCCAATGCCTCTCCTTTAAATGACTGCGATACAAACTTCACAACATCCTGCTCAGCACATCCACTGATATCCACAACGGTATCCATTTCATCAAGCCATGTCATACAGTCTATGGCACCTTTTTCACCTGTAAAATCCCTTGGTTTGCAAGAGACGAAGTATTTATAAGAACAAGTCTTGGAACGTGGTTCCTGATCAAACACAATCTTCTTAGACGGCTGACTTTTCTGATTTGACGAATGCTGAGAATCGTCCTTCTTTGATGTATGTGTTTTGGAAGGAGGCTTAGTATGAGGTACTGATTGGGTCTTAGTGCGAGCAGCACTTGAATCTTTGAACATTCTGCCAACAGCTTTGGTTACAGCATTGTCTATCAATGCTTGCAGATCAACACCTGTTACGTTCATTCTTGTATTATCATTCCTTTCATTTAGATGACTATTAACTTCTTCTGAGTCGGCCAAGGTGAAGCTTGATTGCTATAAAACAATTGACAACAACTCATTTAGTGGTCTATTATCAAATCATCATTTTCGGTGATTCATTAACCATGTAAAATAGACCATATTGGTTAATTTGTTAATTGGATTTATTTAAATTTTTCATCATGTTTATTCCCAGTTATAAAATCATTAAGGGTATTAAGGTGGCACAAAAGGCCTTGTCACAAGGACAGTTTTAATTTATAAGCCATGATCTTATAGGATCGAGGCATTAAGGTTTGAACATAGTTCTTCACCTTTCTTGACAGGGAGTCATAGACTACTACTGTCGTTTGTTATGTAGTTATAATAGTTTGGCCCGAAGGTGAAATCATGGCATAACATAGTGGATGCTTTAATATGATAATCTCATTTGATGATATCAGCCATGATTTTCTAGATCATTAAGCTGGATAAGGAAGATGGAAGAATCCATGAATTACGATGACTAGTGTGATTTTCTCGAACCACATTTTGTCAAGAGTGCTAACATGATCTGAGATGTTAACAAGGATTTTTCATCTTAAAAAGGCTTTACCATCATGGCCATGTCTAAAATGATATATAGGCTAGGTTATACCTTTAAGATTATCTTTTTGAGATTTAATGGCAGATCAATTATAAATTGAAATGATAGTTTAACTATTGATATATTGTATATGCATATGTATAATGATAATGTAATTGCAAAAGGAAGCTGCTCATAATAGTCCTAAGAATTACAATAGTTGCCCTAAACAGGTCTTTAAACAAATAAACTTGTCCTCACAGGGACTAAATAAGAAATCAAGTTCAAGCAGGGACTAAATACTTAAATAAAATGTCCACGCAGGGACTTAATTGAAAAGGAAATTACAAAATAAATAACAAGGGTATTCAACGGTCTTTCTTCTTTTTCCCCTTGATGATGTTTGCCAAACCCTTAAGGAAACTTTTGTGAGTTCTATCCCTTTCGTCCACCCTTTGTTCCACCTCATGCAATCTTTGAAGAATTTCTTGTTGTTGCGGTTGTTGAAGTGGAGGTTGCGGCGGCTGCTGCTGCTGAGGTTGTGGAGGTGGCGGGTATTGATACCCATAAGCAGGGTACCCAGTTAGGTACGTGGGTAGAAAGGGCGAGGGGTAGAGAGCATTAAAGTTTGCTGCCTCAACGTATGGGTCAACGGCAGGTGCATGGAAGTTATAACCCGAGTAAGTTTGAGGCTCAAACAGGTTGTACCCAGCTACATCTGGGTAAGCGGGGATTGGGTTTTCATAACCCATGGGTGGTGGTGCAGGTGCGACTGGTGCAGAGTCGACCTCTGAAACAGCGTTTGAAGGCCCGCCCATTTGTGGGTCTTCAAAGATAGGCGGGTAGTTGCTGGAATTTTAGGGGGGGTGCTGAAATGTAAACCCCCTCGCACGGACATCCGTGCACTTCTTCTTCGCCTCGACGGTTCTGGCGGCGGAGGCTGCTCTGGTGCTGGAGGTGGCGGTGGCGTGACCGCCTGAAAGTGTGGGTCCTCAGAAGAGGCCCGCTGTGGTGGAGGTGAGTTGTGGTGAGGGGGAGTAAACTCCCACTTATATGTGCTCCACCTTTCGGGCCATATATCGGGGCCTCTGTATGGCGATCCTGCAAATGAAGAACCGCTGGAAATTTTGATGGGATGCGTGGGCGTCCCAGAAGGTGGCATAGCGGGATCTGGATCATCATCCACATCCGTGTCCTGGTACTTAGGAAAGTGACCTGCTGGCCCCAATGGGTTATGACCCACAGGTTCATCAATTTGGTCGATGGGGTTGAAACGAATTTGAAAGTAAGGTGTGGGGTTTTGAAAACAGTGGTGAGAACCAGATCGTTGCAGAGAGTGGTGTGAGTGATGCGAGTCTTGGGGTTCTTCTTCCTGTTGAGGTCCAAAGGAGTTGTGGTAGGAAGGTGAAGAACTGAGCGAGACTGTGTCACACCCCCAAAATACCACATGCGGAAACCCCCGCGAGGCGTGTGACGTACCAGGATCCAAGCCACCAATCACATTGAACTCATAAATATATTTAAATAGAACTTTCATTCATTAACATAAAGTGTTACAAACGTTACATGTCATTCATTGTATACAGCGGAAGCATAATTCATTTGTTAAGTGTTTCGTAAAACATGTGTGCATAAACCATTAAGCTTGTATTGAGATTCCATGTATCTGGACCCATGACCACTCCAGCCTCCCAGGCAGCAAGTTCCAAATGATATAAGCCTATAGACCTGCAAGCATGCAGACAAGTGTGTCAGACAACGCTGGTGAGTTCAAAGTTTTGTTAACGCGTTTAGTTACCAGGTATGTGTATAAAACAGTTCAACAGTTCAATAATTTGATTTGATGTTGTTATTAACTCGATTACCGCAGATGGCTACAAGATGTATTTGTCCAACCCCAATGTCTCTATCAAAACATTGGCCATGCTTTAAGGAAATTAGTTCACGCCCGTCCTCCCCGGTATGGTGTGTGTAACGCCCGGCTCTTTTGTACTTTCCACTTATAGAAAGTTTTGTTCGCATTTCTATTTTTGGAAACTTTGTATTCTTGTAATCGTTCTTTCTTTGTAATCGTTGTAAAACCGAGACTTGGAACATTAATGAAACTCGTATTTTGTTACAAATATGTTATACACACTTTATATAGGCTCGTATGTTCGATTTTGTGAATCAATTGATGTTTAATCGTTATTCTTGGAAACTATGTGCTAAACTTGTAATTAATCTAAACTTAAGCCTAAAACGTGTTTTGAATGTGAACGATACTTGATTATGACACTTATACGCTCAAATATACTTTGACTATGAAAGCCGTGCTTGATTATACCTTATACTATGCTTATAAGTCAAGACAAGTCCCTAAACTATCAAAAATGCACCTAAATGTATCAAACATAAACTACACGGACCAAAGTACAACAAATCAAAAGTTGTCGGAACTAGGGCGCCGCGTGACGCCAAGCCTCCTTGCGTCACGCTAGGCCCCTGTTTCGACAGGCTTGTATTTCTTCAGCTGTTATGCACGAAATCCCAAGTCCTAACCTCACCCAATCACCTTTAATCCACCTCTAAACACCTCCAATCAACTCTAACCTCCTCCATTATAAATACAACCCTTCTCCAACCCATTTTACACTTTCACAACTCTCTACACCTCACAAATTCACTCTCAAATCAGTTGCAAATCTGCATTTTGGACAGATTCATACACTCCTACAAAAGTGAGTGTAACTTGCCTATTTTGAATCCAAATCACTTGATTCTTTCTTCTACTTCTTTAGTAAATCCTTGGGTTTGATTCCTTGGTTTTTCCTTGGAGAAATCATGTTCGGAATTCACCTAAAAAGGACCTAAACTTTCTATTTTGTTTGATGTTATTCAAAAACTTGTTTATACTTATCATTCTTGTGTCTAACACATCTCAAACGTATGTAACAATGCCTACAATCTTTCCTATGGTTATTTAGGTATAATAACATGATTGAGACATGTAAAATCAGAGGATAAACCTCAAATACTTTCTGTTTTGATTAGGGTATTTCACCCACAAGTCATGTTCAAGCTTAGGTCTTGATGTAGAGTGATTATGGAACAACTTGGGTTGTCCAACATACAATCCTCACATGATTTGATGATTTCTCTTAGCTTAGTTCATTCACATACTTGTATTAATCATAGTTCTTGACCCTCCTTGGTTGTTATTACATCAAGTAAAGTGGTGAACATTCAAGGGGTTCCTAAACGGAAGCTTGTTCTTCCTACCCCATACATGACTTCCATGATAACTCGAGGTGCCTAAATGAAGATCCTAATCTTCTACCTCCTACATGAATTATTGGACTAAATAATATGTAATACTTCACCTAAATATATATACACTCATTCGAACCTTTAATGTTAAACTTGTGTTTATATGTTAAAGTAGTAGGATATCATCTAAGACCTAGAACTCCAAGTATGATTCTAATGGGCGTACTACCCATAAAAACATTCTAACCATATTGGTTACATAGTGTCATACAAGGGTCATGAAGTTAAAAGATGATTATTTTCAATATCATACTTTATGTTATGTTAAATTCGAAATTTATAATCTTCCGTTAAACGCCAAACTCACACACCTATGTTTCTTCATGTAGAAGGACTAGGTGCTCCAACTTAATCCATCCACCAAACTCGCTCGCGGGATTTCAAGTAGGAAAGCTTGCAACCACCGTGAGTATACTCGATCCCTTTTTCCCCTTTACACTTTGGGATGCAACATGTATAACTATGCAAACAACTTTTAAACTCAATTAAACTTACTCTATCCATGATTAAACATGAAACTAATGTGACTTACTTGTTATTCTCGTATGCTATGTGAACGATTTGGAACGTTATATGCTCATTAACTTTGCTCGCCCACCTTAACAATTATAGCGCTATAGGATTAACGCCCAGCCCGCTATTCTTTTGGGTATTGTTAAGTTAAACATTACCACCCTACTAAACTTTTGGGATTAGGCTCTTTTATGCGTTGTATTCTCGGGTTTGATCATATTGTACGCCAAAATTGCATACTAGTAATCACATATTATGAATCATGTTGGATTTGAGTTTTTATTCTATTATGCTATGTAATTAAACTTGTATACTCGCTCATGCTTTTGCATTGAAACTCTATTTTAATACATGTTGCAGGTTGATTTTGAAGTATGGATGAATGATGAAACAAGTTTAGGGTGGACTAGATACACACCTTTAATCTATTTATCTTTTGATGTTATGTTGAAATTTGAACAATGTTGTTATTTCTATTATAAATGTTTTCATGACAATTTAGCACTTGCAATGAAATTTGAATTTAATTAAATATTGTCACATAGTGTTATGAAGTCTCTTGCAATCTATACACACTTCAACTCATCCCGATGTTTCCGCCATCGGTTGGGGTGTGACAGATTGGTATCAGAGCCATAACTATAGGGAATTAGGAAAATTGCCATGCTTTTGCCCTAATCTATAGTTTTAGGAATTTTGCCTCTTATGTGTTGTTTAAAACTTTTGTACTCTACCATGCATGCTTCCTAGCTATACTTCCTGTTGATTAAATTTATATGCCTTTCCTAAGGTTGACATGAATACACTTTGTTTATTTGTATACTCTTGTAACACAAACGAGACAACTTTACCAAAATAGGCGTGAAACCCACAATTTGGTAAACGACTCTCATTCTACCTTAAACTATTTTTGCACGAAATTTCACCATTAAGCTAGGAGTGAAATCCACAACTTAATGGTAATTTCCATTTCAACTCTAGTGGACCCTTGTCATAGTGTCGAAATTTTATTTTGACCCGACAAGTACCAACCACATTTAGGGTACGAAATCGTCAAGTTAGGGGTGAAACCCGCATCTCGTCGATTAAGTCCCATTCCTCGATTTTCAATCTCGCCAAAGTCCTGATTGTTTCAATCGATTAGAGATGTGTAGTAACCGGAAGGGTAAGATACCACTAATCGCTTCTCGACGAGAGTATCTTACCTATAGGCTAAAGCACGTTTTCTCTAATTCGAAAGAACTTTCGACCCACTTTGGAATAGTCGACGTTTCTCTACCCGAAACAATCCTATGTTTTATTGAGCCTCTCTTTTATGTATCTCAATTTATATGTGATTTTATACTTGAACGTTCGTTCATTTCAAAATTTCGTTTTAATCATTTCGCACGTTGATCGCAATCACAAACAATAATAACCCCTCGTGAACAAACTAAATTTACAATGCTTTCATTTATTCATGCTATGCTATGAGGAACTCATGACTATGCTATATGAGACGTCTAAACTCTTTATGTTATGTGAATCAATTTGAACCTTTTATGCTATGTGACACTTTATGCTATGTGAATCAATTTATGCAAACAATTTTCTTAAACAAACATTATGATCAAGACTCACCTATTCGTTCTTTTGAATCTTAGATGTCTTCCCGTCACTCCAACTCATCTAAGAAGTCAAAGTCTCGCTCCAAGAAGAAGATGATGGTCTTCATGGCCAATCAAATTGCGCGCATCGTCCCAAAGGTCGTTACCGAAATTCGAGCTTCTGAAACTCCTCCCTCTTCCGTCGACTCTAAGGTCGAAATGCGCAAGCCCGCTTCGTTCAACTTCAAGCACTTTTCATCGTGCAATCCCAAGCCATTCACCGGCAATGATGGGGTGACCGCCATGCTCGAGTGGTTTGATGGCATGGAAGTCACGTTCATCAACAGTGATTGCCCCGATGAGCTTAGAACGTGTAGTGCGACTAGGGTATTCCAAGCTCGAGCTCTCGAATGGTGGACGAACGAAAGGAACATCCACTCGAACGAACTGGCCTATGCGTTGACTTGGGAAGAAGTTAAGGCCCTAATGATGGACGAGTTTTGCCCTCTGCATGAGCAACAAAAGCTAGAGGAAGAATTTTGGGCGCTAAAGCAAGTGGGAGATGAGAACCTAGCTTACACCACCCGTTTCAAACAACTTAGCTTCATTGTTCCTCACCTCGTTATGACCACCGACCGCAAGATAAGGAAGTACATCAATGGGTTACCCTCTGCTATGCGCGATACGATCGAGGCTGCCAAACTCGACAATATCGAAGCTGTTCATCATTTGGCCGCTTCCCTGAACAACAACCGTGTACGCGATAAGCAAGCCGCAAACCCCGCTTCATTCAAGCCAGCCAACCAAATTACCCAACAGTCAAGTAGCAATAGGGGGAAGAAGCGAAAGCAATCGAACCCTGTTTGCAATATGATTGTGCCACCCGTTAACCCAAATCCTGTTGCTCCTGATAACACCCAAAAGTTGTACACTGGGATTCACCCCAAGTGTGCCACATGTAATTACCATCATCCCGCCAATGCCAGGTGTCGTCGTTGTGGCAATTGCAACCGTTATGGACATGACACTGCCTTTTGCCGCAATTATCAACAGCAAGCACCACAGGCTCAGCAAGCACCACAAGCTCAGCAAGCACAACAAGCTCCACCTGCTCCTCAAAACGCAAGACCCGCTAGAGCTTGTTTCAAATGTGGGGACGTCAATCATCTTCGTCCTCAATGCCCACTATGGAATCAAGAGCTCAACAACGTTCATCTGACGTTTCATGTCTCCAATCTAAAGAAATGTCTCGCTGATGAAGGACTTCATGTTCCTCTCGAAGATCTCCAAATCAATGAAACTATGCATTTTGTGGAGAAACCTGTCGAAATCATGGATCAAGGAGTCAAGTTATTGAGGCGCAGTAAAATTCCTATCGTCAAGGTTAGATGGGAAGGAAAACGTGGCGCCGAATTTACTTGGGAACTTAAAAGTGATATGAAGACGAAGTATCCCCATCTTTTCCCTACATCTTCCTAAATTTCGGGACGAAATTCCCTAAAGGAGGGGAGACTGTAACGCCCGGCTCTTTTGTACTTTCCACTTATAGAAAGTTTTGTTCGCATTTCTATTTTTGGAAACTTTGTATTCTTGTAATCGTTCTTTCTTTGTAATCATTGTAAAACCGAGACTTGGATCATTAATGAAACTCGTATTTTGTTACAAATATGTTATACTCACTTTATATATGCTCGTATGTTCGATTTTGTGAATCAATTGATGTTTAATCGTTATTCTTGGAAACTATGTGCTAAACTTGTAATTAATCTAAACTTATGCCTAAAACGTGTTTTGAACGTGAACGATACTTGATTATGACACTTATACGCTCAAATATACTTTGACTATGAACGCCGTGCTTGATTATACCTTATACTATGCTTATATGTCAAGACAAGTCCCTAAACTATCAAAAATGCACCTAAATGTATCAAACATAAACTACAGGGACCAAAGTGCAACAAATCAAAAGTTGTCGGAACTAGGGCGCCGTGTGACGCCAAGCCTCCTCGCGACACGCTAGGCCCCTGTTTCGACAGGCTTGTGTTTCTTCAGCTGTTATGCAGGAAATCCCAAGTCCTAACCTCACCCAATCACCTTTAATCCACCTCTAAACACCTCCAATCAACTCTAACCTCCTCCATTATAAATACAACCCTTCTCCAACCCATTTTACACTTTCACAACTCTCTACACCTCACAAATTCACTCTCAAATCAGTTGCAAATCTGTATTTTGGACAGATTCATACACTCCTACAAAAGTGAGTGTAACTTGCCTATTTTGAATCCAAATCACTTGATTCTTTCTTCTACTTCTTTAGTAAATCCTTGGGTTTGATTCCTTGGTTTTTCCTTGGAGAAATCATGTTCGGAATTGCCCTAAAAAGGACCTAAACTTTCTGTTTTGTTTGATGTTATTCAAAAACGTGTTTATACTTATCATTCTTGTGTCTAACACATCTCAAACTTATGTAACAATGCCTACAATCTTTCCTATGGTTATTTAGGTATAATAACATGATTGAGACATGTAAAATCAGAGGATAAACCTCAAATACTTTCTGTTTTGATTAGGGTATTTCACCCACAAGTCATGTTCAAGCTTAGGTCTTGATGTAGAGTGATTATGGAACAACTTGGGTTGTCCAACATACAATCCTCACATGATTTGATGATTTCTCTTAGCTTAGTTCATTCACATACTTGTATTAATCATAGTTCTTGACCCTCCTTGGTTGTTATTACATCAAGTGAAGTGGTGAACATTCAAGGGGTTCCTAAACGGAAGCTTGTTCTTCCAACCCCATACATGACTTCCATGATAACTCGAGGTGCCTAAATGAAGATCCTAATCTTCTACCTCCTACATGAATTATTGGACTAAATAATATGTAATACTTCACCTAAATATATATACACTCATTCGAACCTTTAATGTTAAACTTGCGTTTATATGTTAAAGTAGTAGGATATCATCTAAGACCTAGAACTCCAAGTATGATTCTAATGGGCGTACTACCCATAAAAACATTCTAACCATATTGGTTACATAGTGTCATACAAGGGTCATGAAGTTAAAAGATGATTATTTTCAATATCATACTTTATGTTATGTTAAATTCGAAATTTATAATCTTCCGTTAAACGCCAAACTCACACACCTATGTTTCTTCATGTAGAAGGACTAGGTGCTCCAACTTAATCCATCCACCAAACTCGCTCGCGGGATTTCAAGTAGGAAAGCTTACAACCACCGTGAGTATACTCGATCCCTTTTTCCCCTTTACACTTTGGGATGCAACATGTATAACTATGCAAACAACTTTTAAACTCAATTAAACTTACTCTATCCATGATTAAACATGAAACTAATGTGACTTACTTGTTTTTCTCGTATGCTATGTGATCGATTTGGAACGTTATATGCTCATTAACTTTGCTCGCCCACCTTAACAATTATAGCGCTATAGGATTAACGCCCCGCCCGCTATTCTTTTGGGTATTGTTAAGTTAAACATTACCACCCCGCTAAACTTTTGGGATTAGGCTCTTTTATGCGTTGTATTCTCGGGTTTGATCATATTGTACGCCAAAATTTCATACTAGTAATCACATATTATGAATCATGTTGGATTTGAGTTTTTATTCTATTATGCTATGTAATTAAACTTGTATACTCGCTCATGCTTTTGCATTGAAACTCTATTTTAATACATGTTGCAGGTTGATTTTGAAGTGTGGATGAATGATGAAACAAGTTTAGGGTGGACTAGATACACACCTTTAATCTATTTATCTTTTGATGTTATGTTGAAATTTGAACAATGTTGTTATTTCTATTGTAAATGTTGTATGACAATTTAGCACTTGCAATGAAATTTGAATTTAATTAAATATTGTCACATAGTGTTATGAAGTCTCTTGCAATCTATACACACTTCGTCTCATCCCAATGTTTCCGCCATCGGTTGGGGTGTGACAGTGTGAGGGTGCCAAACCTAATAGAGCTATCAACTAATAACCTCGTTGCCTCCCCGGCAACTAATGGTATATGTAAGGGGTCTTATGTGATAGACAATGAGTGTAATAACAAACATCCCATTAACCTGACGTTCCTCCCCGAAACGTTACCCGATATCCCTCCCCGGGATGCATGCTTGGAAAAAAGCAGTGAACTCACCTTAGATTTGCTCGGTAATGTTATCGTGTCTTTACTCGTTGAGTGAATGTTAGGTCCGTTATGTGTGACCTATTGTACGTTAAACGTAAGTATGTATGCGAGTAGAATTTGCAATTCCCTAATTGTCCAAACGGCCGATGTCTATTGTAATTAACTTAACAAGTTATCATACTATGACAATAACACATGTGCATGACTCTAGTATATATCAAGGATGGCACACATTGTAAATAAACACATTGCAAATAAATGTAACACTTTCATAATTAATAAGAATTGACACTACAACTGAAACCATTTATTCACAATAACACAATCTGATCCATCACAATTGGACCATTAACTGGCACCCTGCTTTTATCATGAAACCCAGCCCATGTAATGCTCATTAAGGTGTTTCAAGACTTATTACTAAAACCCCGAACCACTCGTGTTAGACCTCGGCCCAAACGTATCCTGGCCTGCAACTTAACTAAACATCACGGCCCACCCAACCAGGCCTAAGTCTGTTCCGTGTGTGGGTTTATGTATCTGGGCTCGGTGTGCAGCCCATAATTCGTTTGTATTACCCGGCCCAGTTGTACCTTTCCACCTCCCTCCCTCCTGCGCGGCCCAGCAGAATTCACAACCCGATTTATCAATATAAATTCACTGAGGTATATCAATTTAATTCAACATCCTAATCGTTACATCTTAGCATATAATGAATACCATAAACAGCACCTCATAACTCACCCCTATACCAATTAATCATATCAAAGAAAACATCACCCATGGCTAAGTCTAGATACTCGATTGATCAAAATAATGACCACCTATCATGCCCTCCTTCTTATCGAAACATTAATATTAATTGTCCAATTATTATTAAACTAAGCAACATAGTTATTATCATACATCATAATTCCACCAAGATCATGGGTTTCCTAATTCGATTCGTTCACAACAATCAATTAGTTTTTCATATAATTAAAACAATTAGTTTCATCATCATCGTTTAATGTCTTGTCTATTCTGACAACATGTTTAGGATGCACATGGTTTGGTGATATCAAGATTACAAGCACATGGGCCATCATTTACTCATTCAAGATTATCCAAACTTATCAAATCATTACCCACAAAACTATTGGACCCTTAAAGCTAATTTGCATCAAAATTGATTAGATATCCACTACTGTTACATCAAAATTTATTATGGATCACCCTACATGCACACACATCGATGATAGCCAACATCATTATCCAACATTTAGTCATCATCCTACAATCGATTATGTCGCACAAAGCATCCATCGATTATAATCAAGTTCACAAACAAAATCAAAAGATCATCACGTATATTTCGATTGTATTATACTAACTTAGATCTTATCAAGTAGCACCCAAATCACAATAACAATTGGTCTTTTTCTCGTGAATCATCATTAGTTTATATATAAACAATTATATCGACATAACAGTAACATATCTCTCACGCATATAAGGTTCATACTCATCAAGTAATCATCATCAATCTACCACAGTTCGTTAAACTTTACTATAATCAGCTATTCACATTCAATACAACATATAGATGAAACCCTACATCATGATCTTATTTCATAAGTATATCATAATAACACAACAAGTATAGCACTTCCCAGATCAACAAAACCATCGATTAGACTAGGATTGATGTACTAACCCAGGGATAAAGGGTTTGTGAATGAGTTGGAACAAAAGATGATGATCTTCGGAGAGACCTTGTTGCCGTCGAGTTCGATGAAGGAGAGGGAAAGATTTGGGGTTTGGTTAACTTTGTGCTTAGACGTGTTATAAGAATCATGCACAAGGCCCTTGGGTGTTAACTGTATGAGGTGCGAGTTGGGCCCTACATGGCTTCGTTTGGGCTTGGGGTATAGAAGGTTAGGCCAAGATACAACATCCACACACCAACGGGATACACACAACCGATCATTTGCAATTAACACTTTAATTAAACGGCACATATAAGCATTTAGCGATTCCATGTAAAATAACCACGGTACACACGTAAACATTTAGTGGTGCACGAGTGTAATTTGCAGGCAATTAAACGTAGAAACACACGCCAAAGATCATGGAATTTAACCTTAGAGATTCGGGTTGTCACATCATCCCCAACTTGAAAGAAATTTCATCCCGAAATTTGACAAGTAACCCAAAGGTAGCAAGGTGTTAGATCAGGATGACCGTGGATTTTTTTCCCGGGTACCACATCATCCCCAACTTGAAAGAGAATTTCGTCACGAAATTCGCCAATGATAAAAGAGGTTGATTCAATAGTTTGAGTAACTGAGGATACTAGAGCTTACTCCGATCCTTGCGTTCCCACGTGGACTCCAGTCCACGACTTGAGTTCCTACGAACTCTTACAATTTGAAATTTGACTAGGTTAATGAACCTTGGCTTCCTGATCCATGATTTCAGTAGATTTCTCAGCAATTGCAACTTGTCATTAACCTCAGACTTCCAATAAGGGTATCCCAAGCGTTTCCTCAGACAACCACTGCCTTAGATTCGAGGCGTAAATGTCATTGCGAACGTTATCCAACTCGTCAGCTAACCCGAGTTTGTGAGCCACGTCACTGATTGGTTCCAGAAATCCGATTGTCCCAACGCATCGTAAACTGATCTTGCCACGTTTTCCATAGTGTAGCGCACCCTTCCAGGGTGAGACCTTCGATTATGACACGTTTGTCTACAGCGAACCCCCTAGTGTTTCCTAAGCTTATCCGCTTTTCTGTCAGTCACGCGTTGCCGTCAAATGATTTCCGATCCAAGCGATCTTCCCAAGAGTTTCGAGTACAAGCCCTGGATCTGTGATTAGGTTGTCACCCACCTTAGTCCAACAAGGAGATTAGCGTTACTGTCCATGCGATGCCCCAAAAAGAGTTGTCTGAATACTAGAAGAGTAACCGTTGCAGTAAAACTCATCCAAAGGTAGGTGCCCTTCCAAATTTTGCTGAGCTTATCACACACATGCTCGTTTACTTTGACCATTTGTCCTATGGTGATAAGTATTGCTCATGTCTAGACGTGAGCCAAGAGTGTTGTGTAGCGCCGGTCATAAATCAGGTTTAGATCAAAACCAGAGGTAACAGGAGTTGGCACCTCGTGCCTAAAAGCCGCCTCTCTCAGAGGAACATTCATAGCTGTGAAAACTCATCAGTTTCCTTGATTGCAAGAATGCGTGCTAGTAACGTGAGACAATCAATGATCACCCAGGTGATATTAGTTCCGTTTCGAGTTGTAAGTAGACTAGTGACAGAATCCATGGCAGTCTTTTCTCATTTCCATATGAGTGTTTCTGATTGCAGATACTCCATCATTCACATACATTGCCAGGTGGGCCTTCATGCCCGACCACCAGTACAAGGTTTATAGATCCTAATACCTCGTATCAAAATCCAAGCGAATAGAATGTCAAGGCTGGTGCGCTTCACTCAACACAAGTTCCCTAGGATTGTTGTATAGTGAGGTCCACATTTGTTCCATGAAGCAGCGAATATCATTCAACTTGCCAAAGGTTGCTTCTCCATGCCCCGCATGGGTTCAACTTGAAAATCCTCCTCCTACAGTTCTCTAGTTTGAACAGAGCGAGTCTGATCAGGTAGGTTAGAGTCGATAGTGGGCTGCAAAGCTCGTGCACATTCAAGTTTCACAGTCGTCATCATCCAAAAGTTCCATCCAGCGATACCATTAACTGATTTAGCTCGTTCGTAACCAGGGTATACGGGAGGCCCTTGCGATTGGTCTAAGTAATGCATTCGGTACCGTCCAAGTGATGCCTCCAACTTAAATCCAGAAACCACGGTTTCCACCGCAGGTTGCGTGTTGTGCAGTTCCTCTTTGTAACTCCATTACGTAAGTCATCACCCTCTCGTGTTGCATCGGCGTGTAGCTGGGACTCTGATTCGAACCATCATGCATGATATACCACTAGATCACTCGCATCCTCGGGTAAAGACAATGCTCAGTGCGTTGCAGAGTTGGGATTCGAAAGCTGAATAGTCGTCCTCCTGTTTTGTCTTCTACAAACACCGCACCCTGCTGTGCTAAAGAGTTTGTAGCTACACGATCTTCGAAGATCCTGTGATGAATCTGCGGTAGTATCTAGTGAGGCCAAGAATTTGCTGCATCCTTGAAGGGATCTTTGGTGTCGATCAGTTTCTAACATAATAGATCCTAGCGAGATCTACGTGTATTCCCACTTCGTTGATTACATGACCAAAAATGCACTTCTCGAATCCAGAAGTCACATTTAACAAGAGTTCGCGCGGAGTGGCTCCTCCCTCAGGAGCTCTAAAATAGGGTTCAAATTTCGTCCATGATGTTCCTTTCTCCTGGAAATAATCCAAAATGTCGTCGATAAACACGGTCGATTCATGTGGACCATAAAATTGCTGGTGTGTTGATCAATTCAATGATCATGGTGTACAAAGTCGAGATGGCCGCATTGCGTTCGATATGCTGTCCCAAGAGCCTTCTCCTCTTGGACCTCCTTCTGATGATAGTTCGGTCGTTAGTCAATCCTTGAATGGGAGCTTGGCCCTCGCAACTGGTCAACATGTCGTCAATACATGGTCGAGGTAAACGATTCTTGACTGTCACCTTGCTGAGTTCTGGATAATTAGTACACATACGAAAAGGCTTATCTTTACGGATATAACTGGGGCTCCCCAAAGCGAAAAACTAGGTCCGACAAAACTCCGGTTCAACAATTCCTGCAGTTGATTAGACAACTCTTGCAACCCTCCTGGTGTAAGGTGGTAAGAGTTCGTGCAGTCGGGGCTGCCTCTGGCTTGAAATCAGACTGAGATTTCACCTAACAGTTGTGGAAGTAAACCTGAAAGTTCCTTAGGTAGCACGCTGAGTGGAATCACGAACAATTGGTGGATCCTCGATCCTTTTTCCTTAGCCCACACATTAGTAACGGTTGCCAACATAGCGAAGTAGTCCCTCCGTAGAAGCTCCTAGCTTTTATTGCTGAAATGATACTAACCTTTACACCACACTGATGCTTTAGGATAGACAACGACTCCTCACAAGGTATATTCACGCATTATCTGGATAACCAATCCACACTAGCTACTACAACAAAACTATCAAGGGTAGATTTCGAAAACTTGCTCCACAAGGTCGAGTTTGCATCCCAACGAACATAGGAGGTTTCTATTGACTTGCCATCAGTCAGTTCCACAACAGGTTTGGTTTCCAGAAGCATCAGCGTTAAGCAGAACAGAGACGAAGCGGTTAGTTACCAAGAACGTGCAGGCCACCATGCTGCTATAATCCTGGCGTCGCCCACGCCAATCCTGAATGCCCTTCCATGAGCATCGTTCCCAGTGTTTGTTGTTACGAGAATTTCTAGTACTGTCGTCGTTCCCTTGGTTGTTGTCGTCTTGATTTAACAACGGCCAATCCATGTCGTAGGCACCTTCATTTCCATACTGTAGGCTATGATTACAAGCACCTTGATGTTGCCATGACTGTTGCTTCTAATGTTGTTGCTTGAAACGGAGCCCTACGATCTTTCACCAACACGGTCCATCCTTTCACATTCTGTGCCACGTCCTAAAGCGCTAATCACTGAGCTGGCAGCTACACATTCCACACTATAGTCATTTGTCATTGCTTATGCCCCGATTGATTTGTAAAAGTTGACTCCCATAAGTTGTTGACTAGGGTTGAGGATTCGATTGAAGTCAATTCGCTGGTGTTCGTCGCCGATAATCAGGGTTGTTCAAATACTGAGGTCGGTAAAGTACTACGCTCATCCTCCTATCCATCGTTCTTGCAAGTCGACTGAGTAATACTCGGTATGTTTCTAGAGTGTTGCAGAAGTGATCGCACCTCGGGATCTAAGGCGTCAATATGTTAAGTTCCAGCAACGAAGAAAAGTGCAAGAGGTGTAAACCAATTATTCAATGCTGCGATATCCCACTTAGGGACGTTTGTACAAGCACCTAACATTCTACACAGTTCGCTAGGCGTTCAGATGTGTGTTCAGACAATACTCGATAGCATCGTGATTCGTAAGGATTCAGAGAGGAGTGAAAATGTCACATTCAAGTAGGAGACAATCATTTCTAGAACTCCTATATATTTGTTACGTTTCTCACTGATTAAATAACAGAACAGAACCCCTTTTTCACTCGTTAAGCCTCACTGGGACTCACATGCACCCCACATTATTATTATGTGTGCACCCACAATAATATTGTGATTTGCATGCTCATCTCAGCTCCTCCTAACTCATGTCAAATGGTTCCTCAAACTCGAGTAGCAAACAAAGAACATCGCAAAACATGAGTCGTGAATGTCTAGGGAAACACCACACTATCAATCACATAACACATGCAAGTAATACATGAATTCATACTGTTGTGCTAAACGTGCAATCCCATGCAATTTCATATGTAAGTGTTCACTAGTTATGCAGTACAATGAGTAAACGAGAGACGAACCTTGCAGTCTGGAGCTGAGTGTCATGGTCGTATTCTTGTTTTCAGAACTGTTCGGTTATAGTCTGGTTTTATAAAAACGTTTTAAAACCAAGTTCACTATAACCAGTGGCTTTGATACCAAACTGTCACACCCCCAAAATACCACATGCGGAAACCCACGCGAGGCGTGTGACGTACCAGGATCCAAGCCACCAATCACATTGAACTCATAAATATATTTAAATAGAACTTTCATTCATTAACATAAAGTGTTACAAACGTTACATGTCATTCATTGTATACAGCGGAAGCATAATTCATTTGTTAAGTGTTTCGTAAAACATGTGTGCATAAACCATTAAGCTTGTATTGAGATTCCATGTATCTCGACCCATGACCACTCCAGCCTCCCAGACAGCAAGTTCCAAATGATATAAGCCTATAGACCTGCAAGCATGCAGACAAGTGTGTCAGACGAAGCTGGCGAGTTCAAAGTTTTGTTAACGCGTTTAGTTACCAGGTATGTGTATAAAACAGTTCAACAGTTTAATAATTTGATTTGATGTTGTTATTAACTCGATTACCGCAGATGGCTACAAGATGTATTTGCCCAACCCCAATGTCTCTATCAAAACGTTGGTCATGCTTTAAGGAAATTAGTTCACACCCGTCCTCCCTGGTACGGTGTGAGGGTGCCAAACCTAATAGCGCTATCAACTAATAACCTCGTTGCCTCCCTGGAAACTATCGGTAGATGTAAGGGGTCTTATGTGATAGACAATGAGTGTAATAACAAACATCCCATTAACCTGACGTTCCTCCCCGGAACGTTACCCGATATCCCTCCCCGGGATGCATGCTTGGAAAAGAGCAGTGAACTCACCTTAGATTTGCTCGGTAATGTTATCGTGTCTTTACGCGTTGAGTGAATGTTAGGTCCGTTATGTGTGACCTATTGTACATTAAACGTAAGTATGCATGCGATTAGAATTTGTAATTCCCTAACTGTCCAAACGGCCGATGTCTATTGTAATTAACTTAACAAGTTATCATACTGTGACAATAACACATGTGCATGAATCTAGTATATATCAAGGATGGCACACATTGTAAATAAACACATTTCAAATAAATGTAACGCTTTCATAATTAATTAGAATTGACACTACAACTGAAACCATTTATTCACAATAACACAATCTGATCCATCACAATCGGACCATTAACTGGTGCCCTACTTTTATCATGAAGCCCAGCCCATGTAATGCTCATTAAGGTGTTTCAAGACTTATTACTAAAACCCCGAACCACTCGTGTTAGACATCGGCCCAAACGTATCCTGGCCCGCAACTTAACTAAACATCATGGCCCACCCAACCAGGCCTAAGTCTGTTCCATGTGTGGGTTTGTGTATCTGGGCTCGGTGTGCAACCCATAATTTGTTTGTATTACCCGGCCCGGTTGTACCTTTCCACCTCCCTCCCTCCTGCGCGGCCCAGCAGAATTCACAACCCGGTTTATCAATATAAATTCACTGAGGTATATCAATTTAATTCAACATCCTAATCGTTACATCTTAGCATATAATGAACACCATAAACAACACCTCATAATTCACCCCTATACCAATTAATCGTATCAAAGAAAACATCACCCATGGCTAAGTCTAGATACTCGATTGATCAGAATAATGAACACCTATCATGCCCTCCTTCTTATCGAAACATTAATATTAATTGTCCAATTATTATTAAACTAAGCAACATAGTTATTGTCATACATCATAATTCCACCAAGATCATGGGTTACCTAATTTGATTCATTCACAACAATCAATTAGTTTTCATATAATCAAAACAATTAGTTTCATCATCATCATCGTTTAATGTCTTGTCTATTCTGACAACATGTTTAGGATGCACATGGTTTGGTGATATCAAGATTACAAGCACATGGGCCTTCATTTACTCATTCAAGATTATCCAAACTTATCAAATCATTACCCACAAAACTATTGGACCCTTAAAGCTAATTTGCATCAAAATTGATTAGATATCCACTACTGTTACATCAAAATTTATTATGGATCACCCTACATGCACACACATCGATGATAGCCAACATCATTATCCAACATTTAGTCATCATCCTACAATCGATTATAATCAAGTTCACACACAAAATCAAAAGATCATCATGTATATTTCGATTGTATTATACTAACTTAGATCTTATCAAGTAGCACCCAAATCACAATAACAATTGGTCTTTTTCTCGTTAATCATCATTAGTTTATATATAAACAATTATATCGACATAATAGTAACATATCTCTCATGCATATAAGGTTCATACTCATCAAATAATCATCATCAATCTACCACAGTTCATTAAACGTTACTATAATCAGCTTTTCACATTCAATACAACATATAGATGAAACCCTACATCATGATCTTATTTCATAAGTATATCATAATAACACAACAAGTATAGCACTTCCCAGATCAACAAAACCATCGATTAGACCAGGATTGATGTACTAACCGAGGGATAAAAGGTTTGCGAATGAGTTGGAACAAAAGATGATGATCTTCGGAGAGACCTTGTTGCCGTTGAGTTCGATGAAGGAGAGGGAAAGATTTAGGGTTTGGTTAACTTTGTGCTTAGACGTGTTATAAGAATCATGCACAAGGCCCTTGGGTGTTAACCGTATGAGGTGCGAGTTGGGCCCTACATGGCTTCGTTTGGGCTACGGGTTTGGGGTATAGAAGGTTAGGCCAAGATACAACATCCACACACCAACGGGATACACACAACCGATCATTTGCAATTAACACTTTAATTAAACGGCACATATAAGCATTTAGCGATTCCATGTAAAATAACCACGGTACACACGTAAACATTTAGTGGTGCACGAGTGTAATATGCAGACAATTAAACGTAGAAACACATGCCAAAGATCGTGGAATTTAACCTTAGAGATTTGGGTTGTCACAGACTGAACGTCTTGCTGGCTCGAGATAGTTTCTCCAATCCACGTGTGAATCGGAGCTGTAAGTTGAAGATGGGGTTCACCTATGCGAAGGCCTCGCTTCATGGTCGTGTCTTCCCCTCATGGGTGCCTTGCCTCGTCCTCCTCTTCCACGTACTCTTGGTGGCATGATTAGAAAGAAGTCCTATCAAGACAAGAAAAACAAACAAGAATATATAAACCAATAAGATTTAGATTAATCCTAGGTCGATTACCTAGCTCGGAAGTCATGGAATGTGCTACTGTGTCATTGAGATTAAACACAAAAGGCTAGTGTTTAATTTACTTAATGTTGGCTCTGATACCAACCTGTCACACCCCGATATTTCCACATATTACCGGTGGGCCCGGCGGGGAGTATCGTGACGTAGTTGATATCATCATAGTCAAATATACACAGTTTATTGCACACCGGAAGTCTTGGTAGAAAATACTATTACAAACCGAAATGTAAAGTACGAATAAAACATTATATAAACGGTTGTAAGATAGGATCCACAAGGGATCTAAAATTTAATACAAAACATTGTTCAACAGACTTTAAGCATTAAGAACTTGCAAGATTCTTTAACTAACGCCTAGAGCTCCCAACCAATTACGTATAGTACCTGTCACTTAATCTTTTTGAAAAATACGTCAGTTTACACTAGTAAATACAATTAACCGACTCTTTTGAAAGCATTTATTAAAATTGATTTAAATGCACAAGGCACAAACATTCTTTTATAACTTGGGGCAATTATATTAAAAATAATCTTGTATCAGATTTACATGTTTGTCCAACATTTAGGGCCGGGATAAAAGCCGAACAAGATTAACCAACACACCACAAATATAATCCCACGGTGCGTCACCCCAACAAGTGAGTATATCTTTTACATACGCAACTGTTAGGTGTATGCCTACACCCCGTGCTTAAGTCATGGCCATTTACGATTTTAAATGAGCCGAGGATATCCAGGACACGGTTGTTAACCCCCAATGTTATTTGTTATCAAGCAACACTGATTAAAATGGGATTATGCAATTTAACCATATTCGATTAAAATGTTTTTACACCCGACCAAGCGGTAATATTTTACCGTATCCCAAGTCCATATAAAGGAAAACAAGTTAAAAGTATTTACCTGAGCTTAAATTGCATGTTTTGTATACTCAGCCGTACAATCTACTCAAACAAGTGCAAGTATCTTTTACTGGGGCTCCTAATCTGGAACGAAGGTTTTATTAACCTATTAGATTTCTAACGGGTCCTTATTTAAGTTGTAAACTTAGACCGGTTAGTTTAAAGAAAGCTTTACGGCACGAAACGCTAGATTAAGCGATGACCGGATTGGAATGTGATTTAGACCCGACAAGTATGGAGAATTGTATAAAATGGGTAAACTAAATACATTCTGGAATTTGAAGTTAAAATGATAAGAATTGACCCGTTTCGGCTAATTTATGCAAACTAGTTACATAGACCATACCGAACGCGTATAGGCATAACGGGTAACCGGATGAGTCATGTATAAGTTCCATAAGTTATTATGCTTTAAATATGTTATGATATCAGTATGATATCAACAATTATGCCCCAAAAGATTTTAAACCAATTTAAGTCCCGAAAGGGCATTTTGGTCATTTTGACATTTATAAAAGAGGTTTTAAAACAAACTGATGTTCTGGTCTATAATATTTTGTAAAAATATTTATTTTATAATGTTATAACAGTAGGATATCATACATATGTGTGGTTTACCATTTATGGCCAAACTATGCACCCTAGGGGCATTTTGGTCATTTCACATATGTTTTTAAGGACAAAATTGGAAGTCTGAGTTCATGACTTATACCTACTGTAAAAATATTAAAATTTATTTATAAATTCAATAGGTAACAAGTCTTAGGTGTTAAATATGGTTTTAAACCATACTATGCACCTAATTAGCGTAAAACTCGATAATTGACGATATTTGCGATGTTTATGAAATTCTGAGATTTTGATCAGCCTTGAATGTTTAAAATATTTTATTTTTCATGTAAAACCAGTAGGAAAAGGTTTGGCATGTTAATCATATGTAAAACAAATTTTTATTAACAAAAGGGGTATTATCGTCAATTGTGTAGTTTATACGAGAACTCAATGATATGCTAAGTATCTAATCTGACCCAACAATCCAAAAATCCCTAAAAATAATATCATAACCGTAGGTAATGAGTTTGGTGCCAAAATTTGAGTTTAAACATGATCTATGCACAAAAGCGTAATTTAATTAAAAAAAATTAAATTTTACGATATCTTGCATAACTTTTATTTGAGACCAGAAAATAACGTCAAAATAATTTTGGCATGTTTATATATCAGTAACAAAGCTATTTGCATGCTTACATATTCAAAAATCTCGTTATTTAAACTATAAGGGCATAATGGTCTAGAGGGGAAGTAGTGAGTGAATTTTGAGAAACTAAGCATATAGAAACTAAGCTAATTCTGGTCAGAACTGAAAGTCAAAGCAAAAGTCAACTTTTGCGACTTTCGGTTACGAACCGAGCCTAAACTCAGAATTGTCAGGTCGAACATGTCTAAACATGTTCTAATAATATTTACCAAGTTATTAAAGTGATAAAAAAACATTTTATAGCCTCTACATTATCAGTTGTGAATTTTTATTAAAAACTGACCCGTTTAACTTTTATGTTAATTACATTGACCCGACAATTAACTAAGTAAACGTGATAATTAGGAGGTGCCCTTTTGAGGGATTAACACCCACTTAATTACCAACTCATTACCACATTCGTTTAGAACCATGGCTGGACCGTTAAAGTTTAAACTAAAAGTCAAAGCAGAATTACGATACTTTGACTTTCGATCCTTATATGTATAAAAACTGAACTTCATAAGCTAAGAACACTTACATAAGGTCATAGCACGAATTTTGTACTTAGGAGAGCTTCCTTTAAGACGAGGATGCTCCAGAGGGGAAGTAGTGAGTGAATTTTGAGAGTGCAAGTTCAAATGAGCAAACAAAGGCCCTATTTATAGAGAATTGAAGGATCTTGAGATCATTCCAGCTGTTGAGGGGAGTTACCAGATGGATTACACATGTTATGGTGGCAGTAAAAACCATTAAACAGCCCCTGGTATCGATTAGAAGCCATGCAATGGCGGTGGACACGCCTTAACATGCAGCTGCCAGTCTTTTGGACGCTGACAGTTCTCTCGCGGCCTGCGTAGACCATAAGGGGGTTCTACGCGCCCCGCGACACTCCCTATTCCCGTTAAAACAACTTTCAAATATTGCACTTTCAGTCCCTGGTCCTTTATAACTTCAAATAACTTTTATTTATTGCACTTATGACCCCCAAAGTTGACTTTTAAGTATCTAGAGACATAAAACAAACATCGTTAGGCTTTCGATCAGTTACGAGATCACCCGGAAGGTACTATTTCTTCTCGTTGACACTTATAACCCCCTTTTTCTTGAATTCTTGCACAACTTTTTATTTACGATACCGAAACCATATATAATTATCAATTGGCATTCTCAGAAGTATAATTAGACAATACGAAGCTCCGGGTTCGTTAAAAGGTCACTCAGGGGTAAGAATTAACATGTTGACATATTTAACCCCTTCGTTTTATAATTTTCACTTGTTTTTCACAAATGGCTTCTCACGTCCAATATTTCAACCGTTTAATGATACGAACACCGTATATGGTTATTTAAAAACATAGTTTTCACATGTTGGCACTTTTTGTCCTTCCACATACACCTTTTCACTGTTTGTCAACTATAGTCCCTCAAAGTCAACTTATTACATGATTAGGGTTTATGACACGTGTCTTTACTTTATTGGTCATGATTTTGCGAGGTGTTATAGTCTAGTTGGTCGTCCTGGGAGAATTAAGACAGATGGAGTAAAAGCTTGAGTATACGGTACGCTTTGAAGGATGATACGGGTGTGTTACTCTCTGGTGAACTTTTTCTTGGTGTGGGTTGAGCTGGGTCATTACATATTCTTTACATGAAAGTGGTGTATAATCTATGTGGGTTGGGCTTAGTGCGCTATGAAAACTGTTTCGATTGTTTGTTCTACAAGGTATGTTTAATATTAGATGTCAATATTAATGTGAGTCTAACCACTTGATAGAGACATATGCCCTCAAGAGTTCCCTTTCTTCATCACGAAAATTATAATGCAGATATTCATCATCCCACCAATAATTCATAAGTTCATATAATAGATTTTAGGCAATTAATTTTCTAAAAACATGTCCCTTAACGACTAGGAAAACATTTTACCAATAACTTCAGCAACATCTCCAATAGCATGGCCTGCATCATCGTTATTTGTGTCATGGTTATCTGCGTCATCATTATCTACGTCATCATTATCTGTATAAGAGCTTTTCATAGCTTCCACAATCATCATAAGTGTTACCACGAATGCATAATCCACATACGGATATATTTTCACCATTAATTTGTCCTTGACATTCTCTGGCGGTTCCATATTATGCATCTACAAATATTTAAGACCACTCTCATCAATAGTTTTAGTTTTTGCGTGTATAAATATTAGTGAAGTATAAAAAAGAAAACTTATTTGAGTTAAAAAAAAAAAACTTAAGAAAACTCTATGTAACTTTTTTATTTTATTTTTTTTTAAAACAGGGAATGTAACATACATATATTCAACATTTTTATAAATAATGTAAAAAGCGCTGACTACTTTTTTAAAAAAAATGTTCAAAATCTGTATCTTACAATTTTTTGGACATATATATTATGTAACATTGAATTTTTAACATTTAAGAAAAAAATCTAATCGGCACTTTTTGTTCTTTTTTACAAAAATGTTCAAATGTATGTATGTTACATTCTCTATTTTCTTAGAAAAAAATAAAAATGTTACATAGAGTTTTTACAAGGGTTTCTTGAGTTTTTTCAACTCAAGTGGGTTTTCATTTTATATTTCCCCTATATATATATAGGGTGAGGTTTATTGGGTAACATTAAAAAAGTGGAAAACATTGAGGAACCAATTTAGTGTTTAGGATTTAGAGTTTAAGGTTAAGAGATCCTAGTTAAGGTTCGACGAAACGATTCCAATGCCGCTGGAATGAGTCCAATCGAAGTTCGTTTGAGTCAGTTCCCCACCGTTCCTCACTTTTTTATTATTCCCCAATGAACCCTCCCCTATATATATATATATACATAGGGAGAGTGTAATGAGAAAACTACATCTAAATTGAGAAAACTAGAAAACTAACTAAAAAAGCCTAAAAAAAAGCTAAGAAACATACCAATTTTTTTACAATTTTTTATAAAAAAATAAAAAAATTTCAAAAAAAAAAAAAACTTATACTGCACATGTGCATTATATGTGTACTACACATGTGCATTATATCCGTAATAGTGCACATGTGCAGCACAACAATTTTTTTTTTTTTGAAATTTTTTTTCTATACATAAAAAATAGCGATTTTTTATAAAAAATTGTAAAAAAAAAAATTCGGTATGTTTTTTAGACTTTTTTAGTTAGTTTTTTTTGTTTTCTCATTTAAACTAGTTTTCTCATGATCCATCCCATATATAGGGTAAGGTTCTAGAGTGAACACTAGGTTGAGAGTGAACTGTGTGAACTAATCTGGGCCATTGGATTACATCATCTAGAGATTTTTAAACAATGGCAATATTTTAATTATAATGTTGTAACTTCCCTTTATAATAATTGATAGAAGGGTATTTGCGTCTTTTGTAAATTGCATTTATTAAACAATATGATCAAAATCTCTAAAATCTCGCTAGTTTCCGTATATACAAGATACACAACTGTTAGTGTATACACATTTGTACAGTCTCGCTAGTATCAGTTTATACAAGATACACAAATGTTAGTCTATACCAGTGTTGTAAAAGTCGGATTCCAAGGCCGAGTACTCGGTCATCGGAACCCCTCCGAGGCGACTTCCTCCTAGGCGGACTCAATTAGTCGGCCTCGGTCAAACTCGGCGCCTAGTCGGCCTAGTCGGCGCCTAGTCGGCGCCTAGTCGGCGCCTAGTCGGACGTAGTCGGAAAGAGTCGGCCTAGTCGGTCTAGGCGGTCAACGTGGTTTGTTGACTTTGAATTAGTCAAATTCGGTCAACATCGGCCTACTCGGCCTTGTACTCGGACTACTCGACCTTGTACTCGGACTACTCGACCTTGTACTCGGTCTAGTCGGACTTGTATTCAGAATATTTGAACTTTAAACATGTTTCATTTTAAATTATACGCAGTTGACATGAATTATGTTTATTTTAACATATATATAATATATAACAATTAATTTTCTTTATAGTTACCATGTCCGCGTACTCCCCGAGTACTCCGATTACTCCCAACTCCCCAGTCGGCCGACTAGGGACCGCCTCGCGACTTTTACAACACTGGTCTATACACATGTGTACAGTCTCGCTAACTATCAGTTTATACAAGTTACACAGCTGTTAGTTTATACACATGTGCACAGTCTCGCTAACTATCAGTTTATACAAGATGCACAACTGTTAGTTTATACACATGTGTACAGTCTTTTATACATCTGTGTATTATATTCAGATATGGTTAAGTATATGTGTATATTAACAACATATAGTATATTATGCATGCACACGAGTAGATTCATATAAAAATTATAAAATTAATGAAAACGAAACATATCACATGTATGCAAAAATAAATAAATTCAACACATATTCAAAAAAAAGTTAAAGCCCAAAAATAATTACAATTTCAATCTCAGAGAAATTTTTCAATATTTATTGAAATATAAAAAGTTAAAAACAATATATTATGATATCTATATATACGGATAATAAAAGAAAAACAATATTCAAGTTAAAACTAAAACAAAATCTATGAATAAAGAAATGATTGAGAAATAATTAAAAATGTGAGAGAAAAATAGAGATTTAAGAGATGAGAAAAATTAAGAGATTTTAATTAAACATACTTGGTTAATGTCAATCTTACCTTTTTAATGAAAAAAATGATCAACGGCCAAGATTATTTTATTCAGTTCACTCTCAAAAAGTTGTTCACTCTTAAACCTAATCCTATATATATATATATATATATAGGATAAGGATCATGTGAGAAGTAGTAGGCTATTTGAGAAACTTGAGAAGCATTCTGGACCACACAGTTTCCCTAAGCAAAAAAATGCAAAAAAGAGGTAAAAAAATGCAAATTTTTTTTTTTTTTTTTTTTTGGGAAAAATCGCAGCTTTTTCTTTCAGGATTTAATTTTTTATTTTATTTAAAAAAAAATTTTGGATTTATACACATGTGTATATTGTTAATCTTTTACTTATACATATATATATATATTGTCAATTATACATATATGTATATACATGTTTAAAATTGAAAAATAAGTGTTATTTAGGGTTTAGCATTAGTATTTAGGGTTTAGTTTTAGGGTTTAGCATTAGGGTTTAGCAATAGTATTTAGGGTTTAGCATTAGGATTTAGCTTTTGGGTTTAGCATTAGGGTTTAGCTTTAACTTTTGGGTTTAGGTTTATCTTTAAGGTTTGCATTAGGGTTTAGCATTAAGGATTTAGCTTTAGGGGTTAGTTTTAACTTTAGGGTTTAGCATTAGGGTTTACCTTTAGGGTTTAGAATTAGGGTTTAGCTTTAGGGTTTAGCATTAGGGTTTAGAATTAGGGTCTAGCTTTAGGGTTTAGGGTTTAGCATTACGGTTTAGCTTTAGTGTTTATGGTATAAGGTTTAGGATTTATAACACATATTTTTTTCAATTTTAAACATGTATATACATATATGTATAATTGACAATATACATATATGTATAGTTAAAAGATTAACAATATACACATGTGTATAAATCCAAAAAAAAATTAAAAAAAAAATTAATCCTTAAAGAAAAAGTTGCGATTTTTCCAAAAAAAATAAAATAAAAATAAAATAATTTTGCATTTTTTTCACCTTTTTTTGAATTTTTTTGCTTAGGGAAAATGTGTGGTCCAGATTGCTTCTCAAGTTTCTCAAATAGGGTGGACTTCTCTTAGGATCCCTACCATATATATATATAAAGAGCCAGCAAGAAGCTGAGAAAGACAACAAAAGGAAACGAAAGACAAACAAAGAAAAACACGAATTACAACATATCTAAAATGTCGAAAGACTTCCACTTCTCCCATTCTGGCACATTAAGCTTGGATTGATTATTCAACCAAAGAAACACATCCTCTTTGATCTTCTCCACCATCTTCATAATCGGAATGAATTGGTTTTCAAAAACCTTCTCGTTTCTAGCGATCCATATTCTCCAAACCTTCCCCAAAGCTATCGTGTAGACAACCCTTCTCCACACTTTTCCTCCTGGGCTCGTTTTAATGTAAGAAATAAGATTTTTAAGATTGTAAATTTCCGTGGGGAAAGTAATATGAATCCAAGCCAGAATATTCTACCAAATACATCGGGCCTAAAGACAATTAACGAATATGTGATCCATATCTTCATCTACAATGCCATAACAAGGACATAAATTATCGGTTAGGGGAACCCCCCCTTTTAGACATCCCCACCTTTGAAGCAACTTTGTCAATACAAGCCCTCCACAGCAGGACGTTTCCTTTCGGAGGGGCTCAACAGTTCCAAACTAAAACATAATCATCATTCTCATTTGCACCGCTTGCCCGCTCGATATCCGCCCTAACCCGTCTGATCGAAAAAGAGCCACTCGGGTCACTTCTCCATTTCCATTTAACCCCCTCTACCACTAGGTTGTCTTTCAGGTTGATCCCAATTTTCTCCAACATCCCTTCGACCGAACCAACATCCTTCCATACCCTCGGTATGGTTTTTTTTCAAAGGAATAAAAGGGATGGAATTATTAGCTTCCCTACCTTTATGGATTGCCTCCTGTAACACCCCGAAAATATAAAACTTTATATTAGAATTATAAAGTATAAATACACAAGAAATTATTAACTAGGAATTTTAACCTAGTTAACTACAGGTCTAGAAGTAACTTATAATAGGGTTAAAAACAACCAAACCTTAAGTTAAACAAAAGTGGAGGGGCTTATGTTGTAAAACTTGAAACTTAAATTTATTAAAACAAAAAAAATAATAACCAAACACACAAGAAGTGTGTCTGGTCGATCATGGAGCGCAGGGGGCGACCAGAACTCCTCACCAAGCCCTAGTTTCTACAAAATTGATCAATTGAAGGCCAATTTCAGTCCCAAATCAAAATCCGGACATAGATTAGTAATCACCTCAGTGAGAGGGATCATAAGGTATGTAAATTTTGATGAAAATCCTCTGTTTGAAATTCTCATGAATTTGGGAAATCAGAAATTAGATGATGCATGTTTGTTATTTGGATCGAATAGAGATGATATAGTGTCTAGGAGTAAAACCTAGACAACAACATGTGAAAACATGTCTAAATCCAGGAAATTTCATGAAACACATTGAAGGTGGTTTATGGGTTTTGTGAGAAAATGAAATTTAAAGTTAAAACGCATGATTTTGATGATTTGGAAAATTATGCGTTATATGATTGAAAAGGAGTTCTAAACGAATCGTGATTGAACTCTATAGGAAAAGATACCGGAGCGTCGAGTGGACAAGCCGGTGGCGATTTACGTTTGAAGGGCGTGCACTAAAGGTATGTAACTTGATTCGTTACATTGAGTAATTCTGATAACTAGAGCATATTTAGTTGTGTTGTACAATAAAGGTTGTGTTGATTGAATGACAATGTTCGTTATTTAAATTAATAGGGTTAGAATTGATAAGGAACCGTTTGGTAGTCATCATATTGGAGGATTACCACAAGATGAGCCAACGGGTCAAATAATAGTTTAAATTGTAGTATTTCTGTTTTAGTTAGTTAGCAATGGCGATAACAAACACAAGAGCATTAAACCATGGAATTGGTAATGAAATGCAAGTGAAGCTAAGCCTGGGATAATGGGCATAAGGCGCCATAGGCTTACTTGTGAAATGGTAGTAAAATGGGTAAAGTTAGAGTGGGTCGAATAAATGCATAAGTGAAATTTAGTCTTTTGGTCCGTAAATCAAAATTTCGGTAAGATAATTGTAATAGGCACGTCGGTAATGAATTTACAGACGTATAGGAAAAAGAATCACCTAAAACGGACTTACGGGTCAAAAGTTATGGTCAAACGAAGTTAAAAATCTGAATTTCCGGAGCTGGCAGCAAGTGCAGCTCACAAAACAAACCTGCTGGAAAACCTCCTCCCTCGCGCCACACGAGGGCCTATCGCGCCACGCGACAGGTTAAGGTTTTATTTTTATTTTTATTTTTATTTTTGAATGCTCAATGCTTGGGACTTGTTTATACATTTCATGTAAACGTCAAAACTAACATTTTAAGTGGTTTTGACCTTAGGTAATGAAGGGAACTAACCGGATGGTGATCGAGCAAGCTTTTGAAGAACCGAACAAAAATTGCAAGCTTCCGTGTTATCTAAGTTTATGTTTAAACAATGTTTTTGATGTAAATGAATTGTTAATCATGTCATGATCGTTTAAACTAGTCGGTGGTTGACTAGTTCTGGATACTTAGAACTTTGTGTTGGTAACTTATGTTTTAATTTAGACATCTTTTATATAAAATCATGTAAAATTTTACTAAATTCAAGTAGTAATTAGACGGGTGTTACACCGCCACCACTTCAACCCACAACTGCTCCGGGCTATCTTTGAACCTCCACCACCACTTAGAAAGCATAGTAGTGTTAAAATCTTGGATACCCACAACTGCTCCGGGCTATCTTTGAACCTCCACCACCACTACCAAGGACCGACTTGACAAGAGTCATGCGACCGGCAAAAGAAAGATGAGTTGCTTTCCATTTTGATAGTCTAGCCGAGAATCTGTCCAACACTGGTTTCCAAAATTTAGCTCTCTTCATATTGACTCCAATCGGGATTCCCAAGTGGTTTAAAGGGAGCGAGCCGACATCACAATTAACCAAACGAGCTAAACAAGCCACCTCAGAATCACTAACCCCAATACCGAATAACTTACTTTTCTGCCGATTAACTTTGAGACCCGACACAAGATTAAGCCATCTCAATAGCCGGTTCAGAGCCACAATATTATGTTCCGACCATTCTCCTATAAACAAGACATCATCCGCATAGCAAAGGTGGGTAATGTTAGGACCTCCATTTGGAAGCTGGCTATGTTATAAATGAAATGTTTAATGTTTAATGTAAACATTTCAGTTTCAAGATGTCGAAAGGAAACGATAATGATCCGGTGCCGACAAGCACCGAACAAATGAAAGAGATAATTGCCGAAGAAGTGGGGAAGGCAATTGAAGGTAGTCTATCCGGGTTTATAGACAAAATCCAAAACACGGTGTTGTCGCTTGTCGAAGAACGAGTCAAAAGGTTGGAAGATAGTGTCAACCTTATAAAAGATAAATCGGGAGAACGTAAGGGATGCTCGTACAAAGAGTTTATGGCGTGTAAACCGCCAATCTACAACGGGGAGGTCGACCCGATAATATGCCAAAGATGGTTGAGCAATGTTGAAGGAGTATTTGAAAGGATCCATTGTGATGAAAGTGACTTTGTTGCTTACGGAACGGGTCAGTTAAGAGGTCAAGCCAAAGATTGGTGGGACAATAAAAGGAATGAAATAGGGGCCGAAGCGGCGAGGGCCATGACATGGGAGGAGTTTAAGACGCCGTTTCTTAAACATCATAGTCCCATGGCGGTCATTAATAGAATCAAGGAAGAGTTCATGCAACTTAGGCACAAGGGCGAGACCATAGACAAGATTACGGCGACGTTTATGGATAAGATGAAGTTTTGTAGTGAATTGGTAATGAACGAAGAACAGAAGATATACTACTACTATAACATGTTAAGCGCCAAGTATAGGGAGTTTATGACTCCTTCAAAATACAAGACCCTTACCGAGATTATAAATGTTGCTCGAGAACGTGAAATCGAGTTGAAGAAGCAAGTTGAAAGGGGTGAGCGAAGGGCACAGGATGTGAATCTAAGCCCTACAAAGAAAGCTCGAACTGGGGAATCGGGAAAGAAGGTTGATGCTAAAGGCGAGTCGCCAAGTTGTAAAGTGTGCGGGAAAGGACACAAGGGAGAATGTCGGTTCAAAGACAAACCATGCCCCATATGTAGTAAGACGGGGCACACGGCGTCGCTATGCCTGGGTAAAGTCTCAGTTTGCTACAAATGTTATCAACCCGGCCACAGAAAGTCCGAATGCCCGGACTTAGTTGGAAAGAGAGACGTTAAAGAATCTCCAGCAGAAGCTCCTAAGGCGAAGGCTAGGTCCTTACAACTTACCGCGGCTGAAGCAAAAACAAAACCCGATGTGGTCTCAGGTATATTCACAATTAACTCAATTCCAGCACGTGTATTATTTGATACGGGTGCGAATAAATCCTTCATTTCGCATGGATTTATTCGACATCCTTCATTTGTATTGACGAAATTATATGTAGCCTTAGAAGTTGAAATAGGGGACAACAAAAGTTTTATAGTTTGTGATATTTGTCGACGCTGCAAACTAAGCATCGATGATGAAGAATACCTGATCGACCTAATCCCGATGTCAATGGGGGAATTTCAAGTAGTCGTTGGGATGGATTGGCTATCTCAGCACCATGCAAAGGTCATGTGTTTTCGTAAGGAGATAAAGCTAACATCTCTGAATGGGAAACACGTCACTATCTATGGCGAAAAAGGAGGTAACCCCATAATATGCTCGATGTTGAAAGCTCACAAGCTTATGAAGCAAGGATGCAAGGCATTTATGATATATGCAAATGAGCCCGAGAAAGAATCACTGAAGATTGAAGATGTACCGGTAGTACGGGACTACAAAGATGTGTTTCCGTAAGATTTACCGGGGATACCGCCAGAACGGGAAGTAGAGTTTGGAATCGAATTGATTCCGGGCGTAAAACCCGTAGCTAAAGCACCATACCGACTCGCGCCGTCGGAATTACAAGAATTGATGTCACAAATTCAAGACCTGCTCGACAAAGGATTCATAAGGCCGAGTGTGTCTCCTTGGGGTGCGCCGGTACTATTCGTGAAAAAGAAAGACGGAAGCATGCGCATGTGTATCGATTACCTGGAGTTAAACAAACTCACGGTGAAGAATCGATACCCGCTTCCGAGGATAGATGATCTATTCGACCAATTACAAGGTGCGAACTGGTTTTCAAAAATTGACCTTAGATCGGGGTATCACCAATTAAAGGTCAAGGAGGAAGATGTGCCGAAGACGGCTTTCCGCACGCGATACGGACATTACGAATTCCTCGTGATGTCATTTGGGCTGACAAATTCACCCGCGACTTTCATGGACCTCATGAACCGGGTTTGCAAGCTAATGTTGGATAAATCAGTCATCGTGTTTATCGATGATATTTTGGTGTATTCGAAAAGCGAAGCTGAACATGCACACCACTTACAAGAGGTGTTAGAGACACTTAGACGAGAGAGGTTGTATGCGAAATTCTCTAAGTGTGCCTTTTGGCTACGAGAGGTGCAATTTCTCGGCCACATCATAAGTGCCGATGGAGTATTGGTAGATCCGTCAAAGATCGAGGCCGTGTCAAAATGGAATCCCCCGAAGAACCCTTCGGAAATTAGAAGCTTCTTAGGGCTTGCGGGGTACTATAGGAGGTTCATTCAAGATTTCTCCAAGATTGCGTCACCACTAACAAAGTTAACCCGGAAGGAGGAAAAGTTCATTTGGGGAGTTGAACAAGAAAGGGCGTTTCAGACACTAAAAGAGAAGTTAACTCAAGCTCCAGTATTAACATTGCCAGACGGAGTTGAGGACATGGTGGTTTATTCGGATGCCTCATTATCGGGGCTAGGATGTGTTCTGATGCAACGGGGCAAAGTTATAGCTTATGCCTCGAGGCAATTGAAGATACATGAGAAGAAATATCCCACGCACGATCTTGAATTGGCTGCAGTGGTATTTTCATTAAAAATATGGAGGCACTACTTATATGGGGTAAAGTGCACCATATTCACCGATCACAAGAGCTTAAAATACTTCTTCGATCAGAAGGAGTTAAATATGCGACAAAGGCGATGGTTAGAAACGGTGAAAGATTTCGACTGTGAAATACATTATCACCCTGGAAGGGCAAATGTGGTGGCGGATGCCCTAAGCAGAAAAGCAGATTATGTCCCGATACGAGTATAATCATTGCAGCTCATTGTGACCTCGGGCTTACTTGAACGAATCCGAGGAGCACAAGATGAAGCAGTAAAGACGGAAAACTGGAGAAAGGAAAGGATTGTTGGCCAAGTTAAAGATCTCGAAGTAGGAAACCACGGTTTGAAAACACGTTTCAATAGAATTTGGGTTCCTAACACGTGTGGAGTTAAAAAGCTTCTACTTGATGAAGCTCACAAGTCCCGTTATTCCATCCATCCGGGAGCAACCAAGATGTATAACGACTTAAAACAAAACTATTGGTGGCCCGGAATGAAAAGAGATGTTGTGAAATACGTGGAAAAATGCTTGACATGTCTACAAGTCAAGGCGGAGCACCAAAAACCATACGGTAAATTCCAACTGTTAGAAATCCCGGTTTGGAAATGGGAACATATTACGATGGACCTATTAACCAAACTACCAAAGACAAACTGCGGTCTCGATGCTATATGGGTAGTGGTGGATAGATTGATGAAAAGTGCTCACTTCATTCCGATTCGTGAGACTTATACGTCAGAGAAGATGTCAGAAGTTTACACTAATGAGATAATAGCGCGTCATGGAGTACCGGTATCCATCGTGTCCGATAGGGATACCCGGTTTACTTCAAAGTTCTGGCCAGATTTCCAAGAGCAAATGGGAACCAAATTGTTCATCAGCACTGCGTACCATCCTCAGACGGATGGACAGAGTGAAAGAACAATAAAAACGTTGGAAGACATGCTACAGGCATGTATAATCGACTTTGGAGGCAGTTGGGATGTCTATCTACCATTTGTCGAGTTTTCGTATAATAACAACTACCATGCCAGTATTGGGATGGCACCATACGAAATGCTCTATGGTAGGAAATGCCAAACCCCGGTATGTTGGGGTGAAGTGGGCCCATGCGAACTCGCCCAACAAGATATAGTACGAGCCACTAATGAAAAGATTGATGTGGTCCGGGCACATTTGAAAGCGGCTCAAGATAGACAAAAGTCGTATGCTGACAAAAGGAGTAGACCGATCGAGTTCCAGGTTGGTGACAAAGTCATGCTCAAAGTATCCCCATGGAAGGGGGTTATCCGATTTAGAAAGAGAGGAAAATTGAGCCCGAGATTTATCGGGCCGTTTGCGATTGTAGAACGGGTAGGAAAGGTAGCTTACCGCCTTGAACTACCGGAGGAACTGAGCGGAATTCATAGCACATTTCGTGTGTCACATCTTCGGAAATGTCTAGCGGATGAGACAACTTATATCCACTATGACAACATCGAGGTGGATGACAGACTAAACTATGTGGTGAAACCCATTGCGATTTTTGTAGGATCGTTTTACCGCCCAAGTGAGTCAATCAGAGGCAATACACACTGTTTGAGAGGCGGAATCAAACAAACAGAGCTGAATCAGTACAGAATTGAGTAAAAAACAGAGAATATCACTTTAACACATGTTTCTCATTAATATTTCACTTGAAAATCCAGCAGCACTTCGTTACACAACTTCTGATTCCGTGCCAAATGAGAAACACACATTACCTATATATAGGCAGGAGATTTCGCTTGAAATGACACATGTCATTTCGAGCGGAATCACAACATCTGATTTCGCTTGAAATGACAAAGTGTCATTTCTAGCGGAATTACATGAAATACCATAAAATTACACTTTTGACCCCTGTAAACCCTATACAAACATGACCTAGACTTAAGACGTAGGCTGTAGACATTGTGCATCAACAAACTCCCCCTTGGATATAGCCGGAGTCTTCATTCTAGTCTTCAGGTCTTCACAGCGACTTGAAATTCTCTTCCCTCTACTTAGGCTTTTTTAACAGCAACTTCCTAAACTTCTCGTTCTCTTCCACAGCTTTCTTCTGCTCAGCAGCTTGTCTTTGTGCAAACGTCTCATGAAGATATCTATCTTTTTCTTCACGAGCTTTTCGATCTTTCTCAGCCTTTAACTTCTCTTCTTCTTCAATCTTTCGCCACTTAGAATTCCATTTACTTTCAGCATTAATCCCTTTCTGAAAACAAATAGACACAACTTTCTGAAACTGCATCGCTTGTTCTCTATCTTCAGCTTTAAACCATATCTTGTTCAAAAACAAACATTCTATGTCTTTTGCAGAACAGTTCACCAGCCACAGAGGATCATACACAAAGATTTCTCTGATCTCATTCTCTGCCCTGTAAGTTATCACAGCTTCAGTCGATATACAGCTGTAAACCCAACATACAAAACCTTTATAGAACTCTTGTTCCATCTTTGGCATAGGGATATTCTTGATCACTCTAGGCTTCTTCACATGTAAAATTGTCTTTTCAACTCCTGTTTCAGGATTTACTCTTCTCACTTTCTTTGGGTAATGAGGCTTCCAGTGTTTGAAGTTTTTCAACGATTCATACTTTATAAAGCCCCACATAGGCACATCATTCTTCCTGATAGGATAGCCCAGAGTTCTGACCTTTGACAACTCTTCTACATCCCACCATGGTAGTGACATGATATCATAAAGTCATTCAAAATACTGTACACCGTATTCTCTTCTGATAGCATATGCATTCACATGTGGTAGAAATCCCCAACTGATGATGTCACCTAGTGAGACATTCCTGTCTCTGCTATAAAACTTCAGTGGCCTCTTGAACTTTCTTTCATTACTTTGTCTAAACCACTTCTTTCTTTCTTCCTTTTGTGGATCTTTAGTAGTGCCATCAAAGTTCTTATCTTTCAAAATTTCAGCAACTTTTCTCCTCAGTTCATCTCTGTTTTCTTGACTGAAGAACTCAACAAGAGTAGGAAAATCAGAAGTATCCACATTCTCATTCTCTTCATCACTACAATCTTCAACTTGAACCCTATCATACAGATCAGCATCTTCAACATACTTGTAGTGATACTCAGGCTGTTGATTGATATCGAATGCATTAAGCTCTTCCTCAAAATCAAATTTGAACTCATCTTCCTTAACATTAAACATTTTGAGAACTTCATCCAAAGTATACGTGTGCCTGATCTCTCCTTCTTCTACCTCAGGCTCAATACGAAGAATCAACTTCTCAGCTTCATCGACATTCTTATCATCCACATTCTCCCCCTCACTTTCAGCACTTTCATGTTCTTCATTTGCATCATCATGCATATAATCATCAACATTCTGTTCACTTGAAGCTTCAGTAACTTTAACACCAGATGTACCTTGATCATCATCATCATTTCCATCATCACTATGACTGCTTGCAGAAAATATATCATCATCTGCAACATCCTCTTCATCATCATCATCATCTTCTTCATCCTCATCATCTTCATCAACATTTTCATCAACATTAAGAACATTTTCTAGTAACACATTTTCATCAAATATAGCAGAAACTGCAGAGAGAGGAACAGGCTGCTCAATATATGATTCAGGAACAATTGATAGAACAATTGCCCTTTCTTCAGAAACACCTTCTATGCCTTTGCCCTTGTTCTTTAAATCTGCATCAATCTCTGCTTGTTTTTTTTATCTCTAACCTCCTCAATATTGATTTCATCAAATTTCTGTTCTAGAGGCATACCAACCACACTTTCTAATACTTTTCTCAACATATAATTTTCATGATCATTTCGAGCCTTGATTGCTTCCAACTCTTTATTCTTCAGCTTGAAGTATTCATTTTGTTGATCTTTTCGAGTTTTCTCTTCCTCCAACTTTGCAACTTTAACCTTCAAAATATCAATCTCAGCTTGATCAGACTCTACTTTCTTTAATAATGAAGAATTCTCAGCTTCGACTGTCGTTACACGCTTCTCCAATTTCTTTTTCTCAGCTAAAACTTTTTCAACTTTCTTATCCAAAAACTTAACTTGCTCATCAGTAGCAAAATTGAAATCACCAATATCAAGATTAAGACTTTCTGGAACAGTTGGAAAGGTTTTGTAACTAGAAGAACCGGGTGTAGTTTGGACAGGTGGTTGTGTGAGTGGTGGTGTTTGAAAGATTTGTTGTGAAGTTAGAATAGGTTGTTCTTGGATTGGTGTTTGGTGTAGTGATGATAAATGTAGTGGTGTTTGATGTAATGGTGATGGTTGTCTAGGAGGTGATTGGCGAAGTGGTGATTGGATTGGTGCTAGTTGATGTTGTGGTTCAGGTTGTGGTGATGGTGGTGGTGTGGGTTGTTGGATAGGTTTCAGGATTTTCAACGACTTTTTCATCTTTGGAGTAACAACTTTCTTTCTTGCACCAGCTTTCTTTTTACCACCTGATGATGGAGGTGTTTGAATATCTTCAATGTGTTCTTGAGAAGGAATGTACACATCATCATCATATTTACCACTCCTTTTTCTCTTTTTCTGTTTCTCTTTCTCTACAGCAGACATGACTATCTTATAACGTTCAGTCTCATCAACTTCATCTTCAGAAGAACTTGTTGTACTCTTGTTAACATCATCACTTTCTTTATCACCAGCTGCTTCTTTCTTTGTTTCAGCATTAAAATCGGTGAGAGATTTCAAAAGTTTTGCAGATTCAGGAGACAAACCAACATCTCCTTCAACATTCATTTCAGTTTCAGCTTCAACTTCAGCTTCAGCTTCAGCTTCAGCTTCCTCCTCTGATTCATCAACAAGCAATGTTTTAGCAGCTTTCTTTTGACGTTTCTTGGGTTGTGAAGACGAACCCTCTCCTGCTTGTACTTTAGGAGTAGCTTTCCTGCCCCTTTTCTTTTCCTCTTTCAAGAACCATTCGTTTCGAGTTTTCTTAAAATCTTCAAGTATTTTTAGTTCATCTGCATAGCTCTTCTCTTTCATTTCTTCTTCATTTCTCCAGTTCTGATGATTAACAGGATCTGGATCAATGTAATTCTTATCCTTGATGAAGCCAAAAAATTCAGCTTTAGTCTTTGGCTCTGGATGATTCGGATGATATCTTGCCAACTGTTTCAAAGAATCATTACTCATGTAAGATAGCACCAACAGATCATTGTTTACATCTCTTTCAAGGTCAGGATATGCATGATCTATCATCATTTGAACAAATCTTGGATACACCCAAGTCTTACTCTTTGACGTAATGTTCTCCACCATATAATGAAACATAATCTTCGAAAAGTTATACTTTTTGTTCAATACAAGAGTTGTCACCATGTTCATCTGATAGTCTCTCATAGCATCATAACCTCCCTTACAGTGACTTAGAGCCTGCAACACTGAGTGAATAAGAAATTTGTATGGCTTTGTAAACTTTGATTTCAAGTTATTAGCACTGTTTAGAGCACCAGCATAACCCATCCGCAGCATACAGCCTTTGACCATTCTCTCAGGAAATTTCGTCGGTGAGTCTTCATTATCAGGAAAATCCAAAACTTCACGTACATATGCTTCCGAGATAATAATTGATTTCTTTTCACTATTTAGCTTAACAAATGAATTGATCACTTTGCTCTTTTCATCATATGTTGCATGCTTCCAAAAACGTTTGATATAAGATCTGAAAACCAAGTGTTGGTTCATCAATGCTTTCTGAATTGGCAATCTCCTCATGAATTCCAGAATATTCCTGAAATCAGACAACTTTGGAATCTTCTCCTCATCAAAATCACAACAACTGTTGTGCAATGGATCAAAAATCACATTCGAAGCCTGAAAATCAACACAATACAAGTTAAACCTTTATAAAAATTTTCAACTCAAATACCACTCAAGCGAAATCACACAATTACAAGAAATGTTCATTTCAAGCGAAATACTGCTTTTGAAGCGAAATCAACTGATTTCAAAAGAAATCAGTTTCAAGCGGAATCAACTGATTTCAAAGAAAATCAATTTCAAGCGAAATCAGGCGGTCTATAAATAGCCAGCTGATTCCGCTTGAACAACTCATTTGTGATTATTCCGCTTCAGACACACATCAAAGCGATTTCGAGCGAAATCTCAAAACCTTCGATTTACAGCCGTTATACTGTCCGTTTGTTGTTAGATCTTTTGATTTTAGTTGGTTGGTACAACTATTATCATGGGAAAGGTGAGATTTATGGTCGATTTAACCCAGATCTGTTTAATTTTTGCTTGTCAGCGATGAACAGAACTCGTAACATAGATCTAGGGTGTGTTTGATAACTAAAATGAACGTAAATCATATATATGTGATCGGAATGTAATTGTAGGATCGTTTTACCGACCAAGTGAGTCAATCAGAGGCAATACACACTGTTTGAGAGGCGGAATCAAACAAACAGAGCTGAATCAGTACGGAATTGAGTAGAAAACAGAGAATATCACTTTAACACACGTTTCTCATTAATATTTCACTTGAAAATCCAGCAGCACTTCGTTACACAACTTCTGATTCCGTGCCAAATGAGAAACACACATTACCTATATATAGGCAGGAGATTTCGCTTGAAATGACACATGTCATTTCGAGCGGAATCACAACATCTGATTTCGCTTGAAATGACAAAGTGTCATTTCAAGCGGAATTACATGAAATACCATAAAATTACACTTTTGACCCCTGTAAACCCTATACAAACATGACCTAGACTTAAGACGTAGGCTGTAGACATTGTGCATCAACAATTTTGGATCGTAAGATAAAAACCTTAAGGAATAAAGAGATCAATCAAGTAAAGGTTAGATGGGAACACAGAAAGGGTGAAGATACCACATGGGAATCTGAAGAGGAGATGCAAAGGCTCTACCCTACTTTATTTGGTACGTAATTCGGTTTCGGGGACGAAACCCTTTTAAGGGGGATGGACTTGTAACACCCCGAAAATATAAAACTTTATATTAGAATTATAAAGTATAAATAAACAAGAATTATTAACTAGGAATTTTAACCTAGTTAACTACAAGTCTAGAAGTAACTTATAATAGGGTTAAAAACAACCAAACCTTAAGTTAAACAAAAGTGGAGGGGCTTATGTTGTAAAACTTGAAACTTAAATTTATTAAAACAAAAAAAATAATAACCAAACACACAAGAAGTGTGTCTGGTCGATCATGGAGCGCAGGGGGCGACCAGAACTCCTCACCAAGCCCTAGTTTCTACAAAATTGATCAATTAAAGGCCAATTTCAGTCCCAAATCAAAATCCGGACATAGATTAGTAATCACCTCAGTGAGAGGGATCATAAGGTATGTAAATTTTGATGAAAATCCTCTGTTTGAAATTCTCATGAATTTGGGAAATCAGAAATTAGATGATGCATGTTTGTTATTTGGATAGAATAGAGATGATATAGTGTCTAGGAGTAAAACCTAGACAACAACATGTGAAATCATGTCTAAATCCAGGAAATTTCATGAAACACATTGAAGGTGGTTTATGGGTTTTGTGAGAAAATGATGAACACTAGGGTTTAGAAGGCTATTCTAGTGTAAATTGATGCATATAAACTGATTTCTAAAAATATGATGTGTAATTCTATATGTAATAGCTTTAATTGATGTTAATCAAGGCTAAATAGCAAGCCATGAATTAGAAAATAAAATATGTAAAATTCTGCCCGTTAAGTGTTTGTAAAAATGCCCCAAAGAAGGCTCGAAATTGAAATTTAAAGTTAAAACGCATGATTTTGATGATTTGGCAAATTATGCGTTATATGATTGAAAAGGAGTTCTAAACGAATCGTGATTGAACTCTATAGGAAAAGATACCGGAGCGTCGAGTGGACAAGCTAGTGGCGATTTGCGTTTGAAGGGCGTGCACTAAAGGTATGTAACTTGATTCGTTACATTGAGTAATTCTGATAACTATAGCATATTTAGTTGCGTTGTACAATAAAGGTTGTGTTGATTGAATGACAATGTTCGTTATTTAAATTAATAGGGTTAGAATTGATAAGGAACCGTTTGGTAGTCATCATATTGGAGGATTACCACAAGATGAGCCAACGGGTCGAATAATTGTTTAAATTGTAGTATTTGTGTTTTAATTAGTTAGCAATTGTGATAACAAACACAAGAGCATTAAACCATGGAATTGGTAATGAAATGCAAGTGAAGCTAAGCCCGAGATAATGGGCATAAGGCGCCATAGGCTTACTTGTGAAATGGTAGTAAAATGGGCAAAGTTAGAGTGGGTCGAATAAATGCATAAGTGACATTTAGTCTTTCGGTCCGTAAATCAAAATTTCGGTATGATAATTGTAATAGGCACGTCGGTAATGAATTTACAGACGTATAGGAAAAAGAATCACCTAAAACGGACTTACGGGTCAAAAGTTATGGTCAAACGAAGTTAAAAATCTGAATTTCCGGAGCTGGCAGCAAGTGCAGCTCACAAAAACAAACCTGCTGGAAAACCTCCTCCCTCGCGCCACGCGAGGGCCTGTCGCGCCACGCGACAGGTTAAGGTTTTTTATTTTTTTATTTTTGAATTCTCAATGCTTGGGACTTGTTTATACATTTCATGTAAACGTCAAAACTAACATTTTAAGTGGTTTTGACCTTAGGTAATGAAGGGAACTAACCGGATGGCGATCGAGCAAGCTTTTGAAGAACCGAATAAAATTTGCAAGCTTCCACGTTATCTAAGTTTATGTTTAAACAATGTTTTTGATGTAAATGAATTGTTAATCATGTCATGATCGTTTAAACTAGTCGGTGGTTGACTACTTCTGGATACTTAGAACTTTGTGTTGGTAACTTATGTTTTAATTTAGACATCTTTTATATAAAATCATGTAAACTTTTACTAAATTCAAGTAGTAATTAGACGGGTGTTACACCGCCACCACTTCAACCCACAACTGCTCCGGGCTATCTTTGAACCTCCACCACCACTTAGAAAGCATAGCAGTGTTAAAATCTTGGATACCCCCAATGCCCATGCCACCGAATTTTTTGGATTTCAATAAAAGCTCCCATCGAATCCATCTTAGCTTATGCCCCGTATTGGATTTACCCCATAAAAATTTCTTTCTAATCTTTTCAAGTTTATTAATAACACATTTAGGGGCGGCGAATAAGGAGATAAAATATGACGGGAGACTACCAAGGACCGACTTGACAAGAGTCATGCGACCGGCAAAAGAAAGATGAGTTGCTTTCCATTTTGATAGTCTAGCCGAGAATCTGTCCAACACTAGTTTCCAAAATTTAGCTCTCTTCATATTGACTCCAATCGGGATGCCCAAGTGGTTTAAAGGGAGCGAGCCGACATCACAATTAACCAAACGAGCTAAACGAGCCACCTCAGAATCACTAACCCCAATACCGAATAACTTACTTTTATGCCGATTAACTTTGAGACCCGACACAAGATTAAGCCATCTCAATAGCCGGTTCAGAGCCACAATATTATGTTCCGACCATTCTCCTATAAACAAGATATCATCCGCATAGCAAAGGTGGGTAATGTTAGGACCTCCATTAGGAAGCTGGCATCCATGAAAAAGACCCAAATTACTCGCCCTTTTCATAAACAAGCTAATTACTTCCATAGCGATAATAAAAAGAAAAGGAGATAGCGGATCCCCTTGACGTAAGCCACGTTTATATTTAAATTCCTTCGAAGGCGCCCCATTGACAAGAACCGAATCCATACCCGACTTTAGGCAACCCTTAATCCAATCCGTCCATTTATTTGGAAAAGCCATTTTCTCCATCATTCGAAACAGGAATTTCCAATTAATAGAGTCATAAGCTTTCTCGAAATCCACTTTAAAAATCAAAAGTTTTGATTTTGACTTCTTTGCCCATGCCACCAATTCACTCACAATAAGGGGACTGTCCATAATGTTTTGGCCCCCCACAAAAGCCGATTAATTTGGAGAAGCAATCTCATGTATAACAAGCTTGATTCTATTCGCCAAAACTTTTGCTATAATTTTATATAATGAGCCCACAAGAGAGATAGGGCGAAAACTTGCCAAGTCTCGAGGGTCATTTATTTTCGGAATAAGAGCCACAAAGAAGAGTTGCACCCTTTGCTAAACGTACCTTTGTAATGGAATTCATTTAACATCTCCATAACCAACGGTTTAAGGATACTCCAATAAGATTTACAAAAATTCATAGAAAAACCATCTGGACCTGGAGCTTTGCCTCCATCGCAGCTTTTAATGGCGAAGAAGACTTCCTTTTCCGAAAACGGAGAACAAAGAGCCAATCCCCCTGCCTCCGAAACTTTTGGGAGACCACAATTATCGAAATCCGGCCTACGCCGAATGGGTTCGGAAAACTGCTTTTTGAACCACTTTCTAATCTCTTCCTTTAGCTCCCCCGGATCCGAAATAACTTTACCGTTAAAGTTCAGGCCATTAATCCTATTCCTAGCCAAACTCACCGTAACCGCTTTGTGGAAAAAGGAATTGTTTTCGTCACCGTATCTCAACCATTTTACCCTCGCTTTCTGTTAGAGATCCTTTATTTTAGCCGTCTCGATTTTGTTTACCTCCACCCGAAGCTCGATTCTATGCTTCTTCTCCTCCTCCGAAATAGGCCCAAGACTCGCTTTAAGCTCGATGTTTTTAATTTGATTAGTCAGATCCTTTAGAACCTTTTGTTCCTTCAATTTTACCTCCAGTCTCCATTGTTTAATTTCCAGCTTAACCCTTTTAAGAAAGCCAGCAAGCACCTCATCCTTATTTTTCCCCCAAAGTTTAAATTCATAGCCCTGTTGATAATATCCCCCAATCTACTTTCCCCAATCCAAGAGTTAAAGAATTTAAATGGTATCGGGCCAAAATCAGCGGGCAAGCAAGATAATAAAATGGGATAGTGATCCGAATACCCCTGTTTTAGGACTTCCACTTTTGCATTCGGCCAAGCACTCATAAAAAGATCATTAACCAAAAACCTGTCCAGTTTGCTCATTTTAATATCACTATGCCCGGAAATAAAAGTGAACTTACCTCCAATCATAGAGAACTCCATGAGACCCAATCTTGCTATGAAGCCGTTGAAAGCGTCCAACGACCCCTTATTGAATCTCGAATTAACTCTCTCGTCTTCCGAACAGACTTCGTTAAAGTCTCCCAAAAGAACCCACATCTCCCCGGTATTAAAAAATCCAGCTAACTCACTCCACAACATTCTCCGTTGATTCGGGTCATTAGGAGCGTGGATGTTAACAACATTCACCTTCTCTTCAGTTCCCGGGATGTGGCCTGAGAGAATCAAAAACCTCTGATTCTTTATGATCTGTTCCACCAAGAACCTATCTAGATTCCAAATCGATGCCAGCCCCCCCCCCCCCCCCCCCCCGAACATCCTACTGACTCCACAAAAGCAACTTTCATTTTAGAATTATCCCAGAAGCGACATACCTCCGACTCCGACATGTTTTCTTGGTGAGTCTCCTGAATCCCAATAAAATCTGCTTTAAACTTGCACTTTAAACTTCGCACCCACAATCCTTTCTGAGAATCGGATACCCCATTAATGTTAATCGAAATAAAATTCATTGACGACAATCTGTCTCCATTTCCCCACTTACAATTTTTTTAACATGATTTTCGAAGCCCTCTACCTCTATACCAGACATTCGCCAAATTCAATAGTTCTGTTAACTTCCGTCATAAAAAACCGATTCTGGTCATTCTCCCGATTATCTCCCAAAGTCTCACAGTTTCCCCTTCTACTCGAGTCCTGGTTCAAATTCCCAGGTGCCTCCTTTTCTAACCTGAAAATTTCTTCGATATTGAAAGGATCAGAATCTCTCGAGTTTTCTAAGACCTGATTAAGATCAGGGATCACAGCTTCCCGGGCCTTCGTGGTCTTCTTTCCACACCGATTGGGCCTAAGTGTGATATAACTTGGCCTTATGGACTCCAATATGTTTCCACTGTGATTTTCATTATCACAATTAAAATCGTCAGGGCCCACAAAAGCACTTTTCTCATTTAAAAAGTCATTTTGATCAACCGGACCCACTTCCTCCCTCTCCTCATTTAATAAGTCTTGCTGCACACTGGCATCCTCATGCGCCGCCCCTGGCATCCGAGTCTCCTTGGAATTTGGGGACGTGCAATCTTTTTGAGTTTCCATGCAGGGAATCGAAGAGTCCCCATGCTTATATTCGAATCATTATCACCGGAGGAAACAGACCCTTCGTATTCCGATGACATAATCGGAGAATCCATTACCGGCGGCTCATTGTTCAAGAACTCCGGGCTCCATTTACCTGATATTTCCTCCACCCAAACTGTAATAATCTGTTCCTTCCATACCAAATTGAATTCCGACACTATCCTTTTGCCCGTATTCACCAGGATAGCCAGACGATCTTCCGCCATGTTTCCATCAGACGAATCCGCCTCTGACTTAACTAAAAGACGTCTGCACCTTTCTCCAATTTTGTTTATCACATGACGATCCCAAAGGGAAACCAGGATACCCAAGACTTTGATCCAAGCTATGCGCTCAAAGATGGGCGGAATGCCCTGCCAAAGATACAATAATGCCCTGCCAAAGATACAATCTGGCGAACCATTTCTCCCATACATCCATTTTCATATAACGAAACTCTTTTGCTTCCTCAGGGCTGTTAAAACACAATAAAACCTTCAAACTTCCCAGGTATTTTAGTTTCAGGCCCTCCTCCATGATTCCCGATAAATTTTCTTTCAAGTTATTCAGGATGTCGATACCTTTCGCTTCACCAATGAGAGACTTATACTCCAGAGATTTCTTCGTAACCGTGTTCATAGGGGGAAGTTCAATATTCACCTTATTCACTTCTCCTCCTGTTTTGACGACAGAGCTGTATGTTTTATTCCCATGATGATAAGAACCAGACCCATATGAAGCCCTAACCGGTCTTGGCGATGATTCCAATCCATGCAACCTATCAAAGATGGAGACACGATTACCTCTGTTATTCAACTCCACCTTTGATCCATCTCTATTAAATTTTGCGAGGTTGACACCAATAATTGCCCCGTCAATACGAACTTTCTTTAGACTTTCAATCCACCATTCTGGATCCTTGACATTGGATAGTTTTATAAAACCAAACTTGTTTCCAGCTCTATCTTTTTTAAACGGGACAAAGGCGTCTTCTAAATTATCCAAGTGTTCAAACGCCTGCCACAACGAATCTCTATTACACGAATCCAGGAGATTAGAGATGAAGAAAGCGGTTGCATTCCGTAATCTATTTTTCTCGGTTAGCAAACATTTTCTCCTGCCTATACTCTTTCCTGCTAATCATCGTATTCCAACTGTCTTTCTGCCCCTTCCACACTCTCCGACCCAAAAAGAAAGACAAGAAACAAAACCCACCAAGCCAATCGACCAGGACGCAACTTCAAAGAAGTGTTAACGGGATTCGAATCAGTCTAGCTGTGCTATACGGGATAGACGCGACCAATATCAAACCCGCTAAGCCAACAAGAAGAGGGTCCGGCAAGAGCGGCTGCCAACCAAACGATCGATACAGAAAAAATGGAGAGAATCCCGAACCCGGAAGCGAGTGGAAGTAACAGCCCGGAGAGTTAGGATGAAAGGTCGAGCCGAAATTCAGGCGACCTCGCACACTAACCCTGGCAACCTGCCTTCGTCGAGCCGCCGGCGATGCGGGAGAGAGAGAGGGGTTATGTCTGCAAACTAATTTACTTACGAGTCCACTCTTTTAACTGACTATATTTTCATAGTAAAAGTAACTCCAAACATGTCTTTGGTGCCAAAAGTAATTGTCGGATCTTTGTCCTCACTTTCCAATAACATTTGTGACGGTTTGTCGATTTTTGTAAAGTATTTCCAGTGGCTAGACAGAGTGAAAATTCAAATCTTAAATCAAGGATTTGTATTAAAAAACATCTAATTTTATAACAAGTATTAGTTATAGGGTTCACATCCTTGAAAGGCGGCTTTTGAATTCTGTCAACTCAAGAGGTGGATTCGCATCATACTTATCATAATTAGATTATTTTAGATTACAGAGATTAATTATCATTAAGAAAATATATTTAAATAAAGAATTTGAAATTTGGAAGAAAGTTCGTATTGTTATTTAAAACAAGAAAACATAAAATTTATGCGATTTAGCTGCTATAATATTATCTTTAGTCCATTCGATACAGCGTCCTGCCTTAACCGAACATGTTTTGGTCATGACCTTTTTCAACAATGACCAAAAATGACCAAAACGTGTTTTCGTTACCTAACCCACCCACGAACCGGGATCTCCAGGTGTAGATATCAATTAGCCAAAGCATCAATCATGTTACAACAAGAATAAACTTATACATATATAATATAGAGTGTGCGTTCTATTAAGGTTATCTTAAAACAATATATAAACTCATTAATATACGTGATATGAAACCTCCCCGTTGTGACATCAAAAGAGTTTGAATAAGCATTACAAAAATAAAGAAATGATTCATTTTCTATTACAGTGAACATGATAAAATAATTTAAAGTCTCTTTCAAGAAATATTTGTAAATCCTATCATGTGGATGTCTTTACCAAGTCAGACCTGATACAGGAAATAGTCCAAACAACTATAGAATCATCAATCTTCATAACTGGTCAACCATGAAACCCTGTTAGGTGCGATTCTTAAACTCATCCTCACGAGGAACAACAACCAGTGTGCTTGTGGCTGATGGCACAACCCTGTTACCCACCTTCACCAAATTCAATTTCTGTGATAGGGTCACAGTTTGTAGCACCATATCCATTTGAGGTTATAATTGTTAGAAAATCAAGTGGAGATCATCTGATCACAGATGTTAACCATAAAATCATGTTTAAGGTGAAACGACGCAGCACAAGTTTCCATGATCAGCGCCTTATTGTTGATGCCGATGACAAACCCATAGTTCTGATACGCGAGAAGGTGATTATAAAATTTGATCTTTTCCTTTTGACACCTAGTTCACCATTTTATTGTGTAGTGTGAATCAATATTGATGTCAAATTTAACATGGTATAGATCTTGACTGCACATAGTGGTTGGAAAGCATATAAGGGTGGTAACAGTAATGCCGATTCAGAAAAGATTTTTATCACAAAAACCCCAAAAATGATGCACTCGAAGGGGAATGTTCATGTGTTCTTGGACAAAAAAACTAGTAGCAAGGACTCTTGTGATTTCAAGATCACTGGAAGCTGGTCAAATAGAAGTTGCACTATTTATATCGGAGATTCTTCAACAATAATAGCCCAAGTAATTTTCATGCAACAACATTTTTTTAGTAACTTTAGAGATTTTTCGTTTTATATATATATGGGGATTGTTCAAATGAAACCACTTTTATTGTGAAAACTCGAAAACTAACTAAAAAAAGCTTAAAAAACACACCAATTTTTTTTTTTCAATTTTTTTATAAAAATCACAGGTTTTTTTAAATAAAAAAATTTTAATTTTTTTTTTTTTGTAGTACACATGTGTTTATAGTATTACACATGTGCAGTACAAATTTTTTTTTTATATATATAAAATGGCGAAAATTGTTATGCAAAAAAAAAAAAAAAAAAATTGGTATGTTTTTATTGGCTTTTTTAATTAGTTTTCAAGTTTTCATAATAACTAGTGATTTTCATTTGAACCTTCTCTTATATATATATATATATAGGGAGAAGATCATGCGAGAACCACCTCTTATTGTGAGAACCGCGAGAACCAATGTGAACACACCAAAAATGCCTAAAAATAGCTAAAAATCACACAAAAATTTTTTTTTTTGATATTTTTTATATTTTTTAGGTTAAAATCGCTACTTTTCGAAGCCAAAAAAAAAAATATTTTTTTTTTTAAATTTTTTTTTTTTTTTTTGCTTCGAAAAGTAGCGATTTTAACCTAAAAAAATCAAAAAAAAAATTTTAGATTTTTTTTTGATTTTTTTAGATTTTTTTAGGTTTTTTGAGGGTTTAGTTTTTAGCATTTTAGCTTAGGGGGGGCTTAGGTTTTTGGGGGGTGGGGGAGGGGGGTTTAGGTTTTTTGGGGGAGGGGGGGGGGGTGGGGTTAGGTTTTTTTTAGGTTTTTTTTAGCTTGGGGGGGGGGGGGGGTTAGGTTTTTGGGGGGTGGGGGGTGGAGGTTAGGTTTTTTTAGGTTTATTTAGCTATTTTAGGTTGTGTTCACATTGGTTCTCAAGGTTCTCACAATAAGGGTGGTTCTCGCATGAGCCCCTCCCTATATATATATATATATATATATATATATATATATATATATATAGGGGTCCGCTAAAATGAAAACCACCTCAGTTGTAAGAACCATGAGAACTACACCATACGGGGCGAGTTGGACCAATATTTTTTTTCATAAACGTAGATGCGTGTATTATAAACACATTTGTAAAAAAAATTCAAAAAAAAATGTCGTGTGTGTAATTTTGAGCACCACAAGTTTGTGTTTACGGGTACCGTAAATTTTGTTAAAATTTACGGTATCCGTAAACACAAACTTGTGGTGCTGAAAACTACACACACGATATTTTTTTTTTTTGATTTTTTTTTACAAATGTTTTATAATACAAGCATCTATGTTTATGAAAAAAAAATTTGGTCCAACTCGCCCCGGATCAAAAAGTTCTCATGGTTATTACAACTGTATGTGGTTTTCATTTTAGAGGTCCCCTATATATATATATATATATACATATAGGGTAGGGATCCTAAGAGAAGTCCACCCTATTTGGGAAACTTGAGAAACAATCTGGACCACACATTTTCCGTAAGCAAAAAAATGCAAAAAAAGGTGAAAAAAATGCAAACAACTTTTTTTTTTTTTTTTTTGGAAAAATCACAGCTTTTTCTTTAAGGATCAAATATTTTTTTTTTAATTTTTTAGGATTTATACACATGTGTATATTGTTAATCTTTTGACTATACAAATATGTATATTGTCAATAATACATATATGTATATACATGTTTAAAATTGAAAAAATATGTGTTATAAATCCTAAACCTTATACTATAAACACTAAAGCTAAACCGTAATGCTAAACCCTAAACCTTAAAGCTAAACCCTAATTCTAAACCCTAAAGCTAAACCCTAATTCTAAACCCTAAAGGTAAACCCTAATGCTAAACCCTAAAGCTAAAACTAAACCCTAAAGCTAAACCCTTAATGCTAAACCCTAATGCAAACCTTAAAGATAAAGCTAAACCCAAAAGTTAAAGCTAAACCCTAATGCTAAACCCAAAAGCTAAACCCTAAAGCTAAACCCTAATGCTAAACCCTAAATACTATTGCTAAACCCTAATGCTAAACCCTAAACCATAAAGCTATACCCTAAATACTAATGCTAAACCCTAAATAACACTTATTTTTCAATTTTAAACATGTATATACATATATGTATAATTGACAATATACATATATGTATAGTTAAAAGATTAACAATATACACATGTGTATAAATCCAAAAAAAATTTTTTAAAATAAAATAAAAAATTAAATCCTTAAATAAAAAGCTGCGATTTTTCCCAAAAAAAAAAAAAAAAAAAATATTTGCATTTTTTTACCTTTTTTTTTTTTTTTTGCATTTTTTTGCTTAGGGAAAATGTGTGGTCCAGAATGCTTCTCAAGTTTCTCAAATAGCCTACTACTTCTCACATGATCCTTATCCTATATATATATATATATATATATATATATATATATATATATATATATATGATTAGGTTTAAGAGTGAACAACTTTTTGAGAGTGAACTGAATAAAATAATCTTGGCCGTTGATCATTTTTTTGGTTAAAAAGGTAAGATTGACATTAACCAAGTATGTTTAATTAAAATCTCTTAATTTTTCTCATCTCTTAAATCTCTATTTCTCTCTCACATTTTTAATTATTTCTCAATCATTTCTTTATTCATAGATTTTGTTTTAGTTTTAACTTGAATATTGTTTTTCTTTTATTATCCGTATATATAGATATCATAATATATTGTTTTTAACTTTTTATATTTCAATAAATATTGAAAAATTTCTCTGAGATTGAAATTGTAATTATTTTTGGGCTTTAACTTTTTTTTGAATATGTGTTGAATTTATTTATTTTTGCATACATGTGATATGTTTCGTTTTCATTAATTTTATAATTTTTATATGAATCTACTCGTGTGCATGCATAATATACTATATGTTGTTAATATACATATATACTTAACCATATCTGAATATAATACACAGATGTATAAAAGACTGTACACATGTGTATAAACTAACAGTTGTGCATCTTGTATAAACTGATAGTTAGCGAGACTGTGCACATGTGTATACACTAACAGCTGTGTAACTTGTATAAACTGATAGTTAGCGAGACTGTACACATGTGTATAGACCAGTGTTGTAAAAGTCGCTAGGCGGTCCCTAGTCGGCCGACTGGGGAGTTGGGAGTAATCGGAGTACTCGGAGAGTACTCGGGGAGTACGCGGACATGGTAACTATAAAGAAAATTAATTGTTATATATTATATATATGTTAAAATAAACATAATTCATGTCAACTGCGTATAATTTAAAATGAAACATGTTTAAAGTTCAAATATTCTGAATACAAGTCCAACTAGTCCGAATACAAGGTCGAGTAGTCCGAGTACAAGGTCAGGTAGTCCGAGTACAAGGCCGACTAGGCCGATGTTGACCAATTTTGACCGATTTTGACTAATTCAAAGTCAACAAACCACGTTGACCGCCTAGACCGACTAGGCCGACTCTTTCCGACTACGTCCGACTAGGCGCCGACTAGGCCGACTAGGCGCCGAGTTTGACCGAGTTTGACCGAGGTCGACTAATTGAGTCCGCCTAGGAGGAAGTCGCCTCGGAGGGGTTCCGAGGACCGAGTACTCGCCGAGTACTCGGCCTTGGAATCCGACTTTTACAACACTGGTATAGACTAACATTTGTGTATCTTGTATAAACTGATACTAGCGAGACTGTACACATGTGTATACACTAACAGTTATGTATCTTGTATATACGTAAACTAGCAAGATTTTAGGGATTTTGATCATATTGTTTAATAAATGCAATTTACAAAAGACGCAAATACCCTTCTATCAATTATTATAAAGGGAAGTTACAACTGCCACACCCCAACCGATGGCGGAAACATCGGCATGAGACGAACAAATTGCTCAAAACATCATAACACTATGTGACAATATTTAATTAAATTCAAATTTCATTGCAAGAACTAAATTGTCATACAACATTTAAAATGGAAATACAACATTGTTCAAATTCAAATCAACAAAAGATAAATAGATTTAAGGTGTGTATCTAGTCCACCCTAAACTTGTTTCATCATTCATCCATACTTCAATAATCAACCTGCAACATGTATTAAAATAGAGTTTCAATGCAAAAGCATGAGCGAGTATACAAGTTTGTTTACATATCATAATAGAATAAAAACTAAAATCCAACATGATTCATAATATGTGATTACTAGTATGCAATTTTGGCGTACAATATGATCAAACCCTAGAACACAACGCATAAAATAGCCTAATCCCAATAGTTCAGCGGGGTGGTAACTTAACAATACCCAATAGAATAGCAGGCGGGGCGTTAATCCTATAGCACTATAATTGTTAAGGTGGGCGAGCAAAGTCAATGAGCATATAACGTTCCAAATCGTTCATAGAGCATACAAGAATAGCAAGTAAGTCACATTAGTTTCATGCTTCGTTCAAAGGATTGAGTATGTTTAGTTCAAAAATATTTGCATAATTATACATGTTGCATCTCAAAGTATAAAAAGGGAAAAAGGGATCGAGTATACTCACGGTGGTTGCAAGCTTTCCTACTTGAAATCCCGCAAGTGTGTTGGTGGATGGATTAGTTTGGAGGACCTAGTCCTTCTACACGAGGAAACATAGGTGTGTGAGTTTGGCGTACAACGGAAGATTATAATTTGGAGTTTAACATAACATAAAGTACGATATTGAAAATAATCATCTTTAACTTATACTCTTATATGACACTATGTAACCACTAGGGTTATGTTGTATTTCATGGGTAATACGCCCATTAGAATCATACTTGGAGTTTTAAGTCTTAGATGGTATTCTACTACTTTAACATATAAACACAAGTTTAACATTAAAGGTTCGAATGAGTGTATACATATATTTAGGTTAAGTATTACATATTATTAAGTCCAATAATTCAAGTAGGAGGTAGAAGATTAAATCTTCATTTAGGCACCTCGAGTTATCATGGATGTCATGTATGGGGTAGGAAGAATAAGCTTCCGTTTAGGAACCCCTTGAATGTTCACCACTTCTCTTGATGTAAAAACAACCAAGGAGGGTCACGAACTAGGATTAGTATAATATAAACAATCTAACTAAGAGAAATCATCAAATCATGTGAGGATTCTATATTGGAGCAACCCAAGTTGTTCCACAATCACTCTACATCAAGATCTAAGCTCGAACATGACTTGTGGGTCAAAATACCCTAAACAAACAGAAAACTATGAGGTTTAATCCTCTGATTTCAAGTGTCTCAACCATTTTTTTAAGCTTAACCAACCATAAGAGAGCTTGTAAGCATTAGGACATTGGTGTGAGATGTGTTAGACACAAGTTGGATGAAGTTTAAACAAGTTTGAAAGAGTATGTAACAAAACAGAAAGTTCTTGGACCATTTCAGGGCAATTCCAGGTCTAATTTCTCCAAGGAGAAGTCAAGGAATCAAACCCCATGATTATCCAAGCAAGTAGGAAGAAGAATCAAGTGATTTCGTTAAGAAATGAGCAAGTTATACTCACTTTAGTGCAAGAGTATGAATCTGTCCGAAAATGCAGATTTGCAGCTGATTTGAGAGTGAATTTGGAGTGATTTGAGAGTGTTGAAAGTGTAGAAATGCTTGGAGAAGGTGTATATTTATAGTGGAAGAGTTTGAGTATGATTGGAGGTGTTTAGAGGTGGCTTTAAGGTGATTGGGGAGTGTTAGAAAGTGGGATTTCGTGCCAATTCGAGTAGATTAGCAGCTGAGATGAGTTTTCTGATCTGGGCACCCTCAGGCGGCCCGCTTGAGATATCAAGGTAAGTTTAGGCGGGCCGCGAGCCTTATGCAGCTGAAGTTTGAGTTATTTGCAATTAGGCCCCTCCACTTTGTAATTTAGGCATTTTTATGTGCTTTAGGGACTTGTTTTGGTATTTAAGCATAGTTTAAGGGTAATACAAGCATGAGGAGTATAAGCCAAGTATAGTCAAGCGTATAAGTATCAAATCAAGTGTCGTTCTCGTTGAAAACACGTTTTAGGCATAAGTTTAGATTAATTACAAGTTTAGCACATAGTTTCCAAGAATAATGATTAAACACCAATTGATTCACCAATTCGAACATACGAGCATACATAACGTGCGTACAATATATTTGTAACAAAATTCGAGTGTCATTAATGATCCAAGTCTCGGTGTTACAACGATTACAAAGAAAGAACGATTACAAGAATACAAAGTTTCCAAAAATAGAAATACGAACAAAACTTTCTATAAATGGAAAGTACAAAAGATCCGGGCGTTACAGTCTCCCTTCCTTTAGGAAATTTCATCCCGAAATTTAGGAAGACATAGGGAAAGGTAGGGATACTTCGCCGTTCGAGAAAACATGGATGTTGAGTGCGAGAAAACAATAACGAAAAATAAAATTCTACGGTGATGGTTTTGCCATCAGGATTTTCGACCGGAAGTGACATAAATTCAAATTTAACAACACAAGGTTTTACGCGAGTAGAGGGAACAAGGTTGCTAATGAGAAAGCGTATCCTCACTGTCTTCGTCGTCATCTTGGGCTTGCTGTCGTTCTTGATTCCATAGAGGACATTGTGGCCGAAGGTGAGTAGTGTCTCCACACTTGTAGTAAGCGCGTACTTTGTTGCCTGACTCTGTGTGTTGAAACTTTCGCTTCCTGCCTTCGCCACCACTTGTTTGGGCTTCATGGTCAGTGGTAATCTGATTGGCCATCTTGGTGGAGGTTGCAACCTGTTTATCGCGAATGCGATTGTTGTTTAGGGAAGCAGCGAGGCGGTAAACAGCTTCAATATTATCTAGTTTGGCTGCCTCGATGGTATCATGCATAGCAGAGGGTAACCCATTGATGTACTTCCTTATTTTACGATCGGTGGTCATAACGAGGTGAGGAACAATGAAGCTAAGTTGTTTGAAACGGGTGGTATAGGCTAGGTTCTCATCTCCCACTTGCTTAAGTGCCCAAAATTCTTCCTCCAACTTTTGTTGCTCATGCGGAGGACAAAACTCGTCCATCATCAGGGCCTTAACTTCTTCCCACTCCAACGCATATGCCAGTTCGTTCGAACGAATCTTCCTTTCGTTCGTCCACCATTCAAGAGCTCGGGCTTGGAATACCCCAGTCGTACTACGCGTTCTGAGCTCTTTGGGGCAATCACTGTTGATGAACGTGACCTCCATGCTATCAAACCATTCGAGCATGGCGGTCACCCCATCATTGCCGGTGAATGGCTTGGGATTGCACGATGAAAAGTGCTTGAAGCTGAACGAAGCGGGCTTGCGTATTTCGACCTTGGAGTCGACGGAAGAGTTCGGAGTTTCAGAAGCTCGAATCTCGGAAATGACCTTTGGAACGACGCGCGCAAATTGATCGGCCATGAAAGCCATCATCTTCTTCGTAGCACGGGACTTTGACTTCTTAGACGAGTTGGAGTGACGAGAAGACATCTAAGATTCAAAAGAACGAATAGGTGAGACTTGATCATAATGTTTGTTTAAGAAAAATCGTTTGCATAAGTTGATTCACATAGCATAAAGTGTCACATAGCATAAAAGTTTCGAATTGATTCACATAACATAAAGAGTTTAGATGTCTCATATAGCATAGTCATGAGTTCCACATAGCATAGCATGAATAAATGAAAGCATTGTAAATTTAGTTTGTTCATGAGGGATTATTAGCGTTTGTGATTGCGATAACGTGCGAAATGATTAAAACGAAATTTTGAAATGAACGAACGTTCAAGTATAAAATCACATATAAATTGAGATACATAAAAGAGAGGCTCAATAAAACATTGGATTGTTTCGGGTAGAGAAACGTCGACTATTCCAAAGTGGGTCGAAAGTTCTTTCGAATTAGAGAAAACGTGCTTTGGCCTATAGGTAAGATACTCTCGTCGAGAAGCGATTAACGGCATCTTACCCTTCCGGTTACTACACATCTCTAATTGATTGAAACAATTGGGACTTTGGCGAGATTGAAAATTGAGGAATGGGACTCAATCGACGAGATGCGGGTTTCACCCCTAGCTTGACGATTTCGTACCCTAAATGTGGTTGGTACTTGTCGGGTCAAAATAAAATTTCGACACTATGACAAGGGTCCACTAGAATTGAAATGGAAATTACCATTAAGTTGTGGATTTCACTCCTAGCTTAATGGTGTAATTTCGTGCAAAAATATAGTTTAAGGTAGAATGAGAGTCGTTTACCAAATTGTGGGTTTCACGCCTATTTTGGTAAAGTTGTCTCGTTTGTGTTACAAGAGTATACAAATAAACAAAAGTGTATTCATGTTAACCTTAGGAAAGACATGTAAATTTAAATCAACAAGAAGTGTAGCTAGGAAGCATGCATGGTAGAGTACAAAAGTTTTAAACAACACATAAGAGGCAAAATTCCTAAAACTATAGATTAGGGCAAAAGCATGGAAATTTTCCTAATTCCCTATAGTTATGGCTCTGATACCAATCTGTCACACCCCAACCGATGGCGGAAACATCGGGATGAGACGAACAAATTGCTCAAAACATCATAACACTATGTGACAATATTTAATTAAATTCAAATTTCATTGCAAGAACTAAATTGTCATACAACATTTAAAATGGAAATACAACATTGTTCAAATTCAAATCAACAAAAGATAAATAGATTTAAGGTGTGTATCTAGTCCACCTTAAACTTGTTTCATCATTCATCCATACTTCAATAATCAACCTGCAACATGTATTAAAATAGAGTTTCAATGCAAAAGCATGAGCGAGTATACAAGTTTGTTTACATAGAATAATAGAATAAAAACTCAAATCCAACATGATTCATAATATGTGATTACTAGTATGCAATTTTGGCGTACAATATGATCAAACCCTAGAACACAACGCATAAAATAGCCTAATCCCAATAGTTCAGCGGGGTGGTAACTTAACAATACCCAATAGAATAGCAGGCGGGGCGTTAATCCTATAGCGCTATAATTGTTAAGGTGGGCGAGCAAAGTCAATGAGCATATAACGTTCCAAATCGTTCATAGAGCATACAAGAATAGCAAGTAAGTCACATTAGTTTCATGCTTCGTTCAAAGGATTGAGTATGTTTAGTTCAAAAGTATTTGCATAATTATACATGTTGCATCCCAAAGTATAAAAAGGGAAAAAGGGATCGAGTATACTCACGGTGGTTGCAAGCTTTCCTACTTGAAATCCCGCGAGTGTGTTGGTGGATGGATTAGTTTGGAGCACCTAGTCCTTCTACACGAGGAAACATAGGTGTGTGAGTTTGGCGTACAACGGAAGATTATAATTTGGAGTTTAACATAACATAAAGTACGATATTGAAAATAATCATCTTTAACTTATACTCTTATATGACACTATGTAACCACTAGGGTTATGTTGTATTTCATGGGTAATACGCCCATTAGAATCATACTTGGAGTTTTAAGTCTTAGATGGTATTCTACTACTTTAACATATAAACACAAGTTTAACATTAAAGGTTCGAATGAGTGTATACATATATTTAGGTTAAGTATTACATATTATTAAGTCCAATAATTCAAGTAGGAGGTAGAAGATTAAATCTTCATTTAGGCACCTCGAGTTATCATGGATGTCATGTATGAGGTAGGAAGAATAAGCTTCCGTTTAGGAACCCCTTGAATGTTCACCACTTCTCTTGATGTAAAAACAACCAAGGAGGGTCACGAACTAGGATTAGTATAATATAAACAATCTAACTAAGAGAAATCATCAAATCATGTGAGGATTCTATATTGGAGCAACCCAAGTTGTTCCACAATCACTCTACATCAAGATCTAAGCTCGAACATGACTTGTGGGTCAAAATACCCTAAACAAACAGAAAACTATGAGGTTTAATCCTCTGATTTCAAGTGTCTCAACCATGTTTTTAAGCTTAACCAACCATAAGAGAGCTTGTAAGCATTAGGACATTGGTGTGAGATGTGTTAGACACAAGTTGGATGAAGTTTAAACAAGTTTGAAAGAGTATGTAACAAAACAGAAAGTTCTTGGACCATTTCAGGGCAATTCCAGGTCTAATTTCTCCAAGGAGAAGTCAAGGAATCAAACCCCATGATTATCCAAGCAAGTAGGAAGAAGAATCAAGTGATTTCGTTAAGAAATGAGCAAGTTATACTCACTTTAGTGCAAGAGTATGAATCTGTCCGAAAATGCAGATTTGCAGCTGATTTGAGAGTGAATTTGGAGTGATTTGAGAGTGTTGAAAGTGTAGAAATGCTTGGAGAAGGTGTATATTTATAGTGGAAGAGTTTGAGTATGATTGGAGGTGTTTAGAGGTGGCTTTAAGGTGATTGGGGAGTGTTAGAAAGTGGGATTTCGTGCCAATTCGCGTAGATTAGCAGCTGAGATGAGTTTTCTGATCTGGGCACCCTCAGGCGGCCCGCTTGAGATATCAAGGTAAGTTTAGGCGGGCCGCGAGCCTTATGCAGCTGAAGTTTGAGTTATTTGCAATTAGGCCCCTCCACTTTGTAATTTAGGCATTTTTATGTGCTTTAGGGACTTGTTTTGCTATTTAAGCATAGTTTAAGGGTAATACAAGCATGAGGAGTATAAGCCAAGTATAGTCAAGCGTATAAGTATCAAATCAAGTGTCGTTCTCGTTCAAAACACGTTTTAGGCATAAGTTTAGATTAATTACAAGTTTAGCACATAGTTTCCAAGAATAATGATTAAACACCAATTGATTCACCAATTCGAACATACGAGCATGCATAACGTGCGTACAACATATTTGTAACAAAATTCGAGTATCATTAATGATCCAAGTCTCGGTGTTACAACGATTACAAAGAAAGAACGATTACAAGAATACAAAGTTTCAAAAAATAGAAATACGAACAAAACTTTCTATAAATGGAAAGTACAAAAGAGCCGGGCGTTACAACAACATTATAATTAAAATATTGTCATTGTTTAAAAATCTCTAGATGATGTAATCCAATGACCCAGATTAGTTCACACAGTTCACTCTCAACCTAGTGTTCACTCTAGAACCTTACCCTATATGGGATTAATCATGAGAAAACTAGTTTAAATGAGAAAACAAAAAAACTAACTAAAAAAGCCTAAAAAACATACCGAAATTTTTTTTTTTTACAATTTTTTATAAAAAATCGCTATTTTTTATGTATAGAAAAAAAAATTTCAAAAAAAAAAAAAATTTGTTGTACTGCACATATGCACTATTACGGATATAATGCATATGTGTAGTACACATATAATGCACATGTGCAGTATAAGTTTTTTTTCTTTTGAAATTTTTTTTATGTATAAAAAATAGCGATTTTTTTATAAAAAATTGTAAAAAAAAATTGGTATGTTTCTTAGCTTTTTTTTAGGCTTTTTTAGTTAGTTTTCTAGTTTTCTCAATTTAGATGTAGTTTTCTCATTACACTCTCCCTATGTATATATATATATAGGGAGAAGATCATGCAAGAACCACCTCTTATTGCGAGAACCGCGAGAACCGCGAGAACCAATGTGAACACAACCAAAAATATCTAAAAATAGCTAAAAATCACACAAATTTTTTTTTTGTTTTTTAATATTTTTTATATAAAAATCGCTACTTTTCGAAGCAAAAAAAAAATTAAAAACAATTTTAAAAAAAAAAAAAAAAAAAAAATTTGGCCACTAAAAGTAGCGATTTGAGCATAAAAAATATTAAAAAAAAATTTTTAGATTTCTCTAGGTTTTTTGGGGGTTTAGTTTTTAGCATTTTAGCTTGGGGGGGGGGGGGGGTGGGGGGGGGGGTGGGGTTAGGGTTTTTTTTTAGGTTTTTTGGGGGTTTTAGTTTTTTGCATTTAGCTTGGGGGGGGGGGGTGGGGGTTAGGTTTTTGGGGGTTTTTTTAGCTATTTTAGGTTCTGTTCACATTGGTTCTCGCGGTTCTCGCAATAAATGGAGTTCTCGCATGAGCCCCTCCATATATATATGTATATATATATATATATATATAGGGGAGGGTTCATTGGGGAATAATAAAAAAGTGAGGAAGTGTGGGGAACTGACTCAAACGAACTTCGATTGGACTCATTCCAGCGGCATTGGAATCGTTTCGTCGAACCTTAACTAGGATCTCTTAACCTTAAACTCTAAATCCTAAACACTAAATTGGTTCCTCAATGTTTTCCAGTTTTTTAATGTTACCCAATAAACCTCACCCTATATATATATATAGGGGAAATATAAAATGAAAACCCACTTGAGTTGAAAAAACTCAAGAAACCCTTGTAAAAACCTTATGTAACATTTTTATTTTTTTCAAAGAAAATAGAGAATGTAACATACATATATTTGAACATTTTTGTAAAAAAGAACAAAAAGTGCCGATTAGATTTTTTTCTTAAATGTTAAAAATTCAATGTTACATAATATATATGTCCAAAAAATTGTAAGATACAGATTTTGAACATTTTTTTTAAAAAAGTAGTCAGCGCTTTTTACATTATTTATAAAAATGTTGAATATATGTATGTTACATTCCCTGTTTTTTTTTTAAATAAAATAAAAATGTTACATAGAGTTTTCTTAAGTTTTTTTTTAACTCAAATAAGTTTTCTTTTTATACTTCACTAATATTTATACACGCAAAAACTAAAACTATTGATGAGGGTGGTCTTAAATATTTGTAGATGCATAATATGGAACCGCCAGAGAATGTCAAGGACAAATTAATGGTGAAAATATATCCGTATGTGGATTATGCATTCGTGGTAAAACTTATGATGATTGTGGAAGCTATGAAAAGCTCTTATACAGATAATGATGACGCATATAACCATGACACAAATAACGATGATGCAAGCCATGCTATTGGAGACGTGGCTGAATCGATTGGAGATGTTGCTGAAGTTATTGGTAAAATGTTTTCCTAGTCGTTAAGGGACATGTTTTTAGAAAATTAATTGCCTAAAATCTATAATATGAACTTATGAATTATTGGTGGGATGATGAATATCTGCATTATAAATTTCGTGATGAAGAAAGGGAACTCTTGAGGGCATATGTCTCTATCAAGTGGGTTAGACTCACATTAATATTGACATCTAATATTAAACATACCTTGTAGAACAAACAATCGAAACAATTTTCATAGCGCACTAAGCCCAGCCCACATAGATTATACACCACTTTCATGTAAAGAATATGTAATGACCCAGCTCAACCCACACCAAGAAAAAGTTCACCAGAGAGTAACACACCCGTATCATCCTTCAAAGCGTACCGTATACTCAAGCTTTTACTCCATCTGTCTTAATTCTCCCAGGACGACCAACTAGACTATAACACCTCGCAAAATCATGACCAATAAAGTAAAGACACGTGTCATAAACCCTAATCATGTAATAAGTTGACTTTGAGGGACTATAGTTGACAAACAGTGAAAAGGTGTATGTGGAAGGACAAAAAGTGCCAACATGTGAAAACAATGTTTTTAAATAACCATATACGGTGTTCGTATCATTAAACGGTTGAAATATTGGACGTGAGAAGCCATTTGTGAAAAACAAGTGAAAATTATAAAACGAAGGGGTTAAATGTGTCAACATGTTAATTCTTACCCCTGAGTGACCTTTTAACGAACCCGGAGCTTCGTAATGTCTAATTATACTTCTGAGAATGCCAATTGATAATTATATATGGTTTCGGTATCGTAAATAAAAAGTTGTGCAAGAATTCAAGAAAAAGGGGGTTATAAGTGTCAACGAGAAGAAATAGTACCTTCCGGGTGATCTCGTAACTGATCGAAAGCCCAACGATGTTTGTTTTATGTCCCTAGATACTTAAAAGTCAACTTTGGGGGTCATAAGTGCAATAAATAAAAGTTATTTGAAGTTATAAAGGACCAGGGAGTGAAAGTGCAATATTTGAAAGTTGTTTTAACCAGAATAGGGAGTGTCGCGGGGCGCGTAGAACCCCCTTATGGTCTACGCAGGCCGCGAGAGAACTGCCAGCGTCTAAAAGACTGGCAGCTGCATGTTAAGGCATGTCCACCGCCATTGCATGGCTTCTAATCGATACCAGGGGCTGTTTAATGGTTTTTACTGCCACCATAACATGTGTAATCATCTGGTAACTCCCCTCAACAGCTGGAATGATCTCAAGAGCCTTCAATTCTCTATAAATAGGGCCTTTGTTTGCTCATTTGAACTTGCACTCTCAAAATTCACTCACTACTTCCCCTCTGGAGCATCCTGGTCTTAAAGGAAGCTCTCCTAAGTTCAAACTTCGTGCTATGACCTTATATAAGTGTTCTTAACTTATGAAGTTCAGTTTTTATACATATAAGGATCGAAAGTCAAAGTATCGTAATTCTGCTTTGACTTTTAGTTTAAACTTTAACGGTCCAGCCATGGTTCTAAACGAATGTGGTAATGAGTTGGTAATTAAGTGGGTGTTAATCCCTCAAAAGGGCACCTCCTAATTATCACGTTTACTTAGTTAATTGTCGGGTCAATGTAATTAACATAAAAGTTAAACGGGTCAGTTTTTAATAAAAATTCATAACTGATAATGTAGAGGCTATAAAATGTGTTTTTATCACTTTAATAACTTGGTAAATATTATTAGAACATGTTTAGACATGTTCGACCTGACAATTCTGAGTTTAGGCTCGGTTCGATACCAAAAGTTGCAAAAGTTGACTTTTGATTTGACTTTCAGTTCTGACCCGAATTAGCTTAGTTTCTATATGCTTAGTTTCTCAAAATTCACTCACTACTTCCCTTCTAGACCATTATGCCCTTATAGTTTAAATAACGAGATTTTTGAATATGTAAGCATGCAAATAGCTTTGTTACTGATATATAAACATGCCAAAATTATTTTGACTTTATTTTCTGGTCCCAAATAAAAGTTATGCAAGATATCGTAAAATTTAATTTTTTTTAATTAAATTACGCTTTTGTGCATAGATCATGTTTAAACTCAAATTTTGGCACCAAACTCATTACCTACGGTTATTATATTATTTTTAGGGATTTTTGGAATGTTGGGTCAGATTAGATACTTAGCATATCATTGAGTTCTTGTATAAACTACACAATTGACGATAATGCCCCTTTTGTTAATAAAAATTTGTTTTACATATGATTAACATGCCAAACCTTTTCCTACTGGTTTTACATGAAAAATAAAATATTTTAAACATTTAAGGCTGATCAAAATCTCAGAATTTCATAAACATCACAAATATCGTCAATTATCGAGTTTTACGCTAATTAGGTGCATAGTATGGTTTAAAACCATATTTAACACCTAAGACTTGTTATCTACTGAATTTATAAATAAATTTTAATATTTTTACAGTAGGTATAAGTCATGAACTCAGACTTCTAATTTTGTCCTTAAAAACATATGTGAAATGACCAAAATGCCCCTAGGGTGCATAGTTTGGCCATAAATGGTAAACCACACATATGTATGATATCCTACTGTTATAACATTATAAAATAAATATTTTTACAAAATATTATAGACCAGAACATCAGTTTGTTTTAAAACCTCTTTTATAAATGTCAAAATGACGAAAATGCCCTTTCGGGACTTAAATTGGTTTAAAATCTTTTGGGGCATAATTGCTGATATCATAACATATTTAAAGCATAATAACTTATGAAACTTATACATGACTCATCTGGTTACCCGTTATGCCTATACGCGTTCGGTACGGTCTATGTAACTAGTTTGCATAAATTAGCCGAAACGGGTCAATTCTTATCATTTTAACTTCAAATTCCAAAATGTATTTAGTTTACCCATTTTATACAAGTCTCCATACTTGTCGGGTCTAAATCACATTCCAATCCGGTCATCGCTTAATCTAGCGTTTCGTGCCGTAAAGCTTTCTTTAAACTAACCGGTCTAAGTTTACAACTTAAATAAGGACCCGTTAGAAATCTAATAGGTTAATAAAACCTTCGTTCCAGATTAGGAGCCCCAATAAAAGATACTTGCACTTGTTTGAGTAGATTGTACGGCTGAGTATACAAAACATGCAATTTAAGCTCAGGTAAATACTTTTAACTTGTTTTCCTTTATATGGACTTGGGATACGGTAAAATATTACCGCTTGGTCGGGTGTAAAAACATTTTAATCGAATATGGTTAAATTGCATAATCCCATTTTAATCAGTGTTGCTTGATAACAAATAACATTGGGGGTTAACAACCGTGTCCTGTATATCCTCGGCTCATTTAAAATCGTAAATGGCCATGACTTAAGCACGGGGTGTAGGCATACACCTAACAGTTGCGTATGTAAAATATATACTCACTTGTTGGGGTGACGCACCGTGGGATTATATTTGTGGTGTGATGGTTAATCTTGTTCGGCTTTTATCCCGGCCCTAAATGTTGGACAAACATGTAAATCTGATACAAGATTATTTTTAATATAATTGCCCCAAGTTATAAAAGAATGTTTGTGCCTTGTGCATTTAAATCAATTTTAATAAATGCTTTCAAAAGAGTCGGTTAATTGTATTTACTAGTGTAAACTGACGTATTTTTCAAAAAGATTAAGTGACAGGTACTATACGTAATTGGCTGGGAGCTCTAGGCGTTAGTTAAAGTGTCACACCCGACCACGTAGAACATACAAAACGTGGCGGAAACATCGGGGAGTGTTGTAACAGAATTAATCGTTTCAAATCCATGGCAATTGAAGTTTGGTTTATTAATAAAAGTGTTACAATGTCTTAACAAACAAAGGAATACAACATAATTAACTAGTCTTGTATCTTTTATTGTCACTAAAGCCCAAGTCTGTCTATGTGTATCTTGAACATCTTATGCAACAGCTCCTGAAAAACACATGTGAAAATAGGTACGTCAGCATAAAAATGCCTGTGAGATACATAGGTTTTGTGAAAATAAGATTCATGACTTATGTTTGAGAAAATGTTTAGTCATGAACCTTGTTATTTGCTTTGTCTTTTAAATCATTTGAAAAATGATAAGATCAGATGATAAGTATAAATAAATGTAAGGTTAAATGAATAACCAAGTAAAATGTGTTTGCATAAGATAAGTTGTTTATAAATCAATGTCTTGTGAAAAGTATGTTATTTGTATGAAATGTTCTATGTCTCAAACTGAAATGATTCAAATAACGTTACGACATGTAATACCATACAAACACTTATATATAGGAAGTACCAGCGGCGTATCCACCATGCTTGTATCATATTACACACGCATCGTTACTTAATCACTTAATCAAACCAAACCAAACAATGTAAAATGTTCATGTCAAGATGTAAATCATGTCAAAATGTCTATGTCAAATATCCATGTCAAATGTCTATGTCAAATATCCATGTCAAATGTCTATAGTCCAAAAGTAGTCAAGTAATGTATAACCAAAATGATATGTATGGTAAGTAAAATTTAGACTACTTAAACCATAAGTAAAAATGTACAAAACAAAGTATTGAAGTAAAACTTGGTTTAAATCAAAGTTATGTTTTGTAAGATAATGCATGCTTTACTGATACAAACACTTATGCAGTATGTTAAACGCAAACATTCAAGCCTTGAGACAGTCGGATAACCCTTTCAGTCAAGGTTATCAAAAGAATTGTATTCGGATTCAGTCATTCCTTACATCCAAACAAACCCGGGATGTCAGGAATGGGATTTGTCAAGTCCTATGGTACCACTACCTACTACCGAGCGGCGTAGCAAATGTTAATGAATGTTATATAGACCCGTTAAACAAACCAAATGTCATACCAAAATGTAAGCATGTGATGAAGATAATGTACCTAGTATGCTAGAGTAAACATACAAGGTAGAGCTGTAAAACAATGTGTCCATATGTTACTGGAACATATGCAACAGAGATACAATGTAAAATGATGTACTAAGTATGCTAAGTTAACATACAAAGTAGAAAAGTCATGTAAATCAATGTGCTTAGCATGTTATCAGTCAACATACATAGCAGAAAAGTCATGTAAATCAATGTGCTTAGCATGTTATCAGTCAACATACATAGCAGAAAAGTAATGAAATCATGTACTATAATGTACTAACAAACATAGTCGGTATATGATGTGAAAACAGGAAAACATGAAAGTAACAAGTAGGCACATGTGTTCCACCCCAAAACAGTTTGGAAAACAGTAAAAGAGGGGTCTATGTACTCACTTGAGATTGCTCAGAAGTCCTTGAGTAACAACCAAACAATGCTAGAGATCGCGGATATCAAACGGCACCTAATATAGGTAACTATGTTAAATAACCGGACCTAGATCGGAAGACTGGGTAGCATTAGGGTTTGTAAACCAAACGAGTGTGGAGACTCGTGTGATATGTTTTAACAAAGCCTACATACTAAATGAAACTTAACCTAATAGCTTACGACCCATTACGACCCGTTTAGGAAGCTTATGCTACATTAACGCGTCGTTCGCGTGAAACGCGTTCGGACCGTCTAACTAGTCCTATGACAAGTGTTATATGCCTAAACATGTTACATAATCAGTTATGTGACAAAAGTTTAGGTTACATATGCTTAATTACCAATTATACATGAAAAGGGTATTCTGGTAATTTACCTAAGGCATATAAACTACCTATCATACAACTACTTAAACGATGTGACCATAGGGTATAACCTCGGAAGGTTATTCCCTACCTACTATGGTCACCTAATGTATTTGGTCGGATCCTAATGATCGACCAAACTGGGTCGGGTTCGAAGGTATAGGCGATTTATTAGATCGCCTACCCTACGACCCTAGACAACGTGGTAATCAGTGGGCATAGTCCCAAGGGACTATGACCAACGTGATTACACTCACGTTGCGAAGTTCAAACGAACTTCGCATTGACCATTACTGGTCAACGCTGAAAGTCAAACAAAGTTTGACTTTCTGACTCGAAAAGCAGTAAAAATAAGGAAAAGAACGAAAGAATACTTACGAAGGGTCCCCGAATGCTAATCCCGATCCAAGAACTCAGGTATGAAACAATGGTTTCAACTTAGAGCTCTCAAATCAGAATTCTTGTGCAAAATGAGGTTGTGTGGGTTGGGTATTTATAGGAATACCCGAACCGTTAGGATCGTTTCATGGAAAACGTGCCATGATCCAACCCGTACACTTGTCGGAACCTTATGGAAGCTTAAAATGGTTCTTATCCGCTGACTAGACGATAGGAAATGTGTGGACACGAATCAACCAGCTGCAACTTGCAACAAAAACAATGAATCTGGTCAGATCATGCAGTCGCGTAGCGCTAGTGCAAAGGCACTATGCAGTCGCGCTACGCTAGCACCTCCCTGTTTCAGAAATGTTTCAAAAGTGGCAGAAATGGTCCCTGCACGTGTTTAAGGCCTTTTTCGATGCGTTTGAACCCCGTTAACCTCATTTCAAGGCTCTAAAATGAAGTTAAAGTATAGGGAACTCAAAACATACTCGAAAATATGCCGGATGATGGTTCGTTTAGTCGTACGAACGCGATGTTCGCTTAATTACGACGGAATGCGCATAAGCGCGAAAAACGATCCGAATGACGCAACGAATGGATTTTTCTTAAGGCGAACACTAAAATATAATGTAGTCATGCTTTCATAAATTTTTGGATGTCCGGATGTATTCAGAACGTAAGTTATGCTTGAAAATGCAAACTTGTGCACTTTTTGACACTTTTAGTCCCTGAATGACACAAAAGTTTATTTTAGCACACCGAACCCCTCAAAGCCTATTTCTAAGCTATATAAAGGATATTTATGGTATGTTTAACTTATGGTCATGTTCCGGAATGTCTGTTACAGTTCAAATTGGCATACTTTCGCAGTTTGTCAACTTTAGTCCCTGTAAGCGATTAAACTTTGATTTCACCACACCAAACCTTCCAAAACTTATATCTAAGTTATGTAAAGGTTATTTAAGGTATGTTAAGCCTATTTCACTATTCCGGAGTGTTTGTTGCATTAAACTGGTTATATTTACGCATCGGTGCGCGTATAACCTTCTAGAAAGCGATTTAGAGTTTGAAATTGAACAAGAATTGATATGTGCAAATGATACACATATTTTTACAAATCCCAAGTATGAAATATAATATTTCATTGGTTCGGTATTTGTTTGATGGCCGTGAAGGCACAGGTGTTACAGTCTCCCCTACTTTAGGAAATTTCGTCCCGAAATTTATTTAGAGGAAACTTGTAAGAGTTTAAAACATGAAGTTGAAAAGATCGAACAACATTGGTTAGGGTTCTTGAACTTCTAGTAACCTTCATAACATTATGTTTGCAATGTAAGAGGGACACTTATATACAAGTATATGAAGCGTCATTGGTGCGTCCACCATGCCTCCATTACATCGTTCTCATTTTGTTATTGTTGTCACTATCGGTTCCTTCACATAATAAATCTTACTGGATTTCTGTGCACTAAATTTCATAATTATGTGCGCATCCATAATTAGAGAATTCCTTGCACAGTTCACACAGTCTATTTTATAATGTGTAGGGTAAAACCAAATGAACAATCCTGTGATGAGCGTGACTTAGACCGCCATAGAGTCCCTTAGACTAAATCAATAAATGATTTAAATAGACTATCAAGGAGTCTGTTCAGCTACATCACTAGATGTCATTTTTTTTAACCAAATCGTGAATCAATCTTTTTGACTAGACCACTAAAGGGTCTCTTATGAATCATGGAGTAGTACTAAAAAATCCAAGGGTCTTAACTATTACATAGAAGCCCATTAAGGATTTGAGATAGTACCTTTTGAATATCCTGCTACGAATCCATCATATGAAGATATGAAAGATTCTACGAGGATTTGGATAACGAATATCCAGAGTATTAAAAACACCAAAAATGCATAAAAGAAAACATAAGATGAGTAAACACATAGTCACATAACCACAAAATTGTTTGTTAATTTGTCTTGTAAATTGCGTACATGCATTTAAAGCACACTAGGAATCCATTCCGTGGATTTCATTTGGTACTTTAAACGTTACCAAGAATCCAACTATAAAGATAGAAAGATTCAAAAAGAAAATTCGATTTCGATTATTAGGAACCGAAGTGTTCGAATTAAGGTACATAAGGAATCCAATTAAGGACTCTGATTTGAATGATAATCATCCACAAGGATCTAATTGTAAAGATAAAAAGATCCCATATGAATTTTAGAAGTTGAAGATGTTTTGAAACCTTGCACTGGATGTGCTTAGGTCAAAACATGATGTAAAATGCTTATGAAGTTGAGATGCTTGATATGTCAAGGCGACATATGAAGCAGAATTTTGAAGGTTAAGTCAATGTATGAGGAAAATATTTTTGAAAACTGTGCATGGGGTTCTTTTAAGAGAAATGTGTTTAACGTTTTTGAAACCTTATATATATAATACTTTTGAAATCATAAAGTAGGTGTATTAGATAGATATATTTAAAAATGTTTTAAAATCATGCGAGATGCATTTTTGAACTTATGTATAAGGTTTTTAAAAGACATGAATGATGCTTTTCGAAATCATGCACTTGATCAGAAAATGTATTGTGTTAATATTGTCTTCAGACTATATGAAATATTTTAAAATTAGAAAGGTTGGTTTTGATAACATGGCCAATGTTTTTGAAATAACATAGACAATGTATCTAGAAAAATTGTTTTCAAACTATATGGAATGTTTTGAGATCATGAAGATTGTTTTGAAATACTTGTACTGTGTATGTTGAAAAATCAAAACGTAATGGGTATGAGATTTGAAAATATCCTTAGTTATCTAACCAAGGATTCAAAGGCACAGATGTGCAGAAGCATGATTACTCATAATGTCACTTTATTTTTCTGTACTTCGTATCTTAGAATGAAACGAGTACTTAAAATTTTTGAAGGAATCATGAGCGATCATTTGAAAGAGAGAATCATAAGAGTAGTTTGTAAGGAACATAGTTCCTTAATACAGGTATTACAGGGAAATGCCATAAACACATGTAATTATACTTGTATATCAGAATTGCGAACAACAACTTTTATTTATGAACAAGACATATTTTTTTTCACAATACACGAGAACAAAAGAAACAAAGGCATAAGACAGCAATATCCTTTGTTCAGCCGAATGCTCATCCAAGGGTTTGATTTGCATTAGCAAGCTTTGGGCAGTTGTGGCGGAAGTGACCAATCTCTCCGCAGTTGAAACATGAACCCAATGGGAATTTCGCAGCATTCCCTTGAACCGGAGCTTGAACCTGAGCAGCCTGATTTTGTCCCAAACGACAAACTTTGGCCAAATGCCCAAGTTTACCACACGTCGTGCATTGCCAGCAAACTTGTTGTAACGCGTGATGACCGTTGCAGCGTGCACAATGAGGTGCAGTACCGGCATATGCTTTCTTTGCAGGTGGCTGAGCTGGTTGGTTGGGAACGGCTCGACCATTGTGAGCGACCATGGCGAAGTTCTGAGAAGCCTTTCGCTTCTTTGACTTCTTAGGAGATCGTTCATCCATGGTCTTTGATTCCTCAATTGGTTTCTTGGCTGGTGGTGCTGTCACCTGACTAGGTCCTGCCTGTCTTGGTGACTCTTGAGTGGCTTCATCCTGGAGACGATACATAGCAGTAGCTAATTCAACAGTCTTCAGGACTACTTCGCCTATTCGCTGAGCGAATTTTTCAGTCTGCTTGGATATTTGGGCGTCATCGTGATGAAGAGACATTCTTGAAGAAAAAGAAAGGCAGAGGAAGAAACGAGTGAAAGGTTATTGGATAATCAATACAGAATGGTAACGGATGAAAATTGTGATCATTTGTTTGTTACCTAAGGCAAACAAATGAGATGGTGACAATTCAAAGTAAATGGGTCAAAAATAATGTATCGCGAAGACATGCTCGCCTATAAGTGAACACTCATCCCAAGAATTCCCAGGTAAGCACAACTGGTCTCGCGTCTGATGAGATATATACGAAGTGCTTGCCTAGCCAGAAAACCCAGAATACAGGCATTCACCCTTCCAGTTTGCACGTGTTCACATTATTTAAAACCCAAAATCTTGACGAAGTTTTGAAAACTCAAAGGGGTTCAAAACCATATAATAGAGAGTTCAAAACCTAGTAATCAATCATCCTAGAACAGATGATTAGTTTTCAAAGTGGTTTTGAAATTTATGTTCTTGTTGTGGTCGTCGCCTAAGGATAGGTGACGGTATTGTTTTATGACTAAACGCAAGTAAACTCGCGTTAGGGTCCTAAGAAAGTTATAGACTAGGTCAAAGCATTACTAATAACCTAATTCCCTATAACCATTGGCTCTGATACCATCTTTTCTGTCACACCCCGACCACGTAGAACATACAAAACGTGGCGGAAACATCGGGGAGTGTTGTAACAGAATTAATCGTTTCAAATCCATGGCAATTGAAGTTTGGTTTATTAATAAAAGTGTTACAATGTCTTAACAAACAAAGGAATACAACATAATTAACTAGTCTTGTATCTTTTATTGTCACTAAAGCCCAAGTCTGTCTATGTGTATCTTGAACATCTTATGCAACAGCTCCTGAAAAACACATGTGAAAATAGGTACGTCAGCATAAAAATGCCTGTGAGATACATAGGTTTTGTGAAAATAAGATTCATGACTTATGTTTGAGAAAATGTTTAGTCATGAACCTTGTTATTTGCTTTGTCTTTTAAATCATTTGAAAAATGATAAGATCAGATGATAAGTATAAATAAATGTAAGGTTAAATGAATAACCAAGTAAAATGTGTTTGCATAAGATAAGTTGTTTATAAATCAATGTCTTGTGAAAAGTATGTTATTTGTATGAAATGTTCTATGTCTCAAACTGAAATGATTCAAATAACGTTACGACATGTAATACCATACAAACACTTATATATAGGAAGTACCAGCGGCGTATCCACCATGCTTGTATCATATTACACACGCATCGTTACTTAATCACTTAATCAAACCAAACCAAACAATGTAAAATGTTCATGTCAAGATGTAAATCATGTCAAAATGTCTATGTCAAATATCCATGTCAAATGTCTATGTCAAATATCCATGTCAAATGTCTATAGTCCAAAAGTAGTCAAGTAATGTATAACCAAAATGATATGTATGGTAAGTAAAATTTAGACTACTTAAACCATAAGTAAAAATGTACAAAACAAAGTATTGAAGTAAAACTTGGTTTAAATCAAAGTTATGTTTTGTAAGATAATGCATGCTTTACTGATACAAACACTTATGCAGTATGTTAAACGCAAACATTCAAGCCTTGAGACAGTCGGATAACCCTTTCAGTCAAGGTTATCAAAAGAATTGTATTCGGATTCAGTCATTCCTTACATCCAAACAAACCCGGGATGTCAGGAATGGGATTTGTCAAGTCCTATGGTACCACTACCTACTACCGAGCGGCGTAGCAAATGTTAATGAATGTTATATAGACCCGTTAAACAAACCAAATGTCATACCAAAATGTAAGCATGTGATGAAGATAATGTACCTAGTATGCTAGAGTAAACATACAAGGTAGAGCTGTAAAACAATGTGTCCATATGTTACTGGAACATATGCAACAGAGATACAATGTAAAATGATGTACTAAGTATGCTAAGTTAACATACAAAGTAGAAAAGTCATGTAAATCAATGTGCTTAGCATGTTATCAGTCAACATACATAGCAGAAAAGTCATGTAAATCAATATGCTTAGCATGTTATCAGTCAACATACATAGCAGAAAAGTAATGAAATCATGTACTATAATGTACTAACAAACATAGTCGGTATATGATGTGAAAACAGGAAAACATGAAAGTAACAAGTAGGCACATGTGTTCCACCCCAAAACAGTTTGGAAAACAGTAAAAGAGGGGTCTATGTACTCACTTGAGATTGCTCAGAAGTCCTTGAGTAACAACCAAACAATGCTAGAGATCGCGGATATCAAACGGCACCTAATATAGGTAACTATGTTAAATAACCGGACCTAGATCGGAAGACTGGGTAGCATTAGGGTTTGTAAACCAAACGAGTGTGGAGACTCGTGTGATATGTTTTAACAAAGCCTACATACTAAATGAAACTTAACCTAATAGCTTACGACCCATTACGACCCGTTTAGGAAGCTTATGCTACATTAACGCGTCGTTCGCGTGAAACGCGTTCGGACCGTCTAACTAGTCCTATGACAAGTGTTATATGCCTAAACATGTTACATAATCAGTTATGTGACAAAAGTTTAGGTTACATATGCTTAATTACCAATTATACATGAAAAGGGTATTCTGGTAATTTACCTAAGGCATATAAACTACCTATCATACAACTACTTAAACGATGTGACCATAGGGTATAACCTCGGAAGGTTATTCCCTACCTACTATGGTCACCTAATGTATTTGGTCGGATCCTAATGATCGACCAAACTGGGTCGGGTTCGAAGGTATAGGCGATTTATTAGATCGCCTACCCTACGACCCTAGACAACGTGGTAATCAGTGGGCATAGTCCCAAGGGACTATGACCAACGTGATTACACTCACGTTGCGAAGTTCAAACGAACTTCGCATTGACCATTACTGGTCAACGCTGAAAGTCAAACAAAGTTTGACTTTCTGACTCGAAAAGCAGTAAAAATAAGGAAAAGAACGAAAGAATACTTACGAAGGGTCCCCGAATGCTAATCCCGATCCAAGAACTCAGGTATGAAACAATGGTTTCAACTTAGAGCTCTCAAATCAGAATTCTTGTGCAAAATGAGGTTGTGTGGGTTGGGTATTTATAGGAATACCCGAACCGTTAGGATCGTTTCATGGAAAACGTGCCATGATCCAACCCGTACACTTGTCGGAACCTTATGGAAGCTTAAAATGGTTCTTATCCGCTGACTAGACGATAGGAAATGTGTGGACACGAATCAACCAGCTGCAACTTGCAACAAAAACAATGAATCTGGTCAGATCATGCAGTCGCGTAGCGCTAGTGCAAAGGCACTATGCAGTCGCGCTACGCTAGCACCTCCCTGTTTCAGAAATGTTTCAAAAGTGGCAGAAATGGTCCCTGCACGTGTTTAAGGCCTTTTTCGATGCGTTTGAACCCCGTTAACCTCATTTCAAGGCTCTAAAATGAAGTTAAAGTATAGGGAACTCAAAACATACTCGAAAATATGCCGGATGATGGTTCGTTTAGTCGTACGAACGCGATGTTCGCTTAATTACGACGGAATGCGCATAAGCGCGAAAAACGATCCGAATGACGCAACGAATGGATTTTTCTTAAGGCGAACACTAAAATATAATGTAGTCATGCTTTCATAAATTTTTGGATGTCCGGATGTATTCAGAACGTAAGTTATGCTTGAAAATGCAAACTTGTGCACTTTTTGACACTTTTAGTCCCTGAATGACACAAAAGTTTATTTTAGCACACCGAACCCCTCAAAGCCTATTTCTAAGCTATATAAAGGATATTTATGGTATGTTTAACTTATGGTCATGTTCCGGAATGTCTGTTACAGTTCAAATTGGCATACTTTCGCAGTTTGTCAACTTTAGTCCCTGTAAGCGATTAAACTTTGATTTCACCACACCAAACCTTCCAAAACTTATATCTAAGTTATGTAAAGGTTATTTAAGGTATGTTAAGCCTATTTCACTATTCCGGAGTGTTTGTTGCATTAAACTGGTTATATTTACGCATCGGTGCGCGTATAACCTTCTAGAAAGCGATTTAGAGTTTGAAATTGAACAAGAATTGATATGTGCAAATGATACACATATTTTTACAAATCCCAAGTATGAAATATAATATTTCATTGGTTCGGTATTTGTTTGATGGCCGTGAAGGCACAGGTGTTACATAAAGAATCTTGCAAGTTCTTAATGCTTAAAGTCTGTTGAACAATGTTTTGTATTAAATTTTAGATCCCTTGTGGATCCTATCTTACAACCGTTTGTATAATGTTTTATTCGTACTTTACATTTTGGTTTGTAATAGTATTTTCTGCCAAGACTTCCGGTGTGCAATAAACTGTGTATATTTGACTATGATGATATCAACTACATCACGATACTCCCCGCCGGGCCCACCGGTAATATGTGGAAATATCGGGGTGTGACAGGTTGGTATCAGAGCCAACATTGAGTGAATTAAACACTAGCCTTTTGTGTTTAATCTCAATGACACAGTAGCACATTCCATGACTTCCGAGTCTAGGTAATCGACCTAGGATTAATCTAAATCTTATTGGTTTATATATTCTTGTTTGTTTTCTTGTTTTGATAGGACTTCTTTCTAATCATGCCACCAAGAGTACGTGGAAGAGGAGGACGAGGCAAGGCACCCATGATGGGAAGACACGACCATGAAGCGAGGCCTTCGCATAGGTGAACCCCATCTTTAACTTACAGCTCCGATTCACACGTGGATTGGAGAAACTATCTCGAGCCAGCAAGACGTTCAGTCTGTGACAACCCGAATCTCTAAGGTTAAATTCCACGATCTTTGGCATGTGTTTCTACGTTTAATTGTCTGCATATTACACTCGTGCACCACTAAATGTTTACGTGTGTACCGTGGTTATTTTACATGGAATCGCTAAATGCTTATATGTGCCGTTTAATTAAAGTGTTAATTGCAAATGATCGGTTGTGTGTATCCCGTTGGTGTGTGGATGTTGTATCTTGGCCTAACCTTCTATACCCCAAACCCGCAGCCCAAACGAAGCCATGTAGGGCCCAACTCGCACCTCATACGGTTAACACCCAAGGGCCTTGTGCATGATTCTTATAACACGTCTAAGCACAAAGTTAACCAAACCCTAAATCTTTCCCTCTCTTTCATCGAACTCGACGGCAAAAAGGTCTCTCCGAAGATCATCATCTTTTGTTCCAACTCATTCGCAAACCTTTTATCCCTCGGTTAGTACATCAATCCTGGTCTAATCGATGGTTTTGTTGATCTGGGAAGTGCTATACTTGTTGTGTTATTATGATATACTTATGAAATAAGATCATGATGTAGGTGTTTTGGTCAAAAAATCTGATGAGGATAATGCAACCAAACTCTCTGTTACGGGGTATGATGCTTGAATTGGTTTATAGCAATAAGGATCACTATGAAAAATAAATAACAAGTGACACAAGGTTTATACGGGGAAAAAGCCCTTGATCAAGAGTTGATCTCCGGCACAAAAAACCCCGGGTGATGGAAACTACCGATCACCAAGCTCAAATAAATCAGTAAATGTTTACAATTTCGGATAGTAACGAGCTAGGTACAAGGATCACTATGGTGAAATGTGTAAAAGTGAGTGAAAACTGTTAAGTGTTTGCCGAAAGCTTCAAGAGTGCAATTGTACGAGTGTGTGTAGCTGAAAATGGCTAAGTGTTCTAATTACTAGCTCGTCACCCCTTTCAAAATAGAAGTTAACTATGCTAACAAACTATCCGACTTTTGTGCCATGCTCCCACGTTCTCCACAACGTCCATTTCCAGTCAAACGTGTGCGAAATACCCATGGAATATTCCATAGTAACGTTGCCAAGACCAAGTCAAGCTTGTTACTCCTGCAAAATAATACAAAACACAAACAAACAATCGTTAGTATGAGGATCCTTAAGGTGATCCATGATCCTGATCCTGAAGCTCTTCTGAGGATCACTATCTGTCACAGAAGTAAGGATCATTTATTAGGATGACAAGTAAGGATCACTAATTGTTAGAAAATCCTCCCCTAACAATTGCCCCCAAAATATAAGGAGTAATATGTAAAATGAACGAATTATATTTTCTTGATCTTATCCGCAACTAACTAACGGATAACTAGCCGTTGATGTAGAACTATCCGTTGCAACTATGACGTCACAGAAGTGACAACCCTGCACAATCATGATTATAAATAGGAGATATAGATAGGATCGTTTGCATTTAAATTTCAGAGATACTCCCTTTATAACTGCATCCGAAGATAAACAGGTATTCTCTCTTCATCTTCTTCCTTCTTTTGCTCTGTTTTCCGTCTCTTTCCATCATTCTGTCAAAAATGTTGCTCCGGAACTCCCCAGCTAAGGATCACCCGAAAAACAGCCCACTGAAGAGCCAGGGGATCATTGAAGATTCCATAAAAGAACGCTGCTGTTTCACCGATCCGCAGATTGATAAGATCCGCTACTGTTTCCCGGCGAACGCCGTGTTTAAATCTTTTGATCCCAATGCCCTGAGTGATCATATTTCTGACAACTGGGTTGCTTTTCCTGTCACTCCGTTCACCATAGGCTATACATATCCTTTTCCAGCCTTCACCCAATCTTTCTTTTCCCTAACCGGCATCTCTTATATCCAAGCCATGCCGATGATCTGGAGGGTTTTGTATACCCTTGAAAGGATCATCGAGCAGGAAGGGATAGACCTAGGAATGTCAGAGCTGGGAGAGCTGTATGATCTTACTACCTTTGGTTCTCATCGTTATTTGTTCAAACGTAAACCTGGTGAGGAACACCCGATCTTCAAAGCTACCAAGAATGATACTAACTGGAAGCGGCGTTTCTTTTTCGTCAAGAGAGATTCTATCTCTGACGGGAAGGATCTACCCAGGAAATAGGCTACCCATGGTAGGATGGAGGATCCTGAGAAGGATCACCAGAGAACTTTCTTTTGATATAAGAATCACTTATATACTTTTGCTTTCTTGTTATGCAGCTATCACCGTCTCACACCTCAGACTGTCTCCTGCTGCTAAAGAGAGACTCGCCGCTTTCAAGAGACTCGATCCTGAAACAAGATCTTTCAAGACAACCACCCAGGATTCTCAGGAGGTATCCTCAGGCTCTGTCACGATGTCAAGTAAGTATCTTTGTTTAAAAATTTAAATAAATAGTAAAATATAAGTGAAGTAAAGATACTTATCTTGTTTTGGTTGTGTAGGTGCTGGAAAATCCACCAAGTCTGCTTCAAAGTTCAGTGTCACCGATCTCACCATCGTCAGATCCTCCAAAAGAAAGGCTCCCACCAGCCCAACAGCTTCAGTCCCCAAGGCACCCCTCAAAGGAAAGGGAGTCAAGAAGAGAAAGGCCTCCGAGGCTGAGGATCTGCAGGGTCTGCCTCTGATCCGCCACCAATTCCTCGAGTACTTCAACAATGTAAGGATCACTGTCTCTGCTCGTATATCCTGCTGATTTGAGGATCACTTGGTCCTGACCTTATCTTTTATCCCCTTTGCAGAAATTCGCTGAGATTGAGGACTATGTTGGCCACGTTGAGGATCAGGATAGGAAGATTGCCGACCTCCAGCAGGTTGCATTGCTAAAGGACCTCAAAATTGCTGATCTTCAGAAGGAACTCCAGGATGCCAAACATGAGGCGGCCAAGGTGCTGGTTAATGCTGACTACGAGAAGCATGAGATCACCGAAGACGCCAAAGTCTCTGCCGCCATAGCAATGTACAAGACCAAGCTGCAAATGGCCTTGGAAGCTCAGGATCCTGCCTTTGACAAGAGCACCTGGGATGTGGAAGGCTGGAAGGCAAGGCTGGCTGAACTGGATGATGAAGAGGAGGCTGATGAGATCCTAACGATCGAGGCTGGAGGCAAGGGTGAAGGTGGTGAAGCAAGTGGAGCCGGAGGTGGTGATGCAGCGAAGGTTTAGGCTGCATCATTGGGCGATGATGGAAATTTCTAGACATAGCCGGAGCCCAATTTTTTTAGTTTGATGGTTATTTTGTTGAACAATTTGATGGTTTGTACTGAACAATAGTTTTTAGGATTAAGGGTCTAGGATCCTTCAGACAATAGGCAGGATTGCAAATGGTGGAAGGATCCTCTGTTTGGGGGATGAAGCCATTGTGATCCTGCCGCCTTTATATCCATGCACTATTTTGAACCTATTATCATGGACACCCTTTACCTACCCCAGCGGACGGGCCACGTATTGCTGGTAGATGCTCGGGGTAGGTAATTTTGACAACCTTTTAAGGGTTAATCTTTTGTTAATAAATAAAACCTTAATCTTTTGTCACTTATCTTGTATTGTTATCCTTTTTATCTCTTTAATTCTCAATTGTTTTGATGTACACTTATTGAATAAGCAATTTTGAATAAGTCAGATTGAAAATATTTAGGATATGATCCATGATCAAATATCCTATAGTTGAAGAATCCCAAAAAGTAATATATTTTAAGGATCACAATTTTAGTTGTCAAATTTTAAGGGTTATTCAAATAAACAACGAATAGAATTAAAAATAGTTAAGGATCATACCTGAGGATCCAAGTTAGGATCCTAACCATAATCGGGATAACTATAAGATAAACCTTAGAGAGAAGTAAGGATCAAGGATCCCTAGTTGCTTATCTTCAAGGACCTGAAATAGAGCATAAATTGGGACTAAGCCAATATAAGATAAGTGTTAGCAACCGGGGACAAGCCCAAGGATAACTGGGGACAAGCCCAAAGGATAACTGGGGACAAGCCCAAGGATAACTGGGGACAAGCCCAAGGATCGTGTGTTAACTGGAGTATGGCCCTAACTGGCGACTATCCTAACTTAGTGACATGAAAATGTCAAAACCTTAGCTAACGTGAAAACGTTAGAAACCTTAGGAACGGATGTATGGTACGTCTACCATTATACGTAGGATCCTAGGTATAGCCAGTACAATGGAATTATCAGCCCCTAAAGCGAGTACTGGTCCCACTGCCTTGAACTATACCAGGATCATCATGCGCTACAGGCGGAACTGGGGTCAAGCCCAAATAACTGGGGTTAAACCCAAGGAACGGATTGCTTCTGCAGATAACCAATATTTTGCTAAGGATACCTGAACTTTCAAAACTTAAAATCACGTGAGAGATGGATAAAAGACACATGATCCTTATCCTTATATGAGAAAATAAGGAAATGAAATAGTTCAAGATTAGGACATTACCAAAGTAAGGATCACCGATACTTTAAGGATCCTTCAAGGATACCCCTAACGTAAGGATCATCTGTGCCATGAGGATCCTGCTCATATGAAATATTTCTTCAAGTGGACAGCATTCCAAGCTCTTGGTAGCAAATCACCTTCCATGGTTAGCAATCTATATGCCCCCTTTCCTACTTCAGCTTCAATCAAATAAGGGCCTTCCCATTTTGGAGCCAATTTTCCATCAGCAGGATTGGTGGTATTCTGAAATGCTTTCCTTAATACCATATCTCCAACTTGAAACTTCCTGATCCTGACATTTTTGTTGTAAGCACCAGCCATTCTTTGTTGATAACTGGCCATCCTTATCCTAGCCTGATCCCTGATTTCTTCAATAGTATCCAGGTCTTGAGCCAAGTTCTCATCATTTTCCTCAGGATCACGGGTACTTGTTCTAGCAGTTGGAACCACCATTTCTGTTGGGATCACTGATTCTGCCCCAAATACCAAAGAGAATGGCGTTTGACCAGTAGCATTCTTAGGGGTTGTCCTATCAGCCCAAAGCACATAAGGTAGTTCTTCTGCCCATTTCCCTTTCTTGGATCCAAGCTTCTTCTTCAAATTGTTGATGATGATCTTATTGGAGGATTCTGCCTGACCATTAGCTTGTGGGTGGACTGGTGTTGATGTTATCATCTTAATCCCCCAGCTGTCACAAAAGTTAGTGGTTCTGCCCCCAATGAATTGGGAACCATTATCACATATAATTTCAGAAGGAATACCAAATCTAGTTATAATATTTCTTTTAATGAAGGATATAACTTCCTTTTCTCTGACTTGGGCAAAAGCTTCAGCCTCTATCCACTTGGAGAAGTAATCAGTCATAGCTAGCATGAACACTTTTCCACCAGGTGCCTTAGGAAGCTTACCAACTATATCCATCCCCCATCTCATAAATGGCCAAGAGGAGGATATAGGGTGTAAAAATTCAGCCGGCTGATGAAGGATATTGCTGTGTCTCTGACAAGGATCACATCTCTTAGCATACTCCATAGCATCTCTCTTCATGGTTGGCCAGTAGTATCCTGTCCTCAGGATCCTTGAGAATAACGCCCTGCCCCCAGTGTGGTTTCCACAATCTCCTTCATGGAAGTCTTTTAAAACTTCTTGGATTTCAGGATCCTCAATGCATCTTAAGTATGGTCCTGCAAGAGATCGTCTATACAACATATTATTTAAAATTGTGAATTGAGATACCTTAATTTTGAAAGCCCTAGGGTTTTCTCCTGTAGGAATCTCTCCATGTTGTAAGTATCTCATGATTGGGAGGATCCATGATCCTGAATGAGTTTGAGTATCCTCACTAGGGATAATTGCAGAATTCTCTCCTATCTCCATAGCCACATGATCCTCGATAGCCGGGGTCAGGATATGGATAATAGGGATCTTGATATCCTCCGGGATCTTCAAGGATGATCCTAAATTGGCTAGTGCATCTGCCTCTGCATTCTCTTCCCTTGGTACCTGTGTCAAACTAAAGGATACAAAAGAGTTTGCCAATTCTTTGACTAACTCCAGATATTTGATTAGCTTTTCCCCTTTAACAGCATAGGATCCATTAAAGTGATTAGTGATTAACAAAGAATCTACATGTACCTCAAGATACCTGATCCTCATATGCTTAGCAATTTGCAAGCCAGCTATCAAGGCTTCGTATTCAGCCTCATTGTTAGTGGTTTGGAACTCACAAGCTATAGAGTGGGGTATTATGTCCCCCTGTGGCGATTTTAGTAGTATTCCAAGCCCTGTGCCTTTGACATTTGAGGATCCATCAGTATAGAGTATCCAAGGATCCTTGGTCTCCTCTAGCTGCTGGACTTCTAACTCAGCTTCTTTTTGTAAATCACTACTAAAATCAGCCACAAAGTCAGCTAATGCTTGGGATTTGATGGCTGTCCTGGGCTCATATCTTATATCATATGCACTTAGCTTCACTGCCCACTTAGCCATCCTTCCTGACATTTCAGGTTTCCTGAGGACATTCTTGATTGGAAAATTAGTTTTAACGATAATAACATGAGTTTCAAAATAATGTCTTAACTTAGTAGATGCCATAATTAATGCAAGAATAAGCTTTTCAAGGTGTGAATACCTGGATTCGGCATCAAGTAAACTTTTACTTACATAATAGACAGGATGTTGTGTACCTTCATGATCCTTAACAAGGACTGCACTTACTGCTTTTGAGGATACCGCAAGATATAAGGATAACACATCTCCTTTTTCCGGTTTCATCAAAGACGGGGCCGAGGATAGGTAATCCTTAAGAGCTCTTAAGGCACTTTCATGCTTCTCAGTCCACTCGAATTTCTTGTTCTTCCTTAGGATATCATAGAATTCTCTGCATTTCTCTGAGGATTTGGATATAAATCTGTTCAAAGCTGTTATCCTGCCTGTTAGCCTTTGGACATCCTTAGCATTGGCCGGAGATTTGATATTCACTAAGGCTTTGATTTGTTCCAGGCTAGCTTCAATGCCTCTCTTGGTCACCATGTATCCTAAGAATTTGCCTGCTTTAACACCAAAGTGACATTTTGAAGGATTAAGCTTCATATTATATTTATCAAGGATATCGAATGCTTCCTCCAAGTCTCTTAGGTGATCCTCAGCCTTTATTGATTTTACCACCATATCGTCTATGTAAACCTCCATAGTTTGACCGATCTGATCCTTGAACATCATATTCACTAGCCTTTGATAAGTTGCACCTGCATTTCTTAGTCCGAACGGCATAGCAATATAGCAATATATACCAGTTGGAGTCATGAAGGCTGTATCCTCTTGATCGGATGGTTCCATTTGGATTTGTTGAAATCCAGATGAAGCATCCATAAAAGTTAACAGTTCATGACCCGCAGTTGCATCCACCATGGAGTCAATGTGGGGTAACGGGAAAGGATCCTTGGGAAATGCCTTATTTAAATCGGTAAAATCGACACATACCCTCCACTTTCCGTTTTTCTTTTGAACAACAACCACATTGGCCAACCATCTTGGATACCTGACCTCTCTAATCATACCTGCTCGGAGTAATTTCTCTACCTCCTCCTGGATAATGGCATTTCTTTCTGGTGCAAATTTCCTTCTCCTTTGATGGATTGGTTTGAAGGACCAATCGATGCCAAGTTTGTGAGTAATTACATCTTTAGATATGCCTGTCATGTCTTCGTGTTTCCATGCAAAGGTAGTCTTTCTCCTTTTGAGGAAGGATATGAGGTCTTCCTTCATTTCTTCAAGGATCCCTGATCCTATATAAATTATAGATTCAGGATCATCAGGATCCATAAGGATTTCTACCACATCCTGCTCTCTTGCCTCCAAGACATCCCTTGGAGGATACTTTGATTGCTATTGCTCCCTTGACTTCGAGGCTGGTTTCATCGATGAAGTATAGCAATTCTTAGCCTCCTGCTGATCACTATCAATCTTGACTATTCCCCAAGGACTAGGGAGCTTCACACATTGATGGTAAGTAGATGGGACTGCCTTCATATCGTGTATCCAGGGCCTGCCAAGGATAACATTACAACAAGATAAACAGTCAATAACACAAAATTTTTAATAAGAATGTAGGCCTTCGATGTATATTGGGAGCTTAATGTCCCCCAGGGTATTCTTAGTTTTGCCACTAAATCCCACGAGCACGGAGGATCTTGGTATGATATCTGATTCAGGGATACCCATCTTCTTTAGAACATCAAGCTGGATGATGTTCACTGAGCTTCCTCCGTCTATAAGGATCCTGCGGACAAAATGGTTAGAAATGAAAAGAGTAATAACTAAACCATCGTGATGAGGATCCTGGATATCAATACGATCATCCTCATCAAAGGTTATGACTTTTCCTTCGGAGACACTTGATGTTCGAACGGGTCTTTCTCCACTATCCATTTTAGTTTCCTTTGCATGCCTTTTAGCTGCTGAGAAGGATGTGCCACAAATGTCTGATCCTCCAGAAATAAAGTTTATTACTTGTGCATCTGCTGGAGGGGCCGGAGCTTTCTCAGGGATCCTTTCAGGATCCTGAGTCCTTGACTTTTTTCTACCCAACAATTCTTTTAGATGCCCCTTGCTTAACAAGTATCCGATTTCCTTTCTTAGTGCAATGCATTCTTCTGTGAGATGCCCAAAATCTTCATGGTATGCACACCACTTTGATTTATCCTTAGTTGCAGCTGGCCTATCATTTTTTCTGGGCCATCTAGCTTTATCACCTAAATTCTGCATCGTAAGGATTAGTTCATTGTTATCAACAGAAAAACAATATTCAGAGATTGGAGGATAATCCTCATCATCCTCTTCTTGTTCTACAGCATGCACATTCTGGTTATCAGATCTATTATAGGATCTGAACTTGTTCTTGAATAGGGATCCTTGCTTCTCTTGCTTTGAGGATCCTGCTAACCTCTCCTGGATCCTTTTGTCATCCTCTAGCCGGATGAACCTAAGGGCCCGGGTTCTTACCTCATCTAGGTTCCTGCATGGTGTCATAACAAGATCATCATAGAATAACGAATCCCTAAGCAGTCCCATTTTAAAGGCTTCAACAGCCGTAGCTATATCCAGGTTAGGAATATCTAAGGATTCTTTACTAAATTTAGTGATATAATCCCTTAATGATTCATTATGACCCTGGGTTATCCTATATAGATCACTAGTTAAACGCTCAAATTTTCTACTACAAGAAAACTGATTATTAAATAGGTTAACTAGATTAGCAAATGAGGTAATAGAGTAAGGAGGAAGACTTAGCAGCCATTTAAGAGCCGATCCAGTAAGAGTGGATCCAAATCCCTTGCACAGACATGCTTCCTTTAACCTTTCTGGGATGGGATTGATCTCCATCCTTTCCCTGTATTGAGCTATGTGTTCCTCAGGATCCGTTGAACCATCATACAACTTCATGGTAGGTACATGGAACCTCTTGGGTATCTCAGCATCACAGATTGGTGGTGCAAAACGAGATATCTTGTGGCTCCCATCTGCAATCTCCGGGATAGGCTTGACCACTCCTGGGACACTTGATATCATGTCCTTCAACTTTTGCAATTCTCTAGCCATGGCATGATTGATACCTGGATCCTGCATAAGGCCATGGTTAGTAGTATAAGAATTATTAAAAGTGTTACCTCCCATTGGATTCAAATTAGGAAGAGTGGATGTTAATCCATATTGTTGGGGCTCTGGAATGGCCGATGGACCAGTAGAAGCAACGGTTTGCATTGGAATGAAATCTCCCTGATGGATGTCTGAACTTCCTGATTGCAAACTCCTTAAGGATCCCGGAATCAGGAAGGATCCTTGAAACTGTGAGTATCCTTGGACCTGGGAGGATCCGGGGACATAGGAGGATCCTTGAACTTGGGAGGATCCTTGAACATAGGAGGATCCTTGAACTTGGGAGGATCCTTGAACATAGGAGGATCCTTGAACCTGGGAGGATCCTTGAACCTGGGAGGATCCTTGAAACGGCCAACACCCTTGAATCTGCTGCGCTCCCGAGTATCCTCCTGAGCTTGCAAAGGATCCTATATGCTGAGGATTGGAACCTGATGGTTGAAAGTGTAACCCTGAAGCCTGAGTCATTGCTGATGACCCGTAATGCACTCCTTTTGGTCCTCCAACATATTGAACGTCTGGAACCAGCGAAGGCTGAGAAGTTATAACCGGAGTATCAAAATTCAAAGATCTGGGCATTAGTGAGGAATGATCCTCTGCCGATTTCTTTTGTTTCTTGATGTCTCCAATTTCTCTAAGGATTCTTTCATTGGTCTTGTCCTGCTGCTGGATATGCTCCTTCATCTACAAAATCTGAGTAAACAAGTCACTAGTAGTAGGAGTATAAGAAGCAGAAGAGGTTGGAGGTTTTGAGAAAATGGGAGTTGGTTTCTTCTCGGCATTTTTCTGAGGTCCAGAAGGTGGTGGAGGCAAAGGTGGAATGCCCTGGGATGAATTGACCGCAGACATTGTAGTAGAGGTATTCTTCAATGATGAAGCCATGTATTTGTATGCAATGAACCGGAATGATCACCAACAGAAAAACTTCTTAGGAATGAAGCACCAATTGCCCCACGGTGGGCGCCAATCTGTTTTGGTCAAAAAATCTGATGAGGATAATGCAACCAAACTCTCTGTTACGGGGTATGATGCTTGAATTGGTTTATAGCAATAAGGATCACTATGAAAAATAAATAACAAGTGACACAAGGTTTATACGGGGAAAAAGCCCTTGATCAAGAGTTGATCTCCGGCACAAAAAACCCCGGGTGATGGAAACTACCGATCACCAAGCTCAAATAAATCAGTAAATGTTTACAATTTCGGATAGTAACGAGCTAGGTACAAGGATCACTATGGTGAAATGTGTAAAAGTGAGTGAAAGCTGTTAAGTGTTTGCCGAAAGCTTCAAGAGTGCAATTGTACGAGTGTGTGTAGCTGAAAATGGCTAAGTGTTCTAATTACTAGCTCGTCACCCCTTTAAAAATAGAAGTTAACTATGCTAACAAACTATCCGACTTTTGTGCCATGCTCCCATGTTCTCCACAACGTCCATTTCCAGTCAAACGTGTGCGAAATACCCGTGGAATATTCCATAGTAACGTTGCCAAGACCAAGTCAAGCTTGTTACTCCTGCAAAATAATACGAAACACAAACAAACAATCGTTAGTATGAGGATCCTTAAGGTGATCCATGATCCTGATCCTGAAGCTCTTCTGAGGATCACTATCTATCACAGAAGTAAGGATCATTTATTAGGATGACAAGTAAGGATCACTAATTGTTAGAAAATCCTCCCCTAACAGTAGGGTTTCATCTATATGTTGTATTGAATGTGAAAAGCTGATTATAGTAAAGTTTAATGAACTGTGGTAGATTGATGATGATTATTTGATGAGTATGAACCTTATATGTGTTAGGGGAGGATTTTCCAAAGATCAGTGATCCTCAATTACTGTTGGGCTTAGGGATCCTCAATTCTGTCTGAATTAGTGATCCTCAGAAAGTATTGCAGGATCAGGATCATGGATCATCATAGTGATCCTTACACTAACAATTGTCTGCTTTGTATACGATGTTGTTTTGCAGGAGTACGAGCTTGGACTTGGTCTTGGCGATATTCCTGGAGCATATTCCATATTTATTCTGCACGTGCATGACTGAAATGGACGTTATGGAGTTCGTGGGAGACTTGCATGAAATGCGGATAGTTTGTTAGCTTAGATATTTTCCATATTTAAAAGGGGATAGCGAGCTAGATTAGAACACTTGGCTATTTTTGGCTAAACACACACACTCGTAACTGCTCTCATCAGCTCTTAACAGTTTGCTCGGCGATTACACACTTTTTTGCACATTACACTCTAGTGATCCTTGTAACTAGCTCGCTATCATCCAAAGTTGTAATACATTTTTTGTTTAATCTGAGTTGGTGATCGGTAGTTTCCATCACCCGAGGTTTTTTATGCCGGAGATCAACTCTTGATCAAGGGCTTTTTCCTCATATAAATCATTGTGTCACTTGTTCATTACATTTCTGAGTGATCCTTCATATTGTTCATTGATTCAAGCATCACACCTCACAACAGAAAGTTTGGTTGCATTATCTTAGCTTGATTTTTGACCAAAGAAGATTCATATTTTTGTGGTCATTCCGGTTCACTACAACTAAGCAGATGGCTTCCTCAGCGAAGAACACTTCAAGTTCAATGCCAGCAATCAGTTCTTCACAAGGCGTTCCACCTTTGCCTCCACCACCTTCTGGATCCCAGAAGAATGCTGAAAATGCTGCGAAGAGACAAACCCCCATTTTTCCAAAACCACCAACTTCTTCTGTTTCCTCTAATCCTACTACTAATGATCTTTTTACTCTAATTTTGCAGATGAGAGATCGCATGCAAGAACAGGACAAAACCAATGAAAGGATCCTCCGAGAGATTGGTGATATCAAGAAACAGAAGAAATCAGCGGAGGATCACTCTCCTCTGATACCAAGGTCATTGAATTTTGACACTCCAGTTGTAACTACCCTACAATTGGCAGATCCGGGCATCCAATATCAAAGTGGTCCTTCAGAAAGGCGTTATGGAACAGCAACTATGAGTCAGGCATTTGGCTCCCACTTCCAGCCTCAAGGATCCTGTTCTCAGCCATCGGGATCCTCTTTTCAGTATCAAGGATCCTTCAGCTCAGGAGGATATTTGGGAATACACGCGATTCAAGGATCCTCTCAGCCCCAAGGATCCTCCCAGGTCCAAGGATTCTCTATGGTTCCAGGATCCTTTCAAGTTCTAGGATCCTCCCAACCCCAAGGATCCTTTCAGGTTCAAGGATCCTCTCAGGTTCAAGGATCCAACATCTTTCAGGATCAAGGATTCTCAAGGAATATGCAGCCTCCAAGCTCGGATGTTCATCAAGGAGATTTCATACCAATGCAGACCATTGCTTCCTCTGGTCCTTCAATCATACCAGAACCCCGTCAATATGGATTCACATCTGGGATTCCAAACATGAATCCTCTGGGAGGTAACACTTTCAATAATTCTTATAACACTAACCATGGCTCCATGCAGGATACAGGTATCAATCAAGCTATGGATAGGGAATTACAGAAGCTTAACGATATGATATCCAGTGTTCCAGGAGTGGTCAAGCCCATTCCTGAGATTGCAGACGGTAGCCATAGGATATCTCGTTTTGCACCACCCTTATGTGATGCTGAGATACCCAAGAGATTCCAGATACCATCCATGAAGCTGTATGATGGTTCAACGGATCCAGAGGAGCATGTAGCTCAATACAGGGAGAGGATGGAAATCAATCCAATTCCTGAGAGGTTAAAAGAAGCATGTCTATGCAAGGGTTTTGGATCCACACTCACAGGATCTACTCTTAAATGGCTGCTAAGTCTTCCCCCTTACTCTATTACTTCATTTGCTAATCTAGTTAATCTGTTTAATAGTCAATTCTCTTGTAGTAGAAAATTTGAATGTTTAACTAGTGATCTTTATAGGGTAACACAAGGTCAAAATGAATCACTTAGAGATTACATCACTAAGTTTAGTAAAGAATCCTTAGACATTCCTAACCTGGATATTGATACGGCTGTAGAAGCCTTTAAAATGGGATTGCTTAGGGATTCACAGTTCTATGATGATCTTGTTATGACCCCATGCAGGAATCTTGATGAAGTAAGAACCAGGGCCCTTAGGTTCATCCGTCTAGAGGATGACAAAAGGATCCAGGAGAGATTGACAGGATCCTCAAAACAGGAAAAGCAAGGATCCTACTTTAAGAATAACAAGTTCAAGTCCTACAACAAGTCTGACAACCAGAATGTGCATGCATTAGAGCAAGAGGAGGATGATGAGGATTATCCTCCAATTTCTGAATTCTGTTTTTCTGTTGATAACAATGAACTAATTCTTGCAATGCAGAATCTAGGTGAGAAAGCTAGGTGGCCAAGGAAAAGTGATAAACCAGCAGCTACAAAGGATAAATCCAAGCGGTGTGCATATCATGAGGATTTTAGGCATCTCACTGAAGAGTGTATTGCACTTAGAAAAGAAATTGGTTACTTGTTAAGCAAGGGGCACTTGAAGGAGCTTCTGGGAAGAAAGAAATCAAGGATCCAGGATCCTGAAAGGATCCCGAAAAAGCTCCTGCTCCTCCAGCAGATGCACAAGTTATAAACTTCATATCCGGTGGATCAGACATTTGTGGTACTTCCTTTTCAGCAGCCAAGAGACATGCCAAGGAAACCAAGATGGATAATGGAGACAGACCCATCCGGACCTCAACTGTCACCAAGGATAAGATCATAACTTTTGATGAGGATGATCGTCTTGATGTTCAGGATCCTCATCATGATGGTCTTGTTATTACTCTGTTTATTTCTAACCATGTTGTTCGCAGGAAGATGAATATCCCTGAATCAGACATTGTTCCAAGATCCTCAGTACTTGTGGGATTCAGTGGAGAAACCAAAAATACATTGGGGGACATCAAACTCCCTATCTATATTGAAGGACTCCATTCTTATCAAAAGTTTTGTGTTATAGATTGCTTATCTTGTTGTAATGTTATCCTTGGCAGGCCATGGATACATGACATGAAGGCAGTCCCGTCTACTTATCATCAGTGTGTGAAGCTTCCTAGTCCATGGGGGGTGGTGAAAATTGAAAGTGACCAGCAAGAGGCTAAGAATTGTTACACGTCATCAATGAAACCAGCCTCAAGACCAAGGGAGCAATAGCAATTAAAGTATCCTTCAAGAGATGTCTTGGAGGCAAGAGAACAGGATTTGAAAGAAATCCTCATGGATCCTCATGATCCTGAATCCAAGATCTTCATAGGATCAGGGATCCTTAGCGGCATTGAACAGGATCTAGTATCCTTCCTTAAGAGAAGGAAAACCACCTTTGCCTGGAAACATGAGGATATGTGTAATAATCATAAATTTAAAATCATTTTTCTAGAAATAAAAAGAATAATAATAATTTATAAATTACCCACTAGGAAACCCTAATTAAGACACCCAAGTAATTATGTACAAACCCTAGAATTTTCAGAATCAGGATTAGGGCCCCTAAAACTCAGGGGGGGGTAAACCCTAGCTGACGATTATCCAAGTAACTTGCAGACGAAGTTGAATTTAATGATTCCGTCGACTCAGCTAGGCTAGTCCCACACGTGGCAACCCTATACATAAAATAAGTTCTCTCGCGGGCCGCGTAAGGATAGGTTATATGTCACGCGGGCCGCGACAAGTGCAAAATTCAACTATAAATACAGGACATTGGCACTTGAATTCTGGCACAAAAACGACGAAGAAACTCCAAATACGCGCTGAGATATCGTCCGATTACTCTCAAAACACACACGAAACACTAATTAAGTATAGCGGGGTGCTGCAGAACAGGGTAATAACTCGATCGCTATTACGATTCATTGTCCGATCGATCAATATATCCAATGGATGTTTAAGTGCTACCCACAATAGGGTTATACTTTGTCGTTCGTCATTAATTCGATGAATGAGTTTAAGTATCGTACTTTGTCGTTCGTCGTTAATTCGATGGATGAGTTTAAGTATTGTACTTTGTCGTTCGTCGTTAATTCGATGGATGTTTAAGTATCGCACTTTGTCGTTCATTGTGAGAATTTGATCTCGTGAGTTATCGTAAATGCTGTATTAAGTTACTAACCTAGTTTGTGTGCATGTTATTTAAATTAGGTTAAAAGACTAATCAGTAGTCTAAACTCTGCCCGTATAAATCTAAAATATTAGCACAAGGTAGTTTCACTTTGGAGTTATTAAGGTACGGATCCTTACCCCACTCCTTGTTATTTGATATTCAATTGATATAAAACCGTTAAGTTCATATAGCTTTTCAAACTCCTTACGTCTTTGATTATCGATTCATTTGACAGTCCGTTCGATTTCTATTCAAATCATTTGATTTAGCTTTTATGTCATGTGATAGTATTATGTTGTTATACTCATTATCGCATGTTCCAATATATGTTCCGTTTTGTTATGAAAATAAGTTTTATAAGTTATGTGAATAAGACCATTTGTACTCTGTTACCCTGAGTATCGCTTCTCGTGGAGTGTCCCACGAGCATGTTGTTGCGGCATCGACATCATGTGCTCTATCCGTGACGGAGAGATCAGTTCACGGCGTCTCTTAAGTACAAGTGTGGTACATATAAGCTATTAGGAGGCGTATGGATCGATCCTAGGATTTAAGTATAAGGAGGTGGATAACGGGTATGCCAATTCGCCATCTCATGTGATAATTATGCAGGAGTAGCTACCTGTGTATTATCACGTTTTAAGTTGCTCATGGGTACATCCGTAAGATATGATTATGAAATTATTTTCTTGCATCGTATCATTTTCGCATAAAGCGTTATTTGTTATTTGAGCTTATTATTCCGTACTGAGCATTCGGTTCATTCCGTAAAATTGTTGTGTATACAGGTCAGCAGGTTACTTTGGGCGGGAAAGAGAGAGAAGAATAAAGCCTAGGAATAAATCTGAAGATGTTAGTTAATTAAGTCGAATGTCTCCGTTTGTATATAAACCTTAAGTTTAGTTGTTATGTGATTGTATCCTTGTCAAATAAATAAATGGAATTATGACTTTTGTTTATGATACTACTGATATTGTGACACGTCAGCCCTTCCGGGTTGGAGTGTTACAATATGACAGGTATATCTAAGGATATAATTACTCACAAACTTGGCATTGACATGTCATTCAAGCCTATACATCAGAAGAGGAGGAAGTTTGCACCTGAAAGGAATGCTATTATTCAGGAAGAAGTAGATAAACTACTTCGAGCAGGTATGATAAGAGAGGTTAAATATCCAAGGTGGTTAGCCAATGTGGTTGTTGTTCAAAAGAAAAAACGGAAAGTGGAGGGTATGTGTCAATTTTACTGATTTAAACAAGGCATGTCCCAAGGATCCTTTCCCATTACCCCACATTGACTCCATGGTGGATGCTACCGCGGGTCATGAGTTGTTGACTTTTATGGATGCTTCATCTGGATTTCAACAAATTCAGATGGAACCATCTGATCAAGAGGATACAGCCTTTATAACCCCAACTGGTATATATTGTTATATTGCTATGCCATTTGGACTAAGGAATGCAGGTGCTACTTATCAAAGGCTAGTCAATATGATGTTCAAGGAAAAAAATGGACACACTATGGAAGTCTATATAGATGACATGGTGGTTAAGTCCAAGAAAGCTGAGGATCACCTTAAAGACTTGGAGGAAGCATTCAATATCCTTGATAAATTTAATATGAAACTAAATCCTTCAAAGTGTCATTTTGGTGTTAAGGCAGGTAAATTCTTAGGCTATATGGTGACAAAGAGGGGCATTGAAGCAAGTCCAGAGCAAATTAAGGCTATTGTAAATATCAAATCTCCTGCCAATGCTATGGATGTGCAAAGGTTGACAGGCAGGATCGCAGCCTTGAACAGGTTCATATCCAAATCCTCAGAAAAGTGCAAGGAATTCTATGGCATCCTGAGGAAGAACAAGAAATTTGAATGGACTGAGAAGCATGAAAATGCCCTCAAAGCTCTTAAGGATTACCTATCCTCAGCCCCTGCCTTGATGAAACCAGAAAAGGGAGATATATTATCCTTATACCTAGCAGTATCCTCAAAAGCAGTAAGTGCGGTCCTTGTTAAGGATCACGAAGGTACACAACATCCTGTCTATTATGTAAGTAAGAGTTTGCTTGATGCTGAATCCAGGTATTCACATTTAGAAAAACTTATCCTTGTATTAATTATGGCATCTACTAAATTAAGACATTATTTTGAAACTCATGCCATTATTGTTAAAACTAATTTCCCAATTAAGAATGTTCTCAGGAAACCTGAAATGTCAGGAAGGATGGCTAAGTGGGCAGTGAAGCTTAGTGCTTATGATATAAGATATGAACCAAGGACTGCCATCAAATCTCAAGCCTTAGCTGACTTTGTGGCAGATTTTAGTAGTGACTTGCAAAAGGAAGCTGAGTTAGAGGTCCAACAGCTAGAAGAAACTAAGGATCCTTGGATACTCTTCACTGATGGTGCTTCTAATGTCAAAGGAACAGGGCTTGGAATACTACTAAAATCACCACAGGGGGACATAATACCCCACTCCATAGCTTGTGAGTTGCAAACTACTAATAATGAGGCTGAATATGAAGCCTTGATAGCTGGTTTGCAAATCGCCAAGCATATGAGGATCAGGTATCTTGAGGTACATGTAGATTCATTATTAATCACTAATCACTTTAATGGATCCTATGCTGTTAAAGGTGAAAAGCTAATCAAATATTTAGAGATAGTCAAAGAATTGGCACTCTCTTTTGTTTCCTTTAGTTTGACACAGGTACCAAGGGAAGAGAATGCAGAGGCTGATGCATTAGCCAATCTAGGATCATCCTTGAAGATCCCGGAGGATATCAAGATCCCTATTATCCACATCCTGACCCCTGCTATCGAGGATCATGTAGCCATGGAGATAGGAGAGGATTCTGCAATCATCCCTAGTGAGGATACTCAACCTCATTCAGGATCATGGATCCTCGCAATCATGAGATACATACAACATGGAGAGATTCCTTCAGGAGAAAACCCTAGGGCTTTCAAAATTAAGGTATCTCAATTTACAATATTGAATAATATGTTGTACAAACGATCTCTTGCAGGACCATATCTAAGATGCATTGAGGATCCTGAAATCCAAGAAGTCCTAAAGGATTTCCATGAAGGAGATTGTGGAAACCACACTTGGGGCAGGGCATTATTCTCAAGGATCCTGAGGACAGGATACTATTGGCCTACTATGAAGAAGGATGCTGTGGAATATGCCAAGAAGTGTGATCCTTGTCAGAGACATAGTAATATCCTTCATCAACCAGCAGAGCTTTTGCATCCTATATCCTCTTCATGGCCATTTATGAGATGGGGAATGGATATAGTTGGTAAGCTTCCTAAGGCACCTAGTGGAAAAGTATTCATGCTTGCTATGACTGATTACTTCTCCAAGTGGATAGAGGCTGAAGCCTTTGCTCAAGTCAGAGAAAAGGAAGTTATATCCTTTATTAAAAGAAACATTATTACTAGATTTGGTATTCCTTCTAAAATTGTTTGTGATAATGGATCCCAATTTATTGGGAATAGAACTACTAACTTTTGTGACAGCTGGGGGATTAAGATGATAACATCAACACCAGTCCATCCACAAGCTAATGGTCAGGCAGAATCATCCAACAAGATCATCATCAACAATTTGAAGACAAAGCTTGGATCCAAGAAAGGAAAGTGGGCAGAAGAACTACCTTATATACTATGGGCTGATAGGACAACTCCCAAGAATGCCACTGGCCAAACTCCATTTTCTTTGATATTTGGGGCAGAATCAGTGATCCCTACAAAGATGGTGGTTCCTACTGCAAGAACAAGTATTCGTGATCCTGAAGAAAATGCTGAAAACTTGGTTCAAGATTTGGATACTATAGAAGAACTCAGGGATTTGGCAAGGATAAGAATGGCCAGTTATCAACAAAGGATGGCTGGAGCTTACAACAAAAATGTCAGGATCAGGAAATTCTAAGTTGGTGATATGGTCTTAAGGAAAGCATTTCAGAATACCACCAACCCTGCTGATGGAAAGTTGGCACCAAAGTGGGAAGGCCCTTACTTGATCGAAGTTGAGGCAGGAAAGGGGGCATATCGATTGCTAACAATGGAAGGTGACTTGCTACCAAGAGCTTGGAATGCTGTCCACTTAAAGAAATACTTCATGAAATAAGGATCCATGATCCTTACCTGACAAGTATCCTTGAAGGATCCTTACAGGACAGATGATCCTCATTCTGGTAATATTTTAATCTCAAACTATTTCATTCTTTAATTATCTTATATAAGGATAAGGATCCTGCATCCTTTATCCTCCTTTCACTTGATTATGAGTTTTGAAGGTTCAGGTATCCTTAACAAAGGATTGAGTATCCACAGAAGTATCCAGTTATTTGGGCTTGACCCCAGTTATTTGGGCTTGACCCCAGTTTGGGCCTGTCCCCAGTTTCGCCAGTAGCGCACGATGATCCTGGTATAGTTCATGGCAATGGGACCAGTACTCGCTTTAGGGGCTGACAATTTCATTGTACTGGCTATATTCAGGATCCTACGTATAATGGTAGACGTACCATACATCCGTTCCTAAGGTTTCTAACGTTTTCACGTTAGCTAAGGTTTTGGCATTTTCATGTCACTAAGTTTGGATAGTCGCCATTGAGGGCCATATTCCAGTTTACACACTATCCTTTGGGCTTGTCCCAAGTTATCCTTTGGGCTTGTCCCCAGTGATCCTTTGGGCTTGTCCCTAGTGATCCTTTGGGCTTGTCCCCAGTTATCCTTTGGGCTTGTCCCCAGCTATCCTTTGGGCTTATCCCCATAATTGTTGGGCTTGTCCCCAGTTACTAACTTTTATCTTATATTGGCTTAGTCCCAAGTTGTATCCTATTTCAGGTTTTTGAAGCTAAACGACTAAGGATCCTTGATCCTTACCTTCTACTAAGGTTTGTCTTTTGGTTATCCTGATTATAAGTGTTAAAGGTTAGGATCCTAACATGGATTCTCAGGTATGATCCTTAATTAATTTGATTTTATCCATTATTCATATAAGTGACCCTTTTCCTTTGACAACTGAACTTATGATCCTTAAATTACATTACTTTTCAGAACTTGTCGACTATAGGATATGTGATCCTTGATCATATCCTAAACTTTTTGAGGATATTTATTAATTTTTTCTTCTCTACTTAATAAATTCAGACAAAATGTATATCGTAACAATTGAAAAGTAAAGTACTCACAAGGATAACAACACGGGATATACCCAAAAAGTTAAAGTTATTTTATTCACAAAACATTAAACCCTTCAAGGTTGTCAAAATTACTTACCCTTAGCATCTACCAGCAATGCGTGGCCCGTCCGTTGGGGTAGGTAAAGGGTGTCCATTGTTAATAGGTCTTTCAAGTGCAGGAAATAAAAGTTGGCAGGATAACAAGTGGCTTCATCCCCCAAACAGAGGATCCATCCACCACCCATTATCCTACCTATTGTCTTAGGATCCATGATCCATAACCCTAGAAACTATTGTTCAAGTACAACCCAAGATTGTTTCAAAACACCACAACCAAAAAACTACCATGTCCTAAAAAATGGGCTCCGGCCACGTCTAGAAATATCCATCATCGCCCATTTCAGCAGCTCAAACCTTGGCTGCATCACCACCAGCATCACCTGCATCAGCATGATCCTTTCCACTCCCACTCGCCTCGATTGCCAAGACCTCACCAGCCTCTTCTTCGTCATCCAGCTCAGCCAACCTAGCCTTCCATCCCTCTATGTCCCAGTTGCTCTTGTCAAAGTCAGGATCCAGAGCTTCTTGGGCCACCTGTAACTACGTTTTGTACATAGCAATGGCAGCGGAGACTTTAGCATCATTTGTGATCTCATTCTTCTCCTGATCAGCAGTGATATGAGCCAGGACAAGTTCCCTCTTCACCAGATTGACATCATTTTCGAGGGAGGCAATCTTCTGATCCTTGGCCAGCATGATCTTTTGGAGGTCCACACACTTTTGCTCAGCCTCTTCAACACTGCCTACGTACTCCTCGATTTCAGCAAATTTCTGTAAAAAGACAATGTAAATTTTAGGATCACATGATCCTCAAGTGGGCAGGATAACTAAGCTAAGTCAGTGATCCTTACCTCAGCAAAGTATTCAAGGAACTGGTGGCGGATTAGAGGCAAGCCTTCTAGATTGTCAGTCTCAGAGGCTTTCCTCTTCTTTCCCTTGGAGGCAGTAAGCTTGGGGATGGCGGTACTTGGGCTAGCAGCAGCCTTCTTCCTTCCAGACCTGGGACCAACAGTGGTGAGATCGGTGACACTGAAGCGAGTAGCAGACTTCGATGATTTTCCAGCACCTACACACCCAAAACAGATAAGTATTCGTATTTCATTCTAATTTAAACATTTAGTTATGCACAAAATGGGATACTTACTTGACATTGTAACAGAGCCTGAGGATACTTCCTGAGAATCCTGGGTATTTGCTTGAAATGTTCTTATTGCAGGATCAAGCCTTCGAAAAGCAGCAAGCCTTACCTTTGTTGCAGGTGTTGTAATAATGTGTGAGACGGTAATAGTTGCATAAAAGAAACAAAAGGATGTTAGTGATCCTCATCGGAGACAGGGTATCCTATGATCCTTCTATAAGGATCCTCTATCCTACCATGAGTAACCCATTTTCTTGGGAGATCCTTTCCATCAGGGAGAGAATCCCTTCTGACAAAGAAGAATCACCGTTTCCAGTTGGTGTCATTCTTAGTGGCTTTGAAGATGGGGTGTTCTTCACCAGGTTTATGTTTGAGTAGATATCTGTGAGATCCATGGCTCACGAGGTCGTACATCTCTGCAAACTCCGACATTCCCAGATCAATACCTTCACGCTCAATGATTCTTTCAAGGGTATACAAGACCCTCCAGATCATTGGCATTGCTTGGATGTAGGAGATGCCGGTGAGAGAGAAGAAGGATTGAGTGAAATCAGGAAAAGGATACGAGTATCCTATTGTAAATGGGGTAACCGGGAAAGCTACCCAGGTTTCAGAAACATAGTCACTCAGGACGGTGGGGTCAAAAGTTTTGAAAACGGTGTTCGCCAGAAAACAATGGCGAATCCTATCTATCAGTGGATCAGTAAAGCAACATCGTTCCTTTGCAGAGTCTTCGATGATTTTTTGGCTCTTCAAGGGACTTTCCTTTTTGTGATCCTTAGCCGGTGAGGATCTTAACATCATCTTGGGCATAACGAAGGTGGAGAAGAAGAAACAGAAGGAGAATATGAAGAGAGAAAGGAAAGAGAAGTACCTGATCAGATCTTCGAATGAAGATTTAAAGGATGAAACGCACGAATTTAAATGCTTCCTAACCCTTATCTCTAATTTCAATTTATAATCATGATCTTGCAGGATAGTCACTTCAATGACGTCAGGATGCAACGGCTAGTCAGAGTTTAACGACTATATATCCGTTGGTTTGTTACGGATAAGAACGAGAAAATATAACTCGTCTATTTACATTTTTACTCCTTATATTTTGGAGGCAATTGTTAGGGGAGGATTTTCCAAAGATCAGTGATCCTCAATTACTGTTGGGCTTAGGGATCCTCAATTCTGTCTGAATTAGTGATCCTCAGAAAGTATTGCAGGATCAGGATCATGGATCATCATAGTGATCCTTACACTAACGATTGTCTGCTTTGTATACGATGTTGTTTTGCAGGAGTACGAGCTTGGACTTGGTCTTGGCGATATTCCTGGAGCATATTCCATATTTATTCCGCACGTGCATGACTGAAATGGACGTTATGGAGTTCGTGGGAGACTTGCATGAAATGCAGATAGTTTGTTAGCTTAGATATTTTCCATATTTAAAAGGGGATAGCGAGCTAGATTAGAACACTTGGCTATTTTTGGCTAAACACACACACTCGTAACTGCTCTCATCAGCTCTTAACAGTTTGCTCGGCGATTACACACTTTTTTGCACATTACACTCTAGTGATCCTTGTAACTAGCTCGCTATCATCCAAAGTTGTAATACATTTTCTGTTTAATCTGAGTTGGTGATCGGTAGTTTCCATCACCCGAGGTTTTTTATGCCGGAGATCAACTCTTGATCAAGGGCTTTTTCCTCGTATAAATCATTGTGTCACTTGTTCATTACAATTCTAAGTGATCCTTCATATTGTTCATTGATTCAAGCATCACACCTCACAACAGAAAGTTTGGTTGCATTATCTTAGCTTGATTTTTGACCAAAACAATATGCGTGAGAGATATGTTACTGTTATGTCGATATAATTGTTTATATATAAACTAATGATGATTAACGAGAAAAAGACCAATTGTTATTGTGATTTGGGTGCTACTTGATAAGATCTAAGTTAGTATAATACAATCGAAATATACGTGATGATCTTTTGATTTTGTGTGTGAACTTGATTATAATCGATGGATGCTTTGTGCGACATAATCAATTGTAGGATGATGACTAAATGTTGGATAATGATGTTGGCTATCATCGATGTGTGTGCATATAGGGTGATCCATAATAAATTTTGATGTAACAGTAGTGGATATCTAATCAATTTTGATGCAAATTAGCTTTAAGGGTCCAATAGTTTTGTGGGTAATGATTTGATAAGTTTGGATAATCTTGAATGAGTAAATGACAGCCCATGTGCTTGTAATCTTGATATCACCAAACCATGTGCATCCTAAACATGTTGTCAGAATAGACAAGACATTAAACATGTTGCATTTTTTCACCTTTTTTTTGCATTTTTTTGCTTAGGGAAAATGTGTGGTCCAGAATGCTTCTCAAGTTTCTCAAATAGCCTATTACTTCTCACATGATCCTTATCCTATATATATATATATATATATATATATATATAAAGTGAGTTTTGCCGTTAAAAAAAAATAGAGTGGAGACAGTTTATCATGGTTCCCTAGCGTGACATGTTAACTCCACATAAGCTTTTTCCAGTTTTCACCAAATTTCCCAAGATCGTGTGGTGTCATCCTAGATACCCCTAGATTTCCTAAAACTAAACTATTTAATTTAAGGGTAGTGTTAAATACACCCTAAAGTAAACCTTTTTTTTTTTTTTACTTTTTTCCACAAGTCAACTAGTTTATTTCAAGTTTCCATAAACTACTTTAATATGATCTATTTTTTATTTAAAATGATTTATATTTAATAAGATATCGTATTTATAAAACAACACATAATAAATGATACTAGTGGAAATTTTGCTTTCAGGTTAGTGGGAAATTTTATTGTGTATTATAAAATAAAAAATAATAATAATTTGTAATGATTCAATTATAAAAAAGTTGTCCACATAATAAAAAAATTAAAGTTGTGAAATTCGTATACCGAAATGTAAACAAAAGCATTGGTTAGGGTAATTCCATAAATTAAGATAATCTAATGTGTATTCGTTGAAAACCAAAAATAATAAATATGTATAACGAGATCATAATTGTTTTAATTTTATAGGTGACGTCTAGAATTCTATACCCAACTTTATCGTCGTGAAAGTTGAAGAAAACACGGAACTAATTTTAGGTATTTAGTTTGGTTTATTTTTCGACCATAAAGGTTAATCTTCTTAATCATTACTGAGCTGACGCCTTGAAAAGTGGTTTTGGGACCATACCCCTTCAAAAGTGGTTTTGTCGATCTACGTGATTAATTGTTTTAATGTTTGCACGTTTACTTTTTTTAGAGACTCGTTATTTATTTATTTATAATGAAGTTTTTAACTTTCGTGTTTATAATAAAGTGTCTTAAATATTTATTTATTACTATTGATACTAATACTAATAATAGTATAACAAAATATAGAAAAAGTAACAAAAGTATTATAAAATAAAATAACATAAAAAAAACATAACTATTACTTTTGACTTTTATAATAAAATAATGTATTAAAGTACATAATCATTACCAAGTTTGACTAATTGTTATATTAATCCATATCTTGGGTGTATCACACCCCTTAATTTAATTCAATTTTTAAAATATATAAAAGTGGGTGAGTATCAAATAGTAAGTTTATTTTCGCTAAAAAGTATAGAAATCATTCTTAGCCGTTCATCTATAATTTTTAAAACTTAGGACGCGGGGGCTTTTTTGTCATTTTACATTATCATATCTTCGTTCTAATAATATACCAGATTTTGTTACCTCTACTCTTAGTTCATCAATTTCATAACAGAATTAAGATTGTATAACCCTAAATCGCAATCGATCGCAAATTCTCCTTTTTTTCACGCAATAATCTTGTTTCGTTCGTCAATTTGACAATGTCAATGTCTTCTGCACACTCTGTTGGTAAGTTTAGCTTCAATTTTGAGTATTTTTTTGTTACTTTGCCAAAATTCAATCTTTTACGTTTTACAATTCATCTTTCTGTTATTATTATTTGATTTTTGATAAGTTTAATTGTTATTGTTGTATAATTTAACATAATTTGATCGTTTTATTAATTTTGTTTGTTCATCAGTTATTGCATTTTAGTGAACTTATTGCGTTTTATGATTTTATTCACATTATATGTGTACAAACTTTAAATTTTTAATTGTTCTAATATGAAGCACATAACTGTCATTGTTGTATAATATAACAGTAATTTGTTCGTTTTATTCATTGTTTTGTTTGTTTATCAGTTGTTGTGTTTTACTGAATTTATTGCGTTTTATGCTTTTAACCACATTATATGATATACAAACTTTAAATTGTAATTTTTCAATTATGAAGCACATAATTTTAGCTTTAACACTCTAAACATGATTGTATAAGAAGTATTGTTTTTATAATTATTTGTTAAATGTTCCAGATCACAATTCCAAATGGGAGGAACGTGTATGCTTAAAAGTGGAAGAAAGTTTTACAAACCTAAAGTGTGACATATGTGCTTGTGTAATCATTGTATAACTCTGAACAATTCGAATATCAATAAAACAATGTGTTTTAATCCCAATATTTGTTTATTTATGTTTGACATTTTGCACATTTTGAATTTTGTTCGATTTTAAACTCTAAATCGATTTCTAGAAAGTTATACGCAAACTGATGCGTAAACGTAACCAGTTTAACGCGACAAACACTCCGGAATAATGTCATATGCTTAACATACCTTAAATAACCTTTACATAACTTAGAAATAAGTTTGGAAGGGTTTGGTATGGCAAAAACAAGTTTATTCGATCTGAGGGACTATTTGCGTCAAACTGCAAAAGTCTGCCGATTCGTACAGCAACGTAAACTCCGAAACAAGATCATAAGCTAAACATACCCTAAATACCCTTAACATAGCTTAGAAATAAGTTTTGAGGGGTTCGGTATGCGAAATTACGCTTATTTGATCACAACTGCGAAAGTATGCATTTACATGCATATCTTGCGTTCTGACCATATCCGGACATCCAAAATTTTTGTAATCACTAAAATATTGTACTTTAGTGATAGGAATGCAAAAATACCATTCGTCTCGCAATTTAGATCGTTTTCGCGTTCGTTACGATTTCCGTCGTAATTAACCGAAAAGCATAACCGCACAGCCAAACGGACCGACATCCGTGACATTTTTTAGCATAATTCAAGTTAAATATACTTTAACTTCATCATGGCGCTTGAAAATGGGTTTGACGGGTGTTAGAAGTGCCGAAACACGACGAAACAAACTCAGGGATTAAAACTGTCTTTTTGTAAAACCGGCTAGTCTGCAAGGTCCATACGGACCGTATGGACTAGAGCTTACGGTCCGTAAGCTAGTGCCAGCACCACAGAATTCAAAAACTTCTAAATCAGCTGCTGCCTTTGATTTAATTCCTAGTTTCTTCAATTGGTGGGCTGGTTTGTGTGATCATCATGTCCTCCAATCAATGCCTAACAAGTGTGTGGCCTTGATTCTTCCTTGATCAACACACAATCCACATGGCATGATCAAATTAATCCAAGATTCCTATAAATAGCAAGGTTCTCATGCTTCATCCTTTGCTCATTTCCTTCAAATCTGATCTATTCTCTAATTGAGGCTACCACATTGAGTTTGAGGCTTCATACTTGAGCATTCTAGTTCAATTTTTCCAGCCAAGAACACTTGTAAGTGTTCTTTCATGCTTGTTCATTCATTTCAAGCATGAAAGTCAAACAGGGTTTAACTTTCAGCTTTGACCATGATTTGGTCAAGACAAAGTTCATTTGAACTTTGCAACATGAGCGTAATCACGATGTTTATAATCCCTTGCGACTATACCTACTGATTACCACGTTGACTAGTTGAAGTGACGAGTCAAAATTTCGGTCAAAATGCACGATTATGTGCATAATGCGATGAAACTATTTTCGGGTATTTTTTATATCAAAACAGTTTTCTAACTTAGTTAAACATGTTTTAACATGTTTAACTCGTCACTTTTAGTTTAGTGCTTATTTAGGGTCGTAAGATAAGTGGTCTAAACAACCTCTTAGACTTTCGAACCCGACCCATTTGGTTAATCATTAGGATCCGACCAAACATATTTTGTGACCATAGTTGTATAGGGAATAACCTTCCGAGGTTGTACCTTATGGTCACTGATGTGTGTAAAATGCAACATATAAATTACATCAAATGAGGCATAAAACTAACCCTTTTTTTAGTACTAATGTTAGAAAAAGTGTGCTTTTGTCTTCCTTTTGTATTTTCAGGACTAAATGAGCGTAAATGAACAAAAGAAGCAAATATGCAGCAAAATCTAACATAATTACAAGAAAAGGAACAAACATGGCATGCCCGAGCCCTCGAAAGCATCTTCCCAAGCAAAAATAAGCGAACAGAAGGCTGAACACGCCCCGTGCCCAGCGGACACGGGGGCGTGCTCAGGTGTCTGTAGAAAAGACAAAGCTATAGAAGCTTCTAATTCCCGACACGGGGGCGTGCCCAACTAAATACGGTCTTGGTCAACGCTAAGATTCGCAGAATCCAAGCAAATCTTGATAGTACAGATACGCTTCTGCACACGGGGCCGTGCCCAGCGGACACGGGGGCATGTGGAGCTAATGCAGACAAATTGCAATTAATGAAGAAAGAGAAAGTGGATGGACACGAGGCCGTGTCTGGGCTTCTGTGCAGGCTATAAATAGAGGTGCTTGGTTCACTTCAAAAGCATCCCTTGGCAAACCACCTCTCTCCCACTTCACCCACACTCCACCACCATCACAACACCCACATCCACCACCATCATCATCATCCATCATAGAGTGTGTGTAGTAGTCTCGGGATCCAAGATTGATAGTTAGAGTTCTTGACAATCAAAGGCCATGTTTTCCTAAGTCTCTTACATCACTTGGTGAAGACAAGCATTTAGTGTAATACTTTTGTTTTTTTGATCTTTTCGCACTTTTTAATTGGTTTTGTATTAATCACTTTAATAACTAGTTTCTTATGTTGAAGGTGAAACTTCCTTATAATTTGTCCATGGTGTCTTGGCATTATTTTACTGTCTATATAAAATAAAAGATTTACACCATTCATATCTCTACGGTCTATATAGAGATATGTTAGCTACCTGGTCGGGGGTTAAGGGAATGGTTTGGTAAGGTTCTTGCCATGTTCAGTGTATAGATCCCGCAAGGACCTGGGTCAAGCTTACTAGGACCTCGTTTAATAACCACTGGTATTGGATGGCGGGGGTGCGAATGGCTTGATCCCCTCATATGTAAACTACTATTAATACATTAACTCGGCTACTTGGGATTGTATCCCTGCTGACTCAAACCACTTAGCCGAGGGTAACGTCACCTTCAAAAGAGGGGTCTACCACATTACGCATTAATAACTTAATTAATTATCTTCCAATATTCCAACCCTTTAGGATTGTATCTTTGCTGACTTAAACTACTGAGTTGAGGGTAACGTCACCTTCAAAAGAGGGGCCTACTACTATAACTAAGATAATCTCTTAAAAAGTGCAAAAGTCCAGAAATCATCAAAGGTTACACTAAAGGCGAGTCGGATCCAAGTGATTCATCTTGTCTATCTGTTTTTATTTTATTTTATTTTTCAGCATTTTTAGTTTTTATTTTTCATGTTAAAACTTTTTTTCTAAAATTTTGATTTGATTAGACGTTGAGGATAAACCGGTATTAAAAGCTCTTGTGTCCTTGGACGACCTCGGTATCTTACCAACGCTATACTACGCTCACGATGGGTGCACTTGCCCATATGTGTTTAGTGTTAGTAGAATATCGTGTTTTATAAATTTAAAACTTGACTAAAGTGAAAAAGGGCTTAAAATATACATAAAAATATATTCACAACGACACACATCAAGTTTTTGGCGCCGTTGCCGGGGACACAAGGATTTTAAGAAAGCTTAAAATCGACGGCCTAATCAGTTTTTCAAAACCTTTTAAAACCGCGCGCATTTTTCTGCATTTTAGTTAGTTTTTGCATTTACAGTAGGCTAGACACAGGGCCGTGCTCACTGAACACGGGGCCATGCTTCACATTTTTTTTAAAACTCCCAGATACAGAGTCTGAACACAGGGTCGTGCTCGCTGAACACGCCCCCATGCTGCACAAAACCAGTTACTTTTATTAAAACGCCCAGATACAGAATCTGAACACGGGCCGTGCTCACTGAACACGGGGCCGTGTCCAGCCTTTGTTTTCGTTTTCATATTTGTTTTCTGGTCCCGAGACTCTGTTGTGGTCTGCTGTGTAATTCTTATGGATCAATACTCAGAAGATTACAACTACCACTATGAGGAGGATGATTATAGGGAAAACTATTGCACCATTTGTGATAACCCTCACTCGGTACAATATTGTGATCTTTTTCAACCATCCACTTCATACAACCACTATGAGATACGAGCCATCCACTTCATACACACCCTATGAAGACCTAAGGTATGAACCTTCTCCCTCATACTCATATTTTGATGAACCAAGGTATGAGCCTTCATACTCATACTTTGATGAACCAAGGTATGAGCCTTCTCCTTCATATGCTTACTATGCGGAACCATGGCATGAACAACCCACCTCATATGAGTATTATGAAGAACAAAGTTACGAATCTTATCCATCATATACTTACAATGAGGAACAATGGTGTGAACCATCTACCTCATATGAGTATCGTGAGGAACCAAGGATTGAACTTCCGAATTCAAGCTTTGAAGATCCTTATTCTATCACACCCATAGTCGATAAGATAATAGAACACCTTAAAACTATCGAGCGCTACATAAAAGAAGCCCGTGCAAGGGAAGAGGAGTCCCGCGCAAGGGAAGAATTAACTTGTAATAAAGAAGAGATAGTTTAAGAGGTAAAAATGGAAGAATAAGTAAGTGAAAAGCTGACACATGAGTTAAACAACGAAAAAGGTGAGTCCGACAACGTTAAAATTCAAGAAGAGTCTAATTTTAAAGAAATTAATCTCTTGTCACCTTCTTTTGAAATTCATTGTTTAGTACCCACTCATGCTAAGTTTTTAAAAGAGTTAAACACTAACACTAAAATTGACGAAACGGTAAGCATTAAGTTAACAAATGATCAAACTACGCTAATAGAAGAAGATCCATTTGAAATTAACATTACACCGGTTCCATGTTTTTTTCAAAACTCATTTATTAGTAATATTACAATTGATAAAGATCTTTGTGTTAATATAATGCCAAACTACATTTTCAAAAAATTAAGTATTGGTGATTTTTCTCCACTTCAAATACCCATTTTTCTATCTAATCGGAAAACAATAAAATCAATTGAGATAGTTGAGGATGTGTTGGTCCAAACCAATCAAATGGTAATCCCAACCGATTTCGTCATCCTTAATGACGCTCCACTAGTGTTGGGACGACCTTTTGTAAGGACCCACGAAGCTTTGAAAAATCGGAAGTTTAACAATCTACCCATTCAATTAGGGGCATTCAAAAAAAGTGTCGATCTTGAGCGTTCAATAAAATATCCATTCGGCAATAATGACCCCCTAATTGAAGATGAAGATGAACCACCCGATACAAGAGAAGAAATTGACCACTTTGTTGAAGAAGAGGTCGCCATAGAACAAAACTTTGTGGTTCTTGACCGAAGTGAGCAACCAAATAATGAGTCTCCTAAAGACCCACCTCTTGAGCTCAAAGAACTTCCAAAAGGTTTGGAATATGCTTTTCTTGACAAAGATGGTAAATCATCTGTAATCATCTCATCAAAATTAACTAGTTTAGAAAAAGAAAAATTAATCACGCTTTTGAAAAAACACAAAAACGCGATCGCTTGGAAACTTGTAGATATTAAAGGAATAAGTCCTTCCATGTGCACGCACAAAATTTTAATGAATGATGACTACAAATCGGTAATACAACCACAACGTAGAGTAAATTTAAACGTCCAAGAAGTGGTTAAAAACGAAGTCATCAAATTGCTTGACCCCGGACTCATTTACCCAATTTCCGATAGTCCCTGGGTAAGTCCCGTCCAAGTAGTTCCTAAGAAAGGAGGTATGACGGTAGTAACTAACAAGAAAAATGAATTAATACCAACAAGAACCGTCACAGGATGGAGAGTATGTATAGATTATCGTCGATTAAATGAGGTAACAAGGAAAGATCACTTTCCTTTACCTTTTATTGATCAAATGTTAGAAAGATTATCCGGTCACAAATTTTATTGTTTCTTAGATGGTTTTTCAGGTTACTTTCAAATACCGATAGCACCTGAAGACCAAGAAAAGACAACATTCACATGTCCCTATGGAACTTTTGCTTATCGACGCATGCCTTTTGGTCTATGTAACGCCCCCGCAACCTTTTAACGTTGCATGGTGGCCATCTTCCATGACATGATAGAAAAGACAATGGAAGTCTTCATGGACGACTTTTCTATCTTTGGAGATTCATACGACCAATGCCTCGATAACCTTGAACGAATGCTATCCCGATGTGAGGAAACTAACCTCGCCCTTAACTGGGAAAAATGCCATTTCATGGTAACGGAGGGAATAGTACTCGGTCATAAAATCTCAAGCGAAGGAATGGAGGTTGATCGAGCAAAAATAGACACTATTTCTCGAATACCACCCCCATCCTCCGTTAGAGCTATCAGAAGTTTCCTTGGGCATGCTGGATTTTATAGGCGATTTATCAAAGACTTTTCAAAAGTCTCAAGACCTCTAACAAAATTACTTGAAAAAGATGCTCCTTTCATCTTTGACAAGGATTGCAACCAGGCATTTCTAGCACTAAAGGAAATGCTAGTCAATGCACCTATCATGATAGCACCTGATTGGAAATTACCCTTCGAAATCATGTGTGATGCAAGTGACTTTGCAGTTGGAGCCGTCTTGGGACAAAGAAAAGATAAGCATTTTCACCCAATTTATTACGCTAGTAAAACACTTAATGATGCACAAGAAAATTACACAACAACAGAAAAAGAATTACTAGCTGTGGTATTTGCTTTTGATAAATTTCGTTCTTATCTTGTTCTTTCTAAAACGATAGTTTATACAGACCATGCAGCCATTCGATATCTCTTTAAGAAACAGGATGCTAAACCATGTTTGATTCGGTGGATTCTACTCCTCCAAGAATTCGACATTGAAATAAAAGACAAAAGAGGAGAAGAAAACACCGCGGCAGATCATCTTTCACGCTTGGAAGACCCAGCTTTGGAGGCAACTAGGGACGAGCTAATCAATGAGAAATTCCCAACAGAGTCCCTAGAAATGGTGGAATACCGAGAAGAGCCATGGTACGCCGACTTTGCTAACTACTTAGCTAGCGGTATTGTCGCAAAAGGATGGTCACATCATCAAAGAAAAAAATTCTTTGCCAATGTAAAGCATTATTTTTGGGAAGATCCTTATCTTTTCAAAATGTGTGCCGACCAACTCATCCGGCAATGCATACATGGTAGTGAAGTAAGGAGAATTCTCCGGCATTGTCATGAAGGCCCATACGGAGGACATCATGGTGCCGCTAGTACCGCATGAAAGGTATTTGATTCAGGATTTTATTGGGTAACCATTTACAAGGACGCCCAAAGTCTTATCAAGATATGTGACGCTTGCCAAAGATCAGGGAATATTTCTTCCAAAAATGAAATGCCATAAAATGGCATTCTTGTTTGTGAGATTTTTGATGTGTGGCGACTCGACTTTATGGGACCTTTCCCACCGTCAAAAGGAAACAAATATATACTTGTTGTTATGGGTCATTTTCTAAGCATACATATCCTGACTAATATCCCGCTTTTAATTGTTTATTTGTGACCAGGATACTGGACGGGGATATTGCTAACATCCTGGGCGATATCCTAAGGTTGAGTGAATTAAACACGTGCAGGTTAATGCTGTAAGTTACTAACGGTCATCAGGACTTCTTCTCCTCAAGACTCGGGCATATTTGTTATAAGGAAGCCGTTGAACCCGAAAGACTCGGTCCTCAACGTTCGAGTGGGAATATTCGCTGGATCCCGGAAGTTTAGGATAGTTGGTTACATTATCTTTACTATAAATAGATGGGGGCGGATCAGTTTAAGGCACACAATTTTACACTTACACTCTCGAACACTTTTACTCTCTAGCTCACTGCAAACACCACACTCAATCACTTGTATTCAAATTACATTGTAACACATAGTCGATCCGCACCACATCCTGCACTGTATCCTGATATTTGAAGCAATAGAAGAACAAGGCAGCTGCGATTGTCAGCTCCCGAGGTTTTATGCCGGCGATCTCGATTGATCAAGGGCTTTCCTCGTACATCACGTGTCAACCTTTACATTTTCGCTCATTGTTTGATTGTAGATACAACTCTATATCCTGAGCCGTATCCTGAAACTGTTTTCATATCTAACTTGGTTAACATATTTTTCACACATATTTCTAGCACACTACCTCACTTAACTAATTTGATCACTTAATTGCTTCGGTAATTTTTGACTAAAACAATTTGGCGCCCACCGTGGGGCAAGTGGTGCTAGTTTTACTAAAAATCTTTGTAAAATCATTAATCGGTTTTCTATTTTCAAAACTTTTTGTCACATTGTTTACAATGGCCTCAAGATCAAACATGAGCTCTTCCACTATGTCTGCTACAACCTCTGCTACTACTGGTTCGGTGCTTCCACCACCTCCTCCAAGGATGCCGTTTTCTTCACAATCTCAAGATGTTATCCCTACTCGGAGTGTCCAGGGATCTGCTCCCGTTTTAGCCTCTACCGATGAAATTTTGACTTTATTTGGAAGTGTGCAGGAACAAATGAGGCAGCAACATGAGACTAACCAAATGCTGTTAAGAGAAATACAACTCTTAAAAGCTAGCTCGAGCAGACCTGTTGAGGAAACTGTCACTCCTATACAGCCCAGGGCTTTGAACTTCAGTTCCGCAGTTTACACTGAGGATAACAGGGGGAATATCGTCCCAAGCCATTCTCAGAATCATACCCCTGAGATACCCTCTTCGGTTAGGATGTCGACTATGAGGAGTTCAGGATATGCTTCAGGATATGGCCAAAGTCCTCAGACCGGTAATGTGTCAAATAATAATATTCTTGCTACTAACAACAATGGCTCTTTGCAGGATGTAGGTATGACGTCAACGTTTACCCGGGAGCTCCAAAAATTGAAGGACATGATATCCAGCGTACCTGGAGTGGTCCAGCCAATTCCGGAAGTATCCCAAGACAGCCATAGGATATCCTGCTTTGCATATCCTATCTGTGATGCTGAAATACCAAAAAGATTCCAAACTCCCAACATGAAGCTGTATGACGGGACTACAGATCCTGGGGAGCATATTGCCCAGTATAGGGAACGGATGGAAATCAATCCTATCCCTCCAGATCTCAAGGAAGCATGCTTGTGCAAGGGATTTGGTTCTACCCTGACAGGATCAGCCTTAAAATGCCTGTTAAACGTCCCGCCTCACTCAATTACTTCGTTTGCTCATTTGGTTAATTTATTTAACAGTCAATTTTCTTGTAGTCGGAGTTTTGAGAAACTAACCAGTGATCTCTACAGGATAACTCAAGGACCTCAGGAATCCTTGAGGGATTTTGTGAACAAATTCAGTCGAGAATCCTTGGATATCCCACATCTTGATGTTGCAACAGCTGTGCAAGCTTTTAAGATGGGGTTACAAAAGGATTCTCAGTTTTATCAGGATCTTGTAATGAATCCCTGCAGGAATCTCGACGAAGCTCGTAACAGGGCTTTGAGATATATCCGTTTGGAAGATGACAAGAAGATGCAGGAGAGGATGAATTCTACCTCAACCTATGAATCAACTAACAGGAAATCAGAAACCTCATATAAGCCATATCGCTCCAAGCCATATGGCAGAAATGATAACAAGAAAGTGAATGCTGTTGAAGACGAGGATCCTGAAGAATATCCTGATTTATCTGAATACTGCTTTTCTGTTAATATACCTGAGTTAATGTATGCTATGCAGGGTTTAGGGGACAAAGCTAGGTGGCCTCAAAAGAACCAGCAGAAAGCTGATTGGAAGGATAAATCCAAATGGTGTGCCTTCCACGAAGACTTCGGACATATGACCGAGGATTGCATTGCTTTAAGGAAAGAGATAAGTTACCTGTTAAGCAAGGGGTATCTGAAGGACTTGCTGGGAAAAAAGAAGAATAAAGGTCAGGATCCCGAGAAGGATCCTGAACGAGCAGCATCACCCCCAGCAGATGCCAAGATAATTAACTTTATTTCAGGAGGATCCGACATTTGTGGAACTTCGTATTCGGCGGCCAAAAGACATGCAAAGGAAGCTAAGAGTGAGAGGGGAGACAGACCAGTCAGGATGACTACCCTCACAACTGATAAAGTGATCACTTTCGATAGTGATGACAGGGATACTGTTCAGGATCCTCACCATGATGCTTTGGTAATAACATTATATGTGGCTAACCATTTTGTACGCAGGATACTGGTAGACAACGGTAGTTCTGTCAATATAATTCAGCTGGAAACATTGAAGAGGATGAATGTATCTTCGATGGACATTACTTCGAAGTCCACTGTACTCGTTGGTTTCAGTGGAGAAGCTAGGAATACCGTAGGGGAGATAAAGTTACTAGTATATGTTGAAGGGGTCAACTCGATACAACGCTTCTGTGTGATGGACTCCTTATCCTGCTATAACATCATACTGGGAAGACCGTGGATTCACGATATGAAGGCTGTGCCATCGACATATCACCAATGCATCAAGATCCCTACCCCGTGGGGAGTTGTCAAGGTTGAAAGTGATCAGCAAGAAGCGAAGGAATGCTACTCATCCTCGATGAAATCCTCAACTAAGCCTAGTACAGCATAGCAATTAAAGATGCGGGCCTAGGATATCATGGAGGATTCGGAGCAGGATGTGAAGAGAATTATCCTGGATCAGGATAATCCTGATATCTCGGTGCTCGTAGGAACCAATATCCCTCAGGATATTGAAGAGCAGTTAACTAACTTTTTGAAATGCAGGATGTCAACGTTTGCATGGAAGCATGAGGATATGACAGGCATATCCAAAGACATTATCACTCACAAGCTTGGAATTGACAAATCATTCAAGCCTGTTCAGCAAAAAAGAAGAAAATTTGCTCCTGAGCGGAATGCGATTATCCAAGAGGAAGTTGAAAGATTGTTGAAGTCCAGGATGATCAGAGAAGTCAAGTTTCCAAGATGGTAGCAAACGTAGTTGTGGTGCAGAAGAAAAACGGGAAATGGAGAGTCTGTGTAGACTACACAGACTTGAACAAGGCTTGTCCTAAAGACCCATTTCCTCTCCCTCATATCGATGCAATGGTGGATGCTACTGCTGGACATGAAATGTTAACGTTCATGGACGCATCCTCAGGATTTCAGCAGATTCAAATGGAGCCTTCGGACCAGGAGGATACTGCTTTCATGACACCAACAGGTATATATTGCTATACTGCCATGCCTTTCGGTTTGAAAAATGTAGGTGCAATATACCAGAGATTAGTAAACATGATGTTCAAAGATAAGCTGGGGGACACCATGGAGGTATATATTGACGATATGGTGGTGAAATCTAAAAAGGCTGAGGATCACCTCCAGGATATCAAGGGAGCATTTGATATCCTGGATCAGTATAACATGAAGCTGAATCCTGTTAAGTGCCATTTCGGAGTGGGGGCATGAAAGTTTCTTGGATATATGGTGACGAAAAGGGGGATAGAGGCAAGCCCGGAGCAGATTAAAGCTATCCTGGATATAAAATCACCCTCGAATATGAAGGACGTACAAAGGTTAACAGGCCGAGTAGCAGCTTTGAATAGATTTATTTCTAGATCCTCGGAAAAATGCAGGGAATTCTATGATATCCTCAAGAAGAATAAGAAATTTGAATGGGGAGCAAAGCATGAAGCAGCCTTGCAGGATTTGAAGCGGTATCTCTCAACTGCACCTCTATTGATGAAGCCTGAAAATGGTGAACCACTATCCCTATACCTCGCTGTATCAGGGAATGCTGTAAGTGCCATTCTTGTAAAAGACCATGAAGGTCAACAATATCCTGTTTATTATGTTAGTAAAAGTTTGTTAGATGCTGAAACTAGGTATTCTCATTTAGAAAAATTGATATTAGCTCTAGTCATGGCATCGACAAAGCTTATACATTATTTTGAGACACATAGGATCCATGTTAAAACGAATTATCCTGTCAAAAATGTGCTTAGGAAACCAGAAATGTCAGGCAGGATGGCCAAGTGGTCAGTAAAGTTAAGTGCTTATGATTTAGTATACGAACCTAGAAATGCCATAAAGTCTCAGGCTTTAGCTGACTTTGTGGCTGATTTCAGTAGTGATATTCAGGATGAGGTAGACCTAGAAGTTCAACAGTTAGGAGAATCTTCAGGATCCTGGACGTTATATACTGATGGTGCATCCAATATAAGAGGTGTAGGTTTAGGTATACTACTAAAATCGCCACAGGGGGACATATTACCCCAGGCTATTAGGTGTGAATTTCCTGCTACTAATAATGAGGCAGAATATGAAGCTTTAATTGCAGGATTAGAATTGGCTAAGAATATGAGTATCAAGAATTTGCAAGTATATGTTGACTCCTTGTTAATTACTAACCATTTTAATGGATCCTATGCAGTTAAGGGTGAGAAATTAATCGAATACCTCGATATTCTCAAAAAATTAGCAGGATATTTCAATGTTTTTACACTTGAACATGTACCAAGAGAGGATAATGCTGAAGCAGATGCCTTAGCAAATCTGGGATCATCGATCAGGATACCAGAAGGAACCCAAATACCAATATTACATGTCTTGTATCCTGTAATGAATCCTCAGGATAAAGAAGTAGCGGGTATTCAGGATCCTGGAGCAACATATCCTGAAGAGGATCCTAAGTCCTGGACGGCTCCAATCATGAGATATCTCAAAGAAGGACACATCCCCGGAAATGAAAATCCTAAGGCATTTAGGATGAAGGTATCACGATTCACTATTATAAATAATGTTTTATACAAGAAATCTCTTGTAGGCCCGTATTTGAGGTGCTTGGAGGATCCTGAAGCCAAAGAAGTACTTCAGGATATACATGAAGGGGATTGTGGTAACCATACTGGGGGCAGGTCGTTATTCTCAAAAGTATTAAGGACAGGATATTATTGGCGAACAATAAGAAAAGATGCCGCAGAATATGCTCGAAGATGTGATGCATGTCAAAGACATAGTAACATACTGCATCAGCCTGCTGAACCATTATATCCTATTGTTTCCCCTTGGCCATTTATGAAGTGGGGTATGGATATAGTGGGAAAGCTTCCAAAGGCTCCAGGAGGGAAGGTTTTTATGTTGGCAATGACGGATTATTTCTCCAAGTGGGTTGAAGCAGAAGCATTTGTTCAAGTTAGAGATCAAGAAGTGGTATCCTTCATAAAGAGAAATATCCTGACCAGATTTGGAGTACCAGCCGAGATAATCTGTGACAATGGTTCTCAGTTTATAAGTAAAAGAACTACTGACTTTTGCAAGAGTTGGGGAATCAAAATGATAACATCTACTCCAGTACATCCTCAAGCGAATGGACAAGCAGAATCCTCAAACAAGATAATTGTCAACAACTTAAAGAAGAGGCTTGGAGCCAAAAAAGGAAGATGAGCAGAAGAATTACCCTTTGTTTTGTGGGCTGATAGGACAACGGTAAAGAATGCAACAGGCCAAACCCCATTTTCCTTGGTATTTGGAGCAGAAGCAATGATCCCAACGGAAATGGCAATACCTACTGCAAGATCTACCCTAAGTGATCCTGAACAGAATCCTGAAGCCTTGAGTCAGGATTTGGATACTATAGATGAAAAGAGAGATGCAGCAAGGATAAGGATGGCAGCATATCAACAAAGAATATCCAGAGCATATAACAAGAATATTAGGACCAGAAGATTTAAGGTTGGAGATTGGGTGTTAAGAAAGGCTTTCCAGAATACTACTAATCCTGCCGATGGCAAGTTAGCTCCAAAATGGGAAGGACCATATGAAGTTGAATCGGAAGCAGGGAAAGGAGCATATAGACTCAAGAATATGGAAGGGGATATGCTACCGAGATCTTGGAATGCTATACACCTTAAGCTTTATTTCAAGTGAGTTTAGAATTTAATTTCTAACTCAGGATGGTATGAATTCTATCTTTTTTAAATATGTTTGGTTTAATTTATTCTTTGAAACCCAATACTAACTTAAGCATCAGAGGGGTGTTAGCCAAGCTAACACCCACCTTAGTTTAAGGATGTTTTGCAGTATATGCTTCGGGATATAGCTCCAGGATGCTCACTCAGGATACTTCAGAAGATTAGAGGATTGGCCCCCTCTCTCACGTACAAGGGATCCTGATCCCTTCACAGGTTTAAAGGTATTCACCTTTCTTCCGAATTGGGTTTAAACACCCCGCCTGGAGCGCAAGTTATTCGGGAATAGTTCAAGGTGGCGGGACCAGTCCATGTAAAAGTGGCTGACAATTTCGTTACTATTGGCTATATCCTGAATCCTAAAGGTATATGAGGATTGATCACCCTCTTTCACGAAAGGGTATTTTCATACTCTCTAAGGTTTAAAGGTTTTCACCTTTCTAAGTCTTGGAGTTTATACACTCCCACCTGTAGCGCATGAAAATTGGGATTTTCCCCAGGATATGAGGAATTTATTTCCAAAACATTTTTGGGTTTTACCCCTGTAACATGAAAAATCGCCTATGCAATGGAAACTGATATCCAGAAGATTTCTAAGTATTTGAAGACATTGTACACAGGGGACATTCCCACTAAAGCAATAAGGTAAAGCTCAAAGGATAAAGCTCGGAACTAATGCACTAAGTATCTCACACAGGGGGCATCTTCACTGGAAAAGTTACAAAGGGATTGAGGTTTGATAATAGGGTTATATCCTATTCCTGGTATGATCTTTCCTTTGAAAACATCGTTTAAGTTTTTAATAATACTATGTTTGGTAAAAGGTTAAATATCCTGATATGTTCTCGAAATATATTTTCAAAATACTTCTCAGAATATTTGATTAAAATATTTGAAACTAATCCTAGTTTGAAACTTTGATCATTCAGGTATTATCAAAACAGGTTTTGGAAAGTGGACTATTTCTCACTCTTAAAAAAGCTTTCTACAAAGTTGAAGGAATGTTTAGAAGTCCTATCTAATAACGGTTTTTATAATATATTGCTGAGCATATCGATCAGGATATTTTCATAAGATAACAATACAAAATTTTTACAAAGCCAAGAGTTACATTAAGTAGTGCAAGGCAATAACAAATAAGTTAAGAGATAGTTATATTATTAACATGTCAAAAGTTATGCTTTTGGATTCACCTCAAACCGAGGCCCATCCACCAAAAGCACAATTAGTTTCTACCATACTTGTATAACGGTTGGAGGATCTATCTCAAAACAAGACCTGTCCACCTACAACCGTTACCACATTCAAAACAGGTTATACTAATCGATGACCAAGGGCTTCATCCTAAAACCTAGGACCCATCCACCTTTGGTCATCACGTTGTTCAAATGCAGGAAATATAAATTGTTCGAAGACAAGAAAAGTAAATTGTTTACACAACCACAACCACGAAATTTAAAAGTGGGCTCCGGCCTTGGCACGTATATCCATCATCGCCCACTTCGCCGCTTAAGAAGCGGCACCTTCTTGATCAACAGCCTCCTTCCCAGCATCTACACCAACATCGGCCTCAGGATTCTTCTCGGCATCACCGTCATCAGCATTGGCCACTTCCTCTGCCGCCTTAGAAGGCTCTTCACCAGCATGCTTAGCAGGATGAGCAACGGGATGACCTCCGAGATCCTTTAGTTTCTCTTCCCAAGTCTTTATGTTCCAGGAGGGGCATTCGAAACCCAAATTCCTGGCCTCATAAGCCATCTTTAACCTGGCTTGGAGAAGGGAGATAACCACAGATGCTTTGAGACTGTCCCGGTATGAGCTCATATCTTGCTGGTATTGAAGGAGGGCAGCATCTAGTTTGGCTTGGGCATCCTCGTTGGCTTTGTGGAGAGTAGCTTGGTGCTCCTGGATCATTGCCTTGTATTTGTCTTCATAATGTTGGGATTTGGCAGCCGCAATGGTTCCTTGATCAGCTATGGTGGCTTCAGCTTTCTCCAGGTTGATCTCCAACATCTTGTTAAGCCCGCAGGCGTCTTCATACAAGTGCATAAGACGTTCCAAGCCCTATCAATAAGGACACAGGTATCGATGTAAAATAAGCAGGATAAGGATTAACATACATATGCAGGATATCGAAAGGAAAATTTTACCTGCTTGAGGAATGAAGTGGCTTCGTTAAACCCATGATTCTCGAGAGAAAATGTCTCAGAGATAGCTGGAGAGTCCGTCTCCTTTCTCTTCCGAGAGCTGGATGCCCGGGTCCTGGATGCCGGAGGAGCTTTGGGAGCAGAAACAATTCTTGAAGAGATAGGCTTTGGCGTAGCAGATGACTTTGGCTTGGATTCTTGTTTGATAGGTACGAGGCTGGAGTAGCTATCCAACTCGTCAAGTTGGAAACCTTCAAGGTTGATAACTGGTACTGCACAAGGGAAGATATTCTTAAACTCATCATATTTTTGAAAAATAATTGATTTAAAATATATGTATAATTGCTGAGAATGTGCTTACCAGACATCTCTGAGCTTGATTTTTGGCTTGAATCTGTGAGAGACAGGGAGAAAGTTCTTTCACTGGCAGGAAGTCGGTAGATTTCCTTGATCTTGGATTCGGATTCTGCACTAGGAGGCACTAAATCTCTGAAGTTCGCTGCATAAAAACATCAGGATATAAGTCTGGGATATAGTTTGAAGATATAATTGGGGATATTCCTAAAACCCTAAATCCTACCCTTGGTTAACCATTTAACCGGCAGATCGAAACCCTTATCAATAGAGTCTCTTTTTACGAAAAAGAATTTTCGTCGCCATCGATCCTCGTTCTTGGTGGCCTTAAGAACCAAAGGGTTATTGGAGGTAGAAAACAGAAGAAAACGGTGATCGCCATGGGATCTCAACCGGTATGCTATAGGGAGGTCCTCAATACACAGGTTAGGAAAATGACGAGACTTGATTTGATCCAGCACTATCAAAACTCGCCAGACCATTGGCATAGTCTGGGCATAGCTAAGGCCGGTGAGGTCAAAAAAGCGAGAGATAAAGGGTGGAAATGGATATCGGAGTCCAAGAGAAAAAGGATAGGCGAAGAAACAAACCCACTCGTCAGATGATGCATCTGATCGGGCTTCCCGATCAAAAGGGCGAAAGACTGTTTCGATGGGGAAGGCGCCGGAATCTTTAAGAGCAGCGATGTCGGCGTTGTTGAAGCAGCAGATTTCCTTTGCTGGATCACGGATGTGGTTTTGGCTTACGAGGGTTGAGGCCGGTCCGTCTGATCGAGATCTTGTTCGTGATGCCATCAAGGGTGTTGGGCTAGCTAAAAGAAAGAAACTCAAGAAAGAAGGATAGAGGATGAAGAGAAAAGTGATTACCTGAAAATCGCTTGAAGAATGATGATAATAAGCAGAAATGATTCGGCTAATTATAGGCTGAATATAGGAGGGTAAAGAGTAAATATTGCATTGAAAATGGCACAATGTCACTTCAACCATCGTTTCATTTTAATTGCCTCGGTCGACGAGATAAAGTTTTTAAAATATATCCGTTGGATTGGTATACCAACCGATATATTTGGGGACAATTGTTATGGTTCATTTTCTAAGCATACATATCCTGACTAATATCCCGCTTTTAATTGTTTATTTGTGACCACGATACTGGACGGGGATATTGCTAACATCCTGGGCGATATCCTAAGGTTGAGTGAATTAAACACGTGCAGGTTAATGGCTGTAAGTTACTAACGGTCATCAGGACTTCTTCTCCTCAAGACTCGGGCGTATTTGTTATAAGGAAGCCGTTGAACCCGAAAGACTCGGTCCTCAACGTTCGAGTGGGAATATTCACTGGATCCCGGAAGTTTAGGATAGTTTGTTACATTATCTTTACTATAAATAGATGGGGGCAGATCAGTTTAAGGCACACAATTTTACACTTACACTCTCGAACACTTTTACTCTCTAGCTCACCGCAAACACCACACTCAATCACTTGTATTCAAATTACATTGTAACACATAGTCGATCCGCACCACATCCTGCACTTTATCCTGATATTTGAAGCAATAGAAGAACAAGGCAGCTGCGATTGTCAACTCCCGAGGTTTTATGCCGGCGATCTAGATTGATCAAGGGCTTTCCTCGTACATCACGTGTCAACCTTTACATTTTCGCTCATTGTTTGATTGTAGATACAGCTCTATATCCTGAGCCGTATCCTGAAACTGTTTTCATATCTAACTTGGTTAACATATTTTTCACACATATTTCTAGCACACTACCTCACTTAACTAATTTGATCACTTAATTGCTTCGGTAATTTTTGACCAAAACACTTGTGGCGGTAGATTACTAGTCTAAATGGGCCGAGGCCGAAGCACTTCCAACAAACGATGGAAGGGTTGTGGTAAGATTTCTGAAACGCTTATTCTCTCATTTTGGAACTCCAAAAGCATTGATAAGTGATAGAGGTACCTATTTTTGTAACCATCAACTTGAATTTTTTTTAACAAGGTATGGGATCTATCACCGGGTCTCAACGGCATATCACCCTCAAACAAACGGACAAGCCGAAGTGACTAATCGAGGTTTAAAAAGAATACTTGAAAAAACCGTAGGGTTAAATAAAAAAGAGAGGGCCGATAAATTAGACGATGCATTATGGGATTTTCGAACTGCATATAAAACAACGATAGGAACAACCCCATATAAGCTTGTCTATGAAAAAAGTTGTCATTTGCCGGTAAAAATAGCACCCAAAGCCTACTGGGCAATTAAAAACGTAAACTTAGACTTAGAAATAACCGGTAAAAATCGATTTTGTCAATTAAATGAATTAGACGAACTAAGGAACCACGCATATTCTAACTTCGAAATTTATAAGGAAAGAATGAAAAATCTGCATGATAAACACATTAAATCTAATGAATTTCGGGTAGGAGATCAAGTTCTATTGTTTAATTCACGACTTCGGTTATTTCCTGGTAAATTAAAGTCTAGGTGGTCGGGACATTTTTCCATCACCCACATTTTTCCACACGGTGCAATCGAAATTAAATCTCGGAATGGAATCCCATTCAAAGTCAATGGCCAATGGCTAAAGCTTTATCAAGGATTCATTGAGGATGAAGAGGAATAAATCTCGCTACAAGCTGCGGAAGAATGAAATGAAGGTTCAAGCATCAACATCATATCTTGCACGTTACGAACATCGGGAAAACATCTAAATCGGTAAGATTTCTAAAACCAAGCTTCGGGAAACAGGCCTCGTGGGGTCGTGTCCGTGCAACTGTCGGGGATAAAACCCCTTTTTCTTTCATTTTCTCATTTCAACACGCCTCGTTTCCCCAAGAACTCTCTGGTTCCGGTGAAATTTTCTACATATTTCAACGTTCCCCTGACTTCTAACAGCGTCAAGGTATGATTCTATCACTTTAATTAGTTAGATTAATCACTTGCATGTAGTTTAACATCAAAAATTTGGGGAAAATCTAGGGTTCTTCAACTTGAACCGAATCAAACCTCAAATTTTTGCTTAGATCTATTAATATTAGTATAGATGCATGTTATAGGAAGTAAATCAACTTGTATTGTTTGTAGATTTGCCCGATTTCTCACAAAAACTTCAAACCCTTGTTTTTTAACCGAAAAAGATGAAATTGAAGGGGTAACGGTTTGTTTTGTGAAAAACGGCACTTGGGGTTTCATTTTCGGGGAAAACCGCCCCTACTGGACCAAAAATTTTCAAGTTTTCGGGACCGGGTCGAAAAATCAAATTTTTGGGAAACAGACGCCTTAGCACGGGGTCGTGCTCGGCGAGCACGGGGGCGTGTCCAACTATTTTTTGGAGAACATGGGGCGTGTCCGCTGAACACGGGGTCGTGTTCAGCTGGTTGTTTTCAGTTTTCTTCGAAAATTTTACTGTTTCGTGCAAATTGTTTGGTGTTTTCTTTCAGATGGCTAAGAGATTTACCAGATTCAACGTGAGTGAGCTGGCTGCTCAAGCGCGGTATGAGGTGCCCAAGACTAGGCCCGAACAGAATCCCCGACAAGTTTGCTTGGATACTCTAGAAGCAGTAGGCCAAATCGACCGCTTCAACAACCTTGTCACCGGCCCACTACGAGCAGCTCTTTGCACTCGGCTTCACCCTGTGCAGGAATATAACATGGAATTTTACAGCACGTTTGCTTTCAAAACAAGAGCGGAGCCGTTTGACAATGAGGGGGTAAAATTCCGTTGTGCAGGGGTTGTGTACTCAATTTTAATTGCACAATTTGGGGCAATCATCGGGTTATATTCTGAAGAGGATGCTGGAGAGGAAGAGAACACTGGTGGCCTCCGCGAAATTCCAAAAGATCAACGCCAAGCGGCATGGGCTCAGATAGGGGAGGGACACTACAACCCGAGTCAAACCAAGAGTACAATGTTGAAGGACCCTCTCTACCGCTACATCCATAGGGTCCTCAGCTACTCTCTTTGCCAGAGACATGACAGCGGGGGTGTTGTAGGTTTGCGTGATCTACAAGTCCTCCATTACATTCACAACAATATCAACCTCCATGTTCCATACCTGCTACTTCTCAACATGCACTTGAACCAACTTGCCACTTCCCCTACCCCTATCCTTTTTGGAGGGTGGATTTACCTCCTTTTCAAACACTTTGTGCCAAGGATGCGGAGGTCCTTTCAAAAGGGCCCATGGTCGGGAAAGGTGGACCTCGTCATATGTCACTCCATGAACTTAGTCAATGAAGCGGATGACAGGACGATTAGATTTCAAATGGTTCAAGGGCATGTGTGGAACCCTCAAGCAGCTCTCGTCATCCACGCTCCGCAGATCCGTCCTCCTCCCCAGTACCACTATCAGCCTCAGGGTGATCCGGGCCAATCCTCCTTTTAAGGAGGTGGTTTTCCTAACTTTCAAAGTTTGCATGATTTATTGCAGGAAAATCTCATGTGTACCAGGAACACCTACAACATGGCCAGCAACACATACGCCAGGGTCGGAGTTATAGAAAGAAACATCTCCGACATACAGGATGACTTCGACAACATCCGGGAGTACATAGCGGGCCAAGGAGGGGATGATGACGATGATGAGGACATGGATTGAGCTGGAGGAGTTGGAGGTGGTATCAAACGGTTGAAGGTCTAACAGGTTAACCCTTATCTCTCACGAACAATTTCATGGCCTGCGTGCCACTTGTTGAACAATTTACTTTTCTTAACACTTTTAATTTTCTGCATTTTTTTAGTTTGTGATGTGAATGGTGAACTTATGGTAATTTAGGATGTTGGTTATTTTTGGTGTGGTATTTATAAGTAAAACAGGTACCTACGAGGCTTAAAGCACTAAATATTAGTGCTACTAAAGCCGGGAAAGCAGAACCGAAAGCCGAAACCTATTTTCAATGATTGCAGATTGTCCACACGGGGTCGTACCCAGCCGGTACGCCCACGTGTCCACCTCCCAGAACCTGTGTTTGTTTAATTTATGTAGATTTCTGCCCAACACAGGGTCGTGTTCACCAGACACGCCCCCGTGCCCACCTTCTGTAAGTTTTCGTTACTAGCAATCTGACCACGGGGCCGTGCTCATCCGACACGGGGCCGTGTTCAGATGCCCAGTAACAACAAAACCTTGTTTTTAACACCTATTTACACATTCAATCAGCCTAAGAACTTATTTTGGGACACATTGAGGACAATGTGTAATTTAAGTGTGGGGGGGGGGGGGGATGCTAAAACCTTAAATTTTGCAAGTCCAAATAGCAAGTCTTACACAAAACTCTATTGGAACCGCTAATCACCCCAAATTTTTTCAAAAACTTTTTTTTTTTACTTGTCTTGGTTTAATTTGGGAATAACAAGTTCTAAAAAGGTTATATTTTTACAAATTTACAACCGATAGCGTCGTGATAAAAAGAACCAACATAAGAAAATTATGAAAGGGCATGACAAATCTAGTTAAAATTTTATTATATATACTTGATCACATTAAAAACCCATTCCCACAAAAAGTGAGTTTTGAGCCTTTATTAAGCATGCAAATACACATCTTTAGACTAAATGCTCATTTTTCGTTTCTTGTGTGAATAGCCGCTTGGTTTCTTACGACTCTAGAACTTGCCATGACGATACATTCCCGGTCCTTACCAACTTAAACCCAAGTAAGTAATTGATGAAGGCATTAGGACTAACCATTTTTCTTTTCAACACCATTATCTTTCATTTTATTTACCACCTACCCAAAATCCTCCTAGTTAACCCCTTTGAGCCTAAACCTTTTCATTTCTAAACCCACAAAACAAACACCCTTTACCCACCAAAAACCCTTTTTATTTTAAACCCTTTATCTTAGTGAAAAGCTCGGTTTTTCGTGTGACATCCCTTATCAAAAAAAAAGAATAGCAATAAACAAACAAGTTCCTCAAAAGAAACTTTGTTTGAAAATGCTTTGTTTGAATAAAAGTCACAAAAAACAAAAAGTTTTGTGACGACCGACGCTTTTTACTCTTTTAGCCCTTTTTACAAACCACTAACCCAAAACCACCTACCTTTAACCCAAGCCTAACCCTTCCCCTAGTCCTCTTGATATTTACAAAGGTGTATAGTTAAAAAGGGGGAGGATTGATTGCTTGGCAAGCATATGGTAGAAGTAAGTTTCATGCTGGTCTCGAGTGTTTCACAAAAATACATCTTCGGCCGAGTGTTGAGTGATCTCCTGTGAGGTATGTGAACTTGTATATAAATGGAATTTTAAAGAGGCATGTTATGCCCAAATAAGTAATTTTTCTTATGAAACGTCCAAAATAAATCATAACGAATAGGATTGTAAATAACATAAAAATAAAGCCTAATAAAGATCTTGGATTCCCGACACTCGAGACAAGCCCAAAACTTCTCTTCTACCCATTCCATTTGGGAGTGTAAGCCACATTATAAAGAGTTTTGCTTGAGGACAAGCAAAGATTCAAGTGTGGGGGTATTTGATGTGTGTAAAATGCAACATATAAATTACATAAAACGAGCATTAAAACTAACCCTTCTTTTAGTACTAATGTTGGAAAAAGTGTGTTTTTATCTTCGTTTTGTATTTTCAGGTCTAAATGAGCGTAAATGAACAAAAGAAGCAAATACGCATCAAAATCTAACATAATTACAAGAAAAGGAACAAACGTGGCATGCCCGACCCCTCGACAGCATCTTCCTAAGCAAAAACAAGCAAACAGAAGGCTGAACACGCCCCGCGCCCAGTGGACACGGGGGCGAGCTCAGGTGTCTGCAGAAAAGACAAAGCTATAGAAGCTTCTATTTCCCGACACGGGAGCGTGCCCAGCTCAACATGGTCATGGTCAACGCTAAGATTCGCAGAATCCAAGCAAATCTTGATAGTACAGATACGCTTCTGCACACGGGGTCGTGCCCAGCGGACACGGGGGCGTGTGGAGCTAATGCAGACAAATTGCAATTAATGAAGAAAGAGAAAGTGGATGGACACGGGGCCGTGTTCGGGCTTCTGTGCAAGCTATAAATAGAGGTGTTTGTTTCACTTCAAAAGCATCCCTTGGCAAACCACCTCTCTCCCACTTCACCCACACTCCACCACCATCACAACACCCACATCCACCACCATAATCCATCATAGAGTGTGTGTAGTAGTCTCGGGATCCAAGATTGATAGTAAGAGTTCTTGACAATCAAATGCCTTGTTTGCCTAAGTCTCTTACATCACTTGGTGAAGACAAGCATTTAGTGTAATACTTTTTAATTGGTTTTGTATTAATGACTTTAATAACTAGTTTCTTATGTTGAAGGTGAAACTTCCTTATCATTTGTCCGTGGTGTCTTGCCATTATTTTACTGTCTATATAAAATAAAAGATTTACACCATTCATATCTCTACGGTCTTGTTATGGGTGGTTTTCTACTCATATATCCTGAATAATATTCTGACTATGTTTCTTTTGTTGTGACCAGGATACCGGATCAGGATATTGGTAACATCCTGATGCAATATCCTGGTAGTAACTAATTAACTCACATGCAGATTAAATGGTGCAAGTCTCTAACGTTCAAGTGGACTTCTTCTCCGCAAGACTCGGGCAAGTCAGTTAGATTATGGACGTTGAAGCCAGAAGACGTGGACTACAACGTTCACATAAGGAATATTCATTAAATCCCGGAATAATAGGATAGTTAGTTTGTTTCTTTTACTATAAAAAGGATTGATCGGATCAGATTAGAACACACAATCTCTCGTACACTCTTTCTCTCTAGCTGCAAACACTCACAACACACTTACACTTGTATCGAAATCACATTGTAACACTTAGTTGATCTGCATCATATCCTACACTGTATCCTGATATTTGAAGCAATAAGAAGAACAAGGCAGCTGCGATTGTCAGCTCCCGAGGTTTTATGCCGGCGATCTAGATTGATCAAGGGCTTTCCTCGTACATCCTGTGTCACCCTTTACATTTTTACTCATTGTTTGATTGTGGATACAGCTCGATATCCTGAGCCGTATCCTGAAACCTATTTTTACAAACAACTTAATCGGCATATTTTCGATACACATTCTTAGCACACTACCTCACTTTACTAATTTGATCACTTAATTGCTTCGGTAATTTTTGACGAAAACAATTTGGCGCCCACCGTGAGGCAAGTGGTGCTATTTCTACTAAAAGCTTTTGCAAAATCATTACTTGGTTTTCTATTTTCAAAACTTTTTGCTACACTATTTTCAATGGCTTCAAAATCAAACATGAGCTCTTCTACCGTGTCTGCTACAACCTCTGCAACAATTGGTTCGGTGCTTCCACCACCTCCTCCAAGGACGCAAGCTTCTTCACAACCTCAGGATATTATCCCCACTCGGAACATTCAGGGATCTGGTCCTGTTTTGGCCTCTAATGAAGAAATTCTAACTTTTTGGTAGTGTACAGGAACAGATGAGGCAACAGCAGGAGACCAACCAAATGCTGATGAGAGAGATACAACTATTGAAATCCAGCTCAAGCAGGCCTGCTGAGGATAATGTCACCCCCATGCAACCCAGAGCTTTGAACTTCAGTTCTGCAGTGTTTACTGAGAATAACATGGGGAATATTGTGCCTAGCCATTCTCAGAATCATACTCCTGAGATACCCTCTTCGGTCAGGGTGTCAACTGTGAGAAGTTCAGGATATGCTTCAGTATATGCTTCAGGATATGGCCATAATCCTCAGACTGGTAACATGTCTAATAATAATAATACTCTTGCTACTAATGGTATTGGATATTTGTAGGATGCAGGTATGGCATCAGCATTTTCTAGGGAGCTTCAGAAATTGAAGGACATGATCTCCAGTGTATCTGGGGTGGTCTAGCCAATTCCAGAGGTATCCCAAGACAGCCACAAGATTTCTCGGTTTGCATGTCCTATTTGTGATGCTGAAATCCCAAAAAGATTTCAGACCCCTAACATGAAGCTTTATGATGGAACTACGGATCCTGAAGAGCATATTGCCCAGTATCGAGAAAGGATGGAAATTAATCCTATCCCTCCGGATCTCAAGGAAGCATGCCTCTGCAAGGGTTTTGGTTCTACCTTAACAGGATCAGCCTAAAAATGGCTCTTAAACGTTCCTCCTCACTCAATTACATCATTTGCTCGTTTAATGAATTTATTTAATAGTCAATTTTCTTGCAGTAGAAGTTTTGAAAAACTAACCAGTGATCTCTACAGGATAACTCAAGGACCACAGGAATCCTTGAGAGATTATATGAACAAGTTTAGCCAGGAATCCTTAGATATCCCGCATCTTGATGTTGCAACAGCTGTGCAGGCTTTCAATATGGGATTGCAGAAAGATTCTCAATTTTACCAGGATCTTGTAATGAATCCCTGCAGGAACCTGGATGAAGCTCGGAACAGGGCTTAAGATATATTCGACTGGAATATGACAAGAAGATGCAAGAGAGGATGAATTCATCTTCATCCTAAGAATCAACCAACAGGAAGTCAGAATCCTCATACAAGCCATACCGCTCTAAGCCATATGGAAGAAATGACAGCAAGAAAGTGAATGCTGTTGAAGACGAGGATCCTGAGGAGTATCCTGAGTTATCAGAATATTGTTTTTCTGTTAATATACCTGAACTGATGTATGCTATGCAGGGTTTAGGAGACAAAGCAAGGTGGCCTAGGAAGAACCAACATAAAGCTGATTGGAAGGATAAATCCAAGTGGTGTGCCTTCCATGAGGATTTCGGACATGTTACCGAGGATTGCATTGCTCTGAGGAAAGAAATAAGCTATCTCCTGAGCATAGGATATCTGAAGGATCTCATGGGAAGAAAAAAGAATAAGGGTCAGGATACTGAGAATGATCCTGAACGAGCAGCATCACCTCCTGCAGATGCCAAGAGAATTAACTTTATTTCAGGAGGATCCGACATTTGTGGGACATCATATTCTGCAGCAAAAAGACATGCAAAGGAAGCCAAGGCAGAGAGGGAAGATAAACCAACCAGGATGTCAACCCTCACAACCGATAAAGTGATCACGTTCGATAGTGATGACAGGGATACTGTCCAGGATCCTCACCATGATGCTTTGGTAATAACTTTATATGTTGCTAACCATTTTGTGCACAGGATACTGGTGGATAACGGCAGCTCCGTCAACATAATCCAGCTAGAGACATTGAAGAGGATGAATGTATCCCCAATGGATATTACTTCAAAATCCACTGTGCTCGTTGGGTTTAGTGGAGAAGCCAGGAATACCGTGGGAGAGATAAAGTTGCCAGTATATGTTGAAGGGGTCAACTCAATGCAACGATTTTGTGCGATGGACTCCTTATCCTGCAATAATATTATATTGGGTAGACCGTGGATCCATGATATGAAAGCTGTGTCGTCAACCTATCATCAATGCATCAAGATCCCTACTCCTTGGGGGGTAGTCAAGGTGGATAGTGATCAACAGGAGGCAAAGGAGTGTTACTCATCCTTGATGAAATCCTCAACCAAGCCTAATGCAGCATAGCAATTAAAGATGCGAGCCCAGGATATCGTGGAGGCTTCAGAGCAGGATGTAAAGAAAATTATCCTGGATCAGGATAATCCAGATATCTCGGTGCTCGTAGGAACCAATATCCCTCAGGATATTGAAAATACATTGACTAACTTTTTGAAATGAAGGATGTCAACATTCGCATGGAAACATGAGGATATGACAGGATTTTCCAAGGATATTATAACCCACAAGCTTGGAATCGATAGATCTTTCAAGCCTGTCCAACAGAAATGAAGGAAGTTTGCTCTAGAACGGAACATTATCATTCAAGAAGAAGTTGAAAGATTATTAAAGAGCAAGATGATTAGGGAAGTGAAATTTCCCAAATGGTTAGCAAATGTAGTTGTGGTGCAAAAGAAAAAAGGGAAATGGAGAGTTTGTGTAGATTACACAGACTTAAACAAAGCATGTTGTAACACCACGTAAAAACGTGTCCAATTATGTAAAGACACGTGTCCTAAACTCTAGATATGTGAAAGATTGAGTTTGAAGTACTAAAGTTGCCAAACGATGAAAATATGAAACCATAGGGACTAAAAGTGTCAACATGCCAAACTTGTGCCTCTGAATGACCATACATGAAGAATATATTCTTAAACGAGTGATTAATTGAATATAAGAAGCCGTTCTTGAAAATAATCGAAAGATTATAAACTACAAGGGTTAAACGTGGTAACATGTTAATTCTTACCTCTGAGTGACCTTTTAACGAACCCGAAGCTTCGAAATATTCAAATATGCTCTCAAGAATAAGTGATATAAATTTCACGTGGTTTCGAGATCATTATACAAGTTTTCAAGACTTGGGGTAAAAAGTGTCAACATGATGAAACTTGTGTTTATAGTAATATTTAACGAAACCAGGCCTAAAGGAGTTTGGTTATACTCCCTTGAACCTCCACAAACTAACCACAAGGGCCTTATATGCCAAAAATGAGGTTAAATAAGGTTTACAATTGACAAGGGACTGAAACTGCCATGTTTGAAACATTTTTAACCTGAACAGCAGGTTTATGCGGGGCGCGTAAGCCCCCTTCTGATCCTACGCGGGCCGCGACAAGTGCCCAGGTCTGTGAAAACTTAACAGCTGCTGGTTGCAGCCTATTCCACCGCCTTAGATGCCTGAATTTCGATACTTGGGGCTTGTTGTCGGTTTTAGGATACCACGAGGACACTTGGGGTGATCCTAAACACTCCCATTACACCTGGAATGATCTTGAATCAAGGATTTCAAGTATAAATAAACCCCTATGGTGAACATATTATTTGTTCATTTGGTTGCAACAACTCTAAAACCCATCTCTGGAGATAGCAAGCATTAGGAGAAGACTAAGAAGTGTAGAAAAGATAGCAAGGACCTTGTGTAAGAGTTTTAATCCCTGCTTAGTCCATTTTATTAGTTTAAAAACTGAAAAGTCAAACATATCGTAATTAAGCTTTGACTTTCGGTTTAATCATAAATGGTCCAGCTACTGACCGAAATGAAAGTGGTTATGGAACCATATTAAGGTAGGTGATTAACCCTTAAAAGGGCACCTCCTAATTATTTCGTTTGACTAGTTAATTGTCCGGTCAAACTAGTTAGTCAAAAGTCAAACTGGACAGAAACTTTAAAAATGATTTAAACTAATAAAACAGAGTTTCTAAATTATATTTTAACATTCTAATGACTTGGTAATTAGTATCAAAACATGTTTAATCAGGTTTAACCCGACAATTATCAGTCTAAGGTCAGTTTATAACCGAAAGTCGCAAAAGCTTGACTATTGCTTTGACTTTCAGTTCTGACCCGTTTAAGCTTAATTCTTCCATGTTTTAAGCTTCCATTAGGACCATATTATATAGTAGTGTAACCCCCTGGAGTTATATTGCTTGGTCCTTAGTGGTTTGAATTATATGCTCTCATTTGTTAATATGCTTATAAATGCCGTAAATGCCCTTTTGACATATAAATGAGATTTTTAGAAATATGAGAGGACAAAAACCTTTTCTACTGATATATAGGCTTGTCCCGAAAATTTGACATCAATTCTTGGTCTCAAACAGAAGTTATGCTCGATATCGTAATTAGAAGCTTTTTATTAATTAAATTGCGATACTTGCATAAGACATGTTTAAACTTGGATTTTGAACCAACACTCATTACCTACTATTAAGATATTATTTTAAAGGAATTTTAAGATTTTTGGTTAGATTATAATCTGTTTAAATATAGAGTTCTTGTGTAATTCGGTAAATGACGATAATACCCTTTTCATGCATAAAATGAGATTAACAAATGACTTGAATGCCAAACCTTTTCCTACTGATTTCACACATTAAATAAATTATTTTGAGCATTTAAAGCTGATCAAAATCTCAGATTTACATAAACATCTTGACTATCGTCAATTAGCGAGTTTTACACCGATTACGCGCATAGTATGGTTTAAAACCATATTTAACACCTAAGACTTGTTCCCTATTGAATTTTTAAACAAATTTCAATATTATTATAGTATGTATAAGTCATGAACTCAGTCTTCCAAAAATGTCCTTAAAAGCCAATGTGAAATGACCAAAATGCCCTTTCAGGGCATAGTTTGGCCAGACCATAAATGGTAAACCTCACATATATGTAATATCTTACTGATGTAATGTGATAAAATAAATATTTTTACTGATTACCAAAGACCAGAACTTCAGTTTGTCATAAAATCTCTTTTATAATTATTAAAATGACCAAAATGCCCTTACGGGACTTAAATTGGTTTTAATTACTTTTTGGGCATATATGTTAACATCCTACAGATGTATTAACATATTTTAAGTATAATAACATTTGAGACCTGTATATAATTCATTTGGTTACCCGTTACGCGTTTATGCGTTCGGATCGGTATATGTGACTAGTTTACGTAAAATAGCCGAAACGGGTTTAACCTTATCATTAAAACCTCAAATTCCAGAATGTGTTTAGTTTACCCATATTATACAAGTATCCAAGCTTGTCGGGTCTAAACCACATTCTATTCCGGTCTCCGCTTTATCTAGCGTTTAGAACCGTAAAGTTTCTTTCTAGCTAGCCGGTCTAAGTCTTTGACTTAACTAAAGTCCTGTTAGCATCCTAATAGGTTATTAAACCTTCTATACAGATTAAGTAGCATGCAGTAGAAGGTATCATCATAAAGCTTTAGGATTTTACGTCTGAGTTACTTTTCACATTTAGCTCAGGTAAATACTTTTAACTTATTTTCCCTTATACGGGCTTGGGATATGGTATTATAATAATACCACTTGGTCGGATATGAAATCATTTAATCGGATTTTGATTAATAAATTTACATAACCCGTTTTAATCTGTCTTGTTTGATAACATAAGCATTGGGGGTTAATACGACTGTGTCCTGGATATCCTCGGCTCATTTCATTTGAAAATGGCCACGACCTATGCACGGGGTGTAGGCATACACCTGAAAGATGCAAATGCTAAAATATAAACCCACATGTTGGGGATAACTCCTTTGTCGGTTCTATAAGTGGTGAGTCGGTTAATCAAGACCGGCTTCCAACCGGCCCCAATTGTATGACAAACATATAAATCTGTATACAAGATTATCTTAAATAATTATCCCAAGTTATAAATGATTTATGCCTTGTGCACTTAAATCAATTTTCTTAAATATTTTCAAATGAGTCAGTTAATTGTATTTACCAGTGTAAACTGGCGTATTTTCTAAAAACTGATTGACAGGTACTTCTCGTAAATAGGCTGGGGCTACTAGGTGTCATATAAGAGGATCTTGAAAATCCCTAGATACCTGAAGTCTGTTATTATCCATTTCTTGTATTTTATTTATGATCCTCCTGTGGATCTTATTACAATCCAGTCTGTTTATTCTTTCATTCGGACACTCAGACATTATGGTTTGTAATAGTTTATTCACCAAGCCTTCCGCTGTGCTATCATATTGTGTGTATTGACTATGATGATATCAACTACGTCACGATACTCCCCGCCGGGCCCACCGGTAAAATGTGGAAATATCGGGGTGTGACAGGTTGGTATCAGAGCCAACATTGAGTGAATTAAACACTAACCTTTTGTGTTTAATCTCAATGACACAATAAGCACATTCCTTAGACTTCCGAGTCTAGGCATATGACCTAGGATTTATTCTTAACTTTCCTTTATCGTTTATAGTTTTGTTTTACTTGTTTTGACAGGTTAGCTAATCGAAAATGCCGCCATGTGTACGAGGCAAGGGAAAGGGACCAATGAGAGGAGGGCCATCAGGCCATGCGGGACCCTCCCATAGGCGTACTCCGTCAGCATCTTACTCTAGTTCTGACTCTCGGGATCATTGGAGTCATACCTTCGAACCGGCGAGGCATTCTGTTTCGTTAGGATCCTCACCTTCAGATCCTCCATACTTTGGGTAACCCATTCCTGATGAGCCCCAGCATTCCCATCACTCTCAAGAATCTCACCATTCTCACCATTCGCACCAATCTTACCACTCCTTACATTCCCATTCTTTTCATCACTCTGATTCCATTTATTCCCCAGCTCAGTTCAACCCCAACGACTATGTCAACAATCTTCTGGGTTTCAACCCTTTAGGACCTGAAGATCACTTCTCCCAAGAGATAGAAATGGTTGACGACCCTAACCCTGAACCACCGACCGGGACACCTGGCCACCCTATCAGCATATCCAGCGGTTCTCCATATCAAGGATCTCCATCCCAAGGGCCCGATTCTTTTGCCAAAAGGTGGGCCACGTATGAATGGGAATTCACCCCTTCATATCATAACTCTCCTGCTCAACCTCCTTTGATTTAACCGTATCTTCAAGCGGTTACCCCACCACCTCTACCTGTTGAGGAACCACCTCAACCACCTCTCGAGCTGCCTAGGCGAAGGAGGAATGCACGAATGTCTGTGCGTGGGGGACCACGGTTCAGTTCCCCTCAAGGTTCTAGCTCATACCCTCCTATTCCCGAGGACCCCCAAATGGGTGGACCCTCACATGCGGTGCCGGAAGTCAATCCCCAGCCAGTTTCGTATGCACCACCGCCAGTGGGTTTTGACAACCCAATACCAATATACCCAGGTTCGTCTGGGTATATCCCATCTAGATATCCAACAAATTATGGAGCCCAATATCCATATCTTACTGCAGCACAGTATAATGCGCTTTATCCTTCATCTTATCCTCCAGTTTACCCAACTGGATATCCAGTGCAAGGGTATCAATACCCACCTTACCAGCAACCTCCTCCTCCCCAACAGGAGCAAACTCAAGAAATTCTGCAGAGGTTAGACAGGGTTGAGCGGAAAGCGGATGAAACCAATAAGAAGCATAACAGCTTTCTCAAGGGCCTTGCGAGTCTCATCAAAGGCAAAAAGAAGTAGGAAGTTCTTTATTTTATTTTGTATTGTCTTTTCAATCAAGTCCCTGCGAGGTCATTTCATTTTCTGTACCTAGTCCCTGCGAGGACTTATTTCCATTTCTGTAGCCCCTGCATGGGCAGTGTGTTATTTCAAGTCCCGTTTAGGGCATCTTTGTACTAGTTTTATGGTTTAATGAAGTTTCTTTTTGGATTTTAAATATGTATTTTTATTACATCATCACTATATCATTTCAATTTTAAATTGATCTGCCAAAGAAATTCTTAAGGGTATAGCCTAGCTAAAATATTAATGGCTATGATGGTACAACCTTTTTAAGAAAATAACTCCCTGTTAACATCTGAAAACATGTTAACATTCCTGCTTGTACGATACGAGAAACCACACAATCTTCCAAAAGTACTTGGATCCTTCCAAATCATTTTCATAAGCCTATATGATCAATATGAATCATGGCTAATAAACATCAATATGATGGATACACCTAAAACATCCATTTGAGATGTATGCTTACAAGCAAAGGTGTAATAATGACAATTATAGTCCTATTTTATAAACTTCTTGTCAATAAGGCGATGGACTATGTTCGACCCTTAAAAGATCATTGATCCAAGAGATCATTGGTTATATTCTAATCGTCCTCATGACAAGGCTTTTGTGCCATCTAAATGTCCTTTGAGACGAGCTTTGTGCTAAATGAAAATGTCTTTTATTACATTGACAGTTGTGATTTATATTCCCCTGTCTAATAAGGAATTATAACCCATTGATTGTTCTTTATTACTTAAAATGGTCTATATGGTTTAATAATACCATGACCATCTAATCATCAATGTGATGATTTATTACATAATTTATATAAATCGTTATTGTTTGATATAGTACTCGAATCATGGCTGGATCTGATGAAGCAAACAATCATCCGCAAGAAGAAAACAATAATGAAGCAAGAATAAATCTTACAAATGCTGAATTGCAAGCAATGATTGATACAGCAGTTGCTCAAGCGGTGGATAAAATATTCAAAGAACCGAGTAATGTTCGGTCCAAAACTCATACAAAACCCTTATCACATCCGCATGCATCAAAAAGGGATGAATCTCAGCATTCATCCAACTAGAGATCTGAATCTTAGAAGGTGGTGTTAAATCAAGCTCCCAGGTAGAACAAAGGTTGTACCTACAAATACTTCATCTCGTGTAAGCCAAGGGACTTCACGAGAGAAAAGGGAGCGATAGATTGTATGAAATGGTTAGATGAGATGGAAACTGTGATTGACATCAGTGGATGTGCTAAGGAAGACACAGTTAAGTTTGTGTCTCAATCTTTCAAGGGCGACGCCCTCACTTGGTGGAAAGCATTGGTGCAATCCACTGGAAAGGTTCCTTTGTATTACCTTTCGTGGAACAAGTTTGTTGATCTTGTGAAGGACACCTACTATCCTCAACATGAAGTCGAGAGAATAGAGACTGACTTCCTCACTTTGGTGATGAAGGACTTGGATTGTAGGTCCTATGTGACTAGTTTCAACTCGATGTCGAGACTTGTACCATATTTGGTCACTCCTGAACCCAAATGCATTGCGCGTTTCATCGGTGGTCTAGCCACTGAAGTGAAAGGAAATGTCAAGGCTTCTAAGCCTGCTACATATAGATCTGCTGTGGATCTATCTTTGTCCCTTACTCTAGATGTTGTGAGGAGTAGGGTAAAGAAAGCTACCGATGACGGGAAGAGGAAAAGGGAGGAAGACAAGTCCCCTCAATCTAACAAGAAGAACAAAGGGAACTTTGGTTCTAAGAAAGGGCAGTCAAGTGACAAGCCCAGGTGCAAGACCTGCAATAAAAGGCACTTTGGAAAGTGCAACCAAGACCCACAAGCTAAACCATGTGGAATTTGCAAGAAGAAGGGGCACAAGCCTGTAGAGTGCTGAAACATTAAGGATGCAACCTGCTAAGGTTGCAACGAAAAGGGGCACATCAAGACTAATTGTCCTAAGAATGCTAAGAAGCCCGAGGAGGCGAAGAAAACCAATGGAAGGGTTTTTTCAGATGAATGCAAGGGAGGCGGTGAATGACGAGAACGTCATAACAGGTACTGTTGATGCAACGAATACAAGACCAACGGTAGTAGCTGGGCTAGTTAAGCAAAAGGGTTGAAGGGTTCAACTTTGCCTAACGCAGGTCGTGGGGTCCCCCCACGTTTGCAAAACGTGGAAGGAGGTTCACTAGTTAGTTTTTGTTATTTGCTGGAGATCCTTCTCTGAAGTATATCCAAAATCGGATGTGGGAGCAAATAGAATGTGTGTGGTGGATGTGAAAAGGAATGACTCGCATGTAAGCAAGTACTCAATATGAATGACCAGAGATTAGAGAATCAGAGCTGGCCAGGAGATGTTTTTTGAAGTAAATGAAGTGTCAATTTATAAGAGAAGACATCTCCCGAAGTAGAATGTATTTGACTAGTGACCTTGCTTGCAGTGAGGGGCTTGCCCTTTCGGGGGTTAAAGCCTTTTGACCCCTGGATAATAACGTGTACTCTGCAGACCTGCGTTGCTTTTGCGGCTGTGGGTTGGTGAAGCAATCCCCGGATGTGACTGGCAACTGTTTCCGCATTACTTTTCCCCCACCTCACAACTTTTTAACCATTGAACCATTTAACCCTTTTAGCGTTTGCATATTTTGTCATTTTATTTAGCCTTAGGCTACCCCCGTCGTCAGCCCCCCAAGTCAGAGGTTTTTGGGGAATGGGCTCAAAGACTTCTGACTTTTATACGCGTATTTTATTGCCTAAAGGTTTCAATGGTTCGATGCTTGAAGGCTTGAAGGGTTGTGAGCAGTTAATATTTGAATTTTAAATAACTGACACTTGATTTGATTGATGTATGGCAGTTCAATAGGGTGGCGGTTACTGTTTGCCATTATTACCCCTATTGTAGGTTATTTTATATTTACTTATCTCATTTATTTACTCATTTTACTTTGAAGAAATCATCAGTTTGCTTCCTTTTTTCTCTCCGGTATCCCCCTTTCTTTCAAAATCAGGTCAGTTCCAATTTGCTTATTTTTTCTTTAGTTGTTCATTGTGATGGGTGCTCGGAAGGATATGGAAAAATCCTTCTCTCGACTGACCCAAGAGGAAGTCGATTTATTTTGTGTAGAATGGGGAATAGGGACAAAGTATAAACCGGTTGCACCGGCTTGCGATAAATCCATCAATGCCTGTCCTTCTGGTATGATTGCCTTGTATTGCTGTCATTTTGAGTTTTCAAACCTTCGTTATCCATTTTCAAACTTTGTCTTGAATGTATTGGAATATTATCGGGTGTCTTTTGGTCAAGTTCATCCCCTAGGCATGGCTAGGGTTTTGCATTTCGAAATTCTGTGCCGGGCCTGTGGGTATGATCCATCTTTGTTATCCTTCCGTCGCTTTTTCCGGCTTGCTAAGAATGGTGATTGGTTCACCTTTGAAACCAGTCAAGTTGACACTTGCTTAATCTCGTCCATGGTTTCGACACTTGGGGTGTGGAAAGATCGGTTTTTCTGGGTGTCGGAGGAAATTGTCCCTTTCAAACCTGTTTGGAGACACCCAGATGCTGTTCTGAACGAGCCGGAGCCCTCTGATTCCGAGATAAACACTCGCTTCTTAGAAATTCTTAGGGAGTGTCCTTCTAGGCTTCGTCCTTTCCCTGAGCATTTGTTGGTGTTGTTGGGTATAAGTAAGTTGTGGGAAAAGGCTAACCGGGATCCGGTGCTTATTAGAGATGGGAAGGGTATGCATTTATTCTTTTCTTGCTTTTTTTTGTTCCTTTCTATTTATTTGCTTATGTGCTTTTATATTTGTGTTGTAGCTATGTCTGCCTTGGATTTTATCAAAAGCGATGATACTTCTGACGTTGTTTTTGATGATGTTGCTGCTACCCCTGACGAGAATGCGGTTGTTAAGGGTGCCGATTATAGGTTTGAGGGTTTTGGTTATGTCAATGTTCCGAATGTCAAAGGCTTCACCAAGGTTACTGCGTCCAAAGGTTCCACTCGTCGTTCTCAACGTCATCTGAAGGGTGTTGATCAGCCCTCTGGCTCAGAGCCTATTGACGTTAGTGATGATATCGAGGCATCAGAGGATCAAGCTGTGGATGTTGGTAAAGGCAAGGAAAAGGAGTTGATTGTTTCGAGCAAGAAGAAGAAATTGGTTAAGAGGTTACTATTTCTACTATTGAAGGTTCGTCGGCCAAAAGTGTTGAAAGCTTCGAGGGTTCAGAGGACATTTATGTGCCCAATTGGAAGGTTAAGGTTGGTGACAATTTTAAGGATCCTGCTGTTTGTGCTGAAGCCTTGGCTCATTTTGCTCCTCCCGGTGTTCGAGATGCCATATCTGAGATGGAGGGTGATCATCTTATTTCTAGGATGATGCTCAGTTCCTACAACCTTTCTGCCTTTTTGGCTGAAGGTGTCACTCGCTTTGCTAAAGGGATGCGGGAATATGAGGAGGCCTCTAAGAAGAAGGAGAAAATGAAAGCTTCAATTGCTGCCATGAAGAAGGAAATTGAGATTTTTTCTGAGAAAGAACTGGCTTGGAACAAGAAGATTGAGGAGTTAACTAAGAGGCACGATATTGAGATGGGTGATCTTAGGAAGAGCTTTGAAGCTAACTTATTGAAACTGAAGGCTGACCGGGAGGCCTTGGCTGTGCAAAAGAAAGCTTTTGATAAGGAGAAGGATGGTTTGAAAACCTTGGTTGCCCAAGCTACCGGAGATAACCAATGGCTCATTGAGCAGGGTTTTCATCAGGTGGTTACCTATCTCTTGCACTCTAAGGAATTTAACTCCGCTCTTGGTGATGTCTACACTAAATTGCTCAATCTTGGAAAACACCAAGGTCTTATTGCGGGTTATAAGCTTCACGAGTCTGGTCATCCCTTAGAGAAATCTTCCCTGTACCGTCCCGAGGCTTCGGATGTTTTTAAGAGTTCCGTGGAGCAAATGGAGAGGTTATCATACCCGTATGTAAGTCAAGTTGCCTCTTGTTATGGTAAGCCTCTCTCTGCTTTACAGGAACTGAAGCCGGATGGTTTGAATGAAAAGTTATGCGCTGAACTGCTTGGCTCCCCTTCGAGGAAACGTTCCTTTTCGGGAGATAGTGAAGATACTTTTCCTGGGGAGGCCGATGCTCCGAAGGATGTCAGTTTGGAAGTTTCAGCTGTTGATGATCAAGGTTCGAAGGCTAAGAAGGTTAAGAAGACTAAGAAGGCCAAAGGTAGCATTTCTGGGGCTACTAAGCCTTCTGTTGATGCCTAAAATTCATAGCTTTCTTAGCACTTTGTTAAAACAATTCATGGTTTGTAACCTTTAAACAATATTAGGTTTTCAGGGACCCTTAAGGTTCCTTTTGGTTGTGTTGAAGGCCTGTATGGCCGTTTGAACAATGATTAGGCTTGCAAGTTACTAGGACTTGCCTTAACTTATGTTTGGAAGTCTTTTAGGACTTTCTTTGACATGGTACGATGTTTTAACTTTCTTCCTTATGTTATGTTTTTAGACTTGTGCCTGCTTTCATTAAGGCAGTCTGTTTGGCTTTAACCTTCCAAGCCTTTTGGCTGTCTGTTAGTAGGTTGAAGCCTTTAGGGTTTCGAGTTGTTACTCGGGTGGCTTGAAGCCTTGAAGGCTTCTTAGTCTTGCGACCTGACTTGGTTTGTATCTTTGTGATTTTTGTCCAAGTGATTTTGTTCTTTTAGATTTTCTTTGCCTTTTTGTAACTTTGTCTTTGTCGAGTTTGTGCTGCCCTTATGTTTTTTATACCTAAAAGGGTTCAGTGCTGCAGACACTTAGCCTTGGTATTTTTAACAAGAAGATATAGCACCTATCCTTTTTATCATTTCTTTGGTTTTCGCTTGACTTTTTCAAGCCTGTTTGCAGATTATATTTTTAAAGCTTAGGGAACATTTGGTGTAGGCTGTTCACACCCGTCTATGAGACAATTTTATTTTTTGTTAACAAGTCTCATGGAGTTGTATTGACTTAGGAACTCACCCCTTATATAGGTTCATTTAACCCTTGAACCTATTGAGCGATGTGGCCTGGGAGCTCATCCCCTTACATGGCCCTTGCCATGGAGTTTTTTGCTAGGTTCTCAACCTGATCTTAGGATAGAAAGACAAGTTTGATAAAACAACTTCATTCATTCAAGCAATACTTTCTTTTTACAAAAGGTGTTCATAGTGTTGTTCGAAATACATTTTGATACAAACCAAATTTTCTTGTCTAAACATGGAACCTTTTCAGGGTTTTGCCATTCCAATGCCTTGGAAGCCTTTTGCCTTCTGAATCTGCTAGCTTGTAGGATCCACCCTTGTGTGCTTCGAGGATGGTATATGGACCTTCCCATTTTAGGCCAAGCTTTCCTTGATTTTCCTTTTTGCTAGCTGCATTGTTTCTGAGGACCAGGTCCCCTGGCTTGAATCGTTCATTCTTGACTTTCTTGTTGTAGTAGGCTTCCATTCGTTGCTTGTATTTGGCTTCTTGGATTGCAGCTTGATCTCGTGCTTCCTCTAGGAGTTGTAAATTCAACATGGTCTCTTTTTGGTTTGTTTCGGGATCCATGTTGACGATTCGTTGGGTTACAACTCCTATCTCAGCGGGGATCACAGCCTCGGATCCAAATACCAAGCTATAAGGTGTTTTCTTGTGGCTTGTTTTTTCGGTTGTTCTAATTGCCCATAGGACACTAGGCAATTCTTCAAGCCAGTTGTTTTCGTATCTTCCCAATCTTGTCTTGATGCCTTCCACTATACTTCTATTTGTCCTTTCAACTTGACCGTTTGATTGCGGATAAGCCACTGAGCTAAAGACCTGATCGATTTTGTATTCCTTGCACCAAACGCTGAAAGGCTTCCCAGCAAATTGCCTTCCGTTATCAGTGACAAGTACTCCCGGCAATCCATAACGGCAAATGATGTTCTCCCAAACAAAATCAATGACCTGTTTTCCCGTAATCTTAGTAAGTGGTTTGACTTCGGGCCATTTGGTGAAATAATCTATTGCCACCAGCAAGAATTTTACTCCTCCTTTGCTTGGGGGAAATGGACCAACAATGTCCATTCCCCATTTATGGAATGGCCATGCCGAGGTTATTGGGACTAAATCATGCTTGGGATTTTTTGGAATCGGTGCATGGATTTGGCAAGCATCACATTTTTTTCAATTCTTCAGCTGTATCGCGATGCATTGAGGGCCAGAAATATCCAAGGTTCATGAGCTTTGCAACCACCGACCTAGCTCCAAAGTGAGCTCCGCATACACCTTCATGAATTTCCTTGATCAAATACTTACTTTGCTCGGGACCGACACATCTTAGCAAGGGAGCAAGGTAACCCTTTTTGTAAAGGGTTTCTCCTTGTAGTATGTATTGCCTTGCTTTGATTTCAACCCTTTTAGCTTCCACTTGATCATTGGGTAATTCACCATTTTTAAGGAACTTTTTTATGGGAGTCATCCAGTTTGGATCTTCTTCGGTAACTACATCTTGAACTTCCAATTCATCGATTGATGGAGTCTTTAACACTTCTACCAGCACCTTCTTGGTAAGGTGGGCAAAAGTGAGAGATGCAAGCTTACTTAAGGCATCAGCCTTTTTGTTTTGAGACCTGGGGATCTGTTTGATGTTGCAAGCTTGGAAGGTACTCATCAGTTCCTTGGATTTTTCTCTGTATTTTTTCATGTTAGGCTCTTTAGCCATGTAGCTATCATTCACTTGGCTTGAGACTAGCAACGAATCTGTGAACACTTCAAGCTTTTCAATCTTCATCTCTTTAGCCAGCTATTAGTGCCTCGTATTCAGCCTCGTTATTGGTGGTCTGAAAATCAAAACGGAGAGCATATGTGAACTCCATCCCTTCTGGGTTGATCAAAATTAGCCCAGCCCCTGACCCTTCAACGCTTGAAGCCCCGTCGGTAAAAAGCTTCCAGGCTTCAGGGTTGGAAGGTTCAGTGGTGGTAGCGTTTACTTCAGTGATCGCCTGGTTTGGGACTTCCACAATGAAATCAGCCAAGACTTGGGCCTTGATAGCTTTTCTTGGGACATAGGTGATGTTATGTTCACCTAGTTCTATGGCCCATTTGGCTAATCGCCCCGAGTTTTCAGGTTTTTCAAGCACACTCTTAATAGGTTGGTCGGTGACCACTTGTATGGGGTGTGCTTGGAAATACCTTCGAAGCCTTCTAGCTGTTTGCACTAGGGCTAGGGCAAGTTTTTCAAGGGGAGGGTATTTCGCTTCAGCTAGTTTTAAAGTTTTGCTGAAAAAATAAATGGGTACCTGGGCCTTGTCTCGTTCAATAGTGAGGACTGCACCGATGGCCTCGTCAGTAATTGAGAGGTACACCGATATTGACTCCCCAGTTTTTGGTGCCGCAATATCTGGTAGGGAAGCTAGATGTTGCTTCATCTGGTTGAAAGCTTCTTCAGTCCATTTGAAATCCTTCTTATCTGAGCAGTTCTTGAGCGTTTTGTAGAAGGGCAGAGATATTTCGGCCAACTTTGAGGTAAAACGCTTCAAGGCTGCAAGCTTCCCGTTCAAGCTTTTAACCTCCTTCTTGGTCTTTGGTGGCTTGGTTTCGAGGACGGCTTTCACTTTGTTTGGGTTGGCTTTGATGCTTTGTTTTCCAACAATGTGACCCAAGAATTTTCCTTCCTCGAATCCGAATGAGCATTTTTCCAGATTGAGTTTCATGTTAACCTTTCTGAGGTTCTTGAAAGTTTCTTGAATATCGTCGAGCATTTGATATTCCGTCTTCCTTTTAATCACCAAGTCGTCGACATACGCCTCCATGTTTTTACCAATTTGGTTTTCGAAGGCTTTGTCAACGAGCCATTGGTAGGTTGCTCCGGCATTTTTGAGGCCAAAAGGCATCTTTTGATAACAAAAGATCCCTTTGTCCGTGTGAAAGGCTGTTTTTTCCTCATCCTCTTCCTTCATGAGGATTTGGTGATAACCTTTGTATGCATCAAGAAAGCATTTAAACGTGTAACCGGTGAGGGAGTCAACTTTGAGATCATTTTCCGGTAGTGGATAGCAATCCTTAGGACAAGCCTTGTTAAGATCCTTGAAATCTATGCACATCCTCCATGAGTTGTCGGGTTTCTTGACCATAACCGGGTTTGCAACCCATGACTGGTACTTGACTTCCCGGAGAATGCCGGCTGACACAAGCTTTTCAACCTCTTGGCAGGCTGCCAGACTTCTCTCGGGTGCTAAGCTTCTTTTCTTTTGGACCACAGGCTTGACATCCGGTGGTATTCTTAACTCGTGTTCAGCAATGTTCCGAGGGATTCCTATCATATCTTCTGGACACCAAGCGAAGACATCGCTGTAATGTGTTAGCAGTTTTTTGAGATACGAAAGGGTCTCTTGAGAAAGGTTTGGATTGACCCTTATCCTTTGTTCAGGGTACTTGGGGTTTATGACCAACCTTTGCCTGTCTTCTTCACTGTTTGAGCTTTCACCCTCAACCATGTAAGCTTCTTGAGAGGGTTGAAGGGTTGCTATGCCCCTCTCAGTAGGAAATTTGACTGTGCCATGGCCAACAGACACGGCCATGTAGAAAGCACACTGCCCGGGTCTTCCGATGATTACGTCATAGCTTGAGGGGATGTTGATAACCACAAAGGTTAGTGGTTGGGTTCTTTCCTTCAAAACTTCGCTGAAACGAACATTAAGTGTTAGTTGCCCTAAAGGCTTGAGGGGTATATCGGCGATACCTTTTATGGAGGTTCCAGAGGGTTGAAGCCTTGAACGTTCTTCATTACTCAAACGGTTGAAGAATTTCTCGAACATGATTTCAGTAGCTGCCCCAGTGTCTATGTAGGCCCTGCATGTTTGCAACGTTCCCACGGTAGCTTCTACCACAAGAGGGCTAGAGAGAGGGTCTTTTTCTGTTGGGGGGGAAACAGACACACTGAAGCTCCCAAGCTTCCAACCGTTGTCTTTTATGAGGAACCTTTCCGTCAAAATCCACCATATTGACTTCCTTGCCTTTCACTTCAGCCATTTTGTCCCGGACTCCCTTTACCAAATGAGCGAGTTCTCCGGACTTAACAGCTTCTTCAATTCTTTTCTTGAGTTGGAAGCAATCATTGGTGTGGTGACCTTTTTCTTCATGAAACTCACAGTATTGTGTGGAGTTCTCATTTTTTCTGCTTTTGGGGAGAGGCCTAGGAGGCCGAAAGTTTTGTTTAACTTCCTCTGTTGCAAGGATTTCTTGAGGGGTTTTTGTGAGGGGTGTGAAACTTATGCCTTTTTCCCTGCTTGAAGGGTTCCGGCCTTCAGACCTTCGAGGGTCTGAACCCTTTGACCGCCTGTCAAAGGAGTTGAAGTTCCCCCTTTTTCTAGCTGGACTATTGCTTCGCCAGCCGGATCCTCTTTTCCTTTGTTCTTTAATGTCTACCGCCTCCTCTCCCCGGATGTGGGCTTCAGCCCTTTCGAGGGCTTCTTCCAAGGTCTTGGGTAGGGATTTGTTGAAATCTCTTGTGAGATACTTAGAGGTGATGGCATTCATGAAACCAGCCACTCTCATTTTCTCGTCGGCCCCTACATAAGTAGACCTTCCTTCTTGTATCGTTCAATGAAAGCACGAAGGCTTTCATCATCACGTTGTTTTATCTGAAAGATCACTGTTGCGTCTTTGACATATCGCCTTTGTTGGGAGAAATTGGCCAGGAAACCTTTGCTAAGATCGTCAAAGCTTCGAACGCTTTGAGCAGGTAAGTCGTTGAACCAAATTCTGGCGGATCCAACATGAGTTTGCATGAACATTAAGCAACATTCGGCGTTTGACCATTTCTCCATCCTTGCCGCACCGATGAAGATCTGAAGATGGTCCTCAGGATCTTCAGTCCCGTCATATGTCCTGATGTGGGATGGCATCTTAATCTTTGACTGGAAATCATAATCGGCTATCTGTCTTGAAAAGCACGAGAGACTACTTGGCTTGTATGGTTTAGCCAAGTCTTCTTCAACCCTTGCATCCACATTATTGCCATTGCCGTTATTTCCTTGAGTGGCTAGCACCTGATTAATAAAGTGCTGCCACGGGAAGTTGGCCATCATCTGGGTCATCATGTTGGGCATGAGGTTGAAGCCTTGAAGGCTTCCTGGGGCAACTGAGCAGTTCATTCCAAGGGGAGTGCTCATAACAGCACTTCGTACCAAAGGGAGCACTGACAGAGCTTGCTCCCACGTGGTTGTTGTGGATGCTGGAAAGCTTGTTGCTGGGGATTGTAGGAGCTGGTCAAGAGTTAGCTCATATCCCAAAGGAGCACCACTAGTAATTGGTTGGGACGAGAAGAAAGGATGTACCATGGGATTCATCATTGTGGACAGATACGGGTGAGGGTTAGGAGGATTGCTGGGACCAGCCTCATTTCTAGTTGTGAAAGGAAGGGGAGGTGGTCCAGGAGACAACGTTGGTTCTGGCTCGTCGTAATCTAGGCGGATTCTAACCTCCTTTTTCTCTTTCTTTATTCACATGTTGGTTGAGGAGAGACCTCAATTCCAAGAAGTTGTTGGCAACCCCCTCGGGGGTAAGTTCAACACGTGCCGGGGTGTCAGAGACACCGACATTGGGTGAAGGAACTCCGGATCTGGACGGAGTTGGTGTGTTGAAGGTGAGGAACTCGGGTGTGCTCCCCGGAGTTGAAAAAGAAGTTGGTATGGCCACATGAGCTTGGCTACTACCCGGAGTAGAAGTGTTTGGGATCTGATTTACTTCTCCCGGGGATCCACTTTCAGACATGGTGGTTTTAAGTGAAGAGAGCTACACTACTAGGTCCTTTTTGAGAAGAAATAGCGGCGTAGCCCCACGGTGGGCGCCAACTTGTTGATGCAACAAATACAAGACCAACGGTAGTAGCTGGGCTGGTTAAGCAAAAGGGTTGAAGGGTTCAACTTTGCCTAACGCAGGTCGTGGGGTCCCCCCACGTTTGCAAAACGTGGAAGGAGGTTCACTAGTTAGTTTTTGTTATTTGCTGGAGATCCTTCTCTGAAGTATATCCAAATTCGGATGTGGGAGCAAATAGAATGTGTGTGGTGGATGTGAAAAGGAGTGACTCGCATGTAAGCAAGTACTCAATATGAATGACCAGAGATTAGAGAATCAGAGCTGGCCAGGAGATGTTTTCTGAAGTAAATGAAGTGTCAATTTATAAGAGAAGACATCTCCCGAAGTAGAATGTATTTGACTAGTGACCTTGCTTGCAGTGAGGGGCTTGCCCTTTCGGGGGTTAAACCTTTTGACCCCTGGATAATAACGTGTACTCTGCAGACCTGCGTTGCTTTTGCGGCTGTGGGTTGGTGAAGCAATCCCCGGATGTGACTGGCTACTGTTTCCGCATTACTTTTCCCCCACCTCACAGCTTTTTAACCATTGAACCATTTAACCCTTTTAGCGTTTGCATATTTAGTCATTTTATTTAGCCTTAGGCTACCCCCGTCGTCAGGTACCTTCCTCGTTAATAATAATTATGCTAGAGTTTTATTTGATTCAGGTGCTGATAAGTCTTTTGTAGACCATAAGTTTAGTAAATCACTGAATCTGCCTATTAAGACTCTAGACATAAAATATGAGGCAGAGCTTTCCGATGGTACCTTAGAAATAGCTTCAACTCTTCTTGATGGATGTTTCATATCCATTAAGAACCATTCTATCCCGCTATCCCTCTTGCCAATGAAATTGGCTGGTTTTGATGTGGTCTTAGGCATGGATTGGTTGTCGCATAACCAAGCCCAAATCGCATGTGACAAAAAGCTAGTTATCATCAAAACCCCTTCTGGTGAATCCATCACTATCCAAGGAGATACATAATATGGTTTGCCCAACAATGTGTCTATTCTCAAAGTATCAAGGTGTCTGAAGAACGGATGTGTCATTTACATGGCACAAGTGACTGTGAATGACCCAAAACCTAAGATCGAAGATATTCCAATTATTTCAGATTATCCTGATATCTTTCCTGATGAATTACCTGGATTACCTCCTAAGAGGCAAGTCGAGTTCAGGATAGACATTCTACCAGGATCTACACCAATTGCACGAGCTCCTTATCGTCTAGCTCCTACTGAAATGAAAGAGCTCAGGACTCAATTGGATGACTTACTGGAAAAAGGTTTTATACAACCTAGCTCTTCGCCTTGGGGAGCTCCAATATTGTTTGTGAAGAAGAAGGATGGATCAACGCGCTTATGCATTGATTACCGTGAGCTAAACAAGGTAACGATCAAGAATCGTTATCCCTTACCCAGGATCGACGACTTATTTGATCAGCTTCAAGGGGCGAGCTTCTTCTCGAATATTGATTTGAGATCTGGATATCATCAACTTAAGGTCCGAACTGAAGATGTGCCTAAGACAGGGTTCAGAACAAGATATGGACATTACGAGTTTTTAGTGATGCCTTTTGGGCTCACTAATGCACCAGCAACATTCATGGACCTCATGAATAGAGTCTGCAAGCCATACTTAGATAAGTTTGTCATTGTCTTTATAGAAGACATACTTATCTATTCTCGTAATCGAGTTGATCATGAGAAGCACCTTCGATGCATCTTAGGATTACTTCGACAAGAGAAGCTGTATGCTAAATTCTCCAAGTGCGAGTTCTAGCTTCGTGAAGTCCAATTTCTTGGACACATTGTTAGTGAGCGTGGTATCCAAGTCGATCCCGCCAAAATAGAAGCCATCATGAACTGGGAAGCTCCGAAGACTCCTACAGAACTTCGCAGCTTTCTGGGTTTAGCTGGATATTATAGAAGATTCATTGAGAACTTTTCAAGGATAGCTGCACCATTGACTTATTTGACCCGTAAAAATGTAAAATTTGATTGGGGTCCAAAACAACAAGAATTCTTTGAGACTCTTAAGCAGAAATTGAGCAATGCTCCGGTGTTGACATTGCCCGAGGGAATTGAAGAGTTTGTCGTTTACTGTGATGCGTCACACACCGGTATGGGTTGTGTACTTATGCAAAAGGGCAAGGCGATTGCCTATGCATCACGACAACTAAAGGTGCATGAAAAGAATTACACCACCCACGATTTGGAGTTGGGTGCCGTTGTATTCTCACTAAAGTTGTGGAGACATTATTTGTATGGAAGTAAATGTGTGATCTATTCGGATTACAAAAGTCTCCAACACTGATTCATTAAAAAAGAGCTCAATATGAGACAGCACCGCTGGATGGAGACTTTAAATGATTACGATTGTGAAATCCGCTACCATCCTGGCAAAGCGAATGTAGTCGCTGATGCTCTAAGCTGAAAGGAGAGAGTCAAACCTATCAGGATTAATGCTAAGAGCATTGAACTGAAGAATAGCCTGAACGAAAGGCTATTAGCTGCACAGAAAGATGGTATGTTGGAAGACAACCTTCCAGATGAAAAGTTAGGTGTGACTGCTGAACAGTTAGCACCTGGCAAGGATGGAATTCTTAGAATGAATGGAAGAATCTAGGTTCCTATTCATGGAGGGCTTCGAGATATAATACTCCAAGAAGCTCACAATTCCAAGTACTCAGTTCACCTGGGGGGTGACAAAATGTATCTGGATTTGAAAGCTAGTTGTTGGTGGATAGGTTTGAAGAAATCTATTGCCACGCATGTAGCTAAGTGCCTGACTTGTGCTCAGATTAAAGCTGAACATCAAAAGCCATCAGGTCTGCTACAACAGCCAGAACTTCCCACATGGAAGTGGGAGATGGTAACCATGGATTTTATAACCAAGTTACCAAAAAAAAGGCATGGAAATGATACTATATGGGTCATAGTTGACAGAATGACTAAGTCAGCACATTTCTTACCCATCAAGGAGACTCGTAGCTCCGACAAGATAGCTCAGTTGTATGTGGATAAAATTGTATCCCTCCACGGAGTGCCGGTGTCTATTATTTCTGACAGAGATACTAGATACACCTCTCACTTTTGGAAAAGTTTCCAACAATCCTTGGGCACTCGTTTGAATTTTCGTACTGCTTACCATCCTCAAAGAGATGGAGAAAGTGAGCGTACAATTCAAACTTTGGAAGACATGCTTCGAGCATGTGTTATTGATTTGGGAGGTAGCTGGGATGACCACCTACCTTTGATCGAGTTCTCCTATAACAATAGCTACCATACTACCATTCAGGCTGCGCCTTTTGAGGCATTGTATGGAAGGAAATGTAGAACGCCTGTTTGTTGGGCGGAAGTAGGACAAGCTCAGTTGTCAAGACCTGATATAGTCCTTGAAATGACGGACAAGATTGTCCAGATTCGTGATCGCCTGAAAGCTGCCAGGGATAGGTAGAAAAGTTATGCTGATAAGAGGCGAAAACCCCTAAAGTTTGAAGTGGGCGATAAAGTCTTACTAAAAGTATCACCCTGGAAAGGTGTGATGCGTTTTGGTAAGAAGGGTAAATTAAGCCCTACATATATTGCACCATTCTAGATCATCGAATGTGTCGGCAGTGTAGCTTATAAGCCAAACTTGCCTCAGGAGCTGAGTGGAATCCACAATGTGTTCCACATCTGTAATCTCAAGAAATGTGTAGCTGATGAATCGCTAGCTATGTCTCATAAAGACGTACAGATTGATGAAAGCTTGAGGCTTGTTGAAAGACCTATATCGATCGAGGATCGTCAGGTTAAAAAGCTCCGAAGGAAGCACGTGCCTATAGTAAAGGTTAAATGGGAGACCCGTAGAGGCCCTGAATATACGTGGGAAGTTGAGTCCACTATGCGACAGAAGTACCCTCACTTATTCCAGTAAATCTCGGGTTCGAGATTTCTTTTAAGGGAGTGAGGATGTAACACCACGTAAAAACGTGTCCAATTATGTAAAGACACGTGTTCTAAACTCTAGATATGTAAAAGATTGAGTTTGAAGGACTAAAGTTGCCAAACGATGAAAATATGAAACCACAAGGACTAAAAGTGTCAACATGCCAAACTTGTGCCTCTGAATGACTATACATGAAGAATATATTCTTAAACGAGTGATTAATTGAATATAAGAAGCCATTCTTGAAAATAATCGAAAGATTATAAACTACAAGGGTTAAACATGTCAACATGTTAATTCTTACCTCTGAGTGACCTTTTAACGAACCCGAGGCTTCAAAATATTCAAATATGCTCTCAAGAATAAGTGATATAAATTTCACTTGGTTTCGAGATCGTTATACAAGTTTTCAAGACTTTGGGTAAAAAGTGTCAACATGATGAAACTTGTGTTTATAGTAATATTTAACGAAACCGGGCCTAACGGAGTTTGGTTATACTCCCTTGAACCTCCACAAACTAACCAAAAGGGCCTTATATGCCAAAAATGAGGTTAAATAAGGTTTACAATTGACCAGGGACTGAAACTGCCATGTTTGAAACATTTTTAACCTGAACAGCAGGTTTACGCGGGGCGCGTAAGCCCCCTTCTGATCCTACGCGGGCCGCGACAAGTGCCCAGGTCTGTGAAAACTTGACAGCTGCTAGTTGCAGCCTGTTCCACCGCCTTAGATGCCTGAATTTCGATACTTGGGGCTTGTTGTTGATTTTAGGATACCACTAGGACACTTGGGGTGATCCTAAACACTCCCATTACAACTGGAATGATCTTCAATCAAGGATTTCAAGTATAAATAAACCCCTATGTTGAACATATTATTTGCTCATTTGGTTGCAACAACTCTAAAACCCATCTCTGGAGATAGCAAGCATTAGGAGAAGACTAAAAAGTGTAGAAAAGATAGCAAGGACCTTGTGTAAGAGTTTTATTCCCTGCTTAGTCCATTTTATTAGTTTCAAAACAGAAAAGTCAAACATATCGTGATTAAGATTTGACTTTCGGTTTAATCATAAATGCTCCAGCCACTGACCGAAATGAAAGTGGTTATGGAACCATATTAAGGTAGGTGATTAACCCTTAAAAGGGCACCTCCTAATTATTTCGTTTGACTAGTTAATTGTCGGGTCAAACTAGTTAGTCAAAAAGTCAAACTGGACATAAACTTTAAAAATGATTTAAACTAATAAAACAGAGGTTCTATATTATATTTTAACATTCTAATGACTTGGTAACTAGTATCAAAACATGTTTAATCAGGTCTAACCCGACAATTATCAGTCTAAGGTCAGTTTATAACCGAAAGTCGCAAAAGCTTGACTTTTGCTTTAACTTTCAGTTCTGACCCGTTTAAGCTTAATTCTTCCATGTTTTAAGCTTCCATTAGGACCATATTATATAGTAGTGTAACCCCCTGGAGTTATATTGCTTGGTCCTTAGTGGTTTGAATTATATGCTCTCATTTGTTAATATGCTTATAAATGCCGTAAATGCCCTTTTGACATATAAATGAGATTTTTAGAAATGTGAGAGGACAAAAACCTTTGCTACTGATAAGTAAGCTTGTCCCGAAAATTTGACATCAATTATTGGTCTCAAACAGAAATTATGCTCGATATCGTAATTAGAAGCTTTTTATTAATTAAATTGCGATATCTTGCATAAGACATGTTTAAAGTTGGATTTTGAACCAAAACTCATTACCTACTGTTAAAATATTATTTTTAAGGAATTTTAAGATTTTTGGTCAGATTATAATCTGTTTAAATCATAGAGTTCTTGTGTAATTCGGTTAATGATGATAATACCCTTTTCATGCGTAAAATGAGACTAACAAATGATTTGAATGCCAAACCTTTTCCTACTGATTTCACACATTAAATAAATTATTTTGAGCATTTAAAGCTGATGAAAATCTCAGCTTTACATAAACATCTTGACTATCGTCAATTAGCGAGTTTTACACCGATTAGGTGAGTATGGTTTAAAACCATATTTAACACCTAAGACTTGTTACCTACTGAATTTTTAAAAAAATTTCAATATTATTATAGTATGTATAAGTGATGAACTCAGACTTCCAAAAATGTCCTTAAAAGCCTATGTGAAATGACCAAAATGACCTTTCATGGCATAGTTTGGCCATAAATGGTAAACCTCACATATATGTAATATCTTACTGATGTAATATGATAAAATAAATATTTTTACTGATTACCAAAGATCAGAACTTCAGTTTGTTATAAAATCTCTTTTATAATTATTAAAGTGACCAAAATGCGCTTACGGTACTTAAATTGGTTTTAATTACCTTTTGGGCATATATGTTAACATCCTACAGATGTATTAATATATTTTAAGCATAATAACATTTGAGACCTGTTTATAATTCATTTGGTTACCCGTTACGCGTTTATGCGTTCGGATCGATATATGTGACTAGTTTACGTAAAATAGCCGAAACGGGTTTAACCTTATCATTAAATCCTCAAATTCCAGAATGTGTTTAGTTTACCCATATTATACAAGTATCCAAGCTTGTCGAGTCCAAACCACATTCTATTCCGGTCTCCGCTTTATCTAGCGTTTAGAACCGTAAAGTTTCTTTCTAGCTAGCCGGTCTAAGTCTTTGACTTAACTAAAGACCCGTTAGCATCCTAATAGGTTATTAAACCTTCTATACAGATTAAGTAGCATCCAGTAGAAGGTATCATTATAAAGCTTTAGGATTTTACGGCTGAGTTACTTTTCACATTTAGCTCAGGTAAATACTTTTAACTTATTTTCCCTTATACGGGCTTGGGATATGGTATTATAATAATACCATTTGGTCGGGTATGAAATCATTTAATCGGATTGTGATTAATAAATTTACATAACCCGTTTTAATCTGTCTTGTTTGATAACATAAGCATTGGGGGTTAATACGACCGTGTCCTGTATATCCTCGGCTCATTTCATTTGAAAATAGCCACGACCTATGCGCGGGGTGTAGGTATACACCTGACAGATGCAAATGCTAAAATATAAACCCACATGTTGGGGATAACTCCTTTGTGGGTTCTATAAGTGGTGAGTCGGTTAATCAAGACCGGCTTCCAACCGGCCCCAATTGTATAACAAACATATAAATCTGTATACAAATTTATCTTAAATAAGTGTCCCAAGTTATAAATGATTTGTGCCTTGTGCACTTAAATCAATTTTCTTAAATATTTTCAAATGAGTCAGTTAATTGTATTTACATGTGTAAACTGACGTATTTTCTAAAGACTGATTGACAGGTACTTCTCGTAAATAGGCTGGAGCTACTAGGTGTCATATAAGAGGATATTGCAAATCCCAAGATACCTGAAGTCTGTTATTATCCGTTTCTTGTATTTTATTTACGATCCGCCTGTGGATCTTATTACAATCCAGTCTGTATATTCTTTCATTCGGACACTCAGACATTATGGTTTGTAATAGTTTATTCACCAAGCCTTCCGCTGTGCTATTATATTATGTGTATTGACTATGATGATATCAACTATGTCACGATACTCCCCGCCGGGCCCACCGGTAAAATGTGGAAATATCGGGGTGTGACACATGTCCCAAAGACCCATTTCCTCTTCCTCATATTGATTCAATGGTGGATGCTACAACCGGCCATGAGATCTTAACCTTCATGGATGCATCCTCAGGATTTCAGCAGATCCAAATGGAACCTTCAGACCAAGAGGATACTGCTTTCATGACACCAACATGTATTTATTGTTATACTGCTATGCCTTTTGGTTTAAAAAATGCAGGTGCAACATACCAAAGATTGGTGAACATGATGTTTAAAGACAAGCTGGGGGACACCATGGAGGTGTACATCGATGACATGGTAGTAAAATCTAAAAAATTTGAGGATCACCTCCAGGATATTAAGGGAGCATTCAATATCCTGGACCAATACAACATGAAACTAAATCCAGCCAAATGCCATTTTGGAGTGGGAGCAGGAAAGTTTCTAGGATACATGGTAACCAAAAGGGGTATAGAAGCAAGCCCGGAGCATATTAAAGCCATCTTGGACATCAAATCACCTTCAAATATGAAAGATGTTCAAAGATTAACAGGGCGAGTAGCAGCATTAAACAAGTTTATATCAAGATCCTCGAAAAAATGCAAGGAATTCTATGATATCCTAAAGAAGAATAATAAATTCGAATGGGGAGAGAAGCATGAAGCAGCCTTGCAGGATTTGAAGCAGTATCTTTCAACTGCACCTCTATTAATGAAGCGTGAAGATGGTGAACCAATATCCCTGTATCTCGCAGTATTAGGGAATGCTGTAAGTGCTGTTCTTGTAAAGGATCACGAAGGTCAGCAATATCCTGTTTATTATGTTAGCAAAAGTTTATTAGATGTTGAAACTAGATATTCTCATTTAGAAAAATTGATATTGGCCTTAGTTATGGCATCGACAAAGCTTAGGCATTATTTTGAGACACATAGGATTCATGTTAAAACCAACTATCCTGTTAAAAATGTGCTTAGGAAACCCGAGATGTCGGGTAGGATGGCTAAGTGGCCAGTAAAATTAAGTGCCTATGATCTAGTAAATGAACCTAGAAATGCCATAAAGTCTCAAGCTCTAGCTGACTTTGTGGCTGATTTCAGTAGTGATATTCAAAATGAAGTAGACCTAGAAGTACAACAGCAAGGAGAAAATTTAGAATCCTGGACATTATATACTGATGGTGCATCTAATGTTAGAGGTGTAGGATTGGGTATACTACTAAAATTGCCACAGGGGGATATATTACCCCATGCTATTAAATGTTAATTTCCAGCCACTAATAATGAAGCAGAATATGAAGCTTTGATCGCAGGATTAAAGTTGGCTAGAAACATGAATATTAAGAGTTTGCAAGTATATGTTGATTCCTTGTTAATTACTAATCATTTTAATGGATCCTATGCAGTCAAAGGTGAGAAGTTAGTCGAGTATCTCGAAATTCTCAAAAAATTAGCAGGATATTTTGATGTTTTTACACTTGAACAGGTACCAAGAGAGGATAATGCTGAAGCGGATGCCTTGGCAAATCTAGGATCATCAGTCAGGATACCGGAGGGAACCCAAATACCAATATTACATATCCTGTATCCTGTGACGGGTCTTCTCAAATCTTAGGATAAGGAAGTAGTAAGTATCCAAGATCCTGATGATGAGTATCCTGAGGAGGATCCTAAGTCCAGGACGGCTCCGATCATGAGATAACTCAAGGAAGGACACGTCCCAAAGGATGAGAATCCTAAGGCCTTTAGAATTAAGGTATCACAATTCACTATTATAAATAATATTTTGTACAAGAAATCTCTTGCAGGACCATATCTGAGGTACTTGGAGGATCCCGAAACTAAAGAAGTACTTCAGGATATAGACGAAGGGGATTGTGGTAACCATACTGGGGGCAGATCATTATTCTCAGAGGTATTGAGAACAGGATACTATTGGCCAACGATGAGGAAAGATGCTGCGGAATATGCTCGAAGATGTGATGCATGTCAAAGGCACAGTAATATATTACATCAGCCTGCTGAACCACTGTATCATATTGCTTCCCCTTGGCCATTTATGAAGTGGGGAATGGATATAGTAGGAAAATTGCCTAAAGCTCTAGGAGGGAAAGTCTTTATGCTGGAAATGACTGATTATTTTTCTAAATGGGTTGAAGCTGAAGCATTGTTCAACCTAGAGACCAAGAAGTAGTATCCTTCATAAAAAGGAACATCCTGACCAGGTTCGGGGTACCAGTTGAGATAATTTGTGACAATGGTTCTCAATTTATAAGTAAAAGGACTACTGACTTTTGCAAGAGTTGGGGAATCAAAATGATCACGTCTACTCTGGTACATCCTCAAACAAATGGATAAGCAGAATCCTCGAACAAGATAATTGTCAACAATCTGAAGAAAAGTCTTGGAGCTAAGAAAGGAAGATGGGCAGAAGAATTACCCTTTGTTTTGTGGGCTGATAGGACGACGGTAAAAAGTGCAACTGGCCAAACTCCATTCTCTCTATTATTTGGAGCAGAAGCAGTCATCCCGACAGAAATGGTGATATCTACAGCAAGATCCAGTCTCAAGGATCCTGAGAAGAATCCTGAAGCCATATGTCAGGAATTGAACACTGTTGATGAAATAAGAGATGCAGCAAAGCTAAGGATGGCAGCATATCAACAGAGGATATCCAGAGCATATAACAAGAATATAAGGACTAGAAGGTTTCAGGTGGGAGATTGGGTATTAAGAAAGGCTTTTCAAAATACTACTAATCCTGCTGATGGAAAGTTAGCTCCTAAGTGGGAAGGACCCTATGAGGTTGAATCAGAATCTGGGAAAGGAGCATACCGACTCAAGAATATGGAAGGGGATATGCTACCAATATCCTGGAATGCTGTACACCTAAAGCTCTATTTCAAGTGAGTTTAGAGTTTAATTTCTAACTCAGGATGGTATGAATTCTATCTCTTTTAATATATTTGATATTATTTATTCTTTTGAACCCAATACTGACTTAAGCATCGGAGGGGTGTTAGCCAGGCTAACACCCACCTTAGTTAACAGTTATTTTGCAGTATATGCTTTGAGATATAGCTCCAGGATACACACTCAGCATACTTCGAAAGACTAGAGGATTTGTGACAACCCGTAATTTCGAGAATCTTTCGTTGTACTGGTTTCTTTGCATGCATGGTGATTTGATGTAATTTATGTATATGCTATATGAAGTGTTTAAGTAATTGAGAATGATTGTGAGTCTATGCATTTCATGAATGTTATAAGTTTGCATGTCATTACGTGTATGTGTTGTGAAGTAAATGAGGTGATTGGTTTTATAATAACGTTACGGATTTTTAGATATTGGTGCTTCAAACACTTAGCCAAACAATGCATAGGGGGGCCGCACACCCTACTACACTCGCATCCCCCCTATTGTTGTAGACTTGTACTCGGCCCAAACTAACACCCCTTTGACCTGTTAATGCATGGCTTAAGGAAGCCCAAACAAACTTGGAGGTTGGGCCGGCCTTTTGTAGTAATCATATTCACATACGCACACATAAGGATTAGGTGCGGCTCTTATTATTAATCATTCACAAAGTTTTAGCAAACCCTAATTACCTCTTTTCCTCCTCCCTTGAGACGTTGGCAGCCTTGGGCCGAAGCTTCCTTCATCACCTGGTTAGTACATATATGCTTGTTTAAGTTCTTGATTTATGTGCAACTAAATCACGAAATTTTGTATGATCTAGGGGTGTGTTAGAGAACATGTGTATTAATATCTTGACCATGATGAGTGTGAACGTGTAATGTATGAATCGGATAGAATGCTAATGAATTACAAAAATGACAATGATTATGATTATGATAGCTTGATAGAGTTAGATGATGAATGATCATTAAGTTAATTGGCTCGATTCGGGTATGGAGCATGACGTAACTGTGAATGATGCTACATGGGGATCATGTTGTTTGATTAGGGTCCATAATCCCGAATTCTGTAACTATTTTAATCGAATTTGTGTGGATGTTTGTTGCTAATTGGCGATTAATGTGGAATAACATATTGGTTAGTTTCTTGTAATTATGGTAAATGGTGTTAATGAAATAGAAGTGGAACCGGTCCGATAATTATAACCTAGGATCACCCACTTACTGGTCAAACAAATCTGGTCGCACACATCTAGTGGGATCGTGCAAAAAATTGGGATTTGGGGGTGTATGTGGATTATTATAACATATCCCACCATGCACAGTTCTGAAACACATAAGCCAGGTCACACACTAGGATGGGCTTAGGTTTTCTTGGGCACACATTGGTCTACGAACGGGTAATGATCGCACAAGTTAGAGCCCACTCACACAAACCTGAGATGGGTTGGAACCTGTGGGCCGAAACTAATGGGCTGCATAGCATCGGGTACGCACACTTTCTTGGGCTATCGCACACTTAAATGGGCTGCATGATTATCGGGCCGCGCCCTTCGGCTATTGGTGAAAGAATTACATAATTAACCCGATTTCACATTGGGCTTCGAAGTGTATAATATATGTATATGTGTATTGTGTTTTGGGCCGTTATTAGCTTAATTTGTAAACTAGAATTAGCATTTGAGCTATGTTTATAACGGAATTGGTAATCGAGTACAACTACAATGTGTGGGCCGAAGCCTTGGTGGGCCCTTACATGCTAAGTGATTACTTGATGATACTGGGTTTGTAGATTAACTATTATGACTTGAATTACTTGAGTGTGCTATATGTAAAATAACTGTGTATTATGTGAACAAGGAATACGTGAAATAACTGTACGTGTAATATGCGGATTATATGCATCTGAGACTGATTGTTGTAGGTAACCATGTTAGGACGTTTGTGATCAACTGTTAAACAAGTAACTAATCTTACCGAGCAAACCAAAGGTGAGTTCATCTCTCTTGAGCATGCGTCCCGGTGGTTGGGACAGTCATTGGGCATCCCTGAGAGGGATGGGTTTGGGTAAATCAATTGGGTATTCCTGAGAGGAATACGTCTTGTGGTAAATCTAGAATGTTGGATAATATACTCGTCCTATCACCATTAAAGTCCCTCCGTGTTGTTTGGTTACCTGAGAGGTAACAAGGTATTAGTTGGTAGCGCTACTTAGGTTTGGCACCCTCACCCCGTACCGGAGAGGACGGGTGTGAACTAATGACCTAGTCATGACCAATGCTTTGATAGGAGCATTGGGGAAAGGGCAAAATAAATCAGGAGCCGTCTTGTATCCGAGGTATTATCAACATTGTAATCAAAGAACGTAACTACACACGTGGTAACTAACGTTTTCGTAAAACTATGAACTCACCAGCGTTGTCTGATACACGTGTGTGCATGCTCGCAGGTTATAGGTATGTGTGGATGTGGAACTTCCTGTCTGGGATGCTGGAGTAGTCATGGGTCGAGATACAAGGAATCGCGAGACGAGTTTAATGGTTATCATACATATGGATTAAGAAACACTTAATTTACGATTTATGCTTCCGCTAAATACGATGATTTGTAAATACTGTTTTGTAACACTTTATATTAATGAATGAAAGTTTATTTAAAAATCTTGTATGAGTTCAATGTGATTGGTGGCTAGATCCTGGTACGTCACACGTCCTGCGGTGTTTCCGCATGTGGTATTTTTTGGGTGTGACAGTTTGGTATCAGAGCCACTGGTTATAGTGAACTTGGTTTTAAAAATGTTTTTTTCTTTAAACCAGACTATAACCGAACAGTTCTGAAAACAAGGATACGGCCATGACACTCAGCTCCAGATTGCAAGGTTCGTCTCTTTCATTTGTTGTATACATTGCATGGCTAGTGTACACTTGTTTATGATGTGGCATACGAACACACACTCGTCACTATAGCATAATTTCATGAATTGCTTGCCTATATTATGATGCGTTGATAGCATGTCGCAGTCCTTAGATTTTTGTGATCTTACCATTTTGATAACCTCTGTTTGGAATTCGAGTTTGAGGAACCATTTGACATGAGTTAGGAGGAACTGAGATGAGCATACAAATCGCAATATTATTGTGGGTGCACACATAATAATAATGTGAGGTGCATGCGAGTCCCAGTTCGGCTTAACAAGTGATAAAGGGGTTCTGTTCCATTATTTAATCGATGAGAAATATAACAAATCTATGGGAGTCATAGAAGTGATTGTCATTTACTCGAACGTGATCTTTTCACTCCTCTCTGAATTCTTTCGAATCTCGATGCTATCGAGTATTACCTGAACACCCATCTGAACGCCTAGCAAACTGGATAGAATGTTAGGTGCTTGAACGAACATCCCTGAGTTGGATGTCGCAGCGTTGAATGTTTGGTCGATACCCTTCTCACTCCTCTTCATTGGTTGGAACTCATTGTATTGGCGCCTTAGATCCCGAAGTGCGATCACTTCTGTAACACTCTAGCAACATACCGTGTAATACTCCATCAGCTCGCAAGAACGATGGACAAGAGGATGAGCGTAGTACTTTACCGACTTCAGTATTTGGACGACCTTGACTCCCAGCAACGAACATCAGCAATTTGACTCCAATCGAATCTCCAACCCTAGTCAGCGACTTATGGGAGTCAACTCTTACGAGTTCATCAGGGCATAAGCAATGACAATTGACTATAGTATGGTATGTGTAACTTCCAGCACAGGGGGTAGCGCATTAGGACGTGGCGCAGAATGTGAAAAGATGGACCTTGATGGTGAAAAGTCGTAGGGCTCCATTTCAAGAAACGACATTAGGGGTAACAGTCATGGAAACATCAAGATACTCGTAATTGTAGCCAACAGTATGGAGATGGAGGTGCCCACAACATGGATTGGCCGTTGTTAAATCAAGATGACAACAACCAAGGGAACGACGTCAGTGCTGGAAAACCTCGTAACGATAACACCACTGGAAATGATACTCATGGAAGGATATTTAGGATTGGCGTGGGCGACGCCAGGGTTTTAGCAACATGGTAGCTAGCATGAGTAGCTAAACGCTTCGGCTCTGTAATGTTTAACCCTGATGCTTCCTGAATCTAAACCTGTTGTGGGATTGGCTGACGACAAGACAATTGAAACCTCATATGCTCGTTGGGATGCAAACTCGACCTTGTGGGACAAGTGTTCGACATCGACCTTCCTTCTATTATTCTTGATGGTTACAACGCAGTAGTTAGTGTGGATTGGTTATACAGGAATCACGCATATATACCCTGTGAGGAGAAAACTTTGTGTGGAGAATCGTTATTTGTCCTAAAGCATCAGAGTGGTACAAAAGTTAGCGACATTTCAGCTATGAAGGCCAGAAGTGTCTTCGAAGGGATTACTCCGCTGTGTTAGCAACCGTTACTGATGTTAGGGCTAAGGAAAAAGAGGATCGAGGATCCACCAATTGTTCGTGATTCCTCTCGGTTTGCTACCCGTGGAACTTTTGGGTTTACTTCCACAACTATTAGACAGACTCTCAGTTTGGTCTCATGCCAGAGGCAGCCTTGATTTTTCGTACTTCTTACCGTCTTTGCACCAGGAGGGTTACGAGAATTGTAAAATCAACTACATGGACTGTTGGACAGGAGTTTTGTCAGACCTAGTTTTCGCTTTGGGGAGCCACAGTTATATCCGGGAAGATAAGTTGTATCGTTGGACATGTGTACTGATTGTCGAGAACTCATCAAGGTGACAGTCAAGAACTGTTTGTCTCGACCATTGTATTGACAGCCTGTTGACCAGTTGCGAGGGTCAAGCCCCCATTCGAGGAGCGCTTTGGCCGTATATACAGAAATCTTTCTCATTATCATAGTGGATCTTCAAAAAAAAAAAGTTTGTATCGAGTAAAATATATACTTCGACTTTCTTGTGCTAGAACTTTAGCTCGTAAGCATAAAAGTACTGTACGTGCTTTTTTGAAAAGATTCGGTTCGCAATTATTGGAAGAGTTCTTTACGGAATAAGAGAGTGCTCCGGAAGAGCTAATATTCAAAATTCTTTCCCTTTCTTTCACCGAGGAGGCTAACTAGATAGATGGTTGGTCTAAGGAAGAGAAGAATATGAGCTATATTTTCATCCCTTTTCAGTTCCTTTCCTTATCCTTAGAACAGTAGGGTTTGAAGCTGGCAAAGTCAATCAATCCAGCAGTCAAAGGGGCAAGTGCAGTCACTCAACCATTAACTAACGAACAAGTTATCACCAGATGGAAGTTCAAGGGTGAATGTTCCTAAAACGGCATATCCAACACAATGCGGCCATTGCGACTTTGTATTCCATGACCGTTGGGTTAATCAACACACCAGCAGCTTTATGGACCACGTGAATCGACCTGCTTATTGATGACATTTTTAATTATTTCCAGGAGAAAGGAACATTATGGGTGGCATATGTATCTTATTTTGGAGCTCCTAGGGGAGGAGCAACTCTACCCGAAATCTACCAAAGTGTGACTTCAGAATTCGAGAAGTACACTCTCTTGGTCATGTAATCAACGAAGTGGGAATACACGTGGATCTCGCTAAGATCCATTTTGTTAGAAACTGATTGGCACCAAAGATTCCTTCGGGGATACAACAATTCTTTGGTTTCGCTAGACATTATCGCAGATTCATCGAGGGATTTTCAAAATTGCGTCGCTGTAACCTCCTTAGCACAGCAGGGTGCTGTGTTCATGGAAGACAAAACAGGAGGACTTCTTTTCAGCTTTCGAATCCCAACTCTACAACTCACTGAGCATCGTCTTTACCCGAGAGTGCGGGTGATTTAGTGGTATACCATGATGGTTCAAATCATAGTCCCAATTACATGCCGATGCAACACGAGATGGTGACGGCTTACGTAGTGGATTTACAAGAAGAGTTGCACGAGTCACATCCTGCGGTGAAGCCATGGTCTTTGGATTTAAGTTGGACGGTACCAGATGCATTGCTTAGACCGATCACAAGAGCCTCCCGTATACCATTGTTTTGAAAGAGCTAAAACATGTAATGACATCGCTGGATGGAACCTTCGAATGATTATGGCTGTGGAACCTGAGCATACACGAGCTTTGCAGCTCACTACCGACTCTAACCTACCTGATCAGACTCGTTCCGTTCAGACTGAAGAACTGAAGAAAGATAATTTAAAAGATTGAACCATGCGGGGCATGAAGGAGTGACCTTTGGCAAGATCAGACGATATTCGCTATCTCATGGAACGAATGTGGACCGCATTATGCGGCAACTGCAGGGAATTTGTGTTGAGCAAACCACACCAGCCTCGATATTCTAGTCGACTGGGTTTTGATGAGGGATATTAGGATCTATAAACCTTGTACTGGGGATCGGGCATGAAGGCCCACCTAGCAACGTATGTGAATGATGTTGACTTGTGTGAACGTCAAGGTGGAGTATCAGCAACCAGCAACGCCCATATGGAAATGAGAACAGGCTGCCATAGATTTTGTCGCTAGTCTACTCATAACTCGAAACGGAAACAATATCACCTGGGTGATCGTTGATTGTCTCATGTAACCAGCATACTTTCTTGAAGACATGTTGCGAGCATGTGTGTGATTGACTTTAGTAAGAATAGAAGGACATTTACCTTTGGTTGAGTTCTACTGTAGTAGTTATCATTCTAGTATTCAGACAACTCTGTTTGAGGCATTGCATGGACAGTAACGCTAATCTCCTTGTTGGATTCAGGTGGGTGACAACCTAATCACAGGTCCAGGACTTGTACTCGAAACTCTTGGGAAGATCGCTTGGATCGGAAATCGTTTGGCGGCAACGAGTGACCGTCAGGAAAGTCGATAAGCTTAGGAAACAATGGGAGTTCGCTGTAGGCGATCGTATCATGTTGAAAATCTCATCCTGAGAGGGTGTGGTATGCTTTGGAAGCGTGGCAAGCTTGGCTTACGTTACGTTGAGTTATTCAAAATTTTGGAAATAATCGGTCACGTCGCCTACAAACTCAAGTTACCCGACGAATTGGCTAACGATCATGATGTCATTTATGTCTCGAACCTAAAGAAGTGTTTGTCCGATGAAACACTTGTGATACCTTTGCTAGAGCCTAAGGTTAACGACAAGTTGCGGTTTGTTGAGGAATCCACTGAAAACATGGACCAGGAAGCCAAAGTCCATAAGCATAGCCAGATCCCAATCCTGAGGGTTCGTTGGAACTCAAGACGTGGACCGAAGTTCACGTGGGAATGCGAGGATCGGGTGAGGCTCAAGTACCCTTAATTGTTCAAAACTACGGAATCAAATCTTAATGTGACTGGCGAATTTTGGGACGAAATTCCCTTTCAAGTTGGGGATAATGTGGCAACCGAGGGAAATCCACAATCATCTTGAACTACCATTTCATTTCTCTGTTATCACTTATCAAATTTCAGGACGAAATTTCCTTGAAGTTGGGGATGATGTGACAACCCGTAATTTCGAGAATCTTTCATTGAACTGGTTTCTTTGCATGCATGGTGATTTGATGTAATTTATGTATATGCTATATGAAGTGTTTAAGTAATTGAGAATGCTTGCGAGTCTATGCATTTCATGAATGTTATAAGCTTGCATGTCATTACGTGTATGTGTTGTGAAGTAAATGAGGTGATTGGTTTTATAATAACGTTACGGATTTTTAGATATTGGTGCTTCAAACACTTAGTTAAACAATGCATAGGGGCTGCACACCCTATTACACTCGCACCACCCCCTGTTGTGGTAGACTTGTACTCGGCCCAAACCAACACCCCCTGACCTGTTAATGCATGGCTTAAGGAAGCCCAAACAAACTTGGAGGTTGGGCCGGCCTTTTGTAGTAATCATATTCACATACGCACACATAAGGATTAGGTGCGGTTCTTATTATTAATCATTCATAAAGTTTTAGCAAACCCTAATTACCTCTTTTCCTCCTCCCTTGAGACGTTGGCAGCCTTGGGCCGAAGCTTCCTTCATCGCCTGATTAGTACATGTATGCTTGTTTAAGTTCTTGATTTATGTGAAACTAAATCACGAAATTTTGTATGATCTAGGGGTGTGTTAGAGAACATGTGTATTAATATCTTGACCATGATGAGTGTGAACGTGTAATGTATGAATCAGATAGAATGCTAATGAATTACAAAGATGAGAATGATTATGTTATGATAGCTTGATAGAGTTAGATGATGAATGATCATTAAGTTAATTGGCTCGATTCAGGTATGGAGCATGACGTAACTGTGAATGATGCTACATGGGGATCATGTTGTTTGATTAGGGTCCATAATCCCGAATTCTGTAACTATTTTAATCGGATTTGTGCGAATGTTTGTTGCTAATTGCGATTAATGTGGAATAACTGATTGGTTAGTTTGTTGTAATTATGGTAAATGGTGTTAATGAAATAGAAGTGTAACTGGTCCGATAATTATAACCTAGGATCACCCACTTACTGGTCAAACAAATCTGGTCGCACACCTCTTGTGGGATCGTGCAAAACATTGGGATTTGGGGGTGTATGTGGATTATTATAACATATCCCACCATGCGCAGTTCTGAAACACATGAGCCATGTCACACACTAGGATGGGCTTAGGTTTTCTTGGGCTGCACAATTGGTCCATGAACGGGTAATGATCGCACAAGTTAGAGCCTAATCACACAAACCTGAGATGGGTTGGAATTGGTAATCTAGTACAACTACAATGTGTGGGCCGAAGCCTTGGTGGGCCGTTACATGCTAAGTGATTACTTGATGATACTGGGTTAGTGGATTAACTGTTCTGACTTGAATTACATGAGTGTGCTATATGCAAAATAGCTGTGTATTATGTGAACAAGGAATACGTGAAATAACTGTACGTGTAATATGCGGATTATGTGCATCTGAGACTGATTGTTGTCGGTAACCATGTTAGGACGTTTGTGATCAACTGTTAAATAAGTAACTAATCATACTGAGCAAACCAAAGGTGAGTTCATCTCTCTTGAGCATGCGTCCCGGTGGTCGGGACAGTCATTGGGCATCCCTGAGAGGGATGGGTTTGGGTAAATCAATTGGGTATTCCTGAGAGGAATACGTCTTGTGGTAAATCTGGAATGTTGGATAATATACTCGTCCTATCACCATTAAAGTCCCTTCGTGTTGTTTAGTTACCTGAGAGGTAACAAGGTATTAATTGGTAGCGTTACTTAGGTTTGGCACCCTCACCCTGTACCAGAGAGGACGTGTGTGAACTAATGACCTAGTCATGACCAATGCTTTGATAGGAGCATTGGGGAAAGGGCAAAATAAATCAGGAGCCGTCTTGTATCCGAGGTATTATCAACATTGTAATCAAAGAACGTAACTACACACTTGGTAACTAACGTTTTCGTAAAACTATGAACTCACCAGCGTTGTCTGATACACATGTGTGCATGCTCGCAGGTTATAGGTATGTGTGGATGTGGAACTTGCTGTCTGGGATGCTAGAGTGGTCATGGGTCGAGATACATGGAATCGCGAGACGAGTTTAATGGTTATCATATATATGGATTAAGAAACACTTAATTTATGATTTATGCTTCCGCTGAATAAGATGATTTGTAAATACTGTTTTGTAACACTTTATATTAATGAATGAAAGTTTATTTAAAAATCTTGTATGAGTTCAATGTGATTGGTGGCTAGATCATGGTACGCCACACGCCCTGTGGTGTTTCCGCATGTGGTATTTTGTGGGTGTGACATGATTGGCCCCCTCTCTCACGTTTAAGGGATCCTAATCCCTTGACAGGTTTAAAGGTATTCACCTTTCTCCCGAATTGGGTTTAAACACCCCGCTTGGAGCGCAAGTTATCCAGGAATAGTTCAAGATAGCGGGACCAGTCCCCTGTAATACAAAAAATTATTCAAACGGTTGCGATTGATGTCCAGAAAATTTCTAAATGTTCAAAGACATAATGCACAGGGGACATTCTTACTGAAGCAATTGTGCAAAGCTCAAAGGATCAAGCTTGGACCTAGTACACTAAGTGTCCCAGACTGGGGACATCTTCGTTGGAAAGGTTATAAAAGGATTAAAGTTTGAGAATAGGGTTGCACTCTAATTCTGGTATGATCTTTCCTTTAAAAACCTTATCTAAATCCTTTAAGTTTTAACGCTTGTCATTATCCTGATTTGGATACGTTCTCAGGATATACTTTCAAAATATATTCTTAGAATATGTTTCAGGATATTTGGTTGGAATGTTTGGGACTTGATACTTGGATTTAAAATTAAAATTGTATTCATGTCAAACATCTATTATCAAAACAAGCTTTATAAAATAAAAGTGAACTATCCTTTTTCTTTGGAAACTTTATCTGAATCGTTTGAAAAACCCTATTCGATGAAAGTCTTAATAGAATATTTGCGTCAAGATATTTTCACAATATTTGGATAAGACATTTGAAATATTGCACTAAGTTTGGAACATGAAATTCAAACTAAGCAATGCATATTAAGAATTGAAATAAGAAAATGATAGATAAGGTCAAAAGGAGGTTATATTATTAATATAGCAATATTTATGCTTTTGGTTTCATCTCAAACTGAGATCCATCCACCAAAAGCACGATTAGTTTCTAACCATATTTACATAACGGTTGAAGGTTTCATCTCAAACCGAGACCCATCCACCTCCAACCGTTATATTGTTCAAAATAAACCATACTTATTGATGACCAAGGGCTTCATCCTGAAACTCTGGACCCATCCACCTTTGGCCATCATATTGTTTTAAGTGCAGGAAATGTAAATTGTTCAAGTGCAGGAAAAGTAAATTGTTCAGGGATTACAAACCACAACCATCAAATAAAAAAATGGGCTCCGGCCTCAGCATCAACATCCATCATCGCCAATTTCTCTTCATTCAAGGGGCAGCAGCCTGGTGTTCCTCGGTCATAGCTTTGAACTTGTTCTCGTAATGTTGAGATTTAGCAGCAGTGATCATACCTTGATCGGAAATGGTGACCTCGGCTTTCTTCAATTTGGACTCGAGCATCTTCTTGAGCCCGCAGGATTCTTCGTACAAGTGAACCAGACGTTCGAGGCCCTACAATGAAAAACGCAGGTATTATTGTATAATAACCAAGTTACTGGTTTGACATATATGCAGGATATGGAATGAGGATCTATACCTGGTTGAGAAAGGAAGTCATGAACCTGCTTGCCTCGATGAATCTGTGATTCTCGTAGGGAAACGTTTCGGGAGTGACAGGCGAATCAATCTCTTTTCTCTTACGAGAACTAGAGGTCCGGGGCTTAGTAGCTGGCGAAGGCTTAGGGATGATGATGGCTTTAGAACTGGTAGGCTTGGATGAAGCAATAGGTTTGGGACTTGGCTCTTTCTTGATCTGGACAGGATCGGAGTAACTGTCCAACTCCTCAAGGTCGAAAACTTCTGGGATTTTGACTGGTGCTGCATAAAAGGAGAAATTCTAAATCTTTTCTACTCTTTCATTATATTACGCTAATCAATTATTTGCAGAATAACTCTTACCAGACATATCAGACGATGAATATTGGCTGGAACTCGGGAGGTGTGTGGAAAAGATTCTATAACCTTCCGGTAACTGGTAAATTGCTTTCATTCTCTTTTCATATTCTTCAGTAGGAGGGGCTACTTCTTTGAAGTTCACTGCATAAAGGACAAATAAAAAAGTATCAGCACAAGGTATAGGCCCAAAAGGTATTTGGGGATATTCTTAAAACCCTAAACCCTGCCGGTGGTTAACCACTCCGCTGGAAGGCTAGCGCCCTCGTAGATGGAATCTCGCTTAACGAAGAAGAATTTCCGTTGCCATCCATCTTCGTTTTTGGTGGTTTTGAGAATGAGGGGTTTACTGGAAGTGGAAAAGAGTAAAAACCGGCTAGAACCGTGTGATCGGAGACGGTAGGCGATCGGAATATCCTCGATGCAGAGGTCAGGAAAGTGAAGGTTTTTTATTTGGTTAAGTACAATCAATACCCTCTAAACCATGGCCATCGTTTAGGCAAAGCAAAGACCGGTGGTTCAAAAAAATTGCAACATGAATTCGGGAAAGGGATACCGAAGGCCTAGCGAAAAAGGATATGCCGGAAAACAAACCCAATCGGCTGACGAAACGTCCGATCGAACTGACCGGTCGAAAGGTCTGATAATCGCACCGTCTGGAAAGGCGTCGGAGGCTCTCAACACTGCGATGTCTGCTTTATCGAAGGCACAGATCTCCTTCTCGGGATTCTTGAGTAGGTTTTGTTGGATGAAGTTCTCCGTCGATTCACCAGTATGGGAACGGACTCTGGTAGCCATTGGGGGTAGAATGAAGAGATTAGCAGGAAAAGAAGAAAGAACGAATAATTACCTGGAGATTCTGTTGATGATATTTGGTTTTCAAACAGAAAGAGAGAAGATATAGGGGCGTAATAGATAGCCATTGAGTGTAAACCGCGTTGGAAGTTGCCCAATGATATCTCGATCGTCGCTTCAACTTAATAACCTCGATTTAAGAGATAAGTTTTAAAATATATCCGTTGAAATTGGTATACCAACAGATATATTTTGGGGACAATTGTTATGGGTGGTTTTCTACTCATATATCCTGAATAATATTCTGACTATGTTTCTTTTGTTGTGACCAGGATACCGGATCAGGATATTGGTAACATCCTGATGCAATATCCTGGTAGTAACTAATTAACTCACGTGCAGATTATATGGTGCAAGTCTCCAACGTTCAAGTGGACTTCTTCTCCGCAAGACTCGGGCAAATCTGTTAGATTATGGACGTTGAAGCCGGAAGACGTGGACTACAACATTCACATAAGGAATATTCGTTAAATCTCAGAATAATAGGATAGTTAGTTAGTTTCTTTTACTATAAAAAGGATTGATCGGATCAGATTAGAACACACATTCTCTCGTACACTCTTTCTCTCTAGTTGCAAACACTCACAACTCACTTACACTTGTATCGAAATCACATTGTAACACTTAGTTGATCCGCATCATATCCTGCACTGTATCCTGATATTTGAAGCAATAAGAAGAACAAGGCAGCTACGATTGTCAGCTCCCGAGGTTTTATGCCAGCGATCTAGATTGATCAAGGGCTTTCCTCGTACATCCTGTGTCACCCTTTACATTTTTGCTCCATTGTTTGATTATGGATATAGCTCAATATCCTGAGCCGTATCCTGAAAACTGTTTTTACAAACAACTTAATCAGCATATTTTCGATACACATTCTTGGCACACTACCTCACTTAACTAATTTGATCACTTAATTGCTTCGGTAATTTTTGACCAAAACAGGTCTATATAGAGATATGTTGGCTACCTGGTCGGGGGTTAAGGGAATGGTTTGGTAAGGTTCTTGCCTTGTTCAGTGTATAGATCCTGCAAGGACCTGGGTCAAGCTTACTAGGACCTCCTTCAATACCCACTGGTATTGGATGGCGGGGGTGTGAATGGCTTGATCCCCTTATATGTAAAATACTATTAATACATTAACCCGGCTACTTGGGATTGTATCCCTGCTGACTCAAACCACTTAGCCGAGGGTAACGTATCCTTCAAAAGAGGGGCCTACCACATTATGCATTAATAACTTAATTAATTATCTTCCAATATTCCAACCCTTTAAGATTGTATCCTTGCTGACTCAAACTACTGGGTTGAGGGTAACGTCACCTTCAAAAGAGGGGCCTACTACTATAACTAAGATAATCTCTTAAAAAGTGCAAAAGTACGGAAATCATCAAAGGTTACACTAAAGGCGGGTCGGATCCAAGTGATTCATCTTGTCTATCTGTTTTTATTTTATTTTATTTTTCAGCATTTTTATTTTTTATTTTCATGTTAAAACCTTTTTCTAAAATTTTGATTTGATTAGACGTTGAGGATAAACCGGTATTAAAAGCTCTTGTGACCTTGGACGACCTCGGTATCTTACCAACGCTATACTACGCTCACGATGGGTGCACTTGCCTATATGTGTGTTTAGTGTTAGTAGAATATCGTGTTTTATAAATTTAAAACTTGACTAAAGTGTTAAAAAGGGCTTAAAATATACGTAAAAATATATTCACACCGACACACATCAGTCATTTCGTTTAATTAGTTGTATGATAGGTAGTTTATATGCCTTAGGAAAATGACCAAAATGCCCTTTTCATGCATAATTTAAATTTAAGCATATGTAACCAAGTTTTTGTCACTTAAACTGATTATGTGATGTTATTAAACATATTACGGCATATAATACTTGTCATAGGGCTAGTTAGGCTATCCGAATGCGCTTTTGCGCAAATGATGCTTTAAAGTAGCGTACACTACCTTAACAGGTCATAACGGGTCATAAGCACTTAGGAAAGGTATCAAATCAGAATGTAGGCTTTGTTAAACCATATTATATGAGTTCCAACACTAATTTGGTTTACAAGACCTCATTCTATCCGATCTTCCGATTTAGGCCTTGATTATTAACATAGTGATTCCATACTAGGTGCCACTTGATTCCTTAACTTTCTGAGCTTTGATCGTTCAATAGATCAAGGATACTTGCAATCCTAAGTGAGTACATAGTCCCCTCTTTTACCGCTTTTAAATATTTTGGGGTGATACACATGTGCCTACTTGTTACTTTCATGTTTTCATTGCTTTTCATGACATGGACATGTTATGTTCACATAGTACACATATAGTACATGATTTCAATTATGTTTTGCTATGTATGTTGACTGAGCATGCTAGCACATTAATTTCATAGACACTTTTGTTGCATATGTTTACTCAGCATATCGACACATTGATTTACATTACATTTCTGCTATGTATGTTTACTGAGCATGCTAGCACATCGATTTCATGGACATTTCTACTTCGTATGTTTACTTAGCATACTTAGTACATGGTTTTCACATAACATGCTTACATTGGTTATGACATTTGGTATGTTTAACGGGACAATGATACATTCATTAACACTGATCACGCCGCTCGGTAGTATGTAATGGTACCATAGGACTTGACAAATCACGTTTTCGACTTCCTAGGTTTGTTTGGAAGTAGGGAATGACAGAATCCGAAAACATATTTGATAAGCATTTAACTTGTTAAGGGTTTGTCCGACAGTCGCAAGGCTTGAATGTATGCGATAAACATATCTACATAAATGTTTGTATCCATAAAGCATTGGTTTTGCAAAACATAACTTTTGATTTAAACTTAAGTTTATTCAAAGACATTGTTTTGTACATTTTACATATGGTTTGAGTAAATACTCTTTATTCACCGTACATGACATTTGGTTACACATTGACACTATACATACGGTTTGAGTAAATACTATTTCTTGCCATACATAACATTTGATTATACAAGACATGGTTTACATTTAACATTTGGACATTGTTTACACATAAACAGTTTGACATTGGTTCAACAAAACATTTTGGGTGGTTATTGATAAGTTATTTAAATAACGAGACGGGTGTAATATGATAAAAGCATGGTGGATACGCCGCTGGTACTTCCTATATATAAATTCTTTTATGATATTACATATCGTAGCGTTATTTAAACCACTTCGACAAAGACATGATACATTTTTATACAAATAACATATTTTTACAAGACATTGATACATTTCTACTTGGTTATTTATTTAACCATGCATTTTTATTTTATTATCATCTGATTTTCATATCGATTTTCATATGATTTTATAAAAGAAAAATTTTTATAAGGTTCATGACTACTTTTTGTTAAACACTTCTTTTAACTACAAGTCATGAATCCTTCATAAACAAAACCTATGTATCTCACAGACATTTTTATGCTGACGTACCTATTTTCACATGTATTTCAGGAGCTAATGTTTGAGGATTATCATGACACACTTAGGCGGGCTTGGACCTTAGTGACTTAAAATGCTGCAAGACAAGTTTAATTTACGATCTGCTTTATGTTTGAACAAAGACAATGTAATCATTTACCTTAATAAAACAAAACTTTAAATACCATGTGTTATGAAACAATAATTCTGTTAGTCGACTCCCCGACGTTTCCGCCGCGGTTTGTTGTTTTACGCGGTCGGGGTGTGACATAAAGTCAATGGATCCATTAGACCTTCTGTTGGAATGTTTTTTAAATCATTTGAGGAGGCTTTTGCGTTTTATCAGAGATGTGCACTTGCTGCAGGTTTTTCTACAAGAAAAAATACCTCTTGGAAAAATGGTGGTTTAGTGAAAATAAGATATATTGTCTACTCAAAAGAAGGATTTCATGTTAGCAAAGCAGTAGACTCTGGTTCAGTTGATGAAAATAGTAAAAAGATTGTTAGACGTAATAGAGGTTTAAAAAGAGTTATATGCAATGCTCATGTGAAATTAATAATAGAGAACAATAATATGTTTAAAATCTACTATTTTCATGAAGAACATAATCATATCTTTGTTGAAGATGAAGATATTCATTTCTTGCCTACTGCCAGAAGTATTGATTATGTTAAAGAAAGATTTATATATGGATTGTGTGCAATCAATGTTGGACCTATTAAAGCATTCAATATTATGAAAACAATGTATGGTGGTTTTGGTGAAGCCGGTGCTAGTAAAGTTGATTGTAAGAACTATAGAAGGGATTTGAATCTTTAGATAGGTGAGTATAATGCAGAAATGGTAGTTAGGCGTCTTATTAGGAAGAAAGATGTTCTCCTGGTTTTACATGTGATTATGTTATTGGTGAAGATAGAAGATTGAAAGGACTTTTCTGGGCCGATGAGCAATCAAAAACAAATTATACAGTATTTGGTGACATAGTGGGTTTTGATGCTACTTACAAATCAAATAAGTAAGTTTTTTACTTTTATTGCGTTATATATTTATGTTTTCTTTTTTTTTTCTAATGCATTATTAGTTTGTTTTATATAGATATAATTTGGTTTTTGTACCATTTACTGGGATTGATAATCATTTTAGGTATGTCACATATGGTGGTGCATTACTTGGTTCTGAGACTGCAGATTCTTATCGATGGCTTTTAAGGTGTTTTGTTAATGCTTTTGGAAATGAACCTAAAGTTGTTACTAATCAAGATGCTGCAATAAAGAGAGCTATTAAGGATGTTCTTTCAAGAACTAGGCATAGGTTATGTATGCGGCATATATGTGAGAAATTGAAGACAAATGTATTAAACTGCGTTTTATGATCCAATAAACTGCAATTTTTATATAGTTTTATTGTTGGATTTTAGTTATTATACAATAAGATCCCAAAACATTTTTATCAATATAATTGCGTTTTATTATAACAACATAATTGCGTTTTACCAATAATGTATTAGTTTTTATCATGTTTCATAATGTTGTGTTTTGATAGAAGAATAAATGAAAACATGTTATGATCTTATAAACTGCAATTTTTTATATAGATTAAATTATTGCGTTTTATGTTTCATAATTTAATTGCTTTTTACACAGGTTGGTCTTTTTTGTCATCCAACATTGAGTTTAATACAAGAATGACTCGTATTGTTTGGAATGATACTAATTATTCCAGAAGATTTTGAAACTGAGTGGCATTCAATAATGTCTACTTTTGGATTGGAAAATCATGAATGGTTAAAAGATATGTATGATCTTCGATTTGATTGGATTCCCTCTTATTACTATGGAGAGAATTTGGCTGGTTTAATGCGTACTACGTCTAGATGTGAAAGTGAGAATTACTTCTTTGGACAGTTTTGTAATCCAAGATGTACACTTGTTGAATTTTTCACTCATTTTGAGACTGCAATGGATTTTCAAAGGCATGAGCATAGGAGGAATGATCATGATACAAGGTATATTCAGTCTAAGATCTGGAGTGACTTTGTATTGGAGAAACAAGCATCAGAAATATATACCAAAACAATTTTTAAACATATTCAGATTAAAATTGATGTTGCCATTACAAAGTGTATGTCAAAGACTCATAATACTGTGGGTGATGTTCAATATTATGAAATAAAGGATTTCAAACAGCCATGCACATCTTTATTCAAGGTAAATTTTTAAATTAATATTGTTTTAAACATCTATTGCGTTTTAATCTAATATTGTGTTTTATGTTTTTCATCATTAGTTGCGTTTTATCATTATGTTGATTGCGTTTTAATAATATATGATTATATGCTTATTTTTTTATTATATTTGTAAGTATTCATTGCGTTTTATATTACATCTCACTAATTTTATATAGTATTTTAATTTTTATTACAGGTTCAATACAGCAAACAAGAAGATGGTTTAAGCATATGTTGTACTTGCAAACGGTTTTGAACAATTTGGTATATTGTGCCGCCATATATTTTATGTTCTACGATATGATGATATAACTGAGTTTCCTAGAAGATATGTTCTTAGAAGATGGATGAGAGATGTTGTTTCGAATGGCTCAATTCATTGTAGTATTCGGTTTGATGAGATTGGTAGGAGTAGTGAAATTGATAAAGTTTTTAGAGAAATCGTTGTAGCAAATGAATATGTGGTTAATAGGTTGGTTGGGGATTTAGATGAGTTGTGTCGTTAAAGAGATCATGTTAAAGGTTATATTGATAAAGTTGATGAGGTTATGGTCGTTGCACCGCCTCCTAGTCGCAAAGATAGGTTTGCTGATATGGGAGGAAACTTAGAAAAGTCTGATTCTATGATTCGTGTCCCGATCAAAATAAGGACAAAAGGATACGGTGTACAAAAAAGGATAAAGTCTAATCGTGAGATTGCAATTCAGAAATCATCAAAGATCTAGAAATCGTTTTGTGTATGTTGTGGAAAAGGACATAACAATCGTACACGTAAAGAGAAGGTTTCTTCTAATGCTATTGGGTCTAGCAATACAATGTAAGTTTGTATAAAAATTCGGATATTAATAATAAAGATTTTTTTTTTGTTATTGCGTTTTATGATGCATAATTATCAGATATTTTTGTTATTGCGTTTTATGATATCCTACATAAATATCAGCTATTTTTTGTTAATTGCGTTTTATGATATCAACAATGAATTGTTATTGCGTTTTATACATAGAACAAATCAAACATATACAGCAAGTAGAATTTTTTGTTTATTGCGTTTTATGATAACAACAATGAATTTTTATTGCGTTTTATACACAGAACAAATTAAACATGAACAGCAAGTGGATATCTTAAATATTGCGTTATATAGATGATAAAAGTTATAAACAAAGATGATGAATAAAACAACTATCATCACCTGTTCACAATCATAACAAAATTACTTCAATCATCTTTATTCTAGCACGACAATAAAAACATCAAATAAAAATTACTAGCATAACAAACCACAACCACTGGAAAGCAACATTCAGCATCATGGATCAAAGTTGGTTTCTTCTTCAGATGAATACCCTAAGGTTCTATTTAGGATTTCCTCATCACTTTCAGATAGAGTCCAAAGTTCAACCTGTGATTTTACTGCCTTCTGGAGCCTCTCTGCAAATTTGCTTCCAGAGTTGTTGATGATTGGAATTTCAGATAACTGCTTCAAAAAGCTTATATCCTCACTGGAAGATATGTCTTTTGGGTCGTATAGTTCCACATCGCCATTGTCCCAAGTCATTGAAATTTTGAAAGTGTCCTTAATGAACTCCCAAGATGTAATGTGTCTTCAATCGCATTTCATTCGGTTTCCATACCTTTTGTTTAGAATTTTGAATAGTTGGGCTGTCTGTTCTGTGTAACATGCTGGTGGTATTCCTAGTTCATTCATCTTTCTCAAAACATTCTCATTGCAGTTTTCTAGAACAGACGCAATGGAATGGTATCTTATTTTGTGACCATCAAGAAACTGAAGAATGAAATGTTCTCTTTGAACCCACCAAACTGATAATTCTTGATTAGCCATTTGTGTGTGTTTGTCGTGGGTATTGGGTATGAGGTATATGAATATAATTTAGGGTTTTTGTTCTTATATAATGGATTGGTCGAGGGATAGGTATTAAGTGTGGTAATAATGATTATATTTCAGTGTTTTCATTGAATTGATTGTTTAATCATACAATATTTATCAGGAATCCAAAAAGCTTTTTAAGTTTTCTCCGATAATAATGATTATTATTTTTTGTCTTATCAATTTCTTTTGTCTTTAAGGTGTCAGTTTTTTTATCTTATCATTTCCTCTATTATTATTATTATTATTATTATTATTATTATTATTATTATTATTATTATTGTATAACATTGCGTTTTAGAAATAGTATAAAATAGTAGTTTTATGAATGTCATTAATCCTATATTCTTTTGCCTTATAGAAACAGTAAAAAAAATAATTTATTGCGTTTTATAGAGATGTATTGCGTTATATGATTGGACATGAATAATTAGGAAACAACATGAATTACGTTTTATAATAAATAGCATAAGACAAACAACAATGAAATAGACAATGTTGCGTTTTGGCATACTATTATTTCAATTTCTATGTACTTTTTTAAATATAATGTTATATAATAAATATTTCATAAAAAATAACATATTTTATAAAAAAAAAAATAACCCTATATAGATGCATTGCGTTATATGATAGCATATGAAAAATAAGAAACAGTTTGTATTGCATTTTAAAATATTACAAAAAGATAAACAAGTTTATAAAATAAAATATTGTGTTTTAGCATAATAGCATTTCAATATCTATGTACCCTTTTTTTAAACATATTATATTAACAAATTATTGATAAAAAAGTACAAATTTTTATAAAATATCAATCTTGAAGAGAAGCATTGCGTTATATGATAAGACATGAAAAATTAACAAAGGCATTGTATTTCGTTTTATAATAACAAACAATAAGTAGCATTTGTAAATCTAAGTAATTGTTTTAAACAAGATATACCAACAAAATATTGCGTTATATGATAAATTAGAATAAAAGACAAAATATTGCGTTTTATAATAACTAGCATTTCTAAATCTAAGTAATTGTTTTAAACAAGATAAATTCATAAACCAGCAAGGCTAAGCCTATCTTGAATCCTTTGTATACTAGTGTCATAAGAAAGTTTTTTAAGTTTTGCATTGAAGCTGCGAAACTTCTTTGAATCCTCAATAACATAATCTTTGCGTTCGTTGAGATCGTGCAATAATATCTTTGCGATAAACTTTCGTCTTAAATCTTCAAGTTGTGCTGTCTGCTTGTTCACTGGTTTTTTTGTTTTTACCCTTCTTGATAATTGCAGGTTGTTCATATTCCTCGTGAAACCCACAATTCCATTTTTTCGACTTCTTCACCGTCATAACATTCAATATGACACATACAGAATATACCATAGTCAATGTCGTTATATTTTTTCCTCCATTGCATCTTCATTCTAACAGATGTTACAGGCGTCGTTAAAGATCTGTTAAACCCGATAAGACACGATTTGCCAGCCCTATTTATATCATCTGCATTTGGATGTGCAACAGATTTAAGGTAACCTGCCAAAGCATTCCTCTACAGAAAAATAAAACAAAAAGATTAGGTGGTTTATATTGTGTTTTAAATGCATAAGTTAGCATAACTTACTGTTTTTTCAGGCACATCACCATATTTTTCTTTATTTGTAACATCTTTTGCACTGTTGTCAATGATGAATATTTGTTTCCCTTCAAGATTGAATGAGATCACAAAGAAATGCTCTACATGGAGAATAGGGACAAGGATAATTTTAAAATCCTTTATGCTTTTTAACTTTGCACCTTGAAGAATTTTTTCTATGTTCCGTGTGAACTCTTCTATCATTTTTTCTTCCTTGTCTTCCAATGTGAAAGCCTGCATAACAATAAAAAAAATTAAAATATTCATTGCGTTTTATGAAGGTAATAAAACATACAATTGCGTTTTATATAACTTCATTCAAACAAACTACACATTGCGTTTTATGAAAGTAATAAAACTGACAATTGCATTTTATATAACTTTATTCAAACAAACTTCAAATAACTTCATTAAACATATATTAATTGTATAAAACAGACAAATTGCGTTTTATAGATCTTTACCAGCATTTGAATTGTACAGAAAAATCCTGGAGTTTTGTTGTCTTTTGATCTTCTTTTTTTTCTTCATTCAAAATATATGCCCAACAATTGATTACTTCTCCTGTTATTTCCAATCCTGGCCTCATTGTTTCTACAACATATCTTGACAAAAATACATGATCACTAATTAAAAGAGAGGGTCCCTGCAAAAAAAAAAATAATTAAATTATGATACTTGATTTTTGCATGTGTTTTGTTGTGTGTTAATGTATATAAATGCATTTGTACATTATGTCTCCTTCTCCATGGAAAGCATATCCCGAAATGTTGTTTTCGTTCGCCGTTCTAACTTCGTTCATTGCTATTTGTCTTTGATAGTATGGTGAACATAATGCTTCTCCTGCATTTTTCTGTCGATCTGGTCGTACAATCTTTGTAATTATTTCTTCTGTTTTGTTGATATCACTTGTTGGTTGTTCTTCCTAAAGAGATTTTATAGGTGTTTTATACGGATCTTCTTATGGGTTGAGGAATTATGTGTTTTGAAATAGATCATTGATTTCTTTTTCAGTATCATTTTCATCAATTCTATCTAACATTGTTAGTATTCCAGTAATTTGAATACATGTTTCAACTCCTTTTTGGCTTGTTTTATTTTCAAATTCTGTTTGATTTCCGGATTGTGCAGCGTTGCAAGTAGTATCATCTTCCACTTCATTTTCATTCACATTTGAAGACAATTGAGAAATTTTCAAATCAAAGGATGGTACCTCATCATTTTGATTTTTTTTTTTTTGATTTGATTTTTTTTCTGCTTCATCTGTCTTTTTGATGATCTCCAACATTACTGATGGAGTTTCTTCGCTAAATGATGATTGTACCAATAAAGAATTTTCAATGTGTGTTTGCAGACTTGATGGAGTTTCTTTCTCAATGGTTTTTTCAGGATTTGAGGATTGGACTACAATTGTGGTATCTTCATTGCGTTTTGTAGTATCCTCATTGCGTTTTACAATCAATGGAGATGAAATGATTTGATTTTCTGTGTCTTTATTTTGGCTCAAATTTAAGAATCTTGATGGTGTTTCGATCATAGTTGAATCAATACTAACTTTCTTGTGCATTTTAGCATGATCGTTGCATTTCTCCATCAATGAAGCCCATGCGTTTATTTTGTTATGAACAATTTCACTATTTGGATATTCTTCAATAATCTCATCTATGCGAGATAGGATTTTTTTCAAAAATTTCTTCAAAGCCTTTAAAATGATAATCCAAGGCTTTAACAACATATTCTTCATTGGATTTTTTACCTTCAATGCTTATTATATTTTCATCGCCACTTTTTGTTGAATGAATGTCAGAAAGACCTTCACTTTGATTTTATGATGGCATGAAATTACGCAATCGACATTGACTGTCTACCCACAATTTTTCTTTATTTCCTTCTGATGGTTTTACGAAGAATTACCCCCATGATCCTCCACTTTTTGTTGGGGTTTTTTTCAGTTTCATTGGTTTTAAGTTGGCTGTTTTGAGCATCCTCTTGTTCAATCCAGTTTATTGTAGCTCTAAGTAAGGTGTTTCCTTCTTCTCTCTGAACAGAGTTGATTTGGTTGTTCTTCAACATCGTCATCATCTTTTTCTTCAGATTTATCTTTACAAATTTCTTCATTTTCATTGTCGAATTCAGATGGATAAACATAAAATTGAGCCTCCTCATCTTTCTTTTTTTGTTTTTTCTTTCCCACATTTTTCTCCTTTTTCTTTGTTTCTTATACAAGAACTCTCCCCTCATTTTGCGCAGCAATTACCAATTCATCCTCAAATTCTTGTAAAGTTGTAGAGTCAATTTTATCCAGAGAGAACTCTTCAGTGTGTTCAGCATTTTCAAATCCTTGTTTTTTGTAAGCATATAGAATCTGTATGAATCATTGCGTTTTAAAAAAAATAACCAATACTAATTTTATTGCGTTTTATAATATAAATAATTCTAAACAACTTACATAACTCATTTTTTGTAACTTTATATACACTGCGTTTTAAACAAGCATTGCGTTTTAATCAAGCATATTTTAAACAAAGCATATAAACAAGTCATTGTGTTTTGGAACTTTATATACATTGCGTTTTAAACAAACATATTTTAAACAAAGCATATAAACAAGTCATTGCGTTTTGTAACTTTATATACATTGTGTTTTAAACAAGCATATTTTAAAAAAGCATATAAACAAGTAGCCTAAACAAGAATTCAGCATAATATATAGCAATAATGCAAGAACATATCAAAGTAACCATAACTGCGTTTTATAATAAAAATAATATAAAGATCAGATTTCATACCGCTAGCAATCCAATAGGTCCATTGAAGGTCTTTTCATTTCCAGGCCATTATCTTCTTGTACCCCTTAAAACATTCAGAATATATTCACACCAACTAAAATCTTGGGTATTTATGTCACTTTTCATCGATGGCAAGAATCTTTGGTTAACATTACTACTTTGCATTGCCTCTGCCATGACCGTAAAAAATATAACCAATAAGTTTAGTTTGAACATTCTTCCAAGCTCATTTCTTGTTTTTAAATATCTAATTACGTTGGCTGCATACATTCTCTTCAAAAGTTCTTTGCTGAATTGACCGCGCCAGAATTTAATTATAAGATCTGATTTTTTGGGCCTCAATTTTTCCTCAATCTTTATTTTTCCATTTGGTATTTGAAATACCTTTTGGATCAAATCAGCCATGATCTTAATCTTTTCATCTCCAGTATTTATCTCATCATTTTCAGCATCAAAGTTTTTTACTAGCCAATATCCGAATTTGCGTGGAACTGAATGCAACTTGATTGACAATATGCTGCCAAACCCTATTTCTCTAATAACTTTCTTTTAATCTTTTGACAAATTTTCAATATAATCTGTGAGATTTTTAACTGCACATCTTATGTTGATTTTTTTTCCGTCGTAATCATAATATGGTTGTCTTCTGGCTGTTCTTCTGTTTTATCCTTCCTCAATGATCTCTTTGGTTCTACTCCTGACTTTCCCTTCTTTTTATTTGATTAATTTTTTGTCTGTTTCACTCTTGGTGGTGGATCAACAAAATCATCATCTGATATATTCAAGTGTTTTAGAAATATATATTTTTTCATAAAATTATGTTTAATGTGTTTTATGTTACCTGAATTTACTTGTTGTTGTTCAGAACTATGCAGAACTATAGCTCCCCTAGTATTTTCCTCTTTTGAAACAGAATCTGTATCTTCTGAAGATTCAATCACCACTTTCTTTCTTCTCCTTTTCTGTTTTTCCTATTGTTTTTAATGTTTAAACAGAATAATTAAACAATGTCAGTTAACAAATTTAAGATAAAACACATTAGTTAACAATTTTAAGATAAAAAGCAGTAGTTCAGAGTTTTAAGATAAAACGCAATACTTTACAACATATCAAACTAACTCAGCAAACAAAACTCATTTTTTTGTAATTAACTTACCATTATCTCATTTTGTTTTCTATAATATTTTAAGATAAAACGCATTAGTCAAGAAAAAAAGCATATGACACAGTATTATGATAAAACGCAATAGTTAACAACACATGTAACTCAGCAAATACAAAGATAAGATAAAACGCAATGTGTTAAATTTCGATTACAATTATCATAATAATAATGTCTTTGTTTCTACTATTTTTTAAGATAAAACGCATTAGTTCACAATATATAAAGCCCATAGAAAGCATTAGGTCACAATTTTAACATAAAACGCAACGCAGTCTCTAATAACAAACCTAACTAAGCACATACAATGATAAGATAACACTCATTAACAATTTTTGGGAAGGGATATGGTATATTAGGTCTATTGCACTTCATAAAACGTAATTTGAATACAGTTTAAAAAGCAAAAATATATCAAATTACCATTATCATAAATCTCTTTGTGTTTTCTACTAGTTTGTTGTTTCATTGTTGATTTTCCGCTAATTTTTCCTTGTTGATCGATGTTTACTTCATCTGATGTTGTTTTTTGCTTCTTTGATGATTTAGGGTTTTGAGATACGGATTTCTTTTCAGTAACTCGAAGGTAACCCTTCAAATTATCTCTCGATGATGCCATGAACTTCAATGGATTTTGATTTTCTCAAATCTCAGTATGTGTGTGTTCGTTCAATCGAAGTGTAAAACGTAATGAACTTTTTTCGAAGCTTTCTGTGTATATTCAATCGTGGTTATTGTTGGAATTTGATGATAATACCCTTGAAAGCCCGGAGAGCGTGTTTAAATGGCAGTTTTTTATTTGATTTTAATCTAGACTGTTAATTGTGCAATTGGACGCTCCTGATTGCTTCCTATCCTTCCTAGTGAAATAAACTTCCTATTATATCCTAACCCTTATAAAAGTTACATAATTAAAATAAATATATTTTGTTGTTTTAGATCCTTTTTAAAATTACACCAAAAAATAAATATATTTTGTTGTTTTAGATCCTTTTTAAAATTACACCAAACTTTAAGGTTTATAAAAAATTAAATACTTTCAAAAATCAATTAATTGTTTGCAATATTAAACAAAACACATTCTTCTTTTGTCTTCCAAACCTATAGGAAAGAAAGATAAAAACCTACACAATACACACACAAACACTTTCCCTAGTTCCCTGCTAATCGGTGACCAATCCCCATTCACTGGGGCTTTTTCCGCTTTTTCCTCACCAAGATCTAGGAGTGGTGTTCCCGGACAGCAGTGGTGGATCTTGACCTAAAACTCAGCATGGGCTGATGTTTTTTGTAGATAAAATCAGCCTGGGCTGAACCAATACACATTTAAAAAATTCTTGAAAACCTGAAATTTAACACTACTGGGCGAAAAACCGCACGGGCCGAGGCCCGGTCCGGCCTCCTGTAAGTTGTGCCACTGCCGGACAGGCCAGCCTATACATCTACCAGATCAAATCTAGTGTGGAATTCAAGACATGATCGTGTAACACACTTGTAATATAATTCAAAGTTTTATTTCAATCTTGACAATAAATCTTTACATATGACTAAAAAGCTCTCAAAGTGCAAAAGTGTGAAGTTATGTCACATGATCATGAGGATGTACTTTTATAGGCTTACTCATGCGTGTGAGACCTCATGCGCACGTATGTGATGTTCATACGCGCGTGTGAGCATACTTTACAAACAAAACCAAACTTAAAACCCTAATCACACTGATTCACTATCCTATACATTAATTCTAGACAGCACTAAGACGTAGGCATTAGACATTATGTATCAACATTTTCCAAATCAGAGATGGATCTAGAATTCGTTGAATAAGGATACTATGGCGAAACCAAGTATGCAACCTATGAGAAGAAAAACTGTGCACCCGACCTTAAATTTCTCTTTCATACTCTCATGTGTGACAATTGTGCTCTGTAAACACTGAACGATGTAAAACAATATCAATTATCAATAAAACTATGTGTTTTGGTCTCAATGTTTGTGTATTTGTGTTTGACAATTATATGTTTTGATTCTATTTCGATTTCAAGCTTTTAAATCACTTTCTGGAAAGTTATACGCAAACTATTACGTAAACGTAATCACTTTAACGCGACAAACACTCCGGAATAGTGATATATGCTTAACATACCTTAAATAACCTTTACATAACTTAGAAATAAGTTTTGAAGGGTTTGGTGTGTCAAAAACATGTTTATTCGATCGTAGGGACTATTTGTGACAAACTACAAAAGTCCGCCTATTCGTATAGCAACGTACACTCCGGAACATGATCATAAGCTAAACATACCCTAAATATCCTTTACATAGCTTAGAAATAGGTTTTGAGGGGTTCGGTATGCGAAAATACGCTTATTTGATCATAGGGACTAAAAGCGTCAATATTGCGAACGTATGCATTTACTTGCATATCTTGCGTTCTGATCATATCCGGACATCCAAAAATTTTTTTAATCACTATAATATTGTATTTTAGTGATAGGAATACAAAAATACCATTCATCGCACAATTTGGGTTGTTTTCGCGTTCGTTTCGATTTCGTCGTAATTAACCGAAAACCGCAACCGTACGGCCAAATGAACCGACATCCATGACATTTTTTAGCATAATTCAAGTTAAATATACTTTAAATCCATCATGGAGCTTGAAAATGGGCTTGACGGGTGTTAGAAGTGCCAAAACGCGACAAACCAAGCTCAGGGACTAAAACTGCCAAAATACAAAAGTACCTGGTCTGCAGGTCCCATACAGACTGTATGGGGTATTGCTTATGGTCTGTAAGCTAGGGCCAGCACCACAGAATTCAGAAAATTCTAAATCAGCTGCGGTCCTTGATTTTAATCCCCGATTTTGCATCTTGTGGGCTGGTTTGTGTGTTTATCAAGTTCCCCAATCAATGTTTAATAAGTGTAAGGTCAAGATCATGTTTAAAAACACTTAGAATGATCTTGTGGCTTCATGATTGCTATAAATAGCAAGGGGTTTCAACCCCTTTCCTTGCTCATCTTCAATTTATTCTCTAATCTACTCATTTGAGAGGCTCTCACACTTGTTGAAGGCCTCCTACCTGGTTTTCTTAGTTCTTTTTCCAAGCTTGGACTCTTGTAAGTATTCTTTCATGCTTAGTTATTTATTTCAAGCAAGAAAGTTAAACAGTGTTTGACTTTCAGCTTTGACCATGAATTGGTCAAGACAAAGTTCGTTTGAACTTTGCAACGTGAGCGTAATCACGATGGTTATAGTCCCTTGTGACTATACCTACTGATTACCACGTTAATTAGGCGAAGTGATGAGTCAAAGTTTCGGTTATAATGCACGATTATGTGCATTTTGCGACGAAACTATTTTCGGGTATCAAAACACTTTGTTTTGATATCAAATCAGTTTTCTAACTTAGTTAAACACGTTTTAATATGTTTAACTCGTCACTGTAACAACTGTGCTTGTAATCACTATGAACAGTTCTGTTATCAATAAAACAATGTTATTTGATCACAATGTTTGTTTTGTTATGTCTTACATTTTTCATGTTTTGACTTTTATCCAATTCCAAACTCTACATCGCTTTCTGGAGAGTTATACGCAAACTAGTGCGTAAACGTACTCAGTTTAATGCGAGAAATACTCCGGAACATCAACATATACTCAACATACCTTAAATAACCATTACATAACTTAGAAATAAGTTTTGAAGGCTTTGGTATGGCAAAAACAAGTTAATTCGTTTACAGGGACTAAACTTGACAAACTGCGAAAGTATGCCAATTTGAACTGTAACGAACATTCCGGAACATAACCATAAGTTAAACACACCTTAAATATCCTTTACATAGCTTAGAAATAGGCTTTGAGGGGTTCGGTGTGCTAAAATAAACTTTTGGGTCATTCAGGGACTAAAAGTGTCAAAAAGTGCACAAGTTTGCATTTTCGCGCATAACTTACGTTCTGAATACATCCGGACATCCAAAATTTTATGAAAGCATGACTACATTATATTTTAGTGTTCGCCTTAAGAAAAATCCATTCGTCGCGTCATTTGGATCGTTTTTCGCGCTTGTGCGTATTCCGTCGTAATTAACCGAACATCGCAACCGTACGGCCAAACGAACCGACATCCGAGATATTTTTGAGCATATTTTAAGTTCCCTATACTTTAACTTCATTTTAGAGCTTTGAAATGAGGTTAACGGGCCTTAAACGTGTCGAAAATGGGCTGAATACACAACAGGGACTGAAGTTGTAATTCTGCCAAACTTACTAGCTTACGGACCGTAAGCTATACCTTACGGTCCGTAAGGCACCTGCAGAACAGATAAGAGTTAACAGTCAGCACGATCCAGCTGTTTTAACCACAACCACATACTTGCAACTTGCATTTTCAGCTGATAAACATCATTTTTAACCACCACAACTTTGCAACAAATGTACGGATGGGATTAAGGCACGTTTTCCATGAAACGATCTTAACGGTTCAACGAAAACTATAAATACCCCATCACCCCCAACCTCATTACTTACAAGAATCTGATCTATTTGACTCTAAGTTGGAACCATTGTTTCATACCTGAGTTATTGTGATCACGATTAGCATTCGGGGACCCTTCGTAAGTATTCTTTCGTTCTTTTCCTTATTTTTACTGCTTTTCGAGTCAGAAAGTCAAACTTTGTTTGACTTTCAGCGTTGACCAGTAATGGTCAATGCGAAGTTCGTTTGAACTTCGCAACGTGATTGTAATCACGATGGTCATAGTCCCTTGGGACTATGCCTACTGATTACCACGTTGTCTAGGGTCGTAGGGTAAGCGATCTGATCAATCGCTTATACCTTCGAACCCGACCCAGTTTGGTCGATCATTAGGATCCGACCAAATACATTAGGTGACCATAGTGTAGGGAATAACCTTCCGAGGTTATACCTTATGGTCACATCGTTTAAGTAGTTGTATGATAGGTAGTTTATATGCCTTAGGTAAATTACCAGAATACCCTTTTCATGTATAATTGGTAATTAAGCATATGTAACCTAAACCTTTGTCACATAACTGATTATGTAACATGTTTAGGCATATAACACTTGTCATAGGGCTAGTTAGGCGGTCCGAACGCGTTTCACGCGCACGACACGTTAAAGTAGCATAAGCTTCCTAAACGGGTCGTAATGGGTCGTAAACAATTATGTTAGGTTTCATTTAGTATGTAGGCTTTGTTAAACCAAATGACACGAGTCTTTACACTCGTTTGGTTTACAAACCCTCATTCTATCCAATCATCCGATTAAGGTCCGGTTATTAACATAGTTACCTATATTAGGTGCCGTTTGATTCCGAGATCTCTAGCATTACTTGGTGATTATCTTTATACATCTGAGCAATCTCAAGTGAGTACATAGACCCCTCTTTTACTGTTTTCCAAACTGTTTTGGGGTGGAACACATGTGCCTACTTGTTACTTTCATGCTTTCCTGTTTTCACATCATATACCGGCTATGTTTGATAGTACATTATAGTACATGATTTCATTACATTTCATGCTAGGTGTGCCCATTGTGTGCATTACTTGGTACATTGTTTTACATTACATTTCATGCTAGGTGTGCCCATTGTGTGCATTACTTGGTACATTGTTTTACATTACATTTCATGCTAGGTGTGCCCATTGTGTGCATTACTTGGTACATGGTTTTACATTACATTTCATGCTAGGTGTGCCCATTGTGTGCATTACTTAGTACATCGTTTTACATTACATTTTCACGCTATGTATGTTCATTTGATTACATACTTAGTGCATTGTTTTTCACATGCTTACATTTTGGTATGACATTTGGTTTGTTTACATGGGACAATACATTCATTAACATTAGCTACGCCGTTCGTTAGTAGGTAGTGGTACCATAGGAATTGACAACTCCCGTTCCGGACGTCCCAGGGAAAGGGGATGAAAGGAATGACCGAATTCGATGATATAAGACAGATAGACCTTTAATTTGTTTAAAGGGTTTATCACCACAGTCACAAGGCTTGGATGTATGCATTTTCACAATACCGCATAAATGTTCATATTAAATATTTGCATGCATTTTCCCACAAAGACATAAGATTGATTTAAACCATGTTTTACTTCAATATTTTGTTTTTGTGCATATGGTTTAGTTGAGACATTTCACTTGCCATACATGACATTTTGACATAGACATTTTACACAAAGACATTCGACATAGACATTTGATATGGATATTTGACATAGACATTTGACATGGATATTTGACGTAGACATTTGACATGGATATTTGACATAGACATTTGACGTGGATATTTGACATAGACATTTGACAATGATTTACATTTGACATATAACATGTTTGACAATTGGTTTAAACATAGACTTCTTACATTGGTTGGTTTGGTTTGATTAAGTGATTAAGTAACGATGCGTGTGTAATATGATACAAGCATGGTGGATACGCCGCTGGTACTTCCTATATATAAGTGTTTGTATGGTATTATATGTCGTAACGTTATTTGAATCATTTCAATATTGAGACATAGAACAATTTATACAAATAACATACTTTTCACAAGACATTGATTTACAAACAACTTATCTTATACGAACACATTTTTACATGGTTATTTATTTAACCTGACATTTACTTATACATATCATCTGATCTTATTGTTTTCAAATGATTTACAAGACAAAGCAAATTACAAGGTTCATGACTAAACATTTTGCTTAAACATAAGTCATGAATCCTATTTTGACAAACCTATGTATCTCACAGGCATTTTTATGCTGACGTACCTATTTTCACATGTGTTTTCAGGTGCTTTTCCATAGGATGTTGATCACGATACTAGGGCGGACCTGTGCCTTAGAGACTTTAAAAGAAGATAGACTATGTTTAATTATGTTCTGAACACTTAAATTCCTGTTTGAAACAATGTAACACCTCTGTTTTTAAATAAAATACAACTTTGTATGCCATGGTTATGAAACAATTAATTCTGTTACAACACGCCCCGATGTTTCCGCCGCGTTTTGTATGTTACACGTGGTCGGGGTGTGACAGTCACTTTTAGTTTAGTGCTTGTTTAGGGTCGTAAGTCAAGCGGTCTTGACAACCGCTTAGACTTTCGAACCCCACCCGTTTGGTCTATCGTTAGGATACGACCAAACATATTTTGTGACCATAGTTATAAAGGGAATAACCTTCCGAGGTTACACCTTATGGTCAGTTTGTTTGATTAGTTTTATGATAGGTAGTTTATATGCCTTAGGAAAATGACCAAAATGCCCTTTTCGTGCATAATTTGAATTTAAGCCTATGTAACTTAATTTTTAACACTTAAATACTTGTCATCGGACTGGTTAGGCTATTCGTTTGCGCTTTTGTGCAAATAACGCGTTAAAGTAGCGTAGACTACCTTAACGGGTCATAAGCACTTAGGATAGGATTCAATTCAGAATGTAGGCTTTTTTAAACCATATCACATGAGCTCCAATACTCATTTGGTTTTTGAGACCTCATTCTACCCGATCTCCCGATTTAGGTGTCGATTTATTAACATAGTGATCCTATTACTAGGTGCCACTTGAATTTCTTGATTTACCCGAGCATTGATAGTTCATTAAATCAATGATACTTTGCAATTCAATGTGAGTACATAGTTCCCCTATTTTACTGCTTTCAATTATTTTGGGGTGATTCATATGTGCTAAACGATTTCGATGTTTCAAAAACAAATACTTTGGTTTATATTAAATACAACGATTTCAATAATGTGAACGAACTTGTTGGTACATTATTACATAAAACGAATGACATTCATTATCTTTGGCCGAGCCGACTAGTAGTATGTTATGGTACCATAGGATCTGACAAATCCCGTTATCGGACTATCGCCATGGTTATGTATGGGGGTAATGTGGGTAACGACAGAACCTGATGATTGTTAACTTACCCTTTGGTGGTTTGTTAATATGAGTTAAACGATGGACGAATCACACATGTTTGAATGTATTCAACGAGACGTCCAAAAGTTAGTTTTCACAATTAAAACACGAACAATTTGAACGATTTGAACGATTGGAACGATTTGAACGATTAGAACGATTTGAACGACTGAACGATGGTTATTAACACAAACGAGTAAAACAATTTGAACGATTGGTTTTGATAACACGAACGATTGAAAACAAGTACAATTGAACGATTGGTTTTTGGTTTGTGATTAGATAACGGGACGGGTGTAATGTGATAAAAGCATGGTAGATACGCCGCTGGTACTTCTTATATATAAATGCTTTTATCATATTACATTCTGTGGCATTATTTAGTTCACTTCAACGAATGATTTCAAACGATGACACGCAACGATGTTTACAAAATGATATAAACCATACGAGTTTTATTACAAGAACGATTTACAATTTGGTTTACAAAAGCAAATGCTTTTGGGTCAAGATTCCATGGCAACGAGGTTTTATAAACTATAACCAACTTGATTTAAGTTGGTTAATCATATTGCAATACGAGACACTTTTCAAAACACGGTTTTCAGTTATCGACTCTTGTAGTCGTACGAGGTATTGCAACAAGTATACAAGCCATGAATCTGACACACTCACAAAAACCTATGTGCTCACTGGCATTTCTTTGCTGACTTTATTTTCACATATGTTTCAGGTGGTGTTTAATGATGTTGATGATGACTAGGATGCATGCTCACAAAGGATCGGACGAGGCCTTAGTGACTTAATAACAATGATAGACAATATGTTGAACTTGTTTGTTTTTACTTTAAGACAATGTTAAACGTTTAATAATTCAATAAAACATAACTTCAATCCATGTGTTGTGAAACAATGATTCTGTCACTCCACTCCCCGATGTTTCCACCGCGGTTTCGTTGTTTTAACGCGATCGGGGTGTGACAGAAGAGTTGGTATCAGAGCTCATGGTTATAGGGAATTAGGTTATTAGTAATTCTTTGACCTAGACTATAACCTTCCTAGGACCCTAACGCGAGTTTACTTGCGTTTAGATTCTAAAACAAAATCGTCACCTTTCTTTAGGTGACAACCACAACAAGAACACAAATTACAAATCCGTTTTGAAAATCAATCATCTATTTCTTAGATGATTTGTTTTAGGCTTATGCCTTCAAAGTTTTCAAAAATCTCGTCAAAGTTTGGGTCTTATAATGTGAACATGTGCAATCTAGATGGGTGGGTGCCTGTATCCCGAGTTTTCTGTCTAAGGCTAGAGTGTTCGTAGAAATCCACATAATCGGACCAGTCACTCTTACCTGGGAACTCTTGGGAGGAGTGTCCACTTATAGTCTAAAGCATGTCTTCACGATACATTATATTGACCCATTTACTTTGATTAGTCACTGTGTGTCGTTTGTTTGTTCGAGGTAACGAACGAATGATCATCTTCCTTATGTTTCATCGATGTTTTCAATACCTCTTTTGTTTATCCAATTGACAATCTCACTCGTTTCTCATGTTACCTTGTTCTTTTTAGAATATGCCACCTAGACGTGATCAGACACAGGATGCTGCACTCGCAGCCCTAGTCGCTCTGCAGATTGCTGCTGTGATTCCGAACCTAATCACTCAGATAAATCAAGCGAATAACAATAACAACAATAACAATGCTCAGTGCAGTTTTAAGACTTTCAATTCGGCTAAACCACTGAAATTTTCTTGGTCTCAAGGAGCAACTGCGTTCCTACAATGGTTCGAGAGTCTAGAAAGCACATTTAGACATGTTCAATGTCCTAATGAGCGAAAGGTCGAGTTCGCATCTAGTATTTTCGAGAAACGTCCCCTAACATGGTGGAACGGGGTGATGAGAGATAGGGGTGCCGATGTGGCTATGGCACAGACTTGGGAAGAGCTTCGGGCTCTCATGATGAGAGAATTCTGCCCCCAACATGAAATAAGGGCCTTGGAAAGGGAGTTCGATGATTTGAAACAGGATGGGGGAGAACACCGTGCTTATACGGATCATTATGAGGAGCTGAGTTTACTGTGTCCTACTATGGTTACCCCGTTGGAGAAAGCGATTGAGAGGTATATTGATGGGTTGCCTGATTCTGTGCAAGACATAGTTACTGGTAGTAACCCTACCATTGTTCGTCAGGGTATCGAATTGGCAGCAACCCTGACTGAATCTCAGGTTAGGAAGGGTAAACTAACCCGCAAGGGTGACAAGAAACAATCAGCCACTCAAGACAAAGGGAAAGACAAGAAGAATGGTGAGTCATCAAGGAGGTCGAGGAAGCGTAAGGCTTCTCAGAATTTTGTTGTTACCGCACAACCCAATCAGAATGCTCAGAACCCACCGGCACAGCCTCCTGCAAAGAAGTCGTAAGTTGGTACTGCACCATACTGTAATCGGTGCAATAGTCATCATTCAGCTCAGTCAGTGTGTTGACAATGTACATCATGTGGTAGACTTGGCCACACGGCCAATATTTGTCGAGTTGTTCCGAATCAGGCTGCTCAGAATCCAGCACAAGCTCAGGGAAACGCTGCTAGGCCTCCATTCCCACCTGGTACATGTTTTAACTGCGGAGAAATGGGTCACTTCAGGAACAACTGCCAGAAACTTTTAAACGTAAACGCCAATGCAAATCCCGCTCGTGGACGAGCATACAACTTGAACGCTAACAAGGCCCGTGCTGATAACGAAGTCGTTAACGGTACGTTCCTCGTTAACCATCAACCTGCATCTGTTCTTTTTTATTCTGCTGCCGATAGAAGTTTTGTATCATTAACATTTGAGCCTTTACTTGCGATGCCTATAACTAAACTAGGAAATCCATTACCTATCGAAGCTGCTACTAGTGAACCTCTTGTACTCGATTCTGTCATTCGCAATTGTCAATTGAACCTCGATAACCATCTTTTTCCTATTGACCTCACACCGATGCAGCTTGGAAGTTTCGATATTATCGTAGGAATGGATTGGTTAACTAAGTATCATGTTGAGGTGGTTTGTTTCGACAAGATTGTTCGTATTCCTCTTTTGTTTGGTGAAGTCCTAGAGGTTCGTGGCGAGAAACCCTCGGGTGGTTTGAAACTCATGTCATGCACTAAAGCCCAAAAATACTTACAAAAAGGATATGTGGCCTTTATGGCACATGTCGTGGAGGAGAAAGGCAAGAGCAAGTGTATTCAAGATATTCCGATTGTACGCGATTATCTAGAGGTGTTTCCTAATGAACTGCCTGGTTTGCCTCCAGTTCGCCAAGTCGAATTTCATAGTGATCTTGTACCCAATGCCAACCCGATTGCTAAAGCACCTTACCGTCTTGCGCCATCTGAGATGCAAGAGTTATCGAAACAACTTCACGAGTTATCTGAAAAAGGATTCATCCGTCCAAGTTATTCACCTTGGGGCGCTCCAGTCCTGTTTGTGAAAAAGAAAGATAGATCTTTCCGTATGTGTATCGATTATCGTGAGCACAATAAGCTCACCATCAAGAATCGATATCCCCTACCACGAATTGATAATCTCTTTTATCAGCTGCAAGGTGCTATATGTTTTTCCAAAATCGATTTGCATTCTGGGAATCATCAGCTTCCTGTACTCGAAGAAGATATTCCCAAAACCGCTTTCCGAACGAGATATGGTCTCTACGAGTTCACTGTCATGCCTTTTGGTTTGACAAATGCCCCAGCTGTTTTCATGGACTTAATTAATAGGGTTTGTAAACCTTATTTAGACAAGTTCATCATTGTGTTCATTGACGACATTCTCATTTATTCGAAGTCTCGAACCGATCACGAACAACACCTTCGTCTGACAATGGAACTCCTGAAGAAGGAACAACTTTTTGCCAAATTCTCCAAGTGTGAATTCTGGCTTAAAGAAGTTCAATTTTTGGGTCATATTGTCAACGAGCATGGTATTCATGTGGATCCTTCCAAAATCACAGCGATTAAGGATTGGAACACACCCACTACACCTACAGAAGTTCACTCTTTTCTTGGTCTTGCTGGATACTATCGTCGATTTATTGCAAACTTCTCAAAGATCGAGGTTCCTCTCACTGCTTTGACTCAGAAGAATAAGCCTTTTGAGTGGGGACCCAAACAAGACGAAGCTTTTCAAACACTAAAACAAAAACTCTGTGATGCTCCTGTCTTATCTTTACCTGATGGCAATGATGATTTCGTTGTCTATTGTGGCGCGTCGAATCTAGGCCTTGGTTGTGTTCTCATGCAACGAGGCAAAGTTATAGCTTATGTGTCACACCCCCAAAATACCACATGCGGAAACACTGCGGGGCGTGTGACGTACCAGGATCTAGCCACCAATCACATTGAACTCATACAAGATTTTTAAATAAACTCTCATTCATTAACATAAAGTGTTACAAAACAGTGATTACAAATCATCGTATTCAGCGGAAGCATAAATCATAAGTTAAGTGTTTCTTAATCCATATGTATGATAACCATTAAACTCATCTCGCAATTCCATGTATCTCGACCCATGACCACTCCAGCATCCCAGACAGCAAGTTCCACATCCACACATACCTATAACCTGCGAGCATGCACACACGTGTATCAGACAATGCTGTTGAGTTCATAATTTTACGAAAACGTTAGTTACCAAGTGTTTAATTCCATTCATTGATTACAATGTTGATAATACCTCGGATACAAGACGGCTCCTGATTTATTTTTCCCTTTCCCCAATGCTCCTATCAAAGCATTGGTCATGACTAGGTCATTAGTTCACACCCGTCCTCTCCGGTACGGGGTGAGGGTGCCAAACCTAAGTATCGCTACCAACTAATACCTTGTTACCTCTCAGGTAACCAAACAACACGGAGAGACTTTAAAGGTGATAGGACGAGTATATTATTCAACATTCCAGATTTACCACAAGACGTATTCCTCTCAGGAATACCCAATTGATTTACCCAAACCCATCCCTCTCAGGGATGCCCAATGACTGTCCCAACCACCGGGATGTGTGACAACTGTGTTCTGTAATCGATGTACAATATAAAACAATGATGATTATTAATAAAACAATGTGATTTGGTGTTATTATATGTGTTTTGGTGTTTCTATGTGTGTATTTGTGTTTGGTGATTTTTCAATTCTATTCGATTCCGATTGCAAGCTTTAAATCGCGTTCTGGAAGGTTATAAGCAAACTGGTGCGTAAACGCAGTCAGTATAATGCGAAAAACACTCCAGAATAGTGACATAGGCTTAACATACCTTAAATAACCTCCACATAACTTAGAAATAAGTTTTGAATGGTTTGGTGTGTCGAAATCCACTTTGTTCGATCGCAGGGACTATATGTGTCAAACTGCGAAACTATGCTGATTTTATAGTAACGAACATTCCAGAACATGAACATAAGTTAAACATACCCTAAATATCCTTTACATAGCTTAGAAATAGGCTTTGAGGGGTTCGGTGTGCTAAAATAAACTTTATGCTCATTCAGGGACTAAAAGCGTCAAAAAATGCATAAGTTTGCATTTTCGCGCATAACTTACGTTCTGAATACATCCGGACATCCAAAAATTTATGTAAGCATTAAAATATTTTATTTTAGTGTTTGGCATGATAAAATTCCATTCGTCGCTTAATTTGGATCGTTTTTTTTGCGTTCGTTACGACTTCCGTCGTAATTAAGCGAATAACGCAACCGTACGACCAAACGAACCGACATCCGAGATGTTTTTGAGCATATTTTAAGTTCCCTATACTTTAACTTTATTTTAGAGCCTTTAAATGGGGTTAACGGGGCTTAAAAGTGCCAAAAATCAAGTTTTACAAGTGCAGGGACCATTTTTTGAAATTTCTGGCAGATTCAATGAACCTAGTCCATTTTGAAGTATTGGTGGTTTTAACCCATGGTTTTGCAAAACCATGGGCTGGTATTCAATGAACATAGTCCATATTAGCGGCTCCCATGGTTTTAGAAAACCATGGGCACACATGTAAGGTCCAGATCAAAGCTCAGTTTTCGAGGAACGATCTTAACGGTTCAAGGAAATCTATAAATACCCCATGATCTCAACCCCAAAAAACCCACACCTTTGAAATCTGAATTTGTTCTCTAAGTTGATGTGTTCAACACTTCATACCTGAGAATATTCGGATTCAAAACTTCCATTCTTGGACCCGTTGTAAGTGTTCTTTCGTTCTTTTCATTCGTTTTAGCGTTAAAGTCAAACTGCGTTTGACTTTCTGCATTGACCAGTTTATGGTCAATGTGAAGTTCGTTTGAACTTCATAACGTGATCATAATCACGATGTTTATAGTCCCTTGTGACTATACCTACTGATTACCACGTTATCTAGGCTCAGTGACGAGTCGTAGTTTCGGCCAAAATACGTATTCTTGCGTATTTTGTAACCAAACTACTTGTGAGTATCAAAACCGTTTGTTTTGATACCAAACTATTTTCAAACCTTGTTAAACATGTTCTAACATTTTTAGCTCGTCACTTTTAGTTTTGTGCTTGTCTAGGGTCGTAAAGGTAAGCGATCTAAACAATCGCTTATACTTTCGAACCCTACCCGTTTGGGCGATCATTAGGATCCGACCAAACACATTAGGTGACCATAGTGTATAGGGAATAACCTTCCAAGGTTATACCTTATGGTCACTTCGTTTAAGTAGTTTTATGATAGGTAGTTTATATGCCTTAGGTAAATTACCAAAAATGCCCTTTTACGCCAAAATTTATTTTAAGCATATGTAACATAACCTTTGGTATCTAAATTGATTAGACAACAATATTAAACATGTTGAGGCATATTTCACTTATCATAGGACTAGTTAGGCGTTCCGAACGAGTTTCACGCGAACGACGCGTTAAAGTAGCATAAGCTACCTTAATGGGTCGCGATGGGTCGAAAGCACTTAGGTTAGGTTTCATTTAGGATGTAGGCCTTGTTAAACCATATCACATGAGTTCCAACACTCATTTTGGTTACAAGACCTCATTCTGTCCGATCTTCCGATTTAGGCGTCTATTGTTTGACTAGTGATTCAATTACAAGGTGCTACGTGATTTCTCTGGTTTACTAGAGTTTGTTGAAGTACTATTGATTGAGGATACCTTGCACTACATGTGAGTACATAGTTCCCCTATTTTACTGTTTTCAATTGTTTTGGGGTGATTCATATGTGCTAAATGTTTTCGAGGTTTTACCGATGGTTTTCAAAATGATTTTCGATATTATAACAATGGTTTCAAAAACGATTAAATTGGTTTATACAAAATTTATAATGATTTTGATATAGTAAAAAACTTGTTGGTTGTATTTACATAATGAATAATATCCATTAGTTTTGGCCGAACCGACCAGTATTAGGTTATGGTACCATAGGATATGACAAATCCCGTTATTACACTATACCCATGGTTATGTGTGGGTGTTGTGGGTAACGACTGAATCTGATGATTGTTAACTTACCCTTTGGAGGTTTGTTAATGCAAGAACGAGTTGAACGATGAACGAGTCACAAAGGTTTGAATGTTATTAACGAGACGACCATATATAAGTTTTCACAATTAAAACAAGGACAATTTAAACGATTAAACGATTTGGGAACGATTTGGGAACGATTTGGAAATGATGTTAAACGATTTGGGTAAACGATTGGTTTATGGCTAGTGTTTAGATAACGAGACGGGTGTAATGTGGTGAAAACATGGTAGATACGTCGCTGGTACTTCTTATATATAAGTGTTTTCAACATATTACATACCGTGGCGTTATTTAGTTCACTTGGGTAAACGATACTGAAACGATGTCACTCAACCATGTTTTCGAAATAATGTACGAGTTTTATTAACGAGTTTATACGAGATGTTTTACAAGATGGTTTTCTAAAAACAAAAAGCTTTTGGGTTAAGAATCATGGCTACGAAATTTTATAAATTTTAATCATCTCGATTTGAGTTGATTAATCTTGTTGCAATATTATACACATTTTAAAAACAAGGTTTTCGAGGTATTGCAATATAAGAATACAAGCCATGATTCAGATACTCTTATAAAACCTATGTACTCACCAGCATTTCTTTGCTGACTTTGTTTTTACATATGTTTCAGGTGTTGTTGCTTGATTGATGTTCTAGGATGCATGCGTCACATAGGATCTGGACGAGGCCTTAGTGACATAATATCTATGATAGACGATATAAAACTTGTTGTTCTATGTTAAAACAATGTTAATGTTTAATATTATCAATAAAACGAAACACTTTTTGTATCTATGGTTATGAAACGATAATTCTGTTACAACACTCCCCAACGTTTCCGCCACGCTTTGTTGTTTTACGTGGTCGGGGTGTGACAGAAGAGTTGGTATCAGAGCCAATGGTTATAGGGAATTAGGTTATTAGTAATGCTTTGACCTAGACTATAACTTCTAGGACCCCAACGCAAGTTTATTTGCGTTTAGATTTTTTTTAAACAAAATCGTCACCTATCCTTAGGTGATAACAACAACGAGAACACAATTTTCGAACCCGCTTTGAAAACTAATCATCTGCCTTAGGATGATTGATTACTAGGTTTTGAACCCTCTATTATATGGTTTTGAACCCTTTAAGTTTTCAAAATCTCGTCAAAGTTTGGGTCTAAATAATGTGAACACGTGCAAACTGGAAGAGTGAATGCCTGTACCCTGGGTTTTCTGTCTAAGGCTAGAGTGTTTGTACAAATCCACATAATCGGACCAGTCACTCTTACCTGGGAACTCTTGGGGTGAGTGTTCACTTATAGGCGAGCATGTCTTCGCGATACATTATTTTTGACCTATTTACTTTGATTAGTATCTGTGTGTCATTTGTTTGTTCGAGGTAACGAACAAATGATCGCCTCTCTTATCGATACCTCTTTTTCTTTTCAACCTCACTCGTTTCCTCTGTTTCCTTGTTAGACAATGCCTCCTCGAGGTGAAGCGCAATCTTTTACTATTGAAGAAATCGCAGCCCTGGTCTCTCAGCAAGTGGCTGCTGTGCTTCCCGGTGTTGTGACCCAAGTCCACGAGATATACAACAACAATAACAATAACAATGCGCCGTGTAACTTCAAGAGCTTCAATACTACGAAGCCGCGGGACGCAAGGAGCAACTGCGCTCCTGCAGTGGTTTGAGAGTATCGAGAGCACATTCAGACATGTGCAGTGTCCGAATGCGGGTAAGGTTGAATTTGCTTCGAGCATGTTTGAGAAGCGAGCGCTTACCTGGTGGAATGGTATTATGCGCGACAGGGGTGCCGAAGTGGCGTTGGCACAAACATGGGAAGAGCTTCGGGCTCTCATGATAAAGGAGTTTTGTCCCCGTCACGAAACTCGGGCTTTGGAGCGAGAGTTTGACGATTTAAAGCAAGATGGGGCTGAACACCGTGCGTACACAGATCGTTTTGAAGAACTCAGTCTATTGTGTCCGACCATGGTTACCCCTCTGGAGAAAGCAATCGAGAGATATATCGATGGTCTACCCGATTCTATTCTGGAGATTGTGACCGGTGTTAATCCTACTACCCTTCGTCAAGCAATCGAGTTATCTGCTACCCTTACTGAGACTCAAGTCAGGAAGGGTAAACTCACTCGCAAGGGTGATAAAAAGAAGGCGACTGATTCAGAGAAGGACAAGAAAAAGGGTAAGGGTAAGGAAGGTGAGTCGTCGAAGAAATCGAGGAAGCGAAAGGGTGCCCAGAATTTTCCTGTTACAGCACAGACTGCTCAGAACCCGCAGAACCCACCGGCTCAGCCGCCTGCAAAGAAAGCGTATGCTGGTACCGCACCTCATTGTGCTCGTTGCAACGGTCATCACGTTGCACAACAAGCTTGCAGGCAATGTACGACGTGTGGTAAACTTGGGCATTTGGCCAATGTTTGTCGTTTGGGACAGAATCAGGTTGCTCAGGTTCCAGCTCCGGATCAGGGGAATGCTGTGAGATTCCCACCAGGTTCATGTTTTAATTGTGGAGAGTATGGTCACTTCCGCAACAACTGTCCGAGACTGGTGAATACAAACGCGAATGCTAACGCGAACCCGAATGCGAACGTCAACGTCAATGTGAATCCCGCTCATGGGCGAGCGTACAATTTGAATGCAAACGAAGCGAGGGCCGACAACGAAGTGGTTAACGGTACGTTTCTTGTTAACAATCAACCTGCGTCTATTCTTTTTTATTCTGGTTCCGATAGAAGTTTTGTTTCGTTATCTTTTGAGCCTTTGCTTGCGATACCTAGAACTAAACTGAGGAACCCCTTATCTGTCGAAGTTGCTACTGGTAAACCTCTTGTTCTCGATTCTATTATTCGTGATTGTCAGTTAAACCTTGATAACCATCTTTTTCCTATTGACCTCACACCGATGCAACTTGGGAGTTTCGATATTATCATTGGAATGGATTGTTTAACCAAACACCACGCTGAGGTGGTTTATTTCGATAAGATTATTCGCATTCCTTTGTCTTCCGGCGATGTTTTGGAAATTCGTGGCAAGAAACCTTCTGGTGGTTTGAAGCTTATGCCGTGTATGGAAGCCCAAAGTTATTTACGAAAAGGATATGTTGCTCTTCTGGCACATGTCACCGAGCAGAAAAGCAAGAGCAAGAGTATTCAGGATATTCCGATTGTTCGGGATTATCCGGAGGTGTTTCTTGATGAACTGCCTGGTTTGCCTCCAGTTCGTCAAGTCGAGTTTCATATTGACCTTGTACCCAATGCCAACCCGTTTGCAAAAGCACCTTATCGTCTTGCACCGTTGGAGATGCAAGAGTTATCGAAACAGCTTCAAGAGTTATCTGATAAAGGATTCATCCGACCAAGCTTTTCACCTTGGGGAGCTCCTGTCCGCTTCGTGAAAAAGAAAGACGGATCCTTTCGAATGTGTATCGATTATCGTGAGCTTAATAAGCTCACCATCAAGAATTGATATCCCCTACCTCGAATTGGTGATCTCTTCGACTAGCTGCAGGGTGCTTCATGCTTTTCCAAGATCGATATGCGTTCTGGGTATCATCAACTTCGTGTTCTCGAAGAAGATATTTCCAAAACTGCTTTCCGCACAAGTTATGGGCATTACGAGTTCACTGTCATGCCTTTTGGTTTGACGAATGCTCTAGCTATCTTTATGGACTTAATGAATAGGGTATGCAAACCTTATTTGGACAAGTTCATTATTGTGTTCATCGACGATATTCTCATTTATTCAAAATCTCGAGCCGAGCACGAGCAACACCTTCGCTTAACATTGGAACTCCTGAAGAAGGAACAACTTTTTGCTAAATTCTCCAAGTGTGAATTCTGGCTTAAAGAAGTTCAATTCTTGGGTCATATAGTCAATGAGCAGGGTATTCATGTGGATCCATCCAAGATTGCTGCTATCAAGGACTGGAATACACCGACGACGCCTACAGAGATTCGATCTTTTCTTGGTCTTGCTGGTTATTATCGTCGATTCATTTCGAATTTCTCGAAGATTGCGGTTCCACTCACTGCTTTGACTCAGAAGAATAAGCCTTTCGAGTGGGGACCCAAGCAAGAAGAAGCGTTCCAAACGCTGAAGCAGAAGTTATGTGATGCTCCTGTTCTATCTCTGCCCGAGGGAAGCGATGATTTCGTTGTCTATTGCGATGCGTCCAACTTAGGCCTTGGTTGCATCCTTATGCAACGAGGTAAGGTTATTGCATATGCATCTAGACAGCTGAAAGTTCACGAGAAGAACTATACGACTCATGATCTTGAGTAAGGAGCTGTGGTTTTCGTGCTTAAAATCTGGAGACACTACCTCTATGGAACGAAGTGTGTGGTTTTCACAGACCACAAAAGTCTCCAGCATATTCTTAATCAGAAAGAGCTGAACATGAGGCAACGACGTTGGGTTGAACTCTTAAACGATTATGACTGCGAGATTCGCTACCACCCTGGTAAGGCGAATATTGTAGCCGATGCGCTTAGTCGAAAGGAGCGAGTCAAGCTTCATTCTGTTCGAACTCTATCTGATCTTCAATCTCGTGTCCTTCAAGCTCAGCAATTTTGTGTTTCACAAAATTTGATGGGTACGGAATTACCACGTCAACTTGAGCTTATGCTCGAAGCGAAAGACGATGGTTTGCTCTATTTTAAGGATCGATTGTGGATTCCAAAACAAGACAATCTTCGCACCTTGGTAATGGACGAATCTCATAAGTCTCGATATTCTATCCATCCTGGTGCTGATAAAATGTACAAGGATCTTCGTACTCGGTGCTGGTGGCCTGGTATGAAGAAGGATGTTGCCTTGTATCTATCGAAATGCCTAACTTGTCTCAAAGTCAAGGCCGAACATCAACGACCTTCTGGCTTGCTTGTACAACCAGAGATAGCGGTTTGGAAGTGGGAGAACATTGTGATGGATCTTATCACTAAGTTACCGCGTACGTCTAAAGGTCATGATGCTATCTGGGTTATTGTCGATCGATTAACGAAATCAGCTCATTTCATTCCGATTCGTGAGGATCTATCTGCTGATAAACCTGCAAAGATTTATGTTGATGAGATTGTGACACGACACGGTGTGCCCTTGGATATCATCTCTGATCGTGATGCTCGATTTTCATCTCATTTCTGGAAGGCCATGCAATCTGCCTTAGGAACCTAACTGAATCTAAGAACTGCTTATCATCCCCAACAGATGGCCAATCTGAGAGAACGATTCAAACTTTGGAGGATATGCTTAGAGCATGCGTGATAAACTTTGGTGGTAATTGGGATTCTCATCTGCCGCTGATCGAATTCTCTTACAACAATAGTTATCATACTAGAATTAATATGGCACCATTCGAAGCTCTCTACGGTCGAAAATGTCGTTCACCTGTCTGTTGGAACGAGACCGGTGAAGCTCAGCTTACTGGACCTGAGCTCGTTCTGGAAAACAACTGACAAAATCAAGAAAATCCGCGACAATCTTGTGACAGCTCGAAACCGTCAAAAGAGATATGAGGATTTGGGACGCAAGCCCTTAGAATTTCAAGTCGGAGATCGTGTCCTACTCAAGGTTTCACCTTGGAAGGGAGTCGTGAGATTTGGAAAGAAAGGAAAACTTGCACCTCGATATGTGGGACCATTTAAGATTGTGGAAAGAATTGGAAAGGTTGCCTATCGACTAGAGCTACCTCCAGAGCTTGGAAATATTCTTCCGACTTTTCACGTGTCCAATCTACGAAAGTGTTTAGCTGACGCTGATCTACACATTCCTCTCGAAGAGATTCAAATCGATGAAATAATGCACTTTGTCGAGAAACCCGTGGAGATCGTGGAACGTACATACAAACAGTTGAAGAACAAACGGATTCATTTGGTTAAAGTTCGCTGGGAATCCAAACGTGGCCCAGAGTTTACTTGGGAACGTGAGGACCAGTTGAAGATGAAATATCCGCATTTGTTTTCACAAGCTTCCTCTAGTTAAAATTTCGGGACGAAATTTCCAGAAGTAGGGGAGACTGTGACAACTGTGTTCTGTAATCGATGTACAATGTAAAACAATGATGATTATTAATAAAACAATGTGCTTTGGTGTTATTATATGTGTTTTGGTGTTTCTATGTGTGTATTTGTGTTTGGTGATTTTTCAATTCGATTCGATTCCGATTGCAAGCTTTAAATCGCGTTCTGGAAGGTTATACGCAAACTGGTGCGTAAACGCAGTCAGTATAATGCGACAAACACTCCAAAATAGCGACATAGGCTTAAAATACCTTAAAAAACCTCCACATAACTTAGAAATAAGTTTTGAATGGTTTGGTGTGTCGAAATCCACTTTGTTCGATCGCAGGGACTATATGTGTCAAACTGCGAAACTATGCCGATTTGTATAGTAACGAACATTCCGGAACATGACCATAAGTTAAACATACCATAAATATCCTTTACATAGCTTAGAAATAGGCTTTGAGGGGTTCGGTGTGCTAAAATAAACTCTATGCTCATTCAGGGACTAAAAGCGTCAAAAAGTGCATAAGTTTGCATTTTCGCGCATAACTTACGTTCTGAATACATCTGGACATCCAAAAATTTATGTAAGCATTAAAATATTTTATTTTAGTGTTTGGCTTGATAAAATTCCATTCGTCGCTTAATTTGGATCGTTTTTTTTTTTTTTTTGCGTTCGTTACAACTTCCGTCATAATTAAGCGAATAACGCAACCGTACGACCAAACGAACCGACATCCAAGATGTTTTTGAGCATATTTTAAGTTCCCTATACTTTAAATTTATTTTAGAGCCTTGAAATGGGGTTAACGGGGCTTAAAAGTGCCAAAAATCAAGTTTTACAAGTGCAGGGACCATTTTTTGAAATTTCTGGCAGATTCAATGAACCTAGTCCATTTTAAAGTATTGGTGGTTTTAACCCATGGTTTTGGAAAACCATGGGCTAGTATTCATTGAACATAGTCCATAATAGGGGCTCCCATGGTTTTAGAAAACCATGGGCACACATGTAAGGTCCAGATCAAAGCTCAGTTTTCGAGGAACGATCCTAACGGTTCAAGGAAATCTATAAATACCCCATGATCTCAACCCCAAAAACCCACAACTTTGAAATTTGAATTTGTTCTCTAAGTTGATGTGTTCAACACTTCATACCTGAGAATATTCGGATTCAAAACTTCCATTCTTGGACCCGTTGTAAGTGTTCTTTCTTTTTTTTCATTCGTTTTAGCGTTAAAGTCAAACTGTGTTTGACTTTCTGCATTGACCAGTTTATGGTCAATGTGAAGTTCGTTTGAACTTCATAACGTGAGCGTAATCACGATGGTTATAGTCCCTTGTGACTATACCTACTGATTACCACGTTATCTAGGCTCAGGACGAGTCGTAGTTTCGGCCAAAATACGTATTCTTGCGTATTTTGTAACCAAACTACTTGTGGGTATCAAAACCAGTTGTTTTGATACCAAACCTGTTTTCAAACCTTGTTTAACATGTTCTAACATGTTTAGCTCGTCACTTTTAGTTTTGTGCTTGTCTAGGGTCGTAAAGGTAAGCGATCTAAACAATCGCTTATACTTTCGAACCCTACCCGTTTGGGCGATCATTAGGATCCGACCAAACAAATTAGGTGACCATAGTGTATAGGGAATAACCTTCCAAGGTTATACCTTATGGTCGCTTCGTTTAAGTAGTTTTATGATAGGCAGTTTATATGCCTTAGGTAAATTACCAAAAAAGCCCTTTTACGCCAAAATTTATTTTAAGCATATGTAACATAACCTTTGGTATCTAAATTGATTAGACAACAATATTAAACACTATGAGGCATATTTCACTTATCATAGGACTAGTTAGGCGTTCCGAACGTGTTTCACACGAACGACGCGTTAAAGTAGCTTAAGCTACCTTAATGGGTCGCGATGGGTCGAAAGCACTTAGGTTAGGTTTCATTTAGGATGTAGGCCTTGTTAAACCATATCACATGAGTTCCAACACTCATTTGGGTTACAAGACCTCATTCTGTCCGATCTTCTGATTTAGGCGTCTATTGTTTGACTAGTGATTCAATTACTAGGTGCTACGTGATTTCTCTGGTTTACTCGAGTTTGTTGAAGTACTATTGATTGAGGATACCTTGCACTACATGTGAGTACATAGTTCCCCTATTTTACTGTTTTCAATTGTTTTGGGGTGATTCATATGTGCTAAATGTTTTCGAGGTTTTAACGATGGTTTTCAAAACGATTTTTGATATTATAACAATGGTTTCAAAAATGATTAAAATGGTTTATACAAAATTTATAACGATTTTGATATAGTAAACAAACTTGTTGGTTGTATTTACATAACGAATAATATCCATTAGTTTTGGCCGAACCGACCAGTATTAGGTTATGGTACCATAGGATATGAAAAATCCCGTTATTACACTATACCCATGGTTATGTGTGGGTGTTGTGGGTAACGACTGAATCTGATGATTGTTAACTTACCCTTTGGAGGTTTGTTAATGCAAGAACGAGTTGAACGATGAACGAGTCACAAAGGTTTGAATGTTAATAACGAGACGACCATATATAATTTTTCACAATTAAAACGAGGACTATTTAAACGATTTAAATGAGTAAACGATTTGGGAACGATTTGGGAACGATGTTAAACTATTTGGGTAAACGATTGGTTTATGGCTAGTGTTTAGATAACGGGACGGGTGTAATGTGGTGAAAACATGGTAGATACGCCGCTGGTACTTCTTATATATAAGTGTTTTCAACATATTACATACCGTGGCGTTATTTAGTTCACTTGGGTAAACGATACTGAAACGATGTCACTCAACGATGTTTTTGAAATAATGTACGGGTTTTATTAACAAGTTTATACGAGATGTTTTACAAGATGGTTTTCTAAAAACAAAAAGCTTTTGGGTTAAGAATCATAGCTACGAAATTTTATAAATTTTAATCATCTCGATTTGAGTTGGTTAATCATGTTGCAATATTATACACATTTTAAAAACAAGGTTTTCGAGGTATTGCAATATAATAATACAAGCCATGATTCTGATACTCTTATAAAACCTATGTACTCGCCAGCATTTCTTTGCTGACTTTGTTTTTACATATGTTTCAGGTGTTGTTGCTTGATTGATGTTCTAGGATGCATGCGTCACATAGGATCTGGACGAGGCCTTAGTGACATATCTATGATAGACGATATAAAACTTGTTGTTCTATGTTAAAACAATGTTAATGTTTAATATTACCAATAAAACGAAACACTTTTTGTATCCATGGTTATGAAACGATAATTCTGTTACAATACTCCCCGACGTTTCCGCCACGCTTTGTTGTTTTACGTGGTCGGGGTGTGACAGGATGCATGCTCAAGAGAAATGAACTCACCTTTGATTTCTCGGTATGTTACATTACATTACCCGTTCGAAGTTGGTCAACCATACCCTACCGTGGTTACCAAGAATAGTCAGTTTCGTAAACACAAATCCAATTCACGTATTCAGCAAGTCACATGTAACAATCATTTTCACGTAATCCATAATAAGCAATTAGATCTCATACACGTTTATACACAAGTTCACGTTTCCAGCAATGGTTACTATCACACCAGTTTTTCAACAATCAGGTTATCTATCTTACACAGTTTACATCCATCACAGGATCACAGTATATTAGCTAGCACATACACATTCCTAACACAAGTTCACATCTCATGTGAATGTCACAATGTGGCACATAACATCACAGGTGAGTTTGCTATACGAACAAATCGAACCAAGTTTCTTAATCTCATAGTCAAGCAACAAGGATCACACACACAAGTATCATAGAAGTATCTATCACCCTTATCAACATGGTACCTACTGTTCAACTAGTGCAGCCCACATGATTAGCATGTTAATCCCAATTAGCACGTAAAGCCCAAGTACATGTGCGTTGCCCTTTATTGCCTTCCGATCCAAAAGTGATTGTGCAATCGGGCCTGGTGTGATTCGGTTTAGTGTGTGGCCCAACTACCTAACAAGTCCAAGTATGAGGCTCGATGCTTTGACGAAATACCAAGTTTCGTCGGTTTGAAGCGTGTGGCGAAACTCTAAGTTTCGAAGGATTCACACATGACAAAACTCCACCAAGTTTCGTCGAGGTTCACATATGACGTAACACCTACTAAGTTTCGTCACCTAACATCAGTTCTATATTCTTCAGTGAGATCAAATCGGTTACACGTTTACTTTTACACAACCCAATCAGTTACACAATTAATCATAGATGATCGAAACAGTTTTCCATACACAATCATTCCAGAATTCACATGAACGCTAATCACTCTTTTGCCAATTAACAATAATTATAAGGATTACCATAATCATATTAAATTCAGTTCGTAGTTTAATCATAATTCGAGATTAAGACACAATCGCTACCATCACAATATGTTATTCGGATCAGCCCTATGAACAACTAGTTTCATAACATCTCATCATATTAACAAACTTTCAATTTCACATATCATTCCCATAACATAATCATCATCACAGAACATACATATACACTTTTGTTAATCGAAATCACACAAAGAAAAAATCAACATAATATTGCATCTACTAACCAACAGTTGGCTCGAACAAGATGATGTCTTCGATGATGGGGGGTCTCCTGCCTCATGATCACTCGGGAATAATAAGGGTGTTTAGGGTTTGTGACCAATTGCCACATAAAACACCAATCTTACGCATATATGGAGAAAAGGGAATTGGGCCGAATTAGTTAAGACTAGCGGGTTGGGCCGAGTTTATTTCAAGTGAGGGATTGGGCCGAGTGTATAATTAAAACGATGGCGGCCCAATGTATTATAACGGTAGGTGCGGCCCAAAACTACAAAACACATTATGAAACCAAATTACACACCACGTTAAGCAAATTCATTAAAGGTACGAGCATTAAACAGACTCTCTAAAGTAAAAGACATGTAAAGAAGAGGTAGTGAGGGATCAGAATCACAAAACTGAAAGATACTAACCTTGAAAGTTCGGGTTGTCACATCATCCCCAACTTGAAAGAAATTTCGTCCCGAAATTTGACGAGTAATACAAAACAACAAGAAGTTAACTCAGGATGACTGTGGATTTTCCGCAGGTACCACATTATGCGTCAAGACAATTGAAAATACACGAGAAGAACTACACAACTCATGATCTTGAGTTAGGTGCAGTGGTTTTTGCTCTCAAAATTTGGAGACACTATCTTTATGGCACAAAATGTGTGGTTTTCACAGACCACAAATGTCTCCAACATATTTTCAATTAGAAGGAGCTAAACATGAGACAACGACGCTGGGTTGAACTCTTGAACGATTACGACTTCGAGATTCGCTACCATCCTGGTAAGGCGAATGTCGTAGCCGATGCGCTAAGTCGAAAGGAACGAGTCAAGCTTCATTGTGTTCGAATTCAATCTGATATTCAAACTCGCATCTCTCAAGCTCAACATACTTGTGTTACACAAGACTTGGCGGGTAAGGAATTACCACGTCAACTAGAGCTTAAACTCGAAATGAAATACAATAGGTTACTCTATTTCAAGAATCGTTTGTGGATTCCGAAACAAGACAATCTTCACACATTAGTGATGGACGAATCTCATAAGTCCCGATATTCTTTCCATCCTGGTGCTGACAAAATGTACAAGGATCTTCGTACTCAGCGTACTGGACCTGAGCTCATTCTAAATGCCTAACTTGTCTCAAAGTCAAGGCTGAACACCAACGACCATCTGGTTTGCTTGTACAACCAGAAATACTGGTATGGAAGTGGGAGAACATTGCAATGGATCTCATCACTAAGTTACCACGCACATCTAGAGGTCATGATGCCATTTGGGTAGTCATTGATGGTCTAACAAAGTCAGTTCACTTTTTACCGATACGCGAGGATCTATCGGCTGATAAACTTGCCAAGATCTATGTTGATGAGATTGTGTCTCGACATGGTGTTCCTTTGAATATCATATCTGACCGTGATGCTCGATTCTCATCTCATTTTTTGGAAGACCATGCAATCTGCTATGGGAACCCAACTAAATCTGAGCACTACTTATCATCCCCAAACGAAAGGACAATCCAAGAGGACGATACAAACATTGGAGGATATGCTTAGAGCATGTGTGATAGACTTTGGTGGTAATTGGGATTCGCATCTACCGTTGATCGAGTTCTCTTACAACAATAGTTATCATGCTTGCATTAATATGGCACCGTTCGAAGCTTTATACGGTCGAAAATGTAGTTCACCTGTCTGTTGGAATGAGATCGGTGAAGCTCAGCGTACTGGACCTGAGCTCATTCTGGAAACAACGGACAAAGTCAAGAAAATTCGCGATAATCTTGTGACAGCTAGAAGCCGTAAAAAGAGTTATGCGGATATGCGACGCAAGCCCTTAAAATTTCAAGTCAGAGACCATGTCCTACTCAAGGTATCCCCTTGGAAGGGAGTGGTGAGATTTGGAAAGAAAGGAAAACTTGCACCACGATACGTTGGACCATTTAAGATTGTTGAAAGAATCGGAAAGGTTGCCTATCAACTTGAGCTGCCTCCTGAACTTGGGAATATTCACCCAACATTCCACGTGTCCAATTTATGAAAGTGTTTAGCCGATACTGATCTTCACATTCCATTCGATGAAATTTAAGTTGATGACACGATGCACTTTGTCGAGAAACCCGTGGAGATAATGGACCGTGAAGTCAAGCGACTGAAGAACAAATGAATATGATTAGTCAAGGTTCGCTGGGAGTCCAAGCGTGGCCCAGAGTTTACTTGGGAGCGTGAGGACCAAATGAAGGTGAAATATCCACATTTGTTTTCACAAGTTTCCTCTAGTTAAAATTTCGGGACGAAATTTCCTAAAGTAGGGGAGACTGTGACAATTGTGCTCAGTAAACACTGAACGATGTAAAAGAAAATCAATTATCAATAAAACGATGTGTTTTGGTCTCAATGTTTGTGTATTTGTGTGTGACAATTACATGTTTCGATTCTAGTTCGATTTCAAGCTTTTAAATCACTTTCTTGAAAGTTATACGCAAACTATTACGTAAACGTAATCAGTTTAACGCGAAAAACACTCCATAATAGTGATATATTCTTAACGTACCTTAAATAACCATTACATAACTTAGAAATAAGTTTTGAAGGGTTTGGTGTGTCAAAAACAAGTTTGTTCGATCGCAGGGACTATTTGCGACAAACTGCAAAAGTCTGCCTATTCGTATAGAAACGTACACTCCGGAACATGATCATAAGCTAAACATACCCTAAATATCCTTTACATAGCTTAGAAAAATATTTTGAGGGGTTCGGTATGCGAAAATAAGCTTATTTGATCACCGGGGCTAAAAGCGTCAAAACTGCGAAAGCATGCATTTACGTGCATATCTTGTGTTCTGATCATATCCGGACATCCAAAAATTTTTGTAATCACTATAATATTGTATTTTAGTGATAGGAATTCAAAAATACCATTCATTTCACAATTTGGGTCGTTTTCGCGTTCGTTATGATTTCGTCGTAATTAACCGAAAACCGTAACCGTACGGCCAAACGAACCGACATCCGTGACATTTTTGAGCATAATTCAAGTTAAATATACTTTAACTTCATCATGGAGCGTGAAAATGGGCTTGACGGGTGTTAGATGTGCCAAAACGCGACAAACCAAGCTCAAGGACTAAAACTGCCAAAATGCAAAAGTGCCTGGTCTGCAGGTCCCATACGGATTGTATGGGGTATTGCTTACGGACCGTAAGCTAGTCCCAGCAACACAGAATTCAGAAACTTCTAAATCAGCTGTTGTCCTTGATTTTAATCCCTGATTTTCATCTTATGGACTGGTTTTTGTGTTTATCAAGTTCCCTAATCAATGTTTAACAAGTGTAAGGTCAATAGCATGCTTAAAAACACTTGGAATGATCTTGTGGCTTCAAGATTGCTATAAATAGCAAGGGGTGTCAACCCATTTCCTTCCTCATCTTCATTTTATTCTCTAATCTGCTCATTTGAGAGGCTCTCACACTTGTTAAAGGCCTCCTACCTGGTTTTCTTAGCTCTTTTTCCAAGCTTGGACTTTTGTAAGTATTCTTTCATGCTTGGTTATTTATTTTAGGCAAGAAAGTCAAACAGTGTTTGACTTTCAGCTTTGACCATGAATTGGTCAAGACAAAGTTCGTTTGAACTTTGCAAGGTGAGCATAATCATGATGGTTATAGTCCTTTGTGACTATACCTACTGATTACCACGTTGATTAGGCGAAGTGATGAGTCAAAGTTTCGGTCAAAATGCATGATTATGTGCATTTTGCGACGAAACTATTTTTGGGTATCAAAACACTTTGTTTTGATATCAAATCAGTTTTCTAACTTAGGTAAACATGTTTAACTCGTCACTTTTAGTTTAGTGCTTGTTTAGGGTCTTAAGTCATGCGGTCTTGACAACCGCTTAGACTTTCGAACCCGTCCCGTTTGGTCGATTGTTAGGATTTGACCAAACATATTTTGTGACCATGGTTGTATAAGGAATAACCTTCCAAGGTTATACCTTATGGTCACTTTGTTTGATTAGTTGTATCATAGGTAGTTTATATGCCTTAGGAAAATGACCAAAATGCCCTTTTCGTGCATAATTTGAATTTAAGCCTATGTAACTTAATTTTTTACACTTAAACTGATTATCCAACGTTATTAAACATGTTAGGGCATATAAATACTTGTCATAGGACTGGTTAGGCTATTCGTTTGCGCTTTTGCGCAAATGACGCGTTAAAGTAACGTAGACTTCCTTAACGGGTCATAACGGGTCATAAGCACTTAGGATAGGATTCAATTCAGAGTGTAGGCTTTGTTAAACCATATCACATAAGCTCCAATACTCATTTGGTTTACGAGACCTCACTCTACCCGATGTCTCGATTTAGGTGTCGATTTATTAACATAGTGATCCGATTACTAGGTGCCACTTGAATTCCTTGATTTACCCGAGCATTGTTAGTTCATTAAATCGAGGATACTTTGCAATTCAATGTGAGAACATAGTTCCCCTATTTTACTACTTTCAATTATTTTGGGGTGATTCATATGTGCTAAACGATTTCGATGTTTAAAAAACAAATACTATGGTTTATATAAAATACAACGATTTCAATAATGTGAACGAACTTGTTGGTACGTTATTACATAACACGAATGACAATCATTAGCTTTGGCCGAGCTGACCAGTAGTATGTTATGGTACCATTGGATCTGACAAATCCCGTTATCGAACTATCGCCATGGTTATGTATGGGGGTAATGTGGGTAACGACAGAACCTGATGATTGTTAACTTACCCTTTGGTGGTTTGTTAATACGAGTTGAACGATGGATGAGTCACACAGGTTTGAATGTATTCGACGAGACGTCCAAAAGTTAGTTTTCACAATTAAAACACGAACGATTTGAACGATTTGAATGATTGGAACGATTTGAACGATTTGAACGATTGGGACGATTTGAACGATTCGAACGATTGAACGATGGTTATTAACACAAACGAGTAAAATAATTTGAACGGTTGGTTTTGATAACACGAAAGATTGAAAACAAGTACAATTGAACAATTGGTTTTTTGGTTTGTGATTAGATAACGGGACGGGTGTAATGTGATAAAAGCATGGTAGATACGACGCTGGTACTTCTTATATATAAATGCTTTATCGTATTACATTCTGGCGTTATTTAGTTCACTTGAATGAATGATTTCAAACGATGACACGCAACGATGTTTACTAAATGATATAAACCATACGAGTTTTATTACAAGAACGATTTACAATTTGTTTTACAAAAGCAAATGTTTTTGGGTTAAGATTCATGGCAAGAAGGTTTTATAAACTATAACCAACTTTATTTAAGTTGGTTAATCATATTGCAATACAAGACACTTTTCAAAACACGGTTTTCAGTTATCGACTCTTGTAGTCATACGAGGTATTGCAACAAGTATACAAGCCATAAATCTGACACACTCACAAAAACCTATGTGCTCGCCGGCATTTCTTTGCTGACTTTATTTTCACATAAAGATAATGACGAATTTGGGGACAAGTTGACCGATGCCTTACCTAAAGGCGACTGGTCAACATACTTAATGATCCTGAAAAACAATACCAGAGAATATGAAAGGTTAACTCTTGGAGAATTTATTAAGAAGTTGGAGGGACATGAGCTCGAATTGCGAAAGATGGCCACGATGAAGAGCTCAAATGTGCAACAAGATGTGGATCTTTACTACAAAAGTAGCGGTTCATCAAACACACAACGTCCAAAGATCCACACCGCAATCAGCGTAGATAATTCATCTGGATCGTCTCCAAACAACTCAAGCAGTGGCAGTGGGTTCTCATCATTTCTGAGTTTTGAACCAAACTCACCGACTCCGAGTCCACAATCCTCGCAGAGTTCCAACAATTACACAAGCCAAAAAAAATCAAAGCCCAGATGTTATCTAATGTAACATAGCTGTAAAACTTCAGAATACTCAAGGATTTGACGAATCAGCAGCGAAGCAACATATGACATTTCTGGCATCTGTTCTTGAGTCGTATGAAAGCTTAGTCGCAGGAAGAATAGGTAACCCAAATATGACTAAGGAGGATTACGATCAAATTGACCCAGAATAACTAGAGCTGATTGACATAAAGTGGTGCATAACTAGTATTGTTAGATGAGCGCATATGTTCATGGAGATTACGGGGAGAAACAATTTGGCAGGACCTTATTCAAAACTAGTTTTTGACAAATCGTAAGTCACGTGCTTTAAGTGCAAGGAAAAAGGACACTTCAAGAGGGAATGCCCAAATAGAGAAGTACAGGGCAACAATAATCCGTTCAGCAATGACTATTACTAGAAAGCTATATATCACAAGACTTCTCAGCATCCACCAAGCTCATCTAGGCCTATCCAAATAGAAGATAGTTCATCCAAAGAAAAAAAAATAAGGCTTTGTTAGTAACCCTGGAGGATGAGGGGTCCAACTGGAACAAATACATTCCAAAAACTAAAGGTCTTGTGATGCTGGCTAATATTATCGAAGAGCCGGAACAAAACCGTTAAAGAAGTGACTGAAGATGTTGAAGAAATTTGTTTTGACGATACACCAACTGATTATTATTCTAAATCTCATGAAATGTTACAAAATGCATTTAAATCCAAAATGCCTCCTGACATGTTCAATTCTTTTGCAGGTTTCTTCAGTAACCAAGGCTATAGTGGCATGCATCGTGAAGAAGTACAGAAAGAATATGTGAATGAAATCATTGATGTGTCGAAAGAGATGAATGCAGAGAACTTGGTTGATATTGTAGATAAAGCCATGATGGCTCAACTCAAAGAGGTAGAGAAAAAGTCTTAGACAGTAAAGATGGTTGAGTCAGTCATTGAGAAGGATGAGAATAAGAATATTGAGAAAATAGAGACTCAGTGAAAAAAATGCACAGAACCATGCACATCCTGTATTGAAATGGATGAAAGATTTAAACAGAAATGCATGGAACAGTGCAAAACCTGCATTGAAAAAGATGAGAGTTTTAAGGAACTAAAGAAACGTACCGATAACTTGTCAAGTGATTTCAAACAAACAAAAGAGACTTATGATAAACTGAGCAAAACGATCAACCAATACTGCGATGCAAGTCGTGAGAGTGAAGCCACAATTTCTTTGCTCAAAGCAACTCTGATGGACAAACAAAAGGCCATAAATATTCATATTCATACAATTGCTAAACTAAAACAAGATCTAGAAAAGGCTAGGATTGAAACTGAAATGGTTGATAAAAAGTTAATCAGTTATTCAACAGCTTCGTATGTTTTAGATCACATTCTTTTGAAACCAACTGGAAAGGATGAATCTGGGGAAGAAGTGTATGGGTACGGGAACAAAGGTTTGGGTTATCATCGTGTTCCACCTCCCATGAAGGAAAGTTACTCACGAAAGAAACCGGAGGGGGTTGAAAAGGCACTGAATCTGAAATTAAAAACTGAACAAACAAACTAAATTGATTAGTTTCCTGATGATAGAAACGTGACTTACTGATGTGTGCAAAATGCAACATATAAATTACATCAAATGTGGCACAAAACTAACCCTTTTTTAGTACTAATGTTGGAAAAAGTGTGTTTTTGTCTTCCTTTTGTATTTTCAGGATTAAATGAGCTCAAATGAACAAAAGAAGCAAAAATGCAGCTAATTCAAACAATAATATAAGAAAAGGAATAAACGTGGCATGCCCGACCCCTCGACAGCATCTCCCCAAGCAAAAACAAGAGAATAGAAGGTTGAACACGCCCCTTGCTCAATGAGCACGGGGGCGTGCCACGCAAAGATTTGCAGAATCTAGGCAAATCTTGATAGTACAGATACGCTTCTACACACGGGGTCGTGCCCAGCGGACACGGGGGCGTGGTCAACTAATGCACACAAACTGCAATTAATGAAAAAAGAGAAGATGGGTGGACACGGGGCCGTGTCCGGGCTTCTGTGCAGGCTATAAATAGGGGTTCTTGGCTCACCTGCAAACCATCCCTTGGCAAACCACCTCTCTCACACTTCACCCACCCACCACCACCATCACAACCCACATCCACCACCATCATCCATCATCCATCATAGAGTGTGTGAGTAGTCTCAGGATCTAAGATTAATCGTAAGAGTTCTTGACAATCAAAGGCCATGTTTGCCTAAGTCTCTTACATCACTTGGTGAAGACAAACATTTAGTGTAATACTTTTTATTTTTAATCTTTTCGCACTTTTTATTTGTTTATGTATTAATGACTTTAATAACTAGTTTCTTATGTTGAAGGTGAATCTTCCTTATCATTTGTCTGTGGTGTCTTGGCATTATTTTACTGTCTATATAAAATAAAAGATTTTCACCATTCATATCTCCACGGTCTATATGGAGATATGTTGGCTACCTGGTCGGGGGTTAAGAGAATAGTTTGGTAAGAGTTTTGCCGTGTTCAGTTGATAGATCCTGCAAGGACCTGGGTCAATTTTAGTAGGACCTCCTTCAATACCCACTGGTATTGGATGGCGGGGGTCCGAACTCATTGATCCCCTCATATGTAAACTACTATTAAAACTTTAACCCGGCTATTTAGGGTTGTATCCTTGCTGACTCAAACTACTTAGCCGAGGGTAGCGTCACCTTCAAAAGAGGGGCCTACCACATTATGCATTAATAACTTAATTAATTATCTTTCAATAATCCAACCCTTTAGGATTGTATCCTTGCTGACTCAAACTACTGGGTTGAGGGTAACGTCACCTTCAAAAGAGGGGCCTACTACTATAACTAATATAATCTCATAAAAAGTGCAAAAGTGCGAAAATAATCAAAGGTTACACTAAAGGGGAGTCGGATCCAAGTGATTCATCTTGTCTATCTGTTTTTATTTTTCAGCATTTTTACTTTTTATTTTCTAGTTTAAAACCTTTTTCTAAAATTTTGATTTGATTAGACGTTGAGGATAAACCGGTACTAAAAGCTCTTGTGTCCTTGGACGACCTCGGTATCTTACCAACGCTATACTACGCTCACGATGGGTGCACCTGCCCATATGTGTGTTTAGTGTTAGTAAAATATCGTGTTTTGTAAATTTAAAACTTGACTAAAGTGTAAAAAGGGCTAAAAACATACATAAAAATAAATAACGCTACACACGCATCAAGTTTTTTGCACCGTTGCCGGAGACACAAGGATTTTAAGAAAGCTTAAAATCGACGGCCTAATCAGTTTTTCAAAACCTTTTTAAAACGCGCGCACATTTTCTGCATTTTAGTTAGTTTTTACATTTACAGTAGCCTGAACACGGGGCCGTGCTACATTTTTTTTTTTAAAAACACCCAGTTACAGAGTCCGAACACGGGGCCGTGCTCACTGAACACACCTCGTGCTCAACAAAACCAGTTACTTTTATTAAAACGCCCAGATACAGATTCTGAACACGGGCCGTGCTCACTGAACACGGCGCCGTGTCCAGCCTCTGTTTCCATTTTTATTTTTGTTTTCTGGTCTCTAGACTCTGTTGTGGTCTGCTGAGTGATTCTTATGGATCAATACTCAGGAGGCTACAACTACACCTATGAGGAGGATGATTATAGGGAAGACTATTGCACCGTTTGTGGTGACCCGCACTCGGTACAATATTGTGACTTATTTCAACCATCCACTTCATACACCTACTATGAGGAGCCCAGGTACGAGCCAACCACTTCATACACAGCCTATAAAGACCAAAGGTATGAACCTTCTCCCTCATACTCATATTTTGATGAACTAAGGTATGAGCCTTCATAGTCATACTTTGAGGAACCAAGATATGAGCCTCCACCTTCGTATGCTTATTATGAGGAACCATGGTGTGAACAACCCACCTCATATGAGTATTATGAAGAACAAAATTACGACCCTTATCCATCATATACTTACAATGAAGAACAATGGTGTGAACCATCTACTTCCTATGAGTTTTATGAGGAACAAAGGATCAAACATCCGGATTCAAGCTTAGAGGATCCTGATCCTTACTCTATCACCGACATAGCCGATAGGATAATAGAAAAAATTAAAACTATCGAACGATACATAAAAGAATCTCGCGCAAGGGAAGAGGAGTCCCGCGCAAGAGAAGAATTAACTCGTAATAAAGAAGAGATAGTTGAAAATGTAAAAATGGAAGAACAAGTAAGTGAAAAACCGACACATGAGTTAAACAACGAAAAAGGTGAGTCCGACAACGTTAAAATTCAAGAAGAGTCTAATTTTGAAAAAATTAATCTCTTGTCACCCTCTTTCGTAAATCATTGTTTAGTATCCACTCATGCTAAGTTTTTAAAAGAGTTAAACACTAACGCTAAAATTGACGAAACGGTAAGCATTAAGTTAACTAATGATCAAACTTCGCTAATAAAAGACGTCCCATTTGAAATTAACATTACACCGGTTCCATGTTTTTTTCAAAACTCCTTTATTAGTAATATAACAATCGATAAAGATCTTTGTGTTAATATAATACCAAACTACATTTTCGAAAAATTAAGTATTAGTGATTTTTCTCCACTTCAAATACCCATTTTCCTATCCAATCGGAAAGTAATGAAGTCAATCGGTATAGTTGAGGATGTCTTGGTCCAAACAAATCAAATGGTAATCCCAACCGACTTTGTCATCCTTGATGACGCTCCTCTAGTGTTGGGACGACCCTTTGTGAAAACCCACGAAGCTTTGAAAAACCGGAAGTACAACAATCTATCTATTCAATTAGGGGCATTTAAAAGAAGTGCCGATCTTGAGCGTTCAATGAAATATCCATTCGGCAATAATGACCCCCTAATTGAAGATGAAGATGAACCACCAAATACAAGAGAAAAAATTGACCACTTTGTTGAAGAAGAGGTCGCCATAGAACAAACTTTTGTGGTTCTTGATCAAAATGAGCAACCAAATAAGGAGTCTCCTAAAGACCCACCTCTTGAGCTCTAAGAACTCCCAAAAGGTTTGGAATATGCTTTTCTAGACAAAGATGGTAAATCACCGGTAATTATTTCGTCAAAATTAAGTAGTTTAGAAAAAGAAAAATTAATTTCACTTTTGAAAAAACACAAAAATGCGATCGCTTGGAAGTTTGTAGATATTAAAGGCATAAGTCCTTCCATGTGCACTCACAAAATTTTAACGAACGATGACTATAAATCGGTAATACAACCACAACGTAGAGTAAATCCAAATGTCCAAGAAGTGGTTAAAAACAAAGTCATCAAATTACTTGACGCCGGACTTATCAACCCTATCTCCGATAGTCCGTGGGTAAGTCCCGTCCAAGTAGTTCCAAAGAAAGGAGGTACGACGGTAATAACTAATGAGAAAAATGAATTAATACAAACGAGAACCATCACAGGATGGAGGGTATGTATAGATTATCGTCGATTAAATGAGGCAACAAGGAAAGACCACTTTCCTTTACCTTTTATTGATCAAATGTTAGAAAGATTTTCCGGTCACAAATGTTATTGTTTCTTAGATGGTTTTTCAGGTTACTTTCAAATCCCGATAGCACCCGAAGACCAAGAAAAGACAACATTCACATGTCCCTATGGAACTTTTGCTTATCGATGCATGCCGTTTGGTCTATGTAATGCCCCCGCAACCTTTCAACGTTGCATGGTGGCCATCTTCCATGACATGATAGAAAAGACAATGGAAGTCTTCATGGACGACTTTTCTATCTTTGGAGATTCATACGACCAATGCCTCGATAATCTTGAATGAATGCTATCCCGATGTGAGGAAACTAACCTCGCCCTTAACTGGGAAAAATGCCATTTCATGGTAACGGAGGGAATAGTACTCGGTCACAAGATCTCAAGCGAGGGAATGGAGGTAGATCGAGCCAAAATAGACACGATTTCTCGATTACCACCCCCATCCTCCGTTAAAGCTATCAGAAGTTTCCTAGGGCACGCCGGATTTTATAGACCAGTTATCAAAGACTTCTCTAAAATCTCAAGGCCTCTAACAAAATTACTTGAAAAAGATGCCCCTTTCATCTTTGACAAGGATTGCAATCAAGCATTTCTAACCCTAAAAGAAATGCTAGTCAATGCACCTATCATGATAGCGCCTGATTGGAAATTAGCTTTCGAAATCAAGTGCGATGCAAGTGACTTTGCAGTTGGAGCCGTTTTGGGACAAAGAAAAGATAAGCATTTTCACCGAATTTATTATGCTAGTAAAACAATTAACGATGCACAGGAAAATTACACAACAACAGAAAAAGAGTTACTAGCCGTGGTATTTGCTTTTGATAAATTTCATTCTTATCTTGTTCTTTCTAAAAAAAATAGTCTATACAGATCATGCAGCCATTCGATATCTCTTCAAGAAATAGGATGCTAAACCACGTTTGATTCGGTAGATTCTACTCCTCCAAGAATTTGACATTTAAATCAAAGACAAAAGAGGAGCAGAAAACACCGCAGCAGATCATCTTTCGTGCCTAGAAGACCCAGCTTTGGAGGCAACCAGGGACGAGCAAATCAATGAAAAGTTCCCAACGGAGTCCCTGGAAATGGTGGAATACCGAGAAGAACCATGGTACACCGACTATGCTAACTACCTAGCAAGCGGTATAGTCGCGAAAGGATGGCCACATCATCAAAGAAAGAAATTCTTTGCCGATGTGAAGCATTATTTTTGGGAAGATCCTTATCTTTTCAAAATGTGTGACGATCAACTCATCCGCCGATGTGTACATGGTAGTGAAGCAAGGAGAATTCCCCGCCATTGTCATGAAGGTCCATACGGAGGACATCATGGTGCCGCAAGTACCGCACGAAAGGTATTTGATTCAGGATTTTACTGGCCAACCATTTACAAAGATGCCCAAAGTCTTGTCAAGACATGTGACACTTGCCAAAGATCAAGTAATACTTCTTCCAAAAATGAAATGCCACAAAATGGCATTCTTGTTTGTGAAATTTTTGATGCGTGGGGACTCGACTTTATGGGACCTTTCCCACCGTAAAAAGGAAACAAATATATACTTGTGGCGGTAGATTACTTGTCTAAATGGGCCGAGGCACTTCCAACCAACGATGGGAGAGTCGTGGTAAGATTTCTGAAAAAAATTATTCTCTAGTTTTTTGGAACACCAAAAGCATTAATATGTGACAGAGGTACCCATTTGTGTAACCATCAACTCGAAAAAAATTTAACAAGGTATGGGGTCTATCACCGGGTCTCAACGGCATATCATCCACAAACAAACAGACAAGCCGAAGTGACTAATAGAGGTTTAAAACGAATACTTGAAAAAACCGAAGGGTTAAATAAAAAGGAATGGGCCGATAAGTTAGACGATGCTTTATGGGCTTTTCGAACTGCTTATAAAACAACAATAGGTACAACCGCATATAAGCTCGTCTATGGAAAAAGTTGTCACTTGCCAGTAGAAATAGCTCACAAGGCCTACTGGGCAATTAAAAATGTAAACTTGGATTTAGAATTTGCAGGTAAAAATCGATTTTGCCAATTAAACGAATTAGACGAAATAAGGAATTATGCATACTCTAACTCCGAAATTTATAAGGAAAGAATGAAAAATTTGCATGATAAACATATTAAACCTAACGAATTTCGAGTAGAAGATCAGGTTCTATTGTTTAATTCACGACTTATATTGTTTCCTAGCAAATTAAAGTGTAGGTAGTCAGGACCTTTTTCCATCACCCATATTTTCCCACACGGTGCAGTAGAAATTAAATCTCGAAATAGAATTCCAATCAAAGTCAATGGCCAACGGCTGAAGCTATATCAAGGATTCATTGAGGATGAGGAAGAAGAAATCTCGCTTCAAACGGTCGAAGAATGAAGGCATCAACATCATACCTGGTAAGTTACGAACAATCGGGAGAACATCTAAATCGGTAAGATTTCTAAAACCAAAGTTTCGGGAAAACAGGGCACTCACACGAACACTAAAAAAAATTAATTTGCCCGCCCACGGGGCCGTGCTCAACGAGCACAGGGCCGTGTCCGCGCAACTGTCGGGAATAAAACCCCTTTTTCAAACAGTTTCTTCATTCCACACGCCCCGTTTCCCCACAAACTCTCTGGTTCCGGTGATTTTTCTGCAAGATTTCGACGTCTCCTCTACTTCTAACAACATCAAGGTATGATTCTATCATCATTAGTAGTTAGATTAAGCACTTGCATGTAGTTTAACATCAAAAATTTGGGGAAAATCTTGGGTTCTTGAACTTCAACTGGATCGAACCTCAAATTTTTGCTTAGATCTGTTAGCATTAGTATAGATACATATTATAGGAAGTAAACCAACTTGTATTGTTTTTAGATTTGCCCGATTTCTCACAAAAACACCAAACCCTTGTTTTTTTGAACCGAAAAAGATAAAATTGAAGGGGTAAACGGTTTGTTTTGGGAAAAACGGCACTTGGGTTTCATTTTCAGGGAAAACCGCCCCTACTGGACCGAAAATTTTCAAGTTTTCGGGACCGGGTCGAAAAATGGGATTTTTGGGAAACAGACGCCTGGACACGGGGTCGTGCTCGCTGAGCATGGGGGCGTGTCCAGCTGAATTCTGGTGAACTTGGGGCGTGTCCACCGAACACGGGGCCGTGTTCAGTAGACTGTTTTCAGTTTTTTCCGAATTTTTCTCTGTTTCTTGCTAATAGTTTGGTGTTTTCTTTCAGATGGCCAAGAAATTCACTCGATTTAATGCTAACGAGTTGGCGGCTCAAGCTCGTTATGATGTGTTAAGGACTAGGCCCGAGGAGAACCCCAGACAAGTTTGCACAAACACTCTTGAAGCAGTAAACCAACTAGACCGATGCAACAACATCGTCACCGGGCCACTACGAGTTGCCCTTTGCACCCGACTTCATTCTGTGTATGAATACATCATGGAGTTCTACAGCACGCTCGTTTTCAACACAAGAGCTGAGCCGTTTAACAATGAAGGGGTTGAGTTTCGCTATGGAGGAACCACTTACCGGATCTCAATTGCTCAGTTCGGGGCTCTGGTGGGGTTGTATTCAGAAGAAGATTTTGGGGATGAGGAAAACACCGGCGGTCTCCGCGAGATCAGGGAAAATGACCGCCAAGCTGCTTGGGCTCAGATAGGAGATGGCAACTACAATCCGAGCCGAACTAAGAGTACTCAGTTGAGAGACCCTCTTTACCGCTACATCCACAGGGTCCTCACCTACTCTCTTAGTCAAAGGCACGACAGCAGCGGTGTTGCAGGTTTGTGGGATCTACTAGTCCTTCACTGCATCCGCAACCGGGTCAACCTTGATGTCCCATATCTCTTACTCTGAAACATGCACTGGAACCAGCTTGCTACTCCCCCGACTCCTATCTTCTTTGGAGGGTGGATTTACCGCCTCTTCAAAAACTTCGTGAACATGCCGAGGTCCTTCCGTAAAGGACCATGGTCGGGGAGAGTGGACATGGTCATTTGCCGCTCCATGAATGTTATTTACGAAGCGGAAAATGGGACGGTTAGCTTTCAAAGAGTTCAAGGGCATGCATGGAACCCGCAAGAAGCACTCGTCTTACACGCTCCACCCGTCCATCCTCCTCCGCAGTACCATTACCAGCACCAGGGTGATCCGGGTCAATCCTCCTCACAAGGAGGCGGTTTTCCTAACTTTCAAAGCTTACATGATTTATTGCAGGAAAACCTCATGTGCACCAGGAACACCTACAACATGGCTAGCAACACATACACCTAGGTCGGAGCAATAGAAAGAAATATCTCCGACATACAGGATGACATTGGAAACATTCGGGAGTATATGGCGGGCCACGAAGGAGGTGATGATGATGATGAAGACGAGGACATGGATTAAGCGGGAGGAGTAGGAGGTAGCATTCCACGGTTGGAGGTCCCACAGGTTAACCCCCTTATCTTATGAACAATTTCGGGCCTGCGTGCCGCTTGTTGAACAATTTATTTTCTCTAACACTTTTTTTTTATTTCTGCATTTCTTTTTCTTTTTAGCTTGTGATGTGGATGATTAACTTTGGTAATTTAGGATGTTTGTTATGATTGGTGTGGTATTTATTAGTTAAACAGGTACATATGAGGCTTAGAGCACTAAACATTAGTGTTACTAAAGCCAGGACAGGAAAACCGAAGCCAGAAACCTGTTTTACACCTTTGCAGTTTGTCCACACGGGGTCGTGTTCAGCCAACACGCCCTCGTGCCCATTGCCCCAGACCTGCTGTTTGTCAAAATTATGCAGATTTTTGCCAGACACGGGGTCGTGCCCAGCCAACACGTCCCCGTGTCCACCTTCTGTAAGTTCCCGTTACTGGCAATCTGACCATGGGGTCGTGTTCATCCAACACGGGCCCGTGTCTAGATGCCCAGTAACAAAAAAATTGTTTTTAAACACACTTTTACACATTCAATCAACCTAAAAACTTATTTTTGGGACACATTGAGGACAATGTGTAATTTAAGTGTGGGGGGGATGCTAAACCCTTCAATTTTGCAAATCCTAATTACAAGCCTTACACAAAACTCTATTGGAACCGCTAAACACCTCAAATTTTTTCAAATTTTTTTTCATTTTTTTACTTATCTAGCTTTAATTTGGGAGTTTCAAATTCTAAAAAGGTTATATTTTTACAAATTTACAACCGATAGCGTCGTGATAAAAAGAACCATTATAAGAAAATTATGAAACTGCATGACAAATCTAGTTAAAATTTGATTATATATACTTGATCACATAAAAACCCATTCCCACAAAAGTGAGTTTTGAGCCTTTATTGAGCATATAAAATACACATCTTTAAACTAAATGCTCATTTTTCGTTTCTTGTGTGAATAGCCGCTTGGTTCTTACAACTCTAGAACTTGCCACGACGATACATTCCCGGTCCTTACCAACTTAAACACAAGTAAGTAAATGATGGAGGCATTAGGACTAACCCTTTTTTATTTCAACACCATTATTTTTTCTTTTTCTTTTTTTACCATCTACCCAAAATCCCCCTAGTAAACCCCTTTGAGCCTAAACCTTTTCATTTCTTAACCCAAAGCAAACACCCTTTTTACCCACCAAAACCCTTTTTCATTTTAAACCCTCTATTTTAGTAACAAAGCTCGGTTTACTTGTGACTTCCTTATGAAAAAAAAAAATCATAAAGAAGAAAAGAAAAATGAAGTTAGCAATAAACAAACAAAGCTCATCAAAAGAAAGGCTTATTTGAATAAATGCTTCATTGGAATAAAAAGTCACAAAAACAAAATGTTTTACGAAAACCGACGTTTTTTACACCTTTCGCCCTTTTCTACTAACCACTAACCCAACCACCTACCTTTAACCGTAAGCCTAACCCTTCCCCCAAAAGTCCTCTTGATATTTACTAAGGTTTATAGTTAAAAAGGAGGAGGATTGATTGCTTGGCAAGCTTATGGTAGGAGTAAGTTCCATGCCGCTCTCGAGTGCTTCACAAAAATAAACCTTCGGCCGAGTGTTGATTGATCCCCCGTGAGGTATGTGAACTTGTATATAAATGGAATTTTAAAGAGGCATGTTATGCCCTAATAAGTAATTTATCTTATGTAATGTTCTAAATAAATCATGACGAATAGGATTGTAAATAAAATAAAATAAAACCTAATAAAGAATCTTGGAAACCCGACACTCTATGACAAGCCCAAAAACCTTCTCTTCTACCCATTCCATTTGGGAGTGTAAGCCACATTATAAAGAGAAGATGGGTGGACATGGGGCCATGTCCGGGCTTCTGTGCAAGCTACAAATAGCGGTGCTTGGCTCACTTGCAAACCATCCCTTGGCAAACCACCTCTCTCACACTTCACCCACCCACCACCACCATCACAACCCACATCCACCACCATCATCCATCATAGAGTGTGTGAGTACTCTCGGGATCCAAGATTGATCGTAAGAGTTCTTGACAATCAAAGGCCATGTTTGCCTAAGTCTCTTACATCACTTGGTGAAGACAAGAATTTAGTGTAATACTTTTTATTTTTAATCTTTTCGCACTTTTTATTTGGTTATGTATTAATGACTTTAATAACTAGTTTCTTATGTTGAAGGTGAATCTTCCTTATCATTTGTCCGTGGTGTCTTGGCATTATTTTACTGTCTATATAAAATAAAAGATTTTCACCATTCAAATCTCCACAGTCTATATGGAGATATGTTGGCTACCTGGTCGGGGGTTAATGGAATGGTTTGGTAAGAGTCTTGACTTGTTCAGTGTATAGATCCTGTAAGGACCTGGGTCAATTTTAGTAGGACCTCCTTCAATACCCACTGGTATTGGATGGCGAGGGTCCGAACTCATTGATCCCCTCATATGTAAACTACTATTAAAACTTTAACCCGACTATTTAGGATTGTATCCTTGCTGACTCAAACTACTTAGCCGAGGGTAACGTCACCTTCAAAAGAGGGGCCTACCACATTATGCAATAATAACTTAATTAATTATCTTTCAATAATCCAACCCTTCAGGATTGTATCCTTGCTGACTCAAACTACTGGTTTGAGGGTAATGTCACCTTCAAAAGAGGGGCCTACTACTATAACTAAGATAATCTCTTAAAAAGTGCAAAGGTGCGAAAATAATCAAAGGTTACACTAAAGGCGAGTCGGATCCAAGAAATTCATCTTGTCTATCTGTTTTTATTTTTATTTTTATTTTTGTTTTTCAGCATTTTTTGTTTTTATTTTCTAGTTTAAAACCTTTTTCTAAAATTTTGATTTGATTATACGTTGAGGATAAACCGGTACTAAAAGCTCTTGTGTCCTTGGACGACCTCGGTATCTTACCAACGCTATACTACGCTCACGATGGGTGCACTTGCCCATATGTGTTTTTGGTGTTAGAAAAATATCGTGTTTTATAAATTTAAAACTTGACTAAAGTGTAAAAAGGGCTAAAAATATACATAAAAATATATAACGCTACACACGCATCACTTACACCAAATCTGATGATGATTGTGAGTCAAAATTGGTCAAAGAAGTGGTTGAAAAATTTTTAAAAAATCGAAAGTGGCACCACCAAATATGAAAGTTCAAAATCACATTTTGAAGATGATGAAAGATTTCACAAAAACTATATTCTAGAATCAGCTACTAATTTGAATGATGGTACAAATGTGGTGATGTACAAGATGAATGGATCTGACAAATTATACTCTGATGAGGAATTTCTGATTCAAAATGTGAATTTGAACAAGATTGAAAAGGTTTTCAAGTTGGTGGAAGTCGAGTTGTCTGAAATTGATAATCTGTCAATGTTTGGATCTGAGTTTGATTGTTGTGACAGTTAAGATGATAATAATGGAAGAAGATAAAACAAAGATGGAAATATGCAGCTAAATAATTAACTTTTCAATCACAACAATGGAGATATTGCTTTCATTATCATGTTTTTTATAAAATTGCAATTACAATGTTTACGTATGCATGAGAATTACAACTCCCCCTCAGCCTGATCACTCCTTGTTTGTTCGTACAAAAATGTCAAGAGGAAAGTGATGAATAGAACAGTACAAGAACTGTTCTATTTATAGTACAAACGAAACATCTGAAGCATCTAAACTGACGTCACCTAGATAGCGACATCAAACAGCTTAACAAACTCCTAACATCTGCTATAGCCTAAGCCTTGTTACATTGATAAACTCTATTGATCATCAGCTGTTAACAATCCTCTATTGGTCTTTAACATCTGTTGATCCACAGTAGACCTTTAGCTTCATTAGTAGAGGGTGACCAGACCTTTGCTTCAACAGACTTTATCTTCATCAGTAGTTGTTCTCTTAGGAAGACCTTTGGCTTTAGCAGACTTTTGAGTAGTAGATGTTGAGTCTTTGCCATTGGGGGGAGCAGGTCTTCAAAGCACTGTTATTGGTGATCAGAGGTTATAGACTATTTTAGTTTTCCAATCATCTGTTCTTTTATGGGGTCCACTAAATCCAACAATCACCCCCTAGAATAGATGATGCTAAAACTCTTCTTTATTTCTCATAAACATTTCCTTGATTTGGCCTTTGAATTGTAATTCAAAGTTCAAGGAAACCATATCTTTGTTGTCCCTTTCAAGTTCAAGGTTCAACAGATCTTAGAGGTCACCTACATTCAGACCATATGCATCCTCCATTTTTATCCTTTGAACTTCACCATCTGATCTGAGGAAAGTCAATTCGTGGGTGTCTGAGGATGGCTTCCACTTTAGAATTTTTGAATCAGATGGTTTTCTTGGGTGAAGAGTTATTCTTGATGAGTTTGGTGATTGTGGCATGCTCTCAATTTGTCACTGGAAGTATCTGTGTGGTATAACAACTGGGTTTTCAATCCCACTTTCCTGTAGTAGTCATACATCTATTCATCAGCCTCAAACATCTGCTTCTGCCTTTTGCTTGAATTAAGGAAGCTATGGATAAGCCAGATGCTGAGGACAGCTTTTTTAATGTGTGGGTCTGTAGAGGGACAACCACAATTGGATATACTGGCTTCTTAGGATGTCACACCCACAAAATTTCCACATGCGGAGTATTACCGCGAGGCGTGCGACTGCCCAGGATCCAGCCACTAATTATTTTGAACCATTTACGATATGTGTAAATTATTCCCAATGATACAATTGGTGATTTAGTTTAAAAGTTTTAAAAATGTACTTTAAGTTTGCAGCGGAAGTGTAAAATAAACTTATCGCGGTTAGAAACCACAATTTATACAAATATACAAAACGTACCACTTTCCAAACCACACACACTCCATCCGTTTGCAACATCCGTCCACAGCTGTACCTGTAGATCTGTAAGCATGCAGTAGTATGTCAACATAAAGTTGGCGAGTTCACAGTTTATCAGTGTTGTTCCAAAAACGTAGGTTGCTAAATTACTCTATTTTATAAAACATGTCATGGGGAGCTACCCCATCTTTTTAAGCTACTAAACTCGTGCCATACCAAAACTAACTGTAGTCATGTTTTGTGCCCCACGTCAATGTCTATCATCATTGACTAGTTGCCCAGGCATAATAGTTCACTCTCGTCCTTTGCGGCACGGTGTGAGGTTTGTTAGACCTAATAGCGCTACTAACTAATACCCCGTTCACCATGGCCCCGGTGATTAATCGGTATAAAATGTGTAGGGACTTTCAGATAGAGTTATGTCTAGTCCGCTTAAGACATGCAGTATAATAGTAATTTAACCGTATTCCATCCCCAGGAATACTAGGCAATCCCAAACCAGGGAAAGTGTTGTTCATTCCGTTCCTAACCACCGAGAATACATGCTTTTAATAAAATGTGTGAACTCACCTTAGCTTAGCTCGGCAGATTAAATTACTTGAGCTAGTATGGTCAACCACGTCCTATTATGCTTACCATTTAAGAGTTAGTGTGTGTGCTTACGCTGAAACACGAATCCTACACGTATCTAGAACGTAGCACACTTTATTATACAATACTAATTATCATGCATGCATCTATCATGACATCGCTTAGCGACAACACAAGTGTCATGAAAGATTTAAAATACTCTTCAATAAAAATTAAGCAATATAGTGCATTTTCAGACAGTTTTGGAGTGTTATCCGGAATAGTTCGTGTACAGAAAAATTCCCAAAACATTGCAGCACGTGTCAAGCATCGACTATTGTGTAAAAATTTTGTGAGCAAACTCCTTACGGATTTTCCATGACAAATCTTGCGCCAAACAGTGATCAGATTCGTCGTAATCTGACCCTGTTTTCCGAATTATTTATTTAAAAATCTACGTTTATCCGATTGACGCGAAACCAATGACAACATCACTTAATCAAGAAAGGTCATCTACAGTAAAATTTTCACATCTAAACAGTAAACACATACCAAGTTATGACACGAAACGTGAGCTGCATTTTCTGCAGAAAAAACGCAGCTCTAATTGCTGAAACGAAATAATTTGTTTAAAATAGCAAACGACATCCAAAAATCATGATTCTAGCGCCGTTAGAAGCGTATTTAGAAATAGCACGTTATACACTCAAGAAAATCAAATTTTCGTTAAGTTATAACCCGGTTACAGCCGATTAAAGTCGGTTGTAACTGTCGGACAGTTTGCTATTTTCGCTCCCCGAATCCGCAACCGACTAACTAACACACTCAAAGATCCATAACTTTTATTTTCAGCGGATCATCATTATCATACATCATATTTACTATTAAATCAGTAATATTCAAGCCAAAAACGGACCCTAGTTAACACATATAAGCCTATGCATAACTAATCGGTAAAACAAACGCCATATGCGATTTTCATTCGTGCTATTCATCAAGTTTAACAGTATTATCAACATAATCATCAGGATATAGAAAAACACAGCCAAGTCATAACGGTTTCATAACAGAAACGTGCATGAACTCATCGTAATATCACAAACAACTCCTATCATCCTCACCATATGTAATCCTAGTAACTTATAACATCAAGTAGCAGTTTCATAATGTAAACGCAGTTAAGTAACGAAAAACTTCAAACCGCAAGCAACAAATAACATACTAACCGATGATGGAGTGTGAGAGGGAGAGAGTTCGAGCGAGAGGGAGAGTGCACCAAGAAGGGAATCACGACCGAAGGGGGTTCTCCTGCAGCCGACGTCGAGAGGGATAGAGAGTAGGGTGTTAGGGTTTGTTTTCTTTTTTTTCCTGAATCACAAATACACGCACAATAGTTTAAAAGGAGAGGTGGGCTTGGGTGGTTTGGAAGTTGGCATGTGGGCAGAAAGTAATATGGGGGGGGGGGGTAATGGGGTTTTGGTTTGGGCTAGTTATAAACATACAGTTAATTTACTTTAACATAATACATATATATTCATTAGTTTCGGTGGTCGTTGATGATTTCCATACACACTATCATATTTCAAACTCTCAGAAATCACATATGAAACAGTCTTTGTCATGTGTGTTGCTTCAGTTGTTGTTTCAGATGTAAACGCCTTGTAAAACGTGTTGTAGAATTCTTCAGCCATAATTCCTGTAAACAATCAAACACTTGATCAATCTTCAAAAACAAACAATACAAAAACCGATTTGGACGGATGTACTCGTAACGGACAGATGGGATCAATATGTGTTGGTGCATAATGTCTATAGACTACGTCTAAAGTCTAGGTCATGTCGGTAGCTTGTATAGGGGTCAAAATGTAATTTTATGATGTTTTGAAGTAATTTCGCACGAAATAGCATGTTGCTATTTCACACAAAATTAAGTAGTGTAATTTCGCATGAAACTACAAGTGGTTATTTCATGCGAAATTAACTGCCTATATATATGGCAGTGGTGCTTCTCATTTGGTACGAAATTGGTTGGTGTGTAACGAAGTGCTCCCCAATTTTCACCGTGTAATCAAGTCAAATATCAATGAGAAGCTTGTTTTAAGTATCATACTCTGTTTCTACACCATTCTTACACTGATTTGAAGTTGTTTGACTGTTTCCGCCTTTCAAACAGCTTTGTGTTGACTCTGAACGACTCATTAGGTTGCAAAATTTCGTATTTCCAAACTGACTGTGAATCACCCTGATGTTGTAGCAGAACTAAGATATCCTCTTTGATGGCTTGTTGTAGAATGCTCATCATTTTCTTTTCTGCTTTGAAATCATCTTGTTCAATTGGTGTCAAACTGCTAATCGTTTTCTCAATTCCCGAACCATTCTTTGGAGGAATATATTTAGACTCAATTTTCATCCAGCATTCAAAATGGTTGGCTTGCACCCAAGTTTTAAACCTTTCCGACCACCCAGCATACTCATCAATGTTCATCAACTTCGGCGGTTTCTCCATAGTACCGAGTTCATTTTCCATGTTCACATTTTGCACTATACTGGCTGGAGTTTGATACTGTGAAAACTCATTTTGAAAACTACATTTCTGATTCTGAAGAAGATGGTAACTTCTTGGACAAGTTCATACCAAAATCAGACAAAGTTGTGAATGATGATTCGATCATTGTGGTTTACACAATGACCGGAACTGACAAACTCTATTTTGATTTTGAGTATCCAATCCAGAACGCGAACATGCAAAATGTTGAAAAAGTGTTTAAGCTTGTGGAGATTAACATTTCTGAGGTTAACAATAACGTGTTTCTTTCAAAACCTAAAAAGTCTTTTGTGAAACAACAACCGAACAACCCTGGGAAAAGGGATTGGGTGGGTAAAAATGGGTCTAACAAAAGAAATGGTAACAACTTCAAAAACAAAGGTGTTGGATTTGAAAAGAAAATGGCTAAGAACAATGTCAAGCCAAAAGAAAAGATGAGTGATATTTTTGTTGCTGGTCCTAGTGTTGATGCTGAAAAGGATTATATCTTCAGTCAAAAAGCCATTGACGATTTCAATGAAGCTAAGAAGTTGAGAAGAGACCTACAAATCAACTTTTGTCGAATATGACAAAAGAATTTGTTACCGCTGCAATGAAATTGGTCATATGGCCAAGCAGTGTGTGAAAAAGATTGAAAAACCAGTTTTGCAAAAACCCAAACCTAAAACTCCAACTGATGTTAAGGGTAAAACACCAATGGTTTCCCCCGTTCGTGTTTTAAAAAGAGGTGAATCTTTGAAGACCGAGGATAAGCCGAAATCAATATTTGAGATTGGTGAATCTTCGAAAACCCAAAAGACTTCAAAGGTTTATCCAAAAACGAAAATTTTTGAAAACCAATCATGGGTGGCAAAATCAAAACAATCAGTTGAAGAAAATAAGATGGAAAATGTTTTGAAATTTGAATCAAAAGTTTTTGAAAATGATGTTGAAAAACTGGAATTTGAACTAGACAGGTTGCTAGAGGAATTTCCACCAATTAAGGAGGGAAATTCAAAACCAAAATCCAAATCTGCTGTTCAAAATGTCATTTTTAACATTCCGAAAGTTGATGTGAATTGTGATCTTGTGTTTGGTAGTGTTCCAAAAGTAAAGAAATCATGGGCTTCATTGTTTGAATGAATTTCTTTCATGTTTGCAGGGGCTTCCGAGGTCAATAATCTCAAAGTGGATCATGGACAGCGAAGCTTCAAGGCATATGACGGGAATGTTGGCTTTCCTCTATGACGTCAAATCTATCAACGGAGGATATGTTGGATTTGCAGGGAATCAGGGTGGAAGAATAGTTGGTGAAGGAACTTTGACAAATGGAGTCGTGACGTTTGACAAAGTGAACTATATTATCAAACTTGAAAACAATCTGTTGAGCATCTCACAGATCTGTGACAAGTCTTTTTACAGTACACTTTACTAAAAATGAGTGTTTAATCATAAAACCTGGTTTTAAAATTCCTGAAGACATGGTGTTGATGCGAGCTCCCCGGGAAAACGATTTGTATGTCCTGGATATGAGCGTCGCAACAACAACAAATATGAAACCAAAATGTTTTGTAACAAAAACAAAGGCGACTGAAAAGGAGTCAAAAATGTGGCATCGAAAGATGGGCCACATTCATGTCAGAAAAATTAATTTCCTGGTACACAATGATCTTGTTGAAGGGGTAAATCTTAAAAATTTTCATTTGAATGATGATTGTGTAGAGTGCAAGAAGGGAAAACAAACAAAGAAGACACACCCACAGAAGCTCTTAAACTCAATCAGGGTACCGCTCGAGAGACTCCACATGGATCTCTTTGGACCAGTTAGTGTGCAGAGCATCAGTGGAGACTTGTACTGTCTGGTGGTCACTAACGACTTCACTAGATTTTCTTGGGTGATGTGTCTGGAAAGAAAAGATCAAACATTTGATTCACTGATGATCCTATTCAAGAAGATGGAAACGCTGTATAAATTGCCAATCAGGGGAATACGAAGCGATAATGGAACAGAGTTCAAGAATAATCACATGCTCGAGTTTTGTAATGAAAAAGGGATTCTTCATGAATTTAGTGCACCATACACTCCACAGCAAAATGGTGTAGCTGAAAGAAAGAATCGCACCTTGATTGAAACAGCTCGAACAATGCTCGCCGATTCCAAGTTGCCAATATTTTTCTGGAGTGAAGCAGTTGCAGCAGCGTGTTATACACTGAATCGTGTCCTCACAGTGAAGAAATACAAGAAAACATGTTTTGAACTACTTCATCGTTACAAACCAAATTTGAAGTTTCTAGAACCGTTTGGATCTCCTTGTACTTTTATTGATCCAGATGGTAAGTTTGGTTCTAAATCTAATGAGGGTTTCTTTGTAGGATATGCGAGTCCACTGAAGAGGGTGTTCGTTCCATGCCTGGGGAAGGTAATTCAAGTTCAGCATGTTGATTGTCAGAAGCATACTAATCCACCGCAAGTTCCCGGACAAAGATTGTTGTTCGACTATGACAAACTCTGGGAGTCTTTTCAACTGCCGACTCAGCCAAGTGAAGAGGAACTAGCACTATTGTACCAATATCAGCAGTCTATGTCACAAGAACAAGTGCCAAGACTGCTAGTAGTTTCTCCACCCACCGAGGGTTCAAACAATCACGAGGCCAGTCCAAGTGGAACTGCTCACTGTGACAACCCTCACTAAACCAGGTATCCGTACAACCTAATTAATAATTAATTACTACTTAATTACTGTGCTTGCTTGAACTTGTGAATAAACTGCTACTTGAATACTGATACATGTACTTACTTGCATCATACTTTACTTACTGTCACTACATTATTTACATGCTGAACCTTAGTGACAAACATGATGCACAAAAAGCACAGTAGCACTTTAACGGATAACCTATTGAACATGCTGATAGAGCCAGCATCAGGCAGACAGTGCCTCTAAGGCCTGTATGAGCCAGAAATATTTTGCTACACTAGTGGTAAGTGTAGGGATACAAGGGTTGTAGAACTGCGTCTCTAGGAATAAGTTTCAATGACTGGATGTGCCTAAAACGTGCTCTAAGCACAAAATTCAGCACTTTACATAATAATTCAGCTTTTAGCTAACTAATAAAGTGCCAAAACATGAGAAAAATATTGCTAGACACTTTCCAAAGTGTCAGAAATAAGTTGTGTCACTAAAAAGGGTATTAACGACACTTTAAAGCTTTGTTAACGTTTTAACGGATTACTATCCAACCGAACAGCCGGACTATACCCGGAACATGAAAATATTGTCATTTTCATTATTTACCTTTTTCTGAGCTAGTTAGGGTCCCTGAATACCCTAACACCCGTCATAACACACTACACACTAGTAACCGGGTTAATCACTTAACTTAACTAGATTAACCTAACTATATACTTAACTAATTGTTGGAAATGAACTAGTACCCCCCCCCCCTTAACCAACCGTCCCCATGAGGGGGGACATAACTTGTCCTCTAAAATATTATTATAATCTTATGCCTAATATCTAGTTAGCATAAGATCCAATGGTTAATCACCCTAACTTTGTCTATAAGTTGCTAGCTTAGTCTAACATGATCATTCACTTATCAACATCACACAAACACTACTCTCTCCCTCTCCTAGAGCTCTCGGCCGAACACACCCCACCCCCATTCATCATTTTCGAATTTGTTCAAGCCATTCCAAGCATCTACAAGTGATAAGGATCGCGTATAAGGAACTTTGGTGCAATCGGAAGGTGAAGGACCTCACTACATTGCTTTTATCCTCTCATTTTGCGCTTAGATTCTTCCCTAGCCTCGAGCTTGTGGTATGTTACTTAAATCACCTACTCGAACTATTTTGAAGTGGTTAGTATGATTTGTAACGATTAAAACTCGTTAACATACAAAGATGAAGCATAAAAGTCCACTTAAAATGCTATAAATGTTGGTTAAAAGCTCATATGTTGTGTAAATCATGTAGTATTTGATTTGTGTGAGTTTTTGGACCCGATCTATGTTGTGGTAGCTCGGATCATCATTTAACCCGGGTTAGTCATGACCTTGGATCATGACATGAGGTTCTTTTGGAAATAACAATGGTTAAAGGATGAAACTCTACCACACACGAATCATGAACTTGTGTAAAAGCGATTTTGCTTATGAAATAGTGTTTAAAACTAGTAGATCTACGTATCTACAAGCGGTATTTTCAAAGGACCACGTGTCAAGAGAAAACATACTTTAAAGACGGATCTTACACTAACATGAATGGTTTTTAGAACACACAAGTGTGTAAACACTTGTGTAACACAAGGTTTCGACAAAATAACTATTTTTGAAAAAGATGACGAGAAGTTGTAGAGACGGAACTTCCCTAAAAACGAGGTTTTTACAAAATCGGATTGTTTTATATAAAGATCCACTAAAAATAATGGAAAGATACTACATATTTTGGAAAAACCACAAGTTCATGTATTTTTGCGATTTACATCTATTTTGACTAGTTTGATACGTTGAACATTGTTTTGATTGAATGATAAAAATGGTTGGTTTGATTTATAAAAGAAAATGATACGCTCGAAAGCGTGGCCGCCTCCACTTACAGAGGAAACTCTGGCGAAATTTTTCTAAAAACCTAACACTTAGAATTATTTTCACTATAAGTGTTAGAGATACTTGTCGACTTGTTTTCAAACTATGAATTTCGCCACGACTTTATTTACAAAATATCGGAGGTGGGATTTCACAAAATAAAATGTGATACATATATATATTTAGTATATATTTTTCACAACATCACTTGTATAAGTGTTTATGATTATTTTGTGAACTACGTAAATATTATTTTTAGAGTAAAAATAATATTACTAAGTATTATTTTGGGAAAATCACATGTATTAAAGTATAATATTTTTGAGAAGAATATTTATATTTTGAAGTTGGAAATAAAATATATTAAGTGAGACTTAATAGTGTAATCCGAATTATACGAACGCACATGTATTAAATCCCCCATCCTTGGGAAGGAAAATGACTACCAAGTATATACAGAATGTAAACACGAAATAGTTGCCTAACTATTTCCCAAAAACTTAAACCATAAAGCTAAGGCACGGCCGTCTGTCTAATAGAGTTAGTACGTGTAGGTCGTCATACAGCTACTTGATTTGGAGGCATACTTGGTAGAGACGCACCACTGTGAGTTCATGTCCCCCTTTTCTCTTAACTGTTTTCAGTTTTTAACTGCGGGGGTGAAATACATGTTACTTTGATTACAAGTACTTTATACATGGTATGGTTAGCGTAAGGAGGTTTACTACTTAGATCATGTGAGTGGGTAGGCAGAAACTGGAGGCCATTAATCCTCATTGTAGGACCGAGGGACGTAAGCGGTAGATCTATCTGGGTGTAGCGAGCCCAGCCCCAGGCCCAACCAGAACGGACCTCGGGGTGACTTTGTACCCAACGCTAAATCTGCTAGGTTTGAGTCTTCCTACTTGCACTTCACACATATCAATGGCCTTGCAAACCATTGGTGATCTCTTTTTTCCTTATTTGCTACATACCAGGATTTTTATACATACAAAGGTTTATTTACTCACTTACACATGAACTCGCTCAACATTATTGTTGATTTTTCAACTTACATGTATTTCAGGAAATTAAAGATCTGGCGCGGTATGTTATGTTTTCCCGCTGCATATGGGTTCCGAGGTCATCCCAGTTTAGGAAATGTGACTTTTTCCTGGACGAGTCACAAATCTTGAACTGCGTTTTATTCATGTTGATGTCTATGTCTTTCAAAACAATGTTTTATGTTATGATGTTGTAAGTCCCTAAGACAATGTTATGTTACTTCAGTTTTAAAACTTAAATCTATGGATGATCTTGCATGGTTTTATTTCATAGAGCTTTGTTATGGTTAAGCTATGGTATTAAGAAGTCACACCAAATTAACCACGCTTCCGCAAAGCCAGGGTGTGACAGCTTGGTATCAGAGCTCTGATCATAGCGAACTAGGATTCCTTCTCGAGTCTAGACTATGATCACCAGGGCTCTCACGAAAACATTTTTACTGCATACCACTTAAGTCCAGATACAAAACTTTTTACAAACAAGTGTTGAGCACATTTTATTTATTATTTATAGGCTCAGTCTTGGAGGCTGAGGCTCGGTCTTGGAGGCCGAGGCTCGGTCTGGGAGATCGAGGTAATTGGCTAGTGGGACTAGGAGAATTGGCTAGTGGGACTAGGAGAATTGGCTAGTGGGACTAGGAAGAGTAGTCTGAGAGGCTGGGAGGCTAGTGGGACTAGGAGAATTATTTGAATGCTTACTTGGTGACTTATGTGATTATTTGATTGTATGATTGACTGTTTGTGCATGTTTGTATTTATGTTACAGACACCATGGACACCTCTGGCACAGGTGACTCAGACACCACAGGACCTAGACCTATAGTATCAGACGACCTAGAGTCTTCAGAGCACGAGGTCCACACATCCGACGTTACTAGCACGGACGAGGATGACTTTCAGCCCTTCGCTTTACCTGATGGTGCTGATGAGCTCGATGATGGCCCTTTGGCCGGGGACCTACCGTTAGTGGAGATCCCTGCTCCCTTACCACTTGCTTCATATCCTGCTTACGATTTGCTTCTCGACGCCGACGATGATGACGACGTCGATCTGTATGATGACGAGCCCTTAGAGGATGAGGTTCAGGGCGAGGCCCTTCTTCCTGCTGGAGATCTTTTGTTGATCGCAGATGCTCCTGCTGAGGAGTCACCTGCTCACTCTCCGGTCCCAGACTCTTCCGAGTCTGTGGCCTCCGCACCTTCACGCACTCTGAGTGCGCAGCACTTTTCTCCTGGATCAGATCCCGACCAGGCATCCTCTGTTGCCCCTATTCCTAGTTTTACTTTCGACCACGATGATGTGGAGGATTCCGATCCTGTCTTTCCCCCAGGATTCGACCCAGATCAGGATTTAGAGTTTATACCCGTGGATCAGCCCATGGAGGATCCAGTCGACCCATTTGACCCAGTTGATCCCATCGACCCTGAGTTTGATTTTGAGATGGCCTTCATTGATCCCGAGCAGCCACTAGACCCTGCTCCTAACCCAGCGTTTGAGCACGACCCAGTTCATGCTGACGCACCTATTATTGAGCCTGTTGTTGCTGACCCACCTATTGATGATCACCCAGTAGATGCTCCGTTGTTGGAGGGCGATCATGTCATTGCTGCTGATCATGTTGATCCCCCACTTATTGCTGATGCACCAGTTGACCCTCTTGTTGCACCTCACCATGATCCTATGCCAGTTCAGTTTGATCGTACACTTTTTGAGGCACAGATTGACCCACGGGATGAGCACGCCCAGTGTGGGTGGATTCCTGCTGATGATGAGGTTCCACCTATTCCCCCTCAGATCACTGTTACCCGTCACATTGATATCTCTTTTTCGTTTCCTCGGTTTACACCTCCAGCTCGACCTGGAGAGGGTTCTTCGGCTCACCCTTTTGGACATATACCGGTATCTATCCCTGCTATGCCACCGTCTGCTACTTTTCCCCCTATTTCTCCATTTCATGTGGCACCTTTTGATCCCACCAGTGAGCCGTTTCTCTGGTCATCACCTTCTGTTATGCCACCGACCGACCTTACCATTCTTTCCATGTGGGATATACTATTGAGGATGTTTTGACGTCTTTTGTCGCCCATCACGAGGCACACACGCAGCGCATTCAGGAGCTTGAGAGAGCCCAGCCGCCGCCGTGTCAGTGCCAGGGTCAGACCCACTCTCCTTTGCAGCCCTCTCGACCTTTACCACCAGACTATGCTGCACGCCTTTTGGCACTGGAGCAGCAGGTTGCTTCGTTCTTGCGTACCCAGAGAGCCATGGAGGAGGACTGGCTCCAGTTGCGTCGCTTGTTTTACACTCACTTTCCCCCTCCTCCACCGCCATCCGTGTAGAGCTCTTCAGTACCGTATGGGTAGACGCTGGTGAGAAGACGGCGAATGCTTTAGACTGCACAGCATTTTTGGAGACTACATTATGATTCTGACTTTTGTTGACATGTATTTGATGTATTGACACCGATTTGATATAGTTTTTGGACTAGGGTGATGTAGCCCCTAGTCGACTGATGTTGTATGACACTGTGATGTACTTGTACGCTTACTATGTGGTCTCAATATATGGCAATCGCAGTATTCTCATCATATTTGATGCTTGATTTGGTTACTTATATTCTATGACATGAGATGTTGTGTGATTGATGTTTGTGACATGGGATGTTGTGTGATTGAAATGATTATAACATGAGATGTTATGTACTATTACTATCATAAAGCGTATGTATTATAACTATGGCCTGACCGACGTAAACACATCTTTTAGAAGATGCCGCCGAGACGTGAGACACGCATGCCCACCAATGAGGCAGAACTCCAACAAGTCATCGCTGCTGCCATCGCACAATACGCCGCTTCGCAAGGAGGAACCAGCGGAAGCAGCTCAAACAACAATGGCAACAATAATCCACCTCATGGTAATACTAAGTCACTTAGACATACCATGACCTAATTGGATATCTATAGCAATGATGCTAATGCCATTCATATGTTGTAACGTATGTGCAGGGTGCACCTACAAGCAGTTTCTAGACTGCAAACCGGTCAACTTTGATGGCACAGGAGGTGCTGTCGCTTTTGTTCGTTGGGCTGAGAAGACTGAATCTGTTCTTCGCATGAGCAAATGCGCACCAGACCAGCAAGTCACCTATATCTCAGGGCTATTCTTGGATGGAGCCCTCTCTTGGTGGAATCTGCAAGTACAGACACTTGGTGAAGCTGCTGCCTACGCGCTAACCTGGACCGAACTGAAGGAACTTATGCGCAGGAAGTACTGCTCTCGCGCGGAAATCCAAAGATTGGAAACTGAGTTCTGGCACTTGAAAATGGAAGGTCCAAAGATCACAGAATACGTTCAAAGGTTCCATGACTTATCGCATGTGGTACCCTACATGGTCACTCCGGAGTTCAAGCGGATTGAACGTTTCATTTGGGGATTAGCTCCTCAAATCATAAGCATGGTGACCTCATCCAAACCTGCGACAATTACTGAGGCAATCGATTTGAGCGTAGCTCTCACAGAGGAGGCTATTCGCCTGAACAAGTTTGGTGATGCTGAGCATAAGAAGAAAGAGACTCACGTCGAGTCATCCGGAGGTAACAAACGAAAGTTCTCGAACTTCAAACAAGGCACTAGTGGTGTTGTTAAGAAAGGAGATCCAAACGCGCCAGCTCAGGTTACAGCTGGTAGTAGGAAGCAAGGAAAGGGATATATGGGCACCCAACCCAATGCAACACCTGCCAACGTCACCATTCTGGCCGATGCGGGCCAAAAGTATGTGAAGCTTGTGGAAAGACTGGTCACTTGAAGGATTCTTGTTGGGCTAGTGCTGGCCGGGGAGGCCAAGGAGGATTTGGGAATAGAAATAATAATCGTGGCGGTATTGGGAATCGCCCACAGGGGAACAATGGAGGAAACGGGAATCGAGGCAACAATGCGAATCAAGCTGGTAATGCGAACCAAAACAACAACCAAACTGGAAATGGAGGTGGAAACGGGCAAAGACTTGGATGCTTTAACTGTGGAGATATTGGGCACTTTAAAAGGAACTGCCCAGAGTTGAACCAAGCCCGTGGAAGAGTGTTTCATATTGAAGCAAGGGAGGCGCGCCAGGATCCCAATGTTGTCACTGGTACGTTCCCTGTAAACCAACGCTATGCATCCGTTTTATTTGATACTGGTGCCGATTATAGCTTCGTATCATTAGAGTTTAAGAATATGCTTGGTTTAGCCGCTAATAAGTTAGATATTCCCTACTCAATCGAATTGGCCAATGGAAAGTTAGTAGAAGCCAATGAAGTTATCAGAGGTTGTGTGATCGAATTGGGAGAGCGTGAGTTTGCTTTGGATCTACTACCAGTCCAGCTGGGGAGCTTTGACGTGGTGGTAGGAATGGATTGGTTATCAGGCAACAAGGCTGAGAGAGTTTGTCACGAAAAGATTGTTCGTATCCCAACCGAAGATGGCGAAACAATTGTGGTTCACGGGGAGAAGCGTGATACGCCGTTAAGAATTATCAGCTGCCTGAAAGCGTGAAAATGTTTGCAGAAGGGATGTGTTGCCTTCCTGGCACACATCGTGGATAAGAAGGCTGCTGAACCGAGAATAGAAGACATCCCTGTCGTGAGGGAATATCCAGAAGTCTTCCCAGAGGACTTACCGGGACTGCCACCTCAGAGACAAATAGAGTTCCGCATTGACTTAGCTCCAGGCGCCGCGCCTGTGGCTAAGGCACCTTATAGACTTGCTCTGTTTGAGATGCAGGAACTGTCGACACAACTTCAAGAGTTGTTAGACAAGGGTTTTATCCGACCAAGCTTCTCGCCTTGGGGAGCTCCGGTCCTGTTTGTCAAGAAGAAGGACGGTAGTTTTCGTATGTGCATCGACTACAGAGAGTTGAACAAGCTGACGATCAAGAATAGATACCCTCTGCCTAGGATTGATGATCTGTTTGATCAACTACAAGGTTCAAGCTTTTACTCAAAGATCGATCTTCGATCTGGATACCATCAGTTAAGGATACAAGAGGAAAGTATCCCGAAGACAGCCTTCAGAACTCGTTATGGACGCTACGAGTTCCTTGTTATGCCGTTTGGTTTGACAAACGCACCTGCAGTCTTTATGGACTTGATGAATAGAGTTTGCAAGCCGTACTTGGACAAGTTCGTGATTGTGTTTATCGACGACATCTTGATCTATTCAAGAACAAAGGCTGAGCACGAACAGCATCTAAGAGCTATTTTGGAGCTGCTGAAGAAGGAACAGTTGTATGCCAAGTTCTCTAAGTGTGAGTTTTGGCTACGTGAAGTACAATTTCTTGGGCACGTGGTAAATGGAGATGGAATCCAAGTGGATCCCACAAAGATCGAAGCGATCAAGAATTGGGAAACGCCAAAGACGCCAACCGAGATTCGACAATTCTTGGGTTTGGCTGGCTACTATCGAAGGTTCATTGAGGATTTTTCGAAGATCGCTCAACCATTGACGCTCCTCACCCAGAAGGATAAGAAGTTTGATTGGGGAATCAAACAGGAAGAAGCGTTCCAGATATTGAAGGATAAGCTCTGCAATGCGCCAATCTTAGCACTACCGGAAGGTACGGATGATTTTGTGGTATACTGCGACGCTTCGCGTCAAGGATTGGGTTGTGTGTTGATGCAACGCCAAAAGGTTATTGCTTACGCATCACGTCAATTGAAAGTGCACGAAAAGAACTATACCACACATGACTTGGAACTTGGCGCAGTGGTTTTTGCATTAAAGATCTGGAGACACTACCTTTATGGTACAAAGTGTACAATCTTTACAGATCACAAGAGCCTACAACACATATTCAATCAGAAGGAGCTGAATATGAGGCAAAGACGATGGGTTGAGTTGTTGAACGACTACGACTGCGAGATAAAGTATCATCCAGGGAAGGCGAATGTGGTCGCCGATGCCCTAAGTCGAAAGGAGAGGATCAAGCCCATAAGGGTTAGGGCTTTAGAAATGATTATCCGAACCGATCTTTCCTTGCGCATTCGTGCCGCGCAGAAAGAAGCTCTCAAGGAAGGAAACCTTGAAGAAGAATATCTCCGTGGGATGGAGAAGCTACTGGTACCAAACGAGGAAGGAACGTTATGTTTTGAGAAAAGGATTTGGGTTCCTTTGTTTGGAGGTTTAAGGAAGGTTATTTTCGATGAAGCTCACAAGTCGCGGTACTCTATCCATCCAGGAGCGGATAAGATGTACCAAGATCTCAAGGATTACTATTGGTGGCCTAGGATGAAAGGCGATGTTGCTGTTTATGTGAGCAAGTGTCTAACGTGTGCTAAGGTGAAAGCGGAATACCAGAAGCCTTCAGGACTTCTGCAACAACCTGAGATTCCCAAATGGAAATGGGAACAAATCTCAATGGATTTTATTACAAAGTTGCCAAGAACGCCAAGAGGCCATGACACTATTTGGGTAATAGTGGATCGATTAACGAAGTCAGCACACTTCTTACCTATCAGAGAGAAGGATAATACGAGCAAGTTGGCCGAAATTTACATGAGAGAGATCGTTACGCGCCATGGAGTACCTCTCTCAATCATCTCTGATAGAGACGGAAGGTTTGTGTCAAGGATATGGCAATCCTTCCAAGAAGCTTTTGGCTCACAATTAAAAGCACTGCGTTTCATCCGCAAACTGACGGTCAAAGCGAGCGAACGATACAGACTTTGGAAGACATGCTGAGAGCGTGTGTTATGGATTTGGGCGGTAGCTGGGATAAGCATTTGCCTTTGGTCGAATTTTCATACAACAACAGCTACCACACCAGTATTGGTGTCGCGCCATTTGAAGCCCTTTACGGACGCAAGTGCCGATCACCCCTATGCTGGGCTGACGCAGGTGATAGGCAGCTTGCTGGTCCCGAAATCGTCCAAGAGACGACAGACAAGATTGCGCAGATTCGAAAACGCATCGAAGCAGCTCGCCACAGACAGAAAGCCTATGCAGATCCAAACCGGAAACACTTGGAATTCCAAGTTGTAGAAATGGTTTTATTGAAAGTTTCACCCTGGAAGCGTGTGGCACGCTTCGGAAAGCGTGGGAAGTTAAATCCGCGCTACATTGGTCCTTTCAGAATTTTGGAAAGAATAGGACTAGTAGCATACAAGTTGGATTTACCTGCTGAACTGAATGGTGTTCACGATACATTTCATGTATCCAACCTGAAGAAAAGTCCAACTCAAGATAACATTACCATTCCCATCGACGAGATTCATGTTGACAACACGCTCCATTTCGTTGAAGAACCAGTTGAGGTTACGGATTGGAAAGAAAACAAGACCCGCCGGAGCAGTGTCAAGCTCGTCAAAGTTCGTTGGAATGCCAGACATGGTCCTGAATACACCTGGGAGCGTGAGGACCGGATGAAAGAGAAATACCCCCACCTATTTCCTAAGAACCCTGCATCTACAAGCAGAACTTAAAATTTCGGGACGAAATTTTTCTAACGGGGGGAGAATGTGACAACCCTCACTAAACCAGGTATCCGTACAACCTAATTAATAATTAATTACTACTTAATTACTGTGCTTGCTTGAACTTGTGAATAAACTGCTACTTGAATACTGATACATGTACTTACTTGCATCATACTTTACTTACTGTCACTACATTATTTACATGCTGAACCTTAGTGACAAACATGATGCACAAAAAGCACAGTAGCACTTTAACGGATAACCTATTGAACATGCTGATAGAGCCAGCATCAGGCAGACACTGCCTCTAAGGCCTGTATGAGCCAGAAATATTTTGCTACACTAGTGGTGAGTGTAGGGATACAAGGGTTGTAGAACTGCGTCTCTAGGAATAAGTTTCAATGACTGGATGTGCCTAAAACGTGCTCTAAGCACAAAATTCAGCACTTTACATAATAATTCAGCTTTTAGCTAACTAATAAAGTGCCAAAACATGAGAAAAATATTGCTAGACACTTTCCAAAGTGTCAGAAATAAGTTGTGTCACTAAAAAGGGTATTAACGACACTTTAAAGCTTTGTTAACGTTTTAATGGATTACTATCCAACCGAACAACCGGACTATACCCGGAACATGAAAATATTGTCATTTTCATTATTTACCTTTTTCTGAGCCAGTTAGGGTCCCTGAATACCCTAACACCCGTCATAACACACTACACACTAGTAACCGGGTTAATCACTTAACTTAACTAGATTAATCTAACTATATACTTAACTAATTGTTGGAAATGAACTAGTACCCCCCCCCCCCTTAACCAACCGTCCCCATGAGGGGGGACATAACTTGTCCTCTAAAATATTATTATAATCTTATGCCTAATATCTAGTTAGCATAAGATCCAATGGTTAATCACCCTAACTTTGTCTATAAGTTGCTAGCTTAGTCTAACATGATCATTCACTTATCAACATCACACAAACACTACTCTCTCCCTCTCCTAGAGCTCTCGGCCGAACACACCCCACCCCCATCCATCATTTTCGAATTTGTTCAAGCCATTCCAAGTATCTACAAGTGATAAGGATCGCGTATAAGGAACTTTGGTGCAATCGGAAGGTGAAGGACCTCACTACATTGCTTTTATCCTCCCATTTTGCGCTTAGATTCTTCCCTAGCCTCGAGCTAGTGGTATGTTACTTAAATCACCTACTCGAACTATTTTGAAGTGGTTAGTATGATTTGTAACGGTTAAAACTCGTTAACATACAAAGATGAAGCATAAAAGTCCACTTAAAATGCTATAAATGTTGGTTAAAAGCTCATATGTTGTGTAAATCATGTAGTATTTGATTTGTGTGAGTTTTTGGACCCGATCTATGTTGTGGTAGCTCGGATCATCATTTAACCCGGGTTAGTCATGACCTTGGATCATGACATGAGGTTGTTTTGGAAATAACAAGGGTTAAAGGATGAAACTCTACCACACACGAATCATGAACTTGTGTAAAAGCGATTTTGCTTATGAAATAGTGTTTAAAACTAGTAGATCTACGTATCTACAAGCGGTATTTTCAAAGGACCACGTGTCAAGAGAAAACATACTTTAAAGACGGATCTTACACTAACACGAATGGTTTTTAGAACACACAAGTGTGTAAACACTTGTGTAACACAAGGTTTCGACAAAATAACTATTTTTGAAAAAGATGACGAGAAGTTGTAGAGACGGAACTTCCCTAAAAACGAGGTTTTTACAAAATCGGATTGTTTTATATAAAGATCCACTAAAAATAATGGAAAGATACTACATATTTTGGAAAAACCACAAGTTCATGTATTTTTGCGATTTACATCTATTTTGACTAGTTTGATACGTTGAACATTGTTTTGATTGAATGATAAAAATGGTTGGTTTGATTTATAAAAGAAAATGATACGCTCGAAAGCGTGGCCGCCTCCACTTACAGAGAAAACTCTGGCGAAATTTTTCTAAAAACCTAACACTTAGAATTATTTTCACTATAAGTGTTAGAGATACTTGTCGACTTGTTTTCAAACTATGAATTTCGCCACGACTTTATTTACAAAATATCGGAGGTGGGATTTCACAAAATAAAACGTGATACATATATATATTTAGTATATATTTTTCACAACATCACTTGTATAAGTGTTTATGATTATTTTGTGAACTACGTAAATATTATTTTTAGAGTAAAAATAATATTACTAAGTATTATTTTGGGAAAATCACATGTATTAAAGTATAATATTTTTGAGAAGAATATTTATATTTTGAAGTTGGAAATAAAATATATTAAGTGAGACTTAATAGTGTAATCCGAATTATACGAACGCACATGTATTAAATCCCCCATCCTTGGGAAGGAAAATGACTACCAAGTATATACAGAATGTAAACACGAAATAGTTGCCTAACTATTTCCCAAAAACTTAAACCATAAAGCTAAGGCACGGCCGTCCGTCTAATAGAGTTAGTACGTGTAGGTCATCATACAGCTACTTGATTTGGAGGCATACTTGGTAGAGACGCACCACTGTGAGTTCATGTCCCCCTTTTCTCTTAACTGTTTTCAGTTTTTAACTGCGGGGGTGAAATACATGTTACTTTGATTACAAGTACTTTATACATGGTATGGTTAGCGTAAGGAGGTTTACTACTTAGATCATGTGACCGGTAGGCAGAAACTGGAGGCCATTAATCCTCATTGTAGGACCGAGGGACGTAAGCGGTAGATCTATCTGGGTGTAGCGAGCCCAGCCCCAGGCCCAACCAGAACGGACCTCGGGGTGACTTTGTACCCAACGCTAAATCTGCTAGGTTTGAGTCTTCCTACTTGAACTTCACACATATCAATGGCCTTGCAAACCATTGGTGATCTCTTTTTCCTTATTTGCTACATACCAGGATTTTTATACATACAAAGGTTTATTTACTCACTTACACATGAACTCGCTCAACATTATTGTTGATTTTTCAACTTACATGTATTTCAGGAAATTAAAGATCTGGCGCGGTATGTTATGTTTTCCCGCTGCATATGGGTTCCGAGGTCATCCCAGTTTAGGAAATGTGACTTTTTCCTGGACGAGTCACAAATCTTGAACTGCGTTTTATTCATGTTGATGTCTATGTCTTTCAAAACAATGTTTTATGTTATGATGTTGTAAGTCCCTAAGACAATGTTATGTTACTTCAGTTTTAAAACTTAAATCTATGGATGATCTTGCATGGTTTTATTTCATATAGCTTTGTTATGGTTAAGCTATGGTATTAAGAAGTCACACCAAATTAACCACGCTTCCGCAAAGCCAGGGTGTGACACTCACGAACCTCCAGAGGAACCAGCTCCAACATTTGATAACTCCGACGACTCAGAATCGGAAGATGGTCCAATTTTTGACGAGGAACCAAATGTGGCATCGACAGAAGCTGTTGATCACACCGGTGATCAAGAAATCACAAACTTGCAATCGGAAGTTAATGTGCCTGACTCTATCATGCCAAGAACTTTGTCTTATCATCCTTCAGAGCAAATAATTGGTGATCTTCAGAGTGGAGTAAAAACGCGAGATCAGATCAACAGAGCTCTTACATGTTTTTATACATCTGTTGTTCCTTTACAAGTTGATTTCTCACTAAAATGTTTCATATCCCAGGTTGAACCAAAAACATATAAAGAAGCTTTAACTGAAGAAAGTTGGGTAAACGCTATGCAGGAAGAGCTGCAGCAGTTTGAGAAGCTAGGAGTATGGAGATTGGTGGATCTTCCTGAAAATCAGAAGCTGATAAAGACTAAGTGGGTCTTTAAATGTAAAAGGGATGATAGAGGAGTAATTGTAAGAAATAAAGCACGTTTGGTAGTACAGGGATTCAGTCAGCAAGAAGGCATTGATTTTACCGAAGTGTATGCGCCTGTTGCTAGACTCGAGCCAATAAGAATCTTCCTTACTTTCGCATCCTGGAAACGATTCAAAGTCTTCCAGCTAGATGTGAAATCTACATTCCTTTATGGCAAAATCAAAGAAGAAGTGTACGTTGGACAACCGCCGGGGTTCACAGATCCAGTGCACAAAAACAAAGTCCATCTTCTTGATAAAGCACTTTACGGACTACACCAGGCCCCGAGAGCCTGGTATGAGACGCTTTCCCAATATCTGCTGGACAACGAGTTCACTAGAGGGACGGTTGATAGTACTTTGTTTACAAAAGAGGTTGCAGGACATCTATTGATCGTGCAGATTTACGTCGACGATATCATCTTTGGATCGATAAATGATGATTTGTGTAAAGAGTTTGAGATAGTGATGAAAAGAAAGTTTGAAATGAGTTCGATGGGGGAGATGAAGTTCTTCCTAGGGCTAAAGGTGGAGCAAATGCCTGAAGGAATTTTTATTCATCAAACCAAATACGTGAACGATGTTTTGGAAAAGTTCAACATGTCTGAATCTACTCCAACATCAACCCCCCTAGCTCAAAATCACGGAATCTGTCCAGCTGAAAGTGGAGAGAAAGTGGATAAGACGTATTATCGGTCGATAATTGGATCTTTGATGTATCTGACTGCTTCCCGCCCGGACATCATGTATCCGACTTGCTTATGCGCCCGATATCAGTCCAGCCCAAGAAAGTTACACTTGACGATCGTGAAACGAATATGACGGTATTTGAAAGGCTGCCCAAGCACCGGCTTGTGGCATCCTAAGTCTGGTGACTTCTCTCCTTCTGGTTTTGCTGATTCTGATTTTGGTAGCTGCAAGCAAAATGCAAAGTCCACAACTGCAGGTTGTCAGTTCTTTGGAACTCGACTAGTCACCTGGCAGTGCAAGAAACAAACCTCAGTCTCTCTCTCTACATGCGAGGCTGAATACGTTTCGGCCTCCAGCTGTTGCTCTCAGATCCTTTGGATTCAGCAGCAGATGAGGGACTTTGGTTTGCAGTTCTTGGATACACCCATTTATGTGGACAATGAGGCAGCGATAAACATAACTAAAAACCCGGTTCACCATTCTAAACCAAAACATATTGAAATTCGGCATCATTTCATCCGTGATTGCTACGAGAAGAAATTGATTCGAATTGAACATATACACACCGATGATCAGAAGGCTGATTTTTACACAAAACCTTTTGATAAAAAGAGATTTAACTATCTTTTGAAATTAAATGGGTTGAAAATTTTGTTTTCTGGGAGGATTGTTGAATGTGAAGCCGAGGAGGACGGCAATCTGAAGTGATCCACATCTTGTTGTCAAGTTTTTGTACAGTTTTTTTTTTCTGTTTTTTTTAAAACCAAAAACACAAAAATATGTTTTTGTTTTTAGGGGGAGAAAGTTTGCAGAAAATCCAAAAACATGATAAAATGTCAAAATCCAAAAACATTGAAAAACTGAAAAAGAGTTTGTGTAAAAAGGGGAAATGATAGTACATCAGCTAGACAGTTGCAGTACGCTAAAGAAATGTAAAGATAAAATGTATTAAGCAGTCTCGCTGATGATGTGCCGATAGGTTTTTACACATTTAGTAGGTTTGTTCGGGATATAAACCTAAATCATTTTCTTGCTTTTACGTGGGGAACATCTTCAGGATATATAGGTAACCCCTGAAATCTTGTTTGAAAGATCCCTCTTTCTGAGATACTAGGTCTTTATACTTAGTGATATCTGGGGTATTATCCCGGGACTTCTGATTTTGCGGAAGCAATGGCCTAGTTTGAAATCTTGTTTGAAAGATCCCTCTTTCTGAGATACTAGGTCTTTATACTTAGTGATATCTGGGGTATTATCCCGGGACTTCTGATTTTGCGGAAGCAATGGCCTAGTTCCCGGAGAATACTTTAAGCTGCTTGAAATATAAGCTTCCCCTCAGCATAAAAAATGATGAAACATTGAAAAATGTTAATCATGTGTTGTTGTAAAAGAAGATCCCCAAAGGGGACACACCTAAAGTCAAAGCCATCATCTCTCTGATTTTGCGGAAGCAATAGCCTGAGCTCTCATGGCCCTCGCATTTAACCCCTTACAGATATCATCTAGGTATACTCACCTGTAAGACTGAATATTGGGATCTGGATACGGGAGTATATTATGAGGTGCTACACGCGTATAAGTTAAGACTTTAAAACACTAAACTTGTATCCTGAACAGATTGAAATTTGTGTGAAAATTTAAGAGGATCAGTATATCGACAATCAAAGCGAATTGTTTAATGAAGTATGAAATCAAAGCTTAACGGTACTCGTATCTTGTCGGCAGCTGATATGATCCCCTAACACGCTCACCAAAAATATTGTATGTACAGTTTATTGCTTATCAAAAATCCAAAAAGATTGTCTGTTTGTTAAGCATTTTATAAAATCCAAAAAGATTTGTTTTTCATCTTTTTTTCGACAACGGACGTTGGGGATCTGATGATCAAAGTCTCAATGTGCTGAACAAGTTTGGATCATGAGGGTTGGATAAGCAGATTATTGTGAAAAGGTGTTGGTAATTGTTTGAAAAGGTTCAAAAGTTCATTAATTTGAACTTATATCTGTTTTAAAAGTCAGCAAACTTCATAAAATGGTTAGCCAAAGTCATTAACTTGGACTTGGCAGGCTAAACAGTTGACCAGGGTCATTAACTTAGACTTGGTTAACTGGGTGTGATGGTAAAATAACAAAAAGATTAAAAATTTGAAAATTTTGAAAATTGTCATTTCAAACGAAATGACTATTTCGCACGAAATAGTCATTCCGCTTGAAACAGGTGATTTCTCTTGAGCTGGGGATTTCGTTTTAAAACTTGATTTCGTTTGAATTGGCGATTTCGCTTGAACATGTCCCAGTGCCTATTTCACACGAAATAGGACTGTCTATAAATAGTGAAGGTATTTCGCTTGAACAGGTCAGTCTTCTGATTTCGTTTCAAAAATCTTGTCAAAGCGATTTCATGCGAAAACACAAAATCGTTGATTTCTAGTCGAGATCTTGCCTGTTTGTTGTTCATATTCAAGATCTAAGTTTGGTTTGCACATCTTAGATCATGGGAAAGGTGAGCAACTGTGTTAATTTGACCCAGATATGTGTGTTTTCATTTGAACGATGATGAACAAGACATCAAACTTAGATCTAGGGTTTATCTGTGTGTAAAAATGATCGATTAACACATTAATGAACTCGGAATATGATATAGATCTTTCTTAGGGCTTCAATTTGATCTGTATAACATGTTTTCATTTGTATTCGGTAGATCTGAAACTTAGAATGTAGATCTGGATCGATTTTGTGGTCAAAATTGAAAATCAAACAGATTCTTGTGCTCGGAATTCACTAAATAACAAACCCAGAGAATTAATTTCATCATCAGATCATGAAAAATCATTGTGTTAATATTGTCAGTTTTAAACGAAATAAGAGTTGATTTCAAACGAAACTATGACCTATTTCATACGAAATAAGCATTCCGTTTCAACATGGTATTTCGTTTCAAATGGCTATTTCGTTTCAAACTGTGATTTCGCTTCAAACTGTCATATGTGATTTCGTTTGAACTGATTCATTTCGCATGAAATGTGATTTCGTATGAGGGTATTTCGTTTGAATGTAGTGTTTTGCTAAAAATTATTCTAAGTGTTAATTTGAATGTATGTTGTTGTTTTTCAGGCATCTAATGTGCAGTTCGATCCATTACACAACATTTGTTGTGTTTATGATGAGAAAATTCCAAAGATGGCCAATTTCAATAGTATTCTGGAGTTTATGGGAAGGTTACCGATTCAGAAAGCTTTGACGAATCAACATTTGGTTTTCAGATCACATATTGAGCGTTTTTGGGAGAAGGCAACTTATGACGAAGAAAAAAAGACAATAAATTCGATTATGAGCTTAAACGGCCAAGATAAACCAATAATTATCACAGAGCAACTTGTACGAGAGGTGATAAACTTTCCGGATGATGAGAATTCTCCAACAAAGTTCCCAGAGAGGATGGTAAAAGGATGCATGTTGCGGATGGGTTACAATGGTCCACTAAACAAGGCCAACTACTTGAAAGCGTGTTTTCCAAAGTCTTACAAGTTTGTTATACATTCAGTATTGCATGCACTCAGTCACAGGAAAGGAGGTTACGATGTGATGAGGGACTATCAAATGAACATGGTGACAGCTCTCGTGTTAAACAAAAAGTATAACTTTTCAAAGATTGTGTTTCATTACATGGTAGAAAATATCATTTCAAAGTGCAAGACTTGGGTATATCCACAATTTGTTCAGATGATGATAGATCACGCTTATCCTGATTTAGAGAAAGATGAAAACAATGATCTGTTGGTATTGTTCCATATGGATAATGAGTCTTTGAAACAATTGGCCAGATATCACCCAAACCATACAGAGCCAACAACGAAAGCTGAATTCTTTGGTTTCATCAAAGATAAGAATTATCAAGATCCAATCAATCATCAAAACTGAAGAAATGAGAAAGAAATGAAAGAAGCAAGTTATGCAAATGAGTTGAAAACACTTGCAAGCTTCAGAGAAACAAGAAACGAGTGGTTTGTAAAAGAAGAGAAGAAAAAGAAGAGCAGGAAAGCAACTCCGAAAGTTCAAGTAGAGGAGGGTTCATCATCTCAGCCTAAGAAGCGTCAAAAGAAGGTTGTTGAGACTATGCTTGTTGATGAATCTGATAAAGAAGATGAAGCTGAAGCTGAAGCAGAAGTTAATGTTGAAGGAGATGTTCATTTGTCTCCTAAATCTGCTAAGTTTTTGAAATCTCTTAATGAGTTTAATGCTGAACCAGAAAAGACAGGCGGTGATAAAGAAGGTGATGATGTAGATAAAAGCTCATCAAGCTCGTCTGATGAAGAAATTGATGAAACAGAACGTGCAAAGAGAATTAAAGCTGAGATTGAAAAAGAGAAACAGCTTAAGAGAAAGAGGAAAGAGGATAAAGATGATGAATTATACAATCCATCTCCTGAGCATGTTATAGAATCTCGGACACCTCCATCATCTGGTGGCAAGAAGAAAGTTAGTGCAAGAAAGCGTGTGATTTCTCCAAAAGCAGCAAGGAGAAAGTTGATTGTTAAGTTGCCTAAACGTACACCAAAATCAAAACCTCCTACACCACCACCATCATCTCCACCACAAACTGAACAACAATTTTCACCACCACAACCACCATCACCACCACCACATGAACAACCTATTATCACTGCACCACATATACTTCAAACACCACCATCTACCCAACCACAAGTACAAACCACTCCCGGTTCTTCAGGTCTTAAAAATTTTCCAAAGGTACCTGAGAATATTGCTCTTGAAGACATCAGAGATTTCAGTTTTGTGAATGATGAGCAGGTAAAAAGGTTGGAAAAGAAGGTAGAAGAAGTGTTGGTTGAAAATAAAAAGTTCGTTGATCGTGAGAAGAAATTGGAAAAGCGTGTTAAGTCTGTGGAAGCTGAAAATTCTTCATTGTTAAAGAAAGTTGAAGCTGATCAGACAGAAATTGATATTCTCAAAGTTAAATTTGCTGAGTTGGAAGAAGAGAAGGCATGCAGAGACAAACAGAATAAGTATTTCAAACTAAAGAACAAAGAGTTAGAGACTGCGAATACAAAGAAAGAGCACGAGATGTATATGTTGAACATAGTGTTAGAGAATTTGCTTGGGAAGTCTGTTGAACAGAGGTATGAAGAGATTAAGGTTGAAGAGGTGAGAGCTCGTCGTCAAGCTGCGATTGATGCTGATATGAAAGATAAGGGCAAAGGTGTTCAAACAGAAGTTTCTGAGAGGGCAATTGTACCATCTACTGTTTCTGAGTCACCTATTCAGAATCCTCGTCCTATTTCTGCAGTTTCTGCTATATTTGAAGAAGATGTGTTAATTGATGATGTTATTAATGATGAGGAAGATGTTGAAGAGGATGCTGATGAATATAAAGTAGATGATGCAGATGATGTATTTTCTTCAAGCAGTCATAGTGATGATGATAATGATGACGACGGTCAAGGTGGTACAGGAATTAAAGTTACAGAAGCGTCTAATGAAGAGAGTGTCGATGATTATCTTTATGATGATGCAAATGAAGAACCTGAGGATGCTACAGGTGAGGGGGAGAACGTTGATGATGAGAACGTTGATAAAAGTGAAAAGTTGATATTGCGTCTTGAACCTGAAGTTGAGGAAGGAGAAATCAGGCATACTTACACCATGGTTGATATTATCGAGATGACGCGTATTGATGATCCTAACTTCAAGTTTGACTTTGAAGATGAATTGAATGCATTTGATATCAACCAACAGCCTGACTATCAGTACAAGTATGTTGATGAGGCAGATAATTATGATAGGGTTGAGATTGAAGACTGCATCGATGAAGAAAGTGTGAATGTAGACACTTCTAACTTTCCAACGCTGGTTGAATTTTTTAGTCAACAAAACATCGATGAATTGAGAAGGAAAGTGGAAGAATGTTTGAAAGATAAGAATTTCGATGGAACGACAAAAGATGAAAGTCGCGAAGAGAGGAAGAAATGGTTCAAAAAAGACACAGAAATAATGTTTAAAAGGCCATTGAAGTTTTATAAGAGAGACAGGGATGTGTCACTGGGGGATATTATCAGTTAGGGCTTTCTACCACAAGTTAATGTGTATGCAATTAGAAGAGAGTATGGTGTGCAGTATTTTGAGTATATACAGGATATCATGTCACTACCCTGGTGGGATGTTGAAGAACTTTCAAAAGTTAGAACTTTGGATTATCCTGTCAGAAAGCATAATGTACCTATCTGGGGTCTGATGAAATTTGAAGCCTTCAGAGGATTCAAACACTGGAAGCCTCACTACCCGAAGAAAGTGAAGAGGGTAGATCCAGTGACTGGTGTTGAAGAGACAATTTTGAATGTGAAGAAGCCTAAAGTGATTAAGAATATTCCAGTGCCAAAAATGGAACAAGATTTTCATAAAGGATTTGTGTGTTGGGTATACAGCTGTTTGACAACTGAAGCATTGATCACCTACAAGGCTGAAAATGAAGTTAGACACATCTTTGTGTATGATCCATTATGGTTGGTAAACTGCTCAGCAAAATACATAGAATGTTTGTTTGTTAACAAGATCTGTTATAAAGTTGAAGACAAAGAGCAGGCGATGCAATTTCAGAAGGTTGTATCTATTTGTTTCCAGAAAGGAATTAATGCTGAGAATAAATGGTCAACTAAGTGGAGAGAGATTGAAAAAGAGGAAGCGTTGAAGGCTGAGAAGGAAAGAAAAGCTCGAGAAGATAAAGACAACATGCTAAGGCATACTGTTGTTCAAAGAATGGATGCTGAAGAAAACCAAAAGGTTGAAGAGAATGAAAAGCTTAGGAAGATGCTGCTGAGAAAGCCTAAGCCGAGGGAAGAAAAGTTCAAGTCGTTATGAAGAAAGAGCTGAAGACCTGACTGAAGACTCCGGCAATATCCAAGGGGGAGTTTGTTGGTGCATAATGTCTATAGCCTACGTCTAAAGTCTAGGTCATGTCGGTAGCTTGTATAGGGGTCAAAATGTAATTTTATGATGTTTTGAAGTAATTTCGCACGAAATAGCATGTTGCTATTTCGCACGAAATTAAGTAGTGTAATTTCGCATGAAATTACAAGTGGTTATTTCATGCGAAATTAACTGCCTATTTATATGGCAGTGGTGCTTCTCATTTGGTATGAAATCAGTTGGTGTGTAACGAAGTGCTGCCCAATTTTCACCGTGTAATCAAGTCAAATATCAATGAGAAGCTTGTTTTAAGTATCATACTCTGTTTCTACACCATTCTTACACTGATTTGAAGTTGTTTGACTGTTTCCGCCTTTCAAACAGCTTTGTGTTGACTCTGAACGACTCATTAGGTCGCAAAACGATCCTACAATATGTCCGAATGGGTCTATTCGTCCGGATGAGTATCCGTCCGGATGGGTTCTAATCGTCCGGATGGGAATATGTCTATCCAGGCAGATGGGAGTAACGGCTATCCGGACGTATTAAAAATAAGTCTATCCGGACGGATGGGCTTAATGGCTATCCGGACGGATGAACTATGTGGATCTGTTCGAACCCACCTGAATACGAACAGCCATGTTTTTCAATGATTTAAAGTCATTTTTGTTAGAATTTTGATCTGAAACTTTGAAGGATTGATTAAAACTGGTTTTCACACAACATATTCAAAATTTAGCCAATTTTAACCGTGGAAACTTCATAGATCTGAATTTAAAGTTCAAAAGAATGTGTAGAAGAAGTGTAGAAGAAGATGTGAGTAGAAGATGATGAATTCGGCTCCGATGTTGATGAATCAGCTTCAATCTTCATGTCTTCAATCCGTGCAAACAATCACTCGCTCTGATACCACTTGTAGATTCGCTCCATGGATCGATTCCTTAACCGTTGTATGTGATGAACACGTATCTTGTGCGGAATCCAAGTACGTGTGTGGATTAGACACAAAGAAGTAATTAACTGTTGATTTCTATTGATAATATGACAAGTGCAATACCATGAAATCAAACTGACAGAGTTTCCCTACTCAAATCACCAAAGTTCCCAAATGAACAAGACCCTACACCTCTATTTATAGAAGTGATGGCTTCGTACGAAGCTAACCATCTCCCTTCGTACGAAGCTGTAAGTCTCCCTTCGTACGAAGTGAGTCCCTTCATATGAAGCTGCTTAAGCCTCCCTTCATATGAAGCTACTTAAGCCTCCAGTCTTGTATCATCTGATTAAGCTACGATACGTGATTGACGGAAGTAATAGACATTATGTACTCACAAATCACTCTTGCGCATATAGGACTCTTACGTGTGTATAACCAAGCAGTACAAAGTCAAAGCGCATGACTCATACGGTCAACACTCTCTTACATTACAAATTTAGACGCAAGACTCATGTGTTTGATACTCTTGTGTGCGGATGACTTTTGCATTAACACTCTTACGCGCGAATGACTCATGGGCTCTAACAATCATGAAATGAATAAGCACCATTTTTTATAATTTTGACGTGTTTCTTGATGATTTTTTAAGTGGTTTTCCAATATGTTGAACAAAAGTGAAAAATAAATCTTCTGGGATGAAATTTAGAAATTTTTATCCATGAAATAGCTTCAATTTGCAAAAGAACGAAGTTTTATCTCCAAATCTTCACTTCCAAGCATGAACACAAGTAGATATCTTGTCCATAGCTCTAATACCACTTGTAGCAATGGTGAACGACACACTAGACATTGTAAAACGTTGAAATCGGTGCACATGATATCTATGACAACATTATAAGTGCGGAATCCAAATAGTGTTGATGTGTTAGGCTCACAGAAGTAAATATAGCTCTCTGTACTCAAAAGGGCAACACTTCATTACAATTTGCTCTCACTATCAAAGCTCTCCTAAAGTCAACCCATGTGCATGAAACACCTATTTATAGGTTTATGACCCTCATGCGTATGACTCCTACGCACGGACTACTCATACACTGCGTAGGACTCTTGCACGCGTATTAGTAGTTTACATTTCAATTTTCAAATTCTAAAACATAAACTAACTCAAACAAATGTACTACCCTATAAATAAAAGGACAAAATATAAAAGACACAGGCATTAGACATATATGTATCAACATATAGAACAAGGAATTAAGGATTTGGCAACCCGTTAGTTTTTAGATTTTCTTTCTTTCGGTTTAATCTTATTTGAACATGATACATGCTATTGTTTACTTGTGTTTTGTTTATCTGAACATGTTTAGAGGCTAGTTTTATTATTCCACCTAGGTTTTGATGAACTTAGAACCTTTATTTTGACTTTTATATTTGAGTTTTCGCCTATGACGCATTTTGATTTAAAATAACTTTGGTTTATTGCTGAATATGATCATGTGTGCCTCTATTTTGCTGTGATTAAGAGGTGTAAGATGGAGGCAACACATAATATCAAGTCAAATCCTAAAAAACATCACAACTATGTCATTTGGAAGAAGATTATTTTCAACCAGGTAGTCTAATCGAGTAGTGCATCAGATAACAACAAAGGATAAGACCAACACAGAGCATGCAAATAACATTGCACACCCAAATGGCCATAATGAAGGGTCAGCGAGTTATACATTAGCCAATAACCAACATCAAAGTAGCCATAAATCAAAAGTTTGCACACCCAAATGGTCATAATAAACATCAAAAATTGTTTTCGTTAGTGGGTATTTAAGGGTTGTTCTTTATGGGTTTTGCCTTCACTCCGAAGCTTTCAGCTTCTCTTGCTAACCAAACGAAAAAATAAGAAAAATAATAATGTTAATCCACACAATCCAATCCAAAGAGTGAAACTGACGTGCAAAATATGGTTTATAAATTTACCTAACTTAAACACACTAGTAATACTCTAGACTCTCCTAATGTTAGACCACAAGACAAACAAGTATACCTATCGAGTGTATAAAGCCTAATGAAGTCCGGATATCGAACCCACTAGAAACTAGCGATGCTAAACTAGACTTTGACTCACCTAATCATTTAACTGGTTTTCAATTGATTTGAGGGTTGTTAAGTTATTAATTAACTAATGTCCTAAATTAAACTAAGATGAATTAAACAACCAAACGACTAGGAACAAGAACTTGAAATCAATCCAAAGGAGAAGCCATATAGGCAATGAATCCCTTGGAACATGTGATGACTTATCACTTTGACAATAGACTAAATATCTGATATCCAATTTGTCCAACCTCCTGTTAAGGATGATTAAGTCTTATAATAACTATTTGGCTCAGAGCAAGACCCCCACTCTCTAGTTCCTAGAAACTAAACTATGAAGAACAATCAGAACACGTAATGGAGTGCTAAGATGGACTGACTCGACCAATTGACACTGAATCCCATAATCATTAGGATCGTAGTTATCAAATGCGTAAGGCGCACTCAAGCTGCATAGGCCTCGTCGGTTGCCTAGACGAGAAGTGCAAAAAAAAAAGCACGAGACTGAGAAAAAAAACACAAGCAAATAAAAACATAAAAAATACTAATATGTATTGAAAGAAAAAAAAAACATTTTCTTCAAATTCCAAAAATATTCCAATCATCTTATACAATGAAGAGATTCACAATAGGCATGTTAAAATCAATTGTTAGTTCTTTAATTTGGCCAATTTTCGTCCTAACCCTATTATTAGAGATAATATAGGTTAACTATATAATCAACTAAAATCAGTAGACAATAGTGTGCATCAAATGCCTTAGAGTAGACATTTAAACTAAACTCTTGTTGTGTTGTTCTTTTGATCAGTTGTATTGTTTGTATGTTTTGGTTTGAACATGTAATTTGTCTTATTAATATATTTAAACTTTAACTTAGTTCCATGTGCTATTGAACAATCTTATGGTACGACAACCTAATGTTTTCGCTGTCGGTGGGGGTGTCACATCCAAGGTGGAAACGAGAGGTGCCTCCATGGAAGGTTTTCAAGCATACGATTAGCAAACATCTACATTATTTACAATAAATAAATGATACCAAATATATTGTTTTTAAAACGTTTACATGACCATAGAATTTGTGTTATTATACATGCCCAAAAGAAACATCATGTCACCAAATTGTTTAGATAAGGTTATAATTTATAAAAAAAGGCTTTGACCGATATATCGTGCATGAAGGGGGAAATATACGGCAAACCCTCCCAAAATGGTATCATCTTATGCATCCTAATGTTGACCTTTCAACCATGCGATGTTGCTTACTTTCCTGAAATACATGTTAATAAAATTGTCATCATATTATTGGTGAGTTCATAGGTTTTCGTATCACAAATGAATGTTTGAAAACTTTTGAATAAACCGGTATCCATAGTTCTAATGAAATTCGTACAATCAAAATAACGTTTAGCTAAGACATTAACGTAGATGTCGACATAAGCTAGTTGATAATGTTCCGTCGTACGATGCCACCAAATCCCAATGTTCCCGGCTAGGGACAAAAAAACACTCCCACATGATCACGAGCGACCACGAGTGGGGCTTGCCAAAACCCCATAGATCTATCCAACTGCTCCGCAGTCCTTTTTAACTACTCAAACTAATATCCCCCGGAGATTTTCACGAGAGCAATAACTACAACTTATGCAAAAATAAAATGATCCTAGTGATTTCATTCTCTAACTACCATACCATTTGAGAAAACATATATCTCCCGTAGTATTTAAAAGTAAAAATGTTTACAAGAGGGGTCGTGAAACTCACAACTTTACGTTCCGTGCAAGCTAGCAATTTCAATGTATAATGTAAAATATTCCCGACCTACAAGTGTCCTAATTTAATAAGATACTAAGGTCTAACTATGTGTTTCTTTACAAGTCTTTCACCAATCTTGTTAAGACTTAATGTATTTTCCATTTCAAAAACTCTTGTTTATTATGACATGTTGGTGACTGATTATCCGAATGACCACACATGTATATTATTACACGTATACATATATATACTTATATGAATGGTATCCGGGGCCTAGCCCCTTCTATAAAGCTCGTGTTGGCACACGATTGATCCGATTTGTAAAAATAAATATTTTTTATCTCGTGAAGTATCGTTCCACAAAATTGGTAAGCTGATCGCAACCGAAAATATATTTATCCTTTAATCATCAAAAATAATATCTTTAATATTATTCATGTTTATTTGCCGAAAAATCATTTGTTGTCACGAACGTTTGTTTATCTTCCATGTACGTATACATATGTATAGACACACACACATTTCCAATCAGTGAGCACACATCATGTAATATATACATATACATACATACAACCTATTAGTTCGTATTTGCTAAGCGCGTTAAAATATACATAATTACGTATATTTGTGTGTGTGTATATATATATATATCATGTAACATTTCACACTTAGCAATTTGTCAGTTTTTCGGAAAATATATTCTTATGACAACTTGGAAATATTTTAATATTTTCATAACTAGCTTTTATATATATATATATGGTAGGGTTCTAGAGTGAACACTAGGTTGAGAATGAACTGTGTGAACTAATCTGGGCCATTGGATTACATCATCTAAAGATTTGTAAACAATGGCAAGATTGTAATTATAATGTTGTAACTCCCCTTTAAAATAAATGACAGAAGGGTATTTGTATCTTTTGTAAATTGCATTTATTAAACAATACAATCAAAATCGCTAAAATCTCGCTAGTTTCCGTATATACAAGATACATAGTTGTTAGTGTATACACATGTGTACAGTCTCGCTAGTATCAGTTTATACAATATACACAGCTGTTAGTTTATACACATGTGTACAGTCTCGCTAACCATCAGTTTATACAAGATACACAGCTATTAGTTTATACACATGTGTACGGTTTCTTATACATCTTTGTATGATATTCAGAAATGGTTACATATGTGTATATTAACAACATATAGTATATTAGGCATTCACACGAGTAGATTCATATAAAAATTATGAAATTATTGAAAATGAAACATATCACATGTATGCAAAAATAAATAACTTCATCAAATATTCAAAAAAAAAAACATTAATGCCCAAAAATAATTACAATTTCAATCTCAGAGAAATTTTTTAATGTTTATTGAAAATTATAAAAAGTTAAAAACAATGTATTATGATATCTATATATACGGATAATAAAAGAAAAACAATATTCAAGTTAAAATTAAAACAAAATCTATGGATAAAGAAATAATTAAATATGAGAGAGAGAGAGAGAGAGAGAGAAAGAAAGACAGTTAAGAGATGAGAAAATTAAGGGATTTTAATTAAAAATACTTAGGTAATGTCAATCTTACCCTTTTAATATAAAAAATGACCAATGGCTAAGATTAGTTCACTCTCAAGAAGTTGTTCACTCTTGATCCTAATCATATATATGTATATATATATATATATATATATATATATATATATATATATATAGGATTAGGTTCAAGAGTGAACACTAATGTAGTTTGCGAACTGAGCGAACTAATCTTTGCCATACATGTGTGTAGATCAATGGCCAGGATTTGATGATGAAATACATTAGTGTATTTTACGATTTGATGATGAAATCCTAGCCATCCACGTGTGTAAATCAATGGCCAAGATTTGTTCACTCAGTTCGCAAATACATTAGTGTTCACTCTAGAACCCCACCCTATATATATATATATATATATATATATATATATATATAGGGTAAGGTTCATTTGAGAACCACCTTTATTGTGAGAACCGCGAGAACCAATGTGAACACAACAAAATAACCTAAAAAAACCTAAGAAAAACCTAACCCCCCCCCCCCAAGCTAAATGCTAAAAACGAAACCCCTCAAAAACCTAAAAAAAACCTACCCCCCCCCCCCACCCAAGCTAAATGCTAAAAACTAAACCCTCAAAAAAGCTAAAAAAATCTAAAAAACACGGAAAAAAAATTTTTTAAATATTTTGTACATAAAAATTGCTACTTTTAGTAGCCAAATTTTTTTTTTATTTTTTTAATAACGAAATACAGCGAATTTTAAGTAAAAAAATATTAAAAAAAAAATTGTGTGTTTTTTAGCTATTTTTAGGTATTTTTGATTGTGTTCACATTTAGGGTTGTAAACGAACCGAACGAACACGAACGAGACCTTGTTCGTGTTCGTTTGTTAAAAAATATATGTGTTCGCGAACCGTTCACGAACACTTATCGAACGTGATGTTATGTTTGTGTTCGTTTGTTAAGGAAATGAACTTGTTCGTGTTCGTTTGTGTTTATTTGTTAATTTTAGGCAACGAACGTTGGCGAACACAAATGAGCACAAACTAATGTTCATGAACACAAATGGAAATAAACGAACACAAACAATCGTTCATGAACACAATATATAATACACTGACACTTATTAAATATTTAATTTGTCAGAATTTTGATATATTTAAATAAATATAAAAGCTAAAAATATTAATGAACTATCAAACACAAGCGAACACGTTATCGAACGTTCACGAACATAAACGAACGAACGCGACCTCTGTTCATGTTTGTTCATTTAACTAAACGAACGAAATTTCTTGTTCGTTGGTTTAATAAACGAACGAACGAACACAAATGAACTTCCCGCCGAATGGTTCACGAACTGTTCGCCGAACGTTTGGTTCGTTTACAGCCCTATTCACATTGGTTTTCGTGGTTCTCGCAATAAAGGGTGGTTCCTAACGGATCCTTCTCCTCTAATTATATATATATATTTATAATAGTTCGCTAATATATATTTTTCACCCAAAATATATATGCATGTGAAAATACTTCAAAACACACTACTACAAAATAGAGTTTAAGACGGTGTTCACCAAGTTAAATAGTTATGTATTTTCAACACCGTCTTAAACAACACTGGTTTAAAATGATGTCTTTTTAGACGGTGTTCAGTTTGAACCCCGACTTAAAATTCATCTCTTATTAGACGGTGTTCAGTGTTTGAACACCGGCTTAAACTTCATGTCTTATTAGACGGTGTTCAGAGTTTGAACACCGGCTTAAACTTCGTGAACACCGTCTTATAAACTGCCGGCTTAAACTTGGTGAACACCGTCTTATAAACTGGAAATACATTTGCAGTAAAAAAAAACATATAAAAGGTTTTCCAGGAAATACATCAAGCTTATACACATACACCAATGGAACATTTTCAAATCAAACCAAAACAATACATATTCAAATCGAAAATAAACCCGTAGACATCCAATTCGGAGATAAACCCGTCAAACTACAATCATTTGTGAATACATAACAAACTACGTTAAATTGTATAAATAAACTACATACGCTAATCTAGCGAAATACCTAACTCGCTAAAAACTTCGGCATCAATGTCATCAACAAAACATCTATTTCATTATCTGTAGCCTCTCTCGTGTCGTGCCACATCTAAAATAAAAGTAGATAGAAAGAGTTATTACAAATATTATAGACTAAATTTAAAGGGAAAGAGAAAAATCCGTAATAACATCGGCATTAAAGCTATGTATATATTTACATGTTATATACATCTGAACCTTCTAAGTTTAAAAAAAATAAACAATTAAGTAATAAACTGATAAACAAGTAGATTTTACTTACTTCATCGGGAAACTGGTTTTGATACAAATTGACAAAGTCAAACATATGTTGGAGAACCATGTAGCCGCATTCCCATCCATGATATCTACCCTGCCATAATAAATCATATAAACAAGCATTATTATTGATTCAAAAAAATCTAAGTGTGGATGCGAACGGCCGTAAACGTAGCTGATAACCGCTGCGTTTGCAGCCGTTAAACCGCTGCGTTTATGGGCCGTTTTGTCTCTGTTCGAGTCCCTGCACGCAATCTGTATAAATACCCCAAACCAAACTCATTTGTATGTGTATGTAATATATAATAAGTGTGTGTCTCTTGTCTTTGTTTTGTCTTTGTTCGAGTCCCTGCACGCAATCTGTGCATACTCACAATTGTTCATCCAATGTTCTTGAACGTAAATCGATCCCGATCCATCACCATTTAGTTATGAATAAGTCTATTCAAGTTATGTTATAATTCTTACGGGTCAAACTGGGAAACAAAGAAATGCTAACTAAAATAGTAACCAGTCACATGGATCAGAAGTTGTCTATAGTGCATTTTCAACGCATAAACCTCCTAACTTACTTTTTCAAAAAATAATTGAAATGTTAGAATTTAACTATTTATTCGAAATTTGAAAACATTAAACAAACAATGTTCTGATTAAATCCCGACTCTTTTCAACTGGTATCAAAAACCACCTATTTTGACCCGTTATCCAACTCGCCCACTTTCCCAACTTTAGTTACTAGCATTAAGTGTTCTTTCCCTTTCTTCTTTGACCACTCGACAACAATTCTCAAAGAAAGGCTCAATAGTCCTCATGATTTTCTTATTAGTTTCCCCTGTATATTATTTTAAAGTGTAACGTTTTCTATATTTCGTTTAAACCAAACAAAAGCAAATCCGGAAAATTAATTCAAGAAACTCTCTTGAAGGGGTAGAGAAATAAAAACTGAAGTGGAGGGTTAAAAGGAAGTACGGTTGTGATGATAATCTATCTAGTTCCACTTTGGTAGCAGCAGAAGAGTGTTTTAGACTAAGCAAGGCGATGTTTACACGTGAAGCACTGTCTCGCACTTGCTAACTCCAGCCATCCCTGAACATCAAATCATTGGAAACACATGATTCTATTCACTTTTTATACACATACAGAGACATGACAATTCCCAAAATGAAGTATGCAAATAAAGTGAAACATATATTATATAACCACATGTGGCATAATTAGATTATAACAAATCTTTAATGGATTCATCAATCAACCACCAAGTAATAAATGCTTATAATAAACATTAGCTGCTCCAAAGCAATAAAAAGGCCCAAAATTAGTTACCAAGTAAATCTGCATTATTATGTTTAATCTACCACCATCACCATGGTTAGGTTTATAAACTGTTGAAAATATAAAGTTATTCAGACATTTCATCAAACAGTTGGTATGCATAAAATTTTTACTTATCTGGAACTGATCATGCAAACAAGTTGAAATTGGCTGTGTATAAATAATACAGATAAAGAAATTGAGCAGAAGGCATACCTTAATAGAGCTTTGAATACAAAAAGGGATGCAATGAGCACGGGTGTGCTGTAAAATGGTTCTTGCAAAGATGACACAGAAAATTAAAAATGAACAAAATATGAAGTCTGATTTTGGTGAATCTATAATGTTCTTTGCACATAAATGTGGTTGAATCCAACTATATTAAAGCACTAAAGTCCACATTCAAGTGATCTACTCTGAACAAACCTAAACACTAGCAACACAAACAATCAAAATCTTGCGAAATCAACAATCAGCCAGCATTTTAAATCAATAATTCCAGCTGCTACTAATTTAGAGAGTGCAAATCTGACCATACCACCACAGTAAACAACACAATACCTTTCAAAAAGGATTCAAGTCAATCAGCAATTTCAATTATAACATTTGCAACCATAACAACTCAAAATTGTTCAATCGCATCACATTACTCTTAATTCGTATAAAATCAAGCAAAATAGATAACAATTGTGAACAAACCTCATCTTTAGATCCGGTGCCATAGAAGGTAGCAACGGTGGCATCAAGCAGAGCAACATCAAGCCATAACATACTTCCCTGATTCTGATTCTGATTGAGGGGGTCGGTTCTGCGCCGGACCGGGACGGAGGGGGGACGCTCCCCACACCGTGTAGCCTTAACTTTAAACCACAAGCCATAACATACTTCCCTGATTCTGATTGAGCCCTAAACCTAAAGATTTCTGTTTACAAACTATCTAAACAAATACAACTTGCAATTAATAAGCCAAATTCACCAATTATATATAGAAACAAAACAAAAATAATCATCACTGGTACAAACTACTCTCTTTATGCAATTTAATAACAAAACCCAACAAAAAAATTAGGCAAAAACAATATCGTACCTACAGAGACTCCGATATTAGTGTCTGCAACTTGTTGAAGGTAAATGGCAGTAGAATCGCAATCGGTTCTGACAAAATAAGAAAACAACCCCTAAATTCTGAAATAAATAAGGAATGGGGAGATACGGTGGGGATTTAGGGGTCTCTGGTGGTGGCGGCCTAGTGCTCCGGCGGTGGTCGTCGTCTCAGACGCAACAGCGGTGGTGGTCATCTCACTCTTAGGTTTGTGTAATTTGAGGGGGAAAGAGAGGTCGAATGGGGGGGACAAAGTCAGAATGAGAGGGAAATTAAAAATTTTGGACTCATGGGAGTTGATTTTAAGACGGGGTTATTAAAATAACACCATCTAAACCATGAGCATATAAGACGGTGTTCAAAGCAAACACCGTCTAAAGGGTGCGTATGTAAACATAAGACGGGGTTTAAGCATAAGACGGTGTTGTATGGAATTTTGTGGAATATTTTAATTGGATTTGCACAACGATCATGTGAGGAATTGATTTTAAGACGGGGTTATTAAAATAACACCGTCTAAACAAAATATGAACACCGTCTAATGCTTCATATTGTAGTAGTGACATTCTGTAACATTGTCGTTTTATTGAAATCCCATATTTCACCGAAATAACGTATTTTGTACCAAAAATACCTATATGCTTTGAAAACCCGTTTTCCACAAAAAACCTTGTCTTGATTATTTTTCACCATTTTCTCATTTTAACCCCTAATTTGTCCAAAAAAAACCCTTGAGGATCTTAATTGAGATCATCAAGTTATAATTTTCCAAGCTTGGTTTATTTTGTGTTAAAATATCTTTTTGAAATCATTTTCACCATCTATCATATAAATCTATATTTTGTTCACGAATATATATATATATATATATATATATATATATATATATATATATAGGGTAAGGTTCATGCGAGAACCACCCTTATTGCGAGAACCGCGAGAACCAATGTGAACACAAAATAAAATCTAAAAAAAATCAAAAAAGCACTCAAAATTTTTTTTTATTTTTTTAAATTTTTTTTTTTTAAAAATCGCTATATTTCGTTACCATAAAAAAAAACTTTTTTTTCGAGTAACAGTTATACATGCACATGTGCATATGTATCATTACTTTAACAAATTCGGTAATACGTTATCAGGAATAGACAATTGCACTTTAATTTACAATACCATTAGTAATACACTACTTTTTACATTACCAATATTCAAAATGCACATGTGCATCATTAGGTATAACCATGATATAACGTGTTTTGGTACAAAAAGTTTGTGATTTTGAATAAAGAAGTAGTACCATATACATGTTTTTTGGTTAGTTATATCTAGTGGTTGATGGTTTGGTTATAGTTGTCAATTTTTATGTAATATGTTGATTGGATGGTATAAATGGTGTTTACATAGATGTATTAAAGTGAAAATATTGTTAATGGTATTGTATTATAGATAGTAGGAGGTAATGGTATTGTATTATGGATGGTATGAGGTAATGGTAGTGTATTATGGATGGTATGATAGATGAAAGGGAAAGTGTATTCAAAGTGGTGTACCAAAACACCTTATTTCATGTTGATACATATAAATGCACATGTGCATTTCTAATATTGGTAATGTAAAAAGTAGTGTATTACATATGGTAGTGTAAATGAAAGTGCAATTGTCTAATATGTGTAATGAATTACGGAATTTGTCAAAGAAATGACAAAAATGCACATGTGCATGCTTGTGTATTATGGATGGAATGATAGATGAAAGAGAAAGTAGTGTACCAAAACACCTTATTTCCTGTTAATACATATAAATGCACATGTGCATTTCTAACATTGTTAACGTAAAAAGTAGTGTATTACACGTGGTAGTGTAAATGAAAGTGCAATTGACTATTATTTGTAATGAATTACGGAATTTGACAAAGAAACGATACATATGCACATGTGCATGGATAACTGTTACTCGGAATTTTTTTTTTTTTTTTTTTTTTTTTGAAATTTTTTTTTATTAACAAAATATTGCGATTTTTTCAAAAAAAATAGTAAAAAAATAAAAAATAAAAAAATTTTTGGTGTTTTTTTAGATTTTTTTAGGAATTACTGTTTGTGTTCACACTGGTTCTCGCGGTTCTCGCAATAAAGGGTGGTTCCTAACGGATCTTTATCCTATATATATATAAACACATAATATGTGAAAACTGCCCATTTTAACACTTTTAAACCCTAGTTTACCAAATGTTACCATTAACTTGTTAACGTTAGGTTTTTAACATATTAATAATCTTAGAATCATCATCATCTACCAATCAGCATCCTTAACAACACTTTTAACAAGATCTAAGACAATGTAATTTATATAAAAACCTACAAATTCCAAGAACACTTTCATGATCTTTTTCTTTGCTAAACAAGTTTATTCACACTACTGTAATTTGTAAACATGTAGGATCACTTTTAACACCAAATCATGAGTTAAAACATGTATACTAGCACAAATAATATCAAGATCATCAATAACCGTCAACTTTATTTAAAAGATATTTTGTTTCCTTTTAACCTCATCAAGTGTCTTAACAAAGTATTGGTGATCTCTTGTATTTTTAACACTTAATCAAACTTAAAAGCAAAGATCAAGAACTTAGTACTAGCCAAGCTAGGGAAGGCTAGTCTTGCAAGAACAAGCCTCTTTGGTGATTCCACCACCTTGTATCCCTCGGTATAAGTGGTAAGTAAAAGGGTGCTCACTTCTTATCATACAATTTCCACACAATCTTCTTAAAGTCAAGACAGCCTCACCTCATAATCTATACTCTATCAACAAGTATGGTGAGGGTGGGCCCCATTAGGGCCATAGCCATGAGGGAGGAATGGGTGGGAGTGGGGGTTTTGGTATAAGATCTTGCATAATGATGTTTTTGGAGATATTTAGGTTGTTAGGGCTAATTAGGGTGTTTAGGGTGCTAATCTAGCTTTAGGATACTAGTTAGGGCTAGCTAGTTCACTAGACTATGCTTAGACGATACCATGATATAAAACAAACATTAATTTTGCTAGTTGTTAGGCTACCGAGCCATTATGTGATGGAGATCGGTATTTATTATTTAGAGATCCATATGATATATAATATCCCTAATTGCACCCGATATTAATCAGTGTCACCTCTTGATTATATATTGGTATTTGTTCGGCGAAAAATTCTAAGTCTTGTTGTTAAAAATGGACAAAAATAATACTTGTGCGATTTACTGGACAATCAATGTACTTACTTATCCGAAATGAGTTTTTATCCGTTATTTTTATCGAACACATATTAATACCATTGGTTTAATGTTCCAGGCATATTGGAACAATTTTGTTATCAAACTATTAACTGCATCAACGTTCATTAAAAACTGGTTTCATCATAACATGATGAGACGAATATGATTATATTGAATGCAAATATTCATTAATTTCTAGGATATTGCTAGAATTCATGGAGTTAATTAATACATAATTAAGTCTAAATACATGTAATTTTATAACTAAACTATGATTAGGTTGTACGAATTTATCTGAATTTTTGCCGTTTGTCACATTTATACTCTTCTGATTCTTTATTTTTTTGGCAAGTAAAACATATTCTGATCCTGATAGAGAATTCAGAAGTATATCAATTGCTTCTCATTGTTTCATATAAAATGTTTATGATTTAATTCATATGTGTTTATCATTTTAATTTTGATTCTTATTCTTGAAGTATATTTTGGAGATTTGAAATGATTGTGCTTTCCTAAGTCCATGGTGATATCTTTTTCTTATACTTTAGGTCATGTCTATTCACACACACACTTTGTCTATCCACACACCCCCCAGTGTAGATCTGTGGCTAAAGCGCGGCGTTTTGGTCCGCTCAACCAGACAAAGACTGACGGGTGTCTGACGGGTCTGTTGACCGGACCAAAACGCCGAGCTTTGGCTGCGTTTTGGTCCCGTCAACCAGACAAAAGACTGACACCCGGTCAGTCTTTGTCTGGTTGAGCGGACCAAAACGCAGCCAAAGCTCGGCGTTTTGGTTCGGTCAACAGACCCGTCAGACACCCGTCAGTTTTTTGTCTGATTGACCGGACCAAAACGCCGCGCTTTAGCCACAGATCTACACTGGGGGGTGTGTGGATAGACAAAGTGGTAGGTGGGTGTGTGTGAATAGCAAGACCCATACTTTAAGCCTGTAAGAAGTAGATCTGACTGACATGCGTGAGTTACAAACCACAGAATCACAAGTATGTTTCAAATTAGCCACTCTTGCCAACAAACACTATAATAGGCTCTGTTGAGAATAGTAATTAGGTCATACGGGATTTCTTGTACGTTGGTTTTCCTTATAGGCTATGATGAGTCAATGTATCTGATTGAAAACTTGATGAGGATGTCGTTTTGGCGTGGTAGGGTTCGAAGATGGCAATTCATTGCTTGCAACCTTCCCTACAACCAAAATGGTTTCGTTATTTTGTTTACTCTAAGCCTTTCAGAAGTAGATTTTTGAAACTCATATGGTGTTAAATTTAGGGGTGGGCATAGAAAGATAACTTTCTGTAAATTTTTGTTTCATTTCTTAATACTCCGATTTACTATAATTTACAACTAAGGGCTTAATGATTCATCCATACTTCAATGAGTTTTACATCAGCCTGAGGTTTTTTTAAGAAGAAAGAAGGTTGGGGTAAAAAAAAAATAGACCGAACGACAAAGGAAACTTGGGTTCCAAAACGAGACCGATCGGCCATGCCAGTTGGAAAGCCAACCGCTTAACGCAGGCGGAATAATCAGTTGTGTCATTGATGTGTACAAAATGCAACATATAAATTACACCAATAAAGGCATAAAACCAACCTTTTTTTAGCATTAATGTTGGAAAAAGCGCGTTTATTTCTTCCTTTTGAATTTACAGGACCAAAAGAGCTTAAAAGAACAAATAAGAAACCAAAAACCAACATAAATACAAGAAGAAGGAATAACGTGACATGCTCGACCTCTCGGCAGCATCTCCCAAGAAAAAAACAAGAAAACAGAAGCTGACCACGGGGTCGTGCCCAGCCACCACGAGGCCGTGGTCAGACCTCACACATAAAGACAAGACCAGCAGAAGCTTCTACGTCCACCACGGGGCCGTACCCAGCTAACCATAGGGCGTGGTCAACTATTAGATTTGTAGAATCTTGATAGTACAGCGAAGAGTTGATCACGGGGCCGTGTCCAGAGGCCACGGGGTCGTGTGGGGCCCTCTGCTGACAGCCGCAACTAATGAAGAAAGAGAAGGAGCTGACCACGGGGCCGTGGTCAGGGCTCTGATCTGACTATAAATAGGGGTGCTTGGTTCTTTTCAAAGGCTTCCCTTGGCAAACCACTTCTCTCCCACTTTGCCACCATTCCACCACCACTACAACATCAACACCCACCACCATCATCCATCTATCATCTTTAGAGTGTGTAGTAGTCTCGGGATCCAAGATTGATCGTAAGAGTTCTTGTCAATCAAAGGCCATGCTTGGCTAATCTCTTACATCACTTGGTGAAGACAAGTCTTTAATCTATTACTTTTGATTTTTAATCTTTCGGCACTTTTTAATTGGGTTTATATTATTGACTTTAATAACTAGTTTCTTATGTTGAAAGTGAATTTTCTATACGATTTCTTCATGATGTCATTGATTTGCTCATTCGTGTCTTTACGGTCTATATAAAGCGCGTTAACTACCTAGAAGGGGGTTAGGATGGTGGTTTGGTAAGGTTCTTGTCTCGTTCAGTGTATAGATCCTGCGAGGACTTGGTTCAAGCTTACTAGAACCTCCTTCAATGCCCAATTGTATTGGATGGCAGGGGTGCGAATAGCTTGAACCCCTCATATGTAAACTAATATTAATACTTTAAACCAGCTTCTTGGGATTGTATCCTTGCTGACTCAAACCACTTAGCCGAGGGTAACGTCACCTTCAAAAGAGGGGCCTACCACTTTTCGCATTAATAACTTACTTAATTGTCTTTCAGTATTCCGACCATTTGGGATTGTATCCCTGCTGACTCAAACTACTGGGTTGAGGGTAATCACCTTCAAAAGAGGGGCCTACTACTATAACTAAGATAATCTCTTAAAAAGTCCGAAAGTGCGAAAATCATCAAAGGATACATTAAAGATGACTTGGATCCAAGTGATTCTATCTTGTCTGTTTGTTTTTCATTTATTTATCTTTTACTTCTTAGGTTTACTTTTATGTTTAAAAACTTTTCTCAAAAATTTAGATCGATTAGACGTTGACGATAAACCAGTATTAAAAGCTCTTGTGTCCTTGGACGACCTCGGTATCTTACCAACACTATACTACGCTCGCGATGGGTGCACTTGCCCAAGTGTATGTTTAGTGTTAGTATAATATCGTGTTTTATAAATTTAAAACTTGACTAATGCGTAAAATTGGCTCAAAAATATTAATAAAATCATACCACTTATCAGAGTGTCGCGCTCCGGTCAAAGATAAGATTTATAAGCCCAAATTACCCTTAACAGATAGCTAGTGGTAGCAAGGGGTCGAACCACGAAGAGTATGTGGTTTGTGTGTGGATTCGATTGAATTAAAACAATTGTCACAATTTATGAAGCTTGCTATGATAATCTTGTATTTTTGTTTTGTTGGATTATGTGAATTTAAACTAAGTGAATTGGTTTAATTGAATAACAACTACTAATTAACAATTGCAATAAAGATTGATTACTAAACAATAATAAGAAAAAGGATTCACACCCGGTTTCGGTAATTGCCAACCTAAGGTTTCTACCCGTTTTTAGATTCAACTCAACTGCATACGATTAGCGGATTTAGTGTACCGTGACTTAGGTGCCAATAACTATCAACGTCCCGAAGAACGGACAAGAATGCACTTTATAATCAACACAAGTAAAACCTAACCACGATAATGCACAATTACATATAACCATTTCGTAAAGTCATAACTTTTAACATCGTTCGACAATTTACGAATTCGCAACAAATGTAACACTATTATCAATGGTTTCAAAAATCAAACACAATTTGTCACAAAGTTGAAGCAATAAACAATTCGAAACCCTAAATTAAACAACTACCTACGCCGGGGTGAAACCGAGATGATTAGCCGCTCATGGTTGAAGAAGCTTGATCACCGGATTTTTGGTGAATGATGATGATGGTGGAAGGATTAGGGTTTGTGGATGATTAATTGGTGAGATGGTGATGGTCTTCGATTCTTGATGATTCGGATTATGTTGTGAGTAGTGATGGAATAGAGATGAATGGTTGATGATTCTTGGCTCCAAGATGTGATTCAAAACTTCAAAATAATTGTAACCCCCGAGTTGAATGACCCCCCATCAATTGTAATCGTTTCCAACAACCAACAACCAACATTTCGCGTTCCTGTAATCCACTGCCCGTCGCCGATGGGTCCTACCCTGTCGCCGATGGGTTCCCGGTAACTGAAGTGTGGCCGACGGCCTAGTTTGCTGGATACAGGGTCTTTTGGGCTACGGGCATTTTTAGAGGGTGTCGCCGACGGCTTGGGACCCGTCGGCGATGGGTTCTCATTTGTGAGATCTCCGTTTTTCGCGTCTTATACTCCCGGTTGACCCGTAACGCGTCCCGATGCTCCGGTTTTCGATCCAGTGACTCGTAATGCTCCCGAAAAGCTCCTTAAACTCTATCAAACCTACAAAACACATTTTTGATTAAAAGTAGGCTATCCGAAATTAAAACTTATGTAAAAACATCAAGTTATGCAATAACAAACACCGGTTTTCAACCACGTATCACATCCCCACACTTGTCTTTTGCTTGCCCTCAAGCAAATCTGTTTTTCACTTTCACGTGGGTCGAACAATGAATACACTTCCCATTCCCGAGACAAAGGTTAAGGTCTATTGTCATACAAAAGTTCAAACCTTTTACAATTTACAACATATTTACCGCTCAAGTGAATAATCACATATAATAATAGTTATCCAAGATTAACCCGCCCGTAAAACTAACAAGTCATGCATATCCCTCACAATATTCTCTCCACTCGGCTTAAAAAATGGCTAATGTGTATAATGTATTAGCACTTCAACAATTAATCGCTCAACACCGATTAGAACACGTACCCGCATAGGCTTGCAACTCAATCATTCTCCACCACCGATCACAAATACTAAGCACAAGTCATAAGGTCTTTGTAAGGGTTGTAACGGGGCTGGGCTAAAGGTAGGAAATGGGATATTTTAAAATGGCTAAGGTGATGAAAATTCGATTTTTATTACAAAAGACTACTCTAAACAAAACTAAACTATAAATATCAACTACAAGGCAACAATTTTAGCCTTTTATTTCTCAAACTAAGAACATATATTTTTGTTCTTTTCACACAATTTTTCTATATTTTTCATACATTTTCTGATTTTTTTTTTCATATATGCAAACAAACAACTATACAAACTTCACTCCTATAATCGAATTTCCATCACACGGGTTTAAAAGAGAAAGGTTATAAGGTTATTGGCTAAAGGGTGGTCAAACGAAGGGATTAGGCTCAAAGTTGGCTACTAAGGGATAACTTTTGGGTAAGGATATAAAAATGGTGTAAAAGGAAAAGGTTTACCTAATGCCTTAATCATTCTCGTGCTTGAATTCGGTCTATGGTCTCGAACGTATCAAAAGTTGCAAGTTCTACAATACGCGACTAATGGTCCACTCAAACAAAGAAACATGTAAATGTAAATCCATGATATAAAAGTGGCTCAAAACCTCACGTATAAGGGTATGATATGTGATATGCATCAAATGCTAGTTCCTTAGGCGAATTATTCCCAAATAACCACCCGCTAAATACCCGTTATGTTTATTAATTTGAACTTGACCATGACAAAAGACCACATGGGTTGTGCCATCCCTCGTTGACTTAGTTAATTGTGCTTTTAAGATCACTTTTGAAACAAGAATTTTTGAAATTTTTTTGGAAATTTTCCCCCATTCCCACACTTGAGGTAAACATTGTCCTCAATGTGTAGTATTTAAATGAACGGGTCAAAATCGAAAACTTTTACTACTCCCCCATCCCCACACTTGAGGTAAACATTGTCCTCAATGTGTAAGAACTAGAGTTTTAAAACGCACAAGGGATGTGACACGGCTAACCTTCCCAAAATTTCACCCCGGAAAAATAAAATACAAAATACAATCCACTTATTACTAAACTAAGAATCAAGGTAAAAAGGAAACGCATGCACCTGATTTTTTTTGCCGCTTGATGCTCATATCTTCTTCTTCTCTTCATAAAAACGGTTGTCCCGCGAACATGTTGTACCTACAAATTCTAACCCTTGTGTAGAAGCATGCTTCTCACAACCATCAAAATTTGTTAGTTACCTAGTTCTACCACTTTTATGAAAATATCAACAAGCCATGCGTTATTTCACTTTGATTTATGTGGAAAAATAATTTACAACAACAAACCTAACTCACTTTCGTAGGAATCATGGTTGCATTTAGCTTATGCAACAAGCCCTTTTAAACCCCCCAATAGCTTGGGAGGACGAGAGGTCTCGTGAGGGTTATATAGGGAACACACCCACAACGTTCATTTAACTAGGCAAAAAGTAAATAATAACGAAAAAGAAATAAAGAACTAAAGTATACAAAAACAACAACACAACACAAAACATACCTTGCCTTCACCGCTGATATCTCTCGTTGGGATCAACTGGCGGGTTTGGCTGGTATGGATAACCAGTGAGGGCTTCAAACATCTCCCTGTAGTTATCAAGTGGGCTCGACTCTCCTAGAGGTGGTGGCTGATAGGGTATCGGAATGAAGCTGGAGCCTACGGCTTCGGGCCAGTGAGGAGAGGGATCGGATGGGCCTCGTGGAACGGGGAGGTTGGGGTAGTCGGTCCACCCCGAGTGCTCGACATAAGGAAGACCGGCCTCATAGTCTCTTTGATGTCTCTCCTGATCGTGGAGGATTTTGGCATTATTAATATCCATTTCATGTGAGACATATAGGGCATTCCAGCGGCGGTCTTCCAATGTGTGTCGCTCATGTTGCGCTTTTTCCTCCCTTTCTTCCCATGCCCGTCTTCGGGCCATATCTTCTTCTTGCAATTGCAACAAGCGTTCCATGTGAGCTCTTTGAAGTGCTTGTTGCTCTTCCATACGTTTCTCCATCCTCTCACGGTAGGATGCTTGGGAGGCTCACTGTTCTCGGTTGTAGGCCCCGTGCATCTCTTCCCAGTTCAATCTCCTCCTATTATATTCTCTACCCTCGCCTATACATGCCGAGATATTATCATAAGTCACTTGTTGCCCGCGGGTAAAATTTCTGTACGACGGCACCTGTCTTTGTTTCACAAAACCTGCCACTTCTGCATTAATCTCCCTGTGTGGCCTCATGTACCTCTGTTGTGGTCCCCGTGGACCAGAAGGCTCATCCTCGTCTTCTTCATCAATCATCTCTTCATCTCCCCCAGCTCCTTGCTGTGCATCTGGATCAACAAAGTCATATCTGTGACCCAATTTGTCGGTCACCACATACTTGTTTCCCGACAGATTCACATCTATTTTCCAATTTTTCCTCATTGTTGCTATGTTGAATTCTTCCAGAGGTTTGGATACCCAACGTGATTCCGGAGGCAAACAATTCTGTTGGACAATCATAGCACTGATGAGGCGTGCATATGGAATAAAACGCCTTTGAGATGCCTCCCGGGTGATCCATGTATTCATCATGACTATATGTCTCCATGATAAAGTAGGGGTCCCGTACAACAAAGAATGGACAACCCTGCAATCGCTTGCTCTCACTCCTCCTCGATCACCGAATCTTACCATCACATTCTCTAGGGAAATTCCTTGAAGAATTTTCCCCTGATCGTCATTTGAGTTCTTTTAGCCTCTCCCCCATCACTGTATGGTAAAATAACCGCAGTCATCTGCTCCGGATCACCATCGTTCATATGATTATCCAAAAAATTTTCCATGGTTGGATAGTCATATGCCTGCACCCCCAAAGAAACAAAGCGTGCGATGCAATTAATGGTTTCGAAGGACATCGTCATTGACCCTCGGCTTGTCTTACCAACCAATTTCCATTGAGCGGGAGGACCATCCTTATTCATGAACCTCAACGTTGACAACCATTCGCACACCTCCGCCAAGTACACCCGAGAGGTGTTGTCTTCACACCAATCAAGGACTCTCTCCCATCCTTGACGCTCGAACATTTGCACAATCCCGATTTGCCTAAACTTTTCCACATTCACCACTCTTTCACATATAATCCTTTCCGGTACCGAAGTGTTCACACCATTGACCATCTTTCACTTCCAAAGTTTGGCCTCCATCTTCCTATCTTGATACGCTGATAAAGGTTTGTTCTTCTCATCATCCCATACTTGAGCGCTTCTACTATCTCTGAATTTTTCCCACGCCCAATCCTGCCTATATAATCTTGCATCCCCCTCTTCTACGGAGCTTAGTTGCTCCCACTTCTTCGGTATTAAACCGGAAGAAGATCCCACTCCCGATGATGAACCTTGCCCTGTAGTCTTTTGCTTCTTTCTACCTCCAGCCATAACTACAAGCACAAAACAAACAAAGCATCAATATAAACCCCAACCTTTACTAAACTCTCAAACTTTGAACATGATGTGTGATGTTGAAGTTTTAATTAACAAGTAGATGCAAAATCGCCTTTTTAAACTTCCAAAGTCTCTCATTTTATCATATACCTATCAATTTTACTTGTTAACTTGCAATTTCTTATAAATTCAACAAGGTTCAACATCAACTTCATGTTCAATCATGTAAATAACAAGTGTAATCACTTCACAATGGTTATAACATGCTCAAATCCCATCCCAAACAACCAATCATACTTAAATTCATGCTAGAATAACATACATTGCTTAAACAACCTACTCTTAAACTAACAAGTTTAAAATTTGGGAAGAAAAACAACTAACATATGATAATCATGCATAACTTTGAGTAAAATCCATACCTTTAGTGTTGTAAACAAGAAGAACTAAGAAAAAGATGTAAAGCAAGCAACTTGATGAACACCCCTTCAAAAACCCGAAATTACACGCCCAGAAATCTTGCAAACTAGCAAGAATTGATGAAAACCGTGATGGGGGTTTTGTTCCTCTCGAAAAATCACGCAAGATGGACCAAAAAATAAGGTGATTTGGTTTAGAATTGAAGAAGTTATGAGAGCTTGAAGGTTTTAGGGTTCTTGTGGGAGAGGTGAAGAAGATGAAGTGAGATGAGAGAGGTAGAGGGAGTATAATGTGATTGTGGAAGTGTGAATAAGTTATGGCCAATATGTCAGGATTGTCGGGTCTTGTATGTGACCAAAAATGACTTTAAAGTGAGTTTAGGATGCAATCATATGCCATGGGTTCGAGTTTTACACTAAAAAAACGAACCAGAGTCGGAACAATATTGGTAACCCGTCACCGACGGGTCCCACCCCGTCGCCGACGGGCAAGGGATAAAAGATGTGGTGCCGACGCCTTGTTCACCTGTCTACGGGGTTTTGCACCCGACGGCCATTTCCACTGCCCGTCCCGGACGGGTTCCTCCCCGTCGCCGACGGGTCCGAATTTCCCAAAAAATATTTTTTATTTTATTTATTTTTTTTTTTTTTGAAAAAAAGGGAAAATTTTATGAGTTTTTAATAAAGGGACTATATACATTAAAAATTCCTAAAAATTATTAAAAATCTTTTTGTAAATTTTTATAAGTTAAAATTTAAACACACGAAAACCGTTAACGGTCCTACCACCCCCAAAAAGTCGTGTATTGTCCTCAGTACACATAACCAAGTCTAAAAACATACCTTACATCTTCAAGACTCGTTCGGAATATCCGGACTTCACACAATCAAACGGGGTTAGTATGAAACGGAAACAATTATATCCAAAACATACAAACAATTAAAAATTATACATAACTCTACACGAAATGTTACCGGTCCTTTTTAGTTGACCTCGTAAATCGGTGTGCTTACCACAAAGCTCACCAATTCCTTGTTGTCGTCCACTTTTTCGTTACCGTCGAGGAACGGTTTTAGCCGGTGACCATTAACCGTTTGCCATGACCCATCCTTCGGGTCCTCAATGGTAACATCACCCAATTGTCCGACCCGGGTGATCACATAGGGTCCCATCCATTTGCTTCGAAGCTTTCCGGGAAAGAACTTGAGCTTCGAATTGTAGAGCCACACCTTTTGCCCAATCTCGAATTCTTTCTTCCTCAACTTAGCATCATGCGCCTTCTTCATCCCATCCTTATACTTGGACGAGCATTCATATGCCATTTCCCTTAACTCCTCCAACTCGCAAAGCTTAAGCTTCCTTTCCTTACCTGCATCATCATATTTAATATTGACTTCTTTAATAGCCCATAATGATTTATGCACGAGTTCAACCGGTAAATGAAAATTTTTACCGTAAACCAACCGGTAAGGTGTAGTGCCAATGGGTGTCTTATGTGTCGTACGGTAGGCCCATAAAGCATCATTCGACTTAATTGACCAATCCTTACGGTCCGCCCGCACGGTCTTTTGCAAAATCTCTTTGATTTGCCTATTTGACACCTCAACTTGCCCGCTTGTTTGCATGTGATACGGGGTAGCAATTCTATGGTCAACACCAAACCGTTTTAAAAGTTTTCCAAACCGAAAGTTTTTAAAGTGAGATTCTCCGTCACTTATGATGACACGATGAATCCCAAACCTTGAGAAAATATTGGTTTAAACAAAATTACAAACTACAGAATGGTCGTTCGTCTTGGTGGCTATTGCCTCGACCCACTTCGACACGTAATCAACGGCCACCAAGATATACAAATTGCCATAAGAGTTGGGGAATGGGCCCATGAAATCAATACCCCATACATCGAAAATGTCGACTACAAGGATTGGTTGCATGGGCATCTCATCCCTTTTTGAAATACCCCCTAGTTTTTGACACTCTATACAATTCTTGGAAAACTCATTTGCATCTTTAAAAATAGTTGGCCAATAAAGACCACTATTGATGCGTGTGAAGTGTCGTATAAATTAGGTGTATATTTTAAGCCCCTTTAACACTTATTTTAGCCAAGTTTTAAATTTATAAAACACGATATTTTACTAACACTAAACACACATATGGGCAAGTGCACCCATCGTGAGCGTAGTATAGCGTTGGTAAGATACCGAGGTCGTCCAAGGACACAAGAGCTTTTAGTACCGGTTTATCCTCAACGTCTAATCAAAATAAAAAGGTTAGAAAAATGTTTTAAACTAAGAAAAATAAAAACTAACTAAAATGCTGAAAAGAAAAACAAAAGAAAAGAAAAACAGATAGACAAGATGAATCACTTGGTTCCGACTCGTATCTAGTATAACCTTTGATTATTTCCGCACTTTTGCACATAATTAAGAGATTATCTTAGTTATTGTAGTAGGCCCCTCTTTTGAAGGTGACGTTACCCTCACCCCTTTAGTTTGAGTCAGCAAGGATACAATCCTAAAAGGGTGGATTATTGGAAGATAATGAATTAAGTTATTAATGCAATATTATGGTAGGCCCCGCTTTTGGCGGTGACGTTACCCTCGACTAAGTAGTCTGAGTCAGCAGGGATACAGTCCTAAATAGTCGGGTTATAGTATTAATAGTAGTTAACTTATGAGGGGATCAAGAGTTTGGACCCCCGCCATCCAATACCGTGAAGTATTGAAGGAGGTCCTACTGAATTTGACCCAGGTCCATTGCAGGACCTCTAAACGCTGAACAATGGCAAGACCTTTACCAAACCGTTCCCTTAACCCCCGACCAGGTAGCCAACATACCTCCATATAGACCGTGGAGATATGAATGGTGAAAATCCTTTATTTTATATAGACAGTAAAATAATGCCAAGACACCACGGACAAACGATAAGGAAAGATCACCTTCAACATAAGTAACTAGTTATTAAAGTCATTAATACAAAACCAAATAAAAAGTGCAAACGATTAGAAATAAAAAGTATTATACTAGACACTTTGTCTTCACCAAGTGATGTAAGAGACTTAGGCAAACATGGCCTTGATTGTCAAGAACTCTTACGATCAATCTTGGATCCCGAGACGACTCACACACTCTACGATGGACAATGGATGATGGTGGTGGATGATGGTGTTGTGATGGTGGTGGATGGTGGATGAAGTGTGAGAGAGGTGGTGTGCCAAGGGATGAGTTGAAATGAAACCAAGCACTCCTATTTATAGGCTGAACAGAGGGCTGGGCATGGCCCCGTGTCCACTGGGCACGGCCCCGTGCCTGTCTGACACTCTCTCTCCTCGTTAATTGTAATTCGCAATTACAATTAATGCGCCTGCTGTACTTTCGCCACGCCCCCGTGTTCATTGGGCACGGCCCCGTGGTGGGCAATAGAAGCTTCTATAGGTTTGTCTTTTCTGCTGCTTCTTGGGCACGGCCCCGTGCTGGCTGAGCACGGGGCGTGTTCAGTCTTCTGCCTTCTCTATTTTGCTTTGGAAGATGCCGTTGAGGGGTCGGGCAGTCCACTTATGTTCCTTTCCTTGTATTTATGTTGGATTTAGCTGTCTTTTTGCTTCTTTTGTGTTTTTGAGCTCATTTAATCCTGAAAATACAAAAGGAAGACAAAATCACTTTTTTTCCAATATTAGTACTTAAAAAGGGTTAGTTTTATGCCTCATTTGATGTAATTTATATGTTGCATTTTACACACATCAAATACCCCCACACTTGAACTTTTGCTTGTCCTCAAGCAAAACTCTTTAATATGTGGCTTACACTCCCAAATGGAATAGGTAGAAGAGAAGGTTTTGTGCTTGTCGTAGAGTGTCGGGATTTCCAAGATTCTTTAGGAAGTTTTATTTTTATTTATTTACAATCCTATTGTCATGATTTATTTAAAACTTTTCATAAGAGAAATTATTTATTAGGGCATAGCATGCCTTTTAAAATTCTATTTATATACAAGTTCACATACCTCACGGGAGAAATCACTCACACTCGGCCGAAGGTGTATTTTTAGTGAATCACTCGAGAGCGGCATGGAACTTATTCCTACCATAAGCTTGCTAAGCAATCAATCCTCCTCCTTTTTAACTTATATACCTTTGTAAATATCAAGAGGACTTTGTGGGTGAAGGGTTAGGCTTGGGTTAAAGGTAGGTGGTTGGGTTAGTGGTTAGTGGTTAGTAGAAAAAGGGTGAAAAAGCGTAACAAGTGTCGGTTTTCGTAGGACTTTCTATTTTTGTAACTTTTATTTTGATGAAGCTATTATTCAAACAAAGTTATTTTTGATGAACTTGTTTGTTTATTTTCTTTGCTTCATCAACAACATTTTTTTTTCGAACGAACATACGCAAAACCGAACTTGTTACTAAAACAAAGGGTTAAAAATAAAAAAGGTTTTGGTGGGTAAAAGGGTTTTTGGTTTGGGTTATGAAATGAAAAGGTTTAGGCTCAAAGGGGCTAACTAGGGGGTTTTTTTTGGGTATGTGGTAAAAGAAAAAGAAAAAATAATGGTGTAGAAATAAAAAGGGTTAGTCCTAATGCCTCCATCATTTACTTACTCGGGTTTAAGTTGATAAGGACCGGGAATGTATCGTCATGGCAAGTTCTAGAGTCGTAAGAACCAAGCGGCTATTCACACAAGAAACGAAAAATGAGCATTTAGTTTAAAGATGTAATTTTGTATGCTCAATAAAGGCTCAAAACTCACTTTTGTGGGAATGGGTTTTTATGTGACCAAGTATATATAATCAAATTTTAACTAAGCTTGTCATGCCCCTTTTTTTATAATTTTCTTATGTTGGTTCTTTTTATCACGACGTTATCGGTTGTAAATTCGTAAAAATATAACCTTTTTGAGAACTTGGATTTCCCGAGTTAAACCTAGACAAGTAAAAAAAATGAAATTTTTGAAAAAATTTGGGGTGATTAGCGGTTCCAATAGAGTTTTGTGTAAGGCTTGTTATTAGGACTTGCAAAATTTCCAAGGTTTTAGCATCCCCCCCACACTTAAATTACACATTGTCCTCAATGTGTCCCAAAAATAAATTTTTAGGTTGATTAGATGTGTAAAATAGTGTTAAAAAGCAAAAATTTTGTGTTACTGGGCGCTGAACACGGCCCCGTGTTGTCCGGGCACGGCACAGTGTTCAAGTGCCAGTAACAAATTTAAATCAAGAGAAACAGAAGCCTGGACACGGGGGCGTGTTGGGTGAACACGGCCCGTGTCCAGTTACCTGAACTGGGCAGTTTTCTGCAGGGGGTTCAGCACGGGGCCGTGTTGGTTGGGCACGGCCCGTGTTGAACCTTCTGTAATGGAGAAAATTGTCGGGTTGCCTTGTTCTTGTGCATGAAGTCATTTTTCTCGTTCCCCTTTTCATCCCTTATCACCATGAGTGTGTTTTATTCCTTATGAACCATCCAATCTTTGAAAACCATTATTTCATTGCATCATAGAGATAACTTACATAGTCCTAATTTTAAACTAGATAAAACAAAAACTTAACTAAATAGGTCAGGAGGTACACGAGGTTATCATAGAGAGTTCTACTAAGAAAATTTCGAGAATAGTTTCCCGATATAGTAGGACTTTTAGCCGAAGGATTTCTTCCCTAAATGTTGTTTAAAGCCATTCTTCGATCTCCCTAGGAAGAAAGAATGCGGCTTCATTTTCTTCCGCAACTGGTGGCTGATGAGGAACATTCACCGGGACTCCTTGCATCACTCTTCGCGGAGGCACTTGGTGCATGGCGTACCATTCGGCCGGAATGACAACTTCGGGCACCACGTTCCACGCCCTTTGGGTTATTATAGGTACCAAAGGCGGGGAGGCGAGAAGGTTCAACCTCTGGTGCAAGAGGTTTACTTCTTGGAGACAACCCTCCAGCCCCACTGTAAGATGGTTGATATGGTCGACCAATGCTTCCTCCACTCCCGTCATTTCGTCAATAGCCTCCCTTAGGGCGTAAACATAGTTTACAAGAGAGTCTTCTGCTGTTGAAGATCTCCTCCCATGTCGGTTACTTCTTGAAGATGATCCGCTTGTTCTGCTTGCCATTTTCTGTGAAAGAAACCGAAGAAAGCTAAAATTTTACAAAACAGTGCCTCGGACACGGCCCCGTGTTCGCTGAGCACGGCCCCGTGTCCATTTGTCTGCAGGATTTTAGGCTAAGGAATCTTGGAGTTTTAAATTATTTCCATGATTTTTATCTGGGTTTTGAGCTTAGATAATTTAAAATAAAGTTATACAACTAACTTTAAACAAGAATCCTTAGCAAATAATCTTACAAACTTCACATAGAGGGTTGGAATCATGGGATTTCCAAGCTTCCATGGAGAAAATTTTGAAAAATTTTGAAAGAAGAGGAAATGAATAAAAGTGGAAGGGACAAGAGGGTCCTTTGGAACCTTCTTTTAGCACTTACCTAGGATGGTATGAGTGAAGATCCCAGGAATCTCTGTCAATTGAAGTGGTCAAAAATGAGCAGGAATCAGGCTGCATTTAAAGAAAACGACAGCGCACTGGACACGGCCCCGTGTGCAGAGGAAATCCTGACACATTTTGTCCGTATTCTGACAAAATCTTTTGGGTGAACACGGGGGCGTGTTGACCTGGACACGGCCCCGTGTCTGGAGGCTGTCTTATGGAGTTTTGTTACTTCTAAGGATCTCGTTGATATCGGGTGGTTCCTTACTGGTTGGGACAACCCCAAAGTGCCTAAGATACCTTAATTGTCCTAAACTAAGGCGAGAACGCAAGAGGTTGTCGGTGAGGGTAATTCCTATTTTCATTCTAGGTGGACAAGTCCAACCCTTTCCCGGGCTCTCGTTAAAGAAGGTGTATGCCGAATCGCTCAGGTCTATGTATGCACCGAACGAAGTCGATGGAGAGTCCTTCACGGCACAATCGACACAGGGACGACTATCGTCCAAGTCTTTGCTAGGTACGAAGGTATTTTCGGGAGCAACGAGGTTGTCGGAATGCGGTTCCAGCATTTCGTCCTGGTCATCGTCTTGGGGTGGATCAATAAAATCCTTCCTAAGCTCTTTTAACCAATTCAGAATTAGCTTTTCTAGTTGAAATAACTCATCAAGGAGCATTTCCCCTAGAATATCTGGCTGGGCGCATTCGAGGGAGAAATAGTGCTTATTTTTACTTTCGCCCCTCTTAAGGTTGTAAGAAGTCGGTGGGTCCATGTAGTGGGGCCTATAATTTAGAAAGTAGCATTTTACTTCTTCATGTTTGCCACCACATAATTGACACCACGTATCATAAGAGTGCCGAAAGTAAAAACAATTACTATCACTCATGTTTATGTCAGAAATTACCAACCGCCGGGATCTAACGGTTCTGTTTTCAGTAAGTGAATATTGGGCACGGGGGCGTGTTGGGTGAGCACGGCCCCGTGTTCAGCTTACTGTCTGACGTAAAACAGGATTGCCAGTTCCAATGATTTAGCACGGGGGCGTGTTCAGCGGGCACGGCCCGTGCTGAGCTCTGCAGAAGCTGAAAAACTAAGAAAATCCTAAAAAATAAAAAATAAAAATAAAAGATGATTAGGCCATTGATTCCTAACTTTCTTAAAATCCTTGTGTCCCCGGCAACGGCGCCAAAAACTTGATGCGTGTGAAGTGTCATATAAATTAGGTGTATATTTTAAGCCCCTTTAACACTTATTTTAGCCAAGTTTTAAATTTATAAAACACGATATTTTACTAACACTAAACACACATATGGTCAAGTGCACCCATCGTGAGCGTAGTATAGCGTTGGTAAGATACCGAGGTCGTCCAAGGACATAAGAGCTTTTAGTACCGGTTTATCCTCAACGTCTAATCAAAATAAAAAGGTTAGAAAAATGTTTTAAACTAAGAAAAATAAAAACTAACTAAAATGCTGAAAAGAAAAACAAAAGAAAAGAAAAACAGATAGACAAGATGAATCACTTGGTTCCGACTCGTATCTAGTATAACCTTTGATTATTTCCGCACTTTTGCACATAATTAAGAGATTATCTTAGTTATTGTAGTAGGCCCCTCTTTTGAAGGTGACGTTACCCTCACCCCAGTAGTTTGAGTCAGCAAGGATACAATCCTAAAAGGGTGGATTATTGGAAGATAATGAATTAAGTTATTAATGCAATATTATGGTAGGCCCCGCTTTTGGCGGTGACGTTACCCTCGACTAAGTAGTCTGAGTCAGCAGGGATACAGTCCTAAATAGTCGGGTTATAGTATTAATAGTAGTTAACTTATGAGGGGATCGAAGAGTTTGGACCCCCGCCATCCAATACCGTGAAGTATTGAAGGAGGTCCTACTAAATTTGACCCAGGTCCATTGCAGGACCTCTAAACGCTGAACAATGGCAAGACCTTTACCAAACCGTTCCCTTAACCCCCGACCAGGTAGCCAACATACCTCCATATAGACCGTGGAGATATGAATGGTGAAAATCCTTTATTTTATATAGACAGTAAAATAATGCCAAGACACCACGGACAAACGATAAGGAAAGATCACCTTCAACATAAGTAACTAGTTATTAAAGTCATTAATACAAAACCAAATAAAAAGTGCAAACGATTAGAAATAAAAAGTATTATACTAGACACTTTGTCTTCACCAAGTGATGTAAGAGACTTAGGCAAACATGGCCTTTATTGTCAAGAACTCTTACGATCAATCTTGGATCCCGAGACGACTCACACACTCTACGATGGACAATGGATGATGGTGGTGGATGATGGTGTTGTGATGGTGGTGGATGGTGGATGAAGTGTGAGAGAGGTGGTGTGCCAAGGGATGAGTTGAAATGAAACCAAGCACTCCTATTTATAGGCTGAACAGAGGGCTGGGCATGGCCCCGTGTCCGCTGGGCACGGCCCCGTGCCTGTCTGACACTCTCTCTCCTCATTAATTGTAATTCGCAATTACAATTAATGCGCCTGCTGTACTTTTGCCACGCCCCCGTGTTCACTGGGCACGGCCCCGTGGTGGGCAATAGAAGCTTCTATAGGTTTGTCTTTTCTGCTGCTTCTTGGGCACGGCCCCGTGCTGGCTGAGCACGGGGCGTGTTCAGTCTTCTGCCTTCTCTATTTTGCTTTGGAAGATGCCGTTGAGGGGTCGGGCAGTCCACTTATGTTCCTTTCCTTGTATTTATGTTGGATTTAGCTGTCTTTTTGCTTCTTTTGTGTTTTTGAGCTCATTTAATCCTGAATATACAAAAGGAAGACAAAAACACTCTTTTTCCAATATTAGTACTTAAAAAGGGTTAGTTTTATGCCTCATTTGATGTAATTTATATGTTGCATTTTACACACATCAACTATTCAACACTTTATGACCCGTTTTGTGGCCACTAAAATGGCCACCACATGCAAATGAATGTAGATGCTGCAACACGCTTGGAATTTCCTCGTCATCTATGCATCTTCTAATCACTTGATCCGCACACTATTTCCATAAGTGCGGTTCTTCCAACCGGTAATACTTGATTTGAGACATGAAATGTTGCCTCTTCTGTCTATCCCAATGTGCCGGTAAGTCACCTGTAACAAGATAATTCACAATGTTAGCATACCATGGTAACTTATCTAATCTCATAATATGCTCATCAGGAAACGACTCATTGATCTCTAAAGCTTTAGGATCCTCTTCAACCATCAATCGGGACATGTGGTCCGCTACCACATTCTCGGTACCCTTTTTGTCCCGTATCTCCAAATCAAACTCTTGGAGCAACAACACCCATCGGATCAACCTCGGTTTTGCATCCTTTTTCTCCATGAGGTACCTAACTGCAGTGTGATCAGAATAAATAATCACTTTACTACCCCATATATATGACCGAAATTTATCCAATGCATATACCACCACGAGTAGCTCTTTTTCGGTAGTGGTGTATTTCAATTGTGCATCCGAAAGAGTCTTACTCGCGTAGTATATGGCAACGGGTTTCTTGTCAACCCGTTGTCCCAACACGGCCCCCACCACATAATCACTTGCATCGCACATAATTTCAAAAGGGAAAGACCAATTTGGCGATTGCAAGATTGGGGCCTCAACTAAATTTTCTTTTAATTTGTTAAAAGCATTTTGACAATTTTCATTAAAATCAAACGGTTGGTCTTTTAACAACAAGTTACACAAAGGCTTGGTTATATCACTAAAACCCTTAATAAACCGTCGATAAAAACCCGCATGACCTAAAAATGACCTAACACCTTTAACACTTGTGGGATACGACAGAGTTGATATAACTTGTAACTTTGCACGATTGACCTCTATCCCACGACTCGACACTACGTGTCCCAACATGATTCCCTCTTGAACCATAAAATGGCTCTTTTCCCAACTTAGGACCAAACTAGTTTCGACACACCTTTTTAGTACTTTATCCAATTGGTCCAAACAAGCCTCGAATGACGACCCAAAAATTGAGAAATCATCCATGAAGATTTCCAAAAACTTCCCCACCATATCTGAAAAGATACTCATCATACACCTTTGGAAGGTGGCGGGGGCGTTACATAGTCCAAACGGCATTCGCCTAAATGCGAAGGTGTCGTAGGGACAAGTAAACGTGGTCTTTGATTGATCTTCTGGATGGATGGCAATTTGGTTATAACCAGAATAGCCATCTAAGAAGCAATAAAATTGTTGCCCTGACAGTTTCTCAACAATTTGGTCAATGAACGGTAAAGGAAAATGATCTTTGGAAGTTGCGGTATTCAACTTCCTATAATCAATACAAATTCGCCACCCGGTTACCGGCCGAGTGGCTACCTCTTCACCTGCGTCATTTTTTACGACTTGTATACCCGCTTTCTTTAGAACCGTCTGCTTTGGGCTCACCCATTGGCTATCCGAGATCGGGTAAATGATACCCGCATCAAGCCATTTCAGCACTTCCTTTTTCACCACCTCCCGCATATTCGGATTCAATCTCCGTTGTGCATCTCGAACGGGTGTCACATTTTCTTCCGTGATGATTTTGTGCATCACCACCGAGGGACTAATACCCTTAAAATCAGCAATGGTCCATCCAATCGCCGCCCGATTTGTGACCAAAACACCCATCAATTTTTCTTCTTGCTCCTCGGTTAAGTTTGATGCAATGATAACCGGGAGTGTATTGCCTTAACCAATATAAGCATACTTGAGATGTTTCGGCAATGCTTTCAATTCAACCTCCGGAGGCTCTAATAACGACGACATCAACTTGGTATCAATGCTCTCCGGTAAACTTTCAACTTGGTGCGTCCATGTCGGTTTTCCCTCTCTAACCGCAAACACCTCCAAACTTTTCACTTCCTCGTCTATGCTCTTTTCCATCTCCACCTGTGACCTGTCAAACATATAACAATCCTCCATTGTGTTTTCCCCATCCACGACTATGTCGCAAAGAGGTATACACGTGTCAACAATGTCTGCCTTATAGCATTCATCATCAACTGGAGGGTTCATAAGTCCAGAAAAAACATGCAACCTCAACCTTCGGTTTCCAAATGTCATGTCAACCATTCCTGTTTTGCAATCAATTTGAGAATTTGCGGTTGCTAAGAACGGTTGACCCAAAATCACCGTAGGTTGCTTGGTTGGGTCCTTGGCCACATAATCAAGTACTAAAAAGTCCACCGGATAGTAAAAATCCTTGATTTTTACTATCACACCTGAAACAATTCCACGAGGTAGTTTGGGTGTCAAATCGGCTAACACCACGGTGGTGTTTGACGACTGAAGTGGACCAAACTTGTATTGGTCATACAAACTACCCGGTAGAATGCTCACACTAGCACCAGGATCTAGAAGTGCCCTATTGATTTTAAAATCGCCTACTTGAATTGAAATGATAGGCGCACCCGGATCTTGGAGCTTAGGTGGAAGTGCACCCGAAAGAATCGAACTCACATTTTTGGTTAAATCTAATTTTTTTGGAAATTTATGAGTTCGTTTCTGGGTACACAATTCTTTCAAATACTTAGCATAAGACGGTACTTATTTGATTGCATCCAAAAGAGGTAAATTGATTTTTACTTGTTTGAAAATTTCCAACAACTCTTCTTGTTGTGGACCTCTTTTGTTTACAACTTTCTTAATGGGTCCCTTCAATGCTTCGGAATAAGGGGCGGTATTAGCCTCCACACCCTTTTCCTTAGCCTTAGGGACAGGGATGGTCACAACGGGAGTATTGTTATTCTTTTTTAAATCATTTTTGTTTTGACCCGTTTGACCATCCTCATTCTCATCCTCACTAGCATCTTCCACCACCCCTTCAACAAACTGGGGTGATGGTGTTTCGACACCATTATCCATGACTCGACCACTACGTAAAGTAATTTTATTAATTGGTACCTCACGTGTGTTCCTTGAGTTTGACCCTTGATACTTAGGGTTCACCGTGGTGTCACTTGGAAGCTTTCCCATGCTTCCCCTCATTTGAGCCATCTCCTCCGCAAGTTGGCCCACTTGCTTTGCCAATGCCTCATGTGCTTTGTCCCGAATCTCGTTTGTCTTCTTTATCTCCTTAATGTCATTGTGAGATTCTTTTTGCATATTTAACAAAGCATCCATTTTGGTACTCAAGTTATCACCACCGGTTTGATTGTTCGACCCGCTTCCATTACCGCCTTGATTGTTGTAATTCCTTTGGTACCCACCTTGGTAATTGTTGTCCCGACCTTGGTACCCTTGATTGTAATTACGTTGGTAACCCCCTTGGTTACCACCTTGGTGATTTTGATATGATGACCCGCTTTGATTACCCGGTTGAAAGTTTGGGTTCATTTGATTCACGGCATTCCCATATCGGAAGTTGGGATGGTTTCTCAAGCCGGGATGGTAAGTGTAGGATCGTTTTCAGACCCGAACGAGTTGATCAGAATAGTTTATCTCTATACGAAAGGCGGAAACACACGTTTCGAGTTCAATTCAGCTGAGATATCACTTAAAACTGTCCGTATATTGATTTTAGATCAAATACAAGTCTGTGGACACTTCGGCAGCACTTCGTTACACTGACCGGAACTATTCTAAACTGATCTCGCTTGAACACCTATATATAGGCCCATGATTTCGCTTGAGAGGGTTCTAAGCGAAATCAGAATTCCAAGCGGAATCTGATTTCGCTCGAAATAACATTCATGTTCATTCAAGCGAAATCACTCATTCAAGCGAAATTACATGAAATCTCGAAATACGTGCCCTATTCTAACATTCTAAATACAAGACTCGATACAAGACGAAGTCGACAGACGCATGCACCAACAGTAAGTGTTCGAATTCATGTCATTATTCTTTCTATCCCCGAACACTTGATTTACTTCCTCGGTGTACTCACCCGGCCCCGTTGGACATTGATCGGTCCTATGGCCAATATCCCCACAATCTTCACACACCGCGAATTGGACCGCATTCACCTCCTTCTTTTTCATACGAGCCATTTCCCATTCTAAAGTGGAAATTCGATCTTTAGAATCAAGATCGGGTAGTGATCGGGAAACAGGATGTTTCTTGGCTCTATCGGCCGATCCCTTTTCCTTTGACCGTTTGCTCATCCGCTCAAGAAATTCCCAATCGTCATCTTCATGATTGCTCAAAAGAGTCCCGTTGCTCGTCGACTCGAGGCGATTCCATGTCGCGTCATCCAAACCACGTACAAAGCACTTCACCAATTCCCACTTTTCTATTTGGTGATGTGGGCATCTCCGCATCAATTCTTTGAATCGAGTGAACGCTTCATGTAACGGTTCACTCGATAGTTGCTGAAACGACCTTATTTCATCCCTAGCATCGTCGGTCTTCGCCATCGAAAAGTGTTCGTCTAAAAAGACTTGTTGCATCTCACCCCATGTCTGGATGCTATTCGCCGGAAGTGTGAGAAACCATTGCTTTGCCTTGTCTTTCAACGAAAATTGGAACAAGGGAAGTTTGACCTCCTCTAATGCGAAGTTGTGCCCCCCGATAGTGTTACAAATGGACGAAAACTCCGCCAAGTGCGTGTACGGCTCATCATTAGACCTCCCATTGAAACGGGGAAGTATATTAATGTAATGAGGTTTACAATCAAACATTCTCCTTTCGCACACTATCGGAGAGTCATTATCGGTAACTAACGGTCAAAAACGATCATTCACTCCCCGTGGAGGTTGTTGATGACGTTGTGGACCATTAACCTCTTGATCGACCGGTCTTCGGTTATCCCTTCGATCACCCCTTCTATCCCCACCTTGATTCCTACCTTGATTACCTCTTTGATTTCCTCCTCCCACAAAACGAGGAATCCGATTAGGGTTGACATTGTTGTTGTTGTTGTAAAACCCATCATCTCGGTTTCTTTGGTTGTGGTTTCGTGGTTGGCGGTTATTTTCGTAACCATCATTCCTCCTATTCCCATACCCGTATTCATCATTCCCCACATAGTTGGCGTTTTGATAGCCAAACTCCTCATCTTCAAATCTTCATGCATTGTAAATATTACCCTAATTCACATATCCCCAATCTTCGTCATTGTTAACCCGATCATCATAATATCCTCCATCATCCGAATTTTTCGTATGCACGCTCACATGTTCCGATGATTGATAACCGGGAACACTATACGGTTCGTCATCGGGGATGGCGTTCCTCAAATCGTCTATATTGAAGAAGGGGTCTTCGTTCGCGGGATTGCCACGATCTCGATTACCTCGACGGTCGGAATTGACATTCCGGTCATCGAGATTGATGGGTAAAGAAGTTTGTCGATGAAGGTTTTGTTGTTGGGGTGTTCTTTGGGTGTTGTTGGGATTTTGGTTTTGAAAAGGAGGTGTGGGTGTTGTTACCACTCGGTTGCTCTTGAGGCGTAGGTTGAACATTTTGGGCGGGATTGAAGTTGCTTCGGTATTGGAATTGGTTCGGGTTTTGGTTTGAGTTTTGGTTCGCCATTGAATCGGTTTCAATGGATGGTGTGAGTTGTGGTGTTTGGTTGGTTTGATTAGAAGCAAGTGTTGCCTCTAACCGGCTTGCTAAATTCCTCCTTGCAACTCTTTCAATTTCCGGTTCGTAGACTAAAGGTGAAGTCTTCCCGGAGTTTCGCGTATGCATACACTACCTGTAACCTACACAAGTAACACACCCGCGTAACAAGGAAAAAGACAAAGTGCAGAAAGAAACTAACAACTTAAACAGATAATCACGAAATTCAAACAATAATCCAAACACAAAGCGCACGCACTCCCCGGCAACGGCGCCAAAATTTGATCGGAGTGTCGCGCTCCGGTCAAAGATAAGATTTATAAGCCCAAATTACCCTTAACAGATAGCTAGTGGTAGCAATGGGTTGAACCACGAAGAGTATGTGGTTTGTGTGTGGATTCGATTGAATTAAAACAATTGTCACAATTTATGAAGCTTGCTATGATAATCTTGTATTTTTGTTTTGTTGGATTAAGTGAATTTAAACTAAGTGAATTGGTTTAATTGAATAACAACTACTAATTAACAATTGCAATAAAGATTGATTACTAAACAATAATAAGAAAAAGGATTCACACGCGGTTTCGGTAATTGCCATCCTAAGGTTTCTACCCATTTTTAGATTCAACTCAATTGCATACGATTAGCGGATTTAGTGTACCATGACTTAGGTGCCAATAACTATCAACGTCCCGAAGAACGGACAAGAATGCACTTTATAATCAACACAAGTAAAACCTAACCACGATAATGCACAATTACATATAACCATTTCGTAAAGTCATAACTTTTAACATCGTTCGACAATTTACGAATTCGCAACAAATGTAACAGTATTATCAATGGTTTCAAAGATCAAACACAATTTGTCACAAAGTCGAAGCAATAAACAATTCGAAACCCTAAATTAAACAACTACCTACGCCGGGGTGAAACCGAGATGATTAGCCGCTCATGGTTGAAGAAGCTTGATCACCGGATGATTGGGACTTGATTGAGATCATCTTGAAGCTTGAAGGATGGAGGAATGGTGGATGATTAGGATTTTTGGTGAATGATGATGATGGTGGAAGGATTAGGGTTTGTGGATGATTGATTGGTGAGATGGTGATGGTCTTCGATTCTTGATGATTCGGATTATGTTGTGAGTAGTGATGGAATAGAGATGAATGGTTGATGATTCTTGGCTCCAAGATGTGATTCAAAACTTCAAAATAATTGTAACCCCCGAGTTGAATGACCCCCCATCAATTGTAATCGTTTCCAATAACCAACATTTCGCGTTCCTGTAATCCACTGCCCGTCGCCGACGGGTCCTACCCCGTCGCCGACGGGTTCCCGGTAACTGAAGTGTGGCCGACGGCCTAGTTTGCTGGATACGGGGTCTTTTGGGCTACGGGCATTTCATTTGTGAGATCTCCGTTTTTCACGTCTTATACTCCCGGTTGACCCGTAACGCGTCCTGGTGCTCCGGTTTTCGATCCAGTGACTCGTAATGCTCCAGAAAAGCTCCTTAAACTCCATCAAATCTGCAAAACACATTTTTGATTAAAAGTAGGCTATCCGAAATTAAAACTAATGTAAAAACATCAAGTTATGCAATACCAAACACCGGTTTTCAACCACGTATCAATCACGCTTAACGCACACCAAGTTTTTGGCGCCGTTGCCTGGGACACAAGAATTTTAAGAAAGTTTAAAATCGACGGCCTAATCATTTTTCAAAACATTTTCAAAACTTCGCGCTCGTGATTTAACTTTTTAGGAATTTTTAGCAAAACATTAAGCTGAATACGGGGCCGTGTCCACTGGACACGCCCCCGTGCTGCACATAACCAGTAAACATTTTCAAACGCCCAGATACAGAAATTGACCACAGGGCCGTGTCTGCTGACCACGGGGCCGTGGTGAGATTCTGTTTCAGCTTTTTAATTTTTTTTCTGGTCCCGAGACTCTGTAATCTGCTGAGTGATTCCTCGTGGATCAATACTCAGGAGATTACACTCACTACTACATACAGGATGATTACGAGGAGGAGTATTGTACCATTTGCGGTAATCCTCACCCGGTACAATATTGTGACCTTTTCGAACCATCCACCTCATACGCTTACTATGAGGAACCAAGGTATGAATCATCCACCTCATACGCTTACTACGAGGAACCAAGGTTTGAATTTCCAAAATCAAGCTTTTGGGACACTTATCCCTCTAACATTCACGAACCACCGACTATCATCCCCAAAGCCGAAAGCCTTATACAAAGTCTCAAAAATATTGAACGCTTAATAAGAGAATCCCGGGAAAGGGAAGAGGCTGTTTGTACTGAGGAAGTGATAATTGAAGAAGTAAAAATGGAAGAACAACTAAGTGAAAAACCTAAGCATGAACCAAACGACGAAAGAGGTAAGTCCGAAAACGATAAATTCGAAAAAGAATCAAATTTTCAAGAAACTAATCTTTTGCCACCCTCTTTCAAAAATCATTGTTTGGTACCTACTCATGCTAAGTTTTTAAAAGAGTTAAGCACTAACACTAAAATTGATGAAATGGTTAGCATTAAATTAACAAACAATCAAACTACGCTAATAAAAGATGAGCAATTTGAAATTAACATCACACCGGTTCCATGTTTCTTTCAAAATACCTTTATTAGTAATATTACGATTGATAAAGATCTTCGCGTTAATATAATGCTAAGCTATATTTTCGAAAAATTTAGTATTAGTAATTTTTCTCCACTTCAACTTCTCATTTTTCTTTCTAATCGGAAAATAATAAAAACAACAGGAGTGATTGAGGGCGTGTTAGTGCAAAAGAATCAAACGGTAGTCCCAACCGACTTCATCAATCTTGATGATGCTCCATTTGTGTTGGGGCAACCTTTTGTAAAAACCCATCAATCCTTGACCAACCTGAAGCAAAACAACCTACCAATTCAATTGGGGGCCGACAAAAGGTATGTTGATCTTGGCCAATCAATGAGATATCCAATCGGCAATGACGACCCCGTAATTGAAGATGAACCAGAGCCACCCGATACGGTGGGTCTAGCCAAGGACCCTTATAAACGTTGTGCACCATGGAAGCATTCCATGGATTATAAATTAATAAAAGTAGTTTACTTAAACATACTTGTTAAACTTTCAAAAGTAAGGCTTCTTATATTTTGAAAGGACAATCATGTTTAAGATTTAGTTTAGTTCTTAGTTAATGCTTTTATTTTTAAGTTTATAAATTAGTAGGGATAATAAACACTCAAAGAATGATTGGAGATGACAAAGGGACGTTGAAAAAGGGACTCCATGCACGTAAACAGGAGCCTCCCGACAAATTTCTAGCATTACAGCATTGCAGCACGGGGCCGTGGCCACCTAACACGCCCAGTGCCCAGGGTTCTGCAGAAAAATTTTCTAACAGGTAACTGACCACGGGCCGTGTCCACTGGGCACTCCTCGTGGTCAACCTTCTATAACTTTCTGTTACTGGCAATCTAACCACGGGGTCGTGGTCAGCCCACCATGGCCCGTGGTCAGCTGCCAAGTAACATAAAAACTTGTTTTTAACCCACCTTTACACATTCTAATCAACCAAAAAACTTATTTTTGGACACATTGAGGACAATGTGTAATTTAAGTGGAGGGGGGGGGAAGCTAAAACCTTGAATCTTGCAAGTCCTAATAACAAGCCTTACACAAAACTCTATTGGAACCGCTAATCACCCCAATTCTTTTCAAAAAATTTTGTTTTTTTGTTTTTTTTTTTTTGGGTCTTGGTTTAATTTGGGAATAATAAGTTCTAAAAGGTTATGTTTTTACAAATTTACAACCAATAACGTCGTGATAAAAAGAACCGAGTAAGAAAATTAAAAAAAGGCATGACACATCTTTTTAAAATTTGATTATACTTGATCACATTATAAACTCATTCCCATAATAAGTGAGTTTTGAGCCTTTATTAAGCATACATGCATACATCTTTAAACTAAATGCTTATTTTGGTTTCTTGTGTGAATAGCCGCTTGGTTCTTATGACTCTAGAACTTGCCAAGACGATACATTCCCGGCCCTTACCAACTTAAACCCAAGTAAGTAAATGATGGAGGCATTAGGACTAACAATTTTCTTTCAAAACCATTGTTTTTCTTCTTTTTACCCCCTACCAAAAATCCTCCTAGTTAACCCCTTTGAGCCTAAACCTTTTCGTTTCAAAAACCCGAAAAACAAACACCCATTACCCACCAAAACCTTTTTTCCTTTCAAACCCAATTGTTTTAGTAAAAAGCTCGGTTATCATTAGACATGAAAAAAATAGAGATTTTTGCAATAACTGATGCGTGTGAAGTGTCGTATAGTTTTTAATGTATATTTTAAGCCCTTTAACACTTTTTAGCCAAGTTTTAAATTTATAAAACACGATATTTACTAACACTAAACACACATATGGGCAAGTGCACCCATCGTGAGCGTAGTATAGTGTTGGTAAGATACCGAGGTCGTCCAAGGACACAAGAGCTTTTAATACCGGTTTATCCTCAACGTCTAATCAAATCAAAAGTTTAGAAAAAAGGTTTTTTAAACTAGAAAAATAAAACTAACTAAAATGCTTAAAATAAAAATAAAAACAGATAGACAAGATGAATCACTTGGATCCGACTCGTGTTTAGTGTAACCTTTGATTATTTCCGCAATTTTGCACTTTTTAAGAGATTATCTTAGTTATTGTACTAGGCCCCTCTTCTGAAGGTGACGTTACCCTCAACCCAGTAGTTTGAGTCAGCAAGGATACAATCCTAAAGGGTTGGATTATTGAAAGATAATTAATTAAGTTATTAATGCATATTGTGGTATGCCCCTCTTCTGGAGGTGACGTTACCCTCGGCTAAGTAGTCTGAGTCAGCAGGGATACAGTCCTAAGTAGCCGGGTTAAAGTATTAATAGTAGTTTACATATGAGGGGGTCAAGGAGTTTGGACCCCCGCCATCCAATACCAGTGGGTATTGAAGGAGGTCCTACTAAAGTTGACCCAGGTCCTTGCAGGATCTATACACTGAACAAGGCAAGACTCTTACCAAACCGTTCCCTTAACCCCCGACCAGGTAGCCAACATACCTCCATATAGACCGTGGAGATATGAATGGTGAAAATCTTTTATTTTATATAGACAGTAAAATAATGTCAAGACACCACGGACAAACGATAAGGAAGACTCACCTTCAACATAAGAAACTAGTTATTAAAGTCATTAATACATAACCAAATAAAAAGTGCGAAAAGATTAAAAATAAAAAGTATTACACTAGACACTTGTCTTCACCAAGTGATGTAAGAGACTTAGGCAAACATGGCCTTTGATTGTCAAGAACTCTTATGATCAATCTTGGATCCCGAGACTACTACAAACACTCTATGATAGATGATGGATGATGATGGTGGATGATGGTGTGTGGTGGTGGAGTGTGGATGAAGTGTGAGAGAGGTGGTTTGCCAAGGGCTGGTTTGCAAATGAGCCAAGCACCCCTATTTATAGCCTGTACAAAAGCCCGAACACTGCCCCGTGTCCATTGAGCACGGCACCGTGTCCACCCGTCTTCTCTTCCTTCATTAAATGCAGTTTGTCTGCATTAGTTGACCACGCCCCCGTGTCCGCTGGGCACGACCCCGTGTGCAGAAGCGTATCTGTACTATCATGATTTCCTCAGATTCTGCGAATCTTAGAGTTGACCATGGCCCCGTGTCCGCTGGGCACGCCCCCGTGGTGGGTGATAGAAGCTTCTACAGCTTTGTCTTTTCTACAGACACTTGGGCACGCCCCCGTGCTCATTGAGCACGGGGCGTGTTCAGCCTTCTGTTTTCTTGTTTTGCTTGGGAAGATGCTGTCGAGGGGTCGGGCATGCCACGTTTATCCCTTTTCTTGTATTTATGTTAGATTTGGCTGCCTTTTTGCTTCTTTTGTTCATTTGAGCTCATTTAGTCCTGAAAATACAAAAGGAAGACAAAAACACATTTTTTCCAACATTAGTGCTAAAAAAGGGTTAGTTTAATGCCACATTTGATGTAATTTATATGTTGCATTTTGCGCACATCAAATACCCCCACACTTGAATCTTTGCTTGTCCTCAAGCAAAACTCTCTATAATGTGGCTTTACACTCCCAAATGGAATGGGTAGAAGAGAAGGTTTTGGGCTTGTCATAGAGTGTCGGGATTTCCAAGATTCTTTATTAAGTTTTATTTTTATTTATTTACAATCCTATTCGTCATGATTTATTTAAAACATCACATAAGATAAATTACTTATTAGGGCATAACATGCCTCTTTAAAATTCCATTTATATACAAGTTCACATACCTCACGGGGGATCACTCAACACTCGGCCGAATGTGTATTTTTGTGAAAACTCTCGAGAGCGGCATGGAACTTACTTCTACCATAAGCTTGCCAAGCAATCAATCCTCCTCCTTTTTAACTATATACCTTTGTAAATATCAAGAGGACTTTGGGGGAAGGGTTAGGCTTGGGTTAAAGGTAGGTGGTTGGGTTAGTGGTTAGTAGAAAAGGGCGAAAGGCGTAAAAAGTGTCGGTTTTCGTAAGACTTTTTTATTTTTGTAACTTTTTATTTTGATGAAGCAATTCTTCAAACAAAGTTCTTTTTGATAAACTTGTTCGTTTATTTCTTTTGGCTTCATCATTATTATTTTTTTTTTCAACATACGAAAGTCATAAGAAAAACCGAGCTTTGTTACTAAAATAAATGGTTTAAAATGAAAAAGGGTTTTGGTGGGTAAAAAGGGTGTTTGTTTTGGGTTAAGAAATGAAAAGGTTTAGCCTCAAAGGGGTTAACTAGGGGGATTTTGGGTAGGTGGTAAAAAAAAATAATGGTGTAGAAATAAAAAGGGTTAGTCCTAATGCCTCCATCATTTACTTACTCGGGTTTAAGTTGGTAAGGACCGGGAATGTATCGTCGTGGCAAGTTCTAGAGTCGTAAGAACCAAGCGGCTATTCACACAAGAAACGAAAAACGAGCATTTAGTTTAAAGATGTGTATTTGTATGCTCAATAAAGGCTCAAAACTCACTTTTTGTGGGAATGGGTTTTTATGTGATCAAGTATATATAATCAAATTTTAACTAGATTTGTCATGTCGTTTCATAATTTTCTTATGTTGGTTCTTTTTATCACGACGCTATCGGTTGTAAATTTGTAAAAATATAACCTTTTTAGAATTTGAAATTCCCAAATTAAACCTAGACAAGTAAAAAAAATGAAAAAATTTGGGGTGTTTAGCGGTTCTAATAGAGTTTTGTGTAAGGCTTGTAATTAGGACTTGCAAAATTCAAGGTTTTAGCATCCCCCCCCCCCCCACACTTAAATTACACATTGTCCTCAATGTGTCCCAGAAATAAGTTTTTAGGTTGATTGAATGTGTAAAAAGTTGTGAAAAAGCAAAAATGTATGTTACTGGCCATCTGGACACGGCCTAGTGTCGGATGAACACGACCCCGTAGTCAGAGTGCCAGTAACAAGAACTTACAGAAGGTGGACACGGAGGCGTGTCGGCTGAGCACGACCTCGTGTCTGGTAAAAATCTGCAGAATTTTGACAAACAGCAGGTATGGGGTAATGGGCACGGGGGCGTGTCGGTTGGACACGACCCCGTGTAGACAATCTGCAAAGGTGAAAAACAGGTCTCTGGCTTCGGTTTTCCTGTCCCGGCTTTAGTAGCACTAATGTTTAGTGCTCTAAGCCTCGTATGTACCTGTTTTATCAATAAACACTACACCAAACCATAGCAAGCATCCTAAATTACCATCGTTCAAACATCCATGTCACAAAGTTAAAATAAAGAAAATGCAGAAAAGTAAAAAGTGTTAGAGGAAAGTAAATTGTTCAACACACGGCACGCAGGCCGGAAATTGTTCATGAGAATAAGGGGTTAACATGTGGACCTCCAACCATGAACCACTACCTCCACTCCTCCTGCCTAATCCATGTCCTCGTCTTCATCATCATCGTCTCCTCCGTGCCCCGCCATGTACTCCCGGATGTTCCCAATGTCATCCTGTATGTCGGATATGTTTCTCTCTATTGCTCCGACCTGGGTGTACGTGTTGCTGGCCATATTGTAGGTGTTCCTGGTGCACATGAGGTTTTCCTGCAATAAGTCATGTAAACTTTGGAAGTTAGGAAAACTGCCTCCTTGAGAGGAGGATTGACCCGGATCACCATGGGGCTCGTAATCGTACTGAGGAGGAGGTTGGAAGTGTGGACCATGTAAGACGAGTGCCTCTTGCGGGTTCCATGCATGCCCCTGGACTCTTTGGTAGTTGACCGTCCCGTCTTTTGCTTCATAAATCAGGTTCAAGGAGCGACAGATGGTCATGTCCACTCTTCCTGACCTTGGGCTCTTTTCGAAAGACCTGGGTATGTTCACGAAATGCTTGAAGAGACGGTATATCCACCCCCCAAAGAAGATAGGAGTTGGGGGAGTAGCAAGCTGGTTCCAATGCATGTTTCGGAGCAGGAGGTATGGAACATCAAGGTTGGTGCGGGTGTGGATGCAATGGAGGACTAGTAGATCCCTTAAACCTACAACACCGCTGCTATCGTGCCTCTGACTAAGAGAGTAAGTGAGAACCCTGTGAATGTAGCGGTAAAGAGGGTCCCTCAACTTAGTGCTCTTAGTGCTGCTGGGATTGTAGATGCCTTCTCCTATTTGAGACCAAGCAGCTTGGCGGTCACTTTCCTTTATCTCGCGTAGACCGCCGGTGTTTTCTTCATCCCCCGCATCTTCCTCCGCATACAACCCAACTATCGACCCAAACTGTGCTATCGAAATTGAGTACCTAGTCCCTCCACACCGGAATTCTACACCATCATTATCGAATGGATCGGCTCTTGTTTTGAATGCGAATGTGTTGTAGAATTCAAGGTTATATTCATGGACTGAACGAAGTCGAGTGCACAGGGCTGCTCTCAGCGGGCCGGTGACTAGGTTGTTAAATCGGTCAAGCTGGTTCACTGCTCCTAGAAGATCCATGCATACTGTTCTTTGGTATTCCTCCGGCCTGGTTCGAAGCACGTCGTATCTTGCTCTAGCATCCAACTCATTTGCATTGAACGGCGTGAATTTCTTGGACATCTGAAAGGAAACACCAAACAATTAGCATGAAATAGTGAAATTTTCGGAGAAAACTGAAAACAGTCGGCTGAACACGGCCCTGTGTTCAGTGGACACGTCCCATGTTGGCCTGAGTTTGGCTAGACACGCCCCCGTGCTCAGCGGGCACGGCCCCGTGTGTAGACGTTTGTTTACCAAAAATCCCATTTTTCGAGCCGGTCCCGAAAACTTGAAAATTTTTGGTCCAGTAGGGGCGGTTTTCCCCGAAAATGAAACCCCAAACGCCGTTTTTCCCAAAACAAACCGTTTACCCCTTCAATTTTATCTTTTTCGGTTCAAAAACAAGGGTTTGAGGTTTTTGTGAGAAATCGGGCAAATCTATGAACAATACAAGTTAATTTACTTCCTATAACACGTATCTATACTAATGCTAACAGATCTAAGCAAAAATTTGAGGTTCGATCCGGATGAAGTTCAAGAACCCTAGATTTTTCCCCAAATTTTTGGTGTTTTAACTACATGCAAATGCTTAATCTAACTACTAAAGATGATAGAATCATACCTTGATGTTGTTAGAAGTAGAGGAGACGTCGGAATCTTGCAGAAAAATCGCCTGAACCAGAGAGTTTTCGGCGAAACGGGGCGTGTGGAATGAAGAAACTGTTATGAAAAAGGGGTTTTATCCCGACAGTTGCGCAGACACGGCCCCGTGTCCAGCGGACACGGCCCCGTGTTCGGGCAAGTTTAAATTTTTTTTAAGTGCTCGTGTGAGTGCCCTGTTTCCTGAAAACTTGGTTAGAAGACTTACCGATTTAGATGTCAACCTGCTTATTCGTAACTTACCAGGTATGATGTTGATGCTTTCATTCTTCAATCGTTTGAAACGAGATTTCTTCCTCTTCATCCTCAATGAATCCTTGATAGAGTTTCAGCCTTTGGCCATTGAATTTGAATGGGTTTCCATTTCGAGATTTAATTTCTACTGCACCGTGTGGGAAAATATGGGTGATGGAAAAAGGTCCTGACCACCTAGACTTTAATTTACCAGGAAATAGCCGCAGTCGTGAATTAAACAATAGAACTCGATCTCCTACTTGAAATTCATTAGGTTTAATATGTTTATCAAGCAAATTTTTCATTCTTTCCTTATAAATTTCGGAGTTAGAGTATGCATAATTCCTAAGTTCGTCTAATTCATTTAATTGACAAAATCGGTTTTTACCGGCAAATTCTAAATCTAAGTTTACATTTTTAATTGCCCAGTAGGCCTTGTGTGCAATTTCTACTGGGAAATGACAGTTTTTTCCATAGACGAGCTTATATGGGGTTGTACCTATTGTTGTTTTATAAGCAGTTCGAAAAGCCCATAAAGCATCATCTACTTTATCGGCCCATTCTTTTTTATTTAACCCTACGGTTTTTTCAAGTATTCATTTTAAATCTCTATTAGTCACTTCGGCTTGTCCGTTTGTTTGAGGGTGATATGCCGTTGAGACCCGGTGATAGACCCCATACCTTGTTAAGATTTTTTCAAGTTGATGATTACAAAAATGGGTACCTCTATCACTTATTAAAGCTTTTGGTGTTCCAAAACGAGAGAATAATCTTTTCAGAAATCTTACCACGACTCTTCCATCGTTGGTTGGAAGTGCCTCGGCCTCGGCCCATTTAGACAAGTAATCTACCGCCACAAGTATATATTTGTTTCCTTTTGACGGTGGGAAAGGTCACATAAAGTTGAGTCCCCACACATCAAAAATTTCACAAACAAGAATGCCATTTTGTGGCATTTCGTTTTTGGAAGAAATATTACATGTTCTTTGGCAAGCATCACATGTCTTGACAAGACTTTGGGCGTCTTTGTAAATGGTTGGCCAGTAAAATCCTGAATCAAATACCTTTCATGTTGTACTAGCGGCACCTTGATGTCCTCCGTATGGACCTTCATGATAATGGCAGAGAATCCTTCTTGCTTCGCTACCATGTACGCATCGGTGGATGAGTTGGTCGGCACACATTTTGAAAAGATAAGGATCTTCCCAAAAATAATGCTTCACATCGGCAAATAATGTTTTTCTTTGATGATGTGGCCATCCTTTGGCGACTATGCCGCTAGCTAAGTAGTTAGCATAGTCGGCGTACCATGGTTCTTCTCTGTATTCCACCATTTCCAAGGACTCCGTTGGAAATTTTTCATTGATTTGTTCATCCCTGGTTGCCTCCAAAGCTGGGTCTTCTAGGCGCGAAAGATAATCTGCTGCGGTGTTTTCTGCTCCTCTTTTGTCTTTGATTTCAATATCAAATTCTTGGAGGAGTAGAATCCACCGAATCAAACGTGGTTTAGCATCCTGTTTCTTGAAGAGATATCGAATGGCTGCATGATCTGTACAGACTATTGTTTTAGAAAGAACAACGTAAGATCGAAATTTATCAAAAGCAAATACCACAGCTAGTAACTCTTTTTTAGTTGTTGTGTAATTTTCTTGTGCATCGTTAAGTGTTTTACTAGCATAATAAATTGGGTGAAAATGCTTTTCTTTTCTTTGTCCCAAGACTGCTCCAACTGCAAAGTCACTTGCATCACACATGATTTCGAAAGGTAATTTCCAATCAGGCGCTATCATGATAGGTGCATTGACTAGCATTTCCTTGAGTGCTAGAAATGCTTGATTGCAATCCTTGTCAAAGATGAAAAGAGCATCTTTTTCAAGTAATTTTGTTAGAGGTCTTGAAATTTTAGAAAAGTCCTTGATAAACAGCCTATAAAATCCGGCATGTCCTAAGAAACTTCTGATTACTCTAACGGAGGATGGGGGCGGTAATCGAGAAATAGTGTCTATTTTGGCTCGATCATGAAATGGCATTTTTCCCAATTAAGGGCGAGGTTGGTTTCCTCACATCGGGATAGCATTCGTTCAAGGTTATCGAGGCATTGGTCGTATGAATCTCCAAAGATAGAAAAGTCATCCATGAAGACTTCCATTGTCTTTTCTATCATGTCAGGGAAGATGGCCACCATGCAACGTTGAAAGGTTGCGGGGGCATTACATAGACTAAAGGGCATGCGTCGATAAGCAAAAGTTCCATAGGGACAAGTGAAAGTTGTCTTTTCTAGGTCTTCGGGTGCTATCGGGATTTGAAAGTAACCTTGTTGCTTAATTTAATCGCCTATAATCTATACATACCCTCCATCCTGTGACGGTTCTTGTTGGAATTAATTCATTCTTTTCATTAGTAATTACCGTCATACCTCCTTTCTTTGGAACTACTTGGACGGGACTTACCCAAGGACTATCGGAGATAGGGTAAATAAGTCCGGCATCAAGTAATTTGATGACTTCGTTTTTAACCACTTCTTGGACATTTGGATTTACTCTACATTGTGGTTGTGTTACCGATTTGTAGTCATCGTTCAATAAAATTTTGTGCGTGCACATAGAAGGACTTATGCCTTTAATATCTACAAGCTTCCAAGCGATCGCATTTTCGTGTTTTTTCAAAAGTGTAATTAATTTTTCTTTTTCTAAGCTAGATAATTTAGACGAAATAATTACAGGTGATTTACCATCTTTGTCGAGAAAATCATATTCCAAACCTTTCGGAAGTTCTTTGAGCTCAAGAGGTGGGTCTTTAGGAGACTCCTTATTTGGTTGCTCATTTCGATCAAGAACTACAAAAGTTTGTTCTATGGCGACCTCTTCTTCAACAAAGTGGTCAATCTTTTCACTTGTATCGGGTGGTTCATCTTCATCTTCAATTAGGGGGTCATTATTGCCGAACGGATATTTCATTGAACGCTCAAGATCAACACTCTTTTTAAATGCCCCTAATTGAATAGATAGATTGTTGCGCTTCCGGTTTTTCAAAGCTTCGTGGGTTTTTCCAAAAGGTCGTCCCAACACTAGAGGAGCGTCATCAAGGATGACAAAGTCGGTTGGGATTACCATTTGATTTGTTTAAACCAAGACATCCTCAACTACACTGATTGATTTTATTACTTTCCGATTAGATAGAAAAATGGGTATTTGAAGTGGAGAAAAATCACTAATACTTAATTTTTCGAAAATGTAGTTAGGCATTATGTTAACATAAATATCTTTATCAATTGTGATATTACTAATAAATGAATTTTGAAAAAAACATGGAACCGGTGTAATGTTAATTTCAAATGGATCTTCTTTTATTAGCGAAGTTTGATCATTAGTTAACTTAACGCTTACCGTTTCGTCAATTTTAGCGTTAGTGTTTAACTCTTTTAAAAACTTAGCATGAGTGGGAACTAAACAATGATTTTCGAAAGAAGGTGACAAGAGATTAATTTCTTCAAAATTAGACTCTTCTTGAATTTTAACGTTGTTGGACTCACCTTTTTCGTTTCTTAACTCATGTGTCGGTTTTTCACTTATTTGTTCTTCCATTTTTAAATTTTCATCTATCTCTTTTTTATTTAATTCTTCTCTTGCGCGAGATTCTAATATGTAACGTTCGATAGTTTAAATTTTCTCTATTATCCTATCGGCTATGTCGGTGATAGAGTAAGGATCGGGATCCTCAAAGCTCGAATCCGGTTGTTCGATCCTTTGTTCCTCATAATACTCATAGGAAGTAGATGGTTCACACCATTGTCCTTCATTGTAAGCATATGATGGATAAGGGTCGTAATTTTGTTCTTCATAATACTCATATGAGGTGGGTTGTTCACGCCATGGTTCCTCATAATAAGCATATGAATGTGGTGGCTCATATTGTGGTTCCTCAAAGTATGAGTATGAAGGCTCATACCTTGGTTCATCAAAATATGAGTATGAGGGAGAAGGTTCATACCTTGGGTCTTCATAGGATGTGTATGAAGTTGATACCTTGGTTCAATGTTGCCGAGAAGAGGGTTGTTTTATTCAAATAACGTCTCCGTTATTGATGGGTTGGCTGCCATTTCCAAACCCGTTAACCTGGATAATGTGGAGAAAGTCAGCTCGGAAAATCAGGATGCTGAGAAACATCAAAATCATGTTGCTAGTAGTCAACAGAATCCTGCTAATATAGTAAAACCTTTGTCATATGCTGAATCTGTTAAGGGAGCTAGTGTAAGGAAGGTTAACTTTCGTGCATTGGTGACTGATGAGAAGCAGGATGGTTGTGATGTTGTATTGTCTAGGGACTCCGTCAGAGTAGTGCAAGATAAACTGGCCAACACGCTGTATGGATACTTTTTGGGGGATCGGGTAGCGTACCCCATTGTGGAATACTTTGTTAGGAATAATTGGAAACGATTTGGACTGCAGAAATCAATGATGAATGCCAATGGCTTTTTCTTTTTCAAGTTTGCTGATCAAGCAGGTATGTTAAAGGCTATTAATGAGGGACCGTGGATAATTCGTTCACAACCGTTGTTTTTGGAAATTTGGTCGCCCTCGGTTAAGCTTGAGAAGAAGGAAGTGAAAAGGGTTCAGGTTTGGGTTAAACTCCATGAAGTTCCTATTGTGGCATATACGGAGGACGGTTTAAGTTTGATTGCAACAACTATTGGGGAGCCGAAAGCTTTGGATCCTTTTACTACCTCAATGTGCGTAGATATGTGGGGTAGAAGTAGTTTTGCTCGTGCATTGGTTGAGATCTCAGCCGACAATGATCTCAAGGAGGAGTTGACTATTGCGGTTCCGTGTTTGGATGGAGATGGATTTGTTAAGGAAAAGGTTTATGTTGAATATGAATGGTGTCCCCATAGGTGTGGTCGATGTTGTGTTTTTGGCCATGATGAGGGAACTTGTCCAAAGCAGGCTACTAAAGTGTCTAATGATAAACATCAAGATGGCAAGATTCCTGGTCATGATAAGAAGTTTAAACAGCCGATTCAGGATAGGGGGCCTTCAAAACGTCAACCCGCTGTGGACGAAGATGGCTACATGACTGTTCAAGGTAAGAAGGCAGCTAGGAAGGTTGGGTTTAATAGGAATAAACCTAAGAAAAAATTTGAGTATCGTCCTATTGCTCCTAAGCCGAAGGATGTGGTGAAGAATGTCGCGTCGTCTAACAATATATTTTCTTGCAATCCGTTTGATGTTTTGAGTAATGAAGGTGGGGATCAAGGGCAAAGTAGTAACGATGCTGGTGGTAGACAGGATGATTCTGATGATGAAGAGGTTCTTGAAGTCTTTAATGAAACTGATGAGTTTTTTATGGAAGGCACTCGTAATTCTAATAAAACAGGGGCAAGCACTCCTATACCGATAGTGTCTAATGGTTAGTTTGGCTACGTGGAATATAAGAGGGTTGAACCGCCCTCTTAAGCTGAAAGAGGTTCGTCAGGTAGTGAAAGACAGTAATCTTAGTTTGTATGCTATTCTGGAGTCTCATGTGGATATGGCGAATCTAAGTAAGGTTTGTTCTTCAGTTTTTCGTCGTTGGGATTGGACCTCTAATGGGGGTTGTTGTGATAAAGGTACTCGCATTTCATAGGGTGGAACCCGGAGGTATTTGATGTCATGGTCTTATTTCAGTCGACTCAGCTCATGCATATTCAGCTTGTGTTTAAAGAAGACAGGAGAATCTTGTTTTGTTCTATTGTTTATGCGGCAAACTACTACATTACTCGACGTGAGTTATTGGCTCAGTTATCTTTGCATAAGCATATGGTAGCCGACAAGTCATGGGTGATTATGGGAGACTTTAACTCGGCGTTGCACCTAGAGGACAAGTCTATAGGAACATCCACGTTTTCAGCAGGTATGTGTGACTTTCAGAATTGTGTGCTAGATATTGAAGTGATGGATATTAACAGGTCGGGTCTCCATTTCACATGGAATCAAAAGCCAAAGAAGGGAGTTGGTTTGCTTAAGAAGATTGATCGGGTTATGGGTAATTCTTCTTTTATTGCTGAATTCCCGAATTCGGTTGCTGTCTTTCATCCCTATCGGTTGTCGGATCATGCTCCTTGTATTCTTAAAATCCAACATCAGCTCAAAAGAAAACATAAACCTTTTAAGTTTGCCAACTTTTTGGTGCATAAGCTGGATTTTATGAGTATTGTCAAGAAGTCTTGGGATGTGAATGTCAATGGGGTGGTTCAGTTTCAAGTTGTGAAGAAGCTTCGGCAGCTAAAGTCTCCGCTGCGAGCTTTATTATTTAGCCAGGGTAATCTTCATAAGAAAGTAATAGAGCTTCGTGGTAAATTGGACGATATTCAGCATGAGATCGATAATGACCCCTTAAATGTGGTTTTAAGAACTCGAGAATCTAAGTTAACTTCTGATTATCAGGAGGCTTGTTTAGATGAGGAAAGGTTTCTAAAACAAAAGTCAAAAATGGAGTGGCTTAGGGAGGGTGACGCGAATACTGCATTCTTTCATGCAGCCGTTAAAAGTAGGAATCATTGGAACCGGATTCAGGTTATTTCGGATGTTAACGGGGTGATGCATGAAGGTGAGGATGTTAGCTCTATTTTAGTTCAACATTATGAGAGCTTCTTGGGTTGTCAAGATGACCTTTCTTTACAACCTACTCCTGATTTATTTACTAAACATGTGAACCCTATGGATGCTTCTAATATGGTTCGGTCGGTCACGATGGATGAGGTTAAAAAAGCTATGTTTGCGATAGGTAATGACAAGGCGCCTGGTCCGGATGGATACACGGCTGCCTTCTTTAAAGCAGCTTGGCCGATTATTGGAGATGATGTTTCGAAGGCGGTTATGGATTTTTTCATTACAGGTAAATTACTTCAGGAATTAAATCATACTTTAATTGCTCTTGTGCCAAAGAAATCGACGCCGATGCTGGTCACGGATTACCGTCCTATTGCTTGCTGTAATGTTTTGTTCAAGTGTATTACCAAGATTATTGCTGAACGTTTAAAAGGTGTTCTCCATCAAGTTGTTAGCATAAACCAGTCTGAGTTTGTCCCTGGGAGGAAGATCTCGAATAACATATTGTTGACTCAGGAGCTTTTGCATAATTATCATAGAAGTGCAGGTCCGCCTAGGTGTGCTTTTAAAGTGGACATTCAGAAAGCCTATGACAAGGTTGACTGGAAGTTCTTGAAGAATGTGCTGCTTGGATTTGGTTTTGATTCTAAAATGGTGGAGTGGATTATGATATGCGTCTCGACGGCATCGTATTCTATTTATGTCAATGGCAACATTTATGGCTATTTCAAGGGAAACCGTGGGCTTCGACAACGAGATCCATTATCCCCTTATTTATTCACTCTTGTCATGGAGGTGTTAACGTGTATCCTTCAGCATACTACCAGGATTGATGCTTCTTTCATGTTTCACAATAAATGTGAAAGACAACGGATTATTAATCTTTGTTTTGCACATGATTTATTTTTGTTTGCGAGAGGAGATATTAATTCAGTCAAGTGCATTATGTCTTCTCTTACAAACTTTACCAAAATGTCTAGATTGGTGCCTAGTATTCAGAAAAGTACGGGTTTCTTCTGTAATGTGCCTACTAATGTTAAAACCCATATTCTCGATATTATGCCTTTTGTGGAGGGATCGTTACCAGTTCGATATCTGGGTGTTCCGCTTATTTCATCTAGACTTTTATATAAAGATTGCAGCATCTTAGTAGAAAGAATGGACCAACGAATTATGAGTTGGAAAAATAAGTTCCTTTCATTTGCTGGCAGGTTGCAACTGATTAACTCGGTACTCTCTGCTATGCATGTGTATTGGTCTTCTGCTTTTATTCTTCCTACTCGGGTTATTTTAGAGCTGGAAGCGAAAATGAGGAATTTTCTATGGTCTTCAGCTGCTCGTTTCAAAAGGGGAAGGCAAAGGTTTCATGGAAGTCGGTTTGTGTCCCTAAGTTTGAAGGAGGGTTGGGGGTTCGTCGCATTGGCGAAGTTAATTAAGCTCTTATGACCTCTCACATCTGGAGTATATTGGTTCAACGTCAGTCCGTATGGGTTGATTGGATTCATTCGTATAGACTAAGAGGTAAGAGTTTTTGGGTTTGTCAATCTGTTTCTAATTGTTGTTGGAGTTGGCGTAAGATCCTTCAGCTTAGACCTTTCATTAGAGATTTTGTATGGTCCAAGCTAGGGGATGGTAGTAGTACTTCGGCTTGGTATGACTCTTGGTGTCAATTGGGTCCGTTAGGTAATTTTCTGTCACCGAGAGCTATCACTTCAGCAGGTTTCAGTCTTAGTGCTACGGTTCAAGATGTTCAATTTAATGGTGTTTGGAGATGGCCGGTTGCTTGGAGAGATCTTTTTCCAGTGCTTAATCAGATAGATCACATCCATTTGGCCCCTAACCGGCGAGATAAGCTTCTATGGAAAGATGGTAATGATTTATTTGAGCATTCATCTTCTCAAGTTTGGCATTCAGTTCAGCAGCGAGATCAAGAGGTGGATTGGGTGAATTTTATTTGGTTTCCTCAGTGTATTCCGAAGCATGCGTTTTTTATGTGGTTGGTTATTCGTCGTAAGCTCTTGACGCAAGACAAAATCCTACAGTGGCATATTTCGAGAAGAAAGAATATGAACATGATGTGTTGTCTCCTTTGTTATGCGAATACGGACTCTCATACCCATCTTTTCTTTGATTGTAATTATTCGAAGCTAGTTTGGAATTCGGTTCGCAGTAAAGGTGGTATGTTTAATGTTGGTTCTGATTGGAGCTCTATTGTCGACTGGATGGCGGCTAGGTCTCGGTCAAAATCTGCTTCCAATTATGTTAGCAGGTTGGTTCTTGCAGCTACTACTTATTTTATCTGGCAAGAGAGAAATGCAAGACTTTTCAAGAACCAGACAAGACCTCCAGGTGTTTTATGTGATACAATTCTTCATACGGTTCGCTACAAACTTATGGGAGTGAAGTTTAAGGACACTGTGAAGGTGAGGGAGCTGCTTCGTGCTTGGGAGATCTGCGATACTCGATTGATTCATGATGGCGGCTGATTTTTTATAGTGTATTTGTTTGGTTCCTTTCTAGATTAGTAGTCTAGTTGTTTTGTTTGGGTGTCTTGTGTTTTGTTGGTTTACTTTCATGGGGGACGTCCCATGTTTGAACTAGTATGGACTCTCTATACTACTTGTGATGTTTTGGTTTGTTGATATATTGAATCACCGGGGTAACCCTTTACCCAAAAAAAAATATTTGGGCTCCTCATAGTAGGTGTATGAAGTGGATGGTTGAAATAAGTCACAATATTGAACCGAGTGCGGGTTACCACAAATGGTGCAATAGTCTTCCCTATAATCATCCTCCTCATAGGTGTAGTTGTAATCTCCTGAGTATTGATCCATAAGAATCACTCAGCAGACCACAACAAAGTCTCAAGACCAGGAAACAAAAATAAAAACAGAAACAGAGGCTGGACACGGCCCCGTGTTCAGTGAGCACGGCCCGTGTTCAGATTCTGTATCTGGGCATTTTAATTAAAGTTACTGATTTCGTTGAGCACGGGGGCGTGTTCAGTGAGCACGACCCCATGTTTAGACTCTGTTACTGGGTGTTTTTTTTTAAATGCAGCACGGCCCCGAGTTCAGTGAACACGGCCCCGTGTTCAGGCTACTATAAATACAAAAACTAACTAAAATGCAGAAAAATGCGCGCGTTTTAAAGAGGTTTTGAAAAAAACTGATTAGGCCGTCGATTTTAAGCTTTCTTAAAATCCTTGTGTCCCGGCAACGGCGCCAAAAACTTGATGCGTGTGAAGTGTTGTATAGTTTTTAATGTATATTTTAAGCACTTTAACACTTTTTAGCCAAGTTTTAAATTTATAAAACATGATATTTACTAACACCAAACACACATATGGGCAAGTGCACCCATCGTGAGCGTAGTAGAGTGTTGGTAAGATACTGAGGTCGTCCAAGGACACAAGAGATTTTAATACCGGTTTATCCTCAATGTCTAATCAAATCAAAAGTTTAGAAAAAGTTTTTTAAACTAGAAAAATAAAACTAACTAAAATGCTGAAAAATAAAATAAAAATAAAAACAGATAGACAAGATGAATCACTTGGATCCGGCTCGTGTTTAGTGTAACCTTTGATTATTTCTGCACTTTTACACTTTTTAAGAGATTATCTTAGTTATTGTAGTAGGCCCCTCTTCTGAAGGTGACGTTACCCTCAACCCAGTAGTTTGAGTCAGCAAGGATACAATACTAAAGGGTTGGATTATTGAAAGATAATTAATTAACTTATTAATGCATATTGTGGTAGGCCCCTCTTCTGGAGGTGATGTTACCCTCGGCTAAGTAGTCTGAGTCGGCAGGGATACAGTTCTAAGTAGCCAGGTTAAAGTATTAATAGTAGTTTACATATGAGGGGGTCAAGGAGTTCGGACCCCCGCCATCCAATACCAGTGGGTATTGAAGGAGGTCCTACTAAAGTTGACCCAAGTCCTTGCAGGATCTATACACTGAACAAGGCAAGACTCTTACCAAACCGTTCCCTTAACCCCGACCAGGTAGCCAACATACCTCCATATAGACCGTGGAGATTTGAATGGTGAAAATCTTTTATTTTATATAGACAGTAAAATAATGTCAAGACACCACGGACAAACGATAAGGAAGACTCACCTTCAACATAAGAAACTAGTTATTAAAGTCATTAATACATAACCAAATAAAAAGTGCGAAAAGATTAAAAATAAAAAGTATTACACTAGACACTTGTCTTCACCAAGTGATGTAAGAGACTTAGGCAAACATGGCCTTTGATTGTCAAGAACTCTTACGATCAATCTTGGATCCCGAGACTACTACACACACTCTATGATGGATGATGGATGATGGTGGTGGATGATGGTGTGTGGTGGTGGTGGAGTGTGGGTGAAGTGTGAGAGAGGTGGTTTGCCAAGGGATGGTTTGCAAATGAGCAAAGCACCCCTATTTATAGCCTGTACAGAAGCCCGGAGACGGCCCCGTGTCCACCCGTCTTCTCTTCCTTCATTAAATGCAGTTTGTCTGCATTAGTTGACCACGCCCCCGTGTCCGCTGGGCACGACCCCGTGTGCAGAAGCGTATCTGTACTATCAAGATTTCCTCAGATTCTGCGAATCTTAGAGTTGACCATGGCCCCGTGCCCGCTGGGCACGCCCCCGTGGTGGGTGATAGAAGCTTCTACAACTTTGTCTTTTCTGCAGACACTTGGGCATGCCCCCGTGCTCATTAAGCACAGGGCGTGTTCAGCCTTCTGTTTTCTTGTTTTGCTTGGGAAGATGCTGTCGAGGGGTCGGGCATGCCACGTTTATCCGTTTTCTTGTATTTATGTTAGATTTAGCTGCCTTTTTGCTTCTTTTGTTCATTTGAGCTCATTTAATCCTGAAAATACAAAAGGAAGACAAAAACACACTTTTTCCAACATTAGTACTAAAAAAGGGTTAGTTTAATGCCACATTTGATGTAATTTATATGTTGTATTTTGCGCACATCAATAACCAAACAAGTCCTTCAAAAAGCTTGTTTGAATATGCTTAGTTTGAATAAATGTCACAAAAACAAACAAAAAAAAAGTTTTACGATAATCGACGCTTTTTGCCATTTCATTAACCACTAACCCAAAAACCACCTACCCTTAGCCCAAGCCTAACCCTTCCCAAAGTCCTCTTGATATCTACAAAGGTTTATAGTTAAAAAGGAGGAGGTTTGATCGTTTGGCAAGCATATGGTAGAAGTAAGTCCCATGCCGGTATCAAGTGTTTCACAAAAATACACCTTCGGCCGAGTGTTGAGTGATCTCCAGTGAGGTATGTGAACTTGTATATGAATAGAATTTTAAAGAGGCATGTTATACCTAAATAAATAATTTTTCCTAACAATTTGTTCTAAATAAATCATGACGAATATGATTGTAAATAAAATAAAAACAAAATTAAATAAAGATCTTGGATTCCCGACACTCAAGATAAGCCATGAAACTTCTTATCTACCTATTCCATTTGGGTGTGTAAGCCACATTTAAAGAGTTTTTCTTGAGGACAAGCAAGATTCAAGTGTGGGGTATTTGATGTTTACAAAATGCAACATATAAATTACATCAACAGAGGCATAAAACGAACCCTTTTTTAGTACTAATGTTGGAAAAAGCGCGTTTCTTTCTTCCTTTTGAATTTACAGAACCAAGAGAGCTTAAAAGAACAAAAGGAACAAATAAGAAGCCAAAAACCAACATAAATACAAGAAGGAATAACGTGACATGCCCGACCCCTCGGCAACATCTCCCAAGACAAAAACAAGAAAACAGAAGCTGACCACAGGGTCGTGCCCAGCCTCCACGGGGCCGTGGTTAGACCTCACACATAAAGACAAGAACAGCAGAAGCTTCTATGCCCACCACGGGGCCGTGCCCAGCCCACCATGGGGTGTGGTCAACTCTTAGATTTGTAGAATCTTGAGAGTACAGCAAAGAGTTGACCATGGGGCCGTGTCCAGAGGCCACGAGGTCGTGTGGGGCCCTCTGCTGACAGCTACAATTAATGAAGGAAGGGAAGGAGCTGACCACGGGGCCGTGATTAGGGCTCTGATCTGACTATAAATAGGGGTGCTTGGTTCCTTTCAAAGGCATCCCTTAACAAACCACTTCTCTCCCACTTTGCCACCATTCCACCACCACTACAACACCAACACCTACCACCATCATCCATCTATCATCTTTAGAGTGTGTAGTAGTCTCGGGATCCAAGATTGATCGTAAGAGTTCTTGTCAATCAAATGTCATGCTTGGCTAATCTCTTACATCACTTGGAGAAGACAAGTCTTTAATGTATTACTTTTGATTTTTAATCTTTCGGCACATTTTAATTAGGTTTGTATTAATGACTTTAATAACTAGTATCTTATGTTGAAAGTGAATTTTCTTTACCATTTCTTCATGATGTCATTGATTTGCTCATTCGTGTCTTTACGGTCTATATAAAGCGCGTTAACTACCTGGAAGGGGATTAAGAGGGTGGTTTGGTAAAGTTCTTGTCTCGTTCAGTGTATAGATCCTGCGAGGACTTGGTTCAAGCTTACTAGGACCATCTTCAATGCCCAACGGTATTGAATGGCGGGGGTGCGAATAGCTTAAACCCCTCATGTGTAAACTACTATTAATACTTTAAACCGGCTTCTTAGGATTGTATCCTTGCTGAGTCAAACCACTTAGTCAAGGGTAACATCACTTTCAAAATAGGGGCCTACCACTTTTCGCATTAATAACTTACTTAATTGTGTTTCAATATTCCGACCCTTTGGGATTGTATCCCTGCTGACTCAAACCACTGGGTTGAGGGTAACGTCGCCTTCAAAAGAGGGGCCTACTACTATAACTAAGATAATCTCTTAAAAGGTCCGAAAGTACGAAAATCATCAAAGGATACATTAAAGATGAGTTGGATCCAAGTGATTCTATCTTGTCTATTTGTTTTTCATTTATTTATCTTTTAGTTCTTAGGTTTACTTTTATGTTTAAAAACTTTTTTCAAAAATTTAGATCGATTAGAAGTTGACGATAAACCGGTATTAAAAGCTCTTGTGTCCTTGGACGACCTCAGTATCTTACCAACACTACACTACGCTCGCGATGGGTGCACTTGTCCAAATGTGTGTTTAGTGTTAGTACAATATCGTGTTTTATAAATTTAAAACTTGACTAATGCGTAAAATGGGCTCAAAAATATTAATAAAATCATATCACGCTTAACGCGCACTAGTCATGAAGATGCATTAGCATAGGTTGTGCATGTCAGATTTAGTCGTGTAATTTAGAAACAAAAGGTTGACGTTGTATTTTATTCAAAGTGTTTGTAATACTAGTTTGACTTTAAATTTGTTGTTTTCATTGTAGCCGTTATAATAGCAATTATACTTTGAATATGTTGTGCTTAAAAACTGTCGTTATTTGTACCAAATCTCGCCGCATTACGCCATATACTAATTCTAGTTTAGATTTAAATTCAAATCATCTTGTATAGCTACATATCATTGGGGTTTGTGGTCCAATAATAGAGGCAAAGCCTCTAAAAGCACCTAAGATTTGAAGGTGATAGTTTGAAGTCTCCACGTAACAGAATTAAAGAAATTCATTGTTTTAAAAAAATCTATGTAACTAAACGGTATACGTTGTTATAATTATACATATAATTAAAAGCTACGCAATATATTCTAAATTACATATACCAAATTAAGTAAATACCAAAAACTAATGAGAAATTAGATTTTAATAATTCTAACTTTGTCCTATTAGCCGGTATTAAACTATTAATCCCAACTTAGAAAATATGTACAAAAAGTCCAAACTTTGAACGGGTTTTTTCTCGGTGATCTCATACTAATTGAAAGTTAACCTTCTTAGTTTTTCAACAAGGTGTATTGCTTATGTGAAATAATATACCTCATGTTTATATTTTTTTATTTTATTTTCTTGTCTACCTGCTGAATTCAAATCATAATTACGTGAAGAAATAAATTAATTTAACAAGATTCTTAAGGTTACCTCATGCCGCCGCCACCACCATCACCTACCAACTCTCTCTCTCTCTCTCACACATACACGACCATAACCATTAGACCAGAGGAGTTATACCATCGGACCACCACCACCACCACAACAAGATTTGGTCTCAGACGATTAGGGCAGATGATTACAACTCATTTGAATCCGTTCATCTCTCTCACAAATCCAATAGCACCAAACTGGTCTCATACTATTAGGTCCCAAATTAATCAGAAAGATATTGAGAAATGAAGAGAAAAGAAAGTGATCTGATTTCTTGGAGAGACAAAGATACAGAGAGGAAGTGATATAGAGGTTCAGCCAGTCGCTATGGTGTGAACCATCAGTCACGAGAGTGATTTAGAGTTTCGATCAGTTGTGAACTATTGACCGGGGCTTTAATTAGTCGCTAGGGTGAGAACCATGGTAGGTTTCAGGTGGTTTTCGATCAGTGGCGAACATGGATGGTGATTGATGAGGATACGTCCTTGGACAGACCGAATCATCAGCAAACATAGAACCGAACTATAGCACCTAAAGGTCGGATCGCACCTCGTGCTGTAGACGGAACAACGGAACACGTTGGTACGCTTTAACTAACTGGGACCCACAGCTATAACCACCCTGACAGTGACTGGTCCAACCCTAACTAACTCGCCACGTCAGCATACCCAAAGACTATAAATACCCTGCCAAGACCCCCCGCAAAGGGTAATCGCTATTTTCTCTCTCTAAACTCTCATCTCTCTCTCCCTGACCTATTCTCTCCTCATAAATACTTATTCTCACGCCCGAGCTTAGTCACATAGAGGCCCCCTCCCTATGACGAGGCTAACGGTGTGCTTGTTTCCTTATGATCTTGCAGGTTCTTGCTAGGTCATCTGAAGATATACTCTAACCAGGTCGGACCAACTGGTTCTGAGTCTTCAGTGGCGCCATCCCCTCGAATTCACTTAATTTGCTTTGCTAATTTTGTTTATTCCAAGTCATGGAATCCACAACAGCTGCTCCAACAAACACTTTCCCGTCTTACAACGACATATGGGAAGGAAACGCTGCATCCACAGCTGCCTCAACAGCAGTTGCCGCCGCAGCGGCTTCGATAGGATCAGCATCGGCACCTCCAGCTGCAAGTTCTGTGATCGCGAGTTCTGTCACCACGCTTTCGATTACCGTTCCAGTCGCTACACCATTGCCTACTTTCGACAACGCTTTCCTCCTATGGAACGCTGATTTACTATGGCAGCTACAACAGCAGCAGCAGTGAGAAGAAATGTTGCAGAGCCTCCGCACGAACTTGTTCAGCAGTGTTTATCCAGGGGCTAATCCTGTTTCCGTTGGAGCCTTCACCTCTGGATCTATGGTAAGTCCTATAATCTCCACTCCCATAACATGTGTTGCACAATTTTCCTCGTTTACGAGTGCTCCGATGAATAACGGTCTCAACGACCTGTTTCGCCAGGGATCTATGGGTCTAAACCCTCAAGATCAGGAGCTAATCATGCCGTATCATCCCACATCTATGACTTCTCAGTCAAAGTTCACGTTGCGGATTGTTAATGCCCCACTCCCGGCCAAGTTAAAGATGCCCCCCACATTGAAATTCTATGATGGTACGTCCGACCCAGACGATCACATGTTCGCATTCGCCGGAGCGGCTAAGGTCGAACAATGGCCCATGCCGGCTTGGTGTCACATGTTCGCTTAAACTCTCACCGGATCGGCAAGGGTATGGTTCGATGGATTGCCAGAACGGTCGATTGATCACTTTGAGGATTTCCGGCGTATATTTTTGCAAAACTTCTGCCAGCAGCGACGCTGCAAGAAAGACATTACCGAGGTTCACCATATAAAGCGCCGCGACGGAGAATCCGTAGAAGATTTGTTGGTGCACAGAATGTCTGATGACTACGTCTTAGTTGAGTTTTAGGTCTAGATAAGTTAGATTGGAGCATGGAAATGAAAAAGTGAATTTGTGTTGTAATTTCGCTCCAAATGACTTTTATGTCATTAGAAGCGAAATCAGGATAACATGTAATTTCGCTCCAAATAGTTTATAGGTGATTTCGCTCCTAATGTAAGTTTGTGATTCCGCTCCTGAGTATATTGAGCAGTTTCGAGCGGAATTAAGGGTCCTATAAATAGGTTAGTGTTGAGTTCATTTGTAACGTTGGAGCGGAAACAGGTCTTGTGTTAGGTGTCGAACTTCTGTCAAAATTCATTCAGAAACACGTGTAAAGGATAGCAATCAGTAATAGAAAGAAAGATTAAAAGGAAACAAGTTGTTGTGACTCCGTTTACTTTGATTCCGCCTCTGTAAACAAAGATGAACTGCTTTTACTGACTTTTAGGGTCACGCACACGGTCCAACAAGTGGTATCAGAGCTCAGGACGAGGAGTTCATACCATAGCAGCTTGATTCTATCGGATTTTCTCATTTCTACTCACTTCTTCTCATACTTTTCTGATTTGAACGAGTTTTAGCGGTTGAAATTGTCTGATTTTCGAGTATATTGTGTGAAACATAGTGTTAACAAACCCTAGAAAGAATCAGGTTAAAATTCGAAGTAAAAATGGTAAAAATAACCTAAAAACCTGATTTCGCTCGAAAAGTTCATCGGAGATTCCGCTCTAAAAAGTTAATTCCGCTCGAAAATCACTTAGTCATTAGGAGTGAAATAGCTGATTTCGCTCGTAAAGAAAGAAAAGTCTGATTCCGCTCGTGAGACACCTTCTGATTCCGCTCGAAATCAAACTTTTCTGATTCCGCCCGAAACGTATCATCTGATTCCGCTTGAAATTAGAATATATCTGATTTCGCTCGAACACATTCTGTTGATTTCGCTCGAAAGCTGATTTCGCTCGAAATTAGCTGTGTTTCAAAAATTTTCTAAGTGTTTGCTGATTTTTCAGGTACGTACAAGATGGATGATTTCAATCCATTTTATGATGTCTTTGCATTTGCTGGAGACGGTGGAAATGATACATCTTCTAGTAACACCAATGAGAACACGCCAAATACAAAGAAAAAGCTATCGGATGCATTGGAGGTTGAAAGTGCTTTCGGAACCTATAACAAACCCCCAAAGTTGATGGCTATCGAAGAGTACAGTCGGTGGGCCAAGAAGTTTGAAGATTGGTTGAGAGCCTTTGCTTTTCCCAGCTGGAAGAGTCTAAAAAATGGTTACGATGATGGAGGCAAAAGTGGCGAAACCTTATCGTCACCTGAAGAAATAGAGGCATTTGTCGCTGAGCAAAAATGCGTTGCACTGCTATTTCAGTCTGTTCGAGAAGATATAATATCTTTGATCGAGTACAGCAGTTCTAAAGATCTCTGGGATAAGTTGAAAACCAAATGTTTAGGAAGCACAGAAATTGTGAAAAACAAAAAGAAACTACTTAGAAAAGAGTTTGATTTGTTTGGGTGTTTAAAGAATGAATCAGTTTGTAAAATGATTGAAAGGTTTGGACACCTGAAGCTGGAACTGGCGAGACATGAAATTTCTTATACTCAAGATGAGTTAGTCGACAAATTGTTTGATTCGTTGCCAGATGAGATGGATTGGCAATATTATGCCTTGATGCTAAAGAATACTATCAAGCCGCCAGAAGTGTTGACAGTAGACTTGCTGATTGAGAGACTAGAAAGTCACGAGTTGGAGTTAAAGAAGACGCACAAAGTCAATAACTCATCATACCAGCAGAACTTGGATTTGTATTATCCAAAGAGCATGATGCCAAAGAGTACATCTCCCAAGACAGCTTTTTCTGCCGAAAATGTTAACACATCAAACAAAGAAAGTCAAAGCAGTGGATTTCACAGTGGATCTTCGTCATCTGCAAATCATTCTGATGCAAAGAATCTATTTCAATGCAACATCGCTGTAGACTTAAAGAACGCTCAGAACTTCAGCAAGGAATCTGCTAAACAACAGATGGTTTTCTTAGCATCTGTGCTAGAATCTTATGAAAGCCTTGTAGCAGGGAAGATTGGCAACACCAACCTGACGAAAGAAGATTATGATCAGATTGATCCTGAGGAGATGGAACTGATCGACATAAGGTGGTGTATGGCCAGTGCAGTTCGTCGAGCACAGCGTTTCATGGAGATAACCGGGAGGAAGTCAATTGGTGGACCATCTACCAAGTTGGGCTTTGATAAGTCTAAGGTGACGTGCTTCAAGTGCAAGCAGAAAGGTCATTTTAAGCGTGAATGCCGAAATGCGTATGCTGATGAGTCTGAAAATCCGTTTAGAGAAGACTACTACAAGAAAGCGATTTATCATCAGAATAGATCGGAGCCGCCAAGAATGAAGCAGCTTGAAGATAACAAAGAAAAATCTAGAGCTCTTACGGTGATTCACGACGATGAAGGTTACGACTGGAGTGAGTTGTTACCTGAAGAGGATGCGGTTCGATATGCTTTCATGGCAAAAACTGAACCTATTCCTTGGAAAGATAACAAAACTGAAGAACAGAAGTATAATCACAGAAAGTCGTTAGCTACAAACAAATTGATCAGAATAGCTGGTATCTTTTCTGAGGCAAAAAGAGCAAAAAGATGGGATCCAGACAGAGAATGTTATCTTGACCCCTATGGAAATATTGCTATTGATCATAACACTCTTGATGTAGAAACCATAATCAAAGAGTATAAAGTTGAAGATGATTATTGGCAGAAGAAATGGTGGGGAAGCGGAGAAGAAGAAGAGAAAGAGAAGAAGGAAAAAGAAGAGAAAGAGAAGTCAAAGAAAATTGACACTGGGATCATTGACACGACACAGGAGTTGAATGCTGAAAACATGGGAAAGATGGCTGACAAGGTGCTAGCAGCTAAGGCACTTGAGGTAGATTCTAAATCCGTCTCTGAGTCTAAAAGCCAAGTCAGTTCAAACGCGTCAACGACTGAGTCAGGTAAGAAAGACAGTGGTGATGTTGACTGCAAAAATTGCATCAAAGAATGCAAGGCTTGTAGTACAAACACTTATCTCAAAGGTAAGAAAATTGATGATCTGACTGCTAAAGTCAGAAGTGTTGAGGATCAAATTCTTGATCGTGACAAAATGGTGAAAGCTTCAACTGAACGATTAAAAGAATTAACTAACAAAATTGAAACTGATAAAATTGATCAAGAAAAGGTTAGGAAAGAAAATGAGAGGTTAGTTCTTGAAAATCGACAGATTACTGAAAAATTTGAGAAGCTTAAAAGCACGGTTAAAGATAATGATGATAGAAACGGTAAAACATACAAAGAAAATTGCCTATTGCAATGTGTTTTAAGGATTAAAGAAGAATTAATCAACAAACAATTGGATGAGATTGCTAACTTGAAGCTTCAATTTGAAGAAGCTAAGATTGAGAATGAGCGAATAAATTTGAAATTGAACAGTTACAACTCTGCAAGCTTTGTTTTGCAACACATTATTCCCAAACCCATTGGGAAAGACAAAGCAGGTGAAGATGTATACTGTGATGGAACAGGGGTGGGTTTTCATCAAGTTCCACCACCAGTTCTATACAATTATTCGAAAAAGCAATCTGGGTTGGTTAATCTTGAGGAAGAAAATGAAGTGAAACTTCCTGATTCAATTGATGTTACATTTTCTTCATCATCATCTGATGACAGTGTTCAAACTGAGATTGTTAAAAGCACAGCTAAAAGTGTTTTGATGTCTGATTCAGCTGGAGATGATGAATGTTTCTTGAACAAATACATTCCGAAACAAAAGTCCAAAAACAACTTAGGTGATGAACCGGGTCTTGTGATGTACAAGATGGCTGGATCTGATAAGTTGTATTCGGATTCTGTGTTTTCTTTGGAGAATGTGAATGTTTCAAAATTGACAAATGTTTTCAAATTGGTTGAAGTTGAGTTGTCAGAAGTGAACAGTTTGAGTCAAACAAAGAGACAAATGAATTTTGAGAAAGATAAAGCTTACTACAAAAAGCCTGTAGTTCCACCGCGTTTTTATAACAACAATCGAAACAATTGGTCAGGTGGTTATCAGAGTGGTAAGAACTATTAAAGAAAGAATTTTCAAAACAAAAGGTTTGTTGAGAAGAAAGTGTTTGTGAATGGTTCGAATTCACTTTCTGATGAAGAATCTAAGATTTTTTCGAAATCAAATGAGGAATTCTTTGAGAAGAAAGCCTCACAACCTCAGTCTGAAGGCACAAGTCGAGTAGTTGATACTCGTACATGTTTTAGATGCAACAAAGTTGGTCACATTGCAAGAAATTGCACCAACTTCAAGCCTAAGATTAAAGTTGTTGAGAATCAAAAGAAGAAGGTTGATGCTAAAGGAAAAGCTCCAATGGTTGTTGAGAAAATTTTGAAAAATGAGAAAACAAAAGTTAAAATTGAACCTGTTAAAAATGTGGTAACTAAAAATGACAAGTTTTACAAACGGGTTGCATCATCTCAACAAACATGGAAACCAAAATCAGAGAAACAAGTTTCAACTCTACAAGAGAAGAAAGTTGTTCCTAAAAAGATTCTTCAAAATGAAATCAGAAAAGAAAACATTCCAATTTCTTATGAAAATTTTGTGAAAAAGAATGGATCATTGGAAAATGAGGTTAAAGTCGAAATTAAAGAGGCTGTTGATAACAAATTGGAAATGAATGATAAAAAATTTTCCACCTCTTAAATCGGTTGTAAAGTGCATTGATGAGATTAAGTTACCCGAGTCTGATGAGGCTTGGGCAGCTTATTTTAGCTAATCAACTTTTGACTTGCCGGAGCTTCCTAGTTGGTAATTGTGAAGCATGAATCGGCATCTTTATTGAATTATTTGTGATATGTGCAGGAACTTCCAAGAGCTATTTCAAGATGGATTATGGATAGTGGAGCGTCTCGACATATGACAGGAAAGACTGCATTGTTGTACGATGTTAGAAATTTCAATGGTGGTTATGTGGGATTTGCTGGAAATCAAGGTGGTAGAATTGTTGGTGAAGGAACGTTATCCAATGGGATTGTTACGTTTGAGAGAGTTAACTACATTGCTGAGCTGGAGAATAATCTGCTGAGTATCTCCCATATTTGTGACAGGATGTATACCACTCACTTCACAGACAAAGAATGTTTGATCTTGAAGCTAGGATTTGTTATCCCTGAAGAATGGATTATCATGAGGGCACCTAGAGTGAATGATCTGTATGTGTTGGACATGATCGTAGCTACTACAACCACGGGTCAGGCTCATTGTTTTGTGTCTAGAGCAACAGAGAAAGAATCGAAGTTGTGGCACCGGAAGATGGGGCATATTCATCTTAGAAAAATGAATCACTTGGTGCACAATGATTTAGTTCTTGGTGTTAATATCAAAGGTTTTCATCTGGAAGGGGAGTGCATTAGTTGTATCAAAGGCAAGCAGAAGAAAAAGTCACACCCTAAAAAGCAAGTCAATTCAGTTTCCAGACCGTTAGAGAGACTACATATGGATTTGTTTGGTCCAGTAAACGTCAAAAGTATTACAGGGGATCTCTACTGTCTTGTGGTTACTGATGATTATTCCAGATTTTCGTGGGTATCATTCTTGAAGTCGAAAGATGAAACGTTTGACAGTTTGATGGCGTTGTTCAGAAAGATTGAAAATCTGTACCAAAGGCGTATCAAAAGAATTAGAAGTGATAATGGTACTGAATTCAAGAACAACAAGATGGAAGAATATTGTGATGAAAGAGGTATATTGCATGAGTTTAGTACTCCGTACACTCCGCAGCAGAATGGAGTTGCAGAACGCAAAAATAGGACGCTAATCGAAATGGCCAGAACAATGCTTGCTGATTCAAAGCTACCGATTAATTTTTGGGCAGAAGCAGTTTCCGCCGCATGCTATACACTCAACAGAGTTCTCACGGTCAAGAAATTCAACAAAACATGCTTTGAGTTGATCAATAACCGCAAACCGAATCTGAAGTATCTTGAACCGTTTGGGTCACCCTGTACTGTTCTAGAGCCTTTTGGAAAGTTTGGTCCGAATTGTATTGAAGGGATATTCATAGGTTATGCAAGTCCGTTACAACGAGTCTTCGTTCCAAGGCTGAAGCGGATTATTGAAACTCCTAATGTTGAATGTCAAGGTTATACAATGCCACCGCAGAATCCTGGAGATTCATGGCGTTTTAATTATGACAAGTTGTGGGATTCGTTTGACATGATGGAAGAACCAGAAGAAGAAGAAGATTTCTTTGATGAGTTGGATATTTTGCGACAGTATGAAGAATCGGAGGAAAGGTTCCCAGCTGAGTATTCAAGAAGACCACGACAAGCTTTGAACGATGATGAAGCAGGTCCAAGTAATGCTGGTGAACATGATGATGTCCAACAAAATGAAGTTGCTCAAGATAATCAGTCGGCAAAGAATGATAATCAAGAATCTGAGAACATGCCAGTATTTGATCATGGTGATTCAGATTCTGAGGGGGAGCAAATTCAGATCTCAAGTCAAACAAACCCAGTCAGTGAACAAGGTGCAAATCAGAATGTTACTAATCTGGAAGGCGATGTAGATGTTCCAGGCGAAGTGATGCCACGAACTCTTTCATACCATCCAGAGGAGTTGATCATTGGAGAGTTGTAAACAGGAGTTTGCACTCGAAGACAGCTTGATAAAGGGCTTACATGTTTTTATTCAAAAGTTGCTCCTTTACAAACTGAATTCTCATTGAGTTGTTTTATCTCGCAGATTGAGCCAAGAACTTATAAAGAGGCGCTTACTGAAGATTCTTGGATCAATGCAATGCAGGAGGAACTAAGCCAATTCGAGAAGTTGGGAGTGTGGAAGTAAGTGGATTTACCTGATGGTCAGAGGAAGATCAACACCAAGTGGGTGTTCAAGTGCAAGAGAGACGATAGAGGAGTTGTGGTTCGTAACAAAGCTCGACTCGTAGTCCAGGGTTTCAGTCAACAGGAGGGTATAGATTTCACCGAAGTGTATGCTCCTGTAGCTCGACTAGAAGCAATCAGAATCTTCCTAGCATTTGCATCTTGGAAAAATTTCAAAGTATATCAGTTAGATGTAAAATTAGCGTTTCTCTATGGGAAGGTAAAAGAGGAGGTATATGTCGGTCAGCCACCGGGCTTCACCGATCCAAACCACAAAGACAAGGTCTACTTGCTAGACAAAGCGTTGTATGGTTTACACCAGGCCCCGAGAGCTTGGTACGAGACATTGTCTCAACACCTACTAGCCAACAGCTTCATCCGTGGAAAAGTGGATGCCACTCTCTTCACCAAAGAGGTCGATGGTCATCTTCTGATAGTTCAAATTTATGTCTCTATCCACATGTGGAAAAGTTAATGCTAAATCAACAACAGCAGGGTGCCAGTTCTTTGGATCACGTTTGGTCACCTGGCAATGCAAAAAGCAAACCTCTGTGGCTCTATCCACATGTGAAGCGGAGTATGTATCTGCTAGCAGTTGCTGCTCTCAGATCTTGTGGATCCAGCAACAGATGCGCGACTACGGTTTGCAATTTCTAAACACCCCTATCTTTGTTGATAATGAGGCAGCGATTAACATTACTAAAAATCCAGTTCATCACGCTAAAACCAAACATATTGAGATTCGTCATCACTTCATTCGAGATTGTTTCGAGAAGAAGTTGATACGAATTGAGAAAATCCACACTGACGATCAAAAAGCTGATTTACATACCAAAGCATTTGATAAAACACGTTTTCAGTATTTGCTAAAACTGAATGGTATGAAGCTTTTATCGGTGTTGGAGGAGATCATTGGCATTGATGAAGGAGACATTGTAGATGATGTTGAGAAGCAATCTGCAATGGTTTGTTGATTTTTTACATGTTGGTATTTAGGGGGAGTATAGGGTAATATTTTTCAGAAAATACAAAAACAATAAAAAATGACAAAAATACAAAAACATGAGATATTTTCAAAATCCAAAAACAATAGAAAACCAGAAAAGAGCTTGTGTAAAAAGGGAAAATGATAGTACATCGGCTTGACAGTCATGATATGCTAAAGATATGGAATGTTTAAATGCATTAAACAGTCTCGCTGATGATGTGCCGATAGGTTTTTACACATTTAGTAGGTTTGTTCGGGATATAAACCTAAATCTTTACTTGCTTATTTCGTGGGGAACACTACTTGGATATATAGGTAACCCCTGAAATCTTGTTTGAAAGATTCCTTTTTCTGATATACTAGGTCTTTATACTCAGTGATATCTGGGGTATTATTCCGGGACTTCTGCTGAATGGAAGTTCTGACCTAGTCCTCGAATAATACTTTCCGCAATGCTTGAAACATAGCATCACCCTCAGCATATATGATAAGACAATAAAATTGCTTAGCAATGCTGTTGTAAAAAAGATCCTCTAAAGGGGACACACCCAAAAGTTGAGTCATGATCTCTCTGCTGAACGGTAGTTCTGACCTGAGCTCTCATGATTCTTCATAATTTATTAACCCCTTACAGATATCATTTGTAGTATTCTCACCTGTAAGACTGAATATTGGGATCTGGATACGGGAGTATATTCAAGAGGTGGGACACACGTATAAGTTTAAGTCTTTAAAACACTTAATTCGTATCCTGGACAGATTGAAAATTGTGTGAGAATTTAAGTGGATCAGTATATCGACAATCTACGCGAATTGTTTAATTCTGTGTATGAAATTGAAGCTTAACGGTACTTTTGATTTGTCGAATAGCTGATATGGTTCCCTAACACGCTTAAACAAAAATATGTTTGTAAATAGTTTACTTTTACTGCATGTTAGTTCTGTATTTCATTTCTAGTTTAGAACTTTATTCAAAATTCAAAAAGATTTTTCATTTCTGCTTTATTTTTGACAAACCAAAGTGGAGAGTTGATCTTCGGATTCGAAAGTTGAAAGCAGATGCAGGAGGTTTCTGGGCTGGAGGATGAGTTTGGAGCTAAAACATGATAAGTTTGTGAAAGTTGAAAAGTTTAAGCAAGTTTATTAACTTGAAACTTGTAATTTTCAGAAAAAGTTGAACAAGAAGTCAGTGTGTATTATCTCTGATCAACTAAGGTCATTAAGTTGGACTTGGTAGATTAATTGAGTAATCATAATCATTAACTTGAACTTGAGTACTTAAGTGGATTTCTAACACTGAAGGTTAAAAGGTAAGTTTGAATTGAATCTATTATTCTCATATATCTTATATTTGGGTAGAGTATATGCAGGTAATAGGAATCTCCATGGCAATGAAAAAGTCAAAGTTTGTACCAGAATTCGAACCCTAGCTGATTGAGAGGGGGAGTCTTTGAAAGGGGGAGTTCACATTCTGGATCAACAGTCAACGGGGAGATTGAAGATGAAGCTAGATTAAGATCTTAAACCTGTGAGAAGAAAGAGTTTGAAGACAGAGTTGAAAAAGTTTAAGACTGAAGACTCAATGCCAAAGACTTCGTCAACATCCAAGGGGGAGTCTGTTGGTGCACAGAATGTCTGATGACTACGTCTTAGTTGAGTTTTAGGTCTAGATAAGTTAGATTGGAGCTTGGAAATGAAAAAGTGAATTTATGTTGTAATTTCGCTCCAAATGACTTTTATGTCATTAGAAGCGAAATCAGGATAACATGTAATTTCGCTCCAAATAGTTTATAGGTGATTCCGCTCCTAATGTAAGTTTGTGATTCCGCTCCTGAGTATATTGAGCAGTTTCGAGCGGAATTAAGGGTCCTATAAATAGGTTAGTGTTGAGTTCATTTGTAACGTTGGAGCGGAAACAAGTCTTGTGTTAGGTGTCGAACTTCTGTCAAAATTCATTCAGAAACACGTGTAAAGGATAGCAATCAGTAATAGAAAGATTAAAAGGAAACAAGTTGTTGTGACTCCGTTTACTTTGATTCCGCCTCTGTAAACGAAGATGAACTTCTTTTACAGACTTTTAGGGTCACGCACACGGTCCAACAAGATTTCATCGATCGCTTCAATCGAGAGAGCATGCAGATAAGTGGAGCGGTCGACCAGCTCCGAGTTTCTGGATTTTGTCACGGAGTTTGGAACAATCAGCTTGTAGAAAAGCTCCACGAAGATCTCCCAAAAACCATGGAGATACTTATGGAACGAGCTCGAGCCTTTGTTCGGGGAAAGAGTGCCTGCGGTCAACCAAACGAAACAACGACAAGAAATGCCAAGGTTCGAACCACATCGTGGAGACGGAACGCGTCACCACCAAAGGATAGAAGCAACAACTGGAATAGGAGCCGTGGTCCATATCAGAAGTCAGATCAAAGCAGTTTCCGAACTGGAAACGTGCGTTTTAACACCTTCTCCGAGCTAACAAAATCGCCAAGTGAAATCCTTAGTACGGAAACCACCCGGTTTCCTACACCGTCGAAGCAACGACCTACCTCGGATAAGCACTCCAAGAAGTATAGTGAATATCACCGAGACAAGGGGCATACAACTGATGAATGTTGGGCTTTGAAACAAGAGATCAAAAAAGTTGTATGATCTGGAAAACTCTCGCATCTCGTGAAAGAAGTAAAAGATGGGAAGAAATTCGCAGCAGCGATCGATAATCCAAACATAGAGGCCGGAACCAATATGATTCTGTCTACCGAGCCAAGAGGGGTAAGGCGATCAAGCCAACATATGGTAGCTTGGATGCACCAACCAACGTACTTTCCTCCGATTGATCCGGAAGATGCTCGAGACGGACCAATCACGATATCGGCCGTAGTCGCAGGACACTTGGTCCGGCGAATCTACGTAGACGGAGGAAGTGCCTTTGAGATCATGTACTTACAATGTTTCCAACAGCTAAACCTGTCACACCCCCAAAATCCACCATGCGGAGTATCACCGCTTGGAGGCGTGACATGACCAGGATCGAGCCACCAATCATATTGAACAATTCAATTAAGTAAATAAAACCAAACATAATACGATTGGTGACCAAAGCTAGTTAACCTTGTTTGGTTTAAACAGCGGAAGCGTAAACGTGAGTTCAAAACATAAGTTCACAGTTCATAAGTTTAAAGTCTCAAACATAAGTTCCATAGGTTTATAAAGTTCAATTATTAAGTATGGGATATAACAACCCATGTTCCACAACGACTCCTTCCCCGTGCAAGCTCCAAGCATTTAGCGACCTGTAAGGCATGTAACAACTAGTCAACAACAAAGTTGAGTGAGTTCACGTTTGGTTGTTTAGTTAATGAGTTCGTATCAGGAATCGGAAGTTCGTTTCATAACCAAGTGTTACCCATTATTCTTGATTCCCAAACCTTTACGATATTTAGTGGGGGCTTCCCATTATGTATGTTACTAGACTAGGCGTATCCATAAGAGTCCTTCCCAATCCGAGGACGGTGTTAAGTATGAGTGTACGTAGGTTTTACGTACGTGCCCTTCTCATCCGAGGACAGTAGTGAGTGTGAGTGTACGTAGGTTTTACGTACGTGCCCTTCTCAATCCGAGGACAGTAGTAGGTGTGAGTGTACGTAGGTTTTACGTACGTGCCCTTCTCAATCCGAGGACAGTAGTAGGTGTGAGTGTACGTAGGTTTTACGTACGTGCCCTTCCCAATCCGAGGACAGTAGTAGGTAGTCTAGTAGTGTTGATAATATAAATAGTTATTCAATCCCATTCCCAACCACCGGGAATCCCATGCCTTAGTAAGGGTGTGAACTCACCTCGGTTTGCTCGGTTAGATTCTCAATATAGCTAACAGTCAAGGTCGGTCAATCACGTCCTAATATGATTTACCAGTTAGTCATTTAGTGGCTTTCAAATAGAACACAAAGTTCCTACACGTATCTATCACACAACATGCATCACTGTAACGGTTTATGCCCATCTAAGTTTCCCGTCCATTCCCCACTCAAAATCAAACATACGATAATGCACATAACATATATAACATGTCAAATCATTCACAGATAGCATACTCGACATTTAGACACGCAAATCACTACTTATGTCGTTTCAGCATTAATACTCAAAACCGGCTGTTTTCGGACATTTAAATAAAATAGTTAGATTATTCCAAAAATTCCCAAATTTTTATAGAACATCATAAACATTCCATATTTTATTGTGTAAAAATATCGGGGTCCGGTTTATCACCAATATTTTATAAAAATTCATATTCGGGACTGAACTCAGATTTATGTATTTCTGACCACAGTCCACGAAACAATTTATTACAAATTCATCGTAAGTCCGATTTGCGGAATTCCAGTGGGGTAATTACAAATACTTCAGTTATCATCTACAGTAAAATTTTCATGGTCCGATTCATCACAAAACTCAGGTTATGACCGAAAGTACGACGCCCATTTATTGCTGTCAAAATTCAGCTTAAGTAGCTGTTACAAATTAACACTTTAAAAATAGTAAACGGAGTCCAAAAATTACGATTCCGGTGCCATTAGAACCGTATTTCATAATAACATATTTTAGATTCAAAATATCGATTTTCCGTTGAGGTTAAGACCTGTTTACAGCCAACAGAAGTGGGCTGTAAAAGTTAGACAGATTCTGATTTAAAGTGTTTAACCATCTAAATCATGTTCGATCGATTCCGTTAACGAGTTTAGTGACCACAACAACATCATATACTAATATCATTCAGTAAAGCATCAGATAATTACCCAATCATCATAACCACACAAGATCTACATGATTTACACACATATTCATCCATTAACCACCTTGTTCATCACTTTAGTAAACTTTTAGACTTTGATCTTATATGTTCGTAATTTTTAACCGACGAAACTTTTATTAACCACTCTAGACAAGATCAAGAAGAGGTTTAGAGTCACTTACTACTAGCTCGAGGCTAGGGAAGAAACTAGACGAAAAACGAGTGGTTAATAGCAACGTAGTGAGGTCCTTGGCAATCCGGGTGCACCGAGCTTCCTTATGCGTGATCCCTCACACTTGTATGTACTTGGACTTACTTGAAGGAAATTGAAAAATGGATAGATGGAAGTGAATGCTCTCGGCAGTAGGCAAGGCAAGAGGGAATTTTTTTTTTTTTTTTTTTTTTTTTTGCAAAGTGTTGATGTGTTGTGAACTTGCATGCAATTAAATAATCCATCATCCATTATTAACCATTAGTCAATATGTAGTGTAGATATTAGGCTAAACAAATAAAATATTTAAAATGTAAGTGGGTGTGTCTCACATGGGGGAACAATCGTTTGGGAGGGGGGGGGGGGGGGGGCATTTGGTTGAAATTTAACTAAATAGCTAAGGTTTAGTTATGTTAGTTGGTTGATTAAATTAATTGTTAGGGTGTTATATAATATAACGGGTGTTAGGGTATTCGGGGACCTTAACTAGCTCAATAAAGGAAAAATAGTGTTAATGTCAATATTTTTATGTTCCGGGTAGATTTCGGTTGTTCGGTTCGACACTGTTCCGTTAAACTGCTTAATTAATCCGTAAGGCGTCCTATTTATATATTTTTGTAACGTTTTTACTTTCTAACACTTAGGAAAATATAACGGACTATTTAGTGACCTTTCTGTACACTATTAGTATATTAACAAATACGTGTAAGCATAACACAGATATCAGAAAGCAGTTAAGTGATTCCACACAGTCGTCAAGCACTTTAATTGTCATTAATAATTTGTACGGAATACATGGGATTTTGAGGGTTGTCACATTCTCCCCCTGTTAAGAGAATTTCGTCCCGAAATTTAGCGCGTGGTTACTGAGGAAGCTAGTTAAGTTGCGTTGTTTTCCAGATTTTCCTGGGGTGTCACATCATCCCCCCGTTGATTTGGAATTTCGTCCCGAAATTCTGCGGTAGCTTCAGCCTCAGTAGTGGTTGCGTTTTTCTTAAACAGTTGGGGATACTTGAGTTTCATTTGGTCTTCTCGTTCCCAGGTATACTCTGGGCCACGACGAGCATTCCAACGAACTCGAACGAGAGGTATTCTTGTGTGCTTGAGAATCTTAACATCTCGATCAGTAATCTCTACTGGTTCCTCGACGAATCGCAGCTGGTCGTCGATTGTGAGTTCCTTGAGAGGAACTATGAAGGGCTCATCTGACAGACACTTCTTCAGATTTGATACGTGGAATACGTTGTGAACTCCGCTGAGTTCTTCAGGTAGATCCAACCTGTAGGCGACTTGGCCAATTTTCTCAATGACTTTGAACGGTCCGACATAACGCGGATTGAGTTTGCCTCGTTTGCCAAAGCGGACTACACCTTTCCAAGGTGAGACTTTGAGTAGCACTCGATCCCCAACCTGGAGCTCGAGTGGTTTTCTTCCCTCATCAGCATAGCGTTTCTGACGGTCACGAGCTGCCGCCATTCGCTGTCGTATCTGAGCAATTTTCTCGGTGGTATCTACCACGTGTTCTGGGCCAGTGATTTGGCTGTCACCAACTTCTGCCCAACAGAGAGGCGATCGGCATTTGCGTCCGTACAATGCCTCAAACAGAGCGGCTTGGATGCTGGTGTGGTAGCTGTTGTTATATGAGAACTCCACTAGCGGGAGGTGCTTCTCCCAGCCATTGCCGAAGTCGATTACGCATGCCCTAAGCATGTCTTCCAAGGTTTGGATGGTGCGTTCCGATTGCCCATCCGTCTGTGGGTGATAAGCGGTGCTCATATCTAAACGTGAGCCAAAGGACTTGTGCATTGCTTGCCACAGTTCAGAAGTAAAACGCGCGTCACGATCAGATATAATAGAGATTGGCACCCCGTGCCTTGACACTACTTCCTTTAGATAAATGTCTGCAAGTGTAGAAAACTTATCCGTTTCTTTGATGGCCAGAAAATGTGCAGACTTGGTCAGTCGATCTACGATCACCCAAATGGTATCGTTTCCGCGTTGAGATCTAGGCAGGCCAGTAACGAAATCCATGGAAATTTGCTCCCATTTCCATTTCGGGATCTCCGGTTGTTGAAGTAGGCCTGATGGTTTCTGATATTCAGACTTGACTCTCGCACAAGTCAAGCACTTACTGACGTAGGTTGCTATGTGGGCTTTCATGCCAGGCCACCAATACGTAGTCTTGAGGTCGTGGTACATTTTATCCGAACCAGGATGTACCGAATAACGAGACTTGTGCGCTTCGTCCATCACAAGCTCGCGTAAGTTTCCATAAAATGGAACCCAGATGCGTCCGTTTACATAGTAGGCACCGTCTCCCTTTTGTTCTAGCCGCTGCCTCGATCCTCGTAGGGACTCAGCCCTGATGTTCTCTGCTTTCAATGCTTCAACCTGGGCATCTCGAATCTGAGCAGGAAGGTTAGACTGGATGGTAAGCTGTAATGCTCGTACACGCTTAGGTAAAGTATCCTTTCGACTGAGGGCGTCAGCCACAACATTGGCTTTGCCCGGATGATACTTGATAGCGCATTCGTAATCATTCAAGAGTTCGACCCATCGGCGTTGTCGCATGTTTAACTCTTTTTGCTTGAAGATATGCTCGAGACTCCTGTGGTCGGTGTAGATGGTGCACTTGGTACCGTACAGGTAATGTCTCCATATCTTAAGCGCGAATACAACTGCTCCCAGCTCCAGATCGTGAGTAGTGTAATTTCTTTCGTGAACTTTAAGTTGGCGCGATGCGTAGGCAATGACCTTGTCACGTTGCATCAATACGCAACCAAGTCCTTGGATGGAAGCGTCGCAATAAACCACGAAATCATCGGTGCCTTCTGGCAATGAGAGGATAGGCGCGCTACAAAGTCTATCCTTTAGATGTTGAAACGCGGACTCCTGTGCATCACCCCAACGATAGATGACACCCTTCTGAGTCAGTGAAGTGAGAGGTTGCGCAATCTTGGAGAAATCTTTTATAAACCTTCTGTAATATCCGGCCAAACCCAAGAATTGGCGGATTTCCGTTGGTGTGCGGGGTGCGGGCCAGTTCTTGATCGATTCAACCTTAGATGGATCCACATGAATTCCATCCTTGTTTACCACGTGGCCTAGAAAGTGGACTTCGCGAAGCCAGAAATCACATTTCGAAAACTTGGCATACAACCGTTCTTTTCGAAGAAGTTCCAGCATAAGTCGTAGATGCTGCTCGTGTTCCTCCTGACTCTTAGAATAGATCAGGATATCGTCAATGAACACAATAACGAACTTATCCAGGTAAGGCTTGCACACTCGGTTCATGAGATCCATGAAGACCGCTGGTGCATTCGTCAGCCCGAATGGCATAACCAGAAACTCGTAATGGCCGTAACGAGTTCTGAATGCTGTTTTGGAGACGTCCTCATCTCGGACTCTCAGCTGATGGTATCCCGATCTCAAATCAATCTTGGAGTAATAGCTCGACCCTTGCAACTGGTCAAACAAGTCGTCAATACGTGGAAGAGGATAACGATTCTTCACAGTCACCTTGTTAAGTTCGCGATAGTCAATACACATCCTGAAGGTACCGTCTTTCTTCTTCACGAACAAGACTGGAGCTCCCCAGGGTGAAGAGCTCGGACGTATAAAACCCTTTTCCAAGAGTTCTTGTAGCTGTGTGGACAGTTCTTCGAGTTCTGATGGGGCTAGACGATATGGTGCTCGAGCTACTGGCGCTGCTCCAGGAGCTAGCTCGATTTGGAACTCAACTTGGCGATGAGGAGGAAGACCAGGTAATTCCTCAGGAAATACCTCGGGAAATTCGCGCACAATAGGAATGTCTTCAATTCTCTTCTCTTCCGTGGATGTGTCAGTAACGAGTGCTAAAATGGCAGTGTGGCCCTTTCGCAAACACTTCTGGGCCTTAAGGAAAGAGATGATGCCTTCGACAGCACCACTCTTGTCGCCATGAATCACGAGGGGTTCTTTATCAGAACGAGGAATGCGGATGATTTTCTCCTTGCAAACAATCTCCGCTTGATGATGAGATAACCAATCCATCCCAATAACAACGTCGAAACTACCAAGTGTGATAGGAACAAGATCGATTGGGAAAGTCTGACCAGCTAAGACGAGGTTACAACCTTTAACTACGTGTGTGGCTTCAAGACTTTTACCGTTAGCTAGTTCTACCGTGTGTTTGGTGTTCAGGAGTGTTGGGGTGCGCTTAAGAATTTGGCTAACTTTCACGGACACATAACTAGTATCGGCACCCGAATCGAATAAAACAGTAACGAAGAAGTCGTCAAGAAGAAACTTACCCATCACAACGTTGGGATCGTTCCTTGCTTCTCCTTGACCAATCACGAACACACGACCCCTGGCACCGTTGCCATCATTGTTTCCTCCATTGTTGCCCCCATTATTGTTCCCGTTTCCTTGGTTGTGATTCTGATTCTGATTTAACTGCGGGCAGTGTCTCTTGAAGTGACCTTCAGCACCACACTGAAAGCATCCCTTGTTGCCCTGTTGCTGTTGCTGATTCTGCGGTGCTTGCTGTTGCTGCTGACGATTCTGATTCGTAGGCCGTGGGCTCCTGCAATCCTTGGCTTCATGACCCATCTTGAGACACCTCTGACAGTGTCCCTTGTTGCACTGACCACTGTGGTGTCTGTTGCATTTGTTGCACTTTGGGTGGTTTCCTCGATATCCACCCTGCCCTTGACTACCAGAAAAGTGCTGACCAGGGCTCCTATGGTCCTCAGTCCTTCGTTGCTGAGACTGAGACTGAACAGAGGCAGAGCCTTTGCCGGTATTCCCATCCCATTTTCGTTTGTTGTCGGTAGGTGCATCAGAAGTAGCAGCACCAATACGCTTGGGTAGTCTGTTTTGTTCCACTGCCTGGTCGGTGAGACGATGAGCCAATTTGACGACTTGCTGGATGGTACCCAAGTTGGCTGAAGTCACATGACTTTGAATCTCTGGTACAAGGCCCTTGAGATAGAGCTCAATTCGTTTGAAGGGAGGGTTCACCATGGTTGGACACAAGATGGCCAGCTCGTTTGACTTCTTAGTATACGCCTCGATCTCAGATCCCGTCATCTTCAGATTGTAAAATTCCACCTCTAGCTTATGGATGTCATCCCGACTACAGTACTCCTCCTTGATCAGCTCTTTGAAACCATTCCAGGATGGGGCATTAGCAACTGCCAGTCCTAGTAGTTGAACTTGTGCCTTCCACCAGGTTAACGCAGCTCCTTCAAGTGTTCCGGTAGCATATTTCACCCTACGGTCTTCGGGGCATTCGCACATCTCGAAAACTGTCTCAAGCTTTTCAAACCAGTGAAGAAGGCCCACTGCTCCTTCGGTGCCACTGAAAGTGGTAGGTCGACAGTCCATGAACGTCTTGAACGTGCACACAGGAGGTTGAGCATGTTGACCTCCTGCAGGGTTAGCTGCGAGTGCCTCCGCAACTCGTTCGTTGATCAAAGCCGTCAACTGGGCTTGAGTGAGGTTGATACGTCCTTCGCGTCCGCTCATGATCTTCATAATGAAGCAACGTAAGTGAGGAAAGTGTCGCGAAAGTGTGTAAGTGTGTGGGACGACATTAGAGAGTAAGCACACAAGGTTCAAATAGCAATTATTACGTTATCTAATGCACAGTGAGAACTATCTAACCGACAATATAACATAATCATACCACTTATGGTGTCGAGTCTTGCACGTGGAGCGAGGCGTCGTTGTGGATCGTTGAGCACTGTACAGGTTATAGTCTGGTTTTAATAAAAACTTTTTCCCTTATTAAAAACCAAATTCACTATAACCAATGGCTCTGATACCAATCTGTCACACCCCCAAAATCCACCATGCGGAGTATCACCGCTTGGAGGCGTGACATGACCAGGATCGAGCCACCAATCATATTGAACAATTCAATTAAGTAAATAAAACCAAACATAATACGATTGGTGACCAAAGCTAGTTAACCTTGTTTGGTTTAAACAGCGGAAGCGTAAACGTGAGTTCAAAACATAAGTTCACAGTTCATAAGTTTAAAGTCTCAAACATAAGTTCCATAGGTTTATAAAGTTCAATTATTAAGTATGGGATATAACAACCCATGTTCCACAACGACTCCTTCCCCGTGCAAGCTCCAAGCATTTAGCGACCTGTAAGGCATGTAACAACTAGTCAACAACAAAGTTGAGTGAGTTCACGTTTGGTTGTTTAGTTAATGAGTTCGTATCAGGAATCGGAAGTTCGTTTCATAACCAAGTGTTACCCATTATTCTTGATTCCCAAACCTTTACGATATTTAGTGGGGGCTTCCCATTATGTATGTTACTAGACTAGGCGTATCCATAAGAGTCCTTCCCAATCCGAGGACGGTGTTAAGTATGAGTGTACGTAGGTTTTACGTACGTGCCCTTCTCATCCGAGGACAGTAGTGAGTGTGAGTGTACGTAGGTTTTACGTACGTGCCCTTCTCAATCCGAGGACAGTAGTAGGTGTGAGTGTACGTAGGTTTTACGTACGTGCCCTTCTCAATCCGAGGACAGTAGTAGGTGTGAGTGTACGTAGGTTTTACGTACGTGCCCTTCCCAATCCGAGGACAGTAGTAGGTAGTCTAGTAGTGTTGATAATATAAATAGTTATTCAATCCCATTCCCAACCACCGGGAATCCCATGCCTTAGTAAGGGTGTGAACTCACCTCGGTTTGCTCGGTTAGATTCTCAATATAGCTAACAGTCAAGGTCGGTCAATCACGTCCTAATATGATTTACCAGTTAGTCATTTAGTGGCTTTCAAATAGAACACAAAGTTCCTACACGTATCTATCACACAACATGCATCACTGTAACGGTTTATGCCCATCTAAGTTTCCCGTCCATTCCCCACTCAAAATCAAACATACGATAATGCACATAACATATATAACATGTCAAATCATTCACAGATAGCATACTCGACATTTAGACACGCAAATCACTACTTATGTCGTTTCAGCATTAATACTCAAAACCGGCTGTTTTCGGACATTTAAATAAAATAGTTAGATTATTCCAAAAATTCCCAAATTTTTATAGAACATCATAAACATTCCATATTTTATTGTGTAAAAATATCGGGGTCCGGTTTATCACCAATATTTTATAAAAATTCATATTCGGGACTGAACTCAGATTTATGTATTTCTGACCACAGTCCACGAAACAATTTATTACAAATTCATCGTAAGTCCGATTTGCGGAATTCCAGTGGGGTAATTACAAATACTTCAGTTATCATCTACAGTAAAATTTTCATGGTCCGATTCATCACAAAACTCAGGTTATGACCGAAAGTACGACGCCCATTTATTGCTGTCAAAATTCAGCTTAAGTAGCTGTTACAAATTAACACTTTAAAAATAGTAAACGGAGTCCAAAAATTACGATTCCGGTGCCATTAGAACCGTATTTCATAATAACATATTTTAGATTCAAAATATCGATTTTTCGTTGAGGTTAAGACCTGTTTACAGCCAACAGAAGTGGGCTGTAAAAGTTAGACAGATTCTGATTTAAAGTGTTTAACCATCTAAATCATGTTCGATCGATTCCGTTAACGAGTTTAGTGACCACAACAACATCATATACTAATATCATTCAGTAAAGCATCAGATAATTACCCAATCATCATAACCACACAAGATCTACATGATTTACACACATATTCATCCATTAACCACCTTGTTCATCACTTTAGTAAACTTTTAGACTTTGATCTTATATGTTCGTAATTTTTAACCGACGAAACTTTTATTAACCACTCTAGACAAGATCAAGAAGAGGTTTAGAGTCACTTACTACTAGCTCGAGGCTAGGGAAGAAACTAGACGAAAAACGAGTGGTTAATAGCAACGTAGTGAGGTCCTTGGCAATCCGGGTGCACCGAGCTTCCTTATGCGTGATCCCTCACACTTGTATGTACTTGGACTTACTTGAAGGAAATTGAAAAATGGATAGATGGAAGTGAATGCTCTCGGCAGTAGGCAAGGCAAGAGGGAATTTTTTTTTTTTTTTTTTTTTTTTTGCAAAGTGTTGATGTGTTGTGAACTTGCATGCAATTAAATAATCCATCATCCATTATTAACCATTAGTCAATATGTAGTGTAGATATTAGGCTAAACAAATAAAATATTTAAAATGTAAGTGGGTGTGTCTCACATGGGGGAACAATCGTTTGGGAGGGGGGGGGGGGGCATTTGGTTGAAATTTAACTAAATAGCTAAGGTTTAGTTATGTTAGTTGGTTGATTAAATTAATTGTTAGGGTGTTATATAATATAACGGGTGTTAGGGTATTCGGGGACCTTAACTAGCTCAATAAAGGAAAAATAGTGTTAATGTCAATATTTTTATGTTCCGGGTAGATTTCGGTTGTTCGGTTCGACACTGTTCCGTTAAACTGCTTAATTAATCCGTAAGGCGTCCTATTTATATATTTTTGTAACGTTTTTACTTTCTAACACTTAGGAAAATATAACGGACTATTTAGTGACCTTTCTGTACACTATTAGTATATTAACAAATACGTGTAAGCATAACACAGATATCAGAAAGCAGTTAAGTGATTCCACACAGTCGTCAAGCACTTTAATTGTCATTAATAATTTGTACGGAATACATGGGATTTTGAGGGTTGTCACAAAACCCCCAAACGAGGAAGAGATTGATTGAAGTATCCACCCCTCTGGTAAGTTTTTGAGGGAGGTAGTTCGTCCAATAGGGCAGATTACCCTCCCGACCACATTCAAGGATGGTGACAAGAGTAGAACTGTTCAGCTAACCTTTTTGGTTGTTGGTACTCACTCGTCTCATAACATAATACTCGGGCAACCCGGGTTGCGAGCTCTTGGAGCAATTAGTTCGACGATACATGGTGCCATAAAATTCCCTACCGAAGCTGGGGTCGCCACTATCCTTTCAGAATCAAATTTGTTCGTAGCTGAGGTAAGACACGTGGCAGAAACAAGCTCCAAAAAGTCCGAAGTGCCTACAGAACTCTGGGCGATTAATCTGGACTTCCCCGAACAGCAAGTGGCTATCGGTGCTCAGCTCCCAAAACGAACGAAGAAGCTCCTATAGGAGTTATTAAGTAACTCGGTTGATGTTTTCGCATGGAAGCACTCCGATATGCAAGGGGTCCCCAAGTCTATGGCACAGCACCACCTGAACGTAAAAGAATCAATCAAGCCAATAGCACAAAGAAAAAGGCATATGGCACCGGATCGAGCCAAGGCAATTGTAAAAGATGTAAAAAGCCTCCTAGATGCCGGAATTATTCGAGAAGTCCGGTACCAAACCTGGGTGTCGAATCCAGTTATGGTCCAAAAAAAGGACAACTCATGGAGAATGTGTATCGACTTCACCGATCTAAATGATGCGTGCCCGAAAGATTGTTTCCCATTACCAGAGATCGACGAGAAAATTGAATCCGTTGCCACGTTCAGGCTGAAATGCTTTCTAGATGCCTACAAGGGATACCACCAGATACAAATGGCAGTCGAAGACGAGGACAAGACAGCCTTTGTCACCAACGAGGGAGTTTACTGCTTCACTAAGATGTCGTTCGGTTTGAAAAATGTCGGTGCTACGTATCAACGTTTAACGAGCAAAGCTTTCAAAGACTAGATCGAACGAAATGTAGAGGTATATGTTGATGACATCGTAATCAAAAGTCACGATGAAGCCACCGTGCTGAAAGATATACTCGAGACATTTACCCGGCTCCGAAGTATTAACATGAAGTTAAACCCCAAAAAATGTACATTCGGGGTAGAAGAAGGAAAGTTCTTGGGGGTAATGGTCGGGTCAAAAGGCTTACGAGCCAACCCAGACAAGATCGATGTTGTTCTTACAATGAAGCCTCCAACATCGGTTAAGGAGATCCAGTCCTTAAATGGACGATTGGCCGCCCTCCATCAATTCTTGTTGAAAGCAGCAGATAGATCTCTCCCATTCATGGACGTGCTCAGAAAAAGCTTCAGATCGGAGTTTAAATGGACTGAAGAAGCCGCACGAGCCTTTGAAGATCTTAAAGCTTATCTCGGCACCTTGCCGACACTCACTGTACCAGAAAAAGACGAGGTACTAACGGTTTACCTAGCAGCATCGTATGGCGCTATCAGTGCAGTGCTAGTCGCCCACCGAACCGGAGCGCAAATCCCCGTCTACTACGTAAGCCGAACACTAAAAGATTATGAAACAAGATACTCAAACTTGGAAAAGTTAGCTCTGGCACTAGTCCATGCTTCGAGAAGACTTCGTCGGTACTTTCAAGCCCACCCGATTGAGGCACGAACGGATCAAAGAATCCAACATGTTCTCCGACGACCCGAAGTTTCAGGACGCATGGCAAAATGGGTAATCGAGCTGAGCGCATTCAATATCACCTTCAGAACCAAAGGTCCGTTGAAAGGGCAGGTGATAGCCGATTTCCTGGTAGAAATGCCGGAGGATAAAGAAATGGAAGAAACGGAGAAAGCTCCAGACAAGCCTTGGTCTTTGTATACAGACGGGGCTTCGAGCGCCGAAGGGGCAGGAGCAGGCCTAATTCTCACTGATCCAGATGGTACGGATATAACGTATGCTCTCCGACTAGAATTTAAGATTTCTAATAACGAAGCCGAATACGAAGCCCTATTAGCCGGTCTACGTCTGGCAGTGAAAGTCGGAGCAAGAAATGTCGTGGCCCATGTAGATTCATTGCTTGTAGCGAATCAGGTGAACGGAGAATATGAAGCAAGGGAAGTCAACATGGTCGAATATCTTGAACAGGTAAAGCAAGTCATGGCATTGTTCGATTCATGTAAAGTTGAACACATTCCCCGCAGTAAAAACAAAAAGGTTGATGCGTTGAGCAAGTTGGCATCTGTATCATTCAGTCACCTGGCCAAGGAGGTGAGGGTGGAGGTGCTAACCGCGCCTTCAATTACCACTCCTCACATTATGCAAGTTGAAGCTCCATCACAAACGTGGATTACACCCATAATCAACTACTTGGTGCACGATGTCTTGCCGGTCGATAAAGCAGAGGCAAGAAAGATCCAAATCAACTCTCTTCAATACCAGATGCAGGAAGGAGGTTTATACCGAAAAACTTTCCTCGGGCCTCTGTTAAAATGTCTCGACCCGGAGCAGGCCAGCTATATCATCAGAGAAATACACTACGGCATTTGCGGTATTCACGCTGGGCCAAAGATGATCGTAACAAAGGTGAAAAATGCAGGATATTATTGGCCCGGGATGCACGAGAGTGCGGTCAAAGAACTCCAGCAATGTGATGAATGCCAAAAGCACGCGCCAGTAAGCCTTCGAGAAAAGAATGAGATGATACCGGTAATCGCCGCATGGCCTTTCCAAAAGTGGGGCGTCGATATAGTCGGTCCTTTTCCACGATCGAGCGGAAGTGCCCAGTACTTGCTAGTCGCGGTGGATTATTTCACCAAGTGGGTGGAAGCCCGGCCATTCACAATCATCTCCAGCTACAACGTAACAAGATTCTTTTGGGAACAAATCATATGCCATTTTGGTCTTCCACTTTACATTATAAGCGACAATGCAAAGCAATTCGCGGAAAACCCATTCAAGCGTTGGTGTGAAAACCTGAAGATCAACCAAGTCTTTTCCTCGGTTGCCCACCCCCAGGGGAATGGGCAGGTCGAACAGATAAACCGACGAATCGTTGATGGGATAAAGGGAAGACTTGGTTACGAAGGCAAGGGATGGGCGGATGAATTACCGAACGTTCTATGGGCTCACCGAACGTTACACAAGACTAGTAACAGAGAAACGCCATTCAGTCTTACATATGGCACTGAGGCCATGATCCCCGCAGAGATCGGACTACCAAACCAAAGGTGCAAAAATTGGGAGGAAAACGAGCGTGAGCTTCGATCCAATCTTGATCTGCTAGAAGAGCGACGGAACATCACGGCGATTAAAGAAGCCCGATACAAAAAGAAGATCGAGAAGTACTATAACGCCCGTGCCAAGCTTTACAAATTTAAGGTTGGAGACTTTGTGCTCCGAAGTAATGATGCAAGCCACGTCGAAACCCCAGGAAAGCTAACCCCGAAGTGGGAAGGACCATACCGAGTCAAAGAGGCCAGTGAAAAAGGCTCGTATGTGTTGGAAAAAATCGATGGAACCCCCATACCCAGGACATGGAACGGGGTCCATTTGAAAAAGTGTTTTATGTGAACAAGCCTGCTACGGCCAAGAAAGATCGCTATTTTTTACTCTTTATTTCCAATTTCCATGTAAAAATCGGGAGGGTAGTGCCCCGAAAGTATTTCCATTTTTCCTTGTAAATCGGGAGGGTAATGCCCCGGAACTATGTTTAAGAAAAGTTGACAAATAAAGCGATCTATGTTTTTACAAGTATAAAACATAGCATACATATGTATATATATAAGTTCGAACAATATCAAAATGTGCACAAACGGGCCTCGACCCATGCCTCGCGCCGATCGAGAAGTCTTAAATAGTTCCAAAAATAGTAAAATCTATTAAGCAAAAGGTCCGTACCTAATGCGGTCCGACTACAAAAAATCTGTCAAGCACGAGAAGTTAACTTCTCACCTAGATTCAGCCACTTAGATGACCGAACGGTAACCCGGCTGAACAGCGAAAAGTTTGGACGCAAACTCAAAAGCTGAAAAGCCGGACATGAATATGTTTAACTAAAAAATATATGGCTTCGTATAAAGATAAGTAAAACATGGTTCGTCAAAAATACGAGCAAGAAAATTAAGTTGTTCGATACATGCCACAACGAAAAACGAAATACTGTACGGTTACAGAAGTAAACATCAAATCAAACTTCATAGTCTTCTTTCACGATAGGGAGTTCACTCCTCTGTCTAATGACGGACAAAGGTTTATCTACTAAATCCGCAACCTTTCCAAGAACGGAGATATGAAAATTATCAAAGGCCTTTATTGCGGCATCCAATGCATCCTTTGCTCCTTCGTCATATCCGGGAACTTCCTCGGCCGAACGGACTGAGTCCAAAGCGGCTTTGAAGCCTTGTTTGATTCCTTCATTCACTCCAACTACGTTTACACTGTTGACCAGGTCCGCAACGACCTTCTCCAGCTTAGGGCTTTGATGAACCAATTTGACTACCCAGGAAACCCCGTCCGTCAGAAACCATTGTTTAGTGAACATGAGCTCCGACACCTGGGTATATAATTCAACCATTTCACCATCACAACGGGTCAGCATGCCCTTCGCCTCGTCAATCGTATCCTTGTGCGACTCGATCGCCTTGTCACGAACTCTTTCAAGTTCGTCCTTATCTGAAGAAAGATAAGATTTAATTAGCAAGAAAAGTAAGCATTGAAAAGTAAATTATGAACGCACCGTTTATCAGGCGGTGATGATCGGCCAGAAGCTGGTCATAAGATGTTTGCATTTCTTTCAGCTCAGCTGTGTGCCTCTTCTCTGCACCGGATAACTTCTTCTCCAGATCACCAAATTTCAACTTGAAAGCTTCCAAGTCTTGAAGGGCTTTGTCTCGAGCTTCAAACGCAACCGCAGCCGAAGCCTGGGAAGATTTATTAACTTCTTTCGCTTCCAAAACCTGTTCTTTCAAACGGTCAATTTGAGATCGGAGAGAAGATAGCTCCTGCTTTGTTTTCGACCGAACATTGTCTTCACTTTTCAAGTTAGCAACTTCACGCTCAAGCTTGCGACAGTTTGATTCCGACTCGATCCAACGCTTATAAGTCTCCACCACCAGAGAATTCGACTGAGCTTGATTCAGCATTAGGGCATTCCCAAGCTCCGGACCGCTCATCTTTCGATAATGCGCATGCTCGGCCGGAGTCCCCAAATGAAATAATGCCATCTTCGCTGACAGAGCATCCACAATCCTATCCCTATTCGTCAGTGACCACTCAGGCACATACTACTTCAAAGCACGAGTAGGGTCCAAATTCGCAGCATAGCCCGAACCTAACTCCCGGCATAAGAAAACGGCTTCAGTTTCATATCATAAAGGGGAGGAAGAGGCACTATCCCCACCATCAAATGGTTGTGGACTTGGCCTTGAAATGTTGGAAGCAACCCCCCTTGTAGGCTTACCGGAAGGAGATGGGTCAATCTTCTTGAAAGATAGAGGGTCGGGCATGTGTATATCCTCAGTGACTTTAGTAGCCCCCCTCCAAAAGATAATGGGCTCATTGGGATATTGACCGGACGATCCCTTGGGGTACGACCACCATGAAGATGGGCGTCCAAATTTGCTAACAGGCCTCCGGCAGCAGAAAACTCGGTAACCTGATCATCCTCATCATCCAATGTGATGGTCTTGAAGTCCATTTTCTTTTTCTTCACCTGCTTGGGTTTCGGATCGGACTTCGAAGAAGTAGTCCGTCTTCTTTTCAAGCTAACTTGGGGACGCTCCTCATCATCACCATCATCACCCTCTTCTCCCCCTTCAACATGTACCCCTTCGTCTTCGATAGAAACATGTACCCCCTCATCTTCAATAACAAACTTGGAACCGGATCCTTTCGTTCCGCTCGAGCTGGTCTTTTTGCCTTTATCACTACCAGCCACCACCGCTGCCTGAACCGAAGAAATGTTCAACATTTGTGCCGCAGGAGCTGAACCCGAGCCTCCCTGGCCACCCGAACCTCCCTGGTCAGCCGGAGCTACCGGATCCTGAATCGGATAAAGGTTCTCCTGCACGACGCTCAGATACGGAGGATCACCCTTCGGCGTCCTGGTGGCCGGGACATCAAGCTCCTTGGAATCGAAGGACTTCAGCCTTAAAGCTTCTTTTAAACCCATAGCTGCACAAAAAGCAAACAAAAAATAATATCCATAGTCCGGCACGATATAAAGTGTACAAACGAGTAAAGTAATCAAACACAAACTCAAGGAACACCGTATCAAGTTAAAAGCTCGACTAACCCTTTCCGTTCCACTTAAGGGTGGGATACCACTCCGTTTCGGTCCACATCGTGCTGATCCGTCCCATGACAAGAATGTGTTCCGGAAACTTTTGTACACGCCCTGCCTCCTTGATCAGAGTCGCATACAGATCTCTGTCGTATTCAAAGTCTTCAGGAAGAGGGGGTGGGAGGCGCGACCTTTTCAATCTCCATGTCATCTCGGTCGGAACGCATCGGTCGTCGATCCAAAAGAAACGATCCTTCCAATCTTTTATACTGGTGGTAATCCACAAGTAACAACAAGAATTCTTATTCCTGACTTCGAAAGTATACCAACTACCGGACCGATTCAACTTGTTAAAAGCCTGGAACACATCCAAATCTGGGCCGGAGCCCAAACCACGACAGGACAACTCGAATTGACACACCTTGGCAAGGCCGAAGGGGTTCATTTGAGAAAGGTGAACCTCGTGAAATAGCAGAACGTCGATCAAAAACTTCGTCAGAGGGAGACGATAGTTACAGTAATCGAACAAACTAGTATAAATCCCTATCTTCCCCGGAGGAAAAGGATAAATAGGCTTATTCTTTTCAGGGAGAATGGGGTGTAAAGAGGCAGGAATTGCATATTTATCGACGTACCATGCTAAGCCATTTCTATTCAGAATATTAAAGCAACCGGACAAGTTGCTTTTATTCGCCATTGTATAAGGAAGGTACTAACCTGCTTGATGAGTCGTTTCGCCTCAGAGGAAATGAAGAAGAAGATGAAGTAGAAAAGTGAACAAAAGTTACTTTTTACTCCCCTTTTATAGGGATAATACACCGCCTCAAAAGTAACCAATCAAAGAGTGACACGTCACAATAACTGACGCATATCAAACGTCACGCCAGAGGGAAAGATAAAACGACCGTCAGTTACCCAGCAAAAGTCACTGCCCAAAAATTTAAAATTTAAAAAACAGCAAACGACAAATCAGGGTGTCAGCCCGCCAAAAATTACGCCGTTATAGTTCGAAGCTTTTACCTAAGAAACGCTACGAACTAGGGGGACTTGATGAGGATACGTCCTTGGGCGGACCGAATCATCAGCAAACATAGAACCAAACTATAGCACCTAAAGGTCGGATCGCACCTCGTGCTGTAGACGGAACAACGAAACACGTTGGTACGCTTTAACTAACTGGGACCCACAGCTATAACCGCCCTGACAGTGACTGGTCCGACCCTAGCTAACTCGCCACGTCAGCATACCCAAAGACTATAAATACCCTGCCAAGACCCCCCGTAAAGGGTAATCGCTATTTTCTCTCTCTAAACTCTCCTCTCTCTCTCCCTGACCTATTCTCTCCTCACAAATACTTATTCTCACGCCCGAGCTTGGTCACAGAGAGGCCCCCCTCCCTGTGACGAGGCTAACGGTGTGCTTGTTTCCTTGTGATCTTGCAGGTTCTTGCTAGGTCATCTGAAGATATACTCTAACCAGGTCGGACCAACTGGTTCTGAGTCTTCAGTGATGAAGGGGGTTTCAGGTGATTTTGAGCTCCGATCAATCATGAACAGGGATGGAGACAACAGTTAGGGTTTAGCTGCTGGTGGTGTTGCTCAGAACTGACGATTGTGTATGTGCAAATGAAAGAATGAGGAAGGAAATAGAATATAGTTTTTAAAAAATATTTATGTTTTGTACATAAGCAGTCCACGTCGTTAAAAACTAATGGGGTTAACTTTCAGTTAGTATAGGATCTCAAGATGTAAATACGTTTAAAGTTGGAACTGTTTGTAAATATTTCCTGAGTTGAGATTAATCATGGCTAATAGGTTAAAGTTGAGCTTCCCAAAAATAACTAATATATACTAAACCGGAGAAGCTCGAACTTGTGAAACTAAGGGAGTGTTTGGTGTTGCGTTGTCAAAATAGATTATGCGTTTTCAAAATAGATTTTGCGCTTTCAAAACTGCATTTTGAAAAAAACATGTAGGTACATGCTTCTCCAAAACTGCGTTTTGGAGGCAGATAATCACTTTTTCATCCAAACACTTTTTTAGATTATTTTTGTTTTACAAACACAATAATCAAATAATCACTTCAAAACGTAATCCCAAACACCCTCTAAAAGTCGAACACAAACATTAGACATAGCTAGATACGAGATGTGCTCAAGCTCAACCTCCTTTTATAATAAACAAAGCAAGCTTGAGCATAAACGATCACGGTCTTTAGGTAACTTGTTTAAACCGGGCGGCTATCAGATAATTAAACAAGTTGAACCGGTGCTCCGGACCAATGGTCGTGCTGGATTTCAACATTATCTTTTCTTTTAAAATATGTTATATACAACTACTTCAGTCCATATATTTTTCGGTCCACATATTTTAATTATTTAAAGATTCATATATTATTAAGAGTAAATTTTCGTTTTGTTTTATGTGGTTTGGTCGTTTTATCGGTTTTGTCCTAGTCATTTAAAAATAGCCATTTTCCTTCCTGATGTTTTCATTTTGTCTCCGGTTTGCCCCACGACCTTAACTCCATCCATATTGTATATTAACTGGAAGGGAATTTTCGTAATTTCAAATATAAAATAAGGGTACTTTGTTAATTTATACTTAAATATAAACTATTAACATATATTTAAATGTAAGTTATTATTATTAATATAATATATACACACATAACAAATATTAAGTCTCTACTCTCTCTTTATAAGATCTCATTCTCTCTTTTACACCACCACCCACCACCTGACATCATCGCCACCGCCCGCCACCCACCACCCACAACCCGACATCACCACCACCATTCACCACCTCACCCGAGATCACTACCACCGTTCACCACCACCTGACATCACCACCCCAATCACCATCAACCACCACCTACCTTACAAACCACCAATACCGGTCCGAACCACATGAAACTCTGACCCAGACCCTTCCCGGTCCGAACCCTAATTTCATGTATAGTGGCAACAGATCTGTACAACCCATTTATCCCTCGCTAATTGCAGATACGAACAAAAAAAACCCACACCAAAAAACCCTCACAAAAAAACGAGATTATTGGTACCTTTTTAATTTGCCCATTCAAATATTTGATTTATAGGTGGTAAAGATTAGTTTTTCCGTTCAGCCACCGTCAAACACCTTATTTGCAGGTCGTTCTTTTTCAACGAAACCCAGCCAAGAAATCAGATCTGAGCAAACCCTAGCCTCTTCTTAATCAAATTAAAGAAAATCCTTTAGTGTATAAACTTCCAGCGATGGCCAGATCTGAAACCTCTGGCGGCCGTAAAAACGTTGAGAAAGAGAGTGGTGGTGGTGTCAGATGTAGAGAGAGAGAGATACATTGATGGTGGTGGTAATGGCGGAGGTGGCGGTGGCGGATTATGGTGGTTGCGATGAATTATGGTGGTGGTAAGAGTGTGTGTGCGAGAGAGAGAGAGAGAGTTGTGCTGGTGGTGGCGGCGGATTATGGTGGCGGTGGCGGATTATGGTGGCGCTAATGGTGGTGGTGGGTGATGTTTGAAGGTGAGAGCTGATGAATGATAAAGTGGGTGATGTTTGATAATGTGTCCGTACATATATGAAAAATAATAATGTTTTTAATTTTTTAATTTTTTTGTGTCTGTACGTATATGAATAAACTAGGTTTTTACCCGGGATTGCTTCCCGGGCTCGGAAAACATAGTTATATTAATTACTATTTGTTATTAATACGACCACATTACATCAACCATCTCATTCGATTCAAACAACAATGTCTTCAAATCACCGGATTAGATCATGAACCCATATTAGAGGTCAAAATTTGAATGACTTAGACAAAATTTGAATGACTTAGACAAAATTTGAAGTATATAAATAAGCTATTGAATGAGATTACTTAAATAAATTATTGGGAGAAACAGGCACAAATTGAATATTTTTTATAAACTGTAATATATGACAGATACTTATTAAACCTTAGTGGGCAGGGATAACGGTAAAAACCAATAAAGAACAACCACATCCACTGATAATCCTATATAAATTATGAGATAATATAATAAGATTAAAATTGCTTAAAGATTACAAATGTTTGTAGATAAAAAGGTTGTTATTTGGGTTTATACAATATATATTATAAATTGTTGCTCCTATTCATACACATAAGTTTTAAACATAAATATTAAATATTAAACATCTCAATATTTATTTAACATATACATTATAACATGCAAAGAAAGGTCATACTCATTATAATATTACAACATAACAGTATATTAATCAGATAAGTTTTCAGGAATTCAAAACCACACAATCAGTCCAAAACATAACAACACCAAACACCCAAAACCAACAAAACGAAAACCATAAGTTCAACGTGGCAACAGCATATGAAATCAACACGTAAATGTATTTGAAAATACAGAGAAAACTATTTCTCAATCTTGGGAATTAAAAGCGTCGAAACACCAGCATCTTCATCCTGAGACAGTTCATCACTCATGCGGCGCTTTGTCGAGGATCAACCTAATGCATCATCTACGTCGCACACTTCACGAATATTACGTTTTGTTTGATCAGAAGAGAGATTCTTAACGCCTACAAGTGCTTTGGATGCAGGTGTAACATTGTCACCACTGCAGGACATCTCATCCTGATATAAAAAGACAATAAATATTAACATTTCAAAAAATTTAGTACAAATAACCAAATTCTTATATTACCTTCATAAGGTCAACAGGAGTAGACAAACTGCAGGAATCTGGAACATCTAACGATTCGGACTGCTCATGCTTTAAGTACATAATACACAGTAACATAAAATACACATAATGGTATAAATCTATTTCAAAACGATATGACTATGATATGAAAAGAATGACATAATGAAGATTTAAACCTGGTTAAGATTGAATTTGGCGCAGAGCGCGGCAAGGATCTCATCATCGTTAGTGGCCATTGAAATACCATAGTTTTCAACCTGATGCTCAATGTTATAGTCTTTAACATATATGATGAACGCATACCTCTTTCCAATCAACGTGTCAAAAATCTCAGGATATGGGTTCGGTATCTCTCCAGAATTAACAACCTATGATTTTATAAAAAATAACATAAATTACAATGAGCACAATGATTACATAATTGAGAACCTACAATTTTATAAAAATTAATTTATAATTATATTTACTACATGGCCAAATAACTGAATGCATGTATTTGTTACCTGATCTTGGATTGCAAGTAACTCTTTGGCAGTTTTCTTAAGAATCTTGTAAGCTTCGAAATCAAACAGTGTCAAAGACACAGTACCGGAAGAGTCTTGCACCCTAATAGGTATCTTGAAGCTATCAAGTTAAAAACAAATGAAAACATTAGTATTACTAATAACAGAAGTGTGGTTCATATTAGTATTTAGTATAAGGAAATAAAACTGTAATCTCAAACCGCGGAATAGAATAGATGTCGACTCCTTCACATTTATCATTTGTACACACCAAAGATTTTGCATGATCAACATCAAATGAACCATCCACATTTTCTTTCGTTACAAATCTTTCATCCACACTCGACTTACAGTGGTTACAACCATTGTAATACCAAAGTTTATCAGTGCATATAGTTGTGATTGTGCCAAGAACCAAAACATTCTTTGGCTATCAATATCAAACAAAAATAATAATACTTAGAAAAGACTATAAAAAAACTCAGCATGTAAAGTACTTATAAGCTTAAATTGTACCTTTGTAAAACATATAAATAAATATAAATATAAATTACTATATAAATAAAAATTAAACTAATTAAGCTTAAATTGTACCTTTGTAAAGGTTGACCATACCAAAATGACATAGAATAACAACATACTTCTCTCGTTTCTTATCATTCATGTAAGCAAACATGTCAATAGCAAAACCATCCCACAAAGTAACCGGACACTTTTGGCCTCTAAAATATTAACATAAAACATAATAACATCAAGCAACCTTGTCATGCTTTAAACGTCAAAATGCAACAACTTAATAAAAAGAACTCACTCAAGGTCTTCAACTCTAAGATTAAGCCTCTTACCCTTGCTCCCATCCTTCTTTGTTGTATCCTCAAGATTGAAACATACTTCCACATAACCAATCCAATCTATAAACAAAAATATATTGTTAAAAGAAAACAGCATTAAGAAGCGATAACATGAAAAAAAAAAACAATAAGACAAAACAGTACATATATATCATGTAGTGATTTACATACCAATAACTGTATTAACTTCAATTTTATTTTGAACAACATCCTTGAGGTTAACAAAATTAAAACGATATTTCGGTCCAGACCAGTCAAGGCATTTCTCAACAGAAGTATAGAAATACAGTGATATTTTGTCATTTCTCTTGGTATACTTAGCAGAGGACCTATTAGCGGCAAGATACCGTTTGGTGATAAGAAGACATTCATCCAACTGAAGGAAGTCTTTGAATTTTCCTAACATCTTATACAGACAGCTGGCTTGTATCATAGTTCCCTAAGAATATGAAACATCCGATTAAATAAAAAACGTGTTATATAACATTTGGGTATTCATATGTCCAAAATAATTATAAGACAAATATATACGGTACCATCTCATCCATGAAGATCATATCAAGACGATATATTTCATTTTTGTTTTCATTCATCATATTCTTCGACATGCTAACAATCTTCACTCTAATCGAATAGTTATTTGAGAATGTATTCAGATCGTTAAGCATGCTAACCTTTGAAACCTCCATTTGAAGACTGTACATAAAAAAAAGAATAAGCAAAATATATCTATTGCTAAACGTAATATGATAATACAATAAGCATGGATGTTCTTAAAAAAAATATCAATGTTGGAATTCAAGCTTACCGATTCTCCATTCAAAATTTTAATTGAATGCAGTGGCAAATGTAATTTGAAAGGTAATTACTGTATATCCTTATATCCTACTTTATTAAAGTAATTAAATATTATAAATGATATGCAAGGTAGGAAAAAAAAAAGAGAACGTCAATTTTAAATTACCATCTTGCATATTTTGAATTTCAAAATTACTGATATTATCAGTAATTACTGATTTGATTTGAAAGCATTTGTCATGATGAATTTTCTAATTTTTATTTTAACTTTAATTAAGAGATAATAACCGTCAATTTGAAATTCATATTTTGCATATTTTAAATGTCCAAAGCTCAAGAAATTAGCATTAATTACTGATTTGATTTGCAACAAATAGTCATCAAGAATTTTTTTTATTTTTTAATCTAACTTTAAATTTTATAAGGAAAACAATATTGGAGGAACTCTTATCTCATTGGAATGTAACGATTAGGTAAAATGGTAATTTCATTGTAATTCTAGTTTTCATTTGATAATTTCAATCTATCACTAATTAACACCATCAATAATAAAAATGGGAGCAGTGGCTGTTTTTTAGGGAAACCGCTGATGGTCAATATCAGTGGATGTCAACAATAAAAAAGTGAGTAGTGACTATTTTTCCTATCAGTGGATACCCAACAGTTTTTGAAACACTGATGTTTGGTCAGTCAGTGGTCAACACAAAGATTGAAGAAACAGAGGTTGTATCTCAGCAGTGGATAACTTTTAACAATCAAATGTTTGAACCAACACAGTGGTTGTAACTGGCTTTTAAACATGTTGGGGCTTAAACAGATGTTTCGCCTTATATATCAGTTGTCTGCCCTTAAACAGATGTTTGCCCATAAACAGAAGTTTGGCCATAAACAGATGTTTGGCCTTAAACAAATGTTTGAGCTTAAACAAATGTTTGCCCATAAACATTTGTTTGCAAAAAAAGACCAATTTCAAGAATACTATACCTAAACAATCAAAATGAGGAGCTTAATAATCATCCAAGTGTACTTGATTTTTATTTATTAGTATAAAGATGAAACAACTGTTCAATTTATAGTACAGATCAAATCACTGAAGTGATGTGATAAATACTGTTACATATAAACACTGTTGTGATAAACACTGTTACATATAAACACTGATGTCATAAAAATTGTTACATATAAAACACTAAGGTGATGACATCTAACAACCTAACAGACTAAAAAACACTGATGTGAAAAACACTGTTACATATAAACATTGTTAACATAAACAAAGGTAGAATAACTAATGTTGATGCTGAACCAATGTTGTTGTTGGACAGTGGTTCACCTTTGGTTAATCAGGCCTTTGGTTCATCAGCGCTTGTCTTCAACAGGACTTTGGTCTTCATCAGTGGTTTGGTCTTCAACAGTGGATGATGTTCATCAGTCTTTATGTACAACCATCGTTATATCCAACAGTTGTTAGGCAGATCAGAGTTTTGCCTTATTAACTTGTTATAACCACTGTCATTGTAGGAAACTTAGCTGGGCAGTGCTTATTGTGGATCAACGTGCAGCTTCAACAGCCAAATCAGCATCATCTTTATCTCCTTCAGCAATATCCACTATGTTTTATTCGGTTCTTGGATCAAACATCTCGAACGATTTCCCTTTTCATCAAAATAATTAATCTGAAAAAAAACACGTGGAACTAACAGCAAAAAGTACACCTGAAACAGAAATCGTCGATTAAGAATAAAAAAAACATGTGGAATTAACAATGCATAGATTAGTGAAGGAAACTTACGGTGCTGATTAATAAAACTCCGTTTAATTGCTCAAATTGAGATGACGGGTGATCTGCAAGCGACTACAAATGAATCAATGCATCAATAAACGGTAAATCAAAAGGTTACGAATACCAAAAAATAAATCAGACCAATTGAGGTTACCTTGGTGTTGTGCAATCACTTTGATGTCCATGACAACAGCACCTTCATAAAAAACAAAGTAATACTGATTATAAGATTAAAACATTCAAGAACTTAGAGTACATGGGTCCAAATGATCTCAATCATGCACTAAAATTCCTATACTCATCTGAGATTGTCTTCCGCTCCACCATCTTAATTCGTCTCTCCACAACTTCAATTGTAAAGAAAAGAGCAAAAATCAAATACATGACTAACACAACCTCATTGAAAGTGGGACTGTAAATGAGTACCATACCGAATAACAAAAAGGGATTAAGCCTAAACTTTTGGGCCGGTATCACTTATCAACAGACCTGAAAACAAAATCAGTTTCTAAACAACGACTTCATGAAACTGAAAATCATTAAAGCAAACACAAATTAAGTAACAACCAACCTTAATTTAAAAGCCTGCAAATATAAAATTGCCACATGAACAAATGAAGTACAACTTGCTGCAAAAATAATGAAGTGTAAAAACAATTTCAAAAACTTCTCTGTAATTAAGTAGTTAAGCTACTTAATTTAGTTAACTACATAAACAATCCAACAATGAATTTACCGTCCTTCTCCTTCTCTTTCACATTTCCATCACGTCAACAGCCGTCCGGCAGAGGTTGCTTCTAATCAACAAACTCTATAAAATAATAATAATAATAAGCATAAAATCTATATATTCTGCTTGGATTGCTAGAATAATAGTATGAAAGTTGAAATAAAAACAGAGGATCAAGAAACATAGGAGCATCAAAAATTACTAACATGGGTGAATAAATCAACAAAACGGCTTGTGAAAGACATAAACTACAAAAATATCAAAATCAGCCTACTCGTAATCACATGATACAACAAAGCAAGCATCTGAATAAACAATAACAAAAGAAAGACAAAATCAAAAGCTACAAACAGAGTTATTCATATATTTCATACATATACAATAATAAAAACATTATTACAACATACCAGTGTCACGATTAACAGGAGCTTGTACAAAAGGGTTCATCGAGTACGATAAGAAACCCTAGGAGATCTACTTCTTCTTCTGAGGGTACAAAAGGGTTCATCGTGTTCAGTATGAGAAAATAGATAAAACGAAATAAAATTTCTGAATGAAAAAATAGATCTTACATGAATAATCTGTTCTTCAACTACTAGACGGTACATGATTTAGGATTTCAAACGCAAATGTATGCAATAGAAGTAACCTCTGCAGGACGTTGTTGAAGAGATGGAAATGTGAAGAAGGAGAAGGATGAACATCAGAGAGAAAGGGGATCTTGAATGGAAAGGTGAAGGAGAAGAATGAAATAAGGTTTGTGAAAATGTGATAATAAAGGGCAGTGGTTACTGTTAGGCGGGAAAAGGGGAAAACGATGCCCTAATTAAGTGACACGTGGCCCAAATCACTTTCATTTATTATATATAATAGATAATAATGTTTTTATTTTTTTATTTTTATTATCCAAAAGTTTACTCATTTAAGAATTAGTAATTAGTATTAAGATTAAATACTCATATATAAAATTACCGAAATACCCCTAATTTCAACTGAATGTTTTAACTGAGTTAGAGCCTTGGAGTAAACTAGAGACAAAATCAAAACATCAGGGAGGAAAATGACTATTTTTAAACGATTAGTGCAAAACCGTTAAAACGACCAAAGCACAGAAAGCAAAACGGAAGTTTACTTTATTATTAAATTAAAGATTAAAAATTCACATTAGTTTTTATTATATTAAAAAGAGAAAAATGTCCGGATAGTCCATATGGTTTGCTTCATTTTCACCTTTTGTCCCTAACTTTCTAAAATTATAGCTATAGTCCCCAACTTTTGCAATTTCGTTCCCGGATAGTCCCTAGCATGGATGGATGTTAGTTTTTTTATGTTAAATGAGGGTGAAATGACCTAAATACCCTTTCTGTCAAATTAATAATTTAAAATAAATATAATTAATATTTTAGAATTTATGTGGGACCCACCACCCACCCCATTTCATCTTCCCCACTCCTCACCACCACCACCCACCGCATCTCCGCCATCTCGTCCATCCATCCACCTAAATACCATTATTTAAAAACCTTTAAACTAAAACAGAAAAGGATATATATAACTCTTACTGGACTTTGACCTGCACCAACCACCGCCCATCTCACTAGTTCCAGCCTCCCACCCAGAACCATTGGCCATCAGCCATCTTCACCACTCAGGCACCGTCCATCTCTTTAAAGACTCCCCTATCTCGCCTAACCACCGACCTCAATGGCCGCCTCTGTAGATCTGTGTCACGGTGCTTGTCCGCTGGCGTGATTACGACGTAGAGAGATAATCAGATTTTAAAGTCGCCGTAAGCGAAAGAGCCGAGGAAAATTTTACAGTAATTTTTGTTTATAGATTTAGCTTCAAATTTGATGGGTTTAATTTGGTAGGTCTTTCTTGTTTCAATTACTTTTTGGTGTCATTGATTCGATTGAATTGAGAAACAACTTAATATGGAATTTGAAGCTCATTTACATATGTGTGTATGGTGGGTTTTTAAGCTTTGGTGATGATTGTTTTTTTGGGTGAACGGTAAGGAGGAGTGGGGAAGGTGGGTGGTGGTGGTGGTGGCGGCGGTGAGGAGAGGAGTGGGTGGGTGGGGTGGGTGATGGGTCCCACATAAATTCTAAAATATTAATTATATTTCTTTTAAATTTTTAGTTATTAATTTGACAGTAAGGGTATTTGGGTCATTTCACACTCACTTAACATAAAAAACTAACCTCCATCCATGCTAGGGACTAACCGGGAACAAAATTGCAAAAGTTGGGGACTATACCTGTAATTTTAGAAAGTTAGAGACTAAATGTGAAAATGGAGCAAACCATAGGGACTATCTGGGCATTTTTCTCTATTAAAAATTAATAGCGCATATACTTTTAGTTTTAACCATTTCTAACCAATTCGACTAGTAAACGAGACGGCTTGTTTCCGTCAGGTTTCTTATATTTCTTTTGTTCCACGTTGATGCTTGATGAAAAGTTATTAAATTGAAAACTCTCTGAATTGAGAGTTTGTAAACGTAATAAAGTTCATTACTTTTTAAAAGGAAAGTTTTATGAATATTCATATGCTATTCAGTAGAAAAAACTTTATCCAAATTCTTTAAAAAAGGAAAGTTTTATGAATATTCATATGCTATTCAGTAGAAAAAACTTTATCCAAATTATTTAAATTCAGATAATATAAACCTCATATTTATCGGAAAATGACAATCAAAAAAATTCCATCCACTCAACTTTAAAAGAAACACTGATTAATGTAACAAAGTTGATTAGACATGCACAACTCATAGATTCATAGCTTGTTACCGTCCATATATACCAACGCGTGGATGGACCAAATTTGTTACCACTATTATAGATATATTTTTATGTACTCATCAAATGATAACTTGAACAATAATTGTACTTTTTCCTTTAGCTTTAGGTTTATGGTTTTTTTAACGTTGTATTTTAATTTAGAGTTATACATTTTTAATATGTCAAGTACTTGATTTAACTGTATATAGGGGAGGTTCATTTGAGGAGAATCTTCTTAAAAGAAGAAAAAAAAATTAATCTAGACCCTATATTTTTTGGATCAATGGTTGTGAATCAAGATATCATTTTTTTGTCCACTTTTAGTTAATGATTTAATTACTAAGGGTGGTATAGACATTTTGATGTAGAATGTTAATAAATATTTTAGAGAGTTCCTCAAGTATTATTAATGCAACCATAAATTCTTCTCCTTCATCATCATTAATGTATTGACTCCTACACAAATTTTATTAGAAGTGACAAAATTATTTAAAAAAATTGTGTCCTACACGTATTTTATTATGAGTCGCAAAATTATATAAAACTGTTTGAGTCCTACACATTCTGTATCTTACATCAAAATATTGTTTTAATGGTGTAGGAAACGTTGAAAATGTAAAATCATGTGCAAGATTGTTTTTATTGTTTAATGTGCACAACTAGTTTATAAGATAGACTCATTAAATGATTATTGTTCATTAATTTGAATAACAAAAATAAATAATAGACTTATTAAATGATTTGTTCAAATTACCTTTGTATCCTTAATTCTTTTTATTCTTAGACCAAGCGGTATGGGGGCCGGCTTAGGCCCGGCGCCGGTCCCCCACACCGCCCCCTCGCCCCATCATGTGATAACCGGCTACACCAAGACGTTGAAGACGGGCCGCTTTCTTTCTCTCTCTCTCTCTCTCATCTTTGTCTCTCATCTATCTCTATCTCTATCTCTCTCTAAAATCAGAAAAAAGTTTTATATTTTTTAATTGTTATGGGGCCCCATCCTCCACCCCCTAGGTCCATCCCCTGCAAGCCCCTCCTACGTGGCGCTGACGTGGCGGCCCATCCTCATGGGGATTAGGCTCCCCATACCCACTAGTCTTAATTTTTAATTCTTCTCATTTGAACTCTCCACAATGTATGTATTAGTGTATGTATATATTAGTGTAAACTGTTTGACAAGTTCTTTGGGTTGAAAAAAATTGAGTTTTACTCGTTTATATTGTGATAGAACTATTTCGAGTTTGTGTTATTTCGAACTTTATCTTTAAATCTCCACAAAGGTACAAGCTTGGTTTATTTATCATTCAAAAAAATTTTATTATAATCATTTTTATATGTTTATAACGATAATTATGTATGAGATATATAATTTGATTTCTTATTAAATTTATAAAACGAATTTTTAGAACCAGCACGTTGCGATGGGACACTCAAACCAAACAAAAAAATAGGCGTAAAAACATTTAACCACACATACATGTTGAGGGGTGTTTACTCATCAAAGTTTGAACAAAAAAATAACTAAGTCGAAACTAAAACAAAACACACGTAAAAAAAATTGACGTCGAAGCGACGAAAAAAAAACAATTGTTAACACATCTAAATAAGCAAGCCACAATGTTAAGCAAACACGTGGAAGCAGATACCAAATAGTAAAACATATATAAAAATAGAAAATAAAACCTAAGCTAAAATTTTGGTATACATTAAATTGGGGGCAATGTTGATGACTTGATGGTACAGTACGTGGAAATATAATGAAAATGATAAATAAACAAACTAATATAAGTGATCATATGTCGAAATATAATAAAAATGATAAATAAACAGACTCGTTAATGTGACCCACTCATATGAGGTAATTATTTGTTAAAAGAAAACATTGTAAAGATTCAAAGGTAAATAATTTTAGAAAACAATAATAACTAGAATTACCACCCGCCACAATGCGGCGGGGGATTCATTAGTTATATCATATTAGATGAAATGAAAATGTTTCTTACATGATCGCGAGCCTGTGTGTAAAACATAGAAAAGAATAACTAAGTCGATTTCTGACCCGCGCGTTGCGATAGACCTATGAAACAGGAAAAATAGACGTGTTGTGGACCTGTCAAACGGGAAAAGTAGAAGAAAAAACGTTGAAACCCACACACACGTTGCAGTGTGTTAACTCGGAAAATTTAGAACGAAACAGTAAACGGAAAATTTGCGAAACATGAAAAGTATAAGCGATCAAAATTGAAAGTAAAAAGTGTTGGAATTAAATTGCAAAAGATAAAAAGCTTTGGGTTAAAACCAAAAAAAACAAAAGGGTTAAATTGTAAAATATGGAAACTTTTGAATTAGCAGTGAAAATCAAATTAATCAAAGGGTTAAATTACTAAGATTGAAAATTTAGACTTAAATTGTCAAAGATGAAAGCTTTGGAGTTAGAAATGAAAATTTCAAATTTTTTTTTAAAAAACTCCCAAAGCCAAGAATACAACAACCTTAAGCATAAACATGTTGCTTATAATATAATATAATATAATATAATATAATATAATGAGTAAATTACGATTTTGGCCCCCTTGTTTATATCACTTTTACCTTTTTAGCCCAAAAAGTAATCTTTTAACATATGAGCCCCCAACGTCTTTTTTATAACGATTTTGCCCCCCCCCCCTGTCTTTTTTTCTAACACTTTTGGCCCCTATAAGTAAATGAATGGAGTTAGTGTTAGGGGCCAAAAATGTTAGAAAAAAAGACGTTGAGGGCTTAGATGTTAAAAGATTCCTTTTTTGGCTAAAGGGTAACAGTGATGTAACCACATGGGCCAAAATCGTAATTCACTCTTTTATAATTAAACCAAACATGTCTCATATTAAGTTATTGGGTACAAACCACTATCCTAATTTACACTTTATTTCACACACCTACAAATAAAACAAAATAGCTATGCAATATGTATAAGTATATAGAGCATTAAGAGTGGTAAAAAAATTAAGGAAAAACTACATGTTTTGTCCTTTATCTTGACACTCTTTTTTAGGCGGTGTACTTTTCAATGAATTTGCCAGGTTTTGCCCTTTATAGGAAATTTTGTTGCACATTTTGTCTTTTAACCCTAACTCAGTTAGATTTTTTTGTTAAATCTGATCATGTGGACCCCATATAAAGGTATTGTTGTCTTTTCACATCTTAATATATAAATAAACCCTTTAATAAATTTTATAAAATCAATTCTTCCCTTCCCACCCACTCTATTCTTTCTCTCTCTAAAAACTCAGATACCCTTACACACTCTCTCTCTAAAAACCCATCATCAACACCACCATCATCTACTTCAATCTGTTGAAATCAATCATAATCCGTAAACCTAACAAACTTGAGTTGAAATCGAGCACTGCAACATAAGAAAACACTAATTCGATTGATAAAATTCATATTCGATTAAATCTTCCAGCAATAATTATAGCAACAAGGAATCAAATTATCGAACAGATGATACAATTGGCATAACTCTACCTGAGTTAGTAAGATGAGAAGAACAGAGACAACGTCTTTGTTGTGGTTGTCGCTAAGATGGAATTGTAAATCCGAATCAATTTCAAGTTTGGAGGTTGGAGTTGGATTGGGGGTGTCTGGATTTGTGCAAGTCGTCGCCCACACATCTACCACCAACACCATCCGCCATGCTTCTCAACCATCATCCACCACCACCACCACCTCTCACCATAACCATCCGTCGTCGCCCACACATCTACCAACTCTATTTTTAAAACGTAAACTCGCCAACTTTATGTTGACATACTACTGCATGCTTACAGGTCCGTAGATACAGCGTTGGAGCTTTTTCCTGGAGGAGTGTGGTGACATTTCAAAATCCGTTATAGACTCTTAGGCTTATGTTTTAACGGTTTTGGACCTTGTGTTTAATGCTTTCGCTAAATACTTTAACTTTATTTTAAGACCTTAACAGTGATGTCACTAATCGTATTTTAAATGTTGGTTTTGCTTAAATTTATCTTGTATGTTCAATATGATTGGTGGCATGATTCAGTCAGCCGCATGACTCGCGGTAATACTCCGCATGTGAAATTTGAGGGTGTGACATATGATGTCTTAAAAAGTCAATGTGTCTATTATAAACTAAATATAGGTACAGTTTGACTACTGAAGTCAAACATAATGGTATTTAGATTATTTTGACATTTTCAAATACTACTTGCCAAGATAATGGGGGATGTACTCGAGCAAGCTTTTATAGGTTGTTGCCCCTTAAAACATCATTCAAAGTTATAAAAATTCATTTAATATTGAAAATTGAGCAAGTAAATCTGTTATATTCGGACCGGTCAACTCCAAAACGTGGAAGCAACGGTCCCACAAGACGATTTCCACGCTTTCTTTATTAGCAAAAAGTACCCTTGGTGAAGTTTCCTCAAGCTCATCGCTCAAAACATGACAATTATTATTAGATTTGTAAGAAGTATTTTCTTTATACAATCGGTGTAACATACGAGAACTTAAATTAGTATATTAATATGTTTAACTAATTGATTTATTATAATCACAAGAATGACCTAGTAAGAATGATCAAAACTTTTATACCATTTTTTTGGTTTAGACATGTTAAACACAATATATTAAAAAAAAAAAAAAAAAAAAAAAACCTAGTAGGGTGCATGTGTTATGTGATGAAGAATACATACATTATTAAACACGTAACATATTAATATTTTTAAATTAAAAAAGATATAGCAATACCGTACTTAATATAAAGAGAATAAAATGATCATGTGTATGGTGATATTATTTTCTAAAAAATATTAACATATAAAAAGTTATGATCTTTTGAAAATCATGGACGAAATTGATTTAAAAGGCAACAATATATTTAAAGTTTTTTTTTTATAATATGCTATAAAAGTTATAGTTACTTAAAATTTTAAACACTTAAAAATTACTTTTTTGTTCTTATGTATTATAATATAGATACACATTACGGCATAAAAAATGCTTCATATTCATATAGATATTTAAAATGAAACATAAAGAAACTTAAGAAAAATAACAAATAAATATATTAAAGACACTCTAAATTAAGTAAGGTAATAAAAGAGTTAATTGCCAAAATCGTCCTTAAGGTTTGGGCACGTTTGCCATTTTCATCCAAAATGACACTTTTGTACCAAATTGCCCCCAACGTTTGTAACTTTTTGCCATTTTCATCCAAACCACTAACTTAGTTTATTTTTTCTGTTAAGTTGAGGATATTTGAATGAAACTGGCAAATATAAAACCCCATGGATGATTTTGGCAATTTACTTAAACCCTTTTTAATTTCTTTTATTTACTTATTTTTGTTACATATATAACAAAAAAGAATATACATGGAGTTTTTAGAAAAAAAAATAATTAATAGTTTTGTCACATAATTTTTATAAATTTTCATCCAAATCACTAACTCAGTTTATTTTTTCTGTTAAGGTGAATGATGTTTTAAATTTTATAAATTAACACAGAAATTAATTTACAGCTTCTTTATATAAATCAGTTTTATAAAGAGAAAACGTCATTGGTGTGCAACAAATAACAATCGATTAGAACTTTTAGTATTTATCAGTTGTAGAGATAGAAAAAAATTGTAAAACGTTACATATTTTTTAAATGTATTGAGCACCTAAGAAATATGTTGGTAGAAATAAAACATTTATAATTAAGATTATGATGGTAACTAACTAATACTTATTCTGAGTGGATTGAGTAAAGAAACTTTTGGTTCATAGCATTATAATTACAATTTGGTGGGTAATTTTAAGGTTTGGTAATGATACGTTGTTTGATAGGGGGGGGGGGGGGGGACTGACTTCTGTTTTTCCTTATGAGCGAATTTAAAAGAGTAGAAGATAAATTATAAACTTGGTACATATGATAAGATTTTTTTATTTGACATTTTTCAATAAGGTCACCAGCATTTTAGTTTTATAAAATTTAGAGGTTTAAGTAGATTTTATTTTTATAAAACTGGTCTATATAAAAAATTAGAAATTAATTTATGTCTTAGTTTATAAACATCCTTCGCCTTAATAGAAAAATTAACTTAGTTAGTGGTTGGATGAAAATTAATAAAAATTATGTGACAAAGCTATTATTTTTTTTCATATAAAAATTGCATGTATATTCTTTTTTATTATATATGTAACAAAATTAATTGAATAAAAGAAATTTAAAAGAATTTGAGTAAATTGCCAAAATCGTCCCTGTGGTTTTATATTTGCCAGTTTTATCCAAATATCCTCAACTTAATAGAAAAAATAAACTAAGTTAGTGGTTTGGATGAAAATGGCAAAAAGTTACAAATGTTGGGGGCAATTTGGTACAAAAGTGTCATTTTGGACGAAAATGGCAAACCTGCCCAAACCTCAGGGACGATTTTGGCAATTAACTCTAAATATAAAATATACTCTAATTTAAGTAAGGTAAAGTATGAGGCTGTTTGTTTACCTTTTAATGATGCTCTTAATAGTTCAGATCTCTTACTGCTTCAGCACTTAATGGTTCAGACTCTTTGTTTCACGAACAGATGTCTGAATGGTTAAGCATTATTCAGAGTAATGGTTAAGCATTATTCAGAGTCTGAATGGTTAAGGCCTCTAATCTGAATTGGGTAGACATTTGCCTCTGAACGATTAAGCATTATACAGGTTCTTAATGGTTCAGACCTCTTACTGGTTTAACACTTAATGGTTCAGACATCTTACTGGTTCAACACTTAACCATTCAGATGTTGCCAAACAAGAAAAATATAGCAAAGTAACCAAGTAAAATTAAAATGTAGACATTTCATATTAAATTAAATAATATAGTAAATAAAAATAAATACCGACCAAAATAAAATCTATTAGGTGTGTTTTCATGTCAAAGTCTTAGCTTGCCAAACTGGCTCCATCGTATTGAAAATTCCAAATGAATGGGCGAGTTGGACTCTTCAACAACTCTATTTATCTCTCTTTCTTCTTTCATCAAGCCTACCTCAATCAAAATGCGCCAGAAAATCTTCTCTTTTAATAATCTTTCGCTTTAATACTCCAATCGTGAAATTTTGAAAGGTTACGCTTAGAAAAACATTGAACCAAACACATTAAAGCCGATGCGTAGAAGAATACATAAAGAAAAAAGGGGATACATGCAATATTTTCAACCAATGTTAATATATAAGTTTATCATTTGTTAATATGATGTCTACAAGTTGCTCAATATATAGGTGTATCATTTGTTAATATGATGTCTACAAGCAATAAATGTGCATAACATTTGTTTATAGTTGTATTTCGATAATGTAATTCGAATAGAATGATCATGATTTTCTCGTGTTTGGATAATGTTAGGACAATGTAATCTGAGAATGATCTTGATCTTCATATAGGTAGCTTTAAGGAAATCTTCTACACTAGTTTTTATTTCCTCCGAACAACCTAAAATATACATCAAAATGTGCCATAATTCGTGAATGCTCGGCACAGGTTTTAAGGAATAGAGATTTATGAAAAAAAAATCCAGAAATCTAAGTGGAAATGCGTTATGTCTTCGTTAAAGTTTCTAGACTTTTGTGCATACTTGAAAGTTCTAAACTGAAGATTTAGACCGTTGATACAAATAGACCTTATGGTCGTTGAGTTTGCTAGCCTGGTAACAACCTCGAAATAAGTTGTAAATCATATCTTTGTATAGTGTTCTAATGCAAAGCTTGATTCTTGTTTCAAATAAGCTTGCGTTGTTGCTTCAATCGTTTCAAAAACCGGAGTAAGACTCACTTAATCAAGATGAAGTGTCGCATGTTAAGCTTATAGAGATAAGTTTGTGATAGTTTGAACATTTCAACTTTCACTACCCCACCAAGTTTGTTTATTTATTTTTTTAATTCATCTACTTTTTTTAACATTTATTAAAATAAGATAGAAAAATAAATCCATTAATATTAAAAAAACAAAACATAAGTTAAAAAAACATAAACTTAAAAAATAAAAATCCTAAGAACTTTCATACTTTTTCATGATTTTCTTTTGCATTTTTTTAAGTAGCTCGTTTTTCTTCGGGATAAGTTTTGGCTTCGGTTTCGAAGGTTGATTTTGGTCAACCGCAACTTGCTTTCCTTTTTTACGTTTAGAAGATTGCGGTTGCATCTCTGGAACGACTTCAATGTCATCTTCATCGGGTTCTAGTGGTTGAGAAGCTTGAACGGGTTTCGCATCATCAAGTTTTGTAACGCTTGAATTTGTTGTGTATTCGAAAAAGCGTTCGGAGATTGTTGGAAACCCGCAAAAGCGTTGACGGAAACTTGCGAGAAAGGGTTCGGTTCCATTGTAGGATAGTACCCGGGCACCGAAAAAACGTTCGGGTTTGGATTTGGGTTGTTCGGGTTGTATGGATCCATTGTTAAGAGTAGAAGAATGTTTTATGAAAAAATAGAAGATTTTATAAAAAGTTAAGAGAGAGATGGGGTGAAGTGGGTAAAAAATGGGGTAAAAATGTTGCATTTATATAAAAAGGTTATTGATTTTGGGGATTTTTTCAAAAATAGCCGTTAGTTTTCAAATTTAGGCATTTAAATTATTATCATTATTTTTTTTTGCAACGGTCCGAAGCCAAAACGGTCCCATTTTTTTTGTCTTTTGTGGCTCGGCTCAAACGTCCCCATGCAAACGGAGAGGATGCCGCTGGGGGGGGGGGGGGGGGGAGGGGGGGGGGGATGGGTGAAGAATTAATCTTGATATATGAAATATTATTTAAATAGTTAGAGATAATTAGTAGTTTGAATTCAAATAGTTAGGTAGTTATTTTATTAATTGATATATTAAGTATTAGAGTTAGTATTGGTTTAGGATAATTGGTTTTAGAGTTTGAGTTTAATTGGGTTAACTTGTTTAGCAAGGATAGTTTTAGTATAAATGTAGGTGTAGGAATATTGTAATTCTTGGTTCAGTGTTTCGTTTGATTAATATTAAAAGAGTCGTGAGTTGTTCTCACAAATCTCGTGTGTTTATTGCTGCGTTTAAACTCTGATTTACCAACAATGGGGTAGCAGCCGTCGCCGATCCAGGACGGGGCGGGGACGAACCCCGTACCGACTAGCCTAATAAGCATACTGGGCATTTTTGTTTTCTTTTTTACTTGCGGTTACCCTCAATATATTATGGAGTACATGAAACTTTTACTAGGGGTGGGTATAAAAAACAAATAACCAAACCAACTGAGAAACCGATAATTCGGATATGATTTTTAGTAGCTGGCATATACGATTTGGATATAGTTGTAAATGTATAAATAACTGAATTAATCGAACCAACACTATAAATATTGCTAATACTCTATTCGACCCAAGACATAGTTGATTTTGTTAATTGAAATTAGTTTTAAACCACCTACCTTCGAAGCCGACATTTAACCGATGATTAACCAAATTAACCGAACCATGTTATCCAATAAATAAATTAACCGCACAGAAAACCCATTGGTTATAAAAATCGTATAAACCAAACATCACTTCAAGGTTTGGCTTTAACTCATAACCAAACCGATCTATTGGTGACCACCTGCTTTCAGTAAGTTTTTCATTCACGTTTATAATCTTTTTAGTTAGAGTAAATTACGATTTTGACCCCTGTGGTTATATCACTTTTACCCTTTTAGCTCAAAAAAGAAATTTTTAACATCTAAGCCCCCAACGTCTTTTTTTCTAACCATTTTGGCCCCTAACGTCTTTTTTTTCTAACCCTTTTGGCCCCTAACATTTAATGGATGGGGTTAGTGTTAGGGGTCAAAATGGTTAGAAAAAAAAAACGTTGAGGGCTCAGATGTTAAAAAAAAAAATTGGACTAAAATGGTAAAAGTGATATAACCACTGGGGCCAAAATCGTAATTTACTCTTTAGTTATCAACTTATATAGCAAGCTTAATTTTAGTAACATTACAATGCTATAAAGGAGTACATACAAGTAGGGTATCCACGATTCGGTTATTAGCATTAACCGCAACTATAACCAAAATCATCGGTTAATCGGTTCAGTTAACTCGGTTAATTTGTCGGTTTTCGGTTCGGTTCGGTTAATAACCAAATCAAACAAGGGCTAAAATTTTTTGCTTAGCAATACATGTAATGGAGGTATAAAAACATGAAATAGATGTATAAATAAATGAAATAGAGATATAAATATACGAAATGAAGGTATAAATGTCACGGCCCCCGACCCACCCTGGACGGAATCGGAAGCCGCGAACAGCCCAGTGGAACCGGTGATTAATTTTATAAAATATTGCAGCGGAAATTTCATCAGGACCGTGAGTTAGGAAAAATATCAGAGTTTAGAAAACACCGGATTTTTATTTATTAAATAGATGGGATAAACCCATGTTTTACAATGGTAGTTTTAATAAAGATAAAATTTGATTACATAAAACAATATTTCTTAATTTGATTTAATTAATAAAATAAGCCACTTCTTGAAGCCTTTCAGTGCCGTATCCAATTCTTACTCCAATCTACTGTAATTACCTGAAACATGTTTGAAAAAGGTTTTGTCAGCGGAAATACTGAGTGAGTTCATTCCATTTTTATAAAATATATTGTTATACCTTACAGTATTAAGGTTTTTATATTTGTTTATATTTACCCAACTCAATCAGTATTTGTCACATGGTGGCAGTTCCGATGTGACAGTAGTCATATCACTCATTGGCTCACTTTTGTCCAATAGTGAATTTATCAAGTAATTATATTTTACTATTATTCAATATCTGTCACTAGGTGATTCCTGTGACGGTGGTCATATCACTGTTGATCATTCTTTCAACTAGTGACTCTGGTCATATTACTGTTGATCATTCTTTCAACTAGTGATTCTAGTCATAACACTGTTGATCATTCTCTCAACTAGTGCTTTTGGTCATGTCACTGTTGATCATTCTCTCAACTAGTGACTCTGGACTTAGTTGTGTCCCGTGACATTACTTTGTCAAATATATTACTTATGGCACAAAACCATTTAATCCAGAAAATGACATATATCATTTTATGTCAAACTACTATAACTTATGAAATATAATATGTTAATTAAATAATTGTAATATCATTATTTAATCTATTAACGTGACTAAGACTAAAATATAATCTTAGTATAGTAGAATACATTATGCTTGACTATTTTATTATGGTATACACCATTTAGATTTATTTTAAACTTACATTAAATTTATTAACGATTTAATGTTAAAATAATATTAGTTATAAGCTATGGCTACTGTGGCATAATTCCCACTGTGATTGTGGTCATGCTACTATTGGCTAACTTTCTGGCTAATAGTAACGAGGGTCAAATAATATATAAAACCTCCCATACCGGCAGTTATTATAGAATATAAAAATTTAATCACTGTAAGTATAACTGGTAAACATTTAGGATTTTGGAAAGCATTTGTAAATATAATTGTATCACAAAAAGGTGATAAAAACTGTGAGAAAAGAGAATGGACTCACATTGCAGATTTCTACGGGCAAAGTTTAGTCTACAGATAAGCCTTGATATATTGCAGATTTATACAGGCAGAGCTTAGCCTACTGATTAGCCTTGTAACCTAGTGCACACGAACTAGGTAAGTAACTAATACAACATTTACGATAACTCACGAGATTAAAACCCTCACAACGAATGACAAAGTGTAATCACTTAAACATCCATCGGATTCACAACGAATGACAGAGTATTCCCCGAGTTCGGGTGGTACTCAAACATCCTGTCGGAATCACGACTAATGACAAAGGATAGCGCTTAAACATCCATCGGATAGTCTCAATCGATCGGACATTGAATCGTAGCAGCGATCGAGTTAATACCCGGTATCGTAGCAGCACCCCGCTATACTAATTAGTGATTTTGATAGTAAACAGAACGTAACTCAGTGTGTATTACGAGTTTTTACGTCGTTCAATCGCCCAATTTCCAGTCCCAGACTCTGCTATTTATACACGAAATTTGAAATGCTTACGGACCGTAAGACTCCTCCCTTACGGTTCGTAAGGGTTGCATTTTTGCTATAGGGTAGCCACGTGTTGGTATAGGCCTGCTGAGTCGACGGAATATTAAAATTCGATTTTTACAATGTTTTATAAGGATAATTGTCGAGTAGGGAATACCCCCCCCCCCTGAGTTTTAGGGGCCCTAATCCTGATTCTGATTGTTTTGAAAATTTTAGGGTTTGCGTAGAATCACTTGGGTGTCTCAATTAGGGTTTCCTATTGGATAAAATAATAAAATAAATAGGACTTTTAATGAGGGTTGTTACATTCTCCCCACCTTAATAAAAATCTCGTCCTCGAGATTTGGGTTACGATATTTCTTTTAGATTTATGTTATATTTTAGTCAACAAAATGACACAGAATTAAAAATTTTGTGAATACGAGTTATACAATAAATAGGACTTAATGGTTCAACTGAATTATTTCAAGAAATCGATGTCAATCGGATGAGATGAAATGATATAATGACTAGGTTCATGCCAAAAGATATATGATCAAATAGATGTCTAAACTGAATGTTTACAAGTTGTAAATGACTTTTAGAATCAACAGAATTCATTGTCAAAGGAAAAATTAATTTGATTGTCAACTGAGGAAGACTCAGAATCAATAAGCTCAAATAAAATAGAAGTACGAAAATGATTGTCAACTATCGAACTATAACAAGAAAAATCAGTGTGTTGACATTTATTGTATTGCTAGGATAGACCAAAATACAATAGAGTTTAGTGTATCATTGTCTTAATACATAATTGTATCAAGACTGTTTTTCAATGATGAGCCAGACGAAAGACATACGTGGTTTTGAATGGTTCGTATGCTTATGATTAGCCTAAGCTACAAGTTTATATCGACGCCACAAGGTGTCGAAATGATTGAAATAATTCAATAATTACGGTGACCGAACAATTTCACCGTGTAATCAACTGAAAGCTTTAATGAAGTAAATTTGGATATTCATTTCGAATAGGATTTTCAATTGATAATGAAAAGACCAAATGAATATTATAGAATTTTCGATAAATGATGAAAGAAACGTTAAGAGGTACACCGGAATATAATATGAATTTGTGTACTCCTATCTTAACACATAATTGTATTAAGACTGTTTAAGATAATGAATCAATCAAAAATTGAATAAATAAATCCGTATATCAGGTGTGAAAATGAGATTAGCGCAAGCTTCAAATTAAGGAAAACGCCACCACAAGGTGTCGTAGCCAATTTAAATGATTCAATGAAAGTGAAGACCAAACAAGTCTGTTATGGTTCTGAATAGATGAAATATTTGACAGAATGCATTTATTTATAATCTTTTATTTGTACTAGGGTCAAATAATAACTTAACTTAGATATTACATATCAGCGATTACGTCTGGAATCATTTCTGCTTCTTGCGTAGTAAGTACGAATGCTCGCGCGTTCTTCTTAGCTCCGTCTGTTGTTCTGGCCTTGTTGTCGGGTGCTTTGGTCAATTTCGGGCAATATGGTTTGATGTGTCATGTTTCTCCGCAATTGAAACAAACATTAGTTTTCCTTCTACACTCTTCCTCTATATGCCCGGTCATCTTGCAGAAGTTACAGTTGTTGGACTCTGTATGCCCAAGACACATATTAAATTGATGTGGCTAGTACGTTATGATCCAAGTCGAGTCATACCCAATAACAAGCTAGACAAAACACTTATATTATTTATTTGTGATATGATCAAACAAATAAATATTAACACTTACAATATTTGGAAATTGGTTTTCTAAATAATTACACTTGAGAAACTAATAAATTATATGGATAATTATTTTGAGAGAATATTTTATTTTGTTATTTAATGGGTTAAATAACAATTTTAAAGGTTGTATAAAGTCTTGCATTTATGTAGTGTTATATTTATAAAAGTTATAAATATATATATATGAACCAAGACTTAAATTTTATAAAAGAATTTTTTTTTATAAAAACCCACATGGGGCCTCCCCCCCTTTTGTCTCTATCCAAAGTTTTTGTTCCAATCACATTTCATGCATATGCATGGATTTAGATTGGGTGGTCTATCCAAAGTCTTTGGTCCAATAACTTTACATGCAATTGCATGTGTTAGAGATCTTGTGATTAGGCAAGAATGAAGGCATGCATTCTCTCAAGATTATATTAGATTTAGATGGCAAGAAATTAAAACAAGAGAGCTAGTAACTTTGCTAAAAATTTCGGCCATCATAGTGTTTCTAAAGTGTTCGGTTTTGTTTTTGGTGTTAAAATCCTAGCTAATTTCGTGGTGTTTTGTTGGAAGCTTTGGGTATACAAGCTTGAGGCCTTCTACTCTTGAAGGCAACCATTCTTGAAGCATCATCCGTTTCATTCTCATTACTCCAAGAAGGTAGTTTTCTAAACACCCTATGGTTGTGTTTGATAGTATGCATCTTCATTTATGGATCCGGGTTTTGGGATTTTACTTATAAATGAAATTTATATCATAAAAGTAACATGTTTTAAATATAATTTCCGCTGCGTTTTTATTTCATAAGGATGAAATTGCTTTGATAAACATGTTAAAATCCCATCAATGGCATCTAGAGCCGCTTATATGAGTGCATACTTCAATAGATTAAAAATTTCGGGTTTCGGGTTTGAATAAAACCCTATGGCCGAAAATTTTAACATGGTTATCCCTTGGTTTTTCAAGATTATTTTCTTACATGCATAAGAGAATCTTGAAAAATTATTTCATATGGATGATTTGTTTGTTTGGACAAAACTTACCTTTTCGGTTTTTTGGACATAGCCGAAAATGGTTATTAAAAGGGAACCATGTTTTTATGCTTCTTGAAATTAATATATATATATATTTGGATATATATTTTGGTGCATATGACCTAGCCATGACCTTGTGTTGAATGATTGTGTTGTGATTTATTATTTCAATGGGTTGTAATAATTATTATTTTGTTCTTCCATTAGAAGATATGTAATTTATTTATTTTCATTTGGTATGTAAAATAAATAGATTAGGTGCATTTTATTTTACTAGAAAAAATGTATTAGGATATATTTTGTAAAAGAAGATGCACATAAAAATGCGGTTTTGGTTTGGACCATAATATTCGGTCCAAAGAACTTCATCGTTCTCAACGGGATTTTAACCCGATAACCAAAACACATTTTTGAAGTCCAAAAGAGTTTGGAGCTGAATATAAAAGACTTTTGGAAGCTCAAAGAAGGTGGAGAAATCACAACACAAGAAGGAGACTTGAAGCATTTGGATGCGGGATCAAGTGGGAGTTAATCAACACATTACTTGTGTCATTTTTCACCCTTTAGGAAGGATCTTTTGGCACACTTGTTTCGGCTAACAAGTGTTGTCAAAATAGTTGGCTATGGTTATGCACCTATTGTTGTGAATGATGTGCTTGTTTGGTTGTTTATTTTGTTGTTTAGATGATATGTAGATATGCATGACTTAACAAACTAATAATCAACAACAAGCGTAAAATTGGTTCTTGACAAAATCATTAAAATGTTTAATAAAGTTTTTTTTTAAATTAATGGTTTTATAATAAAATGGGTTTTATTAAAAAGAACCTTGAAAATTTGTTTTCACTAAAGTACCATTGATTTGAATGCATGCAAATGTATGGTACATAATATTTTCTAAACTAGAATTTTGAAATATTCAAAACCCTTTTAATAAAACAAGTCAAACACCATCCTTTTATACAACACTCGAAACACTTGGGAACTCTTATTGTGGGATAAAGGTCACCTAACCACATTTGAGGGAACTTGTATGTTCGAGGTGGGTTTACCATGTTTGTGGGATAAAGGTCACCTAACCACTTATGTGTATAAACTCACACGTGTGTGTAAGTTGGACGACTTGATTTGGAAACCATGAACTTAGGGTCACCGAAGCATGGGGAACAAAGGTGTTGATGGGATTAAACATGCCAACTAAACATAAAGATGTTTAACCGATCCCATATGATTAGAAATTGCAAAGAGTTGCAATTGTCAAACGTTGACTACCTTGTTAATTTAAATAGAGGGATAAAGGTCACCTAACCAATATTTAAATGTAACGTTGGATTCTAGATTTTAATTATTAATTGTCTTTAAGACACAAAAGGGTATTAATGATTAAAATATAATAATATCGAAAATACTAAAATTGAACTTGTTAAATTTTGTAGATGGCCGCTAACAATGCAAACCCGACTAACCAAATCGTCCGAAACCTATCACTAAGAACCATCCTTGAAAAGGATCGTCTCAACCATAACAACTTCATGGATTGGTTTCGAAACTTGAGAATCGTTCTCAAGCAAGAGAAGATATCCTACGTGTTGGACGATCCTATTCCCGATGAACCTAACGTGGAAGATGTGGAAGCCAACAACGATTGGGTTAAGTATACCGAGGACTCCATGCAAGCCTCATGCCTCATGTTGGGAACTATGATTCCCGAAATTCAAAAGGATTTTGAACACCACGAGGCATACAACATGATTACCCAGTTAAAGGAAATGTTCCTACAACAAGCAAGGGTAGAACGCTTCGAAACTGTTCGGGCGCTTCATGCATGTCGAATGGAGGAAACCCAATCGGTATCATCTTATGTCCTTAAGATGAAAAGCTACATTGATCACCTCGAAAGGCTAAATTGTCCCGTCTCTAAAGAGTTGGCTACGGATTTGATCCTCAACTCTTTAACAAAGAAATTTGAGAGCTTTGTAATGAATTACAACATGAATGGATGGGACAAGAGCATTGGTGAGCTTCATGCAATGCTCAAAACGGCCGAAGCAGGAATGGGCAAAAAGGCTTTACCCGTCCTAGCGATCACTGAAGGAGGCAACAAGAAGAGGCCCCACCCCGACTCTAAAGCAACCTATGCTAAAAGAAAGGGACACGTCAAGGGAAAAGGAAAGGGAAAAGCTAAAGCAGAACCCACCAAACCGAAGGAGAAGAAGCAAAAGGTTGCTACGAATGACCCATGTTTTGAATGTGGTGAGATAGGACACTGGAAGAGAAATTGTCCAACCTATCTCAAAGAGTTGAAAAACAAGAGGGATGCAGCGTAAACCTCAGGTACTATCTTCATGATACATGTTGAGCTTAATGTTATTTCTTCTAACACATGGGTACTAGATACCGGATGTGGAACTCATATTTGCAATTCGTTGCAGGGGTTCAAAAGAAATAAACATTACAAGAAGGGAGACGCTAGTCTCTTCATGGGCAACGGAGCAAAGGTTGATGTCGAAGCTCAAGGAGACTACGTTTTAGAGCTTCCAAGTGGTTTGGAAGTTATTTTGAAGAACGTTTTGTATGCTCCTAGTTTAACTAGGAACATAATTTCTGTTTCCCTTTTAAGACAATGTGGTTTTAATTTCAAATTTGTTAACCAAGACATTTATGTTTCTTTGAATGATGTGTTTTATTTTAAAGCTATGTCTTTAAATGGTATTTATGAATTAGATCATGATAACACATCATATGATAGCTCAATGTACCAAGTAACCAACAAGAAACTCAAAATGGATTTGAGTGATTCCTACCTTTGGCATTGTCGCCTTGGACATATAAGCAAGAATCGCATGCATACACTTCAGAAAAATGGTCTTTTGAATACAAATGAAGATAATTCATTTGATGTATGCGAATCTTGTTTACAAGGCAAAATGACCAAGACACCCTTTAGTGGAACTTTTGAAAGGGCTAAAGACTTATTAGGTATCATACATTCAGATGTATGTGGTCCTTTTAAGCCGATGACTAGGAATGGTGAAAGATACTTCATTACCTTTATCGACGACTATAGTCGTTATGGTTATGTGTACTTACTAAGAAACAAGGATGAAGCATTTGAAATGTTCAAAGACTTCAAAAGTGAAGTAGAAAATCAACTCAAGAAAACAATCAAAGTCCTTCGCACCGATAGAGGAGGTGAATACCTTAGTGGTGCTTTTCAAGATCATCTTAGGAGTTGTGGGATTATCTCACAACTTACTCCACCTGGAACACCACAACACAATGGTGTGTCTGAAAGGAGAAATCGAACTCTATTAGATATGGTTCGATCTATGATGGCTAGAAGCACATTGCCTCTATCATTTTGGGGTTACGCTTTGCTCTCCGCGGTTCGTATACTAAATATGGCCCCAACCAAGAAAGTGGAAAAGACACCTTTTGAAATATGGCATGGAAACCCTCCATCATTATCATTCTTAAGGGTTTGGGGTTGTGAAGCTTATGTTAAGCAATACACTCCAAATAAATTGGAAGTCCGATCTACTAAGTGTATCTTTGTAGGATATCCTAAAGATGATATAGGATATTATTTCTACGACCCAACCGAGCAAAAGGTATTTGTTGCTCGAAAGGGTAAGTTCTTAGAAGCTAAGTTCCTTATGGAAGGAACCAGTGATAGAACAGTGGAACTTGAGGAGGATCAAGAACCACAAGACGATACACGTTTGGTTGATACTAGCACTCAACAAGAGGTTGTTGAAAATGATCAAGAGGTTGATCGGAACACACAAAATGTTCGCAGATCTGGTAGAATTAGTAATCCACCTGAAAGATATGGATTTTTCATGGATGGATGCTACGTGGTAGATTCAGATGAACCAACCACATACCATGATGCAATGTCAAAATCCGATTGTGACAAATGGCTTGAAGCCATGAACATAGAGATGCAATCCATGTATGACAACCAAGTTTGGGAATTGGTTGTGCCACCACTCAACTCCAAAGTAGTTGGAAGTAAGTGGGTTTTCAAGAAGAAAACTGATATGCATGGTAACTTGGATACTTATAAAGCAAGACTTGTAGCAAAAGGTTTCACTCAAACTCAAGGGATTGATTATGATGAGACCTTCTCGCCTGTGGCGATGCTAAAGTCTATAAGGATATTATTTGCCATAGCTGCATATTATGACTATGAGATCTGGCAATTGGATGTCAAAACGGCTTTTCTTAATGGATATCTTGATGAAGATGTCTATATGGTTCAGCCTGAAGGTTTTGTCGATCCAAAACATCCTGACAAAGTATGCAAGTTAAAGAAATCAATCTATGGATTGAAACAAGCATCTAGAAGTTGGAATCACCGTTTTGATGTAGAAATTAAGAATTTTGGATTCATCAAGAACGGTGATGAAGCTTGTGTGTATAAGAAAGCTAGTGGGAGCATCATCACTTTCTTAGTACTGTATGTCGATGACATTCTACTATTTGGGAATGACATTCCAACCATGGAAGGTGTAAAAGCTTGGCTTGGAAGTTGTTTTTCCATTAAGGATCTTGGTGAAGTTGCCTACATTCTGGGAATAAAGGTCTAAAGGGATAGATCAAGGCGCTTGATAGGTTTAAACCAAAGTGCATACATTGACAAAGTCTTGAATAGGTTCCAAATGGAGAACTCTAAGAGAGGTTTTGTACCTATTCAAAAGGGGACAATATTGAATACATCTCAATGTCCAAGCTCAAAGGATGAGCAAGAGAAAATGAAAAGAATCCCATATGCGTCAGCTATAGGATCCATCATGTATGCAATGATATGCACCAGACCGGACGTCTCATGCGCCTTGAGCATGACGAGTAGATACCAGCAAAATCCAGGTAACAGTCATTGGATGGCTGTTAAAAGCATATTGAAATATCTTAGGAGGACTAAGGATATGTTCTTAATATATGGATCTGGTGAGGAGGAACTCGTAGTAAAGGGTTACACGGACGCGAGTTTCCAAAACGATCGAAGTGATTCTCGATCGCAATCGGGGTATGTCTTCATTTTAAATGGAGGAGCAGTCTCTTGGAAGAGCTCAAAACAAGACGTGGTAGCATTGTCCACTACAGAATCAGAATACATCGCCGCTTCATTGGCAGCCCAGGAAGCTGCATGGCTGAAGAAATTTATAGCCGACCTAGGGGTGGTCCCTACCATTCAAGATCCCCTAGAGATCTTTTGTGATAACGAGGGTGCGATTGCTCAAATCAAGGAACCTCGTGCGCACCAAAAGACTAGACATATCGATCGGAGATTCAACTACATAAGGGATGAAGTTGAAAAAGGAAAGATATGTATCCGCCAAGTTCACACCGATCAAAACATTGCGGATCCACTCACGAAGCTCCTTGACAGAGGAAAACATGAGGGTCACACATGTTCCTTAGGACTTCGATATTCTAGTGATTGGATTTGATCTAATTTTGTATTTGGATATTGAAACAATTGTTATTTTAACTTTTTTATGGTATTTTGAGTTATGTCTCATATTAGCATGTTTAAATCCGTGAATAAGTTAATTATTCTAAATGTCCGTAGTCGATCATAATTGTGGGAACAAATATGAATGTAAGACTATTATGAACTTGGATTGGTGGATATTCATTTAGAATGAATATAGAGCAAAGTGTTGCTGCCAAAGTTCATAGATATTTGTGGGATACAAATATTGGACTGGCTCGCTCTCAAATATTACTGCATGGAATCATTTGTGATTGATCATAAGTAAATTTTGAGTAAAGACGAATATCATAGTATCCTCTGACCTGAGATACATATTGGGTCTTGATATTCACCAAATATTATACCTTGACTTTTTCTTCGCTGTTAGTAATATGACAGTACATAAGGCTAAGCTCAGGTGTGGTACAAGGTGTTTGTGAGAGACGTATGTAGTCAAGACGGGATTTGTTCCTCTTATTCGTTGAGAGTAAGATGTCTAAGGCCTGATAAAGTTAAATCAACAGAGAGTGATCACTCTATGTCTCTGGATTTAACATGACATCTAAAACGAAAGGATAAATGATAAATTCACCTAAATCATGTTCAAGTAAGGGACTTGAAAGGGATGATGTTATTGAATGGCAAATATAGTCATATGTATTGGGGGTAGTAAACCGTAGTTAGGCGTCATTTACTACTTGCATCAATCTTCTATGTATCTTGTGCAAGTGGGAGATTGTTGGACTCTGTATGCCCAAGACACATATTAAATTGATGTGGCTAGTACGTTATGATCCAAGTCGAGTCATACCCAATAACAAGCTAGACAAAACACTTATATTATTTATTTGTGATATGATCAAACAAATAAATATTAACACTTACAATATTTGGAAATTGGTTTTCTAAATAATTACACTTGAGAAACTAATAAATTATATGGATAATTTATTTTGAGAGAATAATTTATTTTGTTATTTAATGGGTTAAATAACAATTTTAAAGGTTGTATAAAGTCTTGCATTTATGTAGTGTTATATTTATAAAAGTTATAAATATATATATATATGAACCAAGACTTAAATTTTATAAAAGAAATTTATTTATTTTTTTATAAAAACCCACATGGGGCCGCCCCCCCTTTTGTCTCTATCCAACGTTTTTGTTCCAATCACATTTCATGCATATGCATGGATTTAGATTGGGTGTTCTATCCAAAGTCTTTGGTCCAATAACTTTACATGCAATTGCATGTGTTAGAGATCTTGTGATTGGGCAAGAATGAAGGCATGCATTCTCTCAAGATTATATTAGATTTAGATGGCAAGAAATTAAAACAAGAGAGCTAGTAACTTTGCTAAAAATTTCGGCCATCATAGTGTTTCTAAAGTGTTCGGTTTTGTTTTTGGTGTTAAAATCCTAGCTAATTTCGTGGTGTTTTGTTGGAAGCTTTGGGTATACAAGCTTGAGGCCTTCTACTCTTGAAGGCAACCATTCTTGAAGCATCATCCGTTTCATTCTCATTACTCCAAGAAGGTAGTTTTCTAAACACCCTATGGTTGTGTTTGATAGTATGCATCTTCATATATGGATCCGGGTTTTGGGATTTTACTTATAAATGAAATTTATATCATAAAAGTAACATGTTTTAAATATAATTTCCGCTGCGTTTTTATTTCATAAGGATGAAATTGCTTTGATAAACATGTTAAAATCCCATCAACAGTAAGGTGTTCTCCTAAAACGGCATTTTCCTGAATGCTTTTTGTTACATTTTCTGCAGATAGGTTGCTCCAATGACGGTTCAGTTCCTTTCTTCTTGAATTCTTGGAAAATTTTCTGGGCTAACTCTTTCTTCTTGTTTTCTTCTCTTGTGCGGATTAGTCCATCTGTCAACATGTTAGCTAGTTCGACTGCTTCTTCAATAGTCTGTGGTCTAACGGCCTTGACTATGTCTCGGATTTCGCTAACTAATCCCCAAATATAACGAGAAATTAGTACGGGTTCTGGCGAAGCCAGAGTTGGTACCATTCTTGCATATTCGAAGAACGTTGTCGTATATTCATGACAATTCACATCTATCATTTTATGATTTAGGAACTTGTTAGCCATTCGTTCCTTTTCATAAGGGGGACAAAATTTCCTTTCTGTCATTTCCTTGAATTTTTCCCAATTCATGGCATAAGCCATGTCACTTCCTTTTGCCTGAAGAATTGTATTCCACCATTCTAAGGCTTCTTCCTTGAAGAGGTTAGATGCATACATCACCTTATCTTCTTCGGCACATTTGCTGATTGTAAGAACAGCTTCCGTCTTTTCCAACCATCGCAGAGCAGCCGTGGCTCCTTCACTGCCTGCGAACTCAGTTGGTTTACAAGCTAGAAATTCTTTGTAGGTACACCCGAGAGTCATCGCCTTCTTTTTCTTAGGAAATGGGATTTTGATAATATCATCATTGCCTCCATGGACACTATGGCTAAAACTATCGTCACGAGTATGCTTGCTACTCACAACTTTGGTGGGTTCTACGGGGTTTTTAACAGCTTTAATTATTAAAGGTAAAGCATTAGCTATTCCTTGGGCTATTAGATTTTCTATAGCATTTTTATCCAAAGGATTTTCATTATTAGCATGAACTTCTGGATTATGTGGTACTTCATTCGACATCTGAATTGCAAACATTTTTACTTATTAATATCACAGAATAATTAAAACAAAACAATACTTCCAGGATATTATATGTGCATATCGACATATATATATTCATATATAACACATATGTTAATTTGTATCAGTTTCCTAACTTTTAAGTTTAGGTATTAAAAGAACACCTAAATAGCTTAAACAAGTGGCTCTGATACCACCTTCTGTCACGGCCCCCGACCCACCCTGGACGGAATCGGAAGCCGCGAACAGCCCAGTGGTACCGGTGATTAATTTTATAAAATATTGCAGCGGAAATTTCATCAGGACCGTGAGTTAGGAAAAATATCAGAGTTTAGAAAACACCGGATTTTTATTTATTAAATAGATGGGATAAACCCATGTTTTACAATGGTAGTTTTAATAAAGATAAAATTTGATTACATAAAACAATATTTCTTAATTTGATTTAATTAATAAAATAAGCCACTTCTTGAAGCCTTTCAGTGCCGTATCCAATTCTTACTCCAATCTACTGTAATTACCTGAAACATGTTTGAAAAAGGTTTTGTCAGCGGAAATACTGAGTGAGTTCATTCCATTTTTATAAAATATATTGTTATACCTTACAGTATTAAGGTTTTTATATTTGTTTATATTTACCCAACTCAATCAGTATTTGTCACATGGTGGCAGTTCCGATGTGACAGTAGTCATATCACTCATTGGCTCACTTTTGTCCAATAGTGAATTTATCAAGTAATTATATTTTACTATTATTCAATATCTGTCACTAGGTGATTCCTGTGACGGTGGTCATATCACTGTTGATCATTCTTTCAACTAGTGACTCTGGTCATATTACTGTTGATCATTCTTTCAACTAGTGATTCTAGTCATAACACTGTTGATCATTCTCTCAACTAGTGCTTTTGGTCATGTCACTGTTGATCATTCTCTCAACTAGTGACTCTGGACTTAGTTGTGTCCCGTGACATTACTTTGTCAAATATATTACTTATGGCACAAAACCATTTAATCCAGAAAATGACATATATCATTTTATGTCAAACTACTATAACTTATGAAATATAATATGTTAATTAAATAATTGTAATATCATTATTTAATCTATTAACGTGACTAAGACTAAAATATAATCTTAGTATAGTAGAATACATTATGCTTGACTATTTTATTATGGTATACACTATTTAGATTTATTTTAAACATACATTAAATTTATTAACGATTTAATGTTAAAATAATATTAGTTATAAGCTATGGCTACTGTGGCATAATTCCCACTGTGATTGTGGTCATGCTACTATTGGCTAACTTTCTGGCTAATAGTAACGAGGGTCAAATAATATATAAAACCTCCCATACCGGCAGTTATTATAGAATATAAAAATTTAATCACTGTAAGTATAACTGGTAAACATTTAGGATTTTGGAAAGCATTTGTAAATATAATTGTATCACAAAAAGGTGATAAAAACTGTGAGAAAAGAGAATGGACTCACATTGCAGATTTCTACGGGCAAAGTTTAGTCTACAGATAAGCCTTGATATATTGCAGATTTATACAGGCAGAGCTTAGCCTACTGATTAGCCTTGTAACCTAGTGCACACGAACTAGGTAAGTAACTAATACAACATTTACGAGATTAAAACCCTCACAACGAATGACAAAGTGTAATCACTTAAACATCCATCGGATTCACACCGAATGACAGAGTATTCCCCGAGTTCGGGTGGTACTCAAACATCCTGTCGGAATCACGACTAATGACAAAGGATAGCGCTTAAACATCCATCGGATAGTCTCAATCGATCGGACATTGAATCGTAGCAGCGATCGAGTTAATACCCGGTATCGTAGCAGCACCCCGCTATACTAATTAGTGATTTTGATAGTAAACAGAACGTAACTCAGTGTGTATTACGAGTTTTTACGTCGTTCAATCGCCCAATTTCCATTCCCAGACTCTACTATTTATACACGAAATTTGAAATGCTTACGGACCGTAAGACTCCTCCCTTACGGTCCGTAAGGGTTGCATTTTTGCTATAGGGTAGCCACGTGTTGGTATAGGCCTGCTGAGTCGACGAAATATTAAAATTCGATTTTTACAGCGTTTTATAAGGATAATTGTCGAGTAGGGAATACCCCCCCCCCCCTGAGTTTTAGGGGCCCTAATCCTGATTCTGATTGTTTTGAAAATTTTAGGGTTTGCGTAGAATCACTTGGGTGTCTCAATTAGGGTTTCCTATTGGATAAAATAATAAAATAAATAGGACTTTTAATGAGGGTTGTTACAATAAATAAATGAAACGGATGTATAAATACATGAAATGAAGGTATAAAACATAAAATACATGAAATCAAAGTATAAAACTAGAAATATATGAAAATATAAATGGTTCAGTTTGGTTCAGTTAATTTCGATGGTTAACTGATGGAACAAAAAATAACCGATAGCCGACTTTCTGTTAATTCGGTTTTGATTAATTTCAGTTCGATTTCATTGATTTTTTATTTGATTTTAATTAACGATTCGATTATTACACATCCCTATATACAAGAACAAAACATGTGGACGTAAATCATTTTCATGTGACATTTTATTCAACATTCATATGTGAGGTCATGTTGTGCTTCCAAAAAGAAATAAACAAGTCGGTTTACAGAGAAATGATTGTCCCTCACGTGTTATGTTTGGGTTTTGATATGCTAGGTCGATTATTACACCGCAGCACTCAATAATATCAATCATCATATCCACATTATTTTATATTCAACATGAATATATTTTTAGGATGAATTCATATATTATATTTAGTTTTTGTATTATGTTTTTCATGTAATAATTTATTTTGTTTAATATTTAATTTTCATTGTGTTTAATATATCTAATTTTTAGATGAAAATTAAGAAATTACTAGTGGGATTCCCCTGCGAAATGCGATGGAAATTCGGTTTCAGTTAGTATTACTTCGATTCGTTACAATACTGGTATAGTTCACGATATCAAATTTGAATACAACTCCATTTCCAATAAAGTTTATGTTGGAATACAGTTGTGAATTCAGTTAAAAAAACACTCGATAAACGCAAGTTAAAAGCGAAAATAACCCTCACCATTCATGTCCATCTCTCCGGCCACAATCACCATCGCCTATCTCTCTCTCTCTCTCTCTCGTCAACAACGTCACTAGAAACCAGCCACCCCCTCCCCCGGAAATCGAGTACAAACCTACAATTTGGAACATAAGAAACAGATCTGGAGTACAAAAACCAGCCACCCCCCCCCCCCCGAAACCGAGTACAAACCTGCACTTTAGATTACAGAAACCAGTAATATCAATAACGCCACCGGAAATCAAGTGCTTCTGCTTCAATTCATCTCTAGTTTCTTAGTTCTTCCTTTACCTATTCCACAATTTCAACAAAAGTCAACACAAAAACCTGCAATTTCGACTACAAGAACAGATCTACAAGAAATAGTGGTTGACAAATTGAGAGAGCGTGTGGGTGATCAGAGTGTCATGGTTCGGTCAAAGATAGATTTATAGTGTCCTAATTACCTCAAACAAATAGTAAGTGGCAGTTAGTGTGTCAAACCACGAAGAGCTTATGGTTCGTGTAAAGACTCGGTTGATTATTGATTTTACTTATGAAGCTTGTTATTTTAATTATTTGTTTGTATGTTGATTGAAAAGATGTTGGAATGAATTGACGATTTGTTAATAATTATGAAAACGATTTTTAACTACGATTGTAAAACTTAAACAATTGGTTGTAAACAACGATTTTGAAACAAGGCTCACACCCGGTTCGAACTTGCAAGACCTAAGTTTGCTACACGTTTTAGAGTTAATCCTAATCACAAATTGGTTGTTAACGGGTTTAGTGTTTAGCGGCTTAGGCGCTGATAGTTATCAACGTCACAAGACGGACAAAAATGTGTTTCGTTACGCAAGAACATGTAAACCCTATACTATATCAAAGCACAATTGTATGAAATCATTTCATGAAGTCAAAGGTGCCGGTATATTTTGACAATCCGTGAACTGATAACAAATACAATACAATCAATAAAATATTCAAACGTTCAAACGCAATCAACACGAATTAAAAAGAAAAACATTGTTCAAATCCTAGAAATTTTACAAAATCTATGATGGAGAGGGTGAAACCCGAGCTTAAATATGTTTATATTAAGTGTTTTATTGTGTTTTAGGCGATTATGTGTTCTGAATGTGATAACTACGAGAGATTGTGATTTTTCAGGTAAATCGCTTAAGTCGGTAAAGTTAGAGGAGTTGGTGATGAAGCGGAACACTCAAGGATGATAAATCTTTCTCTCTATCTCCTGGAGTTTTTCTGATTTAAAGAAGCCTCCTACTTGAAACTTAGTCTTCCTTTGAACACTTGTAAGTGTTCTAACTCAGTCTTGTTTCATTTATAGGCTAGTTATTAGCTAAAAGTCAAGAAAATTGACTTTTGCTTTGACTTTCGGTTATGATCATTTCGGTCAAGCCAATATTTGAATCAAACATGGCTACGTGATCGTAATAATGTAGGTATTAATCCTCTATGAGGGCACCTTCTGAAGATCACCTTAAGTTGGTCAAATGACGGGTCAAAATTTTATTAAATAAAATTCAAAAACGTAGATTTTCGTAATTATCGCTAAATGAGCTTCTAAGTATCGAAACATTAACTTTTGGCATTATAATAATTTATATAACATATTAGGATATGTTAGATCATGCCCAACCCGTCATTTCCTGCTTAAAGCTCGATTCACAACCGGAAGTCAAACAGTTTGACTTCTACTTTGACTTTCGATTCTGACCCGTTTAGGATAGTTTAGATACTGATTTGAAGTTGTAATATGATCGTATTATTGTAGGGAATAACCTTTAAGGGTTATACCTTCTGATCATATCATTTGTTGGGTTTTATACAAAGTCCACATATTATGCCTAAACAATGCCCTTTTTACGCATAGATTGATTTTAAAACATAATAAACATGTAATCTGAGTTTGAAACTGATGTAACATTATAATAAACATGTTTTGGTATATTGGACTTACCATAGACCCATTCGACCACCCGATGCCGCCTATGCGCGTACGGTTAACTTATATAACATAGTTTATATAAGTTAGCCGAATCAGGTCAAAACCTTTCCAAATCATTTCTAATCAGAAAGTTTGGTTATTTGACCTGTATTATACAAGTCATTGTACTCGTAAGGGCTTAAACTACATTCTATCCGGTCTTCGCTTAATCGAGCAAACCGTACATAATCCTTATAAGTTAACCGGTCCAAGTCAAATGACCTGAATAAGACCCGTTAACATTCTAACGGATCATAGTTCCGTCGATTCCAGACTAGGAGCCTCCAGTAAATTGCGCCTCTGTGTTAGGTTGTTTTGATTACGATTATGCTTTAGCATCCTTGATTTGTAAGGAAAAGTACAGGTAAATACTCTTAGCATATTTTCCCTATACGGGCTTGAGATATGGCACTAGCCGCTTGGTCGGGTATTAAATCATGGGCGAATGATGCTTAAAAATTAAATAAGCCGTTTTAATCCGTTTTGCTTGATAACTTAAACATTGGGGGTTAATGCGACCGTGTCCTGGATATCCTCGGCTCACTTAATTGCAAGTGGCCATGATCTAAGCGCGGGGTGTGGGCATACACCTGACAGATGCTAATATGCTATATTATATTTTTATTGAAAATGTGGCTTGTCGGTTAATTATGTATCGGAGCTTAGTTCTGGGCCCCATATGTATTGACAAGCATGTAAAACTAGTAACAAGAGATATCACTTTATCCCAAAATATTTATAAAATGATATACCAAATAGTATAAAAATGATTTTCAAAATGTGTCGTTTAATTGTATTTACCAGTGAAAACTGACGTACTTTCAAAAGACTAAGCGCAGATTTATTAGCAAATACGAAATAGGCTGGAGCTGCTCGGCATAAGCATATTCGAACTTGCGACTCCACGCAAGGCCATTAATACTCATTTTGTTATTTTTCCGATCCGCCTATGGATATTTTTAGTACTTTCAGTCTGTATATTTATTTTTGAACTTCCAGACGATTGTACTTTGTAATATTAAATTATAATCACAAGACTTCTGTTGTGCTACATGCGAATATCTGTAATCAATCTTCACACATAAACCCTAAGTCCGGGCTCACCGGGAAATCAGGGTGTGACAATGGTTTAATTTGACAAAGACAAAACTAGTGATATTCGTATTATACAAGAGTGTATGCTGCTACGATTCAGCTATGGTTGATGAAGAGGTTGAGTTCGATTCTTTTGTTACTATTTACATGATTTAAACTTAGGCTACTCGGTATGGGTGAGGCTCATCCTTGGAGGACGACCCTCCACGTCAGCGCCACGTAGATCGGGTGTGAGGAGGGGACAAAGAGGATGGAGTTAAGGAAATGGGGGATGGGCCTAAAATATATATGTATATGTTGTATGTTTATGTGTGTGTATAAAGAAGAAGAGAGAGGAGCGGCTTTAACGTCTTCTGGCCGACGTTCACGACGGCGACGGGGCTCCGGAAATGTTGTGCCGGGCGGCGCCGGGCCAAGACGGGGCTGGGACGGTTCCCATACCGTCTAGCCTTAGGATATTAAATAATTCCATATTCTCACCGCTCCTTAGAAAGTACAAGTAGCTTCTTATTTTTGTTTGATTTTGATATAGTGTAACGCCCCAAAATCTGAATGTTAATATTAGTCGGGTGTTCTTATGTGACACGTCATGAAATAAATAACTAGGCTATTTAACCTAGTTAAGGGTATGGTCAAAAGTATTAAATGATGAAGGTAGTGTTAGTTATGTTTTAAAAGCAAACCCGAGGGGCTAAAGTGGAACAAATGAAAGTTCATTTGTCTAATTAAAAGATCAACACACACACACAAACACACATACGTGTGTGTTCGTGAAGCTTCAGGAGCTCTCAAGAGCTCCAAACCCTAACTCACTTAAATCACCAAATTGAAGGGTGAATCGAGGCCCAAATTCAAGAAGAAACATGGATTAATGATCACCTTCGCGAGGGGATCATAAGGTATGTTGAATTTTTATGTTTAATGAAGTTGAGAAATCTTGATAATCATCACTAGTGGTGATTTATGTATGAATCATGAAGGTTATGGCCAAATTAGTGATGTATGCACGTTTAGGAACAAACCCTAAGCGAAGACTCTGAGTAAATTGTCAGAATTTAGGTGTTTGGATGAATTACCACAATTAGTTAAGTGGGTTTATGTTTAATCCATGAAATAGTATGAACTTGATTAGAAATATGTGTAGTATGTGATGTGTATTTGTATATAGAGTGATTATGGTATGGAATTTGTATGATGCTTACTTGTGATGATAAAGGAAAGTGATAATTAGGATAAACACATGAGATACTTGTACATCATGCTTAGAAAGTAGTACGCACATCAAGTGTTTGATGAAATGTCTAAATGACAATAATATGTGAAATTGTATGCAATTAATGGGCAAACATGTATAGAATGTGGCAATAATGAAATTGATAGTAAACTAACATGAGGAATGCATTTTAGATATAGTTCATGAGAAGATTATGTTAGGTTGATGTTGAGTATGCTTTATGCTTGTTTGAATTGACTAATGAAAGTCATACATGAGATATGAATTTGATATGATCGTTCATACGTACAATCATATATGCTAACAAGTATGCGAATGTAATGACATGTACGGATAGGAGTCATGTCAACGCGGACATAAGCATGGAAGGGCAACGGGCCAAGGATAAACACGGAAGCTATGCTTGAACTCGGACGCACGAGGTAAGTGATTTCTGTAATCACTTCTTAGTTCGATTAAGTATACGGTGTTTTAATTAACTAAACATGATGTTGGAGGTTAAATATGTGACGTAGTCTTTCGTCGTAGATGATGAGATTAAAGTTGACCAAAATGCCCTTGATGGGTATTTTGGGCAAATGATCTTAAAAGTAGTTTTAGAAACAAGTTATTTGATTAGCGTAATGTTATGGTCGAGTATGAAAGTGGGGAGTATGGTTTGTTAGTCATAAACCATTTAATGCGCAATTACCCTTAACGGGTCATAAATAAGCTTATGAGCGCAACCGGGTGAAATAAGATGTAAAGTATCCGGGAATGAATCTTTTATGACAAATGACCTTGATATTATCAATTCATATGAAGTTAAGGTCAAACAAATAGGTTATATGATAAAATTATGAACGGGTAGATTCTTGGTAAAAAGGGTAGTAATCCGAAGACTTAAAAGTCTGGGATTTTGTTAATCCGGATGTCGGATCTTAACTCCATAAGATGGAAAATTAAATTACGGACGCGTAGGAAAAAGAATCGGGTAAAACGGACCAATAACGAAGAAGTTATGACCGTTTCCGTGAAATGCGGTCGTGCTGGAAATCTGCAGCACAGCAACAGCAACATTCTGCTTATTTGAGGGCGTCGCGTGGCGCGACGGCCCGTCGCGTCGCGCGACGGGGTGTCTGTTCGGCGAAAAGTGTTCGGTTGCTCTGTTTTGGCTTGGGAACCCGTTTAAACGCGTTTTAAGTTGCGTACGACCAATTTAACTTATGTTTTATGACCATTAGGGTAAACACACATGTAGATAGGTAGGTATGCCTGTTTGTATATCTCTATATACGTATGTAGAAATGTATGAAAGCCTGTAGGTACCTACGTGAGTATGTTTATAAGTATGTGCGCAAGAATAAGCGGATATGTGATGGTATGTATGAGAGTAGGCATGTATGAGTTTGTTTTGATGCACGTAGGGTTGTATGTATGTAAATATGTATAATGGCATGTGTGTACTTAATGATGTTGGTATGTGTACATATAGATACGTTTATAATGATGTAGATGTGTGTATATGTAAGTATGTATGTAGATTGGCATGTACGTGTGTGAGCATGTATGTAAGCAGGTATGTATGCATGTGTGTACGTATATATATATATATATATATATATATATATATATAGATAATATGTATGAAGTAGGGTATGTATGTAAGTCTCTCGGTATGATTAAGTGTTTACGATGTTTGTTCGTGTACCTGTAGTTATAAGTGTGATGCAGGAATGGCGAGGAAGTCTCACCACAGATCGTAAGACAGGATTTAAAAGCTGGGATGTAAAGAGTATAACGTAACGAGAAGTAACGAGAATAAACTTGTATGTTTCTATTGCGTACTAATGTTATGAATTATATGTGGTGAATGCAGGTAGTACCAGTTATGAGGGTATCCAAGGATTGGAGATCGAGGATCGAGTCACAAGATAGATTGTACGGGAGTGTCGAGTACGTAATTGAGTGAAGCCAGTTTACAACTTCTTGTTGTAAATGAGTATAATAAATGTATTTATTTAGAAAGAATTAACCCTAGAAATGAAATTAAGTGTGTCAAAGTGTTTTTAACTAAAGGAATTTTTATGGTACGATTTTTCCGCCGCGACTTTAGTCAAATACGAATTAGGGTGTTAAATATAGCACACTAGTATTAAGCACCCCCGTGTTGCGGCGGGGGCGAACACTAATGCCACGCTACTGCCAACGACCACTAACACTGAAGTTGCGGCGTGTTAATGCTAAGAAATTAAACCGAAACGTAAAACATAGAATAGAATAACTAAGTTGATCTAGGACTCGCGTGTTACGATGAACCCATGTCTATTTTTTCCCGTTTAACTGGTTCATCGTAATCTATATATAATATATATCATTACCACTATACAATATCTCTATATCATTACCACTATACAAACCATAATACATACATTACAACAACCATTGTGTCAATATGTTGCATATTATACAACTATACAAACCATAATTCATGGGTTACAACAACGCAAAACAAAACAAAATGTGAGATGTGGAAATGTGGCCATGGCCTATGAGTACAATTAATTATGCATAACATACAACAAAATATGAGATAAGAAAATGTGGCTATGGGTATAACCAATTATGCATAACATACCACCCTCAATGCATATATATGTTCCAAATTTATAGTTTGTTAATGTTAATGTTTGAGATGTACAACTCACATGTACATACACTAAATAAATTTGGTCCGTATCATATGCTCTGCCAAAAGGAACATGGATAGTGGGCCTTGTTTCATCGCGTACCTCAAAAAGTTACAATATTCCTTAATTATCAAATGGTGAAAACACGACATCCTCTCTACAACAACTTGTAACAATATCGGCTATGCTAATTGAATATTCGCATATACTTAATATTAAAACGTTTACATTTTTAACTTACAAAATTTATAATGGGACAACAAAAAATTATTAGCCAACGTGGATTTGGCACATGTATGATAAAATGTTTCTATGAAGACCTTCAAGAATTAGATAATTCAACTTACCTACCCTAAACTTTAATGGTTGTAATTCCTTTTACTGCGATGACATCCGAAAATCTAAATGTTTAATAGCACAGCTTTACCGTGGTCTTTAACATTGCTAAAGCGCAAATACCTTGTTTGTAATGTTTTGACGAACGACCCATGCTAGATAACATCATGCAGATTTCATTATATGCGATAATTAAATGTATTTATCAATGATACAAGTTCAAAAATAGAGGTTTCGTAATCGAGGTATCAACATACTTAGGTCAGGTTGTGTGGAATAAAGTCCATAAGAGCTTTATCGTGCCATGTAAGTGTCACGTCAGCGCCAACTGGATAGGGGGCTCCATTGTTAACTAGTTTGAAGTGTGATAAAACCCTATAAAGCCTCTGTCATTGTTACTCAATTATTTTTTTATTTAAATTTATTTTTAATTTAATAAACATTATATAAAAAAATAAGTATCAAAACAATATAAAAATTAAAGCGTTTTGTTAAACTAGAATAAAAAAGATTACAACCCAACTTAAATTAAAAACAATACGTAAAAAGTTAATTAAAATAAACAGCTTAATTAATAAAATGGGCACACAAAATTCTCCAAGCCGCAAGATGACGGAGGCTTCTGTTCTGATGTAGTTGGTAGTCGGCATGGGCTGCCTCAGTCACTTGATTTTCAGTGATGCCCTATCCGCGGTTGAGAGCATTGATAAAGAGCCTCACAAAAAGCTCATGAGTTGCTCGCATTAAAATAAACCTTTCAGTGTGTGATTCAAATTATGGTTGTTTGCACTCACTTGTTGACGAAAGTGCGTCAAAATCGCGTTCAAAGTAGCAGCATGATCTGGTGGGTGCCCTTGCTCCGGAACATGCACCCAACTCGTAGCCAAAACGATGTCCTCTTCTTTAGTCAATCAGTTCGCCATAAAAATTGTTGAAAATATGATAAAGATGATTGAAATTGTAGTATGAATGGTGGTGAATTGTGATAAAATAATGGTAAAAATTTGGGATTTGTATAGGGGATAGACGGGGTGTTCAAAATCGAATATCCGAAAATTTCGGATGGTTAATTTCACTATCCGAATTTTCGATATGAAATTTCGGATATCCGATATTCGGATACAGATTGGGATAGTAAATGGATATCCGAAACTCTAAAAAAATTGTTCCATAATTGCCCAAATCTGATGAGATTCAAGACCAGATTAATTGTGATCGAACGCTTTTGTTCTTTAATGCTAAATCAATGTTAATTCTCTTTTCCTTAAAATTCTGTATGTACTTTTTTTGGGTTTTGGGAACAACTACTCACAGTGAAGATGGTTATAAACAACAACACCAATACACCATCCATCATCTTCGGTAATTGATTGTTTAAAGGTAACTTCAGACCGAACACATTAGAACAGAAGCCTTCAAATGGAACAAATCGCCTTCGATGTTCAACCCTTCGACCCTCGTTCAGTCGTCACTTCAAGCAAAATCGTCACTTCGACCTTCAACCTTCGTTCAATCGTGAGTTCGTGAGATGGGCAACAAAGAAAGTGAGGATGTTTGTGAGGCGGGTGAAATTTTCGGATATCGGATATCAGAAAATTTTCATAATCACTATCCGAATCCGAATTTTCGGATATCCGAGATTCGGATACGTGAAATTTTGGATATCCAAAAAATCGAATAATTCGGATTCGGATTTTTTACACACCCCTAATAGTGGGGATAAATATGGAAAAAAATCTATTTTTAATTATTATCGTTCAACAACGGTCAAAAGAACCAATAAATGCACCAACGCCCGCTGGCGCTCACCAAACACCTCACGAAGCATCCGATAACGCCCCCTTTAGTGAGATCGGGATGGTGTTTGGGTGCCATTGTGCCAATGTAGCCCCACACCAGCCAGTCTTTGTAAATGGTTAAACTAGGCTTACAACAATACAACTACACAAGAAAAGTATTATACAAGTCATGTTTGATCAATTTAAATTAACATGTATGTTAGGAAACTTTATTTGTAAGTATTGAAGAAAATCAAATTCAGCTTGATCTATGAAGAAGATAAAAGTCCTGAAGATCAAAACAAAAAAGGAAGAACACCTACTTCAAAGAATCAAAAGTTGATCAAGAACTGAAGAAGATTACCAGAGAAGGCTTTTCTGATGGATCTGATGATATTTCTGATGAAATATCATCAATTTCTGGCGATTCTGATCATCAGACTTTCTGATGATTTGTTCACCAGAATTTCTGATGAAGTGGTTATCAGAAATTCTGATAAAACCCCACTTATCTAAAAATCAGTTCTATCCTGCCACAATAACCGAAGCAAGTTGACATTATTGGATATCATGATGACAAAGGCAACTTGATTATTGGATTCAATGAATATGTCAAGAAACTACTTTTTGCAGGACATAAACATGAATAAACAAATGTTTATTCATGTATCAAAGTCATCTATAAATAGAAGGCTCATCAAGAAGAGAACAATGAGTTAAGCTTAGCATTCAATACATACTACAAACTCCATTGTCCTTTCACCTCAGAATTCACAAGTATTCATTTGTAATAGATAATAATATTACAATCACCTTGTAAACCATTTTGTTTCAAAGTGATATAAACTTGAAAATTCTGTAGGTCTTGTTTCTTGAAAGTCTGATTTCTATTTCTGCACACTATTTTCACATTTGTTGAAATCACTTGTCATATTACGTGAAAAGAAGCTTTTAAGTCCAAACTGGGTCCAACAATTGGTATCAGAGCAGATTGAATAACTCATTTTCAAACGATCAATCGCTCATCTTCTTTTCTCTAAACATGGCAAACTTTCAAACATGGAATCATGCTTTCAATATTGGTTCAATGTCTAAACCTCCGACTTTGGTCAGAGAGGAATACCCACAATGGAAAATCAGGATGGTCAACTTCCTTAATGGACTTGACCGAGCTCTGTTTCAATCCATTGAAAGGGGTCCACATGTACCAATAACTGAAATACCAGTTATTCCAGCAACTGATCAATCACCAGGAATCCCTGCTTCTAGGGCTCCCAAAAGTGAAACACTTTGGAGCCAAGAAGACAAGGATCTGGTGGCTGCATATGAAAGGGCAAAGTCACTTTAAATAATGGCTCTCCCTAATGACATTTTCTCAAGTTGATGCATGTGCATCAGCCAAGGAAATATGGGATCAGTTGGAAAATCTTTGTGAAGGAGGAGAAAGGATGAAAAGAAAAAAAAAGAACAAAAAATGTTTACTCATATGAGAGATTCAAAAGCTTACCAAATGAAAAACTAAATGAAACATATCAAAGATTTACAAAACTTTTGAATGAGCTAAAGAAATTTGGGATAATAAAATCAAATGATGAAAGAAACATAAAATTTCTGGATGCTTTACCTAGAGAATAGAGAAGTCTAACCATGACTTTGTCCTCAACCTTAGAACTAGGTAATGTCGCAACCCCCATCCCTATTCACCCGGGAACGGGCGGCCGTGGCCAGTTTCAGTGGTATCGGGGTTTATCATTTTGGCAGCGGAATTTACATCAGGACCGTAGTTAGGAAATATTTTATCAGAGTAAAATACCACGATTTTATAATATTAAACACATGGGAAATTCCCAAGTTTACAGTACACACGTTTTCATAGGGATAAACCCAATTTTATTTAAATAAAACATCTCTTTATTTAGGTAACTTTTATAGCCACTTTTACAAGCCTTCAATGCTGTCAAGCTGGCTTCTATTTGGCTTTCACATTTTGTTACCTGAAACGCGTTTAAAAACATTTTGTCAGTGGGAAATACTGGTGATTGAATCCAAGTTTAATCAAGACAAGTAAAACCGTTTACAGCATTGAGGGCGGTCGCACAATTACATTTGTTTAATTTTCTACCTTAATTAGCACCCACGGTACTGTCAACCCGACTTGTGGTCATGTTACTACTCACAGTGTAGTAACAAATTTTGTATACAAAACCCCAACATACCGACGATAATTGTAGAATACAAATACTCAATCACTGTTTAATATAATATAAATCATTTGAGGTTTTGTAAAAACAGTTTGCAAAAAGGAGATTACTCACATTGCTATCTTAAGGTTTTCGTTTGTGACTTCCTGGTGATTATCTATTAATTACACAATGCACACGCGTTAGTATAATAACCCAATATTTACATTAGTAATACCTTCCCCGAGACAGAATTCCAACGACTATGTCGGGCAGAACCACGACAGCCGTTAAGGAACCCTAAATCAATCGGGCAGCGTATCTAATACGTAACCGGGGTTAAAATACTTACAACGAGGCAGAACTTCGTTATTTAGGGGGGTATTATGCCCGAGTATAGCTTCTACACTATAGAAATTTGAGAGAGAATTGAAAAGTTGAGCGAGTTGGGACTGAGGCTGATCGAATCCATTTATAGGGCTGATCAGACCCTTTCTCGCGCCCCGCATAAGCCGAAGGGTAATCCTTCACTGCCCGCGACGTAGAGGTAGTAGGGCCTAGCTTGGCCTGGTCACCACTATAGGCTCGACACTTCTATGACACGTGGCACCACCGGGTGAGGCTGCGTAGCCTAGTTGTCGCGCCCCGCGTAGCCCGAAGACAAGGTCTTCGCGTCCCGCGAGCGACCTTCTGATTTTGTTTTTATTTAAATAAAATAAAATTAAAAGTATTTAAGGCCATTTATCGTATATGGGGAGTATTTTAAGATGTCTAGGGACATTCTAAATATATTAGGGATGTAGGAAATATTTTTGGAGGGTTGTTATATCCTTCCCACCTTATTTTCGAACTCGTCCTCGAGGTCTACTGGAATAAGTGTGGATATTTCCTTTGCATCTCTGACTCAAGCTCCCAAGTGTACTCTTGTCCTCTCTTGGAGTCCCATTTGACTTTGACTAGCACTAGTCTCTTGTGTTTGAGATTCTTGACTTTCCTGTCTTCAATTTGTAGAGGCTTTTCTACAAACTTAAGCTTCTCATTTACCTCTATATCCATAAGAGGTACTACCAGTGATTCATCGGCTAAGCATTTCTTGAGATTGCATACATGAAATACATCATGTATTCCTGCCATTTCCTCTGGCAGTTGTAGCTGATAAGCTACTGGTCCTATTCTTCTAATAATCTCAAAAGGTCCAACATACCTGGGGCTTAGCTTTCCCCATTTGATGAATCTTACCACTCCTTTCCAAGGAGAAACTTTTAATAAGACTTTGTCTCCTACTTGAAATTCCAACGGCTTTCGTCTGTTATCAGCATAGCTCTTTTTTCGATCACGTGCTGCTTTTAGTCTTTCCTTGACTTGGACAATCTTGTCGGTTGTTTCTTGTACTATCTCGGGTCTGGATAGTTTTTTTTCTCCAATTTCTGCCCAACAGACTGGAGTTCGGCACTTTCGACCATAAAGTGCTTCGAATGGTGCAACATTGATACTGGTATGATAGCTGTTATTATAAGAAAATTCTATCAATGGTAAGTGATTGTCCCAATTTCATCCGAAATCAATAACACAAGCTCTAAGCATATCTTCCATTGTCTGAATTGTCCTTTCGCTTTCTCCTTCTGTTTGAGGATGATAGGCGGTGCTTAGATTTAGCTTGGTTCCCATGGCTTTTTGGAAACTTGTCCGAAAATGAGAGGTAAAACGGCTATCTCTATCAGAAACAACTGATAAAGGAATTCCATGTAATGAAACTATTTCATTTACATATAGCTTAGCTAATTGCTCCATGCTAAAGGTTTCTTTCATTGGTAAAAAATGAGCTGACTTAGTTAGCTTGTCTACAATCACCCAGATTGTATCATTACCTTTTCTTGTTTTGGGTAGTTTGGTAACAAAATCCATTGTTATTAATTCTCACTTCCACACCGGCATTTCTAACTGCTGCAAAAAACCTGAGGGTTTCTGATGTTTGGCTTTAACTTGTGAACAGGTTAAACACTTAGAAACATAAGCTGCTATATCCTTTTTCATTCCTATCCACCAAAAATTCTTTTCTTAAATCCTGATACATCTTATCACTTCCAGGATGCATCGTATACTTAGACTTATGGGCTTCTTCTAATATACGGTGGCGTAGGTTTCCTAATTTGGGTATCCACATTCTTTTCTTATGGAATCTCCAAATTCCATCTGTTCCCTGTTCTAAGTCCTTAATCATTCCTTTCAATTTTTCAGTATCATCCTTGATTACTGATTCTTGTGCTTTCTTAATCTGTTCTTTTAAATCTACTTGTAGATTTAATTTAAGAGAACATACTCTTTTTGGCTTTCGTGATACTTTCGACTTAATGCATCAGCAACTACATTTGCCTTTCCTGCATGATAGTTGTCGCAACCCCCGCCCCCTATCTGTCCCGGTAACGGGTGGCCGTGAAACCAGTTGTGGTGGTATCATTTGTTTATCATTTTGGCAGCGGAAATACTGGTGGGTGAATCCCAGTTTAATCAAGAAGAGTTTGATCCTTTAACAGTATTGAGAGCTATCACATTGTTTATTTCTACACAATTACTCATTCCGTATTGTCAATCCTGACTGGTGGGTCATATTACACATTGGCTAACTCTTTGTCCAATGGTAACGTGTTTCACATTTTGTATACAAAACCCCAACATACCGGCATTAATTGAAGAACTACAAATACTCAATCACTGCTTAATCACATTGTAAAACATTTAAGGTTTTCTAAAAACAATTTACAAAAAGGAGATTACTCACATTTCTGTCTTAGACTTCTTCTAAGGTTTCCTGGTGATTTATCTATAATTTACACAAATGTACATTTGTTAGTATAATAACCCTTTATTTATATTAATGATACCCTCCTCGAGACGGCATTCCAACGACTACGTCGGGCAGAACCTCGACAGCCGTTACGGAACCCTGGATCAATCGGGCAGCGTATCTAATACGTAACCGAGGTTATAATACTTACATCGGAGCAGAACTTTGTTAATTAGGGGGGGTATTATACCCGAGATTATGCCTACTATAAGAAAATTTCGAGAGAGAAAAGGAATGTGAGCGATTTGAGACTGAAGCCCGAGCTCCCAATTTATAGGGCCTGAAATCGGGTTTCTCGCGGCCCGCGTATACCTAAGGGTCGTCTTACGCGGCTGGCGTAGTAGGGTAGCTAGGCCGTAGCCTTGTCCGGTCACGAGTGTAGATCCAACACGTGCTGCCACGTGTCAACACCGGGTGATGCCTCGTTTTTGATCGCTCGCGGCCCGCGTAAGCAGTAGCCAAAGGCTACGCGCCCCGCGACAGCCTCAATTTTCTTGTTTTATTTTATTTTTAATGATATATCGTATGTTGGGCTCGGTTTTCACATACGGGGTGTATTTTAAGACATATAGGGGTATTTTAAAATATATTAGGGTGTCAGAAAAATTCAGGAGGGTTGTTATATCATCCCCCTTGTTTTAGAGCTCGTCCTCGAGGTCTACTGGAACAAGTGTGGATATTTCCTTTGCATTTCTGATTCAAGCTCCCATGTGTATTCTGGTCCTCTTTTGGAGTCCCACTTCACTTTGACCAGAACTAATCTCTTGTGCTTAAGGTTCTTGACTTTCCTGTCTTCAATTTGTAGAGCCTTCTCTACAAATTTTAACTGCTCATTTACCTCTATATCCTTAAGAGGTACTACGAGTGATTCATCAGTTAAGCATTTCTTGAGATTAGATACATGAAATACATCATGTATTCCTGCCATTTCCTCTGGCAGTTGTAGCTGATAGGCTACATGTCCTATTCTTTTAATAATCTCAAAAGGTCCAACATACCTGGGGCTTAGCTTTCCCCTTTTGATGAATCTTACCACTCCTTTCCAAGGAGATACTTTTAATAACACTTTATCTCTTACTTGAAATTCCAACGGCTTTCGTCTGTTATCAGCATAACTCTTTTGTCGATCACGTGATGCTTTCAGTCGTTCCTTGACTTGAATGATTTTGTCTGTTGTTTCTTGTACTATCTCAGGTCCAGATAGTTGCTTTTCTCCAACTTCTGCCCAACAGACTGGAGTTCGGCACTTTCGCCCATAAAGTGCTTCAAATGGTGCAGCATTGATACTTGTATGATAACTGTTATTATAAGAAAATTCTATCAATGGTAAATGATCGTCCCAATTACCTCCGAAATCAATTACACAAGCTCTAAGCATGTCTTCTAGTGTCTGAATGGTTCTTTCACTTTGTCCGTCCGTTTGAGGATGATAAGCGGTGCTTAGATTTATCTTGGTTCCCATTGCTTTTTGGAAACTTGTCCAAAAATGAGAGGTAAAACGACTATCTCTGTCAGAAACAATTGATAGAGGAATTCCATGTAAAGAAACTACTTCATTTACATATAATTTAGCTAACTGTTCCATACTGAAAGTTTCCTTCATCGGTAGGAAATGAGCTGACTTAGTTAGCCTGTCTACAATCACCCAGATTGTATCATTACTTTTCCTAGTTTTGGGTAATTTAGTAACAAAATCCATTGTTATTAATTCCCATTTCCAAATTGGCATTTCTAGCTGTTGCAATAAACCTAAAGGTTTCTGATGTTCAGCTTTGACTTGTGAACAGGTTAAACACTTTGCAACATATGCTGCTATATTCTTTTTCATTCATATCCACCAGAAATTCTTTCTTAAGTCCTGATACATCTTATTACTTCCAGGATGCATCGTATACTTAGACTTATGGGTTTCTTCTAATATACGGTAACGTAGGTTTCCTAATTTAGGTATCCACATCCTTTTCTTATGGAATCTCCAAATTCCATCTATTCCTTGTTCTAATTCCTTAATCATTCCTTTTAAGTTTTCAGTATCATCCTTGATTACTGATTCTTGTGCCTTTTTAATCTGTTCATTTAAATCTACTTGCATATTTTATTTAAGTGAACGTACTCTTTTTGGCTTTTCATGATACTTTCGGCTTAAAGCATCAACAACTACATTTTCCTTTCCTGCATGATACTAGATATCACATTCATAGTCACTAAGCATCTCCATCCAGCGTCTTTGTCTCATATTCAATTCCTTTTGTCCGAAGACATACCTTAAACTCTTATGGTCTGTGAAAATAGTAAACTTACTACCATATAGGTAATGTCTCCAAATCTTAAGGGCGAAAATTATAGCTCCTAACTCTAGATCATGGGTCGAATAATTCTCTTCATGATTCTTAGGTTGTCTAGAGGCGTAAGCTATAACCTTTTGACGTTGCATTAACACATATCCATAACCTAATTTAGAAGCGTCACAATAGATTACAAAATCTTCAGTTCCTTCTGGTAACGCTAGTATGGGTATATGAGTTAATCTATGCTTAAGGATTCTAAAGGCTTCTTCTCGTTTTGGTCCCCATTCAAACTTAACGGATTTACAGGTCAACTTAGTTAAGGGAATGACTATTCTAGAAAAATCTCGAATAAATCTTCTATAATAACCGGCCAATCCTAAGAAACTTCTAACCTCGGTTGGTGACTCAGGGGTTTTCCACTTGGTAATTGCCTCGATCTTGGTAGGATCTACATGAATTCCTTCATGATTAACTAGGTGTCCGAGAAATTGTACCTGTTCTAACCAAAACTCACACTTCGAAAACTTAGCATAAAGCTTTTCTTTTCTTAATAAACTTTGAAGTGCGTGCAAATGCTTTGCATGATCCTCTTTACTCTTAGAGTAGATGAGAATATCATCTATAAAGACAATTATGAATATATCCATATATGGCTTACATATTCGGTTCATCATGTCCATGAATGTAGCTGGGGCATTGGTTAAACCAAATGGTATGACAGTAAATTCATAATGGCCATACCTTGGTCTGAAAGCGGTCTTAGGAATATCCTCTTCCTATACCTTTAATTGATGATATCCTGACCTTAGATCGATTTTAGAGAAAAATAGTGCTCCTTGCAATTGATCAAACAAATCATCGATTCTTGGTAATGGACACCGATTCTTAATCGTGACTTTGTTCAATTCATGGTAGTCAATGCACATACGCATTCATCCGTCCTTCTTTTTAACGAATAAGATTGGCGCTCCCCATGGGGATGAACTTGGCTGTATGAATCCTTTCTCTAACAATTCGTCTAACTGTTTCTTTAATTCCTGCATTTCTGCGGGTGCCAAACGGTAAGGTGCTTTGGCAATTGGTGATGTCCCTGGTATCAAATGGATTCTAAATTCAACTTCTCTATCTGGAGGTTGTCCCGGCAGCTCTTCTGGAAATACATCTGAAAACTGGGATACTACTGGAATATCCTTTAATTCTTTTCCTTTAGTGTTAGTGATTATAGAAATCAAATACACTAATGACCCTTTCCTTATATAACTTGCTGTTTTCATCACAGAGATGAACTTTGTGGATTTAAGGGTTTTATTTCCTTTAATTGTGATCTTTTCACCCCTTGGTGAATTTACTTGGATTGACTTTTGATAACACAAAATACTGGCTTTATTGGCTATTAACCAATCCATTCCTAATACAATATAAAATCCTGCCAGATTCATTGGGTAGAGGTTTGCAATAAATTTCTGATTTAAAATTTCTATTCTTGCTCCCTGCAAGATTTTAGAAATCTTAATGGTTTCCCCATTTGTTGTCTCTACTAGACATTCTTGTGGAAGTTTAGTTAATGATTGATTGAGAAGTTTGCAAAATGAAGTATTAATAAAAATTTGGTTCGCACCAGAGTCAAATAATACTTTAGCAAAAACATCATTAACTAAAAACGTACCGGTGATCACATCCGGGATCATCTTTGCTTCTTCTGCAGTCAGAACAAATGCTCTAGCATTTTTAGTATTCTTGGTGTTCGTAGCTGGAGCTAGCTTTGGACAGTTAGGCTTCATATGACCTTGTTCTCCGCAGTTGTAGCATATCCTGTTGCTAATCTTTTTCCTGCAATCTTCCTCCTTGTGTCCCGATATTTTGCAGAAGTTACAGTATATGGAGCATCTTCTTGAATGCTTCCTTTTACAATACTTACAGTAGGGTGCAGAGGTAGAGCCTACATTTTTCCCACGGTTAGAATTTCCAGAACGGAATTCTTGTGTAAGCTTCTGGGTTAGGTTCCTCCTTTGATCCTCTTCTCGTGTACGGACTAATTCATCTGTCAAGGTATTTGATAATTCTACAACTTCTTCTATGGTTTGGGGTCTAGCTGCCTTGACTACATGTCTTGTTTCCACAATTAATCCCCATATGTATCGGGAGATTAATACTGGTTCAGGTGAAGCAAGGGTTGGTACTATTCGGGCATATTCAAAGAATAACTTAGTGTAACCCTTACCATCCACACCAGTCATTCTAAGGTTTAGGAACTTGTTTTCTATCTGTTCTTTTTCATTAGGAGGGCATAATTTCCTTTCTACCATGTTTTTAAACTCCTCCCATTCCATATTGTAAGTTCTATCACTTCCTCTAGACTGGAGTATAGTGTTCCACCATTCTAGTGCTGAATTCTTAAACAGATTGGAAGCAAACATTATCTTATCCTCTTCCGCACATTTACGTATTCATAAGACTGCCTCAGTCTTTTCTATCCAGTGTAGAGATGCAACGGCCCCTTCGTTGCCCGAGAATTCCATCGGTTTACAAGACCAGAATTCTTTGTAAGAACAACCGTAAGACACGGTTCTTCTTCTTTTGGGAATGGGCACTTGAAGTACAGGTCCATTGTTTATGCTGTGTTCAGGTTCAGAGGGTCGCTTGCTATCATGTTTACTTTTATTTTCTGCTTCCCTAACCGTTTGAATAATATATGGCATCGCATCTATTATTCCTTGTGCCACTACGTGTTGGATGGCACTGTTGTCCACTTGGTTTCCATTATTGTTATTGTCCGGGTTTTCATTAACCAGGTTAATATTACTCTGGTTATCATTATTCTGGTTTTCCTGGTTTACTTCGTCGTCCATCTGAATTTTAAACATTTACCACATATTAATATCACACGATAATATCTTAATACGATCAATCACATGACACACATTTTGATAAAAAACGTCGAGCATTGCGACTTTACTCTTTCTTATCTATTATACAACTACTACAAACTGATACTGAAAGTTTGAAATTACAATACTACTATGCATTGCTAACCACAAAGTGGTCTATACTACAACATATATTATTACACATATTATTATTATATATATTTTATATATATTTTTTTCATACAAACATATTATATATTATTATATTATTATTATTACCAACTCCACCATCACCTTCACTGGTCTGGATTCATCCAGTAATCCATATTGCGCTCGTCATATTTCCAGACGAGTCGCTCTCCTACCTGCCTCATCCTCTCACAACTCTCTAAGATTTCTTCTCCGAAAGTTCAGAGCTCGTGCACATTTTCTGCACTCATTGGGGGTGCAGGTGCTGGTACTGGGTCTAGATACTGGGGCATGGGATTCTCCTGAGGGTACGGATTCTCTAAGATCTCCCTAATGTATTCATCGTTGTCATAGTAGGGATCTAGAGGGTCCAGGCCTGGATAGGCTACTAAGTTCGGCATGGGTTTGTCGTTTAGGTGATAGCGTGGCACATAATCCCTATGATCATCGAACCATGGATCATAATCTGGATCTAAGGGATTAGGGGCTGGTATCTTAGGTATTTCCTCAGGGTTGAAATCATGCATTTCTACTTGATTTTCGAGGTTGTTTTCTATCTCCATCGGCTGAGTGGGGAACATAGGTAAGGGTTGTGGGGCTACTAGTTGTTCCAGATTTGGGTCGGCAGCAGTTGTTGCTAGGATATGAAAATTGGCTAAGCTCCTATTAAGCATATCCTATGTATGGGCATCTGACTCTCGCTTAGAGGCTGCTAGGACTCTTTGCTGTTGCAACTTTCGCATTCTTTTCCTACGCTCAAATGCTCCCTTACTGAACTATCCTCTCTTTTTATGAGGGAATGGCTCTTCAGACTGAGCCTTAAAGACAAACATCCCTTCTTCCTGATCAGCTGAATACCTAGAGAGGGCAGGCTGGGAAGAAGTACCTTCATTTCTAGGTGAATCGGACAACTGACGATAAACGTCCGAGGGTCCTTGATCACTCATACTGTAAACTAACAAATAGTCAAATAACACATAACAATAAAATACAGATATGCACATATTTTCATAATTTATTTCCTAACAATTTGGATAATATATTGATGTCAGCAGAACACTTCTGTGACTGAATCAGTGGCTTAGCTCTGATACCACCTTCTGTCACAACCCCCGCCCCCTATCTGTCCCAGTAACGGGTCGCCGCGAAACCAGTTATGGTGGTATCATTTGTTTATCATTTTGGCAGCGGAAATACTGGTGGGTGAATCCCAGTTTAATCAAGAAGAGTTTGATCCTTTAACAGTATTGAGAGCTATCACATTGTTTATTTCTACACAATTACTCATTCAGTATTGTCAATCCTGACTGGTGGGTCATATTACACATTGGCTAACTCTTTGTCCAATGGTAACGTGTTCCACATTTTGTATATAAAACCCCAACATACCGGCAGTAATTGAAGAACTACAAAGACTCAATCACTGCTTAATCACATTGTAAAACATTTAAGGTTTTGTAAAAACAATTTACAAAAAAGGAGATTACTCACATTGATGTCTTAGACTTCTTCTAAGGTTTCCTGGTGATTTATCTATAATTTACACAAATGTACATTTGTTAGTATAATAACCCTTTATTTATATTAACGATACCCTCCCCGAGACGGCATTCCAACGACTACGTCGGGCAGAACCTCGACAGCCGTTACGGAACCCTGGATCAATCGGGCAGTGTATCTAATACGTAACCGGGGTTATAATACTTACATCGGAGCAGAACTTTGTTAATTAGGGGGGTATTATACCCGAGATTATGCCTACTATAAGAAAATTTTGAGAGAGAAAAGGAATGTGAGCGATTTGAGACTGAAGCCCGAGCTCCCAATTTATAGGGCCTACAATCGGGTTTCTCGCGGCCCGCGTAGACCTAAGGGTCGTCTTACGCGGTCCGCGTATTAGGGTATCTAGGACGTAGCCTTGTCCGTTCATGAGTGTAGATCCAACACGTGCTGCCACGTGTCAACACTGGGTGATGCCTCGTTTTTGATCGCTCGCGGCCCGCGTAAGCAGTAGCCAAAGGCTACGCGCCCCGCGACAGCCTCAATTTTCTTGTTTTTATTTTATTTTTATTGATATATCGTATTTTGGGCTCGGTTTTCACATACGGGGTGTATTTTAAGACATATATTGGTATTTTAAAATATATTAGGGTGTCAAAAAAATTCAGGAGGGTTGTTATAATAGTGGATATTACAATCGTAATCACTAAGGATTTCCATCCTGCGTCTTTGTCTCATGTTTAACTCCTTTTGCCCGAAAACATACCTTAAACTCTTATGATCGGTAAAAATGGTAAACTTACTACTGTAAAGGTAATGTCTCCAAATTTTAAGAGCAAAAATTATAGCTCCTAATTCTAAATCATGGGTTGAATAATTCTCTTCATGATTCTTAAGTTGTCTAGAAGCGTAAACTATAACCTTTTGACGTTGCATCAACACACATCCATAACCTAACTTAGAAGCGTCATAATAGATTACAAAATCTTCAGTTCCTTTTGGTAATGCCAGTATGGGTGCGTTGGTTAATCTTTGCTTAAGAATTCTAAAGGCTTCTTCTTGTTTCGGTCCCCATTCAAACTTAACGGATTAACAGGTTAACTTAGTCAAAGGAATGGCTATTCTAGAAAAATCTTGAATAAATCTTCTATAATAACCGGCTAATCCTAGGAAACTTCTAACCTCGGTTGGTGACTCAGGGGTTTTCCATTTGGTAATTGCCTCAATCTTTGTAGGATCCTCATGAATTCCTTCATGATTAACTAAATGTCCAAGAAACTGTACTTCTTCTAGCCAAAATTCACACTTCGAAGACTTTGCATAAAGCTTTTCTTTTCTTAATAAACTTAGAAGTTTGTGCAAATGCTTTGCATGTTCCTCTTTTCTCTTAGAGTAAATGAGAATATCATCTATAAAGACAATTATAAATTTATCCAAATATGGCTTACATATTCGGTTCATCATGTCCATAAATGCGGCTGGGGCATTGGTTAGACCAAAAGGCATGACTGTAAATTCATAATGGCCATACCTTGTCCTGAAAGCGGTCTTATGAATATCCTCTTCCTATACCTTTAATTAATGATATCCTGATCGTAAATCGATTTTAGAGAAAAATCGAGCTCCTTGCAACTGATCAAACAAGTCATCAATTCTTGGTAATGGGTACCGATTCTTAATCGTGACCTTGTTTAATTCACGGTAATCAATGCACATACGCATTAACCCGTCCTTCTTCTTGATAAACAATATTGGTGCTCCCCATGGTGATGAACTTGGCTGTATAAATCCTTTCTCCAACAGTTCGTCCAGTTCTTTCTTTAATTCTTGCATTTCTGTAGGTGCCAAACGGTAAGGTGCTTTGGCCATTGGTGCTGTCCCTGGTAGCAGATGAATTCTGAATTCAACTTCCCTGTCTGACGGCAATCCTGGTAGTTCTTCGGGAAACACGTCTGAAAATTGGGATACTACAGAAATGTCTTTCAATTCTTCTCCTTTAGTGTTAATGATTATAGAAATCAAATACACAAATGATCTTTTTTCTTACATAACTGGCTGTTTTCATCATAGAGATGAATTTTGCGGATCTAGACGGCTTATCTCCTTTAATTGTGATCTTTTCACCCTTTGGTGAATTTACTTGGATTGACTTTTGAACACACAAAATACTGGCTTTATTGGCTATTAACCAAGCCATTCCTAATACAACATCAAATCCTGCCAGATTCATTGGATAAAGGTTTGCAATAAATTTTTGATTTAAAAATTCTATTCTTGCTCCCTGCAAGATTTCGATAATCTTAATGCTTTCCCCATTTGCTGTTTCTACTAGACATTCTTGTGAGAGTTTAGTTAATGGTTGATTGAGAAGTTTGCAAAATGAAGTATTAATAAAACTTTGGTTCGCACCAGAGTCAAATAATACTTTAGCAAAAATATCATTAACTAAAAATGTACCGGCTATCACGTCCGGAATCATCTTGGCTTCTTCTGCAGTCAGAACAAATGCTCTAGCATTTTTAGTATTCTTGTTGTTCATGGCTGGAGCTAGTTTTGGACAGTGTGGCTTGATGTGACCTTTTTCTCCATAGTTGAAGCACACTCCATTACTAGGTTTCTTCCTACAATCTTCTTTCTTGTGTCCTGGTATCTTGCAGAAATTGCAGTAAGTGGAGCATCTTCCTAAATGCTTTTTCTTACAGGCCTTGCAGTAAGGTGCGGAGGTAGAACCTACGTTTTTCCCACGGGTAGAATTTCCATAGCGGAATTCCTGGGTAAGCATTTGAGCTAGGTTCCTCCTTTGATCCTCTTCTCGTGTACGTACTAATTCATCAGTCAAGGTGTTTGCTAGTTCTACAGCTTCTTCTATGGTTTGCGGTCTAGCTGCCTTGACTACATGCCTAATCTCGCTGATTAATCCCCAGATGTAGCGAGAGATTAATACTGGTTCAGGAGATGCAAGGGTTGGTACTATTCTAGCATATTCGAAGAATAAAGTAGTGTAACCCTTACTATCCACTCCAGTCATTCTAAGGTTTAAGAACTTATTTGCTATCTGTTCTTTTTCATTGGGAGGGCAGAATTTCCTTTCCACCATGTTCTTAAATTCCTCCCATTCCATATTGTAAACCCCATCACTTCCCCTAGACTGGAGGATAGTGTTCCACCATTCTAATGCTGAGTTCTTAAACAGATTTGAGGCAAACATTATCTTATCTTCTTTCACGCACTTGCTTCTTTTTAAGACTGCCTCCGTCTTTTCTATCCAGCTTAGAGCTGCAATGGCCCCTTCATTGCCAGAGAATTCTATTGGTTTACAGGACCAAAATTCTTTGTAAGAACAACCAAAAGACATGGTTCTACTTCTTTTTGGAATGGGCACTTGAAGTATGGGTCCATTGTTTACGCTGTGACTAAGTTCAGTATGGGTTCGTTTACTCCCATTATCACTTTTATTATTATTTTCCGCATCCCTAACATTTTGGATAATAGCTGGCATAGCATCTCTAATTCCTTGGGTTACAAGGTGTCGAATTTCACTGTTATTTATTTGATTTTCATTATTCTGGTTTTCCGGATTTGCTGCGTTGGCCATCTGGATTTTAAACAATTACCAAGTATTAATATCACATAAAAATATCCAATGCAACAATCACACAACAAGCATGATGATCCAAAATCGTCGATCATTGCGACTTACTCTATTTTATATTATGCATCTATATTTATTACAAATACAAATGGAATTAAAATACAATACTAGTATGCATCACTAACCACAAGATGGTCTATACTACAATATATATATATATATATATATATTATATACATTTTTTTCAAACATACACACACACACACACACACACATATATATATACATATATTATTAGTGATAGGGGTTCATCCAAAATTCCATATTACGCTCGTCATATTTCCAGACGAGTCGTTCCCCTATTTGTCTCATTCTCTCACTTTCTTCTAAAATCTCCTTACCAAAGGTTCGGAGTTCTTGCACATTCTCAGTGCTCATGGGTGGTGCAGGTGCTGGTATTGGATCTGGGAACTGGGGCATGGGTTCTTCGTGTGGGTAAGGGTTCTCTAGAATTTCCCTAATGTATTGATCATTATCATAATAGGGGTCTAAAGGGTCCAAGTTTGGGTAGGCTGCTAGGTTTGGTATGGGTTCCTCTGGTATTGGATAGCGTTGTTGGTAATCCCTATGATCATCAAACCAGGGGTCATAGTCTGGGTCTGAGGGATGGGGTGCTGGTATTCTAGGGATCTCAGCTGGATTAAAATCAGGTATTGGGATTTGGGTTTCTGGGTTGACTTCAATTTCCATTGGTTGTGTGGGAAATAATGGTAAGGGCTGGGGTGCTATGAGTTGCTCAAGATTCGGGTCTGCAGCTGTGGTTGCTAGGATATGAAAATTTGCTAGACTCCTATTGAGAATATCCTGAGTGTGAGCATCCGTTTCTCTCTTAACGGCTGCTAAAGCTCGCTGTTGCTGTAACTTTTTCATAATTTTCCTACGTTCATGCGCTCCTCTGCTGAACCATCCTCTCTTCTTGGGACGGAATGGCTCTTCAGATTGGGCCTTCAACATGAATATCCCGTCTTCAGTATCAACCGAATACCCTAAGAGGGTAGGCTGTGAAGAGGTGCCTTCGTTCCCAGGTGAGCTGGACAACTGACGGTAAGCGTCTGAAGGTCCTTTGTCGTTCATACCGTAAACTAACAAATAGTCAATTAACACAAAACAATAATATACAGATATGCACTTATACATGTAAATTATTTCCTAACATATTGAATAATGTTTTGGTGTCAGCAGAACACTTCTGTGGCTGAATCAGTAGCTTAGCTCTGATACCACCTTCTGTCGCAACCCCAGTCATTTACCCGGGAACGGGCGGCCGCGGCCAGTTTCAGTGGTATCGGGGTTTATCATTTTGGCAGAGGAATTTACAACAGGACCGTAGTTAGGAAATATTTTATCAGAGTAAAATACCACGCTTTTATAATATTAAACACATGGGAAATTCCCAAGTTTCCAATACACACGTTTTCATAGGGATAAACCCTATTTTATTTAAATAAAACATCTCTTTATTTAGGTAACTTTTATAGCCACTTTTACAAGCCTTCAGTGCTGTCCACCTAGCTTCTATTTGGCTTTCACATTTTGTCAGTGGGAAATACTGGTGAGTGAATACCAGTTTAATCAAGACAAGTAAAACCGTTTACAGCATTGAGGGCGGTCGCGCAATTACATTTGTTTAATTTTCTACCTTAATTAGCACCCACGGTACTGTCAACCCGACTTGTGGTCATGTTACTACTCACAGTGTAGTAACAAATTTTGTATACAAAACCCCAACATACCGACGATAATTGTAGAATACAAATACTCAATCACTGTTTAATATAATATAAATCATTTGAGGTTTTGTAAAAATAGTTTGCAAAAAGGAGATTACTCACATTGCTATCTTAGGGTTTTCCTTTGTGACTTCCTGGTGATTATCTACTAATTACACAATGCACATACGTTAGTATAATAACCCAATATTTACATTAGTAATACCTTCCCCGAGACAGAATTCCAACGACTACGTCGGGCAGAACCACGACAGCCGTTACGGAACCCTAAATCAATCGGGCAGCGTATCTAATACGTAACCAGGGTTAAAATACTTACAAAGAGTTAGAACTTCTTTATTTAGGGGGGTATTATGCCCGAGTATAGCTTCTACACTATAGAAATTCGAGAGAGAATTAAAAAGTTGAGGGAGTTGGGACTGAGGCTGATCAAATCCATTTATAGGGCTGATCAGACCCTTTCTCGCGCCCCGCGTAAGCCGAAGGGTAATCCTTCGCGGCCCGCGACGTAGAGGTAGTAGGGCCTAGCTTGGCTTGGTCACCACTATAGGCTCGACACTTGTACGACACGTGGCACCATCGGGTGAGGCTGCATAGCCTAGTTGTCGCGCCCCGCGTAGCCCGAAGACAAGGTCTTCGCGTCCCGCGAGTGACCTTCTGATTTTGTTTTTATTTAAATTAAATAAAATTAAAAGTATTTAAGGTCATTTATCGTATACGGGGTGCATTTTAAGATGTCTAGGGACATTCTAAATATATTAGGGATGTAGGAAATATTTTTGGAGGGTTGTTATAAGTAATATGAGTCTTCATGACTTATACAACATTTTGATCCCCAGAGAAGAAGAAATATTTGAAGAATCAGTTCAAAGAGGGGGATCATTAGCTTTAATCTCAAACTCACAAAGAACACCTACCAATGATCCACAACCTTCAAATAATCAAAATCTTGAAATTTCTGATACATCATCAGATTTTTCAGCTTTTGCTGAAGCAATTGCACTGCTCACTAAAACCTTTGAGTAGAGGTTGAGGGGAGGAGGCCAAAGATACCAGAAAAGTGACAGAGGGGGGATGGAAGGAAGATCTAGGGATGAAGGTAGATTAAAGGATAAGGGAAAGGCTGAAGTTGTGTGTTACAAATGCAAGCAAAAGGGTCACTATGCTTCAGAGTGCAAAACCAAGAAACTGAATGATGTTGCATATTATGAGAAGAAGTTGGAAGAAGCAAAGAAGCAACAACAAGTCAGTTTGATTGCAGGGACAGATACATGGCTGTCTGATGATTCTTCTGATGAAGAAGAAGAAGAGATGGCTAATTTCTGCCTTATGGCACTTTCTGATGAACTACCAGAAACTTCAGAACAGAAGGTAAATTTAGATAATCTTGATATTGAACACAAGTTAAACAAGCTCATGTCAGATTTTCTAAATCTGCAAGATAAACAGAAACCAGATAGTAAAAAATCTGATGAGTTGCAAAAGACCATGAATAAAGTTATACTTGAAAACCAGTTACTAATAGAAGAAAGCTTAAATCACAGAGCTAAAATTGAATTTTATGAAAAAAGAAAGAAAAGATCTTTACAAGAAAATTCATGATAAGGAAATAAATGTAAAAGGTTTTCAACAAGCTAAGGAATTCATTAACTTTATTGAATCTACACCAAAGAACAAAGGAGAAGGTTTAGTGTATGTAAAAACAAGTGAAATTAAACCCACAATCTTTGTGAAAGCAACACATCAGATTTCTGATAAATCTACATCAGAATCTGATTCTGAATCTTGCAAATCAACCAGTTCTGAGAACTCTTTTCAAATATCAAAACCCAACTTGAAAGCAAAAAGGAGTGAATCCAAACAAAAATCTTTAAATATTCCAGAAGCAGTTCACTCAATGTTTCAAAATTATCTACTCATTCCATCACAAGAAAAGAAATCAGAGAATTCTGATAAAGTATCTTGTGTGTGTGTTGACATACTGAAGCTTGTTCAACACCATCTCCTAAAGAAAAGTGAAAAGTCTGTTCATGGCTCAGCATGTAACAGATATTCTGATGAAAGATCATCAAAAGAAAAAAATCTGATTAAAATCTCATCAGAAAAAGTACCCAAGCAAGTCTGGGTACCAAAAACCCTCTAATTTTTCCATTTCAGGACCATCATGTGCAGTAGATCTGGTACTGCGATTCTGGAAGCTCCAATCACATGACTGGGGACAGGAGCTTACTCAGTAACTTTGTTTTAAAACTGGGTAAATTGGTAAAACTTGGGAATGGAGTAAAAGGGAGGATTTTGGGGTATGGATGCATAAGGTATGGATGTTTGACCATAGAAAAAGTAGCCTATGTAGAAGGCTTAAAGTACAATATGCTGAGTTGTGGTCAATTCTGTGATAAAGGTTTTCAGGTAACCTTTTTACCAGAAAAATGCTTGTTGATTGGTATGGATGATAACAAAATTTATTTAAGTGGAAAAAGGATAAGACAGTCAATCTACTATTTTGATTTCAAAGAAGAAAATGAACATCCAAAATTATGTTTATTTTCAAAAATTAACAAGGGTAGTAGTTGGTTGTGGCACAAGAGATTAGCCCACTTAAAATTTAAAAATTTAAGCAAATTAGCAAGCAAAGGCCTGGTAAAAGGATTACCTTTCATATCCTCAAAGAAGGATAAAATTTGTGAAGCTTGTGAAATGGGTAAATCCAAAAGAAGCTCACACAAAAAATTTCTGTATCTTCTATAACACAAAATTTGGAACTTTTACATATGGATCTTTGTGGACCCATAAGTACAGAAAGCTTTTCTGGAAAGAAATACATACTTGTAATTGTTGATGATTTTTCCAGATACACATGGGTAGAGTTTCTAAGAAAGAAAAGTGAAACTCCTGATCTGATCATTAATTTTATCAGGAAAATTGAAAATCTGTTAAAATTACTAGTCAGAAGGATCAGATCAGATGTCACACCCCGCTATTTCCACGTATTACCGGTGGGCCCAGTGGGGAGTATCGTGACGTAGTTGATATCATCATAGTCAATAATCACAGTTTAAATGCACAGCGGAAGTCTAAAAGTAATTTATACAAACCGAGTTGAAAGTAACATAAAATATTACACAACGGATTGTAAGTGGATCCACAGGCGGATCTAAAATAAAAAGAAAAATTTGTTCAACAGATTTAAGCATCAAAAGCTTGCAAGACTCTTTATTTGATACTAGGAGTAGCCAGCCCATTACGCGTAGTACCTGCACTTAATCTTTTTGAAAAAATACGTCAGTTTACATTGGTAAATACAATTAACTGACTCTTTTGAAAACATTTATAAAATTAGTTTGGATGCACCAGGCAAAAAGTCTATGATAACTTGGGACAATTATTTAAAATAAACTTGTATATAGATTTATGTGTTTGTCATCCATTCAGTAGCCCGGGTTAGAAGTACCGGGTTAAAGATTAATAGACACACCACTAATATAATCCCACGGCGAGTTATCCTCAACGAGTGGTTATATCTTTTACATACGCAACTGTCAGGTGTATGCCTACACCCTATGCTTAAGTCGTGGCCATTCAATGAATGAGCCGAGGATATCCAGGACACGGTCATTAACCCCCCAAAGGCATTGTACCAAACAAAACAGATTAAAACGGGTTATTTCAATGATTTAACCGCTAATCGATTAAAGATTCAATACCCGACCAAGCGGTATTATTAAATACCGTATCCCAAGCCCGTATAACGGAAAATAAGTTAACAGTATTTACTTGAGCAAAAATATAATTTTATCCTCAGCCGTATATCAATCAACAAGTACAAGTATCTTTTACTAGGCTCCTAATCTGGAACGAAGGTTTTAATAACCTATTAGATTCCTAACGGGTCTTATTTAAGTCTTAACTTAGACCGGTTAGTTTTAATGAAAGGCTTACGGTTCAAAACGCAAGATTAAGCGAAGACCGGATTAGAATGTGATTTAGACCTGACAAGTTTGAAGACTTGTATAAAATGGGTAAACTAAACACATTCTGGATTTTGAAGTAAAAATGATAAGGTTTGACCCGTTTCGGCTAATTTATGCAAACTAGTTACATAAACCGTACCGAACGCGAATATGCATAACGGGTAACCAAATGAGTCATGTACAAGTTCCATAAGTTATTATGCTTAAAATATGTTATGATATCAGCAGGATATCTTCCATTATGCCCAAAACGAATTTAAAATTAAATTAAGCCCCGTAAGGGTATTTCGGTCATTTTAATGTTTATAAAAGAGGTTGAATGGTAATCTGAGGTTCTGGTCTAAAATAATCAGTAAAAATATTTATTTAAACAAGTTATATCAGTAAGATATCTTATATATGTGAAATATATCATTTATGGCCAAACTATGCACCGTAGGGGCATTTTGGTCATTTCACATATGCTTTAAGGGTTAAATTCGGGAATCTGATTTCAAAACTTGAACTTACTGATAAAGTATACAAATTTATTCATAACATCAGTAGGTAACAAGGCTTAGGTGCCAAATATGGTTTTAAACCATACTATGCGCCTAAATCGCATAAAAGTCGGTATTTGACGATATTCGGGTTGATTAAGGAATCTGAGATTTTGATCAGCCTTTACTGTTTAAAATAACTTATTTAATATATAAAATTAGTAGAAAAAGGTTTGATATGTAAAGGATGTGTAAAACTCATGTTATTAGCGAAAAAGGCATTATTGTCAATTACCGAGTCTATGCAAGAACTCTATGTTATGATCAGTTCAAAATTTAATAAAAATCTCCAAAAATCCATAAATATTATATTACATCAGTGGGTAGGAAGTTTGGTGTCAAAATTTGGGTTTAAATATGATTTATACTAAAAATGCCATTTAATTAATAAAATGCTTTCATTTTACGATATCGCGCATAACTTCTATTTTAGACCATGAACTGATGCCAAATTTTTAGGACATGCTTATAAATCAGTAATAAAGGTTTTTGTCCTCTCACATTTTCAAAAATCTCGTTTTTATATCAAAAGGGCATAATGGTCAACAGTTAAGCATTTAACGAAAACATGCAAATGATTCGGATTTCTAAGGAACCATATAGTATAGTCTCAGAGGGTTATACTAACATGTAATATGGTCCTAGAGGAACCCTAAGGCATATCTAAACTAAGCAAAATCGGGTCAGAACTGAAAGTCAAAGCAAAAGTCTACTTTTGCGACTTTCGGTTCCGAACCGAGCCTAAACTCAGAATTGTCGGGTTGAACATGGCTAGACATGTTCTTATATTATTTACCAAGTTATTTAAGTGTTAAAACATGTTCCATAACTTCAACATTATCAGTTATAAATTATTTTGTGAAAATGGACCCGTTTGACTTTTTATTAAATAGTTTGACCCGACAATTGACCAAGTAAAAGTGATAATCAGTAGGTGCCCTTTTAAGGGTTTATTACCTACATAATTACAACTCATAGCCACTTTCAATTCGAATAATGGCTGGACCGTTAGTGATTAATCACCAAGTCAAAACTTAATTACGCTAACTTTGACTTTCGGTCATTAAACTAATAAAACTTAAACTAAGGAAGCTAAGAACACTTACTAGAGTACTAAGCACGAATTAGGAACTGAAGGAAACTTTCTTGAACACCAGGAAGCTCCAGAGAAAGAGTTTCGAAGAGTAAACTTCAAATGTGCAAATGAACTCAAGAACCAAGTCCTTTATATAAGAAATTAGATGTTCCAAGATCAATCCATTTGTCCCTATATTGATTTCAGATGTTCCCAGGTGTCCCTAGTGCATGAAAAACCATTTGCTCAGTCCCTGGTATCGAAATCAGCCATGCAATGGTGGTGTAACAGGCTGCAACATGCAGCTGTCCACTTTTTCTGTTACTGGCACTTTTATGCCCCCCGCGTAAGATTTGGACTTGGCCTACGCGGCCCGCGACAATGGGGATTTCCGGTAAACAGTTTGCAAACTTTGCATTTTCAGTCCCTGGTCCATTTTAAGTTTATTTAACTTCCATTTATTGCACTTATGACCCCCATAGTTAACTATTAAGGACCTTGGGTCACAAATTAACTCCGTTAAGCTCCTGGTTAGTTGCTAGGCTACCCGAAAAGTCTTGTTTTCTTCGAGACTCCATGAAATTACTATCCAATATTCTCGAGAGCAAAATATACAATTATTACAATGCTTTTTGGATCGTAAAAAGGTCACTCAGAGGTAACTTTTAACATGTTGACACTTTTAACCCCTATGCTTTGTAAAGTTCTCATTTTAAGCACAAACGAATTTCTATGTCTGACAAATTACTCATTAAAGAATACGAACGTCGTGTGAGGTCAATTAGAGGCACAAGATTGGCATGTTGACACTTTGGATCGTTTTACTTACATATTTGCGTTGTTTGACAATTTTAATCCCTCGGAATCAATTCATTACACATTTAACCTTCATGACACGTGTCTTTATTATATTGGTTATGATTTTGCGAGGTGTTACATCCTCACCCCCTTAAAAGAAATCTCGACCTCGAGATTTACTGAAATAAATGAGGGTATTTCTGTTTCATTGTGGATTCAACCTCCCACGTGTATTATGTGCCTCTATGGGCATCCCATTTAACCTTCACAATCGGCACATGCTTTCTTTGAAGCTTCTTAACCTGTCGATCCTCGATCGACAAAGGTCTTTCAATGAACTTCAAACTTTCATCAATCTGCACGTCCTTGTGCGACATTGCTAGCGACTCATCGGCTAGACATTTCTTTAATCTGCACGTCCTTGTGCGACATTGTAAGCTACAGTTCCGACACATTCGATGATCTCGAATGGTCCTATGTATCTTGGGCTTAGCTTGCCCTTTTTTCCAAAATGCATCACCCCTTTCCAGGGTGATACCTTGAGTAGCACTTTATCTCCTACCTCATATTTTAGAGGTTTACGCCTTTTGTCTGCATAGCTTTTCTGCCTATCCCTGGCAGCTTTGAGATGATCACAGATCTGCACGATCTTATCCGTCGTCTCCAGGACTATATCAGGTCCTGACAGTTGGACATCTCCAACTTCCGTCCAACAAACTGGCATTCTACACTTTCTTCCGTACAAAGCTTCGAAAGGCGCTGCTTGAATACTCGAATGATAGCTATTATTGTACGAAAATTCAATCAACGGAAGATGGTCATCCCAACTCCCTCCTAAATAAATAACATAAGCCATGAGCATATCCTCGAGTGTTTGTATCGTGCGCTCGCTTTGCCCATCCGTCTGAGGATGATATGCAGTGATGAACTTTAGTCGGGTGCCTAAAGATTGCTGAAAGCTTTTCCAAAAATGCGATGTGTATCTTGTATCCCTATCAGAGATAAAAGATACTGGCACCCCGTGAAGAGATACAATCTCATCCACGTACAGCTGAGCTAACTTATCGGAGCTGTGAGTTTCTTTAATCGACAAGAAGTGGGCTGACCTGGTCAGTCTATCGACTATAACCCAAATAGTATCATTTCCGTGCTTTGTCTTTGGTAACTTAGTGATAAAATCCATGGTTACCATTTCCCATTTCCAGGTGGGAAGTTCAGGCTGTTGAAGCAAACCTGACGGCTTTTGTTGCTCTGCTTTAACTTGTTCGCACGTCAGACATTTAGCCACATAAGTGGCTATAGATTTCTTCAAACCTATCCACCAATAATTTACCTTTAAATCCTGATACATCTTATCACTGCCAGGATGAACATAATATTTGGAGCTATGAGCTTCTTGAAGAATCACATCCCTAAGTCCTCCGTAGATTGGAACCCATATTCGACCATTCAATCTTAGGATTCTATCCTTGCCATACGATAACTGTTCAGCAGTTACTCCTAACTTCTCATTCGGATAGTTAGCTTCTAATACAGCTTCCTTTTGAGCGGCTAATAATCTTTTATTCAAGCTGTTCTTTAATTCAATGCTTTTGGCATTGATTCTAATAGGCTTAACCCTTTCCTTCCTGCTCAAAGCATCAGCGACTACATTCGCTTTTCCTGGATGATATCGGATTTCACAATCTTAATCATTCAGTGTCTCCATCCATCGACGCTGTCTCATGTTAAGATCCTTCTGGTTAAACAGATGTTGAAGGCTCTTGTGATCAGAATAGATCACACACTTGGTTCCGTACAGATAATGCCTCCAAAACTTCAGTGAAAATATAACGGCACCCAATTCCAAATCATGGGTGGTGTAGTTCTTTTCGTGCACCTTTAACTGACGGGAAGCATATGCAATAACGTTGCCCTTCTGCATAAACACACAACCCATACCTGTGTGCGATGCATCACAATAAACCACAAACTCTTCAATTCCTTCTGGCAATGTCAACATAGGAGCATTGCTTAATTTCTGCTTAAGAATATCAAAGGATTCTTGCTGCTTGGGACCCCAGTCAAACTTGACATTCTTGCGGGTCAACGAAGTCAAAGGTGCAGCAATTCTTGAAAAGTTCTCAATGAAATGTCTATAATATCCTGCTAGACCCAAGAAGCTATGAATCTCTGTATGCGTCTTAGGCTCTTGCCAATTCATAATAGCTTCAATCTTAGCAGGATCCACCTGGATACCACGCTCGCTCACCATATGTCCAAGAAATTGGACTTCACAAAGCCAAAACTCACATTTAGAAAACTTGGCATAGAGCTTCTCTTGCTGCAGAAGTTTAAGGATACACCGAAGATGTTTTTCATGATCTGCTTGATTCTTTGAATAAATGAGAATGTCAACAATAAAGACAATGACAAACTTGTCTAAGTATGGCTTGCATACGCGATTCATGAGATCCATGAACGCTGCAGGTGCATTAGTGAGCCCAAAAGGCATCACTAAAAACTCATAGTGGCCATAGCGTGTTCTGAAGGCGGTCTTGTGCACGTCTTCGTCCCTGACCTTCAACTGGTGGTAACCTGACCTTAGATCGATCTTTGAAAAGTAACTTGCTCCTTGAAGCTGATCGAATAGATCATCGATCTTGGGTAACGGATACCTATTCTTGATTGTAACCTTGTTTAGCTCGCATAATCGATGCATAGACGCATCGAGCCATCCTTCTTTTTCACAAACAGAATCGGTGCTTCCCAAGGGGACGAGCTAGGTCAAATAAAACCTTTTGCCAACAAATCATCCAACTGAGTCCTTAACTCTTTCATCTCAGTTGGTGCCAATCGATAAGGTGCTCTTGCAATTGGTGCTGCTCCAGGAATGATATCGATTCTGAATTCCACTTGCCTATCTAGAGGTAATCCAGGTAGTTCTTCAGGAAAAAAACATCTGGATATTCGGAAATAACAGGGATGTCTTCGATCTTGGGCTTCGGTTCATCAATGGTTACATGTGCCATATAAATGACACAACCTTTCTTCAAACACTTTGACGCCTTAAGCATGGACACTTGCTTAGGTAACCCGTACTGAGTATCTCCTTGAATTGTTAATGGCTCACCATAAGGAGTCTTGATAACCACTTGCTTCTTATCACATACAATTTGGGCTTGGTTATGAGATAACCAATCCATGCCTATCACTATGTTGAATCCTGCTAATTTCAACGGAAGCAAGGATAGCGGAAAAGAGTGATTCCTAATGGATATAAAACATCCATCTAGAATGGTTGAAGCAGTCTCTATAGTACCATCGGCCAATTCTTCTTCATACTTTATGCTTAGAGTCCTAACAGGCAGATTTAACAATTTACAAAATTTATTGTCTACAAAAGACTTGTCTGCACCAGAATAAAACAATACTCTAGCATAAACATCATTAATAAGGAATGTACCTGTTATAACATTGTCATTCTGAATGGCCTCCTGAGCATTCATCTGAAAGACCCGAGCATTGGTCTTTTTAGCCTCCTCAAGCTTCTTCGCAAATTTTAGGCAATTAGTCTTGATATGCCCCTTCTCGTTACAATTGTAACAAGTTGCATCCTTCATTTTCTTGCAATCTAGGGTCTTATGCTCCTTAGACTTGCAGATTCCACAAACTCTTGGCTGCGACTGTGACTGTGACTCCAATCTGCATTTTCCAAAATGGTTTTTCTTGCAGACCTTGCCCTTAGGCTTCTCACCTGACTGTTGCTTATCCTTTCTGAATCCAGAACCCTTCTTATGCTCAGAGTTCCCCTTACGTTTCTTATCAGAACGACGTGAGTTCTCATCCTCACGTTTCCTCTTTCCTTCATCAAAATTCTTAAGCGATCTTAGCCTAACTGTATCGAGAGTAAGAGATAAAGATAGATCAACCACTGACCTATAGGTGGTAGGTCTAGACGCTTTCACATTTGCCTTGATTTCTGGAGCTAGACCTCCAATAAAATGAGCTATGCGTTTCAGTTCCGGTGTGACCAAGTAAGGAACCAATCGGGACATGGTGTTGAAACTTGTAAGGTAAGCCTGACAGTCCAAGTTCTTCATGACCAATGTCAAGAAGTTGGTTTCAATCCTTTCTACCTCATGTTGAGGACAGAAGTTATCCTTGATTAACGCAACAAACTGATCCCAAGACAAGTTGTAAAGTGGGATCTTCCCTGTGGCTTGAACCAACGATCTCCACCATGCCAACGCTTCTCCTTTAAACGATTGTGAAACAAACTTCACAATATCTTGTTCTGCACAACCACTAATATCAACCACTGTATCCATCTCATCGATCCAAGTCATACAATCAATGGATCCAAGTCATAATATCAACCACTGTATCCATCTCATTGAAATACTTGTAAGAACAAGTGTTAACTCGTGGTTCGTGATTAAGCACAACTTTCTTGGATGGAACACTTCTTTGATTCGATGAATGATGAGATTCGTCCTTCTTTGACTCATGCATTTTAGAAGGGGGCTTACTATGAGCCACAGATAGAGTTCTCGAGCGAGTATTACTTGGTTCTTTAAACTGTCTGTCAAGGGCTCAAGTAACAACATTATCTATTAAAGCTTGAAGGTCTGTACCAGCTACATTAACTCTGGTGGTATCATTTCTCTCCCTGGGGTAACTGTTGTTAACCTCTTCTGATTCAGCCATGTAGCTTGATTGCTACATAAAAATGACGACGATAATTTATTCAGAAGTCTTATTATGGTGTTATCATTGACAATTCATTAACCATGGTAAATACAACCCATATTGGTTATTTTGTTAGTCATATTTATTTAGGGTTTTCATTATAATTTATCCCTAGTTATACGTCATTAAAGACATTAGAGTGGCACAAAAGGCCTAGTAACAAGGACAGTTTTAAAATTATAAGCCATGATCTTATAAGATCGAGGCATTAAGGTTTGAACATAGTTCTTTACCTTTTTTGACAGGGATTCGTAGACTACAACTGTCTTTTGTCTCATTTGACAGTTATTATGGCCCGTAGGCACCACACCTCTAATGGGTGTTTAAACCATTGGGTGAGAATAAGAATTTGGAAAAATCCAATACAAGGATGACTAGTGTGGTTTATCGAATCACATTTTCCAGGAGTGTTAACATGTTTTCAGATGTTAACAAGGATTTGAATCTTAAAAAGGTTTTACCATCAGGGCCATGTCTAAAATGACATATGGGCTAGGTTATACCTTCAAGATTTCCTTTCAATATATTTTAGCAGAGCAATTACAAAAAGGAATGATATTTTGATTTAATTCATATAATATATTCATACACATGATGACAAATGAAATTTAAATAAAACATTCCAATAAATTTAAATGAAGTACATAATTGCCCTAAACGAGACTTTAAGGAAATAACATTGTCCACACAGGGACTAAAATAAAATACTAGTCCTCGCAGGGACCTATTACATAAATAAAAATGTCCACGCAGGGACTTGATTAAAATTTAAAAATTACAAAACAAATAAATAAGGATTTTCAATAATCCCTCTTCTTCTTCCCCTTTATCAGGTCTGCCAAACCCTTAAGTAGCCCCCGGCGGCTTCTACAATCCTCCTGTACCTCTCGTTCCACCTGGTTCAACCTCTGAAGAATTTCCTGCTGCTGTGGTGGTTGGATCTGTGGCGGCTGGCCGGTATTGATACCCATATGCTTGGTACCCAGCCCGGTATGAAGCTGCGAAGGGTCCCTCAGGGTGGAGAGCATTGTAGTTGGCCGCCTCGAGGTACGGGTTGACGGCAGGGGCCTTGTAGTAGTTGTAGCCAGGATAAGCTAGCTGCTCAAAAGGGTTATACGCCGCTGCACCAGCGTATGAAGGAATTGGGTTATCATAACCCATGTGCGGCAGTGGTGGTGCGACTGGAGCTGAGTCGACTTCAGAAAGTGGGTTTGAAGGCCCACCCATTTGTGGGTCTTCATACAGTGGTGGGTAGTGGCTGCCACTGGAGTGTTGGGGGGTGCTGAAGTGGAAATCCCCCCTCGCACGGACATCCGTGCACCTGTTCTTCTTCGCCTCGGTGCTTCTGGAGGCAGTTGCTGCTCTAGCGGTGGTGGTGGCGTGACCACCTGGAAACGCGAATCCTCAGAGGGATCCTGCTGCTGTTGAGGAAGTGGGTTGAAAGGGGGAGTGTACTCCCAGTGGTATGTGGCCTATCTTTCAGCAAAACTGTCTGGGCCCCTGTATGGCGAACCATGAAAAGATGATCCGTCAGAAATCTCGATGCGATGCGTTGGTGTCCCAGATGGCGGCATTTCTGGATCTGGATCCTCGTCCATATCCTGGGCTTCAGGAAAGTGGTCTTCTGGTCCCAATGGGTTATGGCCCATTGGTTCTTCATTCATATTCGCCGAGTTGAACCGTCTCTGAAAGTATGGGGTCGGGTCTTGAAAGGCACGGTGCGAACCCGAACGCTGTAACGGGATGAAGGAGTGGTGTGAGTGATCGGACTCTTTGTCTTGATGGAGCCCGAATGAATCGTGATATGAAGGTGAGGAGCTAAGCGAGACGGAACGCCTTGCGGGTTCCAAATATGTTCTCCAGTCTTCGCGGGGACTAGAGCTAAGGTTTGCTGAAGGTGTTCGCCGGTGAGATGGCCCGGCCTCGTGGTCATTCCTAGCAGTTATTGGTGCCTTGCCTCATCCACCTCTTCCTCTGAAACATGGCGGCATTGTCTTTGTTCCTGCCATAACAAATAAAAGAAACCAACAAAAGAAAAACAATAAGATTAGGATTAGTCCTAAGTCATTTGCCTAGACTCGGAAGTCGAGGAATGTGCAAGTGTGTCATTGAGACTAAACACAAAAGGCTAGTGTTTAATTCACTCAATGTTGGCTCTGATACCAACATGTCACACCCTGTTATTTCCACGTATTACCGGTGGGCCCGGTGGGGAGTATCGTGACGTAGTTGATATCATCATAGTCAATAATCACAGTTTAAATGCACAGCGGAAGTCTAAAAGTAATTTATATAAACCGAGTTGAAAGTAGCATAAAATATTACACAACAAATTGTAAGTGGATCCGCAGGCGGATCTAAAATAAAAAGAAAAAATTGTTCAACAGATTTAAGCATCAAAAGCTTGCAAGATTCTTTATTTGATACTAGGAGTAGCCAGCACATTACGCGTAGTACCTGCACTTAATCTTTTTGAAAAATACGTCAGTTTACACTGGTAAATACAATTAACTGACTCTTTTGAAAACATTTATAAAATTAATTTGGATGCACCAGGCATAAAGTCTTTTATAACTTGGGACAATTATTTAAAATAACCTTGTATACAGATTTATATGTTTGTCATCCATTCAGTAGCCCGGGTTAGAAGTACCGGGTGACACACCACTAATATAATCCCACGGCGAGTTATCCTCAACGAGTGGTTATATCTTTTACATACGCAACTGTCAGGTGTATGCCTACACCACGTGCTTAAGTCGTGGCCATTCAATGAATGAGCCGATGATATCCAGGACACGGTCATTAACCCCCAAAGGCATTGTACCAAACAAAACAGATTAAAACGGGTTATTTCAATGATTTAACCACTAATCGATTAAAGATTCAATACCCGACCAAGCGGTATTATTAAATACCGTATCCCAAGCCCGTATAACGGAAAATAAGTTATAAGTATTTACCTGAGCAAAAATATAATTTTATCCTCAGCCGTATATCAATCAGCAAGTATAAGTATCTTTTACTGGGCTCCTAATCTGGAACGAATGTTTTAATAACCTGTTAGATTCCTAACGGGTCTTATTTAGGTCTTAACTTAGACCGGTTAGTTTTAATGAAAGGCTTACGGTTCAAAACGCAAGATTAAGCGAAGACCAGATTAGAATGTGATTTAGACCCGACAAATGTGACATCTGTGCTTGTGTAATCATTGTACAAACTCTAAACAATTCAATATCAATAAAACAATGTATTTTGATCCCAATGTTTGTTATTTATATTTGACATTATGCACGTTTTGAATTTTGATCGATTTTAAACTCTATATCGCTTTCTGGGAAGTTATACGCAAACTGATGCGTAAACATAATCCGTTTAACGCGACAAACTCTCCGGGACAGCAACATAAGCTTAACATACCTTAAATAACCTTTACATAACTTAGAAATAAGTTTTAAAGGGTTTGGTATGGCAAAAACAAGTTTATTCGCTCAGAGGGACTATTTGCGTCAACTTGCAAAAGTCTGCCGTTTCGTAAGGCAACGTACAGTCCGGAACTTGATCATAAGCTAAACATACCATAAATAACCTAAAAATAGCTTAGAAATAAGCTTTGAGTGGTTCGGTGTGCGAAAATATGCTTATTTGATCTTACAGGGACTAAAAGTGTCAAAAACGGCGTAAGTTTGCATTTACGCGCATATCTTACGTTCTGACCACATCGGGACATCCAAAATTTTGGTAGACACTAAAATATTTTTATTTTAGTGATCGGCATGCAAAAATACCATTCGTCGCTTACTTTGGATCGTTTTCGCGTCCGTTCGAGTTTCGTCGTAAATAACCGAACAACGTGATCGTACAACCAAACAAACCGACATCCGTAATATTCCGAGAATATTTCAGGTCCCCTACACTTAGACGACCTTGTAGAACCTTGAAAACAGCTTAACGGATGTAAAAACGTCAAAAACAAGTTCAAATACATGCAGGGACCATTTATGTAAAATTCTGAAAGTTCTAGCCTACCCCGTCGCGTCGCGCCATAGCCTGGAGGCTGTCCTGTGGCACCACGCCATCATCACATCTGGGCAGAATCTTGTTTTGGCAATTCAGCTTAAGTCCTTGGTTTTGTTTGATTGTTTTAACACCTTAATCACCAAGTTAACACCTCTCCAAGGAACATTAGCTGACCCTTAACACATGTATGGCTGAGATTCAATGCTTGGAGGTTATACAAACACTTGTAGTGATCTTGCAAGTCCACCATAAGTATAAATAGCAAGCCAAACCTCCTCATTCTTTGCTCATTCTTCTTATTCTCCCCTCTAGCTCTGATTTGAAGTTACCACAAGTGTTGGATACTTCATCTCTGGATTTTCTAGTCTTCTTTCTTCAAGCATTGGACTCTTGTGAGTGTTCCTTAATGCTTATTCTTTATTTTAGAGCTGAAAGTTACACAGTTTGGCCAACAGTTTGACTTTCGGTTTTGGCCATCGATTGGTCAAGTCAAAGTTCAATTGAACTTTGCAACGTGATTGTAATCACGATGGTTATAATCCTTAGCGATTATACCTACTGATTACCACGTTAACTAGGTGTAGTGATGAGTCAAAGTTTCGGTCAAAATGCGTTTTAGCATGCATTTTGCAACAGAACTACTTTTAGGTATCAAAACACTTTGTTTTGATACCAAATCAGTTTTATAAGTTAGTTAAACATGTTTTGAGATGTTTAACTCGTCACTACTAGTTAGGTGCTTGTTTAGGGTCGGAAGTTAAGCGGTCTAAACAACCGCTTAGACTTTCAAACCCGAGCCGTTTGGTCGATCATTAGGATCCGACCAAGCATGATTAGTGATCATAGTTGCATAGGGAATAACCTCTGAGGTTATACCTATTGATCACATAGGATTGGTTAGTTGTTTGTTAATTAGCTTATATGCCCATAGGAAATGACCAAAATGCCTTTTTGAAGCATAAATCCATATTTTGCCTATGTGATCAACTTTTTGACATATAATCTGATTTAGTAACATGTTTAGGTATAATTGGGCATGTAAGACTTGACATTGCATTTAGATAACCATCCGACCATAGTTTTGCGCAACCGACACGTTACAGTAGCATATACTACCATAACGGGTCGAAATGGGTCAAAAGCACTTAGGTAAACTTCCAAATTAGAATGTTAGCTCTATTAAATCATACCATATGAGTTCAATTACTCATTTGATTTATAGAACATCATTCTATCATATCTCCCGATTTAGGATCCGATTATTAACATAGTTACCTATTTTAGGTGCCGTTTGAATTCGTGATCCTTGGAGCTCTAGTTGGTCTTATTCTCAAGACTAATAAGCAATCCCAAGTGAGTACATTGTTCCCCTCTTTTACCGCTTTCAAATACTTTGGGGTGATACACATGTACATACGTGTTACTTTCGTGCTTTTCGTGCTTTTATGACATAAACATGCTAGTTTCACCTAGTACACATATAGTACATGATTTCAACTATGTTTTGCTATGTATGTTAAGCATGCTAGCACATTGATTTCTTAGACATTTGTTGCATATGTTTACTTAGCATATGGACACATCGTTTTACATGACATTTCTACTATGTATGTTTACTGAGCATGCTAGCACAATTGTTTTACATGACATTTCTACTATGTATGTTTACTTAGCATACCTAGTACATGGTTTTCATATGCTACATTGGTTATGACATTTGGTATGTTTAATCGGGACAATAATACATTTATTAACATTGATCACGCCGCTCGGTAGTATGTAATGGTACCATAGGACTTGACAAATCCCGTTTCCGACTTCCTAGGTTTGTTTGGAAGTTGGGAATGACAGAATCCGATATACATAATTTAGATAAAACTTTAATTTGTTTAAGGGTTTGTCGCCATAGTCGCAAGGCTTTAATGTATGCGATTAACATTACTGCATAAATGTTTGTAATCATAAAGCATTGTTTTCTGCAAAACATAACATTTGATTTAAACTTAGGTTTATTCAAAAACTTCGTTTTGTACATTTTCCTATGGGGTTGAGTAATTACTAGATATTCACAATACATGACATCTGTTTTCACATTGACATTATCACATAGTTTGAGTAGATACTTTCTACTTGCTATGCATTACATTTGATTATACATGATACGTTTCACACATGACATTGAACATGGTTTACACATGAACATTTTGACATTGAACAAGACATTTTGGTTGGTTAATGATAAGTGACATATGTAACTGGGCTATGTGTTATATGATAAAGGCATGGTGGATACGCCGCTGGTACTTCCTATATATAAGTGCTTTTATTATACTACACATTGTTGCGTTATCTAAACCACTTTGACAGAGACATGAAACATTTTATACAAAAACATGACATTGTTATACAATTTACATATTTTATACAAATTCACTTTCACTTGGTTATTCATTTAACCATGCATTATCCTTTTATTATCATTTGATTTCACATCGATTTTCATATGATTTATAAAGGAAAACATTTTACAAGGTTCATGACTACATTTTTGTAAATCTATTTTTTTAACTACAAGTCATGAATCCTGCATAAACAAAACCTATGTATCTCACAGGCATTTTTATGCTGACGTACCTATTTTTACATGTGTTTCAGGTGCTAATGCATGATGATGTTTGTGCTTCACTTAGGCGGACTTGGGCCTTAGTGACTTAAAAGACAATTATTTATGTTATGTTTCTGTTAATTCCAAGACAATGTGAACTTTAATCTTAATAATAAAAAAACTTTAATTACCATGGTTGTTGAAACAATAATTTTGTCGCATCACTCCCCGACGTTTCCACCGCGGTTTGTTGTTTTAACGTGGTCGGGGTGTGACAGAAGAGTTGGTATCAGAGCCAATGGTTATAGGGAATTAGGTTATTAGTAATGCTTTGACCTAGACTATAACTTTCTAGGACCCTAACACAAGTTTTCTTGTGTTTAGATCTTAAAACGATACACGTCACCTATCCTTAGGTGATTACCAAAACATGAACACAATTTTCCGAAACGATTTTTGAAAATCAATCATCTGCTTTTAGATGATTTGTTATAAGGTTTTGGACCCTCCAAAAATTCCAAAATGATTTTGAAAACAATCATCTATCCTTAGATGATTTCTTTTGGCTTAATGCCTTCTAAATTTTCAAAATCTCGTCAAAGTTTGGGTCTAAATAATGTGAACACGTGCAAACTGGAAGGGTGGATGCCTGTACCCTGAGTTTTCTGTCTAAGGCTAGAGTGTTCGTACAAATCCGCAGTATCGAACCAGTCACTCTTACCTGGGATCTCTTGGGGTGAGTGTCCACTTATAGGCGAGCATGTCTTCGGTGATACATTATTATGACCTATTTACTTTGATCTGTCACTGTGTGTCGACTGTTTGTTATGAGGTAACGAACAAATGACCACCATCCTTGCATTTTGTCGATTTTATTGCTATCTCATTTATTTCATCACATCATCTCACTCGTTTTCTCTCATGTTTCCTCTTTTAGAATGCCTCCTCGACGTAACGTTCAAGAACCCAATGCTGAATTGGAAGCTATTATAGCACAGCAGATGGCCGCTATGCTACCTAATCTCATCACTCAAATAAACCAAGCCAACAATAACAATGTTAATGCACCTACTCTGTGCAACTTCAAAAGTTTTAACTCGGCTAAACCACTCAAGTTTAGTGGTTCTGAAGGAGCAACTGGGCTCCTAAAGTGGTTTGTGAGTCTTGAGAGCACCTTTCGCCATGTTCAGTGTCCTAACAACCGTAAGGTCGAGTTTGCTTCGAGTGTATTCCAAAAGAGGGCTCTTACCTGGTGGAATGGAGTAATGAGAGATAGAGGTGCTGATGTTGCTTTAGGTCAAACATGGGAGGAACTCAGGGCTCTTATGATAAGAGAGTTCTGCCCTCGTCATGAGCAGAGGGCACTCGAAAATGAGTTCCATGACTTGAAGCAAGACACTGGTGAACCCCGGGCTTATACAGACAGATACGAGAAGTTAAGCTTGCTCTGTCCTACAATGGTCACGCCTTTGGATAAGGCTATTGAGAAGTACATAGACGGTTTACCAGATCCTGTTTAGGATATTGTCACTGGCAGCAACCCTACTACCGTCCGACAGGCCATTGAGCTAGCTGCAACCCTTACTGAATCGCAAGTCAAAAAGGGTAAACTCCACAGAAAAGGTGATAAGAAGCAGAAACAGTCTGATAGCACCAAGGAGCAGAAGGGTAAGAAGGCTGCTGAGTCTTCAAAGAAATCTAGGAAGCGTAAGGCTTCCAAGAATTTCGCTGTCACTGCTCAGACTAATCAGGCTGCACAACCTGCCGCCAAGAGGCAGTATGTGAGAACCCGAACTTTCAAGGTTTGTAACGTTAATCCCGTGATCCTAACTTCTCGTTAATTGTTTCTCTCCAACGAGATGCATTATTGTTATAACTCAGTTAGTTTACATGTTCGTATATATGGGCCAACGCACACACACGCACACCCGTAGGCCCAAACCAAACACCCGTATTCGAAAACCTTAGAGTCGGGCCTAATATATGTTTAACTACTTAGAGTTGGGTCTAGTATATGCTTAATTATTTAGACTTGAGTTACTACTTGGCTGGTTTCGTAAGCCCAAACCTGAACAAGTATTGCCAATTGTTGTGGCTACCCAAGTGAGTGGGCTTGAGCCCACTTCGGCTACTAGAGTTAACCACCCAACACCCTCACATTATATGAATAAGTAATATGCTTCTTGATTAGATTAAACTTAAAACACAAACCAAAACAAAACCCTATCTCTCTCAAGTTACGTGCGGCATAGCAGACCCCCCTCTTGAGACATCAATCTACTGGTTAGTGAATCTATGTTATGTTATTCTTGGTTTGGTAATCTTGTTTGTGTGAAATCTTGATTGACGATTTGTATATGTATGATAATGTTATGCTTGCGTAAATCTTCAACAGGATGTTATAGTCTATGTGTAAATTAGGGAACACGTGTTAGGCAATCGATGATCTTGATTACATGTGAACCATGTCTTGATAGTGCTTGCATTAGGAGATTGTATGATAGTCTTATGTTATGAGGATGATAACTACACGGAAGTTGAAACGCTAGAATAATTGATAAACTATCTACGTGAATCAATGATAGTCTTTGTAATTGAATGTTGGATAAGTGATGTTAATGATATATGATAACCTATCTAAGGTGCCATGCTTTTGAATCAGATGTGATGACTTTATAGATTTATGGTTCATGAAAGATTATATTGGATTGTTATCACATATGCAATTTTGATTAAAACTGAAATCGAGTAGAACAAATAAGATTAATCGCAAAATTAAAACGATAACAGTAATTATTTTGGGCCGGTTAAATTGGAAATAGCCAACTGATTAATGTTTATAGTGAGTGGGCCGATGTATTGAGATAAGTAACATATACATTCTTTTGGGCTTCACATGTTTTACTGGGCCGAACACCAAGCAAGTCGCCCCAAAGACAGCTGGGCCCTCCGCACTATTTAGATAGGGGGGCAACCGTACAGCCCACTTGTGTGTTGTGCTGAGCTTTGACTATTGGGCTGTGTATTAGTGGAATACATTTGGGCCGGACCGGGTAGTATGTTTGGGTAGCATTTGTGTTGTGTGTTAGCTATTTGGGCCGCACACTTCGGTAAACGTTGTGCTCCGTTTTTATTATTTGTTGGCGGTAATTTAGAGTGGGCCGTAAACATGTTATGAAATTCGCACACTGTTAAGAATTGTGATTTGTGAATGTGATCTCACAAGCATACGAATAATGGACGAGTTAAATGTCAAGAATATGATGCTAAATGTATGTAGTAATTGCGTAGCATGACTAACTGGTACAATTGTGTGAGGATGTGTGTTGATAATGTTTGATACATGCAATCTAAATGAATACGTGAAATAGTTGTATGCGAAACTGATTGCTATTGGTAACTGTACTAGGACTGGGTTGATCAACTGTGAACGTAAACGAATACCTAGTCTTACCGAGCAAATCTAAGGTGAGTTCACACTTTTATAAGGCATGGGATTCCCGGTGGGTTGGGAATGGGTTAAGAAGCGAAAACGAAACCTACATATTCACCTCTAACAGAATATGTACCTCCGTCCTCGGTTGGGAAGGACGACTACATTTAACCTGCGTATTCTCGGTTGGGTAGAGTACGTACCTCCGTCCTCGGTTGGGAAGGACGACAACATATAACTTACTAGACAAAACTCTATCATGAAGTCCCTCATTTTTTTATATCGACTTAATCGCCGGGCCAATGGCGAGCGAGTCATTAGTTAATAGCGCTATTAGGGTTGACAAGCCTCACACCGTGCCGGGAGGACGGGCGCGTACTAATGGATCTGGGCACTTAGTCAATGATGATAGACATTGACGTAGGGCACAACTTTCTTAGTCAGTTGTCGATATGGTAACGGTCTAGTGGTGTCACACCCCGATATTTCCACGTATTACCGGTGGGCCCGGTGGGGAGTATCGTGACGTAGTTGATATCATCATAGTCAAACAACACAATTTTAAATGCACATCGGAAGCAAAAGATAGATTTATTTCAACCAAATAAAATTGTAATATTAAGTATCACAATAATAGTTAAAACAGATCCACAGGCGGATCAAATAAAAAGGAAACGTAGTTCATCAGACTTAAATGCATCCAAGCTTACGAGACTCTTATTAATGCTAAGGAGAGGCCAGCCTATTTCGAGTAGTACCTGCACTTAACCTTTTTGGGAAAATACGTCAGTTTACACTGGTAAATACAATTAACTGACTCATTTTTAAAAAGGTTTAGAAAATTGATTTGAATGCACGCGGCACAAAACATTTTATAACTTGGGATAATTATTTATATATAAACTTGTAAAAGAATTACATGTTTGTTACACGTTCAGTAGCCTGGATTGACACCGGGTTAAAGATTAATAGACACACCACATGATATAGTCCCGCGGCGGGTTATTCCCGAAATCGGCGGTTATACCTTATTATTTATATATGCACTAGCGGGTGTACGCCTACACCCGCGTGCTAAGGTCGTGGCCATTTCGTAAAATGATGCCAAGGATATCCGAGACATGGTCATTAACCCCCCAAAGGCTTTAAGAAAACAAAACAATTTAAACAGGACATTTCAATGATTTAACCTTCATACAATTAAAGATTCAATGCCCGACCAAGCGGTATTTTATATACCGTACCCCAAGCCCGTATAGGGAAAATAAGTTAAAAGTATTTACCTTTGCAAGTATTTATCACAAACAGCAAATGCACGTAGCTTTTACCGGGTCTCCTATTCTGGAACAAAGGTTTATAATAACCTATTAGATTCCTAACGGGTCTTTTATTAAGCCTAGACTTAGACCGGTTAGTTTTAAAGGAAGATACGGTTTAAACGCACGATTAAGCGAAGACCGGGATAGAATGTGATTTAGACCCGAAAAGTTTGATGACTTGTATAATATGAGTAAACTAAACACATTCTGGATTTTGAGACAAAAATGATAAGATTTGACCCGTTTCGGTTAATTTATGCAAACTAGTTACATAAACCGCACTGAACGCGAATAATGCGTAACGGGTAACCAAATGATTCATGAGCAGGTTTCCTAAGTTAATATGCCTTAAATATGTTGTGACATCAGTAAGATATCTTCTATTATGCCCGAAATGGATTTAAACTCAAACTATGCCCCGTAGGGGCATTTTGGTCATTTTAAAGGTTATAAAAGAGTTTAAATAATAATCTGAGTTACAGGTCTGATATAATCAGTAAAAATACTTAATTTAATAAGTTATAACAGTAGGGTATTATATATATGTGAAATTTATCATTTAATACCAAACTATGCACTTTAGGGGTATTTTGGTAATTTCACAAAGGCCTAAAAGGTCAAAACTGGAAATCTGAGTTTAAAACTTTTGCATACTGTTAATATATAGAAATTTACTGAAATATCAGTAGGCATCAAACCTTATATGTTTAAAATAGTTTTAATACATACTAGGCGTTAAAAACGCTTAAAAAGGCGATTTTGAGCTATTTCCGGGTTTTTAAAGGAAAGCTGATACTTTAATTATTCCAGAAGGCTCAAAATATTTTATTTATCATATTAGATCAGTAGAAAAAGGTTTGGTATCAAACTAATTTGTAAAACTCATTTTATAGCCCAAAAGGGCAAAACCGGCAATTACCGAATCAAGCTTAGAACTCTATGTTATGCTCAGCCTAAAATTAAATAAAAATCTTCAAAAATCCCAAAATATTATTTTACATCAGTAGGTAAAAATTTTGGTATTAAAAATTGGGTTTAGATAGGGTATATGCTAATTACGCCGTTTAATTAATAAAAAGCTTTTCATTTACGCTAATGAGCATAACTCCTAATCTAGACCTCAAACTGATGTCAAATTTTAGGGACAAGTCTAATAATCAGTAACTAAGGTTTCTATTCTTTTATATTTTCAAAAATCACGTTTTAAGGTCAAATGGGCATAATAGTCAACATATAGGCAATAAACGGAAACATGCATATGAATCGGATATTTATGGAACCAAGTTGTATAATCACAGAGGGTTATACTAACATGAAACCTAGTCCAAATATGGCTCTAAGTTATTTCTAAAACATGCTTAAATGGGTCAGAACTGAAAGTCAAAGCAAAAGTCAAATTATGCGACTTTCGGTTCTGAACCGGGCCTAAACTGAAAATTGTCGGGTTGAACATGTTTAGACATGTTCTTACATTAATTACCATGTTATATTGATGATAAAACAGGTTGCATGGGTTCTGCATTGCTAATTATGCATTAATTTGAAAATAAGTTTTCTGTTGACTTTTTAAGATTAATTTTGACCCGACAATTGACCTAGTTAGAGTGGGAATCAGAGGGTGCCCTTTTAAGGGTTTATTACCCACATAATTACCAAGTCATAGGTATTTTTAATTCGAGATTTAACTGGACAATTATTGATTAATCTCGAAGTCAAACCTTAATTACGACGGTTTGACTTTAAGCTAATTAACTAAGCTAAACGGGATTAAAGAAGGTTAAGGACACTTACAAGAGTCCTAAGAATGATTATGGATCCTAAGAAATCTTGGTTGCTGTCCAGAGAGCTCCAGAAATAAGCTTGAAGTGAGTTGCAAATGAACAAAGAAATGTTGCAACAAGAGGTCTCCTTATATAGTAACTTTGATGTCACAAGATCACCCCAACTAAGTCTATAAATGTTGCAAGATGTTCCCAGGTGTCCCTATGATGCCAAAAACTAGTTGCAAAGCCCCTGAATTCGAATACCACTCATATAAGGCGGTGAAACAGGCTGAACAGGCATCTGTCCATTTTCTGCTGCCAGCGACTGTCTTACGGACCGTAAGCAAGAAGCCTTGCAGACCGTAAGCACCACTTACAGACCGTAAGACTTTGTCTTTCCGGTCCGTAACCGACCCTGGATTAAATCTCCCAGTTGCAGCTCTTGCGGACCGTAAGCCTAAAGCCATACGGTCCGTATCCGATGACCAGAATACAAAAACTTGGAAACTTTCAAGCTTTGACCATGCAACTTTGGAATTTCCGAATCACCTGCTTCCTTTTCAGTGTAGGAGAGTCTTATGGAGAGTCTTGTCATGCACTTGAATAAATTTTAATTCTTTTGAACAAGAATTTTAACTATAAACTTTGTTGTAACATTATTTAGGTACCCAAATCTTTATAACTGAATTTATTCATTATAGGAATAACCGGCTAGAAATAGATCAGATGTTTATCATATTGATTAGGGTCTTGGGATTTATAATTAGGTCGCTCAGAGGTGTTTATTAACATGTTGACACTCTTTAAATCCTACCATACATCTTCTAATTTGACCCGGGTTCCTGACACATTTATCTTACATGACACGTGTCTTTATTCTATTGGGTATGATTTTACGAGGTGTTACATCCTCACCCCCTTAAAAGAAATCTCGACCTCGAGATTTACTGGAACAAATGAGGGTACTTTTCTTTCATGGTAGACTCTACCTCCCACGTATATTCGGGACCTCTGCGGGCATCCCATTTAACCTTTACGATAGGTACATGCTTCCTCCGAAGCTTCTTAACCCATCGATCCTCAATCGACAAAGGTTTTTCCACAAATTTCAAGCTCTCATCGATGCGCACATCGGTATGTGGTATGGCTAGCGATTCATCAGCTAGGCATTTCTTTAGATTGCAGATGTGGAATACATTGTGAATACCACTGAGCTCTTCAGGTAAATTTAACTTATAAGCCACTGCTCATACACATTCGATGATCTCGAATGGTCCTATATATCTTCGGCTTAACTTACCTTTCTTACCAAATCGCATCACTCCCTTCCAGGGTGATACTTTAAGCAGAACCTTATCACCAACCTCAAACTTTAGAGGTTTTCGCCTTTTATCATCATAACTTTTCTGCCTATCCCTGGCAGCTTTCAGGCGGTCACGAATCTGGACAATCTTGTCTGTTGTTTCAAAGACTATGTTAGGTCCTGATAACTGAGCTTCTCCTACTTCTGCCCAACAAATAGGCGTCCTGCATTTCCTACCATATAATGCCTCAAAAGGCGCAACCTGAATGCTTGTATGGTAGCTATTGTTATAGGAGAACTCGATTAATGGTAGGTGGTTATCCCAACTACCACTAAGTCAATTACACATGCACGAAGCATGTCTTCCAAAGTTTGGATGGTACGCTCACTCTGCCCATCCGTCTGAGGATGGTAAGCCGTACTAAAATTTAAGCGCGTGCCCAAAGATTGTTGGAAACTTTTCCAAAAATGTGATGTGTATCTAGTATCTCTGTCAGAGATAATAGACATTGGTATGCCATGCAGAGATACAACCTTATCTACGTATAATTGGGCTAACATGTCGGAGCTATAGGTCTCCTTAATGGGTAGGAAATGTGCTGACTTAGTCAGTCTATCTACAATCACCCATATAGTATCATTTCCTTTCTTTGTCTTTGGCAACTTGGTGATGAAATCCATTGTCACCATCTCCCACTTCCATGTGGGAAGTTCAGGCTGTTGTAGCAAACCTGACGGCTTTTGATGTTCAGCTTTAACCTGTGCACACGTCAAACATTTGGCTACATAGGCAGCTATAGACTTTTTCAAGCCTATCCACCAATAGTTCGCCTTCAGATCCTGGTACATTTTATCAGCTCCATGATGAACAAAATATTTGGAACTGTGGGCTTCCTGGAGGATAACATCCCGAAGTCCTCCATAAACTGGAATCCAAATTCGTCCATTTAATCTCAGGATTCCGTCCTTGCCATAGGATAACTGTTCTTCAGTTACTCCTAGCTTTTCATCAGGATAGTTAGCTTCCAATACAGCTTCCTTCTGCGCAGCTAACAACCTTTCATTCAAACTATTCTTTATCTCAATGCTCTTGGCATTGATTCTTATAGGCTTCACTCTTTCCTTCTTACTTAAGGCATCGGCGACTACATTTGCCTTGCCTGGATGGTATCTTATTTCACAGTCATAATCATTTAGAGTTTCCATCCATCGTCGTTGCCTCATCTTCAAGTTCTTCTGATTAAACAAGTGTTGAAGGCTCTTGTGATCCGAATAGATCACACATTTGGTACCATACAAATAATGTCTCCACAGATTCAGTGCAAATACAACGGCACCCAACTCCAAGTCATGGGTGGTGTAATTCTTCTCGTGCACCTTTAACTGGCGTGAAGCATAGGCAATGACTTTTCCTTTCTGCATAAGCACACACCCCATACCGGTGTGTGATGCATCACAATACACCACAAATTCATCAATTCCATCAGGCAACGTCAATACTGGAGCGTTGCTCAACTTCTGCTTCAGAATATTGAAAGATTCTTGCTGCTTAAGCCCCCAGTCAAACTTGCTATTCTTTCGTGTTAGTAGAGTCAGGGGTGCTGCAATTCTTGAGAAGTTTTCAATAAAACATCTATAATATCCTGCCAGACCTAGAAAACTGCGAATCTCAGTGGGCATCTTTGGCTCTTGCCAATTCATAACAGCTTCAACCTTAGCAGGATCTACTTGGATACCACGCTCACTGACAACATGTCAAAGGAATTGGACTTCGCGAAGCCAAAATTCACACTTTGAAAATTTGGCGTATAGCTTCTCCTGCTGAAGTACTTCCAGAATACATCGAAGATGCTTTTCATGGTCGGCCTGATTCTTTGAATAAATCAGAATGTTATCAATGAAGACGATAACAAATTTGTCCAAATATGGCTTGCAGACACGGTTCATGAGATCCATGAACGCTGCTGGTGCATTAGTGAGCCCAAAAGGCATCACTAAGAACTCGTAATGACCATAACGAGTCCTAAATGTAGTCTTGTGTACATCTTCATCTTTAACCTTCAGCTGATGATAGCCTGACCTCAAGTCAATATTTGAGAAGTAACTTGCCCCTTGCAATTTGTAGGATCGTGATCTGACCCGAACGAGTCGTTCAGAGGTGTTCCACTCAGTTTCAGGTGCGGAATAACAAGAAACCGAGGTAGAAATAGCTGATTCTTCTCTTAATCTACTGATTCTATTGATTTGACAAACAATTACAACTTGATCTTCACACCGGCAGAGCTTCGGTATGGAATACAAGGAGATCACTACTATGGTTTCGCTCATGGGTACACCTATATATAGTGTTTGTGGTTTCGCTCCAAAGGACATGTCCTTATAAGCGAAACCTTACATGTACGAATAAGCTAAACCTCTCCATGTACGAATAAGCTAAACCTCTCCATGTACGAATAAGCTAAACCTCATGTCTACATAAGTGAAACCTCTACCTAATGTCCCTATGAGCGAAACCTATGTTCTATACTCATACATTTCCTATTTTCTCGTAAATTGTGCCCTAATCTATACAATACAATGTAAGACTCGATCCAAGACAAAGTCGACAGATGTAGTGCACCAACACAATTGATCGAACAGATCATCGATCCTGGGCAATGGATATCTATTCTTGATAGTGACCTTGTTAAGCTCGCGATAATCGATGCATAGACGCATCGATCCATCCTTCTTCTTCACAAACAGGATTGGTGCTCCCCAAGGAGATGAACTAGGATGAATGAAACCTTTTGCTAATAAATCATCTAGCTGAGTCCTTAACTCTTTCATCTCTGTTGGTGCCAACCTGTAAGGTGCCCTTGCAACAAGTGCTGCTCCTGGAATAATGTAAATTCGGAATTCTACTTGCCTATTTGGGGGTAAACCAGGTAATTCTTCAGGGAATACTTCGGGATATTCAGAAATGACGGGAATATCTTCAATCTTAGGCTTCGGCTCATCCATAATCAACTGTGCCATGTAAATGACACAACCCTTCTTCAAACACCTAGATGCCTTGAGCATAGACACTTGCTCAGGCAGTCCATACTGGGTATCTCCCTGAATGGTAAGTGGTTCACCAGACGAAGTCTTGATCACCACTTGCTTCTTGTTGCAAACAATCTGGGCCTGGTTATGAGATAACCAGTCCATGCCTATAACTATATCAAAACCGGCTAACTTCAAAGGAAGTAAGGACAAAGGAAAAGAGTGGTTCCTAATGGATATGAAACATCCATCTAATACGGTTGGTGCGGTTTCTATGGTGCCATCAGCTAATTCAACCTCATATTTTATGCTTAGGGTTCTAACAGGTAGGTTTAACAACTTACAAAACTTATCATCAACAAATGACTTATCTGCTCCAGAATCAAATAACACTCTTGCATAAACGTCATTAATAAGGAAGGTACCTGTTATGACGTTATCATTCTGGATTACCTCTTGTGTGTTCATCTGGAAGACCCTAGCATTGGTCTTTTTCCCCTCTTCAGTCTTCTTTGCAAACTTTGGGCAGTTGGACTTAATATGCCCTTTCTCGTTGCAGCTGTAGCACGTCGCATCCTTGATTTTCTTACAGTCCAATGTCTTATGCTCAGGTGATTTACAAATCCCACAAGGCCTTGGCTGTGATTGGGATTTCGATTCAAATCTGCACCTCCCGAAATGGTGCTTCTTACAGACCTTACACTTGGGTTTATCACCCGACTGTTGACCATCCTTTTTCGTTCCAGAACTCTTCTTGTGGTCATCGTTTCCCTTACGCCTCTTGTTTGAACGTCGAGAGTTGTCATCCTCACGCTTCCTCTTTTCAGCATCTGTGTTTCTTAGCGATCTCTGCCTGACCGCGTCCAAAGTAAGGGACAATGATATATCAGCTGCAGACCGAAAAATAGCTGGTCTCGAGGCCTTCACACTGGCCTTGATTTCTGGGGCCAAACCCCCAATGAAACGAGCTATCCTCTTGGGTTCCGGAGTCACCAAATACGGAACCAATCTTTACATGGTGTTGAAGCTTGTAAGGTAGGCTTGACAATCTAGGTTTTTCATAACTAATGACAAGAAATCAGCTTCAATCTTTTCAACCTCATGCTGCGGGCAGTAATTCTCCTTAATCAATGTCACAAACTGTTCCCAAGACAGATTGTACAATGGAATTTTCCACGTGGCCTGAATCAAAGATCTCCACCAGGCTAGTGCCTCACCCTTGAACGACTGGGATACAAACTTTACTACATCCTTGTTAGCGCAACCACTAATATCTACCACAGTGTCCATCTCGTCTAACCATGACATGCAATCAACTGCTCCCTTTTCCCCGGTGAAATCCCTGGGTTTGCAGGATACAAAGTATTTATAGGTACAACCTTTAGCACGTGGTTCTTGATTTAACACAATTCTCTTAGATGGAACACTCCTCTGGTTTGATGAGTGATGAGAATCACTTTTATGAGCAGTATGGGTTTTAGAGGGTGGTTTAGAGTGTGGCATAGACTGGGTTCTTGCATGGGTACCACTGGATTCATTGAACTGCCTGTCCAAAGCTCGCGTAACAGCATTGCCTATTAACGCTTGTAACTTTGCTCCTGCTACGTTGACTCTGGAGGTGTCGTGATTTTCTCTGGGGTGACTGTTGGCTTCGTCTGACCCGGCCATGTAGCTTGTTTGCTACATAAAATAATGATTTTAATTCATTCAGAGGTCTATAACAGTTTTATCATTCTAAATGATTTATTAATCATGGTATTTAAGAACCATTTTGATTAATTTGTTAGGCATATATATATTCAGGAATTTATAATAATCCTTAGTTAGAATTGAAATATATTAATGGCAAAAAGGCCTAGTCACGTGGACGGTTTTAAATCTTTAATCATGATCTTATAGGGTCATGGTATTGAGGTTTTAATTATAATTCATTACCTCTTCTTAACAGGGGGTCGAAGACCACGACTGTCTTTTGTCTTATATGACAATGAGTATACCCCGTAGGCATTATATCCCTAATGGATGTTTAATATAATAAAAGAAATTTAGAAGAAAAAAAATCTAATATAAGGATGACTTATGCGATTTTATCGGATCACATTTTGTCAGGAATGTTAACATGTTTAATGATGTTAACAAGGATTTGAATCCTTTAAATAGGTTTTACCATCTTGGCCATATCTAGAATGACATGTGGCTAGGTTTTACCTTTTAAGATTCTTATTATTTTATTAAAATGGTAGGTTTTGTAAAATGAATGTCATTTTCATTTATTTCACATATTATATTTATGCATATAAATTTTTTTTTTAAAATGAAATTTAAGCTAACCATTTCAATTAAATTTAACCAAGTACATGTTTGCCCTAAACGGGACTTTTATAGAAATAACACGCCCACGCAGGGGCTAAACTAACAAACGTACCCACGCAGGGGTCAACAGAAAAACAGGCCCACGCAGGGGCAGAATACAAAAAGACATGCCCACGCAGGGGCAGAATATAGAAACAAATGTCCACGCAGGGACATGATTACAACACTAAAATAAACAAACAAATAAAGGATTTAATAATCCTTCTTGCTTTTTCCCTTGATTAAGTTAACCAAACCCTTGAACATCCCGCGGTTTTGCCTACGGTCTTCCCGCACCTCCTGCCGCACTTCATTTATTCTTTGAAGAATCTCTTGGTGCTGCGGTGGTGACATCACTGGCGGCTGCGGGGGTTGCTGGTAAAACGGAGGTTGAGGAGGCGGCGGTTGCTGATACCCATATGGTGAGTACCCATAGGTCGGGTATCCCGTCGTCCAGGGACCTCCATAGGGTCCTTCCGGATGGAGAGCATTGTAGTTCGCAGCTACCAAGTAAGGATCGGCCTCGGCATAGTTGTAGTTGGTGTGGATCGGCTGCTCAAAGGGATTATATGCCGCCGCACCGGTGAATGTAGGTATAGGGTCGCCAAAGCCCAATGGTGGTGGCGTGACAGGCGTAGAGTTTACTTCCAAGACGGAGTTTGAAGACTCTCCCATCTGCGGTTCTTCATGGAGTGGCGAGTAGCGGCTGCCACTCGAAGGTTGAGGGGTGCTGATACGCACTCCTCCTCGAACGGACATCCGTACGGTTGTTCTCCTTCGCCTCGGTGGCTCCGGAGGCTGTTGCTGAGCTGGTGGTGGTGGCGGAGTGACCGCGACAAAACGAGAATCCTCGGAGGGATACTGCTGCTGCTGCTGCTGCTGTTGCTATGGTGAGTTGTGGTAACTTGGAGTAAACACCCAGTCGATCTGTCGGATCCTTTCTTCATAGCTGTCGGGACCATTATAAGGTGATCCCACGAAAGGTGACCCATCCGAAATTTCGATGGGGTGGTTAGGGGTTCCGGACGGTGGTTCTGCAGGATCGGTGTCCTCGTCTATGTCCATTGCATGATCACCCGAGAAATCGTCTTCGGGTCCTAGTGGGTTAAAACCCACGGGTTCTCCAAGGTAGTTTGCCGGGTTGAACCGGCTCTGGAAAAAGGGCGTTAGGTCATCAAAAGGTGAGTTGTGACCCTGGAGAGGAATGTAAGATTGGTGGGAATTATGGGGCTCATTTTCAGAATGAGGCCCAAAAGAGTTTTGAAAAGAAGGGGAGGTGCTCAGCGAAACTGAGCGCCTTGCTGGTTCAATATAGGTCCTCCAGTGATCTTGAGGACTCCGGTTATGCGAATCTGATGGTGTTCGCCGGTGCGAAGGCCCGGCCTCATGATCATTCGGGGCAATGAGTGGCCCCTTGCCTCTTCCTCTCCCTCTCATTCTTGGTGGCATTTTGTTCAACCTGCCAAAACAAACAAAGTATAAAACAAAATATAAAATACAAAGTAAGAAAATAAAACAAATTTGGATAAGTCCTAAGTTCTTTGTCTAGACTCGTGTGACACCTGTGGTTGTAATCATTGTGAACAGTTCAATTATCAATAAAACAATGTTATTTGATCCCAATGTTTGTTTGGTTATGTTTGACATTTTTCATGTTTTGACTTTTATTCAATTTCAAACTCTACATCGCTTTCTAGAGATTTATACGCAAACTGGTGCGTAAACGTAGTCAGTTTAATGCGACAAATACTCCGGAACATCAACATATACTTAACATACCTTAAATAGCCTTTACATAACTTAGAAATAAGTTTTGAAGGCTTTGGTATGGCAAAAACAAGTTAATTCGCCTACAGGGACTAAATCTGACAAACTGCAAAAGTATGCCAATTTGAACTGTAACAGACATTCCAGAACATGACCATAAGTTAAACATACCATAAATATCCTTTACATAGCTTAGAAATAGGCTTTGAGGTGTTCGGTGTGCTAAAATAAACTTTTGGGCCATTCAGGGACTAAAAGCATCAAAAAGTGCACAAGTTTGCTCTTTCGCGCATAACTTACGTTCTGAATACATCCGGACATCCAAAAATTTATGTAAGCACTAAAATATTTTATTTTAGTGTTTGGCATAAGAAAAATCCATTCGTCGCGCAATTTGGATCGTTTTTCGCGCTTATGGGCATTCCGTCGTAATTAAGCGAACATCGCGATTGTATGGCCAAACGAACCGACATCCTAGATGTTTTTGAGCATGTTTCATGTCCAAAATGTTTAGGAATCATTTTAGGGCCTTAACGTTGGCTTAACGGGCCTTAAACGTGTCGGAAATGAGCTTAAACATCAACAGGGACCAAAACTGACAATTTTGCATAGTTGCTGGCTTACGGACCGTAAGCCATCACCGTTACGGTCCGTAAGGGGTCCCCAGATCAGTAGATTTTGATTAAACAGTTGTTAACAGCTGTTACCCCCTCCTAATCCCTTTGCACTTGCCTCTTCAGTATAATGAGGGGCCAATTTGGTGTTCCATGGGTATTTCAACAAGTGTATGGATGAGATGGAAGCACGTTATTCGATAAACGATCCTAACGGTTCTACCATGTCACACCCCCAAAATCCACATGCGGAGTATCACCGCTTGGAGGCGTGACTGACCATGATCAAACCACCAATCATATTGAACAAGCATGTAAGTAATAATAAAATCCAACACAATACAATTGGTGTCCAAACAAAACATAGTTTAAGTTATCAGCGGAAGCAAATAGTTCAAAACCCAAATCATAAAGTAAAAGTGTTTAAGTTTATCAAGAACACTCAATGTCCATGCTCCACAATGACTCTCCCCCATGCAAGCTCCTGCTAAACATATTGACCTGCAAAGCATGTAGTAACGAGTCAACAACAAAGTTGAGCGAGTTCACAGTTGGGTGTTTGTTTTAAGTTGTTCCAAAAACAGTTCCCTTTAACTGGCATCCCTGCCGTGGGGGTTACCCCATAATTGAAAACGTGTTTAGTTTATTCCCGTTTATTCTGGCAATCCAGCCGTGGGGGCTACCCCATGTTTAATTATCTGGCTCTCTGGCCGTGGGGGCTACCCCATGTATATACTACTAGACTCGTTACCATATCGACTGCTGACTGTAGTCATGTTTATGTGCCCTGAACTGTCAATGTCTATCATCATTGACGTGCCCAGATCCATTAGTTCACGCCCGTCCTCTGCGGCACGGTGTGAGGCTTGTCAGACCTAAATAGCGCTATCTAACTAATGACCCGCTCGCCATTGGCCCGACGACTAAGTCGATATAAAAAGGAGGGACTTCGTGATAGAGTTTTGGTCTAGTAAAAGTTAACTGTCCATGAGGACGAGGAATTATATTCCTGAATCTGTACTGTCCTACCCAAGAAGGACGAGGAATCCATATTCCTTAACCCCATTCCCAACCCCTGGGAATCCCATGCTTTGTAGAAAGTGTGAACTCACCTTAGGTTAGCTCGGCAGATAAACAAAAGGTCAATCGAGCTGCTAGAGGTCAACCACATCCTAACATGGTTACCATACAAGTCAGGTTTTGGTTTCAAGTAGTGCACGTATGTTTACACAGAGATAGCAGGTTATGAACACATGATATACACGACATACACGTAAAACAATATCAGATAAGTAAATGACAAAGCCCAATAATACCCAGCCCAACATGTTGTGCATTCTGCACAGCCTTGTACGACCCATAATATGTTGTGCGATCCAATATATATACCCGGCCCAAAATTAGAAGCCCAAACAGTGATCTTGTGCGGTCCGGTTAAGCTTGTGCGACTGGAAAATCTTATGCGACTCGGGACTTGGGCCATTCGGTCCAATAACACGTTAAGTCCAACAGTGTGTAAGGCCCAAGATCTTGTGTGATCGGCACCATCTTGTGCGATCCACCAGATCTTGTGCGATCATGCATAATAGAACGGTACTATGTGCTTTAAGTGTTTGTACCCCATCTTGTGCGATGCACTTGTGCGATGCACTTGTGCGATCAGATCAGGTCTTGTGCGACCTGATCTTGTGCGATCAACAGTTTGTGCGCTTTGGGTCCTTGTGCGACCAAGGACTCTTGTGCGATTAGTTTTAGTCATCCGAATTTTATGCTGTTTAGTTACAATCAATCAATAGTTTCCAAATCTCCATTCAATCAATTAATACTAACCGTTTCTAAACCCAACCAAAATCGATCAAACAAAGGTTTTTATCATAAAGTTCATATGAACCCTAATATAATTCATAGCATGAACATCAACCACACTCAACACATTAACGAGTTCATGGCCTTGACTACTAACATGTACCCTATACAACAACATAACAATCATCTGAATAATAACACATCACAGCCGGTTATCCTGGTTATCATGTGTTCGATTTTTATATACATGAATCGATTAGCCTATTACCATCTCTTGTTTAATCATACAACCTTAACATCATGCAACACACCAATATTAATTATTCTATAAACAAGAACCCTAACCGGATTTGATCAACATAAAGCATTACACAATCATCGATCATCATAAAACCAAATAACAACAAAACACTAAAACACTAACCGGATTAGAGATGAATAAGGGTTAATCCGAATGATAAAACTTCGAGAGAGAGACACTCTTTGTTGCCGTCGGGTTCAAGAGAAGAGAAAGAGAGCTAGGGTTTGTGTGTGTGGGTGTTTTGCAAATTATGAGGAGTATACTCTATCTCTCCTAAGTGTTATGCGACATAAGGGAGTGGGCCGAACCCTCACTTGGGCTGCTCATTAGTCCGAATACAAGAGTGTAGCCCGAATGGGCTTGTGCGATCGGTTCGTGTTGTGCATTTGGGCTTGTTTATATACATACATACATACACAAAACACATAACATTCCATTAATCATCAAGTTCACTTAGTCTCATAGTGTTCACATTCGTTACATTAAGCACATAAATAGGTTCTGAAATACGAGTTGTCACATTATCCCCAAGTTGAAAGAAATTTCGTCCCAAAATTTGGTACGTACTCACTGAGGAAGCTAGTCAAGTTGTATAGTTTTCCTGGTTTTCCTGGGGTGTCACATACCACATCAATAAATACCCACCAACATCACTTGCAAAACCCACTTGAATTCTTGAGAGTTCTCTAAGTTGAAGTGAGACCACTGCATACCTGAGAATACTTGAGAAATCAAAGCTTTCGGGGACCCTTTGTAAGTGTTCCTTCGTTCTTTTTATTCTTTTAGCGTTAAAAGTCAAACTTAGTTTGACTTTCTGCGTTGACCAGTTTATGGTCAATGCGAAGTTCGTTTGAACTTCATAACGTGAGCGTAATCACGATGGTTATAGTCCCTAGTGACTATACCTACTGATTACCACGTTATCTAGGCTCAGTGACGAGTCGTAGTTTCGGCCAAAATGCGTGTTATTGCGTATTTTGTAACCAAACTACTCTTAGGTATCAAAACCGTTTGTTTTGATACCAAACCTATTTTCTAAACTTAGTTAAGCATGTTTTAACATGCTTAGCTCGTCACTTTTAGTTTAGTGCTTATATAGGGTCGTAAGGTAAGCGATCTAAACAATCGCTTATACTTTCGAACCCGACCCGTTTGGTCGATCATTAGGATCCGACCAAACACATTAGGTGACCGTAGTTGTATAGGGAATAACCTTCCGAGGTTATACCTTATGGTCACATAGTTTGAGTAGTTGTATGATAGGTAGTATATATGCCTTAGGTAAATGACCAAAATGCCCTTTTAACGCCAAAATTCATTTTAAGCATATGTGACATAACTTTTGGTATCTAAACTGATTTGGTATCAATATTAGACATGTTAAGGCATATTTTACTTATCATAGGACTAGTTAGGCATTCCGAACGCGTTTTACGTGAACGACGCGTTAAAGTAGCATAAGCTACCTAAACGGGGCATAATGGGTCGTAAGCACTTAGGATTAGGTTTCATTTTAGTATGTGGGCTTTGTTAAACCATATTACATGAGTTCCCATACTCATTTGGTTTACGAACCCTCATTCTATCGAATCCTCCGATTATAGATCCGGTATGTTAACATAGTTACCTATTAGGTGTCGTTGGATATCCGTGATCTTCTGGCATTGCTTGGTGGTTATCCTAGGACTTCTAAGCAATCTCAAGTGAGTACATAGACCCCTCTTTTACTGTTTTCCAAACTGTTTTGGGGTGAAACACATGTGCCTACTTGTTACTTTCATGCTTTTCCATGTTTTCATATCACATACTTGCTATGTTCATTAGTACACTATTAGTACATTGTTTTACATTACATTTCATGCTATGTATATCCATTGTGTGCATACTTAGTACATTGTTTTACATTACATTTCATGCTATGTATGTCCATTGTGTGCATACTTAGTACATTGTTTTAGATTACATTTCACGCTATGTATGTTCATTTGATTACATACTTAGTGCATTGTTTTCACATGCTTACATTTTGGTATGACATTTGGTTTGTTTAAATGGGACAAAAATATATTCATTAACATTAGCTACGCCATTCGTTAGTAGGTAGTGGTACCATAGGAATTGACAACTCCCGTTCCTAACATCCTAGGTATGTTTGGATGGAAGGAATGACCGAATTCGATAAACATAACACAGATAAACCTTTAATTTGTTTAAAGGTCTATCACCACAGTCACAAGGCTTGAATGTATGCATTATAACAATACCGCATAGATGTTTGTATCAGTATAGTATGCATTTGTTACACAAAACATAACTTTGATTTAAACTATGTTTAATTCAATATCCTGTTTTTGTGCATTTTACCTATGGTTTAGTTGATATATTTTCACATGCCATACATGATATTTTTGGATACACATTATATGATTTACATTAAACATAAACATTTTGACATTGATATACACATTTGGTGATTTACATTAGACATGGACATTTTGATATGGTTTACATAATAACACTTGACAATTGATTTATACATGAACAATTTACATTGGTGGTTGGTTTGGGTAAATGATTTGAGTAACGAGGCGTGTGTAATATGATACAAGCATGGTGGATACGCCGCTGGTACTTCCTATATATAAGTGCTTGTATAATATTACATATCGTAGCGTTATTTAAATCATTTCAGTATAGACATATTACATTTTACACATATAACATATTTTTCACAAGACATTGTTTTACAAAACAATTTATTTTATACAACTCATTTTACTTGGTTATTTCATTAACCATACACCTTTCTTTTATATAATCTGATTTCTTATCGAGTTTTCATATGATTTATAAAAGAAAACACTTAACAAGATTCATGACTAATTTTTATTAAACCTTTCTTTTAAAACCCAAGTCATGAATCCTATTTTCACAAAACCTATGTATCTCACAGGCATTTTTATGCTGACGTACCTATTTTCACATGTGTTTTCTGTAGCTGTCGCTTAGGATGATGATCGTGACATTAGGGCGGACCTGTGCCTTAGAGACATAAAACGAAGATAGACTTAGTTTAATTATGTTATGTACTCTTTGTTTCCTGTTTTGAGACAATGTAACTCGCTTGTTTGATAAATAAAATATAACTTTGTATGCCATGGTTGTGAAACAATAATTCTGTTACAACACTCCCCGACGTTTCCGTCACGATTTGATGTTTTACGTGGTCGGGGTGTGACAGAAGAGTTGGTATCAGAGCCAATGGTTATAGGGAATTAGGTTATTAGTAATTCTTTGACCTAGACTATAACCTTTCTAGGACCCTAACACAAGTTATCTTGTGTTTAGATCTTAAAACATGCACATCACCTATCCTTAGGTGATTACCAAAACAAGAACCCAATTTTCCGAAATGATTTTTGAAAATCAATCATCTGTTTTTAAATGATTTATTACAAGGTTTTGAATCCTCTGTTATAAGGTTTTGAACCCCTTTGAATTTTCAAAATCTCGTCAAAGTTTTGGGTCCTAAATAGTGTGAACACGTGCAAACTGGAAGGGTGAATGCATGTACCCTGGGTTTTCTGTCTAAGGCTAGAGTGTTCGTACAAATCCACATAATCGGACCAGTCACTCTTACCTGGGAACTCTTGGGGTGAGTGTTCACTTTTAGGCGAGCATGTCTTCGCGATACGTTATTTTTGACCCATTTACTTTGATTAGTCACTGTGTGTCGTTTGTTTGCTTTGTGATGCGGACGAATGACCACCATCTTTGCTTTTGTTGATTTTGTTTCATCTCATTCTTTTCATCCAATCATCTCACTCGTTTCCTTTCATGTTTTCCTCTTTTAGAATGCCTCCTCGACGCGAAAACCAGATAGCGAATGCCGAACTGGCAGAAATTATCGCACAGCAAATGGCTGCTGCGTTCCCAAATCTTATTGCTCAATGGAACCAAGCCAACAGCAACAATCATGCTCCATGCAATTTCAAGAATTTTAACTCGGCTAAACTGCTCAAGTTTAGTGGTTCTGAGGGAGCAACTGGGCTTCTTCAATGGTTCGAGAGCATTGAGAATACTTCCCGTCACGTTCAGTGTCCTGACAATCGCAAGGTCGAGTTTTCTTCGAGTGTGTTTCAGAAAAGGGCTCTTACGTGGTGGAACGGGGTTATGAGAGACCGGGGTGCAGAAGTTGCTCTAGCACAGACTTGGGCTGAACTTAGAGCTCTTATGATGAGGGAGTTTTGTCCTCGTCATGAACTGCGAGCATTGGAAAGAGAGTTTGATGATTTGAAACAAGATAGTGGCGAACATCGGGCGTATACTGATAGGTTTGAGGAGCTGAGTTTGCTATGCCCAACAATGGTCACCCCACTCGACAAGGCTATCGAAAGGTACATCGATGGTCTACCTGACTCAGTACAAGACATCATTACTGGTAGTAACCCTACCACACTCCGTCAGGCGATCGAGTTAGCAGCGACATTGACTGAGTCGCAGGTTCGAAAAGGAAAGCTGCACAAAAAGGGTGACAAGGGTAAGAAGCAGGCGTCTGACAAAGAAGATAGCAAGAAAGGTCAAAACAAGAAGGGAAAGGAATCTGGTTCTTCGAGAGGGTCAAGGAAGCGTAAGGCTTCCCAAAATTTTACTGTCACTGCCCAAGCTAACCAGACAGCTCCCAACCAACCCGCACAGCCTCCAGCGAAGAAACGTTATGCAGGAAATGCACCTTTGTGCAATAGATGCAACAGTTACCATCAGCCGCAACTTCCGTGCCGTTTCTGTACAAACTGTGGGAAGTCAGGTCATCTTGCTGATGTTTGTCGGTTTGCTCAGAATCAGGCAGTCCAGAACCCGGCTCAACGAGTTGCTCAGCCTCCTGCTCAGCAACAGGGTCAAGCTGCATGACCACACTACCCGCCAGGTTCTTGTTACAATTGTGGGGATCTGACCCACTACCGTAATCAGTGTCCAAGATTGGTGAATGCTAATCCAAATCAGAATCAGGCTCAGGCTCGAGGTTGAGTCTTCAACATGAATGCGCAAGAGGCACAAGCAGACAATGAAGTGGTGAACGGTACGTTCTTTATTAATAATCAGCCTGCATCTGTTCTTTTTGATTCGGGTGCCGATAAGAGTTTTGAGTCATTATCTTTTGAGCCTTTGCTTCGCGTGTCTAGAACGAAACTAGGAAAACCCTTGACAGTAGAAGTTGCTAGTGGTGAACCCATTGTTCTTGATTCTGTTCTTTGCAACCGCCAGTTGAACCTTAACGACCATCTTTTTCCTATTGACCTCACGCCTATGCAACTTGGAAGCTTCGACGTTATTGTGGGTATGGATTGGTTAGCCAAGCATCGCGCAGAGATAGTTTGTTTTGAGAAGATTGTTCGTGTGCCGCTTTCGACAGGTGAGATCCTACAAGCTCATGGTGAGAAACCTGCTGGTGGTCTCAAACTCATGTCTTGTTTTATAGCTCGAAAGTATCTGCGAAAGAATTATGTGGCCTTTTTGGCACATGTTGTAGCGGATAAGGGCAAGGGTAAGTCTATTCAAGATATTCCTGTTGTTCGGGATTATTCTGAAGTATTCCCTGAAGAGTTACCTGGTCTACCTCCAGCACGCCAAGTCGAGTTCCGTATTGATCTCGTACCTGGTGCAAATCCCATTGCCAGAGCTCCATATCGTCTTGCACCGATTGAGATGCAAGAGTTGTCTAAGTAGCTTCAGGAACTCTTTGACAAAGGTTTTATCCGTCCTAGCTTTTCACCTTGGGGTGCTCCCGTTCTTTTTGTCAAGAAGAAGGATGGATCTTTTAGGATGTGTATCGATTATCGTGAGCTTAACAAGCTTACCATCAAGAATCGATATCCCCTACCTCGCATCGATGATCTCTTTGATCAGTTACAGGGCGCTTCTTATTTTTCAAAGATTGATCTGCGATCTGGATATCATCAACTTTGTGTGCATGAAGAAGATATTCCCAAGACAGCGTTCCGCACTCGTTATGGGCATTATGAGTTCACAGTTATGCCTTTCGGTTTGACTAATGCTCCTGCTGTTTTCATGGATTTAATGAATAGGGTCTGCAAGCCTTATTTGGATCAGTTCGTCATTGTTTTTATTGACGACATCTTGATTTATTCTAAGACGCGAGCTGATCACGAGCAACATCTTCGTCTTACTCTGGAACTCCTAAAGAAAGAGCAACTTTTCGCCAAATTCTCCAAGTGTGAATTCTGGCTTAAAGAAGTTCAATTTTTAGGACATATTGTCAACGAACAAGGTATTCATGTAGATCCCTCCAAGATCAGTGCGATTAAGGATTGGGATACGCCTACTACTCCTACTGAAGTTTGTTCTTTTCTTGGTCTTGCGGGTTATTATCGCCGCTTCATTGAAAATTTCTCAAAGATTGCAGTTCCTCTAACTGCTCTAACTCATAAGAACAAGCCCTTTGATTGGGGATTCAAACAAGAGGAAGCTTTTCAAAACTTGAAGCAGAAGCTTTGTGACGTGCCTGTTCTGACTTTGCCTGAGGGCAATGATGATTTCATTGTTTATTACGATACATCTAAATTAGGTCTTGGTTGTGTTCTGATGCAAAGGAACAAAGTCATAGCCTACGCATCAAGACAATTGAAGGTGCATGAAAAGAACTACACCACTCATGATCTTGAGTTGGGTGCAGTTGTCTTCGCTCTTAAGATCTGGAGACACTATTTGTACGGTACAAAATGTGTGGTTTTCACGGACCACAAAAGTCTTCAGCATATCTTCAATCAGAAAGAACTCAACATGAGGCAACGACGTTGGGTTGAGCTTCTAAACGACTATGACTGCGAAATTCGCTACCATCCTGGTAAGGCGAATGTCGTAGCCGATGCATTGAGTCGTAAGGAACGTACTAAGCTTCATTGTGTTCATGTTCAATCTGATTTTCAAGCTCGATCCGATATCCAAGCACGCATCACTCAGGCTCAACACACTTGTGTTTCACAAGGTTTGATGGATAAGGAATTTCCCTATCACATAACACCTGATCTTGAACTGAAGGACAATGGATCGTATAACTTCATGGACCATTTGTGGGTCCCAAGCCAAGATGATCTTCGCACCTTGCTTATGGATGAAGCCCATAAGTCTCGTTATTCTATTCATCCTGGCTTAGATAAGATGTATAAGGATCTTCGTATTCAGTATTGGTGGCCTGGTATGAAGAAAGACATTGCCTTATATGTATCAAAATGCCTTACTTGTCTTAAGGTTAAGGCTGAACATCAACGTCCTTCGGGTTTATTGGAGCAACCAGAGATCCCAGTTTGGAAATGGGAAAACATTACTATGGATCTCATTACCAAACTTCCACGCACAAAGAAAGGTCATGATGCCATCTGGGTAGTTGTTGATCGTCTTACTAAATCAGCGCATTTTTGCCAATCCGTGAGGATTTTTCTGTTGACAAACTTGCTAAAATCTATGTGGATGAAATTGTAGCTCGACATGGTGTTCCTTTGAACATCATTTCTGACAGAGATGCTCGCTTCACTTCTCATTTTTGGAGAACCATGCAATCTGCTATGGGGACCCAACTTAATCTGAGCACAGCTTATCATCCGCAAACGGATGGTCAATCGGAAAGAACAATCCAGAATCTGGAGGATATGCTTAGAGCTTGTGTGATTGATTTTGGTGGTAGTTGGGATTCACATCTTCCGTTAATTGAATTCTCCTACAACAACAGTTATCACTCCAGCATCAACATGGCTCCTTTCGAGGCTCTCTATGGTCGAAAATGTCGTTCACCAGTCTGCTGGAATGAGATAGGTGAGGCTCAGCGTACTGGACCTGCCCTCATTTTAGAGACAACTGATAAGGTTAAGAAAGTTCGTGATAACCTTCAGACAGCTCGAAGCCGTCAAAAGAGTTACGCGGACCAAGGACGTAAGCCCATGGAATTTCAAGTCGGTGATCGAGTATTACTTAAGGTCTCACCTTGGAAAGGTGTGATCAGATTTAGAAAGAAAGGAAAACTTGCACCTAGATACGTTGGACCATTCAAGATCGTCGAAAGAATCGGAAAGGTAGCCTACAGACTTGAGTTACCTCTTGAACTTGGAAATGTTCATCCAACCTTTCACGTGTCCAATCTCAAGAAGTGTTTAGCTGATGAGAACCTCCACATACCATTTGACGAAATTCGTGTTGATAAAACACTAAAATTTGTTGAGAAGCCAGCTGAAATCATGGAACGTGAAGTCAAGTGGCTCAAACGCAAGCGCATTCCATTGGTCAAAGTTCGCTAGGAATTGGACCTGAGTTTACTTGGGAACGTGAAGATCAAATGAAGGCGACTATTCCCACGAGTTTCCTCTAAATAAATTTCGGGACGAAATTTCCACAAGTAGGGGAGACTGTGAAACCTGTGGTTGTAATCATTGTGAACAGTTCAATTATAAATAAAACAATGTTATTTGATCCCAATGTTTGTTTGGTTATGTTTGACATTTTTCATGTTTTGACTTTTATTCAATTTCAAACTCTACATCGCTTTCTGGAGATTTATACGCAAACTAGTGCGTAAACGTAGTCATTTTAATGCGAAAAATACTCCGGAACATCAACATATACTTAACATACCTTAAATAACCTTTACATAACTTAGAAATAAGTTTTGAAGGCTTTGGTATGACAAAAACAAGTGAATTCGCCTACAGGGACTAAATCTGACAAACTGCGAAAGTATGCCAATTTGAACTGTAACAGACATTCCGGAACATGACCATAAGTTAAACATACCATAAATATCCTTTACATAGCTTAGAAATAGGCTTTGAGGTGTTCGGTGTGCTAAAATAAACTTTTGGGTCATTCATGGACTAAAAGCGTCAAAAAGTGAACAAGTTTGCTCTTTCGCGCATAACTTACGTTCTGAATACATCCGGACATCCAAAAATTTATGTAAGCACTAAAATATTTTGTTTTAGTGTTTGGCATAAGAAAAATCCATTCGTCGCGCAATTTGGATCGTTTTTCGCGCTTATGCGCATTCCGTCGTAATTAAGCGAACATCGCGATTGTACGGCCAAATGAACCGACATCCTAGACGTTTTTGAGCATGTTTCATGTCCACAATGTTTAGGCATCATTTTAGGGCCTTAACGTTGGCTTAACGGGCCTTAAACGTGTCGGAAATGAGCTTAAACATCAACAGGGACAAAAACTGACAATTCTGCATAGTTGCTGGCTTACGGACCGTAAGCCATCACCCTTACGGTCCGTAAGGGGTCCCCAGATCAGCAGATTCTGATTAAACAGCTGTTAACAGCTGTTACCCCCTCCTAATCCCTTTGCACTTGCCTCTTCAGTATAATGAGGGGCCAATTTGGTGTTCCATGGGTATTTCAACAAGTGTATGGATGAGATTGAAGCACGTTATTCGATAAACGATCCTAACGGTTCTACCACATCTATAAATACCCACCAACATCACTTGCAAAACCCACTTGAATTCTTGAGAATTCTCTAAGTTGAAGTGAGAGCACTTCATACCTGAGAATACTTGAGAAATCAAAGCTTTCGGGGACCCTTTGTAAGTGTTCCTTCGTTCTTTTTATTCTTTTAGTGTTAAAAGTCAAACTTTGTTTGACTTTCTGCGTTGACCAGTTTATGGTCAATGCGAAGTTCGTTTGAACTTCATAACGTGAGCGTAATCACGATGGTTATAGTCCCTAGTGACTATACCTACTGATTACCACGTTATCTAGGCTCAGTGACGAGTCGTAGTTTCGGCCAAAATGCGTGTTATTGCGTATTTTGTAACCAAACTACTCTTAGGTATCAAAACCGTTTGTTTTGATACCAAACCTGTTTTCTGAACTTAGTTAAGCATGTTTTAACATGCTTAGCTCGTCACTTTTAGTTTAGTGCTTATATAGGGTCGTAAGGTAAGCGATCTAAACAATCGCTTATACTTTCGAACCCGACCCGTTTGGTCGATCATTAGGATCCGACCAAACACATTAGGTGACCATAGTTGTATAGGGAATAACCTTCCGAGGTTATACCTTATGGTCACATAGGTTGAGTAGTTGTATGATAGGTAGTATATATGCCTTAGGTAAATTACCAAAATACCCTTTTAACGCCAAAATTCATTTTAAGCATATGTGACATAACTTTTGGTATCTAAACTGATTTGGTAACAATATTAGACATGTTAAGGCATATTTTACTTATCATAGGACTAGTTAGGCATTCCGAACGCGTTTTATGTGAACGACGCGTTAAAGTAGCATAAGCTACCTAAACGGGTCGTAATGGGTCGTAAGCACTTAGGATTAGGTTTCATTTTAGTATGTGGGCTTTGTTAAACCATATTACATGAGTTCCCATACTCATTTGGTTTATGAACCCTCATTCTATCCAATCCTCCGATTATAGATCCGGTATTTTAACATAGTTACCTATTAGGTGCCGTTGGATATCCGTGATCTTCTATCATTGCTTGGTGGTTATCCTAGGACTTCTAAGCAATCTCAAGTGAGTACATAGACCCCTCTTTTACTGTTTTCCAAACTGTTTTGGGGTGAAACACATGTGCCTACTTGTTACTTTCATGCTTTTCCATGTTTTCATATCACATACTTGCTATGTTCATTAGTACACTATTAGTACATTGTTTTACATTACATTTCATGCTATGTATGTCCATTGTGTGCATACTTAGTACATTGTTTTACATTACATTTCACGCTATGTATGTTCATTTGATTACATACTTTGTGCATTGTTTTCACATGCTTACATTTTGATATGACATTTGGTTTGTTTAAATGGGACAAAAATACATTCATTAACATTAGCTACGCCATTCATTAGTAGGTAGTGGTACCATAGGAATTGACAACTCCCGTTCCTAACATCCTAGGTATGTTTGGATGGAAGGAATGACCGAATTCGATAAACATAACACAGAAAAACCTTTAATTTGTTTAAAGGTCTATCACCACAGTCACAAGGCTTGAATGTATGCATTATAACAATACCGCATAGATGTTTGTATCAGTATAGCATGCATTTGTTCCACAAAACATAACTTTGATTTAAACTATGTTTAATTCAATACCCTGTTTTTGTGCATTTTACCAATGGTTTAGTTGATATATTTCACATGCCATACATGATATTTTTGGATACACATTATATGATTTACATTAAACATAAACATTTTGACATTGATATACACATTTGGTGATTTCCATTAGACATGGACATTTTGATATGGTTTACACAATAACACTCGACAATTGATTTATACATGAACAATTTACATTGGTGGTTGGTTTGGGTAAATGATTTGAGTAACGAGGCGTGTGTAATATGATACAAGCATGGTGGATACGCCGCTGGTACTTCCTATATATAAGTGCTTGTATAATATTACATATCGTAGCGTTATTTAAATCATTTCAGTATAGACATATTACATTTTACACATATAACATATTTTTCACAAGACATTGTTTTATAAAACAGTTTATTTTATACAACTCATTTTACTTGGTTATTTCATTGACCATACACCTTTCTTTTATATAATCCGATTTCTTATCGAGTTTTCGTATGATTTATAAAAGAAAACACTTAACAAGATTCATGACTAATTTTTATTAAACCTTTCTTTTAAAACCCAAGTCATGAATCCTATTTTCACAAAACCTATGTATCTCACAGGCATTTTTATGCTGACGTACCTATTTTCACATGTGTTTTCAGGTGCTGTCGCTTAGGATGATGATCGTGACATTAGGGCAGACCTGTGCCTTAGAGACATAAAACGAAGATAGACTTAGTTTAATTATGTTATGTACTCTTTGTTTCCTGTTTTGAGACAATGTAACTCGCTTGTTTGATAAATAAAATATAACTTTGTATGCCATGGTTGTGAAACAATAATTCTGTTACAACACTCCCCGACGTTTCCGCCACGATTTGATGTTCTACGTGGTCGGGGTGTGACAACTCGAGAATCGAGGAATGTGCAACTGTGTAACTGAGATTAAACACAAAAAGGCTAATGTTTAATTCAGTCAGTGTTGGCTCTGATACCAACCTGTCACACCCCGATATTTCCACGTATTACCGGTGGGCCCGGTGGGGAGTATCGTGACGTAGTTGATATCATCATAGTCAAACAACACACTTTTAAATGCACAGCGGAAACAAAAGATAGATTTATTTCAACCAAATAAAATTGTAATATTAAGTATCACAATAATAGTTGAAACAGATCCACAGGCGTTTCAAATAAAAAGGAAACGTAGTTCATCAGACTTAAATGCATCCAAGCTTGCGAGACTCTTATTGATGCTAAGGAGAGGCCAGCCTATTTCGAGTAGTACCTGCACTTAACCTTTTTGGGAAAATACGTCAGTTTACACTGGTAAATACAATTAACTGACTCATTTTTAAAAAGGTTTAGAAAATTGATTTGAATGCATGCGGCACAAAACATTTTATAACTTGGGATAATTATTTATATATAAACCTGTAAAAGAATTACATGTTTGTTACACGTTAAAGATTAATAGACACACCACATGATATAGTCCCACGGCGGGTTATTCCTGAAATTGGCGGTTATACCTTATTATTTATATATGCACTAGCGGGTGTACGCCTACACCCGTGTGCTAAGGTCGTGGCCATTTCGTAAAATGATGCCAAGGATATCCGGGACATGGTCATTAACCCACCAAAGGCTTTAAGCAAACAAAACAATTTAAACGGGACACTTCAATGATTTAACCTTCATACAATTAAAGATTCAATGCCCGACTAAGCGGTATTTTATATACCGTACCCCAAGCCCGTATAGGGAAAATAAGTTAAAAGTATTTACCTTTGCAAGTATTTATCACAAACAGAAAATGCACGTAGCTTTTACCGGGTCTCCTATTCTGGAACAAAGGTTTATAATAACCTATTCGATTCCTAACAGGTCTTTTATTAAGCCTAGACTTAGACCGGTTAGTTTTAAAGGAAGATACGGTTTAAACGCACGATTAAGCGAAGACCGGGATAGAATGTGATTTAGACCTGACAAGTTTGATGACTTGTATAATATGGGTAAACTAAACACATTCTGGATTTTGAGACAAAAATGATAAGATTTGACCCGTTTCGGTTAATTTATGCAAACTAGTTACATAAACCGCACTGAACGCGAATAATGCGTAATGGGCAACCAAATGATTCATGAACAGGTTTCCTAAGTTAATATGCCTTAAATATGTTGTGACATCAGTAAGATATCTTCTATTATGCCCGAAATGGATTTAAACTCAAACTATGCCCCGTAGGGGCATTTTGGTCATTTTAAAGGTTATAAAAGAGTTTAAATAATAATCTGAGTTACAGGTCTGATATAATCAGTAAAAATACTTATTTTAATAAGTTATAATAGTAGGGTATTATATATATGTGAAATTTATCATTTAATACCAAACTATGCACCTTAGGGGTATTTTGGTAATTTCACAAAGGCCTAAAAGGTCAAAACTGGAAATCTGAGTTTAAAACTTTTGCATACTGTTAATATATAGAAATTTACTGAAAATATCAGTAGGCATCAAACCTTATATGTTTAAAATAGCTTTAATACATACTATGCATTAAAAACGCTTAAAAAGGCGATTTTGAGCTATTTCCGGGTTTTTAAAGGAAAGCTGATACTTTTATTATTCCAGAAGGCTCAAAATATTTTATTTATCATATTAGATCAGTAGAAAAAGGTTTGGTGTCAAACTAATTTGTAAAACTCATTTTATAGCCCAAAAGGGCAAAACCGGCAATTACCGAATCAAGCTTAGAACTCTATGTTATGCTCAGCCTAAAATTAAATAAAAATCTTCAAAAATCTCAAAATATTATTTTACATCAGTAGGTAAAAATTTTGGTATTAAAAATTGGGTTTAGATAGGCTATATGCTAATTACGCCGTTTAATTAATAAAAAGCTTTTCATTTACGCTAATGAGCATAACTCCTAATCTAGGCCTCAAACTGATGTCAAATTTTAAGGACAAGTCTAATAATCAGTAACTAAGGTTTCTATTCTTTTATATTTTCAAAAATCATGTTTTAAGGTCAAATGGGCATAATAGTCAACATATAGGCAATAAACGGAAACATGCATATGAATCGGATATTTATGGAACCAAGTTGTATAATCATAGAGGGTTATACTAACATGAAACCTGGTCCAAATATGGCTCTAAGGCATTTCTAAAACATGTTTAAACGGGTCAGAACTGAAAGTCAAAGCAAAAGTCAAATTATGCTACTTTCGGTTTCGAACCGGGCCTAAACTGAAAATTGTCGGGTTGAACATGTTTAGACATGTTCTTACATTAATTACCATGTTATATTGATGATAAAACAGGTTGCATGGGTTCTACATTGCTAATTATGCATTAATATGAAAATAAGCTTTCTGTTGACTTTTTAAGATTAAGTTTGACCCGATAATTGACCTAGTTAGAGTGGGAATCAGAGGGTGCCCTTTTAAGGGTTTATTACCCACATAATTACCAACTCATAGGTATTTTTAATTCGAGATTTGACTGGACAATTATTGATTAATCTCGAAGTCAAACCTTAATTACGACGGTTTGACTTTAAGCTAATTAACTAAGCTAAACGGGATTAAAGAAGGTTAAGGACACTTACAAGAGTCCTAAGAATGATTATGGATCCTAAGAAATCTTGGTTGCTGTCCAGAGAGCTCCAGAAATAAGCTTGAAGTGAGTTGCAAATGAACAAAGAAATGTTGCAACAAGAGGTCTCCTTATATAGTAACTTTGACGTCACAAGATCACCCCAACTAAGTCTATAAATGTTGCAAGATGTTCCCAGGTGTCCCTATGATGCCAAAAACCAATTGCAAAGCCCCTGAATTCGAATACCACTCATATAAGGCGGTGCAAGAGGCTGAACAGGCATCTGTCCATTTTTTGCTGCCAGCGATTGTCTTACGGACCGTAAGCAAGAAGCCTTGCGGACCGTAAGCACCTTTTACGGACCGTAAGACCTTATCTTTCCGGTCCGTAACCGACCCTGGATTAAATCACCCAGTTGCAGCTCTTGTGGACCTTAAGCCTAAAGCCATACGGTCCGTATCCGATGACCAGAATACAAAACTTGGAAACTTTCAAGCTTTGACCATGCAACTTTGGAATTTCCGAATCACCTGCTTCCTTTTCAGTGTAGGGACCATGTAACCCGACTTTTGCATGGTTTTGCCATGTACTTACACATCTTGGAATCTTATGGAGAGTCTTGTCATGCACTTAAATAAAGTTTAATTCTTTTGAACAAGAATTTTAACTATAAACTTTGTTGTAACATTATTTAGATACCCAAATCTTTATAACTGAATTTATTCATTATAGGAATAACCGGCTCTAAATAGATCAGATGTTTATCATATTGATTAGGGTCTTGGGATTTATAATTAGGTCGCTCAGAGGTGTTTATTAACATGTCGACACTCTTTAAATCCTACCATACATCTTCTAATTTGACCCGGGTTCCTGACACGTTTATCTTACATGACACGTGTCTTTATTCTATTGGGTATGATTTTACGAGGTGTTACAAGTGGTTAACATGGGGTACCCCCACTGGTTATGTTTATGATTTGGGAAACAAGGAATTGGTTAACTCATGGTTTACGAATGAACTTATGGTTTTTGGAACAACTTTAAAATGAACACCAACTGTGAACTCGCTCAACTTTGTTGCTGACTCGTTGTTACATGCCTTGCAGGCCTTTATGAGCATATTGTTGGAACTTGCTGTCTGGGAGGCTGGGATGGTCATGGGTCGAGATACATGGAATCGCAACACAAGACTAATGGTTTTTACATGTGGTTTATAAACACTTAACGAATGAATTATGCTTCCGCTGTATACTGTGAATTATTTGTAACGTTGTAACACTTAATGTTATTAAATGAAAGTTTTATTTAAATATACCTATGAGTTTAATGTGATTAGTGGCTTGGATCCTGGTACGTCACATGCCCAACGGTGATTCCGCATGTGGTATTTTGGGGGTGTGATAGTTTGGTATCAGAGCCACTGTTTATAGTAAACTTGGTTTAAAAAAAAAAAAACGTTTTTACAAAACCAGACTATAACCGAACAAGTTCTGAATACGACCATGACACTCAGCTCCAAACTGCAAGGTTCGTCTCTCGTATACTCATTGTACTGCATAACTAGTGGACACTTACATATGATATTGTATGTGATTGCACGTTTAGCACAACAGTATGAATTCATGTATTACTTGCATGTGTTATGTGACTGATAGGGTGCTATTTCCCTAAACATTCATGACTCACGTTTCGTGATGCTCTTTGTTTGCTACTCGAGTTGGAGGAACCATTTGACATGAGTTAAGAGGAACTGAGATGAGCATGTAAATCGCAGTATTATTGTGGGTGCACACATAATAATAATGTGGGGTGCATGTGAGTCCCAGTGAGGCTTAACAAGTGAAAAGGGGTTCCGTTCCGTTATTTGACCGATGTGAAACATAACGAACCTATAGGGGTCATAGCAGTGATTGTCCCCTACTCGAACGTGAACTTTTCATTCATCTCTGGATCCTTTCGAATCTCGATGCTATCGAGTATTACCTGAACACCCATCTGAACACCTAGCGAACCGTGTAGAATGTTAGGTGCTTATATGAACGTCCCTGAGTTGGATTGTCACACCCCAACCGATGGCGGAAACATCGGGGCGTGAGCACTAAGCGTTCAGATTGCTCATGAGAATTCCATAACACTACAGTTTCAATAAAGATTAATTGATTTCATGCAAATGTCTAACAAACGTCATCACAAGTATCACATTACAACCAAGTTATAAATTATTCAAATTGTTCAAAGACTAATATTATCTAGACGACGTTTCTAAGCATCTCCTAGCTGAATTCCATGCATCCTATCAGCCTGTAACATGTATTAAAATATCAATAAAAAAGTATTGGCGAGTATACAAGTTTGATAATAGAATTAATAGATTAAAACAACTCGTATCCACAGTGTAAACAATAAATAGTTTCAGCCGTGCTAGTGTCGCAGTCCACGCAGTGATAGCCCAATTATTCCGATGCTTTAGGGCTTACCCAAGACTCAAGGTAAACTAGAATCCTCCTAACAATACCCCCCGAGAATAATGGGAGAGGTTCATCTCCTATAGCGCTACTATTGTTAAGGCGGAACTACACACTCTGGATTAAACGTCACATAGCACAAAGAGTCAAGAATCAAGAATCAAGAATCAAGAATCAAGAATCACAAGTTTCATGTTCACATAGGATAGAGTATAAGTTTCGAAGATTCCAGTTTAAGTTTCATAGAATACATGTTACACCCCAAAAGTTTAAAGTAAAATGGAATCGAGTATACTCACAGTGATTGCTTAATCTATATAAACTGCCATTGGATCAAAGGGAGCTCTTATAGGATTAGCCTGATCAGATTTCAATAGGGTAAGAGTCGGACAGAATAACGAGACTGAATAAAGTGTCAAACCAATCACCGAATCGAATGGCTGTCCGATCGGATAGCTATCCGATCGGTTTGCCGGTCGTTCGGGTGGCTTAAGAGTGTGAAGAGCAGATGGCTGCCCGATCGGATGACCATCCGGTCGGGTTGCCTCTTGAGTTCAGGTGTAGGGACAAGGTGGCTGCTCGATTGGACGGCTGTCCGATCGGGTTGCCACTCGATCCGAGTGTATACAACCTGGTCCTCTTAGTCGAATGAATGCTCGATCGGACGGCTGTCCGATCGGGTTGTCATTCGATCAGGCTTCCAAGTCTTGATTTTTTCCATGTGTTTGATAATTCAGAACAAAAGGGCAAGTGTCGCCTGATCGGGGGGGGGGGTTGTCCGATCGGACGGCTGTCCAATCGGGTTGCCACTCGTTCGGCGACCCTTGTTTTTGTTTAACGTTTTGTAAAATCTCTAAGGTTGAAAGTCGATGGTGACGTCACGGTACAGACGGAGACAGTAGTAACTTATCGTTTCACAGCCATTCTGATCGGTCGGGGATCACCCCAATCCGACCCGTTTGTCTGTTAGTGACGGGTTCATACCAGAACCTATCCCGTGATCATCTTAATCAGTGATCAATCCGTTCCTAAACCAACTCTAGACTACCGATCGAGTCTACAGCCCGTTCAGTCCCGTTTATCACCGAAGTATGTCGAAAGTTTGAAGAAAAGGTGAAGGATAACCCTAGTTTTATATGAAAAGCATAGATTTAGCGTAGATTTAATGCAAAAACACATAAAATACCTTAGATCTGAGCTAGATCTTGCTCAGAATGACATCACATGATGGTTTGTACAACCCTCATGATGACATCACCCTCAAGAACTCAGATCCGAGAGATTTCTCGGCGAAAAGTGTGATTTCAAGTGAGAATCACGTAGAGAATGAAGTGTAGATCAAGAAAGTACAAGAATCTTGCCAACAACATACCGGAATCAGTGGGAGAATGAAGAAAAGGAGCGTGCGTGTGTCTTGGTCGAGCAGAGCTGTCACATCACTGAAAAGGTGATGTGACAGGTCTATTTATAGTGGGAAGGAGTAGAGAAGAGGAAAAAGGTGGTGCAAGTGGGTACCGGTCGATCGAGTGGTCGTTCGATCGAACGACTGTCCGATCGGACGGCCACTCTTGGCCAATCCTTTCTTTCCACGTTCCGGACATAGATTCGTTTAGCGAGTGAGATTAAGCGTTGCGTTGCATATAGTTTGGACAAAGTATCTAGATTACATTACCATCCAAAAGTTTCCAAGTTTCATAGATTCCGCCAGTGACAAGGCTCCAGTCTCTCGTTTAACCAAGAATCAAGTTTTTACGAGTCTAAGGAGTCAAGCACCAAATATGTTTCAAGAGTCACGAATCATAGTTTCTCAAGCATCAAGAGTCAAGAGTCCAAGTATCAAGTATCAATAATCGTAAGAATCTAGTTTCCATAGCATCAAGAATCAAGTGTCTAGATTAAGTATCAAGAGTTAAGTACCTAGATTAAGCATCAAGCCTCATAGTTTAAGTGTCAAGTATCATGCATCTAGAATAAAGAATCAAGCATCATCGTATCAAACATCAATATTACCAGGAGTTCAGGGACTGATCTTGTCAAGAGTCTAAAGTTTAGGGGTGCTGGGCGTTACAGTCTCCCTCCTTTAGGAGATTTCGTCCCCAAAATCTTAGAAGAAGACTGCTCGAAAAGGTGCGGGTACTTGGCTTTCATATAACTTTTTAACTCCCAAGTGAATTCGGCACCACACTTTCCTTCCCATCAAACTTTAACAATGGGAATTTTGCTGCGCCTCAGACGCTTGACAGTTTGATCCATGATTTCGACCGGTTTCTCCACAAACTGAACAGCTTTGTTTATTTGCAAGTCTTCAAGAGGAACCTGCAGTCCCTCGTTGGCGAGGCATTTACGTAGGTTGGACACGCGGAACACTGGATGCACATTGTTTAGTTCTTGTGGCAAGTCGAGTTTGTATGCTACCTTGCCAATCCTCTCAAGTATCACAAAAGGGCCTACATAGCGAGGAGCAAGCTTTCCCTTCTTTCCAAAACGAACTACTCCCTTCCAGGGGGATACCTTGAGAAGAACTCGGTCACCAACAGCAAATTCCAAAGGCTTCCGCCTATTATCAGCATAACTCTTTTGTCTGCTCCTAGCCTTGATCAAGTTATCACGGATTTGAAGAATCTTATCCGTTGTCTCCTGAACAATCTCTGGGCCAGTGAACTGCTTTTCCCCAACCTCATGCCAGCTGAGAGGAGATCGGCACTTTCGCCCATATAAAGCTTCGAAAGGAGCCATCTGAATACTGGAATGGTAGCTATTGTTGTACGAGAACTCAATCAATGGTAAATGTACATCCCAGTCACCAGCAAAGTCGATGACACAAGAACGGAGCATGTCCTCTAGGGTTTGAATAGTACGCTCGGTCTGCCCGTCCGTCTGAGGATGGAAGGTCGTGCTAAGATTCAAGTGTGAACCCATAGCGGATTGAAACGTTTGCCAAAGACGCGAAGTAAAACGACCATCACGGTCCGAGATTATGTCAAGAGGTATGCCATGACGGCATATAATCTCATCAGTATAGACTCGAGCAAGTTTCTCCACCTTGTAATCCTCCCGAGTGGGAAGGAAGTGAGCGGATTTGGTCAAACGATCAATAATCTCCCAGATACTATCGTGACCTTTAGAGGTATGGGGTAGCTTAGTAATAAAGTCCATGGCAATGCTATCCCATTTCCAGACAGGGATTTTCGGTTGTTCTAAGAGTCCAGAGGGACGCTGGTGTTCAGCCTTTACCTTCGAACAAGTAAGGCACTTAGAAACATATTCAGCAATGTCCCTCTTCATGCCAGGCCACCAATAAGTCATACGCAGATCCTGATACACCTTATCGGCACCTGGATGGATAGAGTAACGAGATTTGTGAGCCTCAGTCATAATGAGCTCACAAAGATTATCGCGATCTGGCACCCAGATACGATTTAGATAATACTGCAGGCCATCAGATTTAGTTTCGAGCTGGTCCATCCTAGCACCGTGAACTTCTTTTTCTAGACTCCCTTCATTCGCTAAGAAATATTGAGCTTCACGAATACAAGCATGCAGATCGCTAGAGACATGAATAGTCTTGAAATGGGTCTTTCGACTAAGGGCGTCGGCTACTACATTCGCCTTGCCTAGATGATAGCGAATTTCGCAATCGTAGTCGTTGAGCAATTCCACCCAACGTCTCTGTCGCATGTTCAGCTCTTTTTGGTCAAAGATGTGCTGCAGGCTCCTATGGTCGGTGAAGACCACACACTTAGTACCATAAAGGTAGTGTCGCCAGATCTTCAACGCAAAAATAACCGCACCAAGCTCCAGATCGTGAGTAGTGTAGTTCTTCTCATATATCTTGAGCTAACGAGAGGCATAAGCTATAACCTTGTCTCGCTGCATGAGCACACAACCCAATCCACGATTCGAGGCATCACAATATACCACAAAATCGTCATTGCCATCAGGGTTGAGTTAACACAGGAGCATCGCACAAAAGGTTCTTAAGAGTTTGGATGGATTCCTCTTGTTCGGGACCCCAAACAAAAGGTTTCTCCTTTTGGGTTAGGGTAGTAAGAGGAACAGCGATCTTTGAAAAATCCGCGATGAATCGACAGTAATAACCCGCCAATCCTAGAAAAGAACGAATCTTAGGCACGGATTTAGGCGTACACCAATTCTTCACTGCCTCAATCTTAGAAGGGTCAACATGAATACCCTGACTACTGACAATATGACCCAGAAATTGTACTTCGTCAATCCAAAATTCACACTTAGAAAATTTAGCATACAGACGTTCACCACGTAGGAGTTCAAGTATAAGGCGTAAATGGCGAGCATGATCGACTTTAGTCTTAGAATAAATAAGAATGTCATCAATAAAGACTATCACAAAACGATCCAAATAGGGTTTACAAACACGGTTCATAAGGTCCATGAACACTGCAGGTGCGTTGGTCAAGCCAAAAGGCATGACTACAAACTCGAAGTGCCCATATCGGCTACGAAACGCCGTTTTAGGAATATCATCTTCAAGGACACGTAGCTGATGGTATCCAGAACGTAGGTCAATTTTAGAGAAGCAGGACGCGCCTTGTAGTTGGTCAAATAGGTCATCAATACGGGGAAGCGGATAACGATTCTTCACAGTAAGCTTATTAAGTTCGCGATAGTCGATACACATACGGAAGGAACCATCCTTCTTCTTGACGAATAAAACGGGAGCACCCCACGGGGAGGTACTTGGATGAATAAAACCCTTATCGAGTAATTCCTGTAGCTGACTAGACAACTCTTGTAACTCGGAAGGTGCAAGACGGTAAGGAGCCCTGGCGACAGGAGTCGCACTAGGCACGAGATCAATACGAAAGTCAACGGATCTGGGAGGAGGAAGACCAGGAAGATCTTTAGGGAAGACATCAGTGAATTCACACATAACTGGAACATCGCTTATGTTCTTCCCCTTGCCTTTTTGTTCTACCACGTGAGCCAAAAAGGCATGGTTCTGTTTACGTAAGCTTCGGCTCGCTTGTGTGCATGACATCAACCTCAGCCCTTTTGAAGGTCGGTCTCCATAGACGATCAAAGTATCACTAGAGGGAAGAGGAAGACGAACAAGTTTCTCGTGACACACAATTTCAGCATGGTTCTTACGCAACCAATCCATACCGATGATAACATCAAAACTACCCAATCGCATGGGTATAAGATCAATCGAGAAGACGTGATCGTTAAGAGTCAAAGAACAATCACGCACGATCGAATTCACCAGAATCGACTTACCATTAGTAACCTCAACAGAGAATGACTCAGGTAACTTGGAGCGTGTACAGTTTATTAAAGACTCAAATTTCACGGACACAAAGCTTTTATCGGCACCAGTATCAAATAGTATCGAAGCATAAAGGTTATTAACAAGGAACATACCGTTGACAACGTCATTGTCCTTGCGAGCCTGATTCACATTAAGGTTGAACGCTCGTCCATGAGCGGCTGGCTGCTGGTCCTGGTTCAGCTGAGGACACTGGTTACGGAGATGGGTAGTATCTCCACACTTGTAGCATGCACGAACAGCGTTGATTGGTCTTGGGTTCTACAGAGGTGGTGGTAGTGCAGGTAAAGCTGCCTGAGCTGGAGCTTGCTGAGCTTACGGGGCCGGGTTAGCTTGACGACAATAAGGGGTCATGTGACCATAACGATTACAGTTGGTGCACAGACGACATGCAAACATAGTAGGATGATGGTAGTTGCAAGTTGCATACTTAGGATGTGGCCCAGTGTATTGCTTCTTCGCTTCGGGAGCAGCAGGGTTAGCAGCAGCAATAGCAGGTGCAGGTTTAGCAGAAGGAGTAATAGCATTACATCCAGAACCCTGGGATTTCCGTTTCTTGTTCTTGCTGCCGCTTGGCTACTGAGTAACTTGATTCGCAGTCTTGGAGGGAGCAGGAGTAGCAAACTGCTTATCACGCACACGGTTGTTGTTCAAACTTGCTGCCAAACGATAGACTTCTTCAATAGTTTCCAGTTGAGCTGCTTCAATAGAATCACGCATAGCAGGAGGTAGACCATTGATGTTCTTTGTTATCATTAGCTTAGGAGTCGAAACCAAGTGAGGAACGATAAGACTCAGCTGCTTAAAACGGGTAGTATAAGCCAGGTTATCATCACCAACCTGCTTCAGATGCCAAAACTCTTCTTCAAGCTTCAGTTGTTCATGAGGAGGGCAGAACTCAAGCATCATTAGTTCTCGCACCTCAGCCCATGGAAGAGCATAGGCTTCTTCATTCGAACGGATGTTTCTCTCATTCGACCACCACTCCAACACTCTGCCTTAAAACATTCCAGTTGCACTCCTAGTCCTTAAGTGGTCTGGGCACTTGCTGTTAATGAAGGTAACCTCGATGCTGTCGAACCACTCGAGCATAGTAGTCACCCCATCACTGCCCGTGAAAGTCTTAGGGTTGCAAGAGATGAAATGCTTATAATTGAACTTAGTAGGCTTTTTCTCCTCAGCCTTGGAGTCCGCAGAGGATGGAGGCATGTTTGATCCTTGGAACTCAGAGATGATCTTTGGCACGACTCGAGCAATCTGGTCGGCCATGAATGACATCATCTTTTTCTAAGATTTGTTCCTGGATTTCCTGAGAGAGTCGGATAGCTTTCGAGAAGACATCCTAAAGATCCAATAAGAGGATCGTATAAGTCTAAATTAACGCATGTCAACATAGATTCACGCACGGTAGACTAAGACTCAAGATTCACAAGACTCTCATAAATTTCGCAAACCCACGACCTTCGCATGGCGCGTTGTACGGAGTTTAGCAACAAGTCAAAAGCGCTTATATATAGGAAGTACCAGCGGCGTATCCACCACGCTTCGGGCACGTTGCTTCCACCCCGCACTCGGCGTCATGTTACGTGTCGCAATTGCCAAACAATACACCCATCATTATCACAATACACACATAGCCTAAATCAATAGATTCCAATAGATTACACACTGCAATCCACTATCCTCACATGGCATGTTGTACGAAGCTTGGCAGTATGTCGGAAGCGCTTATATATAGGAAGTACCAGCGGCGTATCCACCACGCTTCGGACACATTACTTCCACCTCGTACTCAATGTCATGTTCACATGTCGACTGTGAAAACTGTCAAGAATACAGGTATTCGTACAATAAATTAATATTGATTAGTGCTTAATGACTGTGCTGGATTATACTTGACTGCTTTCTGATTACTGTATCATACTTACATGTGCATCACATATTGCATAATGTCACATCAATATTACATGCAAACCATATTGACGTACTTGATGCACAAAGCACAGTTAGCACAGTTAACGGTTAAACAGGAAAATGCTGACAAGGTTCAGCACATAGACAGACAGTGTTTTGAGGCCCAGTATGAGCCAGGGACTAAGTACTACACTAGTATAGTGTGTAGGGAAGTAAGGACCACAAAACTGCTTCACTAGGTGATAGTTAAAGTACCGGAAAGTGCCTAAAACCCACATAAAGTGCTGAATTCAGCATTTTTCAGCAAAAATCAGCAATTTAACAAGTTTGTATCATGCAAAAACATGACTAAATGGTCCTGAATGCTTTCCTAAGTGTCGGGAATTAAAAGTGTCACAAAATGGTACATAAAGATCACTAAACGGAATAGTTTGACACTTTAACGAAACGGTGTCTAACCGAACAACCGGACATTACTCGAAACACCAAAATTATACTAGAAGCATTGTTTTAATGTTTCTGAGCTAGTTATGATCCCCGAACACCCTAACACACTATATAACATCTAATACACATGAACACTAACTAATACACTTAACTTCCAACTATATAATCTAACTTACCATTTAAACCAAACCAAGACCCCCCCCCCCCCATGGTGGACGGTCACAAGTGACCCCACCATAATCTTCTCTAAATCTTGCCTAATCTTCCTTGGATTGCCTAGATTTGTTTAGATTGTGTCATGTACTATTGAAACAAAAGAACCTTTGGATAAAAGCTCAAGATGGTTATAAGTGGATCTCAATCTCATTATCATCATCAACACCACTCATCTCTCTCCCTTCTCCTCTTCTCTCGGCCGAGAACATCAAGCACCACCACCATCATCATTTCCATCTTAATCGCATCCATTCCAAGACCATCCTAAGGTGTAAGGAGGTGATTAAGGAAGTGTGGAGCTTGTGGATCTTGAAGGACCTCTCCCGATTGCTTTTATCCATCACATTTGCCATCATCAACTTCAAGTGTTCTTCCCTAGCCTTGTGCTAGTAGTAAGCTTCATATCACTTGATCCTACTTCATATGTTGTTGGTTAAAAGATGATGTACATTGATAAACTTGATGAACACTAAGGAACATAATCATAAATCTCTAACATAAGCTTATTAACATATGAAATCATGTTGATTTGTGTTTGTTTGCTTCTTGATGATTGATGATTTGTGTTAGTGATATTAGACATCATGAGAAACCTACTAGATTGTGATTAAACACATGATCTAGTGAGTTTAGGTGATGATCTTGTGAAAGACCAAGATCATCATGCTTTATGTTTTCATGAACTTGAAAAATAAACATGATTTTATGAATGATGAACCATATAATATGATTACTAGACATACACTTGAATGATTTCTAAAATAGTTTTTCCAAAGAAACCAAGTTAAACCACAAGATTTACAAGAACATTGTTTTTAAAGAAACTAACCATGTTTCTAGTGGTGAAACAAGAATAAGGACACTTTGTTTACAAGAAAAATTCAAAAGAATGATTTTTGGAAAAATCATCTAGTAAGTTGTAAACACCTAAATCCTTTAAGAATGAGATTTTTAAAGAAATAAACACACTTTAAAGGGTAACTAAGTCTACTAAACACGCTACCAAGTTACTACAAGTTTTTATGAAAACTCAAGTTCATTATCATTAAGTAGATAGCTTTGTTTTAGCACATGGTAAGTGTAGATTGATTGTTGATTGCTTATGACGATTTTTGAAAAAGAAAATGATATGCTTTGATAGCATGGACACCTCCATTTTTAAGGGAAACTATGGCAAAATTTTCTAAAAATATAAACACTTAGAAAAATAATTTCTAAACAAATATTTACAAGTGTGTTTTAACTATGATTTTCAATATAAACTTTGCCATAGATTTTGTTACAAAAATACAAGTGTTGGAGGTTGGTTTTGTAAATAAAAATAACTAAATATGTATTTGAAGGATATATATGTAGAAGACACATTGTGTGTGATTATTTGTATACTTTGTGTATTAGTTATATTATTTTAGAGTTTAAAGTAATATAACTTAACATATACCAAGAATCTACAATCCAAAATAATAACAAAAATCACAAGGAATAAATATATAAGTTACACACTTAATATTGTGAAACCGAATGCAAGAACGTAACTTACAAAATATTCCGGAAAATACCGTTACAAATATATTTTTGGTAAATATTATTTTGGATACAAGAAATGAAAATATGATTTTCATTATTATTACAAAGTATATCATATTTTCGACAAGGAGAAAATATATTATTTTTGGAAGTAAAAACGTATTTCCTTAGTATATTTAGAAGATATATGATTTTTGGGAAAAATATATATTTTCTTGAAATACATTATTTTTGGGACAAAATAAGTTATATATATATTTTCTAAGTTAGACTTGAAAATATATTATTTTGTGAAGGGGTAAGGTCCCAAAAACCTCGAAATAAGTACTTGGGACCATACCACAACCTCACCTCTTAGCCCATTTTTAACCTTGCGCGGCTGCGCACTGGTCCTACAAAGAAGGCATAGGAGAAAGATAGCAGGAAACACCCGCGCGCCAAAAGGAAGTTGATAAACCCTTGTGCTTTCCTTCATAACAAACAAAGGATAAGAATCCTAGTTTAAATACTTCCGCGTAAATGGTATCCAGACTTGGATATTATTTACTCAACTGGTGCCACGCGATAAGGAGTCACACCGGATTATGGCAATAACCTTCTAGAAGGCTCAATCGTGCACCACCAGACGGTTATAACCGTCTGGAACACGTGTCATCATCTCAGGCTTCCCTGAAATCACAATGATGGCATGGAATTGAAGGAAAACCTCCACTTGCCCACTTTCCACGTGGCGATCCCCCTGTCGTGGATCTGAATAGCGATCCGTGTGCACTCACGTCAGATTAAGAAGATTAACGGAAGAAAAAGTAACCGCTTACGGGGTTAGCATCTTCCGTTAATATTTCACCAACGAGTTTTCCCGCCCAAATTCCTGGTTATAAATATGAGAATAATTCAGGTATGAATCTCAAGTTACACACACTTCGTCAATACTTCTTCTTCTTCACAAACACATACTTATTCTCACGCCGGAGTCGGGTCACGAAGAAAACCCCCATTTTCCCCGTGACGAGGCTAACGGTGTTCTGTTTTGCAGTGTTCACCGGAGAGGAAGAACTGTCCCATCAAATCAAACGAGAGAGAACCACCCCTTTTATGCAGAACATTCCCCCTGGATAATCTGATTCCGATCCTTTTATCCAGTGTTTCTTCATTGGCGCCCACCGATTTCTCTGTTTTCCAGTGTTTCTTCATTTTGGAACTACAAATACGAAAATACATGTATGAGATACCCCCATCCTTGGGAAGGAAATACGAAAATAAATACTTGAGAAGTATTGTTACCGAAATATTGTTTAACAATTATTCCAAAATTAAATATAATTTAAGGTTAAAATAATTATTGTTTTAACAAGTAATTATAACTTGGAATAATATTGAGGACATAAAAGAAACGTAACTCAAGAACATAAATACTAAGGCAAGGCAAGGCACGGCCCGTTCGTCTAATAGACCCTAGTACATTGTAGGGAGTCGTGTTTGCTAAAGAGACAAGAATTACGATTGTGAAGACGCAAAACTGTGAGTTCATGTCCCCCTTTTCTTTTAACTGTTTTCAGTTTTATAACTTCGGGGGTGAAATACATGTTACAATTGTTTACAAACGTTTTATACATGGTATGGTTAGCTAAGGAGGGTTACTGTTTGATCATGAAAAAGGTGGGTATAACACTTAAGGCCATTAATCCTCGTCGTAGGAACGAGGGACATGAGTGATAGATCTATTTGGGTGTAGCGAGTCCACACCCATGAGGACCAGGGTGGCCCATGTGGTGACTATGTCCACATACTAATGTTGTGGAAAAATTCCGCTAGGTTTGAGTTTTCCTGCACCATTTCACACATACCATTGGCCTTGCAAACCAATTGGTGATCTGTTTTTCCTTATTGCTACATACCAGGGACATACATACATACATACATATTTTAAAGGTTTATTCATACACAAACACATGAACTCGCTCAACTTTTGTTGATGTTTTCAAATTACATGTATTTCAGGGAACTAAGTGGATCTGGCAGGTGTTGCATGTTTTCAAGCTGCGTCATGAATAAAAGGTGTCATCCAAGGTCATTAGGGTTTAGGAAACGTATCTTAATCCTGGACGAGATACGTGGTTCTAAACTCAGGTTTGTTTAAAATCTTTTGTCGAGTCTTTGTGAACTCAGTAAAACATGTTGTGCTTTGTAACTTGAATTTGGTGTCAACGTTCCAGACAAGTATGTTATGTTGTTTTCAAACTTAATTAATGGATGAACATCTTATGGTTTTTATCATATAGCATTGTTATGATTGAATGCTATGGTATTAAGAAAGTCACACTAATAATCACGCTTCCGCAAAAGTCAGGGTGTGACAGCTTGGTATCAGAGCAAGGTTCGTAGCGAACTAGGATTCTTTCTCGAGTCTAGACTGCAATCATTAGGGCTCTCACGAAAATGTTTTCATAACATATTTTCATTGCATACACGAAATGTCCAGATCCAGGAAACAAACATTTTTACAAATAAAAGACACAAAGTACATTTCAAAGAATTCGTTTATAATTCAGTCTGAGAGACTGGGTAGTTTAGTCTGAGAGACTGGGTAGTTTAGCCTGAGAGGCTGGGTGGGATAGTCTGGGAAGACTAGGATGCATACATGCTTACATTGTTACTACTTACATTCTTATTTGATGATTGTTGATATATGTGCATATGTTGTGATTGCTTTGTTACAGACACCATGTCCTCCTCTGATAGTGGGGTATCAGATACCGTAGACCCTGTGGCCATAGTTTCAGACGATGATAGTGTCCCAGACCCTGAGATTCTTACATCTGACACTGAGAGTAGCGATGATGATGATTTCCAGCCGTTTGCTTTACCAGATCTTGGTGATGATATACCGCTAGCTGATGGTTTTCCTGGCGAGGATCTGCTTCTTGTTCCGATCCCTGCCCCTCTTCCTCTTGCTGCATTTCCTCTCGAGGATCTGCCTCTTGATGCCATGTCTGACGATGATATCGATCTTTTTATTGAGGGCCTCCCAGAGGGTGCCCATGGTGATGGAGCTCCAGTCGATGATGACATTGTTGTTCCGCTTATTGAGATTCCGATCATTGATATTTCATCTGACCATTCTGGTCCTGATTCGTTTGAGTCTGTGTCATCGACTACTCTACACGCACTGGGATTACAGCGTTATCCCACAGATTCTGATTCTGACACAGCTATGTCTGCCGCACCTGTTCCTCCACAGGACTTTGAGTTTGATGATGAGTTTGATCCTGACATTGATCCTGAGCATGAGGTTGACTTCGTCCCCGACGATCAGCTTTTTGATATACCCGCTGATCTCGAGCCGATACCCGCTGATCTTGAGTTGGCTCCAGTTGACCCAGAGCCTATGCTTGCACCTGAGCCTATACCCGCTCATGATCCTCTACCGGAGCATGACCTTGTTGACATTTCAGTTGTTGCACCACCTTTACCTGACCCTCTACCTGCACCCGCAGACCATGCTCCTTTTGCTGACCATATAGATCCCCGTTATGCATTCACCCGCAATGGGTGGATAGATGATGATGACTTACCCCCCCTTTTTTTAGGCCTGTTACTCCCCCACCTGCACCTACTCATGCACCTGTTGATATCGCCCTGTTTCACCCACATGTGTCTGACATACACCGCACTGATCTACCGGTCACGTTCTTACAGGATATCCCTCCACCCCGTCCAGGGGAAGGTCCGTCTAGCCAACCGTCTGGTCATGTCCCACCTGTGTCAGCAGCCTTTCCCTTCATGCCTCAGTTTACACATACTGCACCTTTTGCTTCTGCACCATCGGGCGAGCCACTGATTTGGTTTCCGCCCAACACGATGCCTGTTTTTGATCCATACCATCCCTTCCCTTCCATTACACTGGGTACACGAGGGATGAGCTACTCCTATCCTTACAGCTCCAGCAGGAGATGTTGTGTCGCAGAGTCATGGATCTTGAGAGGATTCCGCGTCCTCCACCTTGCACTTGTCAGTCACCGTTCGCGACTCCACCCGCTCCTCTTCTGCCATACCCAGATTTTGATGTTCGTTTTCTTACTATGGAGCAGCAGGTTAGCTATCTGTTGCGTCATGTTCATGCCCTAGAGGAGGAGCTAGCGCATGTGCGCAGTTTGCTATTCGTTCCTCCACCTCCTCCTCCTCCACCATCAGCGTAGCAGTTTTTGGTTTTATGCAGGTAGCATACTTTTGGTGAGAGTGTAGCTATTGAGCCCAGATTGCACAGCCTTTTGAAGACCACTTCTGACTTTTGACTATTGTAGTTTGATAGACGATTTGGACAAGGGTGATGTGACCCTGTAGTCCCTTTTGATGTATCGTACATTGTAGAACATGTAAAACTGTAATTGTGGTCGATGATTTATACAAGCTCAATCGCAGCATTCTCATTACATACATTGTTAAATTACTTGTTTATGTTATGATTGGGATGTTATGTGTTTACTTGCATTGATAAATGTTATTACATACACGTACTACGTACTTATATACATAAGACCTGACCTATACTATCTTCTTTAGAAGATGCCTCCTCGAAGAGATAACACACTGCCCACAACTGAGGCTGAGTTACAAGAACGGATTTCATGAGCGATAGCACAATACGAGGCCTTACCCTCTGAGCATAGAGGAGGTACCTCGGGAAGCCAACCACCTCTTGGTAATGTTTAAGTCACTAAGGATACATTACTTTACATTTGGACATTCCATGTGCGATCGCTAATGCCTTATGTGAATGATGTTGCTTGTACAGGCTGTACCTATAAGCAGTTCTTAGACTGTAAGCCTCTGAATTTCGACGGCACCGGGGGTGCTGTAGCTTTTGTAAGATGGACGGAGAAGACTGGTTCTGTGATAAGAATGAGCAAGTGTGCACCAGAGCACAAGGTCACCTACATCTCTGGATTGTTCTTAGACGGAGCGTTATCATGGTGGAATCTCCAAGTCCAGACCTTGGGAGAAGAGGCTGCATATGCCATGACATGGGATGAAATGAAGGAACTCATGCGCAAGAAGTATTGTTCCAGGGCTGAAATCCAAAAGTTAGAAACTGAATTCTGGAACCTCAAGATGGATGGTCCGAAGATTGCCGAATACGTGCAGAGATTTCACGACTTATCTCGCGTCGTTCCTTACATGGTTGATCCGGAATTCAAGCGCATTGAGCGTTTTATTTGGGGATTGGCACCCCAAATCATGAGTATGGTGATGACGTCAAAGCCTGCTACGATCATCGAGGCTATTGATCTGAGTGTAGCGCTAACTGAAGAAGCAATCAGGTTGAACAAGTTCTCGATCTCTGACCAGAAGAAGAAGGAGACTCACGTTGAGTCATCCGGTGAGAACAAAAGGAAGTTCTCAAACTTTAAGAAGGGTACCAGCTGTGCAAACAAGAAGAAGGATGCGAACCCACCAGCTGAAGTCAAGACTGGGGTTGAAAACAAAGGAAAAGGATATATGGTCACTCTGCCCAAATGTGATGTGTGCCAGTACCATCACGCTGGCCAGTGCAGAGTTAGGAAATGTGAGTCTTGTGGGAAGGTTGGCCATTCGAAGGAGACGTGCTGGGTTGGTTCTGGTCGTGGTGGTCAGTGAGGTTATGGCAATGGAAACAATACTCGTGGTTGAAATGGGTATGGAAACCGCCCTCAAGGAGGAAATGGCGGTAATGGTAATCATGGTAATTCTGGGAATCAAGTTGGTAATGGAAACCGTGGAGCAAACAACAATCAAGGTGGTAATGTAAATGGTAATGGTCGGGGACCAGGTTGCTTTAACTATGGAGATGTGGGGCATTTCAAGAGGGAATGCCCAAAGCTCAATCAAGCTCAAGGAAGGGTTTTCAATATCGGAGCTAGGGAAGCTTGCCAAGATCCGAATGTAGTCACTGGTACGTTCCCTATCAACCAACGCTTTGCATCTGTACTATTTGATACTGGTGCTGATTATAGTTTTGTATCCCTAGAATTTAAGAATATACTTGGGTTGGTAGCTAGTAAGCTAGATATTCCATACTCGATAGAGCTAATGGAAAGCTAGTAGAAGCGAATGAAGTCATTAGAGGTTGCGTAATAGAAATGGGAGAGCACGAGTTTTCGCTTGATCTTCTGCCAGTCGAGTTGGGAAGATTCGACGTGGTAGTTAGACTGGATTGGTTGTTAAGAAACCGAGCAGAGATCGTATGTCACGAAAAGATCATTCGCATCCCGATGGCGAATGGAGAAACAATTGTAGTGCATAGAGAGAAGCACGATACGCCTCTAAGGATCATCAGTTGTTTGAAGGCTCGAAAGTGTTTGCAGAAAGGATGTGTCGCCTTCTTGGCACACGTCATGGACAAGGAAGCCACTGAGCCGAAATGGGAAGATATTCCAGTTGTTAGGGAATATCTTGAGGTCTTCTCCGAAGACTTGCCAGGATTGCTGCCGCAGCGACAAGTCGAATTCCACATTGACTTAGTTCCAGGCGCCGCGCTTGTAGCTAAGGCACCCTATCGACTTGCACCTTCAGAAATGCAGGAGTTATCGACGCAACTTCAGGAGCTTTTGGACAAGGGATTTATCAGACCAAGCTTCTCGCCTTGGGGAGCTCCAGTGCTGTTTGTTAAGAAGAAGGACGGTAGTTTCCGCATGTGTATCGACTACCGTGAGCTGAACAAGTTGACCATTAAGAATCGGTATCCTTTGCCAAGGATCGATGACCTGTTAGATCAATTACAAGGTTCGAGTTTTTACTCCAAGATCGATCTTCGATCAGGTTATCACCAGTTGAGAATACAAGAGGAGAGTATTCCAAAGACTGCCTTTAGGACTCGCTATGGACATTACGAGTTCCTGGTTATGCCGTTTGGGTTGACAAACGCGCCAGCAGTGTTTATGGATTTGATGAATAGAGTCTGCAAGCCGTATCTCGATAAATTTGTGATTATGTTTATCGATGATATTTTGATTTATTCAAAGACAAAGGAAGAACATGAGCAACATCTAAGAGCTATCTTAGAGCTGCTCAAGGAAGAGAAATTATACGCAAAGTTCTCGAAGTGCGAGTTCTGGTTGCGTGAAGTTCAGTTCCTTGGTCACGTGGTTAACGAAAATGGGATTCACATGGACCCCACAAAGATCGAGGCGATCAAGAATTGGGAGACTCCGAAGACTCCAACCGAGATCCGTCAGTTTCTAGGTTTGGCAGGCTATTACCGCAGATTTATTGAGGATTTTTTGAAAAATCGCCCAACCTTTGACCTCCCTCACTCAGAAGGATAAGAAGTACAAATGGGGAGATAAGCAAGAAGAAGCTTTTCAGTTGTTGAAGAACAAGCTTTGCGATGCACCCATCTTATCCCTACCCGAAGGCACTAATGACTTCGTGGTATATTGCGACGCGTCGCGGCAAGGATTAGGCTACGTGCTGATGCAGCGACAGAAGGTTATAGCTTATGCTTCGCGCCAGTTGAAGGTTCATGAGAAAAATTACACCACGCATGATTTGGAATTAGGCGTGGTGGTGTTTGCATTAAAGATCTGGCGACATTATTTGTATGGCACCCAATGCACGATCTTTACTGATCACAAGAGCTTACAGCATATATTCGATCAGAAAAAGCTTAATATGAGACAGCGCCGATGGGTGGAGCTGTTGAACAATTATGATTGCGAGATTAAGTATCACCCAGGGAAGGCGAATGTAGTCGCAGACACCTTGAGTCGGAAGGAAAGAATCAAGGCCACAAGGGTTAGGGCTTTGGAAATGATTATTCAAACAGGCCTCTTGTTGTGTATTCGTGCCGCGCAGAGAGAAGCTCTTAAGGAAAAGAATCTTGTGAATGAATATCTCCGTGGGATGGAGAAACAGTTAGTACCCAATCAGGAAGGAACGTTGTGTTTCATGAGAAGAATCTGGGTTCCTCTATTTGGTGGTCTTAGAGAAGTAATTTTCGATGAAGCTCACAAGTCACGGTACTCGATCCATCCAGGATCGGATAAGATGTACCAAGATCTAAAGGATTTTTACTGGTGGCCGAGATTAAAAGGTGATGTTGCAACATATGTTGGCAAATGTTTGACTCGTGCCAAGGTAAAGGCCGAATATCAGAAGCCTTCAGGTCTTCTACAACAACCTGAAATACCCATGTGGAAATGGGAGCAGATTTCAATGGATTTTATAACGAAGTTACCAAAGACACCCAGAGGTCATGATACGATTTGGGTAATCGTAGACCGTCTAACGAAATCTGCACACTTTTTGCCAATCAAGGAAAAAGACAACACTAGTAAGCTTGCCGAGCTGTACCTCAGAGAGATAGTTGCACGACATGGAGTGCCTCTCTTGATTATATCCGATAGAAATGGAAGATTCGTGTCAAGGATTTGGCAATCCTTCCAAGAAGCCTTTGGTTCTAAGTTGAATCTAAGTACTGCTTTTCACCCACAGAAAGACGGCCAGAGCGAACGAACGATTCAGACACTAGAAGATATGTTGCGAGCTTGCGTAATGGATTTGGGTGGCAGTTGGGACACCCATCTACTGTTGGTTGAATTCTCGTATAACAACATTTACCATGCAAGCATTCAAGCTGCACCATTTGAAGCTCTCTATGGACGCAAGTGTCGATCACCGCTATGCTGGGCAGACACGGGTGATAGACAGCTTGTTGGTCCCGAATTGGTTTAAGAAACGACAGATAAGATTATTCAGATCTGAGAGCGCATCAAGGCGGCTCGTGATCGACAAAAGAGCTATGCGGACCAAAGGAGGAAACCTTTGGAGTTTCAAGTGGGAGATATGGTTTTATTAAAAGTTTCACCCTGGAAGGGTGTAGCACGCTTTGGGAAGCGTGGGAAGTTGAACCAGCGATATATTGGACCATTCAAAATCCTGGAAAGGATTGGTCTTGTAGCTTACAAGTTGGATCTACCCGCAGAGCTTAATGGAGTTCATGATACATTTCATGTATCTAATCTGAAAAAGAGTCCAACTCAGGAAACAGTTGTCATTCCTGCCAACGAAGTTCACATTGACGACACACTCCACTTTACCGAAGAACCTGTTGAGGTTACTGATTGGAAGGTTAACAAGACACGCAGGAGTAGTGTCAAACTCGTCAAGGTTCGTTGGAATGCGTGTCACGGCCCAGAATTTACTTGGGAGCGTGAGGATCGCATGAAAGTGAAATACCCACATTTGTTCCACAAGATCCTGCAACTAGTAGCAGAACTAAAATTTCGGGACGAAATTTTCTTAACAGGGGGAGAATGTGACAACTGTAAAAAATACAGGTATCCGTACAATAAATTAATATTGATTAGTGCTTAATGACTGTGCTGGATTATACTTGACTGCTTTCTGATTACTGTATCTTACTTACATGTGCATCACATATTGCATAATGTCACATCAATATTACATGCAAACCATATTGACATACTTGATGCACAAAGCACAGTTAGCACAGTTAACGGATAAAACAGGAAAATGCTGACGAGGTTCAGTACATAGACAGACAGTGTTTTGAGGCCCAGTATGAGCCAGGGACTAAGTACTACACTAGTATAGTGTGTAGGGAAGTAAGGCCCACAAAACTGCTTCACTAGGTGATAGTTAAAGTGTCGGAAAGTGCCTAAAACCCACATAAAGTGCTGAATTCAGCATTTTTCAGCAAAAATCAGCAATTTAACAAGTTTGTGTCATGAAAAACATGACTAAATGGTCCTGAATGCTTTCCTAAGTGTCAGGAATTAAAAGTGTCACAAAAGGGTACATAAAGATCACTAAAAGGAATAGTTAGACACTTTAACGAAACGGTGTCTAACCGAACAACCGGACATTACCCGAAACACCAAAATTATACTAGAAGCATTGTTTTAATGTTTCTGAGCTAGTTATGATCCCCGAACACCCTAACACACTATATAACATCTAATACACATGAACACTAACTAATACACTTAACTTCCAACTATATAATCTAACTTACCATTTAAACCAAACGAAGACCCCCCCCCCCCCCCCATGGTGGACGGTCACAAGTGACCCCACCATAATCTTCTCTAAATCTTGCCTAATATTCCTTGGATTACCTAGATTTGTTTAGATTGTGTCATGTACTATTGAAACACAAGAACCTTTGGATAAAAGCTCAAGATGGTTATAAGTGGATCTCAATCTCATTATCATCATCAACACCACTCATCTCTCTCCCTTCTCCTCTTCTCTCGGCCGAGAACATCAAGCACCACCACCATCATCATTTCCATCTTAATCCCATCCATTCCAAGACCATCCTAAGGTGTAAGAAGGTGATTAAGGAAGTGTGGAGCTTGTGGATCTTGAAGGACCTCTCCCGATTGCTTTTATCCATCACACTTGCCATCATCAACTTCAAGTGTTCTTCCCTAGCCTTGTGCTAGTAGTGAGCTTCATATCACTTGATCCTACTTCATATGTTGTTGGTTAAAAGATGATGTACATTGATAAACTTGATGAACACTAAGGAACATAATCATAAATCTCTAACATAAGCTTATTAACATATGAAATCATGTTGATTTGTGTTTGTTTGCTTCTTGATGATTGATGATTTGTGTTAGTGATATTAGACATCATGAGAAACCTACTAGATTGTGATTAAACACATGATCTAGTGAGTTTAGGTGATGATCTTGTGAAAGACCAAGATCACCATGCTTTATGTTTTCATGAACTTGAAAAATAAACATGATTTTATGAATGATGAACCATATAATATGATTACTAGAAATACACTTGAATGATTTCTAAAATAGTTTTTCCAAAGAAACCAAGTTAAACCACAAGATTTACAAGAACATTGTTTTTAAATAAACTAACCATGTTTCTAGTGGAACAAGAATAAGAACACTTTGTTTACAAGAAAAATTCAAAAGAACGATTTTTGGAAAAATCATCTAGTAAGTTGTAAACACCTAAATCCTTTAAGAATGAGATTTTTAAAGAAATAAACACACTTTAAAGGGTAATTAAGTCTACTAAACATGCTACCAAGTTACTACAAGTTTTTACGAAAACTCAAGTTCATGATCATTAAGTAGATAGCTTTGGTATTTCTCAAACCATGGACAAAATCTATGGGCTCTAATGGTTTTCCAAACCAAGGGGCACACATGGACGGTTGAGATCGAGGCACGTTTTTCAACGAACGATCCTAACGGTGGTCCATTTCCTATAAATACCCCCAACCCATTTCATTCCAAACCCACTTGATTCTGAGATTTTCTCTAAGTTGGAGTGGTTATCACTTCATACCTGAGAAATACTTGGAAATCAATCTTGCGGGGACCCTTTGTAAGTGTTCTTTCGTTCTTTCCATTCATTTTAGCGTTAAAGTTAAACTGCGTTTGACTTTCTTCATTGACCAGTTTATGGTCAATGCGAAGTTCGTTTGAACTTCATAACGTGAGCGTAATCACGATGGTCATAGTCCCTAGTGACTATACCTACTGATTACCACGTTATCTAGGCTCAGTGACAAGTCGTAGTTTCGGCCAAAATGCGTGTTCTCGCGTATTTTGTAACCAAACTACTCTAGGGTATCAAAACCGTTTGTTTTGATACCAAACCTGTTTTTAAACCTTGTTAAACATGTTCTAGCATGTTTAGCTCGTCACTTTTAGATTTGTGCTTGTTTAGGGTCGTAAGGGTAAGCGATCTAATCAATCGCTTATGCTTTCGAACCCGACCCATTTGGTCGATCATTAGGATCCGACCAAATACTTTAGGTGACCATAGTAGTATAACCTTCCGAGGTTATACCTTATGGTCACATCGTTTAAGTAGTTGTATGATAAGTAGTTCTTATGCCTTAGGTAAATTACCAAAATGCCCTTTTTCGCCAAAATTCATTTTAAGCCTATGTAACATAACTTTTAACATCTAAACTGATTTAGCAACAATATTAAACATGTTAAGGCATATCTCACTTGTCATAGGGCTAGTTAGGCGATCCAAACGCGTTTTACGCGAACGACGCGTTAAAGTAGCATAAGCTACCTAAACGGGTCGTAACGGGTCAAAAGCACTTAGGCTAAGTTTCATTTTAGTATGTAGGCTTTGTTAAACCATATTACATGAGTTCCTACACTCATTTGGTTTACGAACCCTCATGCTACCCGATCCTCCGATTAGGTCCGTTTATTAATATAGTTGCCTATATTAGGTGCCGTTTGAATCCGTGATCTTCTAACCTTGCTTGGTGGATATCTAAAGTCTATTGAGCAATCTCAAGTGAGTACATAGACCCCTCTTTTACTGTTTTCCAAATATTTTGGGGTGAAACACATGTGCCTACTTGTTACTTTCGTGCTTTTTATGTTTTCTCATCATATACATGCTATGTTCTTTAGTACATTATTAGTACATCGTTTTACATGACATTTTATGCTATGTATGTCCATTGTGTGCATACTTAGTGCATTGTTTTGCATTACCTTTTCATGCTATGTATGTTCATCATGCTTAGTATATTTTCATTTCATCACTTGCTTACATTTTGATATGACATTTGGCTTGTTTAAATGGGACCATATACATTCATTAACTTTGATCACACCACTCGTTAGTAGGTAATGGTACCATAGGAATTGACAACTCCCGTTCCTAACATCCTAGGTATGTTTGGATGAAAGGAATGACCGAATCCGATAAAACATAAAACAGATAGACCTTTAATTTGTTTAAAGGCTTATCACCACAGTCACAAGGCTTGGATGTATGCATTTTTACAATACCGCATAAATGTTTGTACTCAGTATAGCATGCATTTCCACAAAACATAAGGTTGATTTAAACCACGTTTTTACTTCAATACATTGTTTTGTGCATTTTTTACCTATGGTTCCGTGGATAAATATATATATATATATATATTTATATATTTCATTTGCCATACATGACATTTTGGTTACACATTGACATTTGACATAGACATTTTGATATTGATATACATATTTCCTGGACTGTATTTTGACATAGATATTTTGACATGGTTTACACAAAGACATTTGACAAATGATTTGATATGGGCAAATTTACATTAGTGGTTTGTTTGGGTAAGTGATTTAAGTAACGAGGCATATGTAATATGATACAAGCATGGTGGATACGCCGCTGGTACTTCCTATATATAAGTGCTTGTATGGTATTACATATTGTAGCGTTATTTGAATCATTTCAATTTAGACATATAACGTTTTATACAAATAACATATTTTTCACAAGACATTGTTTTACAAACAACTCATTTTATACAAAACTCATTTTACTTGGTTATTCATTTAACCTCACATCACTCTTTTACATATCATCTTCTGTAACATCACTTTTTAAGAGATTTATAAAACAAAACATTTTACAAGGATCATGACTGACTTTTGTTAAACAACTTTTTCTAAACTTATAAGTCATGAACCCTACTTTCATAAAACCTATGTATCTCACAGGCATTTTTATGCTGACGTACCTATTTTCACATGTGTTTCAGGAGCTGATGCTTAGGATGATCGTGACACTAGGGCGGACCTGTGCCTTAGAGACTTAAAAATAAAGATAGACTTAGTTTAATTATATGATGTACTCTTTGGTTCTTGTTTTGAAACAATGTATTCCACTTTTGGTAGTTGAATAAAATAAATTTTAATTACCATGGTTGTGGAACAATAATTCTGTTCCAACACTCCCCGACGTTTCTGCCACGATTTGATGTTTTACGTGGTCGGGGTGTGACAGAAGAGTTGGTATCAGAGCCAATGGTTATAGGGAATTAGGTTATTAGTAATGATTTGACCTAGACTATAACCTTTCTAGGACCCCAACGCAAGATGTCTTGTGTTTAGATCTTAAAACATGCACTTCACCTATCCTTAGGTGATCACCAAAACGAGAACCCAATTTCCTAAAACGATTTTTTGAAAATTCAATCATCTGTTTTTAAATAAATTGTTATATGGTTTTGAACCATTTTGATTCTTTAAATTGATTTTGAAAATTTATCATTTGTTTTTGAATGATTCTTTTGGCCTTGTGCCTTCCAAGTTTTCAAAATCTCGTCAAAGTTTTGGGTTCTAAATGGTGTGAACACGTGCAAACTGGAAGGGTGAATGCCTGTACCCTGGGTTTTCTGTCTAAGGCTAGAGTGTTCGTACAAATCCACATAATCGGACCAGTCACTCTTACCTGGGAACTCTTGGGGTGAGTGTTCACTTATAGGCGAGCATGTCTTCGCTAAGCATTATTTTTGAACCCATTTACTTTGATTAGTCACTGTGTGTCGTTTGCTTGCTTTGTGATACGGACAAATGACCACCATCCTTGCTTTTGTTGATTTTGTTTCATCTCGCTCTTTTCATCAAATCATCTCACTCGTTTCCTTTCATGTTTCCTCTTTTAGAATGCCTCCTCGACGTGAAAATCCACTACCAGTTGCCGAACTGGCATAAATTATTGCGCAGCAAATGGCTGCTCAATTCCCAAACCTCTTTGCTCAATGGAACCAAGCCAACAACAACAACAATGCTCCATGCAATTTCAAGAGTTTTAACTCGGCTAAACCACTCAAGTTTAGTGGTACTGAGGGAGCAACTGGGCTTCTTCAATGGTTCGAGAGCATTGAGAATACTTTTCGTCACGTTCAGTGTCCTGATAATCGCAAAGTCGAGTTTGCTTCAAGCGTATTTCAGAAGAGGGCTTTGACATGGTGGAACGGGGTTATGAGAGATCGTGGTGCTGAGGTTGCCTTGGCACAAACATGGGCTGAACTTAGGACTCTTATGATGAGGGAGTTTTGTCCTCGTCATGAGCTGCGAGCTCTAGAAAGGGAGTTTAATGATCTAAAGCAGGATAGTGGCGAGCACCGGGCGTATACTGATAGATTTAAGGAGCTGAGTTTGTTATGCCCAACAATGGTTACCCCACTCGACAAGGCTATCGAAAGGTACATCGATGGTCTACCTGACTCCATACAAGACACTGTTACTGATAGTAACCCTACCACACTCCGTCAGGCAATCGAGCTATCTGCAACATTGACGGAGTCGCAGATTCGAAGGGGTAAGCTGCATAGAAAAGGTGACAAGGGTAAGAAGCAGTCGTCTGACAAAGAAGATAGCAAGAAGGGTAAGAACAAAAAGGGTAAGGATTCTGGATCCTCAAGGAATTCAAGGAAGAGTAAGGCTTCCCAAAATTACGCCGTTACTGCACAGGCAAACCAAGCTGCACCAAATCAGCCAGCGCAACCTCCAGCAAAGAAGCGGTATGAAGGGAACGCACCTTTGTGCAATAGGTGCAATAGTCATCATCAACAGCAACTTCCGTGCCATTTCTGTACAAACTGTGGGAAGTCTGGACACCTTGCATAAGTTTGTCGTTCTGCTCGTAATCAAGCGGCTCAGAACCCGGCTCAACAAGTTGCTCAGCAACAAGGTCAAGCTGCACGACCTCACTATCCTCCTGGCTCGTGTTATAATTGTGGAGACCTGACCCATTATCGAAACCAGTGTCCAAGGCTGGTTAATGCGAATCCGAATCAGGCTCCAGCTCGAGGTCGAGTTTTTAACATGAATGCACAAGAAGCGCAAGCAGACAATGAAGTGGTGAACGGTACGTTCTCTGTTAATAATCAACCTGCATCTGTTCTCTTTGATTCTGGTACTGATAAGAGTTTTGTGTCATTATCTTTTGAGCCATTGCTTCGCGTGTCTAGAACGAAACTAGGTAAACCCTTGACAGTAGAGGTTGCCAATGGTGAACCCATTGTTCTTAATTCTGTCCTTCGCAACTACCAGTTGAACCTTAATAACCATCTTTTTCCCATCGACCTCACGCCAATGCAACTTGGAAGCTTCGATAATATAGTGGGTATGGATTGGTTAGCCAAGCATCGCGCAGAGGTAGTTTGTTTTGAGAAGATCGTTCGTGTGCCGCTTTCGTCCGGTGAGATCCTACAGGTTCGTGGTGAGAAACCTACTAGTAGCCTCAAGCTTATGTCTTGTTGTCAAGCTCGGAAATATCTACGGAAGAACTATGTGGCCTTTTTGGCACATGTTATAGAAGATAAGGGTAAAGATAAGTCCATTCGAGATATCCCGGTCGTTCGGGATTATCCGGAGCTATTTCCTGAAGAGTTACCTGGATTACCCCCAGCACGCCAAGTCGAGTTCCGTTTTGATCTCGTACCTGGTGCAAATCCTATTGCCAGAGCTCCATATCGTCTTGCACCGTCTGAGATGCAAGAGCTATCTAAGCTGCTTCAGGAACTTTCGGACAAAGGTTTTATTCGTCCTAGCTTTTCACCTTGGGGTGCTCCCGTTCTTTTTGTCAAGAAGAAGGATGGATCTTTCAGGATGTGCATCGATTACCGTGAGCTTAACAAGCTCACCATCAAGAATCGATATCCCCTACCTCGCATCGATGACCTCTTTGATCAATTACAGGGCGCTTCTTATTTTTCGAAGATTGATCTTCGTTCCGGGTATCATCAACTTCGTGTGCATGAAGAAGATATTCCCAAGACAGCATTCTGTACTCGTTATGGGCATTATGAGTTCACAGTTATGCCATTCGGTTTGACTAATGCCCCTGTTGTTTTTATGGACTTGATGAATAGGGTCTGCAAGCCTTATTTAGATAAGTTCATCATCGTTTTTATTGATGATATTTTGATATACTCTAAGACGAAAGCTGATCACGAGCAACATCTTCGACTTACTCTGGAACTCCTAAAGAAAGAACAACTTTTTGCCAAATTCTCCAAGTGTGAATTTTGGCTTAAAGAAGATCAATTCTTGGGACATATTGTCAACGAACAAGGTATTCATGTAGATCCCTCCAAGATCAGTGCGATTAAGGATTGGGATACGCCTACTACTCCTACTGAGGTTCATTCTTTTCTTGGTCTTGCGGGTTATTACAGCCGCTTCATAGAGAACTTCTCGAAGATTGCAGTTCCTCTAACTGCTCTAACTCAGAAGAACAAACCCTTTGAATGGGGTTCTAAACAAGAAGTAGCATTTCAGACCTTGAAACAGAAGCTTTGTGACGCACCTATTCTGACTTTTCCTGAAGGCAATGATGACTTCGTTGTTTATTGTGATGCATCAAAATTGGGTCTTGGCTGTGTTTTGATGCAAAGGAACAAGGTCATAGCATATGCATCGAGGCAGTTGAAGGTGCATGAGAAAAACTACACCACTTATGATCTTGAGTTAGGTGCAGTTGTGTTCGCTCTTAAGATCTGGAGACACTATTTGTATGGAACAAAATGTGTGGTTTTTATTGACCACAAAAGTCTTCAGCATATCTTCAATCAGAAAGAACTCAACATGAGGCAAAGACGTTGGGTAGAGCTTCTGAACGACTATGACTGCGAAATTCGCTACCATCCTGGTAAGGCGAATGTTGTAGCTGACGCTTTGAGTCGTAAGGAACATGTCAAGCTTCATTGTGTTCGTGTTCAATCTAATATTCAGGCTCGAGCTGATATTCAAGCCCGCATTTCTCAGGCTCAACATGCTTGTGTTTCACAAGACTTGATGGGTAAGGAATTACCCTATCACATTAAGCCTGATCTTGTTTTGAAGGACAATGGATCATACTATTTCATGGACTGTTTGTGGGTCCCAAGCCAAGATGGTCTTCGTACTTTGCTTATGGATGAAGCTCATAAGTCTCGTTATTCTGTCCATCCTGGCTCAGACAAAATGTATAAGGATCTTCGTACTCAGTATTGGTGGCCTAGTATGAAGAAAGACATTGCCTTGTATGTTTCAAAATGCCTTACTTGTCTTAAGGTTAAGGCTGAACACCAACATCCTTCTGGTCTTTTGGAGCAACCAGAGATCCCAGTTTGGAAATGGGAAAACATCGCTATGGATCTCATTACTAAACTTCCGCGCACTAAGAAAGGTCATGATTCCATTTGGGTAGTTGTTGATAGTCTTACTAAGTCAGCGCATTTCTTGCCGATCCGTGAGGATTTTTCTGCTGAGAAACTTGCTAAAATCTATGTGGATGAAATTGTAGCTCGACACGGTGTTCCTTTGAACATCATTTCTGACAGAGATGCTCGTTTCACTTCTCATTTTTGGAGAACCATGCAATCTGCTATGGGGACCCAACTTAATCTGAGCACGGCTTATCATCCGCAAACGGATGGTCAATCTGAAAGAACAATCCAAACCTTGGAGGATATGCTTAGAGCTTGTGTGATCGATTTTGGTGGTAGTTGGGATTCACATCTTCCATTGATAGAAAAAGAATCATTGTTTTCTAAGCTTGAATCCGGTTGTTCGACCCTTTGTTCCTCATAATACCCATATGAAGTTGATGGTTCACACCATTGTCCTTCATTGTAAGCATATGATGGATAAGGTTCGTAATTTTGTTCTTCATAATACTCATATGAGGTGGGTTGTTCACGCCAAGGTTCCTCATAATAAGCATACGAAGGTGGTGGCTCATATCTTGGTTCCTCAAAGTATGAGTAAGAAGGCTCATACCTTGGTTCATCAAAATATGAGTATGAGGGGGGAGGTTCATACCTTTGGTCTTCATAGGATGTGTATGAAGTTGATGGCTCGTACCTGGGCTCCTCATAGTAGGTGTATGAATTGGATGGTTGATACGAGTGATTATTTTGAATCGAACGTGCATTACGACAATTAGTGCAATAATTACCCCTATAATCATCCTCATCATAGGTGTAGTTGTAACCTCCTGAGTATTGATCCATAAGAATCACTCAGCAGACCACAACCAAATCTCGAGATCAGAAAACAAAAATAAAAACGGAAACAGAGGCTGGACACGGCCCCGTGTTCAGTGGACACGGCCCCGTGTTCAGGATCTGTATCTGGGCGTTTTAATTAAATTTACTGATTTCGTTGAGCACGGGGCGTGTTCAGTGAGCACGGCCCGTGTTCAAGCTTCTGTTACTGGGTGTTTTTATGAAAATGTGCAGCACGGCCCCGTGTTCAGCGAACACGGCCCCGTGTACAGGCTACTGTAAATGCAAAATTAAACTAAAATGCAGAAAAATATGCGCGCTTTTTGAAAAGGTTTTGAAAAACTGATTAGGCCGTCGATTTTAATCTTTCTTAAAATCCTTGTGTCCCCGGCAGCGGCGCCAAAAACTTGATGCGTGCGAAGTGTCGTATATATTAGGTGTATATTTTAAGCCCTTTTTAACACTTATTTTAGCCAAGTTTTAAATTTATAAAACACGATATTTCACTAACACTAAACACACATATGGGCAAGTGCACCCATCGTTGAGTGTAGTATAGCGTTGGTAAGATACCGAGGTCGTCCAAGGACACAAGAGCTTTTAATACCGGTTTATCCTCAACGTCTAACCAAAATAAAAGTTTAGAAAAATGTTTTAAACTAAGAAAAATAAAACTAACTAAAATGCTGAAAATAAAAATAAAATAAAAACAGATAGACAAGATGAATCACTTGGTTCCGACTCGTATCTAGTATAACCTTTGATTATTTCCGCACTTTTGCACATAATTAAGAGATTATCTTAGTTATTGTAGTAGGCCCCTCTTTTGAAGGCGACGTTACCCTCACCCCAGTAGTTTGAGTCAGCAGGGATACAATCCTAAAAGGGTGGATTATTGGAAGATAATGAATTAAGTTATTAATGCAGTATTGTGGTAGGCCCCGCTTTTGGCGGTGACGTTACCCTCGGCTAAGTAGTCTGAGTCAGCAGGGATACAGTCCTAAATAGCCGGGTTATAGTATTAATAGTAGTTAACTTATGAGGGGATCAAAGAGTTTGGACCCCCGCCATCCAATACCGTGAAGTATTGAAGGAGGTCCTACTAAATTTGACCCAGGTCCATTGCAGGACCTCTAAACGCTGAACAATGGCAAGACCTTTATCAAACCGTTCCCTTAACCCCCTACCAGGTAGCCAACATATCTCCATATAGACCGTGGAGATATGAATGGTGAAAATCCTTTATTTTATATAGACAGTAAAATAATGCCAAGACACCACGGACAAACGATAAGGAAAGATCACCTTCAACATAAGTAACTAGTTATTAAAGTCATTAATACAAAACCAAATAAAAAGTGCAAAAGATTAGAAATAAAAAGTATTATACTAGACACTTTGTCTTCACCAAGTGATGTAAGAGACTTAGGCAAACATGGCCTTGATTGTCAAGAACTCTTACGATCAATCTTGGATCCCGAGACGACTCACACACTCTACGATGGACAATGGATGATGGTGGTGGATGATGGTGTTGTGATGGTGGTGGGTGGTGGATGAAGTGTGAGAGAGGTGGTGTGCCAAGGGATGAGATGAAATGAATCCAAGCACCCCTATTTATAGGCTGAACAGAGAGCTGGACACGGCCCCGTGCCCGCTGGGCACGGCCCCGTGTCCGTCTGACACTCTCTCTCCTCATTAATTGTAATTCGCAATTACAATAAATGCGCCTGCTGTACTTTCGACACGGCCCCGTGTCCGCTGAGCACGGCCCGTGGTGGGCAATAGAAGCTTCTATGGATTTGTCTTTTCTGCTGCTTCTTGGGCACGGCCCCGTGCTGGCTGAGCACGGGGCGTGTTCAGCCTTCTGTCTTCTCCTTTTTGCTTTGGAAGGTGCCGTTGAGGGGTCGGGCAGTCCACTAATGTTCCTTTTCTTGTATTTATGTTGGATTTAGCTGTCTTTTTGCTTCTTTTGCGTTTTTGAGCTCATTTAATCCTGAAAATACAAAAGGAAGACAAATACACTCTTTTTCCAATATTAGTACTTAAAAAGGGTTAGTTTTATGCCTTATTTGATGTAATTTATATGTTGCATTTTACACACATCAAATACCCCCACACTTGAACTTTTGCTTGTCCTCAAGCAAAACTCTTTAATATGTGGCTTACACTCCCAAATGGAATAGGTAGAAGAGAAGGTTTTGGGCTTGTCGTAGAGTGTCGGGATTTCCAAGATCTTTTAGGGGTTTTATTTCTATTTATTTACACTCCTATTCGTAATGATTTATTTAGGACTTTTCATAAAAGAAATTACTTATTTGGGCATAACATGCCTTTTTTTAAAATTCTATTTATATACAAGTTCACATACCTCACGGGGAAATCACTCACACTCGGCCGAAGGTGTATTTTTAGTGAATCACTCGAGAGCGGCATGGAACTTATTCCTACCATAGGCTTCCCAAGAAATCAATCCTCCTCCTTTTTAACTTTTATACCTTTGTAAATATCAAGAGGACTTTGTGGGTTAAGGGTTAGGCTAGGGTTAAAGGTAGGTGGTTGGGTTAGTGGTTAGTAGAAAAAGGGCTAAAAGCGTAACAAGTGTCGGTTTTCGTATTTTTTTGCAACTTTTTTTTTTTTTTTTTTTTTTTTTACGAAGAACCGAACTTGTTACTAAAATAAAGGGTTAAAAAGAAAAAGGTTTTGGTGGGTAAAAAGGGTTTTTGTTTGGGTGATGAAACGAAAAGGTTTAGGCTCAAAGGGGCTAACTAGGGGGATTTTTGGGTAGGTGGTAAAAGAAAAAGAAAAATAATGGTGTAGAAAAAAAAAGGGTTAGTCCTAATGCCTCCATCATTTACTTACTCGGGTTTAAGTTGATAAGGACCGGGAATGCATTGTCATGGCAAGTTCTAGAGTTGTAAGAACCAAGCGGCTATTCACACAAGAAACGAAAAATGAGCATTTAGTCAAATGATATGTAATTGTGTGCTCAATAAAGGCTCAAAACTCACTTTTGTGGGAATGGGTTTTTATGTGATCAAGTATATATAATCAAATTTTAAATAAGTTTGCTATGCCTTTTCATAATTTTCTTATGTTGGTTCTTTTTATCACTACGCTATCGGTTGTAAATTTGTAAAAATATAACCTTTTTGAGAACTTGAATTTCCCGAGTTAAACCTAGACAAGTAAAAAAAAATGAAATTTTTGAAAAAATTTGGGGTGATTAGCGGTTCCAATAGAGTTTTGTGTATGGCTTGTATTTAGGACTTGCAAAATTCAAGGTTTTAGCATCCCCCCCACACTTAAATTACACATTGTCCTCAATGTGTCCCAAAAATAAATTTTTAGGTTGATTAGATGTGTAAAATAGTGTTTAAAAAGCAAAAATCTGTGTTACTGGGCACTGAACACGGCCCCGTGTTGAGTGGGCACGACCCCGTGTTCAGGTGCCAGTAACAAGAACTTACAGAAGGTGGACACGGCCCCGTGTCCACTGGACACGGCCACGTGTCTGACAAAATTCTGCAGAACAGAAGCCAAACAGCAGGTCTGGGAGGTGAGCACGGGGGCGTGTTGGCTGGACACGTCCCCGTGTGGACAGTCTGAAAACCTGAAAAACAGGCTTCTTCCTTCGGTTTTTCCATCCTGGCCCTATAAGTGCTGAGGCTTGGCACCCCAAGCCTTGGTTTGTACCTGTTTCATCACTTAATACCACACCAAGCAATACAAACATCCTACATTACCACAGTTAATTGTTCCAAGCATAAAGTAAAAGAAAAATAAAATGCAGAAAATAGTTAGGAAAAGTAAATTGTCTTAACACTCGGCACGCATGCCTTCAATTGTTCAAGATTGCAAAGGGTTAACCTGGGGAGTCATCCATCAACCGCTTCCTCCTATGCTCCTCCCGCTTACTCCATAGCATCATCATCATCATCATTGTCATCATCCCCTCCATGGCGTGCAATGTGGTCTCGTATGTATCCGACATCTTCTTGGATCTCGGATAGGTTTCTCTCGATAGCTCCGACCCGGTGGTAGGTGTTGCTCGCCATGTTATAGGTGTTCCGAGTACACATGAGGTTTTCCTGCATAAGATCATGTAAGCTTTGAAAATTAGGAAAACCGCCTCCTTGTGAGGAGGATGATTGGCCCGGATCACCGTGGGGTGGGTATTGGTACTGATGATGTTGTGGAGCTGGGAGGACAAGTGCTTCTTGCGGGTTCCATGCATGACCTTGCATCCTTTGAAAGGTTATCGTCCCGTCTTCTGCCTCGTAAACCAGGTTCATCGAGCGGCATATGTGAATATCCACCGTTCCTGACCATGGGCTCCTTTCAAATGACCTAGGTATGTGGGCAAAATGCCTGAAGAGACGGTGCACCCATCCCCCGAAGAAAATAGGAGTTGGTGCACTAGCAAGGCGGTTGTGATGCATGTTGCGGAGCATGAGGAACGGAACATCGAGCGGCCTGCGGTTGTGAATGCAATGGAGGACAAGCAAATCTCTTAACCCAACGACGCCACCACTGTCATGCCTTTGGCTAAGAGAGTAGCCGAGGAGCCTATGAATGTATCTGTAAAGCGGATCCCTCAGCTTGGTACTCTTAGTGCTGCTCGGATTGTAGAACCCTTCCCCAATCTGAGCCCACATGGCTTGGCGCTCGTTATCTTCAATCTCTCTCAATCCCCCTGTATTCTCTTCGTTTCCCGCATCCTCTTCTTCATACAACCCGATAATTGACCCGAATTGTGCCATGGAGATCGAATACCTCGTTCCACCACACCTGAATGACACCCCGTTCTCATCGAACGGCTCTCACCTTGAGTTGAATGTAAAGGTGCTGTAAAATTCCAAGGTGCATTCATGGACGGAACGGAGTCGGGTTGTTAGTGCGACTCTGAGTGGTCCCGTGACAATGTTGTTGAAACGGTCAATTTGATTCACCAAGGTTAGCAATTCTGTGCACGCCTGCCTCGGGTGTTCCTCCGGCCTTGTTTGAAGAAACTCGTATCGAGCTCGTGCATCTAGCTCATTGGCGTTGAATCTTGTAAACTTCCTGGCCATCTGCAAGAATACACCAAAAGTTAGCATGAAACAGAAATATTTTCGGACAAAACTGCAAACAGCGGGCTGGACACGGCCCCGTGTCCAGAGGTCTGTTACTCAAAAACTTCATTTTTCGACCCGGTTTCGAAAACTTGAAAATTTTTGGTCCAATAGGTGCGGTTTCCCCCGAAAATGAAACCCTAAACACCGTTTTTCCCAAAATATCCCGTTTACCTTATCAATTTTGTCTTTTTCGGTTCAAGAACAAGGGTTTGGGGTTTTTGTAAGAAATCGGGTGAATCTATGAACAATCTAAGTGTATTTACTTTCCTTAACACTAATCTAACTAAATGCAAACAGATTTAGGCAAAAATTTTAGGTTCGATCCGGATGAACATCAAGAACCCTAGATTTTTCCCCAAATTTGTGGTGTATTAACTACATGCAAGTAACTAATCTAACTACTAAGAGTGATAGAATCATACCTTGACGTTGTTAGATCGGTAAGAGACGTCGAGATTTCGCGAAAAATCGCCTGGAACCAGAGCTTTTGTGGGGAAACGGGGCGTGTGGAATGAAGAAACTGTTTTGAAAAAGGGGTTTTATCCCGTCTGCAGCGCGAACACGGCCCCGTGTCCATCGGACACGGCCCCGTGCCGAGCAGTTTTTTTTTTTTTTAGTGCGCGTGTGAGTGCCTCTTTTCCCATAAGCTATGGTTTAGAAAACTTACCGCTTAATTTTGTCGTCTCAATCGTTCGTAACTTACCAGGCATGATGTTTTTAATCTTCCACGGTTTGAAGCGAGATCTCTTCTTCCTCATCCTCAATAAATCCTTGATAGAGTTTCAGCCGTTGGCCATTGACTTTAAATGGTGGCCCATTTCGAGGTTTAATTTCTACTGCACCGTGTGGAAAAATATGGGTGACGGAAAAAGGTCCTGACCACCTAGACTTTAATTTACCAGGAAACAATCGAAGTCGTGAATTAAACAAAAGAACTAAATCTCCTACCCGAAATTCATTAGGTTTAATATGTTTGTCATGCAAATTTTTCATTCTTTCCTTATAAATTTCGGAGTTTGAGTATGCATAATTCCTAAGTTCGTCTAATTCATTTATTTGACAAAATCGATTTTTACCAGCGAATTCTAGATCTAAGTTTACATTTTTGATTGCCCAGTAGGCTTTGTGTGCAATTTCTACTGGCAAATGACAACTTTTTCCATAGACTAGCTTATATGGGGTTGTACCTATCGTTGTTTTATAAGCAGTTCGAAAAGCCCATAAAGCATCATCTAATCTATCAGCCCATTCCTTTCTATTTAACCCTACGGTTTTTTCGAGTATTCGTTTTAACCCTCTATTAGTCACTTCGGCTTGTCCGTTTGTTTGAGGGTGATATGCTGTCGAAACCCGGTGATAGACCCCATGTCTTGTTAAAAAAATTTCAAGTTGATGGTTGCAAAAATGGGTACCTCTATCACTTATTAAAGCTTTAGGTGTGCCAAAACGAGAGAATAATTTTTTCAGAAATCTTACCACCACTCTTCCATCATTTGTTGGAAGTGCCTCGGCCTCGGCCCATTTAGACAAGTAATCTACTGCCACAAGTATGTATTTGTTTCCTTTTGATGGTGGGAAAGGTCCCATAAAGTCGAGTCCCCATACATCAAAAATTTCACAAACAAGAATGCCATTTTGTGGCATTTCGTTTTTGGAAGAAATATTACCTGTTCTTTGGCAAGCATCGCATGTCTTTACAAGATTTTGAGCATCTTTGTAAATGGTTGGCCAATAAAATCCTGAATCGAATACCTTTCGTGCGGTACTGGCAGCACCATGATGTCCTCCGTATGGACCTTCATGACAATGGCGGAGAATTCTTCGTGCTTCACTACCATGTACGCATCGTCTGACGAGTTGGTCGGCACACATTTTGAAAAGATATGGATCTTCCCAAAAGTAGTGTTTCACATTGGCAAAGAAATTTTTTCTTTGATGATGTGGCCACCCTTTTGCGACTATGCCGCTAGCTAGGTAGTTAGCAAAGTCGGCGTACCATGGTTCTTCCTTATATTCCACCATTTCCAGGGACTCAGTTGGAAATTTTTCGTTGATTTGCTCGTCCCTGGTTGCCTCCAAAGCTGGGTCTTCTAAGCGTGATAGATGATCTGCTGCGGTATTTTCCGCTCCTCTTTTGTCCTTGATTTCAATGTCAAATTCTTGGAGGAGTAGAATCCACCTAATCAAACGTGGTTTCGCGTCTTGCTTCTTAAAGAGATATCGAATGGCTGCATGGTCTGTATAGACTATAGTTTTAGAAAGAACAAGATAAGAACGAAATTTATCAAAAGCAAATACCACAGCTAGTAATTCTTTTTCAGTTGTTGTGTAATTTTCTTGTGCATCGTTAAATGTTTTACTAGCATAATATATTGGGTGGAAATGCTTTTCTTTTCTCTGTCCCAAGACAGCTCCAACTGCAAAGTCACTAGCATCACACATGATTTCGAAAGGAAATTTCCAATCAGGTGCTATCATGATAGGTGCATTGACTAGCATTTCCTTTAGGGTTAGAAATGCTTGATTGCAATCCTTATCAAAGATAAAAGGAGCATCTTTTTCAAGTAATTTTGTTAGAGGCCTTGAGATTTTTGAAAAGTCTTTGATAAACCGCCTATAAAATCCGGCATGCCCTAGGAAACTTCTAATAGCTCTTACGGAGGATGGAGGTGGTAATCTAGAAATGGTATCTATTTTGGCTCGATCCACCTCCATTCCTTCGCTTGAGATTTTGTGACCGAGTACTATTCCCTCTGTTACCATGAAATGGCATTTTTCCCAATTAAGGGCGAGGTTAGTTTCCTCACATCGGGATAGCATTCGTTCAAGGTTATTGAGGCATTGGTCGTATGAATCCCCAAAGATAGAAAAGTCGTCCATGAAGACTTCCATTGTTTTTTCTATCATGTCATGGAAAATGGCTACCATGCAACGTTGGAATGTTGCGGGGGCATTACATAGACCAAACGGCATGCGTCGATAAGCAAAAGTTCCATAGGGACATGTGAAAGTTGTCTTTTCTTGGTCTTCGGGTGCTATCGGGATTTGAAAGTAACCTGAAAAACCATCCAAGAAACAGTAAATTTATGACCGGATAATCTTTCTAACATTTGATCAATGAAGGGTAAAGGAAAATGATCCTTTCTTGTTGCTTCATTTAATCGTCTATAATCTATACATACTCTCCATCCTGTGACGGTTCTCGTTGGTATTAATTCATTCTTTTCGTTAGTAATCACCGTCATACCTCCTTTCTTTGGAACTACTTGAACGGGACTTACCCAAGGACTATCGGAAATAGGATAGATAAGTCCGGCGTCAAGTAATTTGATGACTTCGTTTTTAACCACTTCTTGAACATTTGGATTTACTCGACGTTGTGGTTGTATGACCGATTTGTAGTCATCATTCATCAAAATTTTGTGTGTGCACATAGAAGGACTAATCCCTTTTATGTCAACAAGTTTCCAAGCTATTGCATTTTTGTGTTTTTTCAAAAGATTAATTAGTTTTTCTTTTTCTAAGTTATCTAATTTAGACGAAATAATTACAGGTAACTTACCATCTTTGTCTAGAAAAGCATATTCCAAACCTTTTGGAAGTTCTTTGAGCTCAAGTGGTGGGTCTTTAGGAGGCTCCTTATTTGGTTGCTCGTTTCGATCAAGAACTTTAAAAGTTTGTTCTATGGCGACCTCTTCTTCAACAAAGTGGTCAATCTCTTCACTTGTATCGGGTGGTTCATCTTCATCTTCAATTAGGGGGTCATTATTGCTGAATGGATATTTCATTGATCGTTCGAGATCGACACTTCTTTTAAATGCCCCTAATTGAAGAGGTAGATTATTGAACTTCCGGTTTTTCAAAGCTTCGTGAGTTTTTACAAATGGTCGTCCCAACACTAGAGGAGCGTCATCGAGGATGACAAAGTCGGTTGGGATTACCATTTGATTTGTTTGAACCAAAACATCTTCAACTATACCGATTGATTTTATTACTTTCCGATTGGATAGAAAAATGGGTATTTGAAGTGGAGAAAAATCACTAATACTTAATTTTTCGAAAATGTAGTTAGGCATTATGTTAACACAAAGATCTTTATCGATTGTGACATTACTAATAAACGAATTTTGAAAGAAACATGGAACCGGTGTGATGTTAATTTCAAATGGGTCTTCTTTTATTAGTGACGTTTGATCATTAGTTAACTTAACACTTACCGTTTCGTCAATTTTAGTGTTAGTGTTTAACTCTTTTAAAAACTTAGCATGAGTGGGCACTAAACAATGATTTTCAAAAGAAGGTGTCAAGAGATTAATTTCTTCAAAAGTAGACTCTTCTTGGATTTTAACGTTGTTGGACTCACCTCTCTCGTTGTTTAACTCATGTGTCGGTTTTTCACTTATTTGTTCTTCCATTTTTTCATTTTCAGTTATCTCTTCCTTTTTTAATTCTTCTCTTGCGCGGGACTCCTCTTCCCTTGCGCGAGCTTCTTTTATACATCGATCGATAACTCTAATGTGTTCTAATATCCTATCGGTCACTTCGGTTATAGAAAAAGAATCATTGTTTTCTAAGCTTGAATCCGGTTGTTCGACCCTTTGTTCCTCATAATACCCATATGAAGTTGATGGTTCACACCATTGTCCTTCATTGTAAGCATATGATGGATAAGGTTCGTAATTTTGTTCTTCATAATACTCATATGAGGTGGGTTGTTCACGCCAAGGTTCCTCATAATAAGCATACGAAGGTGGTGGCTCATATCTTGGTTCCTCAAAGTATGAGTAAGAAGGCTCATACCTTGGTTCATCAAAATATGAGTATGAGGGGGGAGGTTCATACCTTTGGTCTTCATAGGATGTGTATGAAGTTGATGGCTCGTACCTGGGCTCCTCATAGTAGGTGTATGAATTGGATGGTTGATACGAGTGATTATTTTGAATCGAACGTGCATTACGACAATTAGTGCAATAATTACCCCTATAATCATCCTCATCATAGGTGTAGTTGTAACCTCCTGAGTATTGATCCATAAGAATCACTCAGCAGACCACAACCAAATCTCGAGATCAGAAAACAAAAATAAAAACGGAAACAGAGGCTGGACACGGCCCCGTGTTCAGTGGACACGGCCCCGTGTTCAGGATCTGTATCTGGGCGTTTTAATTAAATTTACTGATTTCGTTGAGCACGGGGCGTGTTCAGTGAGCACGGCCCGTGTTCAAGCTTCTGTTACTGGGTGTTTTTATGAAAATGTGCAGCACGGCCCCGTGTTCAGCGAACACGGCCCCGTGTACAGGCTACTGTAAATGCAAAATTAAACTAAAATGCAGAAAAATATGCGCGCTTTTTGAAAAGGTTTTGAAAAACTGATTAGGCCGTCGATTTTAATCTTTCTTAAAATCCTTGTGTCCCCGGCAGCGGCGCCAAAAACTTGATGCGTGCGAAGTGTCGTATATATTAGGTGTATATTTTAAGCCCTTTTTAACACTTATTTTAGCCAAGTTTTAAATTTATAAAACACGATATTTCACTAACACTAAACACACATATGGGCAAGTGCACCCATCGTTGAGTGTAGTATAGCGTTGGTAAGATACCGAGGTCGTCCAAGGACACAAGAGCTTTTAATACCGGTTTATCCTCAACGTCTAACCAAAATAAAAGTTTAGAAAAATGTTTTAAACTAAGAAAAATAAAACTAACTAAAATGCTGAAAATAAAAATAAAATAAAAACAGATAGACAAGATGAATCACTTGGTTCCGACTCGTATCTAGTATAACCTTTGATTATTTCCGCACTTTTGCACATAATTAAGAGATTATCTTAGTTATTGTAGTAGGCCCCTCTTTTGAAGGCGACGTTACCCTCACCCCAGTAGTTTGAGTCAGCAGGGATACAATCCTAAAAGGGTGGATTATTGGAAGATAATGAATTAAGTTATTAATGCAGTATTGTGGTAGGCCCCGCTTTTGGCGGTGACGTTACCCTCGGCTAAGTAGTCTGAGTCAGCAGGGATACAGTCCTAAATAGCCGGGTTATAGTATTAATAGTAGTTAACTTATGAGGGGATCAAAGAGTTTGGACCCCCGCCATCCAATACCGTGAAGTATTGAAGGAGGTCCTACTAAATTTGACCCAGGTCCATTGCAGGACCTCTAAACGCTGAACAATGGCAAGACCTTTATCAAACCGTTCCCTTAACCCCCTACCAGGTAGCCAACATATCTCCATATAGACCGTGGAGATATGAATGGTGAAAATCCTTTATTTTATATAGACAGTAAAATAATGCCAAGACACCACGGACAAACGATAAGGAAAGATCACCTTCAACATAAGTAACTAGTTATTAAAGTCATTAATACAAAACCAAATAAAAAGTGCAAAAGATTAGAAATAAAAAGTATTATACTAGACACTTTGTCTTCACCAAGTGATGTAAGAGACTTAGGCAAACATGGCCTTGATTGTCAAGAACTCTTACGATCAATCTTGGATCCCGAGACGACTCACACACTCTACGATGGACAATGGATGATGGTGGTGGATGATGGTGTTGTGATGGTGGTGGGTGGTGGATGAAGTGTGAGAGAGGTGGTGTGCCAAGGGATGAGATGAAATGAATCCAAGCACCCCTATTTATAGGCTGAACAGAGAGCTGGACACGGCCCCGTGCCCGCTGGGCACGGCCCCGTGTCCGTCTGACACTCTCTCTCCTCATTAATTGTAATTCGCAATTACAATAAATGCGCCTGCTGTACTTTCGACACGGCCCCGTGTCCGCTGAGCACGGCCCGTGGTGGGCAATAGAAGCTTCTATGGATTTGTCTTTTCTGCTGCTTCTTGGGCACGGCCCCGTGCTGGCTGAGCACGGGGCGTGTTCAGCCTTCTGTCTTCTCCTTTTTGCTTTGGAAGGTGCCGTTGAGGGGTCGGGCAGTCCACTAATGTTCCTTTTCCTGTATTTATGTTGGATTTAGCTGTCTTTTTGCTTCTTTTGCGTTTTTGAGCTCATTTAATCCTGAAAATACAAAAGGAAGACAAAAACACTCTTTTTCCAATATTAGTACTTAAAAAGGGTTAGTTTTATGCCTTATTTGATGTAATTTATATGTTGCATTTTACACACATCACCAAACCAAGGGGCACACATGGACGGTTGAGATCGAGGCACGTTTTTCGACGAACGATCCTAACGGTGGTCTATTTCCTATAAATACCCCAACCCATTTCATTCCAAACCCACTTGATTCTGAGATTTTCTCTAAGTTGGAGTGGTTATCACTTCATACCTGAGAAATACTTGGAAATCAATCTTGCGGGGACCCTTTGTAAGTGTTCTTTCGTTCTTTCCATTCATTTTAGCGTTAAAGTCAAACTGCGTTTGACTTTCTGTATTGACCAGTTTATGGTCAATGCAAAGTTCGTTTGAACTTCATAACGTGAGCGTAATCACGATGGTCATAGTCCGTAGTGACTATACCTACTGATTACCACGTTATCTAGGCTCAGTGACGAGTCGTAGTTTCGGCCAAAATGCGTGTTCTCGCGTATTTTGTAACCAAACTACTCTAGGGTATCAAAACTGTTTGTTTTGATACCAAACCTGTTTTTAAACCTTGTTAAACATGTTCTAGCATGTTTAGCTCGTCTCTTTTAGATTTGTGCTTGTTTAGGGTCGTAAGGGTAAGCGATCTAATCAATCGCTTATGCTTTCGAACCCGACCCATTTGGTCGATCATTAGGATCCAACCAAATACTTTAGGTGACCATAGTAGTATAACCTTCCGAGGTTATACCTTATGGTCACATCGTTTAAGTAGTTGTATGATAAGTAGTTCTTATGCCTTAGGTAAATTACCAAAAGGCCCTTTTTCGCCAAAATTCATTTTAAGCCTATGTAACATAACTTTTGACATCTAAACTGATTTAGCAACAATATTAAACATGTTAAGGCATATCTCACTTGTCATAGGGCTAGTTTGGCGATCCAAGCGCGTTTTACGCGAACGACGCGTTAAAGTAGCATAAGCTACCTAAACGGGTCGTAACGGGTCAAAAGCACTTAGGCTAAGTTTCATTTTAGTATGTAGGCTTTGTTAAACCATATTACATGAGTTCCTACACTCATTTGGTTTACGAACCCTCATGCTACCCGATCCTCCGATTAGGTCCGTTTATTAATATAGTTGCCTATATTAGGTGTCGTTTGAATCCGTAATCTTCTAACCTTGCTTGGTGGATATCTAAAGTCTATTGAGCAATCTCAAGTGTGTACATAGACCCCTCTTTTACTGTTTTCCAAACATTTTGGGGTGAAACACATGTGCCTACTTGTTACTTTCGTGCTTTTTATGTTTTCTCATCATATACATGCTATGTTCATTAGTACATTATTAGTACATCGTTTTACATGCCATTTTATGCTATGTATGTCCATTGTGTGCATACTTAGTGCATTATTTTGCATTACCTTTTCATGCTATGTATGTTCATCATGCTTAGTACATTTTCATTTCATCACATGCTTACATTTTGATATGACATTTGGCTTGTTTAAATGGGACCATATACATTCATTAACTTTGATCACGCCGCTCGTTAGTAGGTAATGGTACCATAGGAATTGACAACTCCCGTTCCTAGCATCCTAGGTATGTTTGGATGAAAGGAATGACCGAATCCGATAAAACATAAAACAGATTGACCTTTAATTTGTTTAAAGGCTTATCACCACAGTCACAAGGCTTGGATGTATGCATTTTTACAATACCGCATAAATGTTTGTACTCAGTATAGCATGCATTTCCACAAAACATAAGGTTGATTTAAACCACGTTTTTACTTCAATACATTGTTTTGTGCATTTTTTACCTATGGTTCCGTGGATAAATATATATATATATATATATATATATATATATTTCATTTGCCATACATAACATTTTGGTTACACATTGACATTTGACATAGACATTTTGATATTGATATACATATTTCCTGGACTGTATTTTGACATAGATATTTTGACATGGTTTACACAAAGACATTTGACAAATGATTTGATATGGGCAAATTTACATTAGTGGTTTGTTTGGGTAAGTGATTTAAGTAACGAGGCATATGTAATATGATACAAGCCTGGTGGATACGCCGCTGGTACTTCCTATATATAAGTGCTTGTATGGTATTACATATTGTAGCATTATTTGAATCATTTCAATTTAGACATATAACGTTTTATACAAATAACATATTTTTCACAAGACATTGTTTTACAAACAACTCATTTTATACAAAACTCATTTTACTTGGTTATTCATTTAACCTCACATCACTCTTTTACATATCATCTTCTGTAACATCACTTTTTAAGAGATTTATAAAACAAAACATTTTACAAGGATCATGACTGACTTTTGTTAAACAACTTTTTCTAAACTTATAAGTCATGAACCCTACTTTCATAAAACCTATGTATCTCACAGACATTTTTATGCTGACGTACCTATTTTCACATGTGTTTCAGGAGCTGATGCTTAGGATGATCGTGACACTAGGGCGGACCTGTGCCTTAGAGACTTAAAAACAAAGATAGACTTAGTTTAATTATATGATGTACTCTTTGGTTCTTGTTTTGAAACAATGTATTCCACTTTTGGTTGTTGAATAAAATAAATTTTAATTACCATGGTTGTGGAACAATAATTCTGTTACAACACTCCCCGACGTTTCCGCCACGATTTGATGTTTTACGTGGTCGGGATGTGACACTACAAGTTTTTATGAAAACTCAAATTCATGATTAGTAAGAAAATAGCTTTGTTTTAGCACATGGTAAGTGTAGATTGATTGTTGATTGCTTATGACGATTTTTGAAAAAGAAAATGATATGCTTTGATAGCATGGACACCTCCATTTTTAAGGGAAACTATGGCAAAATTTTCTAAAAATATAAACACTTAGAAAAATAATTTCTAAACAAATATTTACAAGTGTGTTTTAACTATGATTTTCTAAAAATATAAACACTTAGAAAATACCGTTACAAATATATTTTTGGTAAATATTAATTTGGATACAAGAAATGAAAATATGATTTTCATTATTATTACAAAGTATATCATATTTTCGACAAGGAGAAAATATATTATTTTTGGAAGTAAAAACGTATTTCCTTAGTATATTTAGAAGATATATGATTTTTGGGAAAAATATATATTTTCTTGAAATACATTATTTTTGGGAATAAATAAGTTATATATATATATATTTTTTCTAAGTTAGACTTGAAAATATATTATTTTGTGAAGGGGTAAGGTCCTAAAAACCTCGAAATAAGTACTTGGGACCATACCACAACCTCACCTCTTAGCCCCTTTTTAACCTTGCGCGGCTGCGCACTGGTCCTACAAAGAAGGCTTAGGAGAAAGATAGCAGGAAACACCCGCGCGCCAAAAGGAAGTTGATAAACCCTTGCGCTTTCCTTCATAACAAACAAAGGATAAGAATCCTAGTTTAAATACTTCCGCGTAAATGGTATCCAGACTTGGATATTATTTACTCAACTGGTGCCACACGATAAGGAGTCACACCGGATTATCGCAATAACCTTCTAGAAGGCTCAATTGTGCACCACCAGACGGTTATAACCGTCTGGAACACGTGTCATCATCTCAGGCTTCCCTGAAATCACGATGATGGCATGGAATTGAAGGAAAACCTCCACTTGCCCACTTTCCACGTGGCGATCCCCCAGCCGTGGATCTGAATAGTGATCCGTGTGCACTCACGTTAGATTAAGAAGATTAACGGAAGAAAAAGTAACCGCTTACGGGGTTAGCATCTTCCGTTAATATTTCACCAACGAGTTTTTCCGCCCAAATTCCCGGTTATAAATATGAGAATAATTCAGGTATGAATCTCAAGTTACACACACTTCGTTAATACTTCTTCTTCTTCACAAACACATACTTATTCTCAAGCCAGAGTCGGGTCACGGAGAAAACCCCCATTTTCCCCGTGACGAGGCTAACGGTGTTCTGTTTTGCTGTGTTCACCGGAGAGGAAGAACTGTCCCATCAAATCAAACGAGAGAGAACCACCCCTTTTATGCAGAACATTCCCCCTGGATAATCTGATTCCGATCCTTTTATCCAATGTTTCGTCATTGGCGCCCACCGATTTCTCTGTTTTATCAGTTTTATCTGGTTTGATTTGTTTTCCCTCATTCTCTGTTTTCACATGGCAGAGAATTCATCACTCCACCCATGAGGTCCTCGATCTGAATTCAAGGGTTCTGCAACCCAAGAAACCCAGATCGATGGAATCATGGGAATCAACAAAAACAACGGTCAATCAGTAGAAAAGGACTCTTCAGAACAACTCCTAGAAAGAGCTCCAGAATACTGGTTCGACAGATTCCAGGTTGCTATAAACCAAATTTTCACACAAATCAGCAGATCTAAGTCGTTGAACATCAGATCTGGTACTATGAAAGAAAGCAAGGGTAAAATTGACACTGTAGTATTGGACCCACAGACACCTGGTCAGTGGGACATCCAATCTAACAGTAATGCTGAAATAATCCGAAAATCAGAAGGTACCAACGGTCTGACAGCCGAACCAAAACAAGTACACATGGTACAAGGAGGTCCTTCAAGAAGGCCAAATAAACGAAACTACAATCAGCATTGGAGGGAACAGCAAGTTGTGTTTCCTGTTGTCCCTGGAGGCCCTGGAGGCCCTCAGGAAGAACGACCAGTAATTATTACTGGCATCTTCGGCTATTACCGAACGGATTATATGTTTATAGATCCAAGAATCTCGATGGATATAATATACGAGCAGTGCTTCAAACAACTTGATCCAGAGGACAAAGCACGTCTAGAGCCGGTTGACTTCCCTCTCACTGGATTTTGCAATGAAACTGTATTTCCATTAGGGCAAATTGCATTTCCTGTGACTCTATCTGATGGCGAGCATTCGCGCACAGTCACAGTAAATTTCATGGTCATGCCAGCAACATCACGCCATGATGTCTTACTCGGAAGAAGGTCACAAAGAGAATTCAGCATGATCACTTCTATTCCACATGCTGCATGCGGGTTTCCAATAGAAACTGGAGTCGCAATTTTATACTCAAGCAAGGAGGTCATGTACATTGACAACGAGCCACCAGCAAAAGTGGCAAAGCCCTCAGCATCAAATGAGCCGGAGAAATGGGTCCTGAACGAAGAGTATCCAGAACAGACCATCTTGCTAGGGCACGCCATTTCACCAACAGTACGAATACAATTGAAGGAGTTACTGTCCAACAATAAGGGCATATTTGCCTGGTGTCCAATAGACATGACTGGGGTTCCGCGAGATATAGCTCAACATTGTCTGAACATCCGGCCCTCTGCACAACCTGTCGCGCAGGGAAGGCGCAGCCTCAGCGCCGAAAAAGCAGAAGCCATGGATGAACAAGTAACAGAGTTACTTAACACTGGAATCTTGCGCGAAGTCCAGTACCACACCTGGGTCGCCAACCCAGTGATGGTTCAAAAACACAGTGGCGGATGGTGAATGTGCGTAGACTTTAAAGACTTAAATAAAGCCTGCCTGAAAGATTGCTATGCGCTTCCTGAGATAGACAAAAAAGTTGACTCTCTAGCATCATTTCGCTGGAAGTGTTTCCTTGACTGTTATAAGGGCTACCACCAGGTCCAAATGAAAGAGGAGCACGAGGACAAGACTGCCTTCCGCACGGACAAGGGCATCTTCTGCTACACAAAAATGCCCTTTGGTCTCCGCAACGCAGGAGCTTCCAACCAGCGCTTAATGGATACAGTCTTCGGGGAAGACATTGGTAAAACAGTCAAAGTATACATGGATGACCTCGTCATCATGAGCCATGAGGAAGAAACAATGCTTGCAAATATCTAGCGCACGTTCGATTCTTTGCGCAGAGTAAACTTAAAGCTCAACCCAACGAAGTGCTCCTTCGGGATGGAAGAAGGGAAATTTATGGGTTTTATAGTGACAAGAGATGGTTTTAAAGTAAACCCAGAGAAAGTGCAAGCTATCCAGATGATGCCGTCACCTGCAACAATAAAAGAGATGCAAAGACTCGCAGGGTGATTAGCAGCTTTGAACAGATTCTTGGCAAATCATGCTGCAAAATCTTACCCATTCATTAGCACACTGCATAACTGCATCAAGAAAACTCACTTCCAGTGGACACCAGAAGCGGAAGTAGCCTTCAAGTAAATGAAAGAATGTTTAATTCAATTGCCAACGCTAACAGCTCCGCAAGAAAAAGAGCCACTCATCTTGTATTTATCCGCTGCGGAAGTAGCTGTCGGTGCCGTGTTAATGGTTGAACGAGAAAACATTCAGACTCCAATTTATTATATAAGCAAAATGCTCACTGGCCCGGAGACACGCTACTCAATGATAGAGAAACCGGTGCTCGCTCTGGTACATGCATCACGGCGCTTACATCGGTATTTCTCTGGTCACGTCATCACAGTTCTCACTAATTACCACTTAGGGCAAATTCTATCCAAACCCGATGTGGCAGGAAGATTAGCTAAATGGGCTATTGAGCTGGGAGGATACAATATCCTATACAGACCACGACCAGCAATTAAAGGTCAAGTTTTAGCAGATTTCACTACAGAAGTCCCCATAGACAAAGTCCAAGAATGTGAAGCAATCCAGAACCCTGTTCCCGTTTTCGGCGATAGGGTCTGGACTCTGCACACAGATGGAGCTTCTAACGACGACGGGGCAGGCGCGGGTCTCCAATTAGTCAGCCCAGACGATCACGAGCTTACATGTGCAATACGCTTAGATTTCCGAAGCACGAACAACGAGGCAGAATACGAAGCGTTTCTAGCAGGCCTTCGTCTAGCGCTCAAAATGGGAGCAAAAAATCTCAAAGCTAACGTTGATTCAAAACTGGTGGCCGAGCAAGTCAATGGGCATTACGATGCAAAGGGTGAAGCTATGGCGTTATATCTGGAACAAGCGCGGATGTTAATTAGCCAATTCCAAACGTTCAAAGTCAATCACATAAACAGAAGCGAAAACAAGCACGCGGATGCACTAAGCAAATTGGCTGCCACTAGCTTCAGACACCTAGCAAAAGAGGTGCGCATCGAGGTATTGTCCAATCCTTATGTTCCTCTCAAACAAGTAAACGTCATAGAGATTGGCAACCCATCCTGGATGTCCCCGATTATCTTGTACCTACAACATGGAAAACTTCCGACGGAAAGGCAGAAGCTAGAAAAATCCAGAACAAAGCAATAAATTATGAGATGACAGATGGGATCCTGTACCGAAAGTCATTCATGGGACCGCTCCTGCGCTGTGTCGACAAAACAGACGTACAGTACTTAGTCAGGGAAATCCATGAGGGCTTATGTGGGATACACGCCGGGCCGCGCATGATAGTGGAAAAAATAATGAGCGCAGGCTACTATTGGCCGGGAATGCACGTAGACGTGGTAGAATTATTGCAGAAATGCACAGCTTGTCAGCGCCACGCACCAAAAACCCTCCGCCCAAAAAATCCGCTAATTCCGGTCACATCCGCCTGGCCCTTCCAGCAATGGGGCATTGATCTTGTTGGCCCATTCCCTGACACGCCAGGCGCAGTAAAATTCATTATTGTAGCAGTCGACTATTTCACAAAGTGGGTCGAAGCTAAGGCATTAGCTTCAACCACAGCAATGGTAATCCGCAAATTTATATGGGAAGATATTATTTGCAGATTCGGACTACCATTGCGCATCATTTCAGACAACGGCACCAACTTCGCCTCGGAAGATCTTCAGAAGTGGTTCAAAGAAATGAAGATCGAGCACAACTTTGCCTCTGTGGCACACCCACAAGCAAACAACCAAGTTGAGAGTGTCAACAAACAGATTGTCGATGGCATAAAAGCGCGACTCGGGACAGCGCGCAGAGGGTGGGTTGATGAACTCCCCAGCATCTTATGGGCCCACCGTACCATGCCAAAGACTAGCACGGGGGAAACCCCATTCAGTCTTGTCTATGGATCAGAGGCGGTAATCCTAGCTAAAATTGGCCTTCCATCGCCGCGCATGCTCGCCATGAAAAAACAAAACAACGAGCAAGAACGAAGAATGGATTTAGACCTTCTTGAAGAAAGGCTCGAGAATGCCGCCATCGCAGAAGCAAGATACAAATCCAAACTTGAAAAATACTACAACGCGCGTGTACGCGTATGTACGTTCGTTCCGGGAGACTTCGTCTTGCGCGACAATGAAGCTTCTAATGCGGAAAAACCAGGCAAACTAGCGTCAAAATGGGAAGGACCATACATTATCAATGAGGTCCTAGGCAAAGGGGCATACACCCTAAAAAGAATCGACAGAACACTCGTCCCCCGCACCTGGAACGCACAGCAGCTGCGCAGGTGTTATATATAGCCAGACTATTCAGCCAGAGCAGATCCATACAGGCAATGTATTTTTCTATTCCACTTTGTATTATTGGCCCTGCGCCCTATTAATGCAAAAGTTATCCTTACACGTTATTGTTTGTTACAAATTGCATATAATTCCTTTGGTTTACGCGAAAACAATATGGTAAACATTGTACACCTCATGAACAGTCTAAACAAGCACAACCCTCATGCGCATTTTAGACATACGTTCACACATGAGCACAATACCATTCTCATTCGCTCCACCTACTCAAAGCAATTAAACATATGCAACAAATTGTGGGGGGGGGGGAGGAGAGTACTAGTTACAAAATAAAAACAAACTAGGAAAGCTGATCTAGCACCCCATACGGGGTATGGAGAACCTCACCATACTCAGACAAGGGATGGGGATCGACGATCCAAGGGTTGGCACCCTCCCCACCATCTTCAGCACCACCGGCCGGAACTTCAGCCGGAATAACAACACGGCGACGTCGTTGGTAAACAATCGCCGAACTCCCTCTCCGATCAACCGGAAAGGACTGGGTCACAAGGTGTGCTGACAACCGGGTAACCCCACCATTGTTGTCGTCAGCAAGACGACGACGGATCCGCTCTTCTAAAACGTCCCGACGGTTTGCATCTTCATCCCTAACAGCAGGATCAGGCAACGATCTAGAAAGCAGCAGCAAACCATCAGCGGCGTCAAGCACTTTCAACACCTTAGAAAGTCTTCTCCATCGAATCAGTCTCCTGTTCTCCATTTTTCCAAAATTGGGGAGAGAATATCACCCAAAGTGAATATATAGACCAAAGAAGCGGCAACATCGAGATAAGAATTGTGATGATTAAGTGTCAAATCAACTGCCGTCTCAACGGCGCTGCCACTGCAAGTATCACATCCCATTTAAAACCCCCTGACAGGGCCCACACGCATTCCCAGGAACTACATTTAAGGCAGAAGACGAAGAGTCAGCACAAATTATAAGAAATGACGTCAGCTATCGTCAGCTCATAATTACATAAACCCTTCGCCCAAGATTGCTAGTAGTAAGCTTCATATCACTTGATCCTACTTCATATGTTGTTGGTTAAAAGATGATGTACATTGATAAACATGATGAACACTAAGGAACATAATCATAAATCTCTAACATAAGCTTATTAACATATGAAATCATGTTGATTTGTGTTTGTTTGCTTCTTGATGATTGATGATTTGTGTTAGTGATATTAGACATCATGAGAAACCTACTAGATTGTGATTAAACACATGATCTAGTGAGTTTAGGTGATGATCTTGTGAAAGACCAAGATCATCATGCTTTATGTTTTCATGAACTTGAAAAATAAACATGATTTTATGAATGATGAACCATATAATATGATTACTAGAAATACACTTGAATGATTTCTAAAATAGTTTTTCCAAAGAAACCAAGTTAAACCACAAGATTTACAAGAACATTGTTTTTAAATAAACTAACCATGTTTCTAGTGGAACAAGAATAAGAACACTTTGTTTACAAGAAAAATTCAAAAGAATGATTTTTGGAAAAATCATCTAGTAAGTTGTAAACACCTAAATCCTTTAAGAATGAGATTTTTAAAGAAATAAACACACTTTAAAGGGTAATTAAGTCTACTAAACATGCTACCAAGTTACTACAAGTTTTTACGAAAACTCAAGTTCATGATCATTAAGTAGATAGCTTTGTTTTAGCACATGGTAAGTGTAGATTGATTGTTGATTGCTTATGACGATTTTTGAAAAAGAAAATGATATGCTTTGATAGCATGGACACCTCCATTTTTAAGGAAAACTATGGCAAAATTTTCTAAAAATATAAACACTTAGAAAAATAATTTCTAAACAAATATTTACAAGTGTGTTTTAACTATGATTTTCAATATAAACTTTGCCATAGATTTTGTTACAAAAATACAAGTGTTGGAGGTTGGTTTTGTAAATAAAAATAACTAAATATGTATTTGAAGGATATATATTTAGAAGACACATTGTGTGTGATTATTTGTATGCTTTGTGTATTAGTTATATTATTTTAGGATTTAAAGTAATATAACTTAACATATACCAAGAATCTACAATCCAAAATAATACCAAAAATCACAAGGAATAAATATATAAGTTACACACTTAATATTGTGAAACCGAACGCAAGAACGTAACTTACAAAATATTCCGAAAAATACCGTTACAAATATATTTTTGGTAAATATTATTTTGGATACAAGAAATAAAAATATGATTTTCATTATTATTACAAAGTATATCATATTTTCGATAAGGAGAAAATATATTATTTTTGGAAGTAAAAACGTATTTCCTTAGTATATTTAGAAGATATATGATTTTTGGGAAAAAATATATATTTTCTTGAAATACATTATTTTTGGGACAAAATAAGTTATATATATATATATATATATATTTTCTAAGTTAGACTTGAAAATATATTATTTTGTTAAGGGGTAAGGTCCCAAAAACCTCAAAATAAGTACTTGAGACCATACCACAACCTCACCTCTTAGCCCCTTTTTAACCTTGCGCGGCTGCACACTAGTCCTACAAAGAAGGCTTAGGAGAAAGATAGCAAGAAACACCCGCGCGCCAAAAGGAAGTTGATAAACCCTTGCGCTTTCCTTCATAACAAACAAAGGATAAGAATCCTAGTTTAAATACTTCCACGTAAACGGTATCCAGACTTGGATATTATTTACTCAACTGGTGCCACACGATAAGGAGTCACACCGGATTATGGCAATAACCTTCTAGAAGGCTCAATCGTGCACCACCAGACGGTTATAACCGTCTGGAACACGTGTCATCATCTCAGGCTTCCCTGAAATCACGATGATGGCATGGAATTGAAGGAAAACCTCCACTTGCCCACTTTCCAAGTGGCGATCCCCCAGCCGTGGATCTGAATAGCGATCCGTGTGCACTCATGTCAGATTAAGAAGATTAACGGAAGAAAAAGTAACCGCTTACGGGGTTAGCATCTTCCGTTAATATTTCACCAACGAGTTTTCTCGCCCAAATTCCAGGTTATAAATATGAGAATAATTCAGGTATGAATCTCAAGTTACACACACTTCGTCAATACTTCTTCTTCTTCACAAAAACATACTTATTCTCACGCCGGAGTCGGGTCACGGAGAAAACCCCCATTTTCCCCGTGACGAGGCTAACGGTGTTCTGTTTTGCCGTGTTCACCGGAGAGGAAGAACTGTCCCATCAAATCAAACGAGAGAGAACCACCCCTTATATGCAGAACATTCCCCCTGTATAATCTGATTCCGATCCTTTTATCCAGTGTTTCTTCATTTTGGAACTACAAATACGAAAATACATGTATGAGATACCCCCTTCCTTGGGAAGGAAATACGAAAATAAATACTTGAGAAGTATTGTTACCGAAATATTGTTTAACAATTATTCCAAAATTAAATATAATTTAAGGTTAAAATAATTATTATTTTAACAAGTAATTATAACTTGGAATAATATTGAGGACATAAAAGAAACGTAACTTAAGAACATAAATACTAAGGCAAGGCACGGCCCGTTCGTCTAATAGACCCTAGTACATTGTAGGGAGTCGTGTTTGCTGAAGAGACAAGAGTTACAATTGTGAAGACGCAAAACTATCAGTTCATGTCCCCCTTTTCTTTTAACTGTTTTCAGTTTTATAACTTCGGGGGTGAAATACATGTTACAATTGTTTACAAACGTTTTATACATGGTATGGTTAGCTAAGGAGGGTTACTGCTTGATCATGTGAAAGGTGGGTATAACACTTAAGGCCATTAATCCTCGTCGTAGGACCGAGGGACATGAGTGATAGATCCATTTGGGTGTAACGAGCCCACACCCATGAGGACTAGGGTGGCCAATGTGGTGACTATGTCCACATACTAATCCCGTGGCAAAATTCCGCTAGGTTTGAGTTTTCCTGCACCATTTCACACATACCATTGGCCTTGCAAACCAATTGGTGATCTGTTTTTCCTTATTGCTACATACCAGGGACATACATACATACAGACATATTTTAAAGGTTTATTCATACACAAACACATGAACTCGCTCAACTTTTGTTGATGTTTTCAAATTACATATATTTCAGGGAAGTAAGTGGATCTGGCAGGTGTTGCATGTTTTCAAGCTGCGTCATGAATAAAAGGTGTCATCCAAGGTCATTAGGGTTTAGGAAATGTATCTTAATCCTGGACGAGATACGTGGTTCTAAACTAGGATTTGTGTAAAATCTTTTGTCGAGTCTTTGTAAACTCAGTAAAACATGTTGTGGTTTGTAACTTGAATTTGGTGTCAACGTTCCAGACAAGTATGTAATGTTGTTTTCAAACTTAATTAATGGACGAACATCTTATGGTTTTTATCATATAGCGTAGTTATGATTGAATGATATGGTATTAAGAAAGTCACACCAATAATCACGTTTCCGCAAAAGTCAGGGTGTGACATCGACATCCACGCTCATCATAGATTAATCCAAATAGATTCAAATAGTCTCAAGTAGATTCCAATAGATTCAATAGTTTCCCACAGATTCGATAGATTCAATAGACTCAAAATAGATTCAATAGACTCAAAATAGATTCAATAGGCTCGAAATATTCAATAGATTCACATAGATTTGTGCTAACAATCCATAAACAATGAAATCCCGCATGGCACATGTTACGAAAGTTCGGCAACATGACGGAAGCACTTATATATAGGAAGTACCAGCGGCATATCCACCATGCTTCAATCATGCCACGTCCGTCTCGTCGTCGGTGTCATTCCTCGTTAATCACCGCTTTCGATTCCACCACTTCTTAAGATATAACTTAACCAGAGAGATTCAATCACATAGATTAATAAGGTAGATTCAATCACTCAACCCGAGTCTACAAAACTACGAGTTCCACTTAGCGCGTGGTACAAAGGTTTGGTAGCGTGCCAGAAACGCTTATCTATGGGAAGTACCAGCGGCGTATCCACCACGCTTCGGACATGCCACTTTCCCCCTCGTCTTTGGCGCTAGGCTACATTTCGTATTTTGTTCCTCCTTCAATCATACGTAGTTTACACATCGATTTCACTAGAGTACAAGATAGATTTCACATACGTTTCTCATAGAATACACAAATAGTCCTTCCATAGCTTTAGAATCCTTCACCAGACACTAAATTTCGCATGGCACTTGGTACAAAAGTTGGTAACATGCCAGAAACATTTATATATAGGAAGTACTAACGGCGTATCCACCATGCTTCAGACACGTCACTTTTCCCTTGTTTTCATGCCATGTTACTTCCAGTGTCTTATAATCACATCACCACTTAGATTACACATAGAATAAAGCCTCATAAATTTAGTTCGATCTGAGATTAGAGCTTATGTTTTAGATTACGGACAACGTGTGATTCGTGCAAAAGTATACCAAATGATCGAAGAATCGAGTTAAAACCATATTCATAAAATTGAGATAACATAAAAGCAAGATAGGCTTATAAAACATAGGATTGTTCCAGGTAGAGGAACGGCGACTAACTAGAGCGATTCGAACCCCTTTTTGAATTGAGGTAGCGTGTCTTGACTTACTTAGACAAATACGTCATCGATGTTAGGCCTACGATATTCGTCCTTTTGGTCATTTCACGTACTTAATTGATCAGAAGTTACAAGACTTTGACGAGACATGAAACCAAGGAGTGGGACTAGTTATCAAGATCTGAGTTTCACCTCTAACTTGACAACATCGTACCCCAAATACGTTGGTACTCATCCGTAGATAAGACCTACTAGAATATTATGGAGACTTTCCATCAAGGTTTGGATGTCACTCCTATCTTGATGGCAGATCTCGTGCAAAATACAACACCGGTACACAGTGTTTTCAAAGCATCGAGTGTATATTATGTTAGCCTTAGGAAAGGCATGTAAGTTTAACAGAAGTAAGTTCTGCTAGGAAGCAGATACGGTAGAATACATAAGTCTTAAACAACACATAAGAGTCAAGATTCCTAGAACTATAGACTAGGGCAAGTATTCCTACTCATCCTAATTCCCTATAGTTATGGCTCTGATACCAATCTGTCACACCCCAACCGATGGCGGAAACATCGGGGCGCGAGCACTAAGAGTTCAGATTGCTCATGAGAATTCCATAACACTATAGTTTCAATAAAGATTAATTGATTTCATGCAAATGTCTAACAAACGTCATCACAAGTATCACAATACAACCAAGTCATAAATTGTTCAAATTGTTCAAAGACTAATATTATCTAGGCGACGTTTCTAAGCATCTCCTAGCTGAATTCCATGCATTCCAAGCATCCTATCAGCCTGCAACATGTATTAAAATATCAATACAAAAGTATTGGCGAGTATACAAGTTTGATAATAGAATTAATAGATTAAAATAACTCGTATCCACAGTGTAAACAATAAATAGTTTCAGCCGTGCTAGTGTCGCAGTCCACGCAATGATAGCCCAAGTATTCTGATGCTTTAGTGCTTACCCAAGACTCAAGGTAAACTAGAATCCTCCAAACAAAACCCCCCGAGAATAATGGGAGAGGTGCATCTCCTATAGCGCTACTATTGTTAAGGAGGAACTACACACTCTGGATTAAACGTCACATAGCACAAAGAGTCAAGAATCAAGAATCACAAGTTTCATGTTCACATAGGATAGAGTATAAGTTTCGAAGATTCCAGTTTAAGTTTCTTAGAATACATGTTACACCCCAAAAGTTTAAAGTAAACGGGGATCGAGTATACTCACAGTGATTGCTTAATCTATATAAACTGCTATTGGATCAAAGGGAGCTCTTTTAGGATTAGCCTGATCAGATTTCAATAGGGTAAGAGTCAGACAGAATAACGAGACTGAATAAAGTGTCAAACCAATCACCGAATCGAATGGTTGTCCGGGTTTGCCGGTCGTTCGGGTAGCTTAAGAGTGTTAAGGGCAGATGGCTGCCCGATCGGATGACCATCCGGTCGGGTTGCCTCTTGAGTTCAGGTGTAGGGACAAGGTGACTGCTCGATCGAACGGCTATCCGATCGGGTTGCCACTCGATCCGAGTGTACACAACCTGGTCCTCTTAGTCGAATGAATGCTTGATCGGACGGCTGTCCGATCGAGTTGTCATTCGATCAGGCTTCCAAGTCTTGATTGTTTTCCATGTGTTTGATAATTCAGAACAAAAGGGCAAGTGTCGCCTGATAGGGGGTGTTGTCCGATCGGACGGCTGTCCGATCGGGTTGCCACTCGTTCGGCGACCCTTGTTTTTGTTTAAGGTTTTGTAAAATCTCTAAGGTTCAAAATCGATGGTGACGTCACGGTACAGACGGAGACAGTAGTAACTTATCGTTTCACAGCCATTCTGATCGGTCGGGGATCACCCCAGTCTGACCCGTTTGTCTGTTAGTGATGGGTTCATACCAGAATCTATCCCGTGATCATCTTAATCAGTGATCAATCCATTCCTAAACCAACTCTAGACTACCGATCGAGTCTACTGCCCGTTCAGTCCCGTTTATCACCGAAGTAAGTCGAAAGTTTAAAGAAAAGGTGAAGGATAACCCTAGTTTTATATGAAAAGCATAGATTTAGCGTAGATTTAATGCAAAAAAACATGAAATACCTTAGATCTGAGCTAGATCTTGCTCAGAATGACATCACATGATGGTTTGGACAACCCTCATGATGACATCACCCTCAAGAACTCAGATCCGAGATATTTCTCGGCAAAAAGTGTGATTTCAAGTGAGAATCACGTAGAGAATGAAGTGTAGATCAAGAAAGTACAAGAATCTAGCCAACAACATACCAGAATCAGTGGGAGAATGAAGAAAATGAGAGTGCGTGTGTCTTGGTCGAGCAGAGCTGTCACATCACTGAAAAGGTGATGTGACAGGTCTATTTTTAGTGGGAAGGAGTAGAGAAGAGGAAACAGGTGGTGCAAGTGGGTACCGGTTGATCGAGTGGTCGTTCGATCGAACGGCTGTCTGATCGGATGGCTGTCCGATCGGACGACACTCTTGGCCAATCCTTTCTTTCCACGTTCCGGACTTAGATTCGTTTAGCGAGTGAGATTAAGTGTTGCGTTGCGTATAGTTTGGATAAAGTATATAGATTACATTACAAACCAAAAGTTTCCAAGTTTCATAGATTCCGCCAGTGACAAGGCTCCAGTCTCTCGTTTAACCAAGAATCAAGTTTTTACGAGTCTAAGGAGTCAAGCACCAAATATGTTTCAAGAGTCACGAATCATAGTTTCTCAAGCATCAAGAGTCAAGAGTCCAAGTATCAAGTATCAATAATCGTAAGAATCTAGTTTCCATAGCATCAAGAATCAAGTGTCTAGATTAAGTATCAAGAGTCAAGTACCTAGATTAAGCATCAAGCCTCATAGTTTAAGTGTCAAGTATCATGCATCTAGAATAAAGAATCAAGCATCATCGTATCAAACATCAATATCAAGAAAATTCATGTCAAAAGTGTCAAAGTATCAACCTCTCATACTTACAGGGACTAACACTGACAATTACCAGGAGTTCAGGGACTGATCTTGTCAAGAGTCTAAAGTTTAGGGGTGCTGGACGTTACAGTCTTCCCTCCTTTAGGAGATTTCATCCCCGAAATCTTAGAAAAAGACTGCTCGAAAAGGTGCGGGTACTTGGCTTTCATATCACTTTTTAACTCCCAAGTGAATTCGGCACCACCCTTTCCTTCCCATCGAACTTTAACAATGGGAATTTTGCTGCGCCTCAGACGCTTGACAGTTTGATCCATGATTTCGACCGGTTTCTCCATAAACTGAACAGCTTCGTTTATTTTCAAGTCTTCAAGAGGAACCTGCAGTCCCTCGTTGGCGAGGCATTTACGTAGGTTAGACACATGGAACACTGGATGCACGTTGTTTAGTTCTTGTGGCAAGTTGAGTTTGTATGCTACCTTCTCAATCCTTTCAAGTATCACAAAAGGGCCTACATAGCGAGGAGCAAGCTTTCCCTTCTTTCCAAAACGAACTACTCCCTTCCAGGGGGATACCTTGAGAAGAACTCGGTCACCAACAGCAAATTCCAAAGGCTTCTGCCTATTATCAGCATAACTCTTTTGTCTGCTCCTAGCCTTGATCAAGTTATCATGGATTTGAAGAATCTTATCCGTTGTCTCCTAAACAATTCAGGGCCAGTGAACTGCTTTTCCCCAACCTCATTCCAGCTGAGAGGAGATCGGCACATTCGCCCATATAAAGCTTCGAAAGAAGCCATCTGAATACTGGAATGGTAGCTATTGTTGTACGAGAACTCAATCAATGGTAAATGTACATCCCAGTTACCAGCAAAGTTGATAACACAAGAACGGAGCATGTCCTTTAGGGTTTGAATAGTACGCTCGGTCTGCCCGTCCGTCTGAGGATGGAAGGCCGTGCTAAGATTTAAGTGTAAACCCATAGCGGACTGAAACGTTTGCCAAAGACGCGAAGTAAAACAACCATCACGGTCCGAGATTATGTCAAGAGGTATGCCATGACGGCATATAATCTCATCAGTATAGACTCGAGCAAGTTTCTCCACCTTGTAATCCTCCCGAATGGGAAGGAAGTGAGCGGATTTGGTCAAACGATCAATAATCACCCAGATACTATCGTGACCTTTAGAGGTACGGGGTAGCTTAGTAATAAAGTCCATGGCAATGCTATCCCATTTCCAGACAGGGATTTTCGGTTGTTCTAAGAGTCTAGAGGGACGCTGGTGTTCAGCCTTTACCTTCGAACAAGTAAGGCACTTAGAAACATATTCAGCAATGTCCCTCTTCATGCTAGGCCACCAATAAGTCGTACGTAGATCTTGATACATCTTATCGGCACCTGGATGGATAGAGTAACGGGATTTGTGAGGCTCAGTCATAATGAGCTCACGAAGATTATCGCGATCTAGCACCCTGATACGATTTAGATAATACTGCAGGCCATCAGATTTAGTTTCGAGCTGGTCCATCCTAGCACCGTGAACTTCTTTTTCGAGACTCCCTTCATTCGCTGATAAATATTGAGCTTCACGAATACAAGCATGCAGATCGCTAGAGACACGAATAGTCTTGAAATGGGTCTTTCGACTAAGGGCGTTGGCTACTACATTCGCCTTGCCTGGATGATAGCAAATTTCGCAATCGTAGTCGTTGAGCAATTCCACCCAACTTCTCTGTCGCATGTTCAGCTCTTTTTGGTCAAAGATGTGCTGAAGGCTCCTATGGTCGGTGAAGACCACACACTTAGTACCATAAAGGTAGTGTCGCCAGATCTTCAATGCAAAAATAACCGCACCAAGCTCCAGATCGTGAGTAGTGTAGTTCTTCTCATGTATCTTGAGTTGACGAGAGGCATAAGCTATAACCTTGTCTCGCTGCATGAGCACACAGCCCAATCCACGATTCGAGGCATCACAATATACCACAAAATCGTCATTGCCATCAAGTAGAGTTAACACAGGAGCATTGCACAAAAGGTTCTTAAGAGTTTGGAAGGATTCCTCTTGTTCGGGACCCCAAACAAAAGGTTTCTCCTTTTGGGTTAGGGTAGTAAGAGGAACAGCGATCTTTGAAAAATCCGCGATGAATCGACGGTAATAACCCGCCAATCCTAGAAAAGAACGAATCTCAGGCACGGATTTAGGCGTACACCAATTCTTCACTGCCTCAATCTTAGAAGGGTCAACATGAATACCCTGACTACTGACAATATGACCCAGAAATTGTACTTCGTCAATCCAAAATTCACACTTAGAAAATTTAGCATACAGATGTTCACCACGTAGGAGTTCAAGTATAAGGCGTAAATGGCGAGCATGATCGACTTTAGTCTTAGAATAAATAAGAATGTCATCAATAAAGACTATAACAAAACGATCCAAATAGGGTTTACAAACACGGTTCATAAGGTCCATGAAAACTGCAGGTGCATTGGTCAAGCCAAAAGGCATGACTACGAACTCGTAGTGCCCATATCGGGTATGAAACGCCGTTTTAGGAATATCATCTTCGAGGACACGTAGCTGATGGTATCCAGAATGTAGGTCAATTTTAGAGAAGCAGGACGCGCCTTGTAGTTGGTCAAATAGGTCATCAATACGGGGAAGCGGATAATGATTCTTCACAGTAAGCTTATTAAGTTCGCGATAGTCGATACACATACGGAAGGAACCATCCTTCTTCTTGACGAATAAAACGGGAGCACCCCACGGGGAGGTACTTGGACGAATAAAACCCTTATCGAGTAATTCATGTAGCTGACTATATAACTCTTGCAACTCGGAAGGTGCAAGACGGTAAGGAGCCCTTGCGACAGGAGTCGCACTAGGTATGAGATCAATACGAAAGTCAACGGATCTGGGAGGAGGAAGACCAGGAAGATCTTCAGGGAAGACATCAGTGAAGTCACACACAACTGGAACGTCGCTTATGTTCTTCCTCTTGCCTTTTTGTTCTACCACATGAGCCAAGAAGGCAGGGTTCTGTTTACGTAAGCTTCGGCTCGCTTGTGTGCATGACATCAACCTCAGCCCTTTTGAAGGTCGGTCTCCATAGACGATCAAAGTATCACCAGAGGGAAGAGGAAGACGAACAAGTTTCTCATGACACACAATTTCAGCATGGTTCTTACGCAACCAATCCATACCGATGATAACATCAAAACTACCCAATCGCATGGGTATAAGATCAATAGAGAAGACGTGATCTTTAAGAGTCAAAGAACAATCACGCACGATCGAATTCACCAGAATCGACTTACCATTAGCGACCTCAACAGAGAATGACTCAGGTAACTTGGAGCATGTACAGTTTATCAAGACTCAAATTTCATGGACACAAAGCTTTTATCGGCACCAGTATCAAATAGTATCGAAGCATAAAGGTTATTAACGAGGAACATACCGTTGACAACGTCATTGTCCTTGCGAGCCTGATTCGCATTAAGGTTGAACACTCGTCCACGAGCGGCTGGCTGCTGGTCCTGGTTTAGCTGAAGACACTGGTTACGGAGGTGGGTAGTATCTCCACACTTGTAGCATGCACAAACAGCGTTGATTGGTCTTGGATTCTGCAGAGGTGGTGGTAGTGCAGGTAAAGCTGCCTGAGCTGGAGCTTGCTGAGCTTGCGGGGCCGGGTTAGCTTGACGACAATAAGGGGCGTGTGACCATAACGATTACAGTTGGTGCACAGACGACATGCAAACGCAGCAGGATGATGGTAGTTGCAAGTTGCACACTTAGGATGAGGCCCAGTGTATTGCTTCTTCGCTTCGGGAGCAGCAGGGTTAGCAGCAGCAGTAGCAGGTGCAGGTTTAGCAGCAGGGTTTGCAGCAGGAGTAATAGCATTACATCCAGAACCCTAGGATTTTCGTTTCTTGTTCTTGCTGCCGCTTGGCTGCTGAGTAACTTGATTCGCACTCTTGGAGGGAGCAGGAGTAGCAAACTGCTTATCACGCACATGGTTGTAGTTCAAACTTGCTTCCAAACGATAGACTTCTTCAATAGTTTCCAGTTGAGCTGCTTCAATAGAATCACGCATAGCAGGAGGTAGACCATTGATGTACTTGGTTATCATTCGCTTAGGAGTCGAAACCAAGTGAGGAACGATAAGACTCAGCTGCTTAAAACGGGTAGTATAAGCCAGGTTATCATCACCAACCTGCTTCAGATGCCAAAACTCTTCTTCAAGCTTCAGTTTTTCATGAGGAGGGCAGAACTCAAGCATCATTAGTTCTCGCACCTCAGCCCATGGAAGAGCATAGGCTTCTTCATTCGAACGGATGTTTCTCTCATTCGACCACCACTCCAATGCTCTGCCTTGAAACATTCCAGTTGCACTCCTAGTCCTTAAGTGGTCTGGGCACTCGCTGTTAATGAAGGTAACCTCGATGTTGTCGAACCACTCGAGCATAGCAGTCACCCCATCACTACCCGTGAAAGTTTTAGGGTTGCAAGAGATGAAATGCTTATAATTGAACTTAGTAGGCTTTTTCTCCTCAGCCTTGGAGTCCGCAGAGGATGGAGGCGTGTTTGATCCTTGGAGCTCAGTGACGATCTTTGGCACGACTCGAGCAATCTGGTCGGCCATGAATGACATCATCTTTTTCTGAGATTTCTCCCTGGATTTCCTGAGAGAGTCAGATAGCTTTCGAGAAGACATCCTAAAGATCCAATAAGAGGATCGTATAAGTCTAAATTAACGTATGTCAACATAGATTCACGCACGGTAGACTAAGACTCAAGATTCACAAGACTCTAATAAATTTCGCAAACCCACGACCTTCGCATGGCCCGTTGTACAGAGTTTGGCAACAAGTCAAAAGCGCTTATATATAGGAAGTACCAGCAGCGTATCCACCACGCTTCGGGCACGTTGCTTCCACCCCGCACTCGGCGTCATGTTACGTGTCACAATTTCCAAACAATACACCCATCATTATCACAACACACACATAGCCTAAATCAATAGATTCCAATAGATTACACACTGCAATCCACTATCCTCACATGGCATGTTGTACGAAGCTTGGCAGTATATCGGAAGCGCTTAAATATAGGAAGTACCAGCGGCGTATCCACCACACTTCGGACACATTACTTCCACCTCGTACTCGATGTCATGTTCACATGTCGACATCCACGCTCATCATAGATTAATCCAAATAGATTCAAATAGTCTCAAGTAGATTCCAATAGATTCAATAGTTTCCCATAGATTCGATTGATTTAATAGACTCAAAATAGATTCAATAGACTCAAAATTGATTCAATAGGCTTGAAATATTCAATAGATTCACATAGATTTGTGCTAACAATCCACAAACAACGAAATCCCGCATGGAACGTGTTATGAAAGTTCAGAAACATGACGGAAGCACTTATATATAGGAAGTACCAGCAGCGTATCCACCATGCTTCAATCATGCCACGTCCATCTCGTAGTCGGTGTCATGCCTCGTTAATCACCGCTTTCGATTCCACCACTTCTTAAGATATAACTTAACCAGATAGATTTAATCACATAGATTAATAAGGTAGATTCAATCACTCAACCCGAGTCTACAAAACTACGAGTCCCACTTAGCACGTGGTACGAAGGTTTGGTAGCGTGCCAGAAACGCTTATCTATGGGAAGTACCAGCGGCGTATCCACCACGCTTCGGACATGCCACTTTCCCCCTCGTCTTCGGCGCTAGGCTACATTTCGTATTTTGTTCCTCCTTCAATAATACGTAGTTTACACACAGATTTCACTAGAGTACAAGATAGATTTCACATACGTTTCTCATAGAATACACAAATAGTCCTTCCATAGCTTTAGAATCCTTCACCAGACACTAAATTTCGCATGGCACTTGGTATAAAAGTTGGTTACATGCCAGAGACATTTATATATAGGAAGTACCAGCGGCGTATCCACCATGCTTCGGACACGTCACTTTCCCCTTGTATTTCATTCCATGTTACTTCCAGTGTCTTATAATCACATCACCACTTAGATTACACATAGAATAAAGCCTCATAAATTTAGTTCGATCTGAGATTAGAGCTTATGTTTTAGATTGCGGACAAAGTGTGATTCGTGCAAAAGTATACCAAATGATCGAAGAATCGAGTTAAAACCATATTCATAAAATTGAGATAACATAAAAGCAAGATAGGCTCATAAAACATAGGATTGTTCCGAGTAGAGGAACGGCGACTAACCAAAGCTATTCGAACCCTTTTTGAATTGAGGTAGCGTGTCTTGACTTACTTAGACAAATACGTCATCGATGTTAGGCCTACGATATTCGTCCTTTTGGTCATTTCACGTACTTAATTGATCAGAGGTTACGAGACTTTGGCGAGACATGAAACCAAGGAGTGGGACTAGTTATCAAGATCTGAGTTTAACCTCTAACTTGACAACATCGTACCCCAAATACGTTGGTACTCATCCGCGGATAAGACCTACTAGAATATTATGGAGACTTTCCATCAAGGTTTGGATGTCACTCCTGTCTTGATGGCAGATCTCGTGCAAAATACAACACCGGTGCACAGTGTTTTCAAAGCATCGAGTGTATATTATGTTAGCATTAGGAAAGGCATGTAAGTTTAACAGAAGTAAGTGCTGCTAGGAAACACATACGGTATAATACATAAGTCTTAAACAACACATAAAAGTCAAGATTCCTAGAACTATAGACTAGGGCAAGTATTCCTACTCATCCTAATTCCCTATAGTTATGGCTCCGATACCAATCTGTCACACCCCAACCGATGGCGGAAACATCGGGGCGCGAGCACTAAGCATTCAGATTGCTCATGAGAATTCCATAACACTATAGTTTCAATAAAGATTAATTGATTTCATGCAAATGTCTAACAAACGTCATCACAAGTATCACATTACAACCAAGTCATAAATTGTTCAAAGACTAATATTATCTAGGCGACGTTTCTAAGCATCTCCTAGCTGAATTCCATGCATTCCAAGCATCATATCAGCCTGAAACATGTATTAAAATATCAATACAAAAGTATTGGCGAGTATACAAGTTTGATAATAGAATTAATAGATTAAAACAACTCGTATCCACAGTGTAAACAATAAATAGTTTCAGCCGTGCTAGTGTCGCAGTCCACTCAGTGATAGCCCAAGTATTCCGATGCTTTAGTGCTTACCTAAGACTCAAGGTAAACTAGAATCCTCCTAACAATACCCCCCGAGAATAATGGGAGAGGTGCATCTCCTATAGCGCTACTATTGTTAAGGCGGAACTACACACTCTGGATTAAACGTCACATAGCATAAAGAGTCAAGAATCAAGAATCACAAGTTTCATGTTCAAGTAGGATAGAGTATAAGTTTCGAAGATTCCAGTTTAAGTTTCTTAGAATACATGTTACACCCCAAAAGTTTAAAGTAAAAGGGGATCGAGTATACTCACAGTGATTGCTTAATCTATATAAACTGCTATTGGATCAAAGGGAGCTCTTTTAGGATTAGCCTGATCAGATTTCAATAGGGTAAGAGTCGGATAGAATAACGAGACTGAATAAAGTGTCAAACCAATCACCGAATCGAATGGTTGTCCGATCGGAGAGCTGTCCGATCGGTTTGCCGGTCGTTCGGGTGGCTTAAGAGTGTGAAGGGCAGATGGCTACCCGATCGGATGACCATCCGGTCGGGTTGCCTCTTGAGTTCAGGTGTAGGGACAAGGTGGCTGCTCAATCGGACGACTGTCCGATCGGGTTGCCACTCGATCCGAGTGTACACAACCTGGTCCTCTTAGTCGAATGAATGCTCGATCGGACGGCTGTCCGATCGGGTTGTCATTCGATCAGGCTTCCAAGTCTTGATTGTTTTCCATGTGTTTGATAATTCAGAACAAAAGGGCAAGTGTCGCCTGATAGAGGGGTTGTCCAATCGGACGGCTGTCCGATCGGGTTGCCACTCATTCGGCGACCCTTGTTTTTGTTTAACGTTTTGTAAAATCTCTAAGGTTGAAAATCGATGGTGACGTCATGGTACAGACGGAGACAATAGTAACTTATCGTTTCACAGCCATTCTAATCTGTCGGGGATCACCCCAGTCTGACACGTTTGTCTGTTAGTGACGGGTTCATACCAGAATCTATCCCGTGATCATCTTAATCAGTGATCAATCCGTTCCTAAACCAACTCTAGACTACCGATCGAGTCTACAACCCGTTCAGTCCCGTTTATCACCGAAGTAAGTCGAAAGTTTGAAGAAAAGGTGAAGGATAACCCTAGTTTTATATGAAAAGCATAGATTTAGCGTAGATTTAATGCAAAAACAAATGAAATACCTTAGATCTGAGCTAGATCTTGCTCTGAATGACATCACATGATCGTTTGTAAAACCCTCATGATGACATCACCCTCAAGAACTCAGATTCGAGAGATTTTTTGGCGAAAAAGTGTGATTTCAAGTGAGAATCACGTAGAGAATGAAGTGTAGATCAAGAAAGAACAAGAATCTAGCCAACAACATACCGGAATCAGTGGGAGAATGAAGAAAAGGAGCGTGCGTGTGTCTTGGTCGAGCAGAGCTGTCACATCACTGAAAAGGTGATGTGACAGGTCTATTTATAGTGGGAAGGAGTAGAGAAGAGGAAAAAGGTGGTGCAAGTGGGTACCGGTTGATCGAGTGGTCGGTCGATCAAACGGCTGTCCGATCGGATGGTTGTCCGATTGGACGGCCACTCTTGGCCAATCCTTTCTTTCCACATTCCGGACTTAGATTCGTTTAGTGAGTGAGATTAAGCGTTGTGATGTGTATAGTTTGGATAAAGTATCTAGATTACATTATAAACCAAAAGTTTCCAAGTTTCATAGATTCCGCCAGTGACAAGGCTCCAGTCTCTCGTTTAACCAAGAATCAAGTTTTTACGAGTCTAAGGAGTCAAGCACCAAATATGTTTCAAGAGTCATGAATCAAAGTTTCTCAAGCATCAAGAGTCAAGAGTCCAAGTATCAAGTATCAATAATCGTAAGAATCTAGTTTCCATAGCATCAAGAATCAAGTGTCTAGATTAAGTATCAAGAGTCAAGTACCTAGATTAAGCATCAAGCCTCATAGTTTAAGTGTCAAGTATCATGCATCTAGAATAAACAATCAAGCATCATCGTATCAAAGATCAATATCAAGAAAATTCATGTCAAAAGTGTCAAAGTATCAACCTCTCATACTTACAGGGACTAACACTGATAATTACCAGGAGTTCAGGGACTGATCTTGTCAAGAGTCTAAAGTTTAGGGGTGTTGGGCGTTACATGGATGTCGCAGCGTCAAATGATTAATCGATACCTTTCTTACTCCTCTTCGTTTGCTGGAACTCATGTATTGACGTCTTAGATTCCAAAGTGTGATCACTTCTGCAACACTCTCGTAACAGACCGTGTATTACTCAAACAACTTTCAACATCGATGAACAAGAGGGTGAGCGTAGTACTTTACCAACCTCAGTATTTGGATGACCCCGACTACCGACAACAAACATCAGCGGATTGATTTCAATCGAGTCCGTAACTCTAGTCAGCGAATTATGGGAGTCAACTCTTACGAATAAATCGGGGCATAAGTGATGATAATTGACCATAGTGTGGTATGCGTAACTGCCAACACAGTGAGTAGCGCTTTAGGGCGTGGCACAGAATGTGGGAAGATGGACTTGGTTGGTGAAAGATCGTAGGGTTCCATTTCCAGCAACGACATTGGAGGCAACAGTCATGGCAACACCAAGGTACTTGTAATAGTAGCCTACAATATGGAAATGAAGTTGCCTACGACATGGATTGGTCGTTGTTGAATCAAGGTGACAACAACCAAGGGAACGACGGTAGTACTGGAAATCCTCGTAACGATAACAACACTGGAGATGATGCTCATGGAAGGGCATTTAGGATTGGCGTAGGCGACGCCAGGCATTATAGCAACAAGGTAGCTTGGATGGGTAACTATTCGCTTCGTCTCTATTCTGTGTAACCCTGATGCTCCTTGAAACCGAACCTGATGTGGAATCGGCTGATGGCAGGCCAAATGAAATCTAATATGTTCGTTGGGATGCAAACTCGACCTTGTGGGACAAGTGTTCGACATCGACCTTCCTTCTACTACCCTTGATGGTTATAATGCAGTAGTTAGTGTGGATTGGTTATCCAGAAGTCGCACAGACATACCCTGTGAGGAGAAAATTTTGTGTGGAGAATCGTTATTTCTTCTAAAGCATCGGAATGATGCAAAGGTTAGCGCCATTTCGGCTATGAGAGCCCAGAAGTGTCTACGGAAGGATTGCCCCTATATGTTAGCACTTATTATTGATGTTAAGGCTAAGGAAAAGAGGATCAAGGATCCACCCTTTGTTCGTGATTTCTACCTATGTGCTACCAGAAGAACTATCAGGTGTACCTTCACATCGTCCGGTGGAATATCAGATCAGTGTCATGTCAGAGGCAGCCCTGATTACTCGTACTCTTACCGTCCTGTACCAGGAGGGTTGCAAGAGCTGTTTAATCAACTACAAGGATTATTGAACAGGAATTTGTTGAACCTAGCTTTTCGCTTTGGGGAGCCCCAGTTAGATCCATGAATTTTCGTACGTGTATTGATTATCGAGAACTTAGCAAGGTGACAGTTAAGAACCGCTCGCCTCGACCATGTATTGACAACCTGTTGACCAGCTGCGAAGATCAAGCCCCATTCGAGGATTGACTAACGAGTGAGCTATCACCAGATGGAAGTTCAAGGGGGAGAATGTTCCTACAACAGCATATCAAACGCAATGCTGCCATTTTGACTTTGTACTCCATGACCATTGAGTTGATCAACACATCAGCAGCTTTATGGATCCCCAGAATCGACCGTGTTTAGTGATGACGTTTTGGATCATCTTCAGGAGGAAGAAATATCTTGGGCGACATTTGTATCTTATTTTGGAACTCCTGAGGGAAGAGTCACTTCGGGCGAAGTCTTGTTGAGAGTAACTTCTAGATTCGAGAGGTACCTTTTTGGCTATATAGTCAACGAAGAAGGAATACACATGGATCTCGCTAAGGTCCGTTTTGGTTAGAAACTGATCGACATCAAAGATTCCTGTGGGGATACAGCAATTCCTTAGTCTCGTTAGATGCTATCGCGGATTCATCGCGAAAATTTCGAAGATCGCACAACTTTCGTCTCTTAGAACAACAGGGTGCTGTGTATTCGTGGGAGACCAAAACAGGAGAATGTATTTTTTTCAACTTTTGAAACCCAACTCTGCAATGCACGGAGCATCGCTTCTATTAGAGAGTACTAATAATCTAGTGGTATGCCATGATGGTCCGAATCAGAGTCCCAGTTACACGCCGATGCAACACGAGAAGATGATGGCTTACGTAGCGGAATTATAAGAAGAGTTGCAAGAATCACAACCTGCGATGGAAACCCCGGTCTTTGGATTTTAGATGGAGGCATCACTTGGACGGTACCAGATGCAGTATTTAGACCGATCACAAGGGCCTCCCGTTTACCTTGGCTTCGACAGAGCTAAATCAGTTAATGGCATCGCTGGAGGGAACTTTAGGATGATTTCAACCATGAAACTTGAACATGCATGAGCTTTGCAGCTCACTATCGACTCTAACTTACCTGATCAGACTTGCTCTGTTCAAACTGGAGAACTGAAGGCAGAGGATTTTCAAGTTGAACCCATGCGGGGCATGGAGAAGCAACCTTTGGCAGGTCGAACGATAATTGCTACTTCATGGAACGAATATGGACCTCACTATACAGCAAACTTAGGGAACTGATGCAGGCGAAGCACACGGGTCTTGATATCCCATTTATCTGAGTTTTGATCGGATGTATTAAAACCTGAAAACCATGTACGGATAACCGGGCCTGAAGGCCCACATAGCAACGCATGGGAACGATGTTTGACTTGTGGGAAAGTCAAGGTGGGATATTAGCAACCAGAAACACATATATGGAAATGAGAACAGACTGCCATGGATTTTGTCACTGGTCTACTTACAACTCAAAACAGAAACATTATCACCTGGGTGATCGTTGATGGACTCACATTACCAGCACACTTTCTTGCAATCAAGAAAACTGACGAGTCTTCACATTTGTGAATGTTCCTCTGAGAGAGGCGGATTTTAGGCACGAGGTGCCAACCCCTGTTACCTCTGAATTTGATCTAAGCATGATTTATGTCAGGCAATACACAACACCCTTGGATCACGTCAGGACCAGAGCATTGCTTATCGCCGTTGGACAAACGGTCAGAGAAAACGAACTCTCCTTGCACTCGAAGACATGCTGCGAGCATGTGTGTGACTGGCTTTGGTGCAAAATTTGAAGGACTCTTACCTACGGTTAAGTACTACTGCAGCAGTTATCATTTTGGTAACCAGACAGCTCTGTTGAGGCATTACACAGACGATAATGCCAACCTTCTTGTTAGACTGAGATGGTTGACAACTTAATTACTGGTCCAGGACTGGTACTCGAAACTCTTGGGAAGGTAGTTTGGATCGGGAGCCGATTGGCGGCAATGCGTGACCGTCAGGAGAGCTGATAAACTTGGGAAATGCTGGAAGATCGCTGTAGGCGATCGTATCATATTGAAAGTCTCACCCTGGGAGGGTGTGGAACGCTTGGGAAGCGTGGCGAGCTTACCTGACGTCACGATGGACCATTCAACAGTCTGGGAAGAATCAGTGACATAACCTACAAACTTGAGTTACCTGCTGAGCTGGGTAACATTCATGACGTCTTTAATGTTTCACAATTACAGAAGTGTTTGTCTGATGAAACACTGATTATGCCATCTCAAGAGCTCAAGACTGACGACAAGTTACAGTTTATCAAAGAACCAATAGAGATCATGGACCGAGAGGTCAAGGTGCGTAAGCATAGCCTTATTCTGATTGTGAGAGTTCGTTGGAACTCAAAACGTGGACCGGAGTTCACGTGGGAGCGTGAAGATCAGATAAAGCTTAAATATCCTCAACTTTTCCTGTTGACCAATCTAAATCGGGTAATACTGGTGAATTTCAGGATGAAATTCCTCTTCAAGTTGGGGATGATGTGGCACCTGAGGAAAACCAGCAACAATCTTGATTTCTCATCTCAATTCTCTGTACTGCTTGTCAATTTTCGGGACGAAATTTCTTTCAAGTTGGTGATGATGTGACAACCCGAACTTTCAAGGTTTGTAACGTTAATCCCGTGATCCTAACTTCTTTTTAATTGTTTCTCTCCAACGAGCTACGTTGTTGTTATAACTCAGTTAGTTTACATGTTCGTATATTTGGGCCAACGCACACACACGCACACCCGTAGGCCCAAACCAAACACCCGTATTCGAAAACCTTAGAGTCGGGCCTAATATATGTTTAACTACTTAGAGTTGGGTCTAGTATATGCTTAATTATTTAGACTTGAGTTACTACTTGGCTGGTTTCGTAAGCCCAAACCTGAATAAGTATTACCAATTGTTGTGGCAGCCCAAGTGAGTGGGCTTGAGCCCACTTCGGCTACTAGAGTTAACCGCCCAACACCCTCACATTATATGAATACGTAATATGCTTCTTGATTAGATTAAACTTAAAACACAAACCAAAACAAAACCTTATCTCTCTCAAGTTACGTGCGGCATAGCAGACCCCCCCCCCCTCTTGAGACATCAATCTACTGGTTAGTGAATCTATGTTAAGTTATTCTTGGTTTGGTAATCTTGTTTGTGTGAAATCTTGATTGACGAATTGTATATGTATGATAATGTTATGCTTGCGTAAATCTTCAACAGGATGTTATAGTCTATGTGTAAATTAGGGAACATGTGTTAGGCAATCGATGATCTTGATTACATGTGAACCATGTCTTGATAGTGCTTGCATTAGGAGGTTGTATGATAGTCTTATGTTATGAGGATGATAACTACATGGAAGTTGAAACGCTAGAATAATTGATAAACTATCTACGTGAATCAATGATAGTCTTTGTAATTGAATGTTGGATAAGTGATGTTAATGATATATGATAACCTATCTAAGGTGCCATGCTTTTGAATCAGATGTGATGACTTTATAGATTTATGGTTCATGATAGATTATATTGGATTGTTATCACATATGCAATTGTGATTAAAACTGAAATCGAGTAGAACAAATAAGATTAATCGCAAAATTAAAACGATAACAGTAATTGTTTTGGGCCGGTTAAATTGGAAATAGCTAGCTGATTAATGTTTATAGTGAGTGGGCCGATGTATTGAGATAAGTAACATATACATACTTTTGGGCTTCACATGTTTTACTGGGCCGAACACCAAGCAAGTCGCCCTAAAGACAGCTGGGCCCTCCGCACTGTTTAGATAGGAGGCAGTCGTACAGCCCACTTGTGTGTTGTGTTGGGCCTTGACTATTGGGTTGTGTATTAGTGGAATACATTTGGGCCGGACCGGGTAGTATGTTTGGGTAGCATTTGTGTTGTGTGTTAGCTATTTGGGCCGCACACTTCGGTAAATGTTGAGCTCCGTCTTTATCATTTGTGGGCGGTAATTTAGAGTGGGCCGTAAACATGTTATGAAATTCGCACACTGTTAAGAATTGTGATTTGTGAATGTGATCTCACAAGCATACGAATAATGGACGAGTTAAATGTCAAGAATATGATACTAAATGTATGTAGTAATTGCGTAGCATGACTAACTGGTACAATTGTGTGAGGATGTGTGTTGATAAGGTTTGATACATGCAATCTAAATGAATACATGAAATAGTTGTATGCGAAACTGATTGCTATTGGTAACCGTACTAGGACTGGGTTGATCAACTGTGAACGTAAATGAATACCTAGTCTTACCGAGCAAATCTAAGGTGAGTTCACACTTTTATAAGGCATGGGATTCCCGGTGGGTTGGGAATGGGTTAAGAAGCAAAAACGAAACCTACATATTCACCTCTAACAGAATATGTACCTTCGTCCTCGGTTGGGAAGGACGACTACATTTAACCTGCGTATTCTCGGTTGGGTAGAGTACGTACCTCCGTCCTTTGTTGGGAAGGATGACAACATATAACTTACTAGACAAAACTCTATCATGAAGTCCCTCATTTTTTTATATCGACTTAATCATCGGGCCAATGGCAAGCGGGTCACTAGTTAATAGCGCTATTAGGGTTGACAAGCCTCACACCATGCCGGGAGGACGGGCGTGTACTAATGGATCTGGGCACTTAGTCAATGATGATAGACATTGACGTAGGGCACAACTTTCTCAGTCAGTTGTCGATATGGTAACGGTCTAGTGGTTAACATGGGGTAGCCCCCACTGGTTATGGTTATGGTTTGGGAAACAAGGAATTGGTTAACTCATGGTTTACGAATGAACTTATGGTTTTTGGAACAACTTTAAAATGAACACCAACTGTGAACTTGCTCAACTTTGTTGTTGACTCGTTGTTACATGCCTTGCAGGCCTTTAGGAGCATATTGTTGGAACTTGCTGTCTGGGAGGCTGGAGTGGTCATGGGTCAAGATACATGGAATCGCAACACAAGACTAATGGTTTTTACATGTGGTTTATAAACACTTAACGAATGAATTATGCTTCCGCTGTATACTGTGAATTATTTGTAACGTTGTAACACTTAATGTTAATAAATGAAAGTTTTATTTAAATATACCTATGTGTTCAATGTGATTAGTGGCTTGGATCCTGGTATGTCACATGCCCCACGGTGATTCCGCATGTGGTATTTTGGGGGTGTCACACAGTATGCTAGTAATGCACCTCTGTGCAACAGATGTAATAGCCACCATCAACCACAGGTGCAATGTCGTATCTGCACAAACTGTGGCAAGTCTGGTCATCTTGCAAACACCTGCCGTTTTGCTCCGAACCAAAATCAGGCAGCTCAAAACCAAGCAGCACAAAACCCTGCCCAGCATCCTGCACGACCTCACTATCCGCCTGGTTCATGTTTCAACTGTGGGGATCTGACCCACTACAGGAACAACTGCCCGAGGTTGGCAAATGCAAATCAGGCACTGGCTCGCAGTAGAGCTTTCAATCTTAATGCAAACGAGGCGCGTGTGGATAACGAAGTGGTTAATGGTATGTTCTTTGTTAACAACCAACCTGCTTCTGTTCTATTTGATTCGGGTGCCGATAAGAGTTTTGTGTCCTTAGCTTTTGAGCCTTTGCTTTTGATGACTAGAACAAAACTAGGAAAGCCCTTGACAGTAGAAGTAGCTAGTGGTGAACCTATTATACTTGACTCCGTTCTTCGAAATTGCCAGTTGAACCTTAATAACCATCCTTTTCCTATTGACCTCACACCGATGCAACTCGGGAGCTTCGATGTAATAATAGGAATGGATTGGTTAGCCAAATACCATGCTGAGGTGGTATGTTTTGAGAAGATTGTCTGTATATCGCTTTCGACTAGTGAAATCTTAGATATTCGAGGGGAGAAACCCGTTAAACTCATGTCTTGTACCCAAGCCCGAAAATACCTACGAAAGAAATATGTCGCTTTCTTGGCACATGTCGTAGAGGAGAAAGGCAAGAGTAAGACTATCCAAGATATCCCTATTGTTCGGGATTATCCTGAGGTATTTCCTGAAGAATTACCTGGTTTACCCCCTGTACACCAAGTTGAGTTCCGTATCGATCTTGTATCTGGTGCAAATCCTATTGCTAAATCACCCTACCGTCTTGCACCGTCTGAGATGCAAGAGTTATCTAAGCAGCTTCAGGAATTTTCTGATAAAGGATTCATTCGTCCGAGCTTTTCACCTTGGGGCACTCCTGTCCTATTTGTGAAAAAGAATGATGGATCTTTCCGAATGTGTATCGATTATCGGGAGCTTAACAAGCTTACCATCAAGAATCGATATCCCCTACCTCGCATTGATGATCTCTTTAATCAGCTACAGGGGGCTACTTGCTTTTCAAAGATTGATCGGCGTTCTGGGTATCATCAACTTCGAGTGCTTGAAGAAGATATTCCCAAGACAGCTTTCCGTATAAGATATGGTCATTATGAGTTCACTGTTATGCTGGTTTAACAAATGCTCCTGCTGTTTTCATGGACTTGATGAATAGGGTTTGTAAGCCTTATTTGGACAAGTTCATCATCATTTTCATTGATGACATTCTGATCTATTCTAAGACTCGAGCTGATCATGAGCAGCATCTTCGTCTTACAATGGAGCTCCTAAAGAAAGAGCGGCTTTTCACCAAATTCTCTAAGTGCGAATTCTGGCTTAAGGAAGTTCAATTTTTGGGGCACATCGTCAACGAACAAGGTATTCACATAGATCCCGCCAAAATCAGTGCGATTAAGGATTGGGATACTCCTACTACTCCTACCGAGGTTCGTTCATTTCTTGGTCTAGCGGGTTATTACCGCCACTTTATTGAAAACTTCTCCAAGATTGCGGTTCCTCTCACTGCTTTAACTCAGAAGAACAAACCTTTTGAATGGGGATCCAAGCAAGAAGAAGCTTTCCAGACCTTGAAACATAAACTCTGTGATGCACCTATTCTATCTTTACCTGAGGGCAACGACGACTTTGTCGTGTACTGTGATGCATCCAATTTAGGCCTTGGTTGCGTTCTTATGCAAAGAAACAAAGTCATAGCTTATGCATCAAGACAGCTGAAGATACACGAGAAAAATTACACTACTCATGATCTTGAGTTAGGTGCAGTAGTTTTTGCTCTCAAAATCTGGAGACACTACCTTTACAGTACAAAGTGTGTAGTGTTTACTGACCACAAGAGTCTCCAGCACATCTTCAATCAGAAAGAACTAAACATGAGGCAACGACGTTGGGTTGAACTCCTAAACGAGTACGATTGCGAAATTCGCTACCATCCTGGTAAGGCGAATGTCGTGGCTGACGCATTGAGTCGTAAAGAACGTGTCAAGCTTCACTGTGTTCAGGTTCGATCTGACATTCAAACCCACATTTCTCAGGCTCAACATACTTGCGTTACACAAGGTTTGATGGGTAAGGAATTACCATATCATCTTAAACCTTAGCTTGAACTGAAGGACTTTGGGTTATTTTATTTAATGGGCCGTTTATGGGTCCCAAGTCAAGACAATCTTCGCACTTTGTTAATGGATGAAGCTCACAAGTCTCGTTATTCTATTCATCCTGGTGCAGACAAAATGTATAAGGATCTTCGAACCCAGTATTGGTGGCCGGGTATGAAGAAAGACATTGCCTTATATGTTTCCAAATGCCTTACTTGTCTTACGGTTAAGGCAGAACACCAACATCCCTCTAGATTATTGGAGCAACCAGAGATACCAGTTTGGAAATGGGATCTCATTACCAAGCTGTCGCGCACTAAAAGAGGTCATGATGCCATTTGGGTTGTTGTTGATCGTCTTACCAAGTCAGCACATTTCTTGCCAATCTGTGAGGATCTATCTGCTGATAAGCTTGCTAAGATATATGTAGATGAGATTGTATCTCGACATGGTGTTCCTTTGAACATCATATCTGACAGAGATGCTCGATTCTCGTCTCACTTTTGGAGAACCATGCAGTCTGCCATGGGTACCCAACTTAATTTGAGCACAGCATATCATCCGCAAATGGATGGTCAATCTGAGAGAACAATCTAGACACTGGAGGATATGCTTAGAGCTTGTGTGATTGATTTTGGTGATAGTTGGGATTCGCATCTGCCGTTGATCGAATTCTCCTACAACAATAGTTATCACTCTAGACATGGTTCCTTTCAAAGCTTTATACGGTCGAAAATGTCATTCACCGGTCTACTGGAATGAGGTAGGTGAAGCTCAGCTTACTGGACCTGAACTCATTCTAGAGACTACAGATAAGGTCAAGAAGATTCGTGATAACCTTCAGACAACTAGAAGCCGTCAAAAGAGTTATGCGGATCGACGACGCAAGCCCTTAGAATTTCAAGTCGGTGATCACGTCCTACTCAAGGTATCCCCTTGGAAAGGTGTGATTAGATTTGGAAAGAAAGGAAAACTTGCACCACGCTATGTTGGACCATTCAAGATCGTTGAAAGAATCAGAAAAATAGCCTACAGACTCAAGCTACCTCCTGAACTTGGAAATGTTCATCCAACTTTCCACGTGTCTAATCTCAAAAAGTGTTTAGCTGATGAAAACCTCCACATACCACTTGATGAAATTCGTGTTGATAACACGACGCACTTCGTTGAGAAACCTGTGGAAATCATGGACCGTGATGTCAAAAGGCTCAAACACAAGTGCATACCTATTGTCAAAGTTCGCTGGGAATATAAACATGGCCCAGAATTTACTTGGAAACGTGAAGATCAAATGAAAGCGAAATATCCACATCTATTCTCACAAGTTTCCTCTAAATAAATTTCGGGACGAAATTTCCTAAAGTAGGGGAGACTGTGAGATATGTGCTTGTGTAATCATTGTACAAACCCTAAACAATTCAATATCAATAAAACAATGTATTTTGATCCCAATGTTTGTTATTTATATTTGACATTATGCACGTTTTGAATTTTGATCGATTTTAAACTCTATATCGCTTTCTGGGAAGTTATACGCAAACTGATGCGTAAAGATAATCAGTTTAATGCGAAAAACACTCTGGGATAGCAACATAAGATTAACATTCCTTAAATAACCTTTACATAACTTAGAAATAAGTTTTAAAGGGTTTGGTATGGCAAAAACAAGTTTATTCGCTCACAGGGACTATTTGCATCAACTTGCAAAAGTCTGCCATTTCGTAAGGCAACGTACAGTCCGAAACTTGATCATAAGCTAAACATACCATAAATAAGCTAAACATAGCTTAGAAATAAGCTTTGAGTGGTTCGGTGTGCGAAAATATGCTTATTTGATCTTACAGGGACTAAAAGTGTCAAAAATGGCGTAAGTTTGCATTTACGCGCATATCTTACGTTCTGGCCACATCTAGACATCCAAAAACTTTGTAGACACTAAAATATTTTTATTTTAGTGATTGGCATGCAAAAATACCATTTGTCGCTTAATTTGGATCGTTTTCGTGTCCGTTAGAGTTTCGTCGTAAATAACCGAACAACGTGATCGTACGACCAAATGAACCGACATCAGTGATATTTCTGAGCATATTTCAGGTCCCCTACACTTTAATGACCTTGTAGAGCCTTGAAAACGGCTTAACGGATGTTAAAAACATCAAAAACAAGTTCAAATACGTGCAGGGACCATTTATGTAAAATTCTGAAAGTTCTGGCCTACCCCGTCGCGTCGCGCCACAGCCTGGAGGCTGTGCTGTGGTGCCACGCCACCATCACATCAGGGCAGAATCTTATTTTGGCAATTCAGCTTAAGTCCTTGGTTTTGTTTGATTGTTTTAACACCTTAATCACCAAGTTAACACCTCTCCAAGGAACATTAGCTAGCCCTTAACACATTTATGGCTGAGATTCAATGCTTGGAGGTTATACAAACACTTGTAATGATCTTGCAAGTCCACCACAAGTATAAATAGCAAGCCAAACCTCCTCATTATTTGCTCATTCTTCTTATTCTCCTCTCTAGCTTTAATTTGAAGCTACCACAAGTGTTGGATACTTCATCTCTGGATTTTCTAGTCTTCTTTCTTCAAGCATTGGACTCTTTTGAGTGTTCCTTAATGCTTGTTCTTTATTTTAGACCTGAAAGTCAAACAGTTTGGCCAACAGTTTGACTTTCGGTTTTGGCCATCGATTGGTCAAGTCAAAGTTCAATTGAACTTTGCAACGTGATTGTAATCACGATGGTTATAATCCTTAGCGATTATACCTATGGATTACCACGTTAACTAGGTGTAGAGACGAGTCAAAGTTTCGGTCAAAATGCGTTTTAGCATGAATTTTGCAACGGAACTACTTTTAGGTATCAAAACAATTTGTTTTGATACCAAATCAGTTTTATAAGTTAGTTAAACATGTTTTGACATGTTTAACTCGTCACTACTAGTTAGGTGCTTGTTTAGGGTCGTAAGTTAAGCGGTCTAAACTGTGACAACTGGCACAAACCGGTAATTTCCGTACACTTTAATTATTATTTAATGACTGTAATTATGTGCTTAATTGTCAGCAATGTCTGAACACATACTAAACAAGTGAATTCATGCACGTTGTATACTACAAAATATTGCTTTATGCATAAACGAGAGCGTTGCGTCAGAAATACTAGTAAACTCACCGGCAAGACACAATGTGTCAACAGAACTGCAAAAAGCAGTCAGACAATAAAATTGGAGCCTAGGTGTAGGTCCTACAGCAAGAATACATTAAAACCCAAGAATACATACAAGACATTACGGAAGCTAAAATACGCACTAAAAAGCACCTGAAACGCACCTTAAGTGCAGAATTTTATATAATTCAGCTCTAAACAGCTTTTAAGCATATAAATAATATGCAGAATTCATGTTTTAACATCCAGAATATTTTCCTAAGTGTCGGGAATCGAAAGGTTACAAAAGAATACTTAAAGGACACTAAATGGTGCAATTTAGCACTTTAACGAACCGGTGTCTAACCGAACAACCGGATAATACCCGGAACACTAAAATAATGCTAGAAACATTGTTTTTATTTTTCTAAACTAGTTATGGCCCCCGAACACCATAACACCCCTTATAACGTAACAACACATTAAATCCCTAACCAAGACACTCAAAACTTAACTAGGGGTATGTAATTAGTGGTTACAATTTACACATAACCCCCCCCCCTATAAAGTGGACGGCCCCATGTAGTGGCCCCACTAGTGTTCTTCTTGATCTTGCTAAATCCCACTAAATCTTGCCAAGATATTCCATGATCATCCTTGGATCCTACATGATTTTGCAAGATCATTAAAGATAAGAAATGGTTAAAGGTTACAACTAGACCCCCTCCCCACTAGCTTAAAAATCGGCCCACATGCCTAAATACAAGAATTGTGTAATCTTCTCAAGATCACCTAAATATTACTTGGATTTGATGAGGATATAATATGATAGTGTGTGTGTACTTAATGGAACACATGAACCCTTGGACAATGAAATTGTAGTTATAAGTAAACATCCAACACTTAATCACCTCATCACCACAACACACCCTCTTGCTCTCTCCCTCTAACACCCTCGGCCGAGAACCACCAAGCACCACCACCATCATCAATCCAAGATCATCCAATTCCAAGCTCATACAAAGGTGTGAAAGGTCATACAAAGAAACTAGGTGCTTTCGGAAGTGCAAGAACCTCTCTAGATTTCTTTTATCCACCACATTTATACCTTGTTTCTTCCCTAGCCTTGAGCTAGTAGTAAGTGTTTCTAATCATCATCTTGATCTTGTTTATAGTGGTTAATAGGTGATTTAATGGTTAAAAATTAAGAACACTAAAGAACATAACCTAAAGTCTTGAACATAAGATGAATAAGGTGGATAAAGGAAAGACGTGTGTGTAAATCTTGTAGATCTTGTATAGTTGTTATTATTTGATGTTGTTGATTAATAGAAACAAGATGGATCATCATCTAGACATACTAGTCCATGTTTGAGAACATGAACTAGTAGGATGTAAAAGTTAGAAAGATGAAGGATGATGGATCCATCCATTCATAAGTCTTGAACTTGAATAAACATGACTTTTCTTGTAAAATGAAGTTGTAAACTTGTAGATCTAAAGATCTACAAGTGGTTTTTCGGAAGAACCAAGTGGAAAATACTAGATTGTTAAAAACCCGGATCTTGTATGAACTAAAATCATTTTTGTAAGTAAACAAGTGTATAAACACTTGTGTAACAAAAAAAAATTCCACAAAGGAATATTTTTGGAAAATAAGACTAGAAGATGTGAAAATGCACTTCTTTTAAAAATAAAGTTTTTAAGAAACTAAACTTATTTTTAAAGATAACAAGACCTACTAAATATGTTAGTAACTTACTACATATTTTTACAAACTTTCAAGTTCATAAGTTGTGGTATATGCTTGTTTTGACAAGTTTGATAAATAAAGATTGTGTTGTTGAGATTGTTGTTGATTTAAAAGAAAATAAACACATGTTTTGAAAACATGGGAAACCTCCATTTTTAGGGGAAACTCTGTCAAAATTTTTATAAATTTTGACACTTAGAAAAATATAAGTTTTTGAGAAACTTATTCCCTAAAAATATTACCAAGGTTTCCCTAATTTTTGGTGATAAGAAATGAGGATTTCTTCAAGAATAAAAATGGATATTAAGTATGTATATATTTTTGAGAAAAATATATATATATTATTTGATCACCAACTTTTGTGCTAAGTGTATATAGTATGTGTTATACGTGCTAGTGTATTAAGACTTAAAAAATACACTAAATACTCATGAGAAGTATAAACACAAAAATACACATACAACATACAAGATACATAATTCGGGTGCAAAGTGCAAAACACGAGATACTTATATTAATTTTTGAGAAAATAATATAAGTAAGATACTTAGTTAAAAATATAAAATATTTTTAACACAACAATACAAATACAAAAGAGAATGACTGTACTTGTGCGACGCAAGTCTAGTGACTAACGTTAAGAAAACGCGTATAGGTCACGACGTTAATTAAGCAAATCCGGTGAAGTTTACGACGCAAGGAACGCAAAGTTGTGAGTTCATGCTCCCTCTTTTCTTTAACTGTTTTCAGTTTTATAACTTCGGGGGTGAGATACATGTACAAATGTTACAATGCTTATAAATGGTATGATACAAATACAAGAAGCACACTTGGTGAGAATGAGTACCGAGTGTGATGCGTTTTGAGAAATGATACGAGAAATCGTGTCACGAATAGGGTAACATAAGCACCATTAATCAACAATATACCTAGACCACAGAACAAAAGGTTAGATTTAACGGGTGCCGGGCAGCCACACTCTTGGTGAGGACGAGTACCGAGTAGTGCTTTTGTGTCTCAGAATATGCCAACTAGAAAAATGCCTAAGGTTTTGTGACTTCCTATGTCGTGTCACATGTTAATGGCCTTGCAACCAATTAACAATCCTGATACTTACAGGAATACTTTATTTACATAGGATTCATACCATACTAAAACTTGATTTATATTTGAGTACGTGGGGTACACAAGTAAACTAGAATTACACATGAGTACGTGGTGTACATATAAATACTTGATTTATACTTGAGTACGTGGGGTACACAAGTAAACTTGAATTATACATGAGTACGTGGTGTACGCATGAAACTTGATTTATACATGAAAACTTGATTTATACATGACACAAACTATGTTTTCATACAAAGTTTACAAACGTGAAATACAAAAACTGCATGAATTCACACCAACATTATGTTGACGTTTTTCCAAAACTCACATGTATTTCAGGTAACTAGGATGGATGTGCGCGTGGTCTTACTCATGCTTGTGGATGTCGCTATGTTTATCGTTAAATAAAGTTGTAACTTTTAAGACAATATGCTATCTCGTGTTGTAAACACTTGACTTATGTTTTCAGTAATGTAATGTTTGAAGTTATTTTTGAGCATGTAGTATGTTTACTTTTCGTATGCAATGAGAACCTTTCATGATCACACCTCATGCTTCCGCCGCAGAAAGGGGTGTGACAGATTGGTATCAGAGCTGCGATTGTAGTGAACCAGGATTCCTTCTCGAGTCTAGTCTACAATCTCTAGGATCCTTTCACGAAAACAATTTTTCAAAGAGTTTTCATTGCATAAAACGTCCCGCGACATCCACTACCTGAAACTGTCTACATGAGTCTAGAAAAGACACTACGAGACTTAGGGTGCACATGAGTAGCACTTGTCTTTAACTAAGAAACTACTTACAATTATGTGTGATAATTTGCATATGCTAGAAGTAGAATGTCACAAGTATACGTGACTTTACCTGAAAGCGATGGCCCATCTGAAGGAAGAGATACGAGGATGAAACGAACTGTGCAGACTGTGCAAGGAGTTACGTAATTATGGATGCATACATAATTATGAAATTCAGTGCACAGAAACCACAGCAAGTCTTGTCACGTGTAGATTCCCTCAGTGCAAGCCTACTAAGTACTCTGCTAGAGTAATAATTGTTTGATGTCACTTATGTGGTATATACCTGTGAATATATATGCTACTACTGTCTAGTACGACGATATCAAACAAATGTTTAACCCTGTTGTGTTATGTTCTGTCAGAACATGGCACCCAGGAAAGCTGTGAATGCTCGCAATGATGATCAACCTCCTCCTCCCCCACTTCCAAGAACTGCTGAAGAGCTGAACGCTCTACTGGAAGAAAGGATCTCCACTGCTATCGCCCAGTACGAGGCGAACCGTACTCAAGACAGTGGAGGACCAAGCAACGCTAGACGTAACGGGCATGGAGATTCGTCTGGAGGAAACGCAGCTCAAGGTAACCTTAAGACTATGTACTAAGCATGGATAAATTTATGAACGGTCTTTGTTTCATTATTTCTTCGATTGCTCACATGTGAATTGGTTGAATCAATTCCAGGCTGCACTTTCAAGCAGTTCCTCGACTACAAGCCGATGAACTATGACGGCATAGGAGGTGCAGTAGCATTTGTACACTGGACGGAGAAGACTGAAGCTACTATCCGCATGAGCAAGTGTACCGTGGATCAGCAAGTCACTTTTGCTACTGGGTTGTTTGTCGATGAAGCTCTGACTTGGTGGAACTTGCAAGCCCAAACCTTGGGCGATGATGCCGCTTATGGCCTAACTTGGGATGAACTGAAGGAAAGAATGAGAGAGAAGTACTGCTCTCGTGCTGAACTCCAAAGGCTGGAAACGGAGTTCTGGCACTTGACTATGGAAGGTGCTGACATTAATGGTTATACTCGAAGGTTCCACGATCTGTCTAGAGTGCTTCCCTACATGGTGACTCCCGAATTCAAGCGCGTTGAACGCTACATTTGGGGACTGGCCCCAGAGTTTCGTGGCATGGTGACGTCGGCCAAACCACAAACAATCACCGAGGCTGTAACTCTGGCTGTCAGCCTTACTGAAGATTGTGTTCGTATGAAGAAGCTATCACTGAACCCAACAGAAAAGACCGAGATGCATGCTGAGTCGTCTGGCGACAAGAAAAGGAAACATGCAAACCTGAACCAAGCAACTCGCAACAACAAAGGTTTCAGCAAGAAGCGCGACACTAACCCGCCTCAGGAGACGAAAACCCTTGCAACCAAAGGATACCAAGGCACCATGCCTAAATGCCAAAAATGTAAGTATCATCATGAAGGAGCTTGTCGCATTCCAAGGTGCGACAAATGTGGTAGGTTGGGTCATCAAACAGAAGACTGTTGGGGAAAAGGAAAGAACCGGAATGGAAATGGTGCTGGTAACAAGAATGGTAACGGTAAAGGGCGGAACCAAGGATGCTTCAGTTGTGGAAGCAATGATCATTTCATGAAGGACTGCCCAAAGGGAAACGATGCTCAGGCTCGAGCATTTGTGATTGGAGCAAAGAACGCACGCGAGGACCCTAATGTGGTCACCGGTACATTTCTCATTAACAATCACTTTGCATCCATATTATTTGACACTGGCGCCGATTATAGCTTCATGTCTGTGGAATTTAAACACATGCTTGGAATAGAATCTAGTAGATTAGAAATTCCTTATTCCATAGAACTAGCCACTGGTAAACTTGTTGAATCGGGTGAAGTTGTTAGAGGCTGCACACTAGAACTTGGTGAACGAAGATTTAGCATCGACCTATTACCTATTCAATTGGGTAGCTTCAATGTAGTAGTCAAAATGGACTGGTTGTCCAAGAACAAAGCTGAGGTCATTTGTCATGAGAAAATCATTCGCATCCCTTTAGCGAATGGTGAAACTCTCGTCGTGCATGGAGAAAAGCGAGACGCGCCTCTTCGAATCAGTGCATGAAGGCACAGAAGTGCTTAAGGAAAGGATGTGTTGCCTTCCTAGCACACGTTGTAGATAAGAAGGCTGAGGAGCCGAAACTCGAAGACATTCCTGTGGTGAAAGAATTCCCTGATGTTTTTCCCGAAGATCTGCCAGGACTACCTCCGCAACGACAAGTCGAATTCCGTATAGACTTGGTTCCAGGAGCCGCTCCTGTAGCCAAGGCTCCCTATCGGCTTGCACCATCTGAAATGCAGGAATTATCTACACAACTCCAGGAGTTGTTGGATAAAGGATTCATAAGGCCAAGCTTCTCACCCTGGGGAGCTCCAGTATTGTTCGTGAAGAAAAAGGATGGAACTCTGCGGATGTGTATCGATTACAGAGAACTGAACAAGCTCACGATCAAGAATCGGTATCCACTACCAAGGATTGATGACTTATTCGATCAATTGCAAGGATCAAGCTACTATTCCAAGATCGACCTTCGATCTGGATACCATCAGCTAAGAATCCAAGAAGAAAGCGTGCCAAAGACTGCTTTCAGAACGCGATATGGGCATTACGAATTCCTTGTGATGCCATTTGGGCTGACGAATGCACCAGCGGTCTTTATGGACCTGATGAAACGTGTATGCAAACCATATCTCGATAAATTCGTGATTGTATTTATCGATGATATCCTGATTTACTCGCGAACAAAAGAAGAGCACGAGCAACATCTCAGAACCATCTTGGAACTACTGAAGAAAGAGAAACTTCATGCGAAGTTCTCGAAATGCGAATTCTGGATTCGCGAAGTACAATTTCTTGGACATGTTGTGAACGAAAAGGCATTCATGTGGACCCATCCAAGATCGAAGCAATAAAGAATTGGGAAGCCCCCAAAACCCCAACTGAAGTTCGGCAATTTTTGGGCTTAGCGGGCTATTATCGGCGATTCATCGAGAATTTCTCAAAGATAGCTCAACCGCTAACGACCCTTACTCAAAAAGACAAGAAATACGACTGGGGTCACAAACAAGAAGAAGCCTTCCAGTTACTTAAAAACAAGCTCTGCGATGCACCAATTCTATCATTACCCGAAGGCACTGAAGACTTCGTGGTATACTGCGACGCCTCACGACAAGGTTTGGGTTACGTGCTCATGCAACGCCAGAAAGTCATCGCTTACGCTTCAAGACAATTGAAGGTTCATGAAAGAAACTATACCACTCACGACCTGGAGCTAGGCGCAGTGGTATTCGCCTTGAAGATCTGGCGACACTATTTATATGGTACTCGATGTACAATCTTCACAGATCACAAAAGTCTACAACACATATTCGATCAGAAAGAATTAAACATGCGACAACGACGATGGGTCGAGCTGCTGAATGACCATGACTGTGAGATTAAGTACCATCCTGGAAAGGCAAACGTTGTAGCAGACGCACTAAGTCGAAAAGAAAGGGTTAAGACCCTAAGGGTTCGAGCGTTAGAAATGACCATACAAACGAACCTCACTGCACGCATTCGTGATGCACAACAAGAAGCCCTTAAGGAAGAAAAATCATAGAGCTGAATACCTCTGGGGTATGTTGAAATACATGGTGCCAAACGAAGAGGGAGCCTTATACTTCAAGAAGCATATTTGGGTTCCACTCTATGGCGGTGTTCGAGAAGTCATCCTTGACGAAGCGCATAAATCGAGATACTCGATCCATCCAGGATCGGACACAATGTATCAAGACTTGAAAGAATATTATTGGTGGCCGAGACTCAAGAGCGACGTTGCTGTCTATGTTGGAAAATGCCTAACCTGTGCTAAGGTTAAAGCTGAATATCAGAAACCGTCCGGCCTACTACAATAACCAGAGATACCCATGTGGAAGTGGGAGCAAATCTCGATGGATTTCATAACAAAATTACCCAGGACCCCGAGAGGGCACGATATGATATAGGTGATAGTCGATTGGTTAACGAAGTCTGCGCACTTCCTACCGATCCGAGAAAAAGACAGCACTGGAAAGCTTGCTGAGATATACTTAAGAGATTATGGCACGATATGGAGTGCCAATCTCAATTATTTCAGACAGAGATGGACGCTTTGTCTCAAGAATCTGGCAATCATTTCAGGAAGCCTTTGGATCTCAATTAGATCTAAGCACGACATTCCATCCACAAATAGACGGCCAGAGCGAACGGACTATACAAACGTTAGAAGATATGCTTCGCGCATGTGTCATGGATCTAGGCGGCAGCTGGGATACTTATCTACCTTTAGTTGAGTTTTCCTACAATAACAGTTATCATACGAGCATAAAAGCCGCACCGTTCAAAGCTCTGTATGGCCGCAAGTGCCGATCGCCCTTATGTTGGGCAGACGCTGGAGATAAACGTATGGTTGGTCCTGAACTTGTGCAAGAGACAACCGACAAGATTATGCAGATCCGAAAGTGCATTAAGGCGGTCCGAGATCGACAAAAGAGCTACGCTGATCTAAAACGAAAACCATTAGAATTCGAGGTGGGAGACAAAGTGTTGTTAAAAGTCTCACCTTGGAAAGGCGTAGTAAGATTTGGAAAGCGTGGAAAGCTGAATCCACGATACATCGGACCATTCAGAATCTTGGAAAGAATTGGTACCGTGGCATACAAGTTGGAGTTACCGGAAGAACTTAATGGAGTACATGATACATTCCATGTATCCAACCTCAAGAAGAGTCCAACACAAGAAAACGTGATCATCCCTGTGGATGAAGTACATATTGATAACGCCCTCCGATTTACAGAACAACCCGTCGAGGTTACAGACTGGAAAGTCAACAAGACCAGGAGGAGAACTGTTAAACTTGTCAAAGTACGTTGGAACTCTAAGCACGGACCCGAGTACACATGGGAACGTGAAGACCAGTTCAAAGAAAAGTATCCCCACCTATTCAAGAAGACTCCTGCGAGAGTTAGCTCAGCCTGAATTTCGGGATGAAATTCTTTTAACGGGGGGAGACTGTGACAACTGGCACAAACCGGTAATTTCCGTACACATTAATTATTATTTAATGACTGTAATTATGTGCTTAATTGTCAGCAATGTCTGAACACATACTAAACAAGTGAATTCATGCACGTTGTATACTACAAAATATTGTTTATGCATAAACGAGAGCGTTGCGTCAGAAATACTAGTAAACTCACCGGCAAGACACAATGTGTCAACAGAACTGCAGAAAGCAGTCAGACAATAAAATTGGAGCCTAGGTGTAGGTCCTACAGCAAGAATACATTAAAACCCAAGAATACATACAAGGGTTTATATATAGACATTACGGAAGCTAAAATACGCACTAAAAAGCACCCGAAACACACCTTAAGTGCAGAATTTTATATAATTCAGCTCTAAACAGCTTTTAAGCATATAAATAATATGCAGAATTCATGTTTTAACATCCAGAATATTTTCCTAAGTGTCGAGAATCGAAAGGTTACAAAAGAATACTTAAAGGACACTAAATGGTGCAATATAGCACTTTAACGAACCGGTGTCTAACCAAACAACCGGATAATACCCGGAACACCAAAATAATGCTAGAAGCATTGTTTTTATTTTTCTAAACTAGTTATGGTCCCCGAACACCATAACACCCCTTATAACGTAACAACAGATTAAATCCCTAACCAAGACACTCAAAACTTAACTAGGGTATGTAATTAGTGGTTACAATTTACACATAACCCCCCCCCCCTATAAAGTGGACGGCCCCATGTAGTGGCCCCACTTGTGTTCTTCTTGATCTTGCTAAATCCCACTAAATCTTGCCAAGATATTCCATGATCATCCTTGGATCCTACATGATTTTGCAAGATCATTAAAGATAAGAAATGGTTAAAGGTTACAACTAGACCCCCTCCCCACTAGCTTAAAAATCGGCCCACATGCCTAAATACAAGAATTGTGTAATCTTCTCAATATCACCTAAATATTACTTGGATTTGATGAGGATATAATATGATAGTGTGTGTGTACTTAAGGGAACACAAGAACCCTTGGACAATGAAATTGTAGTTATAAGTAAACATCCAACACTTAATCACCTCATCACCACAACACACCCTCTTGCTCTCTCCCTCTAACACCCTCGGCCGAGAACCACCAAGCACCACCACCATCATCAATCCAAGATCATCCAATTCCAAGCTCATACAAAGGTGTGAAAGGTCATACAAAGAAACTAGGTGCTTTCGGAAGTGCAAGAACCTCTCTAGATTTCTTTTATCCACCACATTTATACCTCGTTTCTTCCCTAGCCTTGAGCTAGTAGTAAGTGTTTCTAATCATCATCTTGATCTTGTTTATGGTGGTTAATAGGTGATTTAATGGTTAAAAATTAAGAACACTAAAGAACATAACCTAAAGTCTTGAACAGAAGATGAATAAGGTGGATAAAGGAAAGACGTGTGTGTAAATCTTGTAGATCTTGTATAGTTGTTATTATTTGATGTTGTTGATTAATAGAAACAAGATGGATCATCATCTAGACATACTAGTCCATGTTTGAGAACATGAACTAGTAGGATGTAAAAGTTAGAAAGATGAAGGATGATGGATCCATCCATTCATAAGTCTTGAACTTGAATAAACATGACTTTTCTTGTAAAATGAAGTTGTAAACTTGTAGATCTAAAGATCTACAAGTGGTTTTTCGGAAGAACCAAGTGGAAAATACTAGATTGTTAAAAACCCGGATCTTGTATGAACTAAAATCATTTTAGTAAGTAAACAAGTGTATAAACACTTGTGTAACAAAAAAAATTCCACAAAGGAATATTTTGGGAAAATAAGACTAGAAGATGTGAAAATACACTTCCTTTAAAAATAAAGTTTTTAAGAAACTAAACTTATTTTTAAAGATAACAAGACCTACTAAATATGTTAGTAACTTACTACATATTTTTACAAACTTTCAAGTTCATAAGTTGTGGTATATGCTTGTTTTGACAAGTTTGATAAATAAAGATTGTGTTGTTGAGATTGTTGTTGATTTAAAAGAAAATAAACACATGTTTTGAAAACATGGGAAACCTCCATTTTTAGGGGAAACTCTGTCAAAATTTATAAAAATTTTGACACTTAGAAAAATATAAGTTTTTGATAAACTTATTCCCTAAAAATATATTTAAAAATATTACCAAGGTTTCCCTAATTTTTGGTGATAAGAAATGAGGATTTCTTCAAGAATAAAAATGGATATTAAGTATGTATATATTTTTGAGAAAAATATATATATATTATTTGATCACCAACTTTTGTGCTAAGTGTATATAGTATGTGTTATACGTGCTAGTGTATTAAGACTTAAAAAATACACTAAATACTCATGAGAAGTATAAACACAAAAATACACATACAACATACAAGATACATAATTCGGGTGCAAAGTGCAAAACACGAGATACTTATATTAATTTTTGAGAAAATAATATAAGTAAGATACTTAGTTAAAAATATAAAATATTTTTAACACAACAATACAAATACAAAAGAGAGTGACTGTACTTGTGCGACGCAAGTCTAGTGACTAACGTTAAGAAAACGCGTATAGGTCACGACGTTAATTAAGCAAATCCGGTGAAGTTTACGACGCAAGGAACGCAAAGTTGTGAGTTCATGCTCCCCCTTTTCTTTAACTGTTTTCAGTTTTATAACTTCGGGGGTGAGATACATGTACAAATGTTACAATGCTTATAAATGGTATGATACAAATACAAGAAGCACACTTGGTGAGAACGAGTACCGAGTGTGATGCGTTTTGAGAAATGATACGAGAAATCGTGTCACGAATAGGGTACCATAAGCACCATTAATCAACAATATACCTAGACCGCAGAACAAAAGGTTAGATCTAACGGGTGCCGGGCAGCCACACTCTTGGTGAGGACGAGTACCGAGTAGTGCTTTTGTGTCTCAGAATATGCCAACTAGAAAAATGCCTAAGGTTTGGTGACTTCCTATGTCGTGTCACATGTTAATGGCCTTGCAACCCATTAACAATCCTGATACTTACAGGAATACTTTATTTACATAGGATTCATACCATACTAAAACTTGATTTATACTTAAGTACGTGGGGTACACAAGTAAACTAGAATTACACATGAGTACGTGGTGTACACATAAATACTTGAATACGTGGGGTACACAAGTAAACTTGAATTATACATGAGTACGTGGTGTACGCATGAAACTTGATTTATACATGAAAACTTGATTTATACATGACACAAACTATGTTTTCATTCAAAGTATACAAACGTGAAATACAAAAACTGCATGAATTCACACCAACATTATGTTGACGTTTTTCCAAAACTCACATGTATTTCAGGTAACTAGGATGGATGTGCGTGTGGTCTTACTCATGCTCGTGGATGTCACTATGTTTATCGTTAAATAAAGTTGTAACTTTTAAGACAATATGCTATCTCGTGTTGTAAACACTTGACTTATGTTGTCAGTAATGTAATGTTTGAAGTTATTTTTGAGCATGTAGTATGTTTACTTTTCGTATGCAATGAGAACCTTTCATTGTCACACCTCGTGCTTCCGCCGCAGAAAGGGGTGTGACATAAACAACCGCTTAGACTTTCGAACCCGACCCGTTTGGTCGATCATTAGGATCCGACCAAGCATGATTAGTGATCATAGTTGCATAGGGAATAACCTCTGAGGTTATTCCTATTGATCACATAGGATTGGTTAGTTGTTTGTTAATTAGCTTATATGCCCATAGGAAATGACCAAAATGCCCTTTTGAAGCATAAATCCATATTTTACCTATGTGATCAACTTTTTGACATATAATCTGATTTAGCAACATGTTTAGGTATAATTGGGCATGTAAGACTTGACATTGCATTTAGATAACCATCTGACCATAGTTTTGCGCAACCGACGCGTTATAGTAGCTTATACTACCATAACGGGTCGAAACGGGTCAAAAGCACTTAGGTAAACTTCCAAATCAGAATGTTAGCTCTATTAAATCATACCATATGAGTTCAATTACTCATTTGATTTATAGAACATCATTCTATCCTATCTCCCGATTTAGGATCCGATTATTAACATAGTTACCTATATTAGGTGCCGTTTGAATTCGTGATCCTTTGAGCTTTAGTTGGTCTTATTCTCAAGACTAATAAGCAATCCCAAGTGAGTACATAGTTCCCCACTTTTACCGCTTTCAAATACTTTGGGTGATACACATGTACATACGTGTTACTTTCGTGCTTTTCGTGCTTTTATGACACAAACATGCTAGTTTCACCTAGTACACATATAGTACATGATTTCAACTATGTTTTGCTATGTATTTTAAGCATGCTAGCACATTGATTTCTTAGACATTTGTTGCATATGTTTACTTAGCATATGGACACATCGTTTTACATGACATTTCTGCTATGTATGTTTACTGAGCATGCTAGCACAATTGTTTTACATGACATTTCTACTATGTATGTTTACTTAGCATACCTAGTACATGGTTTTCACATGCTACATTGGTTATGACATTTGGTATGTTTAATCGGGACAATAATACATTCATTAACATTGATCATGCCGCTCGGTAGTATGTAATGGTACCATAGGACTTGACAAATCCCGTTTCCGACTTCCTAGGTTTGTTTGGAAGTTGGGAATGACAGAATCCGATATACATAATTTAGATAAACCTTTAATTTGTTTAAGGGTTGGTCGCCACAGTCGCAAGGCTTAAATGTATGCGATTAACATTACTGCATAAATGTTTGTAATCATAAAGCATTGTTTTCTGCAAAACATAACATTTGATTTAAACTTAGGTTTATTCAAAAACTTTGTTTTGTACATTTTCCTATGGGGTTGAGTAATTACTAGATATTCACCATACATGACATTTGTTTTCACTTTGACATTATCACATAGTTTGAGTAGATACTTTCTACTTGCTATGCATTACATTTGATTATACATGATACGTTTCACACATGACATTGAACATGGTTTACACATGAACATTTTAACATTGAACAAGACATTTTGGTTGGTTATTGATAAGTGACTTATGTAACGGGGCTATGTGTTATATGATAAAAGCATGGTGGATACGCCACTGGTACTTCCTATATATAAGTGCTTTTATTAAACTACACATTGTTGCGTTATCTAAACCACTTTGACGGAGATATGAAACATTTTATACAAAAACATGACATTGTTATACAATTTTCATATTTTATACAAATTCACTTTCACTTGGTTATTCATTTAACCATGCATTATCCTTTTATTATCATTTGATTTCACATCGATTTTCATATGATTTATAAAGGAAAACATTTTACAAGGTTCATGACTACATTTTTGTAAAACTATTTTTTTAACTACAAGTCATGAATCCTGCATAAACAAAACCTATGTATCTCACAGGCATTTTTATGCTGACGTACCTATTTTTACATGTGTTTCAGGTGCTAATGCATGATGATGTTTGTGCTTCACTTAGGCGGACTTGGGCCTTAGTGACTTAAAAGACAGTTATTTATGTTATGTTTCTGTTAATTCCAAGACAATGTGAACTTTAATCTTAATAATAAAAAACTTTAACTACCATGGTTGTTGAAACAATAATTCTGTCGCATCACTCCCCGACGTTTCTGTCGCGGTTTGTTATTTTAACGCAGTCGGGGTGTGACAACAAGTTTGAAGACTTGTATAAAATGGGTAAACTAAACACATTCTGGATTTTAAAGTGAAAATGATAAGGTTTGACCCGTTTCGGCTAATTTATGCAAACTAGTTACATAAACCGTACCGAACGCGAATATGCATAACGGGTAACCAAATGAGTCATGTACATGTTCCATAAGTTATTATGCTTAAAATATGTTATGATATCAGTAGGATATCTTCCATTATGCCCAAAACGAATTTAAAATTAAATTAAGCCTCGTAAGGGTAGTTCGGTCATTTTAATGTTTATAAAAGAGGTTGAATGGTAATCTGAGGTTCTGGTCTAAAATAATCAGTAAAAATATTTATTTAAACAAGTTATATCAGTAACATATCTTATATATGTGAAATACATCATTTATGGCCAAACTATGCACCGTAGGGGCATTTTGGTCATTTCACATATGCTTTAAGGGTTAAATTCGGAAATCTGATTTCAAAACTTGAACTTACTAATAAAGTATAAAAATTTATTCATCACATCAGTAGGTAACAAGTCTTAGGTGCCAAATATGGTTTTAAACCATACTATGCGCCTAAATCGCATAAAAGTCGGTATTTGACAATATTCGGGTTGATTAAGGAATCTGAGATTTTGATTAGCCTTTACTGTTTAAAATAAATTATTTAATATATAAAATTAGTAGAAAAAGGTTGGATATGTAAAGGATGTGTAAAACTCATTTTATTAGCGAAAAGGGCATTATCGTCAATTACCGAGTCTATGCAAGAACTCTATGTTATGATCAGTTTAAAATTTAATAAAAATCTCCAAAAATCCGTAAATAATATATTACATCAGTGGGTAGGAAGCTTGGTGTCAAAATTTGGGTTTAAATATGATTTATACTAAAAATGTCATTTAATTAATAAAAAGCTTTCAAAAATCTCGTTTTTATATCAAAAGGGCATAATGGTCAACATTTAAGCATTTAACGGAAACATGCAAATGATTCGGATTTCTAAGGAACCATATAGTATAATCTCAGAGGGTTATAGTAACATGTAATATGGTCCTAGAGGAACCCTAAGGCATATCTAAACTAAGCTAAATCGGGTCAGAACTGAAAGTCAAAGCATAAGTCTACTTTTGCGACTTTCGGTTCCGAACCGAGCCTAAACTCAGAATTGTCGGGCTGAACATGCCTAGACATGTTCTTATATTATTTACCAAGTTATTTAAGTGTTAAAACATGTTCCATAACTTCTACATTATCAGTTATGAATTATTTTGTGAAAATGGACCCGTTTGACTTTTTATTAAATAGTTTGACCCGACAATTGACCAAGTAAAAGTGATAATCAGTAGGTGCCCTTTTAAGGGTTTATTACCTACATAATTACCAACTCATAGCCACTTTCAATTCAAATAATGGTTGGACCGTTAGTGATTAATCACCAAGTCAAAGCTTAATTACGCTAACTTTGACTTTCGGTCATTAAACTAATAAAACTTAAACTAAGGAAGCTAAGAACACTTACTAGAGCACTTAGCACGAATTAGGAACTGAAGGAAACTTTCTTGAACACCAGGAAGCTCCAGAGAAAGAGTTTTGAAGAGTAAACTTCAAATGTGCAAATGAACTCAAGAACCAAGTCCTTTATATAGGAAATTAGATGTTCCAAGATCAATCCATTTGTCCCTATATTGATTTCAGATGTTCCCAGTTGTCCCTAGTGCATGAAAAACCATTTGCTCAGTCCCTGGTATCGAAATCAGCCATGCAATGGCGGTGTAACAGGCTGCAACATGCAGCTGTCCACTTTTTTTTTACTGGCACTTTTACGCAGCCCGCGTAAGATTTGGACTCGGCTTACGCGGCCCGCGACAATGGGGATTTCCGGTAAACAGTTTGCAAACTTTGCATTTTCAGTCCCTGGTCCATTTTAAGTTTATTTAACTTCCATTTATTGCACTTATGACCCCCATAGTTAACTATTAAGGACCTTGGGTCACAAATTAACTCCGTTAAGCTCCCGGTTAGTTGCTAGGCTACCCGAAAAGTCTTGTTTTCTTTGAAACTCCATGAAATTACTATCCGATATTCTCGAGAGCAAAATATACAATTATTACAATGCTTTTGGGTACGTAAAAAGGTCACTCAGAGGTAACTTTTAACATGTTGACACTTTTAACCCCTATACTTTGTAAAGTTCTCATTTTAAGCACAAACGACTTTCTATGTCTGACAAATTACTCATTAAAGAATACGAACGTCGTATGAGGTCAATCAAAGGCACAAGATTGGCATGTTGACACTTTGGATCCTTTTACTTACATATTTGCATTGTTTGACAATTTTAATCCCTCAGAATCAATTCATTACACATTTAACCTTCATGACACGTGTCTTTATTATATTGGTCATGATTTTGCGAGGTGTTACATCAGACAATGGAACATAATTTAAAAATTCAAAAATTGAGAGCTTCTTTGTAAGCAAAGGAATCTCTCATGACTTTTCTGCTCCCAGAACACCCTAATAGAATGGAGTGGTAGAAAGGAGAAATAGAACTTTAGTGGAATCAGCCAGAACAATGCTTGCTTATGCAAAACTGCCCACTCACTTTTAGGCAGAGGCAATAGAAAATGCTTGTTTTACCCAAAACAGATCCATAATCAACAAAATGCACAATAAAACACCCTACAACATTATCAATGGAAGAATTCCAAGTGTAAAATTTTTACACACTTTTGGTTGTAGATGTTTTGTTTTCAATGATTTTGAAAGCCTTGAGAAATTTGACACAAAAGCAGAAAAGGGTATTTTTCTTGGTTATTCTTTGTCCTCAAAAGCTTATAGAATTTTTATTCTAAACACAAGGACAATAAGAGAAAGTTTATATGTATCTTTTGATGACTCATCAGAAACAGAAGTTTCTGATGAATATATGAAAGAAATAAACTTTTCTGATAAACAAGAAAATATGAACATCTCTTTGAAATGATAACAGAAGACTTCTTAGAACATGATAAATCTCTTACAAACAAATCAATAGATAATTCATGTGCTAACCCTGCAGAACAAATGGAAAATGCATCAGAAATCTTGAATCAGAACAATGAAAATATTTCTGACAATCAAAATTCTGATACAAACAATACAACTGAGGTAACTGTTCAGGGGGAAACTTCAAATCCATCAGAACCAACAACCTTTCACAACAAGTTGAGATGGATAAAAGTACATGTTCATTCTGACATCATTGGAAATCCAGAAGATGGTGTAAGAACAAGATCTGCAACAGCACATGAATGTGCATTTGCTGGGTTTCTAAGCAAGATAGAACCCAAGACTGTCAAAGAAGCTCTTAATGACTCAGACTGGATTCAAGCTATGCAAGAAGAGCTTGATCAGTTTGAAAAGAGTAAGGTATGGGATCTGGTGCCTAAGCCAAATGACAAATCAGTCATAGGCTCAAAATGGGTATTTAGAAACAAATCAGATGAAAATAGCATAATAATCAGGAATAAGGAAAGGTTAGTGGTCAAAGGTTATTGTCAACAAGAAGGTATTGACTATGATGAAACCTTTGCACCAGTGGCCAGATTAGAAGCTGTAAGAATCTTTCTTGCTTATGTTGCATCTAAAGACTTCAAAGTATATCAAATGGACGTGAAATCTGCATTCCTGAATGGTAAGATTGAGGAAGAAGTTTATGTGCTTCAACCTGAAGGCTTTGTTGATCCAAAATTTCAAAACCATGTTTACAAATTAAACAAAGCCTTGTATGGTTTGACGCAAGCTCCAAGAGCATGGTATGAAACACTTTCAAACTTCTTACTCAATTCTGGCTACACAAAAGGTACTATTGATACAACACTTTTTCTTAAAACACACAAGGGTCACACTTTGTTAGTCCAAATATATGTTGATGACATTATATTTGGATCAACAAATGAAAAGTTCTGTAAAAAGTTTCAAAAGTTAATGACCAGCCATTTTGAAATGAGCATGATGGGTGAGTTAACCTTTTTCTTAGGTTTACAAGTCAAACAAAGAATCGATGGAATATTTTTGAGTCAATCTAAGTATGTGAAAACAATTTTGCTCAAATACTCACTAGAAAATTGCTCAATTTCAAAAACTCCCATGGCAACAGGGAACAAACTTGATTCTGATAAAGAAGGAACAAGTGTAGATATTAAAACCTATAGGGGGATGATAGGATCATTGTTATACTTAACAGCAAGCAGACCAGGTATTATGTTTGCTACATGCTTTCTGGCATGATATCAATGCAATCCTAAAGAATCTCACCTAAAAGCAGTAAAAAGGGTTTTTAAATATCTAAAAGGCACATCAGAACTTGGTCTCTGGTATCCTAAGGATACAAATCTTGAACTAATTGCATACACAGATGCAGATTATGCAGGATGCAAGATTGACAAAAAAAAAAGCACATCTGGTGCATGTCAGATCTTGGGAGAAAAGTTGGTATGTTGGGCAAGTAAGAAACAAAACTGTGTTGCAACATCAACAGCTGAATCAGAATATGTAGCAGCAGCAAGTTGCTGTTCACAAGTGTTGTGGATGCAAACTCAGCTGAAAGATTATGGAGTAAATCTGACAAAGATACCCATTCTATGTGATTCAAAGAGTGTAATAGCAATAATAGAGAATCCAGTTCATCACTCTAGAACCAAGCACATAGATGTCAGATATCACTTCATAAAGGATCATGTTGAAAAAGGTAACATAGAAATGTACTTTGTTCCAACAGAAAACCAAATTGCTGACATCTTTACAAAATCTCTTGATGAAAAGAGACACAATTTTTTAATCAGCAAACTTGACATGGTTAACATAAAAGATGAGGATGTTTCAGAAAATAAAAAGCAGCAACCTGAAAACCAAATTGATGAACATCAAGATGAAAATTCTGATAATCAAAGAATAAATCAACAGGTTTCTGTTAAAGAAATCCATCAATCTGATGGAATATCAGAGAATCTGATAAATTATCAATAAATCTGATAGTTTATCAGAAAATATGATAAATTATCAGAATGTCTGATGAATCATCAGAAATTCTGATAAAACATCAGAAACTTTGTTAATACATCAGAATCATCACTGATCATCAGAAAATTTTATGAAGTTACCATCTTTATTCATATCTCATATTTCTATAAACTTATAACTGTAGATAGTCTGTTTTTGAATTCTTTTTTCTTTCTTTTGTTTAATTTAAAAAAAAATCAAAAAGGGGGAAAGTAACATGCATTAAGATAAATTCAAAATCACAGCAGAGAAAATCAACCGTCACAGGAAAATTTTTGCAGAAAATTGAATTTTTCTTACACTTCCAATGCATGCAACGTCATCTTTCATAAGGAATTAGAGAGACACGGGGGCATAAAAATGATTAGGGGCTATGAAAGTAGCCGCCTAGTTATTCAATGCTTACTCACAACTTGGGGCTTCGAAGACTGGCATATACTCACTGCAACAGATATCGTCTTAAATGAAGAGATTGAAATGAAAAAGAAAATCTTTTGTTGATTAATACCATTTATGGCATAACTATCACTTTAATCTATAAATATTAACAACTTGAAAAAGACTTTCTTCATCTCAAACAATATTCTCTTCAAAAGCACTTTATCAAAAACTTCATTTAAAAAAAATGGCTTCCTCGAAAGCAATGAAACAAGTACACTTTCCTCTCCCTCTTCACAAACATCACAATCTTAGACTTAGGTCTAATCTGGAAGGTCCTGCATGGGAAGATTGCAGGTATGTGTACAACATGATTATGCAAAGTCCCTTGGGCTATGTTGTATCTACACATGTCACTATCTACCCAGAACTCCTTCAGGAATTCTGGTGGAATGCTGAAATCATCTTCAGTGGCACCACCATGTGGATAGAAAGTAAGGTTATGGGGTTCAAAATCACCCTAAAGGAGGAAACTCTCAAGGATGTCCTCCAGCTGGGTGATGATCAAGAAAACACCTTCCTCAACAAGGAAATGTTGGAACAAACTCTAATGGATATGGGCTATCAAACATACAACGTGTCAAGGCAGATCAGCAAGTCTGGTTTCATACCACCATTCCAGTACTTGGTGACACAGCTCAGTGTCTGCTTCTCTAAGAAGATTGGACACTTCAACGAGCTGTCTTACAGGATGATGGAGGTGGTTACAAGAGAAACCGTACAACTTTTCTAAGTTTCTCATGAGAGACTTAGAAGTAAACTTGCACACCCGTCAACCTTTTCTGATATACCCTCGCTTTGTGACCAAGGTGATAACCAGTCAGCTGGACTTCGGAGGAGTAAGAAGCTAGTATCCAAGGGCCCAGATGGCGCTACAAGAGAACATAAGTGATCCAACCCTTGTTCCATCAACAAATCACAGTGGTTATATAACCTACCTTTGGTTATATGTGAAGGGGATGTACAATGTGCTCAATGAGCAGTAGTTTTTGTTTGTTTGTTTGTTTAGTGTTTTTTTTTATATATATATAAGTTTACTTTTTTTCTTAAAAAAAAAACATCACAATAGATCTAGGGGGAACTAAAATTGCATATCTGATAAAAACAAGAAAAATTTGGTGAAGTTCAAAAGAAATCTGATAAGACTAGTGAAACATTAGAAATTCTGATAAAATATCAGAAAATGTGATGACTCATCAGAAAATCTGATGATAAATCAGAAAACACATTAAATCATCAGAAAATCTACTCATTCATCAGAAAAGTCTCAAGATAACCAGGAAGTCTGATAAATCAACAGAAAATAAGAAGAAATATCATGAAACATTGCTTTAAACCAGATTCAAAGAAACTTGTAACAACATAAATTTCTTATAAAAAGTTTCTGTCAAAATTAAATTTTTTTATCTGTCTTCAAAAAGGAATGGAACAAATTGTATTTAAAAAAAAATTTGCACAACAACACTTCCTGAAGGTCAGGACAAAGATGTGAAGTTTAGAAATGCTGTGTAAGTTAAATCTTCAAAAACTCTACTCATTCCCTCTCATCTCAATAAAAAAATGGTGATTCAATCTCTGAATATGAATCAAATGTATTCTGATGAAGTATAAAGAAAATCCAACTCTCAAAGGCTTATTCAAAGATTTTCTGATATACATTATCAAAAGAAATGCTTGGGAACATACACAGTTTCAAAAAGATTTTTATTGGACCTTTTTACAACAAAAAGGGGTCCCACATAGAGAAAATGTGCAAGTTGGACATTAGTGTTTATATACTAAATATTTGGAATCTCCGATTCTCAATAACATATATATATATATATATATATATATATATATATATATATATATATTAAATTAGAGATAAACCAAAAGTTTTTTTAACGGTTGTTTCCTAAACATATTAAAACATCATTAAGGTGTCATAAACCACCTTAAATACAAATAACCCACGAAAAACACTCAAAAGATCTCTGTCTCAAAACACTATAAATACCTCATTTAAAAACAGAGACTTCCATCTTCAACCTTCCTCTTAAAGAGCAAAACCCTAAAAACCCTTTTCCGGACCAAAAACCTCAATTCTCCATGGCTGCTATCAACATTAATATGCCACAAGTTGAACAGTCTATTCCACTCATCACTGAAGCTGAATTTCTTCCATTAAAGAGCAACAATGAAGCCATGAACGACAACATTGGAGAATATGATACAAAGTGCCAAATCTTGATCGAATTTCTGACCAGATGTCCTATAGCTCAAGCTCTCACAAAGACCAGAGAGGTACCAGAAAAGCTTATACAACAAGTTGTAAAGACTCTCAAACTCTCAAATCCAATCGAACTTACAGCACATGTATGGGGAGATATCTTCATTACAATCACACTAGAGAAAATAAGGGAATGTTTGGAACTACCCTTAAGCCAAACTTATGAAGAAGCACCAGAAAAAGGAAGATATGATAAACACTGCTTGATGCTTTAATGGGTTACAAGACAAAGATCTCAAAGATTAGTGAATTCAAGAGAAATCAGTTGCATGCCTTCTAGCAAGTGTTAATGGAAATTCTGAACAAATGTTTATCATCAAAGATTGGAGGTACAGATCAGATAAATAAAAATATTCTAACAATCATGTTTAGCCTCATTAGTGGGTTGAATATTGATTTTAGAACAGAAATATTTAATCTGATCAGAAGATCAATTCTGACCAACTCTGGAAGGATAGATTCACATCTACCTTTTCCCAGATTTCTATCAATCATAATTTCTGATGCATTTTCTGAAAGGAATATGGAAATTCCAGCATCAGAAAATATGTGGAGTACAGAAGTAATGAGACCATGGTTTGCTTTGGGATCTTGGAAGTCAGATTATGATGTACCTGTTCTGTCAGAAACAATGATGAATCTGATACCAGAGGATTCACCTTACAGAGCAGAGTATCTAAGGTTGTTAAGCAAAAAGCCAAAGAATAAAGAAGTTTTTGATAGTGTGTCCCCTATGGAGCATGATGCACAAGAATCAAGTGTACCAAGAATAGAACAGCAAGGTGAATCAGAACCTCATCAAGCTGATGAAGATGTGTACATGAGTCTTGTGGCCGAAGAGCATCATGTAAAAATCTCACATATGGGAGAAACAGGTGCATAACACTCTAAACTTAATATTGTGCATGATTCTGAGAGTGATTCTGATGAATCAATTCAAGGAAATTATGAAATTTCACATAGAGGCACTGTTTCTGAAAAATAAGATGTGAGTAAAACCATTGACCCATTCTCTGAATCAGATTCTGAGGAGGAGAATGTGATGGAAACAGGTGGAGATTAGTCTACTGATTAATGAAACCTAGTTGAGAAAAATAAGAGTTTCTCAACAACTCATGGAGAATCTGAAAAGATTCAAGGATATGAGGAAAACCAGAATTTGAATGAGTTTCAATTTTCTTGTAAGGGTATAGAGAATATGGAATATTTCAGTCCTCTTAACCTTAGAACAGCAGAGAATGTGTTTGCTGCTGGTGTTACAGGTGGAACATCTGTTGTTCCTCCTGTTACCCAAGAACATCAATCTATGTCAACAGAGCAACTACACAAGGAAGTTGATGACATAACTGATGTTTGTACTGGCAAGACAGCCACAGAAGAAAAGCTTGATCTGATACTGGAAGAGATCAGAAATCAAAAGTCAGACATCAAAGTATTATCAGAAACTGTCAAAGTTGTATAGAAACAAACAGAAGATAACACTGTAGCCCTCAACAAACTACAAGAGTCATCAGAAAACAGAGAGAATTCATCAGAATTCAAGAAAGCTCTCAAAGAATTGCAAGAAATCAAGACAAAGATGGCAGAAGTTGCAAGTGCAGGGGAAAGCTCAAGTTCAGGAAGAATCCTTGAAGAAATTCAATTCCTCAGAGCCAACAACAGCAGCATGGCTGAGGCTTTTGAGAAACTGATGGTGGAATTGTCTGCACCGAAAAATCAAGATAAACTGGAGTTTCTGAGAATGAAGAAACAAGAAGAAACAAATGCTCAAACTCTTGCTGATATTCATCTGTTAGTAAAGAGGTTGCAGTACAATGTTGCCAGACTGGCAAAAGTTGATTTTCATGAACTGAAAGCTCCAATTCCACAAGAAAAACCATCAGGAGAGTCAGAAACTCCTCAACAACAATTCAAACAATCAGAAGTCACTCAACAAAAACCAACCAGGCAAACATAAGCTTCATCAACACAAAAACAGAAGCAACCCATGGGTCCTCCTCCTAGTATGCCAAAGTTACTCATGGGTCCTCCAACAAATATTCCAAAGCCAGACACATCAAAGGTGCCTATGCAAGGAGTTGTTCCAGTTCAATCATCTTCCATAGCTCTCATAGGTGAAACAGAATTCAGCAAACAATTGAATACAAAAGAGAAGAGAAGAATGGAACATGAAGTAACATCCTCAAAAAGGCCAAGAAAAGTGATTGGAGAAGATTCAGATGATAAACTCAAAGAATTCGAAGTGCTGAAAGGTGATCTACATACAATTATGTACCCTGAAGAAAACTTGAAGCACTACTACTGGAACAAACAAGAAGATAAACTTTAAAGGCCACTCTCTCCATTAAGCAGAAATATTGTTAAACTCAGAAATGCAGGAAACTTGAAAATGTTGCACAAACCAGTTACAAATCCAATAGTTTCCATTGAAAGAATTATCACTATTAATGCTCCAGGAGGTGTCTTAGGTACTGGTGGATAAAACAAATAAACCCTGATCAGAAAATATAATAGTGATACAACTATTACTGATGGAGACCTGGCTGATGATCTTCACCCAATGAGTTTAGTAAAGTAGAAGCAGCTCATTGATAAAGACAAAAGCTCAACAGTTGTGATCAGAAGAGCTCTTGACAGCATCAAGAAAGCAGGAGAAAAGTTATATCAAAGGGCTGCACTGACAGACTTTGACCTGTGTATCAACTTTGAGTATAACAAAAAGGTACTAACACCTCCTCCTAACAACACCATTCCAGCTGAAATTCCTCTCAACAAAGTAAGAACTGGAGTTATCTTTGACAAACCAGAAATGTGTGTGGTTTTCAAAGATGCCTATGATGAGAAAGCTCTGTTCAGAGTCAGTGAAGTATACTGGTATTCCAATCAAACTCAGAAATATATAAAGAATTGCATGAATGAGAAACAAGAGTAGCTCAAGAAGAAGGGGAAGAACAATGAACAACTGAGGAAGGCAATTGAAAGTTGGATGGAAGCTAGAGGTTGGTACAAAGAGCTCTACAAAACAACTCAAAAGGCAACTGATTATAAGAAAAGGTTGAAACCAGGAGACAAGTTCATAGGTGGAGTGAAGATCAATTGATGAATTCATGAGTTTAAAATTTCTGTTTTTGAGAAACAATATTTTATTTTTCTGTTTGTTTTGAACAGTAGTTGATTTGCTTTATGTTTCTGCATTTAGTTGTTTGAACTCCTTTTTTTTAAGGATTAGTTGAAGTCTGTTCATGTTTGATATAGATAGTTCATTTTCTTGCAATACTTAGGGGGAAACTGTTAGAAAACTTTATTTGTAAGTATTGAAGAAAATCAAATTCAGCTTGATCTATGAAGAAGATAAAAGTCCTGAAGATCAAAACAACAAAAGGAAGAACGGATAGGGCAACTGAAAAGAACAACATCTACTTCAAAGAATCAAAAGTTGATCAAGAACTGAATAAGATTATCAGAGAAGGCTTTTCTGACGGATCTGATGATATTTCTGATGAAATATCATCAGTTTCTGGCGATTCTGATCATCAGACTTTCTGATGATTTGTTCACCAGAATTTCTGATGAAGTGGTTATCAGAAATTCTGATAAAAGCCCACTTGTCTAAAAATCAGTTCTATCCTGCCACAATAACCGAAGCAAGTTGACATTATTGGATATCATGATGACAAAGGCAACTTGATTATTGGATTCAATGAATATGTCAAGAAGCTACTTTTTGCAGGACATAAACATGAATAAACAAATGTTTATTCATGTATCAAAGTCGTCTATAAATAGAAGGCTCATCAAGCAGAGAACAATGAGTTAAGCTTAGCATTCAATACATACTACAAACTCCATTGTCCTTTCACCTCAGAATTCACAAGTATTCATTTGTAATAGATAATAATCTTACAATCACCTTGTAAACCATTTTGTTTCAAAGTGATATTAACTTGAAAATTCTGTAGGTCTTGTTTCTTGAAAGTCTGATTTCTATTTCCGCACACTATTTTCACATTTGTTGAAATCACTTGCCATATTACGTGAAAAGAAGCTTTTAAGTCCAAACTGGGTCCAACAATGTAAATTTCTTAAATAAATCAAATAAGGAATAATGAATTTTAATAATCTCAATTATTTGTCATCGGCTGGCCATAGTCCCAATTACAAAAATAACCACTAGTGGTCCCACCTTATAACCTATTGTCTGTCAATGGATATTTTGAAGCTGAAGTCTAACTCAATTAACCACCACCACCATCACCTCACCTCCACCACCACCACCAAGATCGAAGCATTTAAAAACAGGGTTCAATTCAGATATATACACCGCGACAACACTTACATACAAGGATATTTTGTATATGAAGTTTAAATTTCAGTTTCTATATAGTGCATTCAAGGTGTTCAACGAAATTACTAAACCAAAGATGACTTCAATTAACATTGCTATATCTGGGTTTTGTCAGAATGGGTGTTACGAGAAAGGTTTGATGTATTTAAACGGTTTAGAGAGTATAAACTTAGGCCCTATTTGGTTACAATTGCTAGCTTTTGTCAGGTTATGACGTTGTGGTTAAAGATGGTCATCAGGTTCACTACCGGTCTGTTAAGATTGGTGTTGTAATGGACATTTATGTAGCAACCTCGCTCGTTACATTGTACTTTTACTGCAAACAACCTCTGATTTCATTAGTTGTTTTTTAACGAGTTGGTTATAAAATTGTAGCTTGTTGTAACGCGTTTCAGACTGGTTTGTTGCAAGTTCGAATTGTTGAACCCGTGTTTGAAGTATTTAAAGAAATGTTGTAGCGATCTGCCGATGACTCGAATACAATAATGTTTGTTTCTGTGATGTCTTCTTGTTCTAATATTAAGAATTTGAAACTTGGTGGTGGCTGATGGTGGTGGTGGAGGTGGAGGTGAGGTGGTGGTGGTGGAGGTGGTGGCTGATGGTGGTGGTGGATATGGAGGTGAGGTGGAGTGGGTGGCGGCAAGTGATGGTGGTGGTGATGGCTGATGGCAGTGGTAGTGTGGTGGTGGTAGAGAATGTGGTAAGGTGGATGTGAGGTGGTGATGAAAGTGCTACATTGTTGGGTTATGTAAGATCTGCTGATAATTAAAGCCAAAACGCATGGGAAACCATCGCCATGACTGATAGAATAAGTTAGATTACAACTCAATATCAAGAAGTTTACTCCATTGAAATTTATCCAAACCATCGCCATGGCTGATACAATAGATACCCTAAAGATACAAGACAATAAGTACAAGTGCTGGAATGAAAAGTGCTAGGTTAACTAGTCAACAGTCAAAGTTAGCAAAGTGAAGACGGAAGAACAGAAGACCAAGTCAACAAGTCAAAGAAAGACCAAAAGTACTGGATTCTAAAAGTGCTAGATTACCAGTAGTTTTGTAATCTCAGTTGTTTACTTGTATTTTATAGCAATTTCTGTTTTATTTGTTTATTTCTTAACTGTCCAGTAGTTTTGCACAATTGCTGGGTGGCAGTTACACATTTAATGGGTTGTTTGGGTCACTTTCATGGTGATGTTACCAACGGTTCTCTCCTCTATAATAGTACCGTCTATAATCTGAAAATGTAACTCTAAAAGCTGAAAAGTAGAAGAGCTTAGAGAGAGTTCGCATGGTGAGGGAGAGTACTATTGTACAATTGATCGTAATCTGACATATGAATAATATATGAATCACTGGCAATCATTCCCAAATCCAGTAGTGTCTATGATGATGTGTTTATTATTACTGTTTGGATTACATGTTAATTAGGAAATGTTTAATAAAAAACACAGATAATTCACTAACTCTCAGATCCAATACACATAAACACCCACCTCATCAAAATAACAAAGATTTGTGCCACGTTAACGTCCATGTCACGAAAAAACTAACTTGATTAGACCTCAGTTAGAAAATATATGTTGGTGGACAGTAGGTTAAAATGTGAAACCATCGGTGGCTATTATTGTAGTTGGAACTGTTGCCAGCCAATAACAAAAAGTTGGGATAGTTAAAATCTATTATTCCTGTAAATAATTGATTCCTTTAGTAGGCTTAAAAAAGCTATAACAGTAGAATAATAGTCTAGGTATTTAATAAATACGATTTGAAAGTTGTCTTATGCTATAAGCCTATAACCACTCAATTTTTAACTAATTCTCACTAAATTTTTTTCAAATCATACAAGGTTTTCATTATCTATCTACTATAATAAAAGAAACCAACTTTTGGACACGTGTCATTCATTGAATGTATCATCAAATCTATATTTATCTTATATTAACTAAATAAAAAATAAATTAATATTAAATCTTATCATACTTTAATAAAATATTATCCTCAAATCTAAATTGTTAATTTAATATATTTTTAAAACAAATACTTCTCTCTCCTACTTATCTTATATTAAATATATATATATATATATAATAAACTAATATTAAATGTTATCCTAATTTATTAAAAATATAACTTGTTTATTATTTGGTATACAAAATTATATTTATTCAACTCGTGTAAAATGCGGGGTTTTAAAAAATATAACTTCTTTTTATTATTTACTTTACAAAGTTACATTTATATAACCCGTGTAATACACAAATTTTTTAAAATATAATTTTTTTATCATTTGCTATGTAAAATTAGATTTATTCAACACATATAATACACACAGTTTTTAAGGATATAATTCTTTTTTTATTTGTTAGATTTTTCAACCCGACTATACACGGGTTTTTTAAAGATACGACGTTTTTAGTATTTAATATACAAAATTACATTTATTTAATATGTGTAATACACATAGTTTTTAAAGATATAACTCTTTTTCAGATCTATTCAACATGTGTAACGTACATATTGGGTTTTTAATGATGTAATTTTTTTTATTATTTGGTAGATTTATTCAACCCGATTATACACGGTTTTTTTAAAGATACGACGTTTTTAGTATACAAAATTACATTTATTTAATCTGTGTAATACACATGGTTTTTAAAGATATAACTTTTTTATTATTTGATATATAAAATTACATTTATTTAACCCGTACAATATACGGGGTTCATAAAAAATATAACTTTTTATTATTTAATATATAAAATTACATTAATTCAACCTGTGTAATACACGGGGTTCTAACCTAGTTTATTTTTAAATCGAGTGAGTTCATGGGAACAAAAAAAAAAACTCCTGGGATCCGCCCTTGACCATAACTTTATATACTTTTAAGTGATTTGGTTTTATAGGTATCAAGATGATCACCTATTATTAGGGGTGTTCAAAAAAATCTGGATCCGAAACCGAATCCGAAATATCCGAAAATCCGTATCCGAACTATCCGAAATTTCGGATAGCCGAAAATTCGGATATCCGAAAACCGGATAATCCGAATTTTCGGATTCGGATTCGGATATGAATTTCAAAAATTTCGGATAATCCGATTATCCGATATCCGAAAACTAATTATTTTCTTTAGAGTAAACTGCCATTTTGGTCCTTGTGGTTTGGCCAGTTTTGCCACTTTAGTCCAAATCTAAAACTTATTACATCTGGGTCCTTGTGGTTTGCATTTTGTTGCCATTTTAGTCCAAATCTCAAATCAGGTCAGATTTCAAAAAAAAAACCTGGTTTTTGTCCTTTTCCTCAGGGGCATTTTGGTCTTTTTGGATTTTATTTAAAGATCTTCATCCCCTCTCTCTCCATCTGCTCTCTCTCTCTCAACATCTGCTCTCTATCTCCCTCTCTCTCACTCTCTGAACTACGTACACCACACCACCACCACCCCCACATCATCCCCAACCTCCGCTACCGTCGCCGCCAATACCACCGATCTCCGGCCACCGCAACCACCATCACTCTCCACTCCCCCATCTCTTACACACACAGACACCCACATCCTCCCTCTTTGATTCAGCCGGCAACGACACCACCAAACAACCTCATTCGCCTCGTTTTTCCGGCGACTGGTTATCCGGTGAACCACCACACGCAACCAGCAGCGGCGTTTCAGCGGCAGGGACTGGTTAGTCCAAGTCCCAAAACTAAAACATCAAATCCCCCGTCGGTGAACCTGCAACACAATCTGGTGAACCTGCAACTCAATCCGGTGAGCACCTCCACCCAAATCGGTTTACCATGTGTTGTTAGATTTGTGGGTTTGTTGTGGATCTGGTGAACCTGCAACACAATCCGGTGAACCTGCAAATCAATCCGGTGAGCACCTCCACACAAATCGGTTTACCATGTGTTGTTAGATTTGTGGGTTTGTTGTGGATCTGGTAGTGTAGTGGTGTTGATAAGATTTTGGGGAACTTAAGGGGATTAGGGGTTAGAGTTTTTTTCCAGTGGTGGTGATTGAGGTTGGGTAGTAGCAGCGGTGGTCGGTGAGGTCCGGCGGCAGAAGGGGATGTGTGGTAATGACGTGTTGGCGGTGGTGGTGGTCTCAGGTCTGTTAGCAGAAGGAGAGGGGTGGTGATGACGTGCTAGTGGCGGTGATCTGTTACCTGAAATGGATGGGAGGTGGTTGATGAATGGTGATATTGGGTTTGTAGTGGCCGGATACGACGGTGGTGGTGGTGGCTGGGATACGGTGGTGGTGGTGGCGGAGGTTGATTGAAGAGAGAGATGGAAGAGGTGGGGGATAGTTTAAGGAAGAAGATGAGCTGGGCAAATCAACTGGTCATTTATCTTCAAACATTATTTTGGACCAAAATGACTAAAATGCCCCTGAGGGTAAAGACAAAATAGCAGGGTCATTAGTGGGGAATCTGACCAAATTTGAAATTTGGACCAAAATGGCAACAAAATGCAAACAACAGGGACCCAGATGTAAAAAGTTTGAGATTTGGACTAAAGTGGCAAAACTGGCCAAACCACAGGGACCAAAATGGCAGTTTACTCTTTTTTTTTTATAAATATATATAGTATATGAGCATTATATTTAGTTTGAAGTATTGAAAAAATTAGTAAAAAAATAGTAAATAATTGTATTCGAGTGAATTTACGATTGTTTTTAGTTTTAAATGTTGGAAATTTAGAAAATCGAATATAAGTTTAGTTTTAATCTATACACGAAACGGATTTTTCGATTTTTTTTATAAATTCGGATATCCAAAAATCGGATATCCGAAATTTCGGATACGGATTCGGATATCAATATTCACTATCCAAAATTTTCGGATATCCGGTTTTCGGATATCCGAAAACCGGATAATCCGATCTTGAACACCCATACCTATTATTAAATTACACTAATCAAATATTAGGTACTTATTGGATAAGAACTTTTCATTGAACAGGGACTGGAAGTGTTATATTGAAGTTATTTAAGGGTTAATTGAAAACTTTACATGATAAAGAAGAGTGCCTCCCTCTTCTTTGGTATCAGTTCTTTTGCTTTTCACTTTCGCCAATGATACCAAAACTTTATAGTTTTGTCTTTTTCCCATCTAGTTATATAAAACTTGTAGCATGTTCACTTTGTTTTTACACTATATAATATATAATAATTTGAAAAAAGTAATATAGATACTTCCAAAATAGCATGTAAAACAATGTGTGTATATTTGGCTCTTACGACCCATCGTGGATGCAGATTGTAGACCTTCTGTTGGAATTTTTAATTTTATATCATGTAACATTCGAATGTAATTTAGTATATTTATTTATATCTTAAGTGAAAAATGTTAAATGTGAGCTATAGAAAAGATAAAGATGTTATGGATGAATTCATTGCTTCAGAAAAGTTTATAGGTAAATTTGTTAGTATTGATTATGTATCACACACTCAGACCACTAAACACACTTTTATTTATATTTCTTCATTACAATGCTCTAAGCGGAAAACTTAATAATACAGAAACGTTAAATGTTTAAACTGATATTATATCGAGAAATGAAAGCAACATTGGAATCGGAATCTAAACCACTAGTACCCACTCTTTAGAAAAACGTCAATTAAAAAGTGGAACACATGGAAATCGAAGCTTGAAAGAAAAGGATCATTGTCCTTATTAATTATTGACTTACTTATTGAATATAAAATAATCAACATATCGACATGGCCCTTTAAAAAAATGGGTTATGCCATATACGGATTATTCAACAATTTATTGGTCCCGCGTTAGAAACTGTTAATTCAGTGGCGTCTCTAAGAATTTATGTAGCATGTCTGAACTTGAAAAATTGTGCCCTTTCATAATGTTTAATTATTTATACTCTTTAAAATCAAATTAGTATTAGGCTCACTAAACCTAGTGCTAATCATCTAACTTCTGAACCATAAAATTTGTTTTGTAAATGGGATTATTTTTGAGTTGTTATGGGTATAATATTTAAAAAATAATATATATATATATAGATTGAGGTTCCGGTAAAAAAGACCAAATGTGTGAGAATGGTAAGAAAAAATCCCAACCATTAGATCAAAGATCTAATGGTTAAGATCAATAGGGACCAAATTGTAAAATGGGTTTTATTTTTTGGATTGATTTGAAAATTGTAGGGGTAATAGAGTCTTTTATATCCACCTTGAAATAGGAAACTATAAATCAAATCCCTACAATTTCGAATCCTCTCTCTTCTTTCCAAATTTTTCTAATAACAGCTTCAAATAACGATCTGTTGCTTCAATTAAAACCATAACACTTCAAATTTCAACAACCTGTTCGAATAACAGCTTCAAACAACGATCGAATCAATGAATATGTTTCAAACTTCAACAATCAGTTCGATTAACAGCTTCTCCGACGAATGTAGCGATCAATTTCAACCTTTCTTCTTCCAGATCTGTGTATTCGAATCCTCCTTCTTCTCGAGATCAAAGATCTCGAATCATCATCATCGTCAGTTTACATCTCGAATCATCATCATTGATAGAGCAGATTCATCATTCCTTCATCATCATCATCATCGTCGTCGTCGTCGTCGATTCTGCAGTGTCTTTAATAGTGGTATATACTTATTAAATGGTGTTATATATGTGCTGAATGGTGGTTTGTAGTGTTATTCGTAGTGTTTTTTATAGAGATATTTAAAATAGTGTTATATACTTATTGAATTGTGTTAAATACTTATTGAATGGTGTTATATATGTGCTGAATGGTGGCTTGTAGTGTTATTCGTAGTGTTTTTTATAGAGATCTTTAAAATGGTGTTATATACTTATTGAATGGTGTTATATAATTATTGAATGGTGTTATATATATGCTGAATGGTGGTTGTAGGTGTTATATATATATAGGGTAAGGTTCATGCGAGAACCACCTTTATTGCGAGAACCAATATGAACACAACCAAAAATACCTAAAAAAACTTAACCCCCACCCCACCCCCCCCCCCCCCCCCAAAGCTAAATGCTAAAAACTAAAACCCACCCTCCAAAAAAAAACCCCCTAAAAAAAACCTAACCCTCCTCCCCCACCCCCCAAAAAACCTACCCCCCCCCCCCCCCAACCCAAGCTAAAATGCTAAAAACTAAACTCTCAAAAAACTTAAAAAAAATCTAAAAAAATCAAAAAAACACATAAATTTTTTTTTTAATATTTTTTACATTAAAATCGCTACTTTTAGTAGCAAAAATAAAAAATTTTTGCTACTAAAAGTAGCGACTTTTGTATAAAAAATATTAAAAAAATTTGTATGTTTTTTAGCTATTTTTATGTATTTTTGGTTGTGTTAACATTGGTTCTCGCGGTTCTCGCAATAAAGGGTGATTCCTAACGGATCATTGTCCTATATATATATATAGAGAGAGAGAAATGGGATCAGGAGAAAACGTCCAAAAGTGTGAGAACGGTGAGAATGAATCCTGGCCCAACACATGTCACGCGACATAGTGAAGGGCGGATGGGCTTTTTTGTCTTTTTATATTCTTTTTTTAAACGCGTGTCACATCACATTTTCATTTTTTGGCGTTTAACAAATACACGGCGTTTTTATTGTTTTTAGATCAGGATCATAGTAAATATTTTGGCGTTTTAACTAAGTATGACTTTGATTGTTGTGCCAAGTAGGATGCAGGCCTATAATGTAAAAAAACATCAGTAATTTTCTTGATGTTTATTTTTTTCTATCAAGTGTTGTGTCATGTAGGATGCATGCCTATAATGTGACAGGCAATTATGGCGTTTTGAAAAGATAAACAAATTCAATTTTCCATGTAGTGGCTTTTAATATAATAAATGTTTGGCAATAATGTTACCGTCTCTTCATTTTACTGTTTTGCAATTATTGTTTCGTTCAATTTCATCTGTCAATTAGTGTTGCTTTTTCCAGTAATACTTTGTTTGGCATTTTTTGGCGTTTTATATAGCAACAAGGTACTTTGCTAGCATCCGTTCTCACAATTTTCACACTATCAGGCGTTTGGTGTTTTGTAGTTTTTGGCGTTTTATACTCAATTTTTTTATTAGTAGAGAATTAGATAATAAACAACAGAGAATTAGATAACAAACAATAGAAAATGAAAAAAAATAAAAATTCTAATCTAATTTCTCATCCAAATCTTCAATGTCATCAGCCTATTCTACTTTAACCTTTTTTGGCGTTTAAACATGTTTTGAATACCTTATGTAGATCCTTATTTTCCTACATAACGTGCGTCTTTAGAAGATGCTTATTTTTAGTGGCATCCTGTATTGTGGTTTGATATATACTTGTTTGGTGACATGTTGAAGATCAACGCCTGCTCGAATGTATTGATCCCTTCATGCCATCTATATATCCATCAAAAACAAAGTGACATGATGACATATCAGTGTCATCAGTCTCGTTTTCATGAACATTTGTCCTTCTCATTCAGCAAAAGCTTAGAAGATGGGAAGCCCCCATCTGTGGCTTTTTTAACTATTTTTTGGCGTTTTAAAGTGAATGGTTTCTAGGAAACATGGTGTTGTTTTTTGGGGTGCGATCAGTTGATTGTGCAGAGACGTCTCTCTTATAGGATGTTTTTGGTGCGTAGTTTAGGCGTGATTTTATTTATAATAAATGATATTAATAAAGTAGCCGTCTTTTTAGTTACTGTGTGTATTTTTACTGTTTCTGTTCAGCTTTTTATGAATTTTTAGGGTGATTGTCACACCCCCAAAATCCACCATGCAGAGTATCACCGCTTGGAGGCGTGACATGACCAGGATCGAGCCACCAATCATATTGAACAACACAATTAAGTAAATAAAACCAACCGCAATACGATTGGTGACCAAAAGAAAGTAAACCGACTTTAAGTTAACAGCGGAAGCATAATACGTAGACCTAACACGTAAGTTCGTAGTTCATAAGTTTAAAGACCCAAGACATAAGTTTATAAAGGTTAATTATTAAGCACGGGACATAACAGTCCGCATCCCACAACGACCTCCTCCTCGCGCAAGCTCCATAAGCATCTAGCGACCTGTAAGGCATGTAACAACGAGTCAACAACAAAGTTGAGTGAGTTCACGGTTGGTTGTTTAGTTTTAAGTTGTTTCTGAAAATCGTGGTTTGTCTTTCGTTGGCTTACTTGCCATGGGGGTTACCCCTTAGTTGAAAGTATGATTAACCAGTTGTTTCTTTATTACCCAAACCATATCCATAATCAGTGGGGGCTTCCCCATATGAACCACTAGACTGTTATGATATCGACTACTAACGAATTTTGTTGTGCCCTACGTCAATGTTCTATCATCATTGACAGTTTGCCATAGTCCATTAGTACACGCCCGTTCGGACGACATGGTGTGAGGTTTGTTAAACCTAATAGCGCTATTAACTAATGACCCGCTCGCCATCGGCCTCGGCGATTAAGTCGATATAAAATGAAGGACTTAATGATAGAGTTTTTGTCTAGTAAGTTTTAAGGTTGTTGTCCTAACCAAGGAGGACGAACGTACGTATTCTACCCAAAGAGAATACGCAGGATTAATATTGGCATCCTACCCAAGGAGGATGGCCGTACATATCCTACCTAAGTAGGATATGTAGATTCCGTTTTAATTCTTTAACCCATTCCCAACCCACCGGGAATCCCATGCCTTGTAAAGGGTGTGAACTCACCTTGGTTTGCTCGGTTAGATTAATTACTCTAATAAATCAGGAAATCAAGCACGTCCTAATAAGGTACATATAACAATCAGTTTCTCATGCATAACACGTATCCTACGCACGGTTTATCTACCCATTACTTCTATCACATACCATACAATTCGAATGTCGAGTTACATTGTTAAGTTACATTATTTTACCCTAAAATAATATAACTATCTTACAAATTAAACAAGTATCCACACAAGTGTTCTAGTATAAGACATATATTCTAAATATATATTTACCCATTTGTATTTACAGAAAACTAACCTCCGACACTTTGTATTTTGTTACAAAAATTATGGCGGAGTTTATATTCGAAACACATGTTATAAAATATACTTGTAACACTTGTTTTAGAAAAATATTTTCTAAGTGTTGGATTTTTAGAAAATTTCGCCAGAGTTTCCTTTGTAAATGGAGGTGTCCATGCTTACTAGTATATCATTTTCTTTTCAAAAATTCATTCAAACAATTCTCGATCAACAATATACAACCTCTACTTACCGAACTTTGCCAAAATCAAGCATAAACTATAAACTCATGAACTTGAAAATTTATAAAAATATGTAGCAACTTACTGGTATCCTTAGTAAGTCTTGTTATCTTTTAAAATGTGATTAGTTCTTTAAAAACTTTATTTTTAAAGAGTTTGTGTGTTTACAACTTCCAATCTTCTTTTCTAAAAATATTTCTTCATGAAATTTTCTTGCCATACAAGTGTTTCTACACTTGTTTATCCACTAAAAACGTGATTAGTTTATGTAAGATCCAAGTTTTAATGAAACTTATATTTTTCAATTTGTTCTTTTGAAAAACCACTCATGGATCTTTAGATCTACATGTTTGTCATCCTACTTTGATCTTTATTTTTCAAGAGAACATTCATTTATTCAAGTTCATAGTTTATGTGTGGATGATTCCATCATCCTACAACATTTCTATTTTCTCATCTTGCTAGATCATGTTTTTAATCATGATCTAGCAAGATCATATGATGATCCATATCAACTACATGAGTGAACAATAACCAACAAGCATCTCAACACATGAATATCATGATTTCTTCATCATTTTAACCATACTTTATCACCAAGTTAGATTATGTTCAAGACTTCTTTATAAGATTCATTAGGGTTCTTAACATTTTGATCAAGATACATCATTAACCACCTAAACAAGATGAAAAATGCAAAGATTTAAGTCCTTACCACTAGCTCAAGGCTAGGGGAGTTCAAGTGAAGAAATGTGGTGGATAAAAGAAGATGAGAGAGGTCCTTGAGCTTCCGAACACACTGAGCTTCGTTGTATGATCTCTAACACCCTTGGATGCTCTTAGAATGGTTGAAAGAACTTGAATGATGATGATGATGATGATGGGGGTGGTGGTTCTCGGCCGAACCAAGGGAAGAGAGGAGAGAGGAGTTTGAGTGAAATGTATGTTGGATGAAAATGATGGTTCAAGTCTCATGGTTATTCTTATAATTCTCCAACACCTCTTTGTCTAATGGACACTATGTTTCAAGAGTACTTAACATATCCAATTAAATAATCAAGGAAAATCATGGGGTGTGAGACCCCATGTAACCGTCCCAGGGGGGGGGGGGGGGTTGCTTGGTTGGGTTTCAACTTTAAGTTAGTGATTTAGCTGGAAAGCAAGTGATTAATTAGAGTCTTATGGTATGTTATGAAATATATAGAGTGTTAGGGTGTTCGGGGACCCTAACTAGCTCAGAAAAATAATAACAATGTGTTTGACAATATTTTTGTGTTCCGAGTAATGTCCGGTTGTTCGGTTTGATACTGTTCTGTTAAAGTGCTTAATTAATCCGTAAAGTGTCCTATATATATATTTTTGTAACATTTTTAATTCTCAACACTCAGGAAAGCATACCGGACTATTTAGTAACTTTTCTGTACACTACTAGTATGTTAACAAGCACATGTAAGTATAACACAGTGATCAGAAAATAGTTAAGTGATTCAGCACAGTCATCAAGCACTTTAATTATCATTAATAAATCGTACGGATACATGGAATTATGAGGGTTGTCACATTCTCCCCCTGTTAAGAAAATTTCGTCCCGAAATTTAGCACGTGGTTACTGAGGAAGCTAGTTATGTTGCGTTGGTTTCCTGGTTTTCCTGGGGTGTCACATCATCCCCCCGTTGGTTTGGAATTTCGTCCCGAAATTCTGCAGTAGCTTCAGCCTCAATAGTGGTTGCACTTTTCTTAAACAACTGGGGATACTTGAGTTTCATTTGGTCTTCTCGTTCCCAGGTATACTCTGGGCCACGACGGGAATTCCAACGAACTCGGACGAGAGGTATCCTGGTATGCTTGAGAATCTTAACATCCTGGTCAGTAATCTCTACTGGTTCCTCGACGAATCGCAGCTGGTCGTCGATAGTGAGTTCCTTGAGAGGAACTATGAGGGTCTCATCTGACAGACACTTCTTCAGATTTGACACGTGGAATACGTTGTGAACTCCGCTGAGTTCTTCGGGTAGATTCAACCTGTAAGCGACTTTGCCAATTTTCTCAATGATTCCGAACGGTCCGACATAACGCGGATTGAGCTTGCCTCGTTTGCCAAAACGGACTACACCTTTCCAAGGTGAGACTTTGAGTAGCACTCGATCCCCAACCTGGAACTCGAGTGGTTTTCTTCGCTTATCAGCATAGCTTTTCTGGCGGTCACGGGCTGCCGCCATTCGTTGTCGTATCTGAGCAATTCTTTCGGTTGTATCTACTACGAGTTCTGGGCCAGTGATTTGACTGTCGCCAACTTCTGCCCAACAAAGAGGTGATCGGCACTTCCGTCCGTACAATGCCTCAAACGGAGCGGCCTGGATGCTGGTGTAGTAACTGTTGTTATACGAAAACTCCACTAACGGGAGGTGTTTTTCCCAGCCATTACCAAAGTCGATTACACATGCCCTAAGCATGTCTTCAAGGGTTTGGATGGTACGCTCAGATTGCCCATCCGTCTGCGGATGATATGCCGTGCTCATGTCTAATCGAGAACCAAAGGACTTGTGCATAGCTTGCCACAATTCAGATGTAAAACGTGAGTCTCGATCAGAGATGATGGAGGTTGGCACTCCGTGCCTTGATACTACTTCCTTTAGGTAGATGTCTGCTAGGGTAGAAAACTTATCCGTTTCCTTGATAGCCAGAAAATGTGCAGACTTGGTCAGTCAATCCACGATCACCCAAATGGTATCATTTCCGCGTTGAGATTTAGGCAGGCCAGTAACGAAATCCATGGAAATTTGTTCCCACTTCCATTTTGGGATCTCTGGTTGTTGAAGTAGGCCTGATGGTTTCTGATATTAGGTCTTGACTCTCGCACAAGTCAAACATTTGCTAACGTAGGTTGCTATGTGAGCTTTCATGCTAGGCCACCAGTATGTGGTCTTGAGATCATGGTACATCTTATCCGAACCAAGATGTACTGAGTAACGAGACTTATGTGATCCATCCATCACAAGCTCGCGTAAGTTTCCATAAAGTGGAACCCAGATGCGTCCGTTAACATAGTAGGCGCCGTCTTCCTTTTGTTCTAGCCACTGCCTCGATCCTCGTAAGGATTCAGCCCTGATGTTTTCTGCTTTCAATGCTTCAACCTGAGCATCACGAACTTGAGCAGGAAGGTTAGAGTGAATGGTAAGCTGTAACGCACGTACACGCTTAGGTATAGTATCCTTTCGACTGAGGGCGTCAGCCACAACATTGGCTTTGCCTGGATGATACTTGATCGCACATTCGTAATCATTCAAGAGTTCGACCCATCGACGTTGTCGCATGTTTAACTCCTTTTTCTTGAAGATATGCTCGAGACTCCTGTGATCGGTGTAAATGGTGCACTTGGTACCGTACAGGTAATGTCTCCATATCTTAAGTGCGAAAACAACTGCTCCCAATTCCAAGTCGTGCATAGTGTAGTTCCTTTCGTGAACTTTAAGTTGGCGCGATGCGTAGGCAATGACCTTGTCACGTTGCATTAACACGCAACCAAGTCCTTGGATGGAAGCGTCGCAATAAACCACAAAATCATCTGTGCCTTCAGGCAATGAGAGGATAGGCGCGCTTCAAAGTCTATCCTTTAGGTGCTGAAATGCAGATTCTTGTGCATCACCCCAACGATAGGTGACACCCTTCTGAGTCAGTGAAGTGAGAGGTTGCGCAATCTTTGAGAAATCCTTGATAAACCTTTTGTAATAACCTGCCAAACCCAAGAATTGGCGGATTTCTGTTGGTGTACGGGGTGCAGGCCAGTTCTTGATCGAGTCTACCTTGGATGGATCCACGTGAATTCCATCCTTGTTTACCACATGGCCTAGAAAGTGGACTTCGCGAAGCCAGAAGTCACATTTCGAAAATTTGGCATACAATTGCTCTGCTCGAAGAAGTTCCAGCATAAGTCGTAGATGCTGCTCGTGTTCCTCCTGACTCTTAGAATAGATCAGGATGTCATCGATGAAAACAATAACGAACTTATCCAGGTAAGGTTTGCATACTCGGTTCATGAGATCCATGAAGACCGCAGGTGCATTCGTTAATCCGAAAGGCATAACCAGAAACTCGTAATGGCCGTAACGAGTTCTGAATGCTGTTTTGGAGACGTCCTCCTCTCGGACTCTCAGCTGATGGTATCCCGATCTCAAATCAATCTTAGAGTAATAACTCGACCCTTACAATTGGTCGAATAAGTCATAAATGCGTGGAAGAGGATAACGATTCTTCACGGTCACCTTGTTGAGTTAACGATAGTCAATACACATTCTGAAAGTACCGTCTTTCTTCTTCACAAACAAGATTGGAGCTCCCCAGGGCGAAGAGCTAGGACGTATAAAACCCTTTTCCAAGAGTTCTTGTAATTGCGTGGACAGTTCTTCAAGTTCTGTCGGAGCTAGTCGATAAGGTGCACGAGCTATTGGTGATGCTCCAGGAGCTAGCCCGATTTGAAACTCGACTTGTCGATGAGGTGGAAGACCAGGTAATTCCTCAGGAAATACCTCAGGAAAATCGCGTACAATAGGAATGTCTTCAATTTTCTTCTCTTCCATTGATGTGTCAGTAACGAGTGCTAGAATGGCAGCGTACCCCTTTCGCAAACACTTCTGGGCCTTAAGGAAAGAGATAATGCTTACGACAGCACCACTCTTATCGCCATGAATCACGAGGGGTTCTTTACCAGAACGAGGAATGCGGACGATTTTCTCCTTGCAATTAATATCCGCTTGATGATGAGATAGCCAATCCATCCCAATAACGATGTCGAAACTACCAAGTGTGATAGGAATAAGATCGATAGAGAAAGTCTGACCAGCTAAGACGAGGTTACAACCTTTAACTATGTGTGTGGCTTCAAGACTTTTACCGTTTGCTAGTTCTACCATGTGTTTGGTGTTCAAAAGTGTTGGAGTGCGCTTAAGCATTTGGCTAACTTTTAAGGATACATAACTAGTATCGGCACCCAAATCAACTAAAATAGAAACAAGGAAATTGTCTGGTAGGACTTACCCACCACAACGTTGGGGTTGTTTCTTTCTTCCTCTTGTCCATTCAGGAACTCATGCTCACTAGTCCTGCGGTTATCCTTATTGTCTCCGTTATTGTTCCCGTTGCCCTGGTTGCCGCTGTTGTCACGATTCTGTCTCATCTGCGGATAGTTCCTCTTGAAGTGACCCTCAGCACCGCACTGGTAACATCCCTTATTACCCTGCTGGTGTTGCCGTTGGTTCCGGATTGCAGGATATGGGCTCCTGCAGTCTCTAGCCATATGTCCCATCTTCTTGCACCGCTGGCAACACGATCCCGCACATGCCCCGCTGTGGTGCCGTTGGCACTTGCGGCATCTTGGTTTATTCCCTAGGTATCCCCCCTGATTTTGGTAGTTCAGTCCCCCGCTGTACTAGTTTCCTGTGCGGTTCCTGTTGTATAGAGCTAGGACCCTCACCTTGGTGGTTACCCCAAATATACTTGTTACTAATAAGGGCATTCGCATTGGAAAAGTTACGCTTGGGCAACTTGCCCTCTTCCACCGCCTGATCGGTGAGTTGGTGCGCCAAACGAATGACTTGCTGGATTGTGGGAAGGTTGGCCGCAATTACAGACCCTTGGATTTCCGGGACTAAGCCTCTGAGGTATAGCTTGATTCGTCTAGATATGGGTTGTGACATGTTAGGACATAAGGCAGCCAAGTCGTTGGACCTCTTTGTGTATGCCTCAATCTCTGATCCTTCCATCTTCAGACCATAATACTCTATTTTAAGTTCCAGGATGTCGTCCAGGTGGCAGAATTCTTCCTTAATCAAATCCTTGAAGTCGCTCCAAAGGGTGGCATTCGCGTCTGCCAACCCGAGCATCTGAACTTGTGCGTTCCAGCAAGAATACGCTTTCCCTTGCAACATGCCAGTAGCGTACTCTACTCGTTTGCTGGCAGGGCTTTCACTTTCTTCGAATGTATATTCGATTCTTCGAATCCAGTGTAGAAGGTCGATTGCTCCTCCAGTGCCGTCGAAAGTAGGAGGTTTGCATTCCAAGAACGCCCTGAAAGTGCCTATGCGTGATTGGGTGTGCATGGGTTGACTCCCTGATTGGGTTGCTAAGGCTTCAGCAATCCGTTCGTTAATCAAGGTCGTCAGCTGACCCTGGGTCATGTCGAGACATCCACTCATGATCTTCACATCGAAGGAACACACGTAAGAAAGGTGTCGCAAGGTGCGTAAGTGTGGAGTGGCAAAAGAGAGTAAGCACACAAGGTTCAAATAGCAGTTATCACATTAACTAATGCATACCATGAACAATGTACCATGTATCTAACAAGTAGGTAATATAAACATAAACCATATCACCTAGGATGTTGAGTCTTGCATGGGGAACGAAGCGTCGTTGTGGATCGTTGAGCACTGTACAGGTTATAGTCTGGTTTTATCAAAAAGCTTTTCCCCTTTTTAAAACCAAGTTCACTATAACCAATGGCTCTGATACCAATCTGTCACACCCCCCAAAATCCACCATGCGGAGTATCACCGCTTGGAGGTGTGACATGACCAGGATCGAGCCACCAATCATATTGAACAACACAATTAAATAAATAAAACCAACCGCAATACGATTGGTGACCAAAAGAAAGTAAACCGACTTTAAGTTAACAGCGGAAGCATAATACGTAGAGCTAACACATAAGTTCGTAGTTCATAAGTTTAAAGACCCAAGACATAAGTTCCATAAGTTTATAAAGGTTAATTATTAAGCACGGGACATAACAGTCCGCATCCCACAACGACCTCCTCATCGCGCAAGCTCCATAAGCATCTAGCGACCTGTAAGGCATGTAACAACGAGTCAACAACAAAGTTGAGTGAGTTCACGGTTGGTTGTTTAGTTTTAAGTTGTTTCTGAAAATCGTGGTTTGTCTTTCGTTGGCTTACGTGCCGTGGGGGTTACCCCTTAGTTGAAAGTATGATTAACCAGTTCTTTCTTTATTACCCAAACCATATCCATAATCAGTGGGGGCTTCCCCATGTGAACCACTAGACTGTTATGATATCGACTACTAACGAATTTTGTTGTGCCCTACGTTAATGTTCTATCATCATTGACAGTTTGCCATAGTCCATTAGTACACGCCTGTTCGGACGACACGGTGTGAGGTTTATTAAACCTAATAGCGCTATTAACTAATGACCCGCTCGCCATCGGCCTCGGCGATTAAGTCGATATAAAATGAGGGACTTAATGATAGAGTTTTTGTCTAGTAAGTTTTAAGGTTGTTGTCCTACGCAAGGAGGACGAACGTACGTATTCTACCCAAAGAGAATACGCAGGATTAATATTGGCATCCTACCCAAGGAGGATGGCATATGTAGATTCCGTTTTAATTCTTTAACCCATTCCCAACCCACCGGGAATCCCATGCCTTATAGAGGGTGTGAACTCACCTTGGTTTGCTCGGTTAGATTAATTACTCTAATAAATCAGGAAATCAAGCACATCCTAATAAGGTACATATAACAATCAGTTTCTCATGCATAACACGTATCCTACGCATGGTTTATCTACTCATTACTTCTATCACATACCACACAATTCGAATGTCGAGTTACATTGTTAAGTTACATTATTTTACCCTAAAATAATATAACTATCTTACAAATTAAACAAGTATCCACACAAGTGTTCTAGTATAAGACATATATTCTAAATATATATTTACCCATTTGTATTTACAGAAAACCAACCTCCGACACTTTGTATTTTGTTACAAAAATTATGGCGGAGTTTATATTCGAAACACATGTTATAAAATATACTTGTAACACTTGTTTTAGAAAAATATTTTCTAAGTGTTGGATTTTTAGAAAATTTCGCCAGAGTTTCCTTTGTAAATGGAGGTGTCCATGCTTACTAGCATATCATTTTCTTTTCAAAAATTCATTCAAACAATTCTCGATCAACAATATACAACCTCTACTTACCGAACTTTGCCAAAATCAAGCATAAACTATAAACTCATGAACTTGAAAATTTATAAAAATATGTAGCAACTTAGTAGTGTCCTTAGTAAGTCTTGTTATCTTTTAAAATGTGATTAGTTCTTTAAAAACTTTATTTTTAAAGAGTTTGTGTGTTTACAACTTCCAATCTTCTTTTCTAAAAATATTTCTTCATGAAATTTTCTTGCCATACAAGTGTTTCTACACTTGTTTATCCACTAAAAACGTGATTAGTTTATGTAAGATCCAAGTTTTAATGAAACTTATATTTTTCACTTGGTTCTTTTGAAAAACCACTCATGGATCTTTAGATCTACATGTTTGGCATCCTACTTTGATCTTTATTTTTCAAGAGAACATTCATTTATTCAAGTTCATAGTATATGTGTGGATGATTCCATCATCCTACAACATTTCTATTTTCTCATCTTGCTAGATCATGTTTTTAATCATGATCTAGCAAGATCATATGATGATCCATATCAACTACATGAGTGAACAATAACCAACAAGCATCTCAACACATGAATATCATGATTTCTTCATCATTTTAACCATACTTTATCACCAAGTTAGTTTATGTTCAAGACTTCTTTATAAGATTCATTAGGGTTCTTAACATTTTGATCAAGATACATCATTAACCACCTAAACAAGATGAAAAATGCAAAGATTTAAGTCCTTACCACTAGCTCAAGGCTAGGGGAGTTCAAGTGAAGAAATGTGGTGGATAAAAGAAGATGAGAGAGGTCCTTGAGCTTCCGAACACACTGAGCTTCGTTGTATGATCTCTAACACCCTTGGATGCTCTTAGAATGGTTGAAAGAACTTGAATGATGATGATGATGATGGGGGTGGTGGTTCTCGGCCGAACCAAGGGAAGAAAGGAGAGAGGAGTTTTAGTGAAATGTATGTTGGATGAAAATGATGGTTCAAGTCTCATGGTTATTCTTATAATTCTCCAACACCTCTTTGTCTAATGGACACTATGTTTCAAGAGTACTTAACATATCCAATTAAATAATCAAGGAAAATCATGGGGTGTGAGACCCCATGTAACCGTCCCAAGGGGGGGGGGGGTGCTTGGTTGGGTTTCAACTTAAAGTTAGTGATTTAGCTGGAAAGCAAGTGATTAATTAGTGTCTTATGGTATGTTATGAAATATATAGAGTGTTAGGGTGTTCGGGGACCCTAACTAGCTCAGAAAAATAAAAACAATGTGTTTGACAATATTTTTGTGTTTCGGGTAATGTCCGGTGGTTCGGTTTGATACTGTTCCATTAAAGTGCTTAATTAATCCGTAAAGTGTCCTATATATATATATATTTTTGTAACATTTTTAATTCTCAACACTCAGGAAAGCATACCGGACTATTTAGTAACTTTTATGTACACTACTAGCAGTGTTGTAGAAATCGGCCTAGGCGGCCGATTAATCGCCGCCTAGGCGCTAGTCGGTAGTCCACTGACTAATTTTAACCTAGTCGGTCCAATTAATCGGTAATCGGTCAACGTCGGTCGTAGGCGGTCGTAATCGGTGAAAATCGGTCCTAGTCGGTCAAAAATCGGATTAATCGGCCTATATTAATCGGTCAAAATCGGAAAAAATCGGATAAAATCGGTCCTAGGCGGCCCTAGGCGGTCAGAATTGGTCAAAATCGAACCATACTATCTGAAAATTGAAGTATTTATGTGAATTTTGAAGTATTATTTTTATATTATTGGGTATATATATATAATTTTGAAAAAATACATATAAAAATCCCATTCCGATTAATCCCTATTAATCCCTAGGCTGTACCTCACCGCCCGACTAGCGCCTAGCGCCTTCTACAACATTGACTACTAGTATGTTAACATTCACATGTAAGTATAACACAGTGATCAGAAAGCAGTTAAGTGATTCAGCACAGTCATCAAGCACTTTAATTATCATTAATAAATCGTACGGATACATGGAATTATGAGGGTTGTCACAGTGATAGACGTTCCATCTTCCAAGTTTGGTGTTTTTTAATGGCTTTAAGTAGTTTTTTGCCTTTTTTTTTCATTTTTAGCTTTTAATAATACTTGTCCAAACTACTTTTATTGTAGTTTGGGAGTTTTTGGTGTTTTACTGCATTATGGTGTTTCACAATCATTATGACTGTTTGGCGTTTTATTAAAATAATGTATTTTTTTTTGTTCTTAGCTGAAAAATACATAACAAACAACAGAAAAAGAAACTTAAAAAATAGAAATAGAAACAATTCATTTTCCAAATTTTCACTGTCATCAGTCTCTTTCTTCTTTAAAACATGTTCACTGGCGGTTTGACTTTGTCATGCTTGAGTTTTTGTTGTTGAAGTAGGCTTTTTTATTGTGACAACCGGTGATTTATGGCTCTTAATCACGTGATTAACAAGTGATTAACATGATAATAAATGGTGTTTAAGACACAAATTAACTTAATTAGGCGTTTGGAGTGCCTAGGAACGTCTATCCGACTTTACAGTAAGCGCATGAAGATTCGCGTGGAATCTACGGAATATTAAACGGCAACGATTATGGGTATTATTTTACGCACTTTCAGAACAAAAATTTTATATTATGACGTTCTGACAATTTCGGGTTTTGATAACGGGTCGCGTAGGATTTACGTGCCGCTTAAACACGGGGATTGAGCTTGTGGGCCCTGGGCCCAAGCCCAAAACCCACAAGCCTAAACCTGCACATAATAAATTAGATCTTATAAAATCTTCACAAGATTTACAAGATCTCTATAAAATCTTACCAAATCTATACAAAATCTTACAAAAGATTGTTGTCTCAAAAGATTGGAACACACAAGATCTTACAAGATCTCATCTCTCTCTATTTATACACTTTAGTCTTCTACACACATACATAACCCAAAATCAAACACAGAGAAATTATTCTCATCACATGCCAAGACCCAACCCAGCCAAACCTCTCTTCCCTCTCGGTTCTACTGCACACCCACGTCAAAATCGGAGTATCTCCTTCCCTCTCAAACACACAAACACACCAACACCCTTTTGTATCTCTCACACACAACCCACTTGTTTTACCCCCCCCTGTTAATCGGCCAACCACCACCATCTTCAGGTGGTGGCGGACTACAGCAGCAACACCACCACCACCACAGGCGGCAGCGCTGTGGTGGGTGGTGCCGGTCGATGCTTCAAGCGAGAGAGAGAGAGAGGAGAGAGAGACCAGAGAGAGAGAGAGATGGAGTTGGCAGCGAGCCAACGACGGCTACCGGCGGAGGTTTGGTCGGCGACGGCACCGCCGTTCGTGGCGGCGGAGGTGATGGAGACTTATTTTTTTTATTTAAATTTTTTTTAAGTTTGGTTCGGGTTTCGCTCCGGCCGTTTCTTTTCTGGTAATGACGAGAATGTCAGTTGACGACGATCTTCTGATCGGATTCAAGCTCTGTATGGTTCAAGTATGGTTCGGGTTAGGAACCAGGTGTTTGTTTCGGGTCGTTTCGAGGGTTCGCAGTGGTTCGGGTTTACTTCGGGTACGATACACGATCAGCTTCAGGTCAGCAATCAGGCTTGGCTCAGATTATCTTGTGGCTCAGTTCGGGTTCGGGTTCCGGGTCAGCGGGTTCGAGTTTTGGGCAGATTTGTTAGTGGCAGAAGCGGTTCGGGTTGACTCGGTTCGGTCAGATTTGTTAGTGGCAGAAGCGGTTCGGGTTGACTCGGTCAACTCAGCCGGTCAACTCGGTCAAACCGTTCGACGTTTCGACACTGATTTGGTAAAGATACGGCGTGATTATTTCGTTATTTTTATAGTTTATATCACGTGATAACGAGCTCGAACCGATTGATTATAATTTACATTTGATATATATTTGACAAAATTACATATAGTTTAATTGAATCTTGATTGAATATTGTTGAATTTTGATAAAATAACGACAACCTGTGTTGTCGGGGGCGTCCAAAAACAGAGGAAACTCTCCCCGTTTTTCAAGAAAACCCGTAAACAAAATATATTTTATAATAAAGGGAACTTTACGGATTCGAATTAAACTGCGAAACAAATATGATTATCACGATTGTTTTAAACAAAACGACGATTCGGATATTATTTACGGAATAATTATAGTCATTATATTTATTCTAAATTTTAAAATCTCGACAATTCTTTTATAAAAATAAATATAATTTATATATTTATTTCAAATATCCAACATGAACTCGTTTTATGAAAATAAATATAGTTATATATTTATTTTCGTTAGTAAACAAAACAAATCCTATTATAAATAAATATCTTTATATATTTATTTTAAATATCAAACGACTCATATTTCTTTTATAAAAATAGATATAGCTTATCTATTTATTTCAAACATCCAACAACTCGATTATAATTCTAAAAAATAAATATAACTTTTTATATTTATTTCAAAAGCCGAAACGGCATATACATAAGTTTTGGCAAATATATACAAAACGCAATATATATAATACAAGTTTATTATATATTACTTTGATACGAATATTCCTATATACACAAACGACTTCTCGGGGCGACAAAGTTTAACTTAGTCATTTTCGTTAACTTAACAACTTAACCGTTGAATCGTTCGATTAACGATTCGGTAGAGTTCGGTGACACGTAGATTAGTTACCGCATTTATTTAGAAACTTATAAGGTATTCCGTGTTAGGGATATTATAGAATGCATGCTAGCGAGTCTCGTCTTGGAAACGACATCACGAAGTCGTAATTAGCTAGCTTTGCACAATGCAATTCAGGTGAGTTCATAACCCCACCTTTTTACGGTTTTACATTTTTCTAAATGTTTTCGGGGTGGAAAGACATGCACTTTTTGCAAAGCATACAAGGTTTTCAATAAACATGAATTACATATTTCTAAACCATTTTACAAGAAAGTTTTAACTGACACAAATGGTTTACGAAAAGCTTATGTTTTATACCGGTTTTTCAAACAAGCGTATTTTCGAAACGTGCTTACACATGAATTCTAGTTTTCTAAACTACGAGAAAATACAAGTACAAAGAGGTACATTAAACTATGGAATGACAAAATAGATCATGTCACGAATAGGGTAACATAAGCACCATTAATCAGTTACATACCAAGACCGCGGAACAAAATGTTAGATCTAATGGGTTTCAGACAGCCACACTCTTGGTCACTCTAGTACCAAGCAGTGCTTTTGTGTCTCTAGTCGTGAATCGACAGTCGTGGATTCGACAGCTAAAAATGCCTATGGTGGATGCTTCCTATGTCGTTACATATGTTAGTGGCCTCGCGAACCATTAACAATCTCGTATTCCTTACATATTGTAACATATCCATTTTTTTCATATAAGAGCTATAGGTTGTTTAAATTTATTAGCCACTAGTAACCAGTTTTATTTTTAATATAATTATTCGACCCAAATAGTTTTAAAAACTAGTTTATATATAGTTGGTTGGAATGTTATACTAATTAATTGGCTTGTATATGGGTGACCTTTCTATTTTAAAATAAAGTATATAAAACTTATATTATTAAACGGGTAGATTACGGGTAAGTTGACTGTTAAAAATATGAAGTACCTAGACGGACCTAGGAACCGTTTAATAATTAAATTATAAAAATACATTATATTTGAACCTACTCCGTTTTTAATAAAACTTGGTTCAAAATGTAGATACCAATATTCTCGTTCTAATGACATATTTATTGTTTTATAAAACGTTATATTTGATAAGTTATAAGCGCCAAATAAGTAAAGCAGTTTAATTAATTATAATATATATAATAATAAAATAATATTAAACTTTAAAATGAATCATAGTGTACGTGTGCATGTCTTATAACTTCACATTTGAATTGAAGCCAAGTGTACACAGGAGACGTTGCCTCCAAGTACAAATTTGATATAAATAGAAGTTGTATGTTTCAATAATTCACACAACTTTCCATCCCTCACTCTCGCTACTCTCTCAATATATATATATATATATTATTTACCCTATAATAATAATAAAGTCATGCCCCGTTTTAAGTGTTTTAACTCCCGATCACGGATACCCTTTCCGATTGATCTGGAGCCCCATAACGCATGTCAAGGCTCTGCCCGACTAAGTTTGTTGGGGTTCTGTCTCGTGACATAGGGATAAGGTTGAATTAGGGTTATTATACTTAACACGAGTGCCAATATGTGTATATATATTTTTAAAATAGCTCAGAAGTTATACCCAAGATTCTACCAGGAGCCTTTCTAGTTGAACCCTAAAGTTACAAAGTGAGTCCATTCTCTTTTCTCACAGTTTTATCACCTTTTTGTGATACAATTATATTTAAAAAATGCTTTCCGAAATCCTAAATGTTTACCAGTTATACTTACAGTGATTAAATTTTTATATTCTATAATAACTGTCGGTATGGGAGGTTTTATACATTACTTGACCCTCGTTAGTATTGGCCAAAAAGTTAGCCAATAGTAGCATGACCACAATCACAGGGGGAATGGTGCTCCAGTAGCCATAGCCTATAACTAATATTATTTTAACATTAAATCATTAATAAATTTAATGTATGATTGAAATAAATCTAAATGGTGTGTACATAAAATAGAGCTTTATTAATCATTATTAAAATATATATTAAAGAAAATATATTTAATAACCCTAAATTACTATTTACATTATAAAATAATGTTTAGTCCATAAATGTATACCATAATAAATAGTCAAATATAATATATTCTACTATACTAAGATTATATTTTTAGTCTTAGTCACGTTAACATATTAAATAATAATATTACAATTATTTAATTAATTAATATATTATATTTGATAAAGTTATAGCTATTAGTTTGACAGAAAATGATATATTTCATTTTCTGGGTTAAGTGGTTTTTTGCCATAGAAAATATATTTGACAAAGTAATGTCACGGGACACTACTAAGGGTGTAAGGAGTGGTTAAACACTTGAGAGTGGCAAACTAAAAAATCAACCAATCAGAGTGCGCCACGTCAATCAGTGAAAAATGTTTAAACTTTGGTGAAAAGTGTTGGCAATGGTTTAGACATTTGATGAAGTGGTAAACTTTTTAAATAAAAAAAAGGAAAAAGATGTGATTGGTTGAGATTGGAATGGACCCCACCCCACACCCCCCATCTCTCTCTCCTTCCTCCCTTCCCCGAATCGGTTATGCCTCACCGATTTCACTCCCATTTCGTCAAACACTTCATGCGGCAAGGGGTTGGCATTGGTTTGCCACTTCGGTAATTGGGTTTGCCGAGTGGTTTACCAAGCCACTCCGAACACCCTAATTCCAGAGTTACTAGTTGAGAGAATGATCAACAGTGACATGACCAAAGGCACTAGTTGAGAGAATGATCAACAGTGTTATGACCAGAGTCACTAGTTGAAAGAATGATCAACAGTGATATGACCACAATTACTAGTTGAGAGAATGATCAACAGTAATATGACCCGAGTCACTAGTTGAGAGAATGATCAACAGTGATTTAATCACCGTCACAGGAATCGCATAGTGACCAATATAATAGTAAGATATACTATATATCTATTACTTGATAAATTCACTATTGGACGAAAGTGAGCCAATGAGTGATATGACCACTGTCACATCGGAACTGCCACCATGTGACTAATACTGATTGAGTTTTGGGTAAATATAAACAAATATAAACACTCTTAATGCTGTAAGGTATAACAATATATTTTTTATAAAAATGGAATGAACTCGCCAGTATTTATTACTGATAAAATATTTTCAAAACGTGTTTCAGGTAATTTGCTAGAAGCCAGCTATGGAGCACTGAAGACTTAAATAAAGTGGCTATAAACACCTGAATAAAAGAAGAAAATTATGTTTTATTTATTTGGGTTTATCCCTATAAAAACAATTGAATTAAATATGGTTTTAAGCCTATTTGTTTAATATTAAAAGTTTGGTGTTTTACAAACTCTGAAATTACTTCCTAACTACGATCCTGATGAAAATTTTTCCGCTGCGTAATTAATAAACACCGATACCATTTGGCTGGTTCACGTCTCTCGCTCCCAGGGTGGGGTCGGGGGCTGTGACACATATACAGAACTCAGTTTCAATACGTCTTTACAAATTACATACCATGTTTTATATAAATTCAAAGCATAGGATTATGCATGCATGTTGTCAATGTCAGGGTGGACATTGACGGTTACACAAAAATTTACAAACGCAAGAGTTTACAAATACATGGTTTCCAAACATAATGCGTTACAAATACGAAGTTATACGAATATAAAGTTTCCATATAACATGCCAAAGAAAATGATTTTAAATTCGTTTTCTCAACATTATTTCAAAAACCGGTTATTCAAAAGATTTATTCCAAATCTTTTACAAACAAACTATGAACTCGTTCAACTTTATGTTGATTTTTCGCATGTTTCTTTCTCAGGTTACTTTCTCAATTTATGGCACGGTTGGAATAGGAGAACCATTGGAGACTCGAGTACTTAGTGGGCGTTCAATTTCCTAGAAGTATTAGCTTATTTGCTTCCGCTGTGCAATGAAGATACCGGTCCAGTCACGCCAGCTCTGATAATTTCGGGGTGTGACAGATTGGTATCAGAGCTATAGGTTACAGCGAATTAGGTTTTCTGTAGAGATACCTAGGCTCTAACCTCACTTTCCTCTGGGAACTTAGAATATTAAAACCTGAATACATACAGAACGCCTAAGACTCGAATATGGTCTCCAACCGTTGCCGAAAAACAAACAGTCAAAATTTTGTTTTCAAACATACGCTATAGTGGTGTTTTACACATGGTACACAAAACAGTGGCATACATTGCACAAAACTTTGAGAGATTAGGAAACATGCATTTAGAACCTTTGGAAACTTGTGTTGAAGTTCATTCAAGGTCATCACCTAGGAACCACGTTTATTAAGTCGGGAAAATGCCATTATTATGTCGTCTATGCTATTTTATTTAACCGAGCAGGTAACCTACGCAAAACAAAACACGGGCGTGCAAGATTTCACGAAACTCAATCTACATGTCGACAGAGGTTGAAGTACGTTACATACGACTTTCGAGACAAGGTCTTTGAGAAGACACGATTGAGCACTTAAGCGACGATGCTAATCCTGTCAGCAGGAGAATTACCGATCAGGATGCGACAGCTTGTCACGCGATCCTGCAACGACACGAATCACGCCAAGGAGAAGACGTGTGTCTCCGCATTCCCCCTATCTTGTTAACGACGAATACGCTATGTCCGGCATTTCATGGCAATGACACCTAACAACTGGTCGTCACATGAAACCCCAGGTAAAGTCCTTAAATTTCCTTTGTTGAAATTCCGACTTTTGCATCTAGTGAGTAAATTTTCACATCTCTACTCCTCTTAATGGTCATTGTATCACAATCATTTCTTTCATTATAGCGAATACTCATTGCTTCATTTCTTGAAAATTCATATGTTACACATGCATCGTTTGTTACGCATGTGGTTTCGTTTCGAATAAAGCGTTTCATTAAAGTTCAAATATTATTTCGCTAAATCTAATTATTGATTTGTGATTCGAATGACCTGCATTAATGTAATTGTTGGCTCCTTTGTTATCAAGTCAACACATTTTCTTGAAAATTTCTTCTCTTTCCAAGATACATGGTTTTTCGTTGTAACCATGCCGAAGTTTCGTTGTCGATACATATATTTGTTGTTGGATTTCGCCTAAATCAAGTTCAATTGTTTGAACTTGTCCATTACACATATTCAATCCAAGACACCATATGATGTATTGAACGCATCATATTCAAATTCGTTTTAACAATCGTTTCATTTGTTCCGAGTCGTAGTAGATTTGTTTGGTCTACGACTCCATTAAGTCATTTGATGATTTCGACACCTTGCGGTGGCATTTTCATTTATTTGAAGCTTGCGCTAAACTCGTTTACGCATCTCATGCACGGATTTAATTAATTATTTATTGATTTGCTTTAAATCCGCTTCGATTTATCATATTTAAGCGGTCTTAACACAATTGTGTGTTATGACAATGGTACACAAATTCATTGCATATTCCGGAGTACCTACTAACGGTTCTTTCAACATCGATCAAATATTTTGCGATATTTATTGTTTCTTCATCTTCGATCGAAAACATTAATTCTTTGATGTTCCATCTTCAATTGAAAACCTTATGATGTCGTTTGAATCAAATTTTCAAATTTGCTTCATTGTACTTTCGCTTGACTTCAAACACGGTGAATTTGTTTGATCACCGATATTATTGAATTGTTTCATTCACTACGACACCTTGTGGCGTCGGTATAACTTGCAGCTTGGGCTGATCATGATCGAGCGTTTCATGCAAAATTATTTCATTGAACTTGTTGATTCTAAGTTCCATTTAGTGGATGTTATCGTTTCTAGAATTCATTTGCATATTGTGAATGTTCATTTGGAATTCTATTGGTCGAAATTCCTTTTTCTTGGACCCTGTTAACTTGGTCACACAGGTGACGGTATCAGTATGTCTCGTTTTTTTTTTGGCATTATTCGTATTTACTTACGCATAATATAACTCTAAGGAGTTAACGTAGTCTAAATTTCGAGGACGAAATTTTATTAACAGGGGGAAAATGTGACAACCGGTGATTTACGGCTCTTAATCACGTGATTAACGCGATAATAAATGGTGTTTAAGACACAAATTAACTTAATTAGGCGTTTGGAGTGCCTAGGAACGTCTATCCGACTTTACAGTAAGCGCATGAAGATTCGCGTGGAATCTACGGAATATTAAACGACAACGATTATGGGTATTATTTTACGCACTTTTAGAACAAAAATTTTATATTATGACGTTCTGACAATTTCGGGTTTTGATAACGGGTCTCGTAGGATTTACGTGCCGCTTAAACACGGGGATTGAGCTTGTGGGCCCAAGCCCGAAACCCACAAGCCTAAACCTGCACATAATATATTAGATCTTATAAAATCTTCACAAGATTCACAAGATCTCTATAAAATCTTACCAAATCTATACAAAATCGTACAAAAGATTGTTGTCTCAAAAGATTGGAACACGTAAGATCTTACAAGATCTCATCTCTCTCTAATTATACACTTTAGTCTTCTACACACATACATAACCCAAAATCAAACACAGAGAAATTATTCTCATCACATGCCAAGACCCAACCCAGCCAAACCTCTCTTCCCTCTCGGTTCTACTGCACACCCACATCAAAATCGGAGTATCTCCTTCCCTCTCAAACACACAAACACACCAACACCCTTTTGTATCTCTCACACACAACCCACTTATTTTACCCCCTGTTAATCGGCCAACCACCACCATCTTCAGGTGGTAGCGGACTACAGCAGCAACACCACCACTACCACAGGCGGCAGCGCTGTGGTGGGTGGCGCCGGTCGATGCTTCAAGCGAGAGAGAGAGAGAGAGGAGAGAGAGACCAGAGAGAGAGAGATGGAGCTGGCAGCGAGCCAGCGACGGCTACCGGTGGAGGTTTGGTCGGCGACAGCACCGCCGTTCGTGGCGGTGGAGGTGATGGAGGCTTTTTTTTTTTTTATTAATTTTTTTTTAAGTTTGGTTCGGGTTTCGCTCCGGCCGTTTCTTTTCTGGTAATGACGAGAATGTCAGTTGACGATGATGTTCAGATCGGATTCAAGCTCTGTATGGTTCAAGTATGGTTCGGGTTAGGAACCAGGTGTTTGTTTCGGGTCGTTTCGAGGGTTCGCAGTGGTTCAAGTTTACTTTGGGTACGATACACGATCAGCTTCAGGTCAGCAATCAAGCTTGGCTCAGATTATCTTGTGGCTCAGTTCGGGTTCGGGTTCCGGGTCAGCGGGTTCGAGTTTTGGTTCAAATCATTGGGTCATGGTCCGGTTCGGTCAGATTTGTTAGTGGCAGAAGCGGTTCGGGTTGACTCGGTCAACTCAGCGAGTCGACTCGGTCAACTCAGCCGGTCAACTCAGTTGACCCGGTCAACTCGGTCAAACCGTTAGACGTTTCGACACTGATTTGGTAAAGATACGGCGTGATTATTTCGTTATTTTTATAGTTTATATCACGGGATAACGAGCTCGAACCGATTGATTATAATTTACATTTGATATATATTTGACAAAATTACATATAGTTTAATTGAATCTTGATTGAATATTGTTGAATTTTGATAAAATAACGACAACCTGTGTTGTCGGGGGCGTCCAAAAACAGAGGAAACTCTGCCCTTTTTTCAAGAAAACCCGTAAACAAAATATATTTTATAATAAAGGGAACTTTACGGATTCGAATTAAACTGCGAAACAAATATGATTATCACGATTGTTTTAAACAAAACGACGATTCGGATATTATTTACGCAATAATTATAGTCATTATATTTATTCTAAATTTTGAAATCTCGACAATTCTTTTATAAAAATAAATATAATTTATATATTTATTTCAAATATCCAACATGAACTCGTTTTATGAAAATAACTATAGTTATATATTTATTTCCGATAGTAAACAAAACAAATCCTATTATAAATAAATATAGTGTTATATATTTATTTTAAATATCAAACGACTCGTATTTCTTTTATAAAAATAGATATAGCTTATCTATTTATTTCAAACATCCAACAACTCGATTATAATTCTAAAAAATAAATATAACTTTTTATATTTATTTCAAAAGCCGAAACGGCATATACATATGTTTTGGCAAATATATACAAAACGCAATATATATAATACAAATTTATTATATATTACTTTCATATGAATATTCCTATATACACAAACGACTTCTCGGGGTGACAAAGTTTAACTTAGTCATTTTCGTTAACTTAACAACTTAACCGTTGAATAGTTCGATTAACGATTCGGTAGAGCTCGGTGACACGTAGATTAGTTACCGCATTTATTTAGAAACTTATAAGGTATTCCGTGTTAGGGATATTATAGAATGCATGCTAGCGAGTCTCGTCTTGGAAACGACATCACGAAGTCGTAATTAGCTAGCGTTGCACAAGGCAATTCAGGTGAGTTCATAACCCCACTTTTTTACGGTTTTACATTTTTCTAAATGTTTTCGGGGTGGAAAGACATGCACTTTTTGCAAAGCATACAAGGTTTTCAATAAACATGAATTACATATTTCTAAACCATTTTACAAGCAAGTTTTAACTGACACAAATGGTTTACTAAAAGCTTATGTTTTATACCGGTTTTTCAAACAAGCGTATTTTCGAAACGTGCTTACACGCGAATTCTAGTTTTCTAAACTACGAGAAAATACAAGTACAAAGAGGTACATTAAACTAAGGAATGACACAATAGATCATGTCACGAATAGGGTAACATAATCACCATTAATCAGTTACATACCAAGACCGCGGAACAAAAGGTTAGATCTAATGGGTTTCAGGCAGCCACACTCTTGGTCACTCTAGTACCAAGCAGTGCTTTTGTGTCTCTAGTCGTGAATCGACAGTCGTGGATTCGACAGCTAAAAATGCCTATGGTTTGGATGCTTCCTATGTCGTTACATATGTTAGTTGCCTCGCGAACCGTTAACAATCTCGTATTCCTTACATATACAGAACTCTGTTTCAATACGTCTTTACAAATTACATACCATGTTTTATATAAATTCAAAGCAAAGGATTATGCATGCATGTTGTCAATGTCAGGGTGGACATTGACGGTTACACAAAATTTTACAAACGCAAGAGTTTACAAATACATGGTTTCCAAACATAATGCGTTACAAATACGAAGTTATACGAATATAAAGTTTCTATATAACATGCCAAAGAAAATGATTTTAAATTCGTTTTCTCAACATTATTTCAAAAACCGGTTATTCAAAAGATTTATTCCAAATCTTTTACAACAAACTATGAACTCGCTCAACTTTATGTTGATTTTTCTCATGTTTCTTTCTCAGGTTACTTTCTTAATTTATGGCACGGTTGGAATAGGAGAACCATTGGAGACTCGAGTACTTAGTGGGCGTTCAATTTCCTAGAAGTATTAGCTTATTTGCTTCCGCTGTGCAATGAAGATACCGGTCCAGTCACGCCAGCTCTGATAATTTCGGGGTGTGACATTTATGGCCCTTTGGAAAGACAAAATGACGTAAGTTTTTTGTTTGAATATGTATCTTCAAACCATTCATCAGTGTCATTCGTCTCTTCATGCCATTATAAAATTCATCAATAACAACATACAAAAAATGACATAAGTCTGACACCAGCATCTTTTTGTTTAAGATTTGTCCACCTCATGCAGCAAAATGTTATTGAGTCACAACACCTCAGGGAAGAATGCATTCTGCGAAACTTCGCGTAGAACAATATTGAATATACAAGAAACGATGTTTGCCATTTTGGCGTTTTACCGAGGAAATAGTGTATCTGAAAGAACGTCGATTTTTTGGAATTTTTGATGTTTGAGTGTTTTGGCGTTTTCTAAGATTGGTATATAGTAAAATATGGCGCTTTTGAGTAGGTGTGTTTGATGTTTTGGGGTTTTTGCCGTTTGTAAGATGAATGGTATATAGTAGAAAATATGGCGTTTCAGGTTCGGGGGGTGTGTTTTATGTCTGAGATGTTTTGTTTATATAGGGATGTGTTTTGGCCCGAAATGGCGTTTTATTCATTAGTTTGGCATTTTTGGTAGAGAAGTGTAAAGACCCTTTTACCCTTAACGAAGCGCGTCCACTTAATAGAATTTATGTTATTTACGAAAACGCCACCGCGCCAATCTAGTCCATAGATTGTTTTGATCGGACGATCCATAAGCGTTCTCACCGTTCTCACACTTTCCACCGTTTTCTCTAAATCCTGACCCTATATGTATATAGGGTTAGGGTGGTGTGTTAACATCTGAAAGAACTGTAATAAGATTCAAGCGTGGTGTTTTAAACAGTAGGAAACATTGTATTTGTGATTCAAGCCATGGTGTTTTAACATGTTATGAATGTGTTCTGATGTTTGTGAATGATGGAAAACACCATACGCGATTAAAACACCATACCAAGAGCAGCTTCTGGAACGTATGTTATAAAAACACCATGAATTGAACTATGAATTTATTTAAAACACCATGTCATGAACATGCTCTGATTTTGTGAATGATGCAAAAAAAAAAATTGAAATGAAGTAGGAATGATGTTATGGACGTTATCAAATCCTTAAATCAAGGATTTTCTCTCTCCAAATTCATAACTGGAGATTCATTACCATATTTGAATTGTTGGTGCATTTACAAATATACCCTTAAGTCTTAATTTTAATTTGTGCCACATGTCCTCACCATATTCCTTCTTACACTTCTCACAAAAACCATTTTTTTACAATAACCTCACCCTATATAGATTGAGGTTCCGATAAAAAAGACCAAAGGTGCGAGAAGGGTGTATATATATATAGGGTAGGGTTCATGCGAGAACCATCTTTATTTCAAGAACCAATGTGAACACAACAAAATAAAACCACTACACCTCCCAAAACCTAAAAAAACCTAACCCCCCCCCCCCCCCCCAAACCTAAAAAAACCTACCCACACCCCCAAAAACATAACCCTCCAAGCTAAATGCTAAAAACTAAACCATAAAGCTAAACTCCCAAAAAAAACCTTAAAAAATCTAAAAAACACACAATTTTTTTAATATTTTTTATTAAAAATCGCTACTTTTCGTCAATAAAAAATTTTAATTTTTTTAGACTAACACTAGCGATTTTTTTTTATAAAAAATAGTAAAAAATGGTGTTTTTTAGTTTTTTTTAGGTTTTTTGGGGTTTAGCTTTATGGTTTAGTTTTTAGCGTTTAGATTGGAGGGGGGGGGGGGGGGGGGAGAGGGAGGTTAGGTTTTTTGGGGGTTAAGATTTTAGCATTTAGCTTGGGGGGGAGGGGGTGTTTAGGTTTTTTTGGGAGGGGGGAGGGGTTAGGTTCTTTTAGAGCATTCACATCCATTCCATCATATTTTCACACTAAAAAACACTACATTTTCTCTATCATTTTTAATTAAATAATATTTTTTATACCTTTATCATTACCTTTTCTCTCTCCTTCACTCACAACCACTTTCAAAATATATTAAAAAATTATAAGGGGTGAACAGTGTCCCCCAAAATATACAGATGAACAGTAACATTTTCTCTCTCCTCCACTCACAACCACTTTTTATACTTTTTACATTATAAAAACTCCACACATTATTTGATGGAATGGATGTGAATGCTCTTAGGTTTTTGAGGGGTGGGGTGGGGGGGGGGGGTTAGGTTTTAGGTGGTGTAGTGGGTTTATTTTATTGTGTTCATATTGGTTCTCGCGATAAGGGTGGTACTCGCATATATATATATATATATATATATATATATATATATATGATTTAAAAAAACATATGCCTCTTGAAATCATAAGGTCTGTGTGGTGGTTCTCTCTGCCCACCCTCATCACCGCCCCTTAGTGTTGTATTTAATACGTGTATACATGAAGTAAATACACATTTTTATATATAAATCTAGAACAACATATTGAATTTATGTTTAAATTATATATTTTGATTTAAAAAAATGTTTGTAGACTAATTATGTTGTCAAAAGAGCAAAATTCTCTCTCTATTTGTTTTTTCAATTGTTTGAACCCCATATTTACGAAAGTGGCACAGCTTTCGAAAAGTATATCAATAGTATACTCGTTGGAAAAATAAAAAAACGCTGAGTTTTATGGTGTAATTTTTTTAGAAAAATAATCACGTATTAAAAAGTTATTGTCGTTTAAATATGATGAGGAGATTGGCATGTGATTAACATGTGCACCCTTGTTTGCATCTTCCAATTTTACCCCTCCTGATAGTTATAAGGTTCCCATTATTTACAAAAAATGTCACCGCATCATCTTAGCCACAAATCACAAAGATTCTATGGCTGAAAATCGTTCTCATTTTTCTCACACTTTATATCGTTTTCTCTTGATCCCATTCATACATACATACATACATATATATATATATAGTATAAGGCCAGTGGGTGTGGTATACCGCCCTTGGCCACCTCAGCGTCGTTAGCTCCCCATAGCACCCCCACCCCATCTCCCGCACACCAGGGGGGGGGGGGGGCTTTGATATACATGTTTTTAAGATTTTTGATGGGAAAAAAACAAAAAAAGCACCAAGTGGATATTTTTTTTTTTAAATAAACAAATTTTATGCAACGTGTCTGTAACATATGTTACAATGTTACACATGATTGTTACATGTGTTACACAAAAACTTGTATATTTAAAAAAAAAAATTGGTCGGCGTTTTTTTTTTTTTTTTTTTTGCTTAAAATCCTTAAAAACATATATATTACATGTGTGATTTTTTTTAAATCTAAAAATACCGAGATGTTAAAGTGTTCTATATTTTCTCAATTACTATGGGTTTAAGTGATGCAATCAATCGTAACCATAGAGAAAGCGAATATACATTGGTCTTAGCATTATTAGATTATGGGGTGTGGAGGGGCTTGGGTTGGAATCATTGCTTGACATGTGGCAAGTGTGGGCTCCCTCAAGTCCACACCCAAAAAATTGAGGTGTGAAAGGGACGTGGCCAGACCGGTGTTTGGGTGCCATGTGACATACCCTTTATTATTTTTTAAAATTGACAATTTATATAAAAAAACCCAAATTATATTAAAAGTATATTACATAAATTTAAAAAAACTCGATATTGGTTGACACCAAACTTATCCCAACCCATGATATTAAAAAATAATTAAAGTTAAAAATAAAGAAAATAACTACTATTATAATATTAAAATAATAAAAGTATTAAGAAAACTATGTATTATTATAATAATAAAAGACAACCCACAATAAAAAAACGTACTTAAAAAAAACTACTTATAAAATCCTACGAATTAAAAAAAAAACTACAGAGTATGATAAATATTAAAGTGGGCAACCCACTTAAAATCCGTATTCGCATCGTACTTGTACTCGATCTTCACGATTTCGAGTCGATCGTCGTTGGTTAAGTCGTCTGCAGGGACACGGTCGAAGCGAGTTTTAACGCGATCCAACTTCGGTTTGAGCTCACACCATTTGTGTTAACACGCGTTTAAGTTGTGACGCATGTTGCCGACGTGCTGTTGGTATTGTTGAAACGCTTGACCCCAATACGCAGTTTGACCACGTTATAGAGTATGTTGGGCATCGACAATCAATGTAACAAGTGCGATTTCTTCCTCTTCAGTCCAATGCAGGGGCGGACCTACCATATACCCGGGGGCAACGCCCGCTACGGCTTGGCTCGGAAAAATTTGAAAAAATTAGTGTAAATTTTGGAAAAATTTGAGGTTTTTTCGATTTCGTTACGGCTTATTTATAAAACGTTACGGCTTGGCGGATTTTCTAGATCCGCCACTGGTCCAATGCACCATGTTCTTCCGTTTTTTTTTTTTTTTTTTTGGGTGTGGGTGTGGGTGAAGAAGATTGGGAGAATATGGTTTAGGGTTAGGTATTTATAGGTACAAAATGTATTTTTTTTAAACTTGGTTTGGCATAGCGGCTACTCCAAACCGTTCTAAAATAAAAAAAAAATGACCGTTTGGCCTAACCACCCCAACGGTCCAATTTCTTTAGCCATCCAGAGCCCGCCACGTCACCCAGCACCCCCACCTCACGCCAGACAGAATAACCATGCCAAACAGGCACATCCAACTCCAACGTCAAACCGGGGTGATATAGCCAGCATTAAACCCCTTCCAAGGTTTATCCACACCCCATACTCATCAGTCTTGTATACCAATGAAAAGGACAAGTTGAGAACGTGAAGAACTATTATACTAATTATTCAAGATTTGGGCGTTATATAAAAAAAATAAATTTATTCACGATTTGAAAAGCAAATTCTTATAAACCACAAATATTGAACGTCTCCACTAGTAATCGGAGACTAATCATTTAACCTATCCTCGTCATGAATTATATGTGGCTAAAATATTAGCAAATTCTTAAAGTTTTAGCATAGTGTAAAGTGAGTTGATTACCAGTTTATCATATATTTTTGTTATCCATCAATTATTCATTATTACACGCGCTACATATATCATTTGGTGAATCAGATTTAACTTATGATATATCATGTTTTATACACTTTGTCTAATAAGTTTAGAGTAAACTGCCAAAATAGTCCCTGGTTTGGTCATTTTTGACACTTTAGTGCAAAACTCAAACATTTTGAATCTGGGTTCTTGTGGTTTTAATTTTGTTGTCATTTTTATTCAAAATCAAAATCTGCTCAGATTTTTTAGTTAACATTCAGTTTTTTTTGTCTTTTTTCTTCCTTTTAATGAAGGCAAAAATAGTTTTTTAATGTTTTATTATAACAAATAAAAAATCTAACAATTTTGTCTTTCATTAAAAGGGAGAAAAAAGACAAAAAATTGGATCTTAACTGAAAAATCTAACCATATTTTGTTTTTGGATGGAAATTATAACAAAATTGAAATCACAGGAACCCAGATTCAAAAGTTTTGAGTTTTGGACTAAAGTGCAAAAAATGACCAAATCTTAGAGACCATTTTGACAGTTTACTTATAAGTTTATGAGACCCAATTCTTTATTAGAGATCCTGGTTTGAATGGAACCCTGTTTCTGACTGAACACCCGGATCTTGAACTATGTGACAGAATTGGAAATCAGAAGTTATTTTTATATTTTATCATATTGACAAAAGAAGTTAGGAATAGATGAAGATGCATGATAATGTATAAATCATCTCGTATTCTACAAAACCTCTTTAACTTAGATGTGTATTTAAAGATCACTTACCTTATTTCTCTTTACGGGCCGTGTTAATTACGAGAGATCCTAATTCCTTTTGAAAAAGTTAAACTTCTCAAATTAATAGGTTAAATCCGTCGTTTTGCCTTTGTTTAATGATGTTAGATTAGACCGGCCCATCAATTTTTTTTTTCAACTACAAATCAATTAAACATATTAAACGTTTTATTATACTCCTAAACATTTAAACAATTAAAAACTTTTGTATCTTAATAACGTGAAATACCATAAAAAATAAGTTTATATTTAGAAAGTGTTATTTAAGTTGCAAAAAAAATAAGAAAACTGTAAGTATTCGTATATTCAATTACAGGCAACCGGCCCATCCGGTTGATAAATCAAGCCACTCAACTGCGGTCTAAGCCTATCGGTCCACATATCTGGACCGGGTTCAGTCTCACATTCCCTCCATCGTACCTCCACCACCACTATATCCTCCGTCAACCGTTTAACCTCCACCATCAACGTAAACTTCCGATATTGCCCTCCGTCAACTTTCACACACCACTTTTTTCTCTTCACCACCGTCAATCTCTCCTCCACCGCCGCCTCCGCCACTCTCCCGATTATCTCCTCCGGCTCAGCCGTCGACAGAAACATCTCACCGGCTTCTTGATCACAGAACAAACCCGATAAATTATACCCCGACGAAAACGATATTATATCGAAGGCGTTCAAATTGGCTCCACGGCCCACTTCGTCTCCGTCTTTGATCTCGAAATGATGAGAGCTAAATTCAGCCCCTTTGTAACCGATTTTGAACCATGGATCGTTTAGGATCTCATCGACGGTGATCCTGGTGTTAGGATTGGTGTCCAGAAGGCGAGATAAGAAGCGTTTTAGCTCAGGTGACGTCCACTTTGGAACGCGGAACTCACCTTTGAATATTTTCCGGTACATGACCATTAGATTTGGATCGTTAAATGGCAGGAAACCGGCGTTGAGAACGTATAAGATGATGCCACACGACCATATGTCAACCTTTGCTCCGTCGTAGCCTTTCTTCGCTAAAATCTCTGGTGCCACGTAGGCAGGGGTGCCACACATCGTGTGAAGCAGTCCATCTGACTGAACCTGGTCATCACATGTTGTTACCGCAGATAATCCAAAATCCGTAACTTTGAGGTTCCAATTTTCATCCAACAGAAGATTCTCCGGTTTGAGGTCGCGGTGGTAGACGCCGCGTGAATGGCAGTATCCGATGGCCGATATAAGCTGCTGAAAGTACCGACGGCTGAGATCTTCACTAAAGCGCGATTTAGACACTTTCGAAAAGAGCTCACCACCCTTTGCAAACTCTAGCACAAAATAAATTTTCTTCTGGCTGGCCAGCACTTCTTGCAGGCGGACGATGTTGGGGTGGTGCAACCGGCGCATGGCGGAGATCTCGCGCTTGACGTGACCGGTTAAACCGCCTTTCATGATTCGCTGTTTGTTGATGGCTTTGATGGCGAAACTTTGTTTTGATTCAATGTCCCAGCCGTAATAGACCTTTGCAAAGGCTCCGTAGCCCAGAAGCTGGCCGAGCTCGTATTTGCCCAAGAGGTTTTTCTCGGTAGCCGGTTGGTATTCTTCGCCGGCGTATTCTGCTAAGGTCGGCGTCATGTCAAATTGACCATAACAAGTGTATAAAATTGGTTTTGTTGAGCAAGAAAAAGGATTTGTTGGATCAGCTTAAAGATGTCTCACCGAATTGGGCTATTTATTGGGTTTCTTGCAAGTCATGGATTGTTGGAGAAACCAAGTTACTTTGTTTTTTTTTTTTTTTTCAAAAAAAAAAACTTAACTTGATTTCTCCACTGTTGTCATTTCATTTCAGACCAAATTTTAAAATTACTTTATTTTTTTCTCTAACATTCTCAAAACGTACTATTTCAGTCCATAATACTAATCCAATTAAAAATATCAGTTAACTCAGGGAAGTAAATGACACTTAAACCTTTGGGACGTTAATGGCAAATAACTCCTATATTTTTTTTTAACTTATTATTATTATTATTATATACACAGTTAAGAATGAGCATTTGGTACCGGTTACCGGTATCGGATTTTCCGTACCGAATTATTTCTGGTACCGATTCGGTACCTACTTTTTAGTGTTTTAAGTATCGGTACTTTTGGTTCAGTTCGATAACGGTATTTTAACGAATTTTATCTTCAACTACCGGTACCGTATCGTATCGAACATTTTTTGGTACTGATACTTGTACCCATATTTGGCGATTTTTGGCACTGTTATTTTTGGTACCGATACCAAGCTGATTTTATGGTATTTTTGGTTGCTTTTACATACTGATTGTATACAACTTAAGAAAGGCCGGTTATTCCTTAAACTCCTGAAAACTGTTTTAAAACCCAAGAATCGTATGAATGATGAAACATTCTGTGGAAGTGCTCAAGCATTTAAACTCGACACACTCTTGAAACTTCCAGATGTAAAAAGTGTTCATGGAAAAACAACTATTTTGCATTTTGTAGTATGTTGTGAACGGATATTAACACAACCAATTACTAATAGGATTTAACAACAGGCGACTGGATTTCTTAGTATTAATTGAAGGATTATAACTGCAACTATAGGAATGGATACAGTAATCTAAACAATAAGAGATTAAGAAGATGGTGGGAAGATAGAGATAGATCTGAGATGGGAAGAGAGACTCAATTTTCATAAACATTCATCCTGCCCTTATTGTTCTTCATCCTCTCATTTATATCCAGTGATGATTCTCGTTCCACCTTGGTGTTCATTTCGTTGGGCCATTGGGCTGGGCTGGGTGGTTGGGCCTTGCCTGGGTCCAAGTACACTTCATAACATAGTACTTGAAATCATTCAGTCGGAAGGTATAAGAGCTGTCAAAATAGCCGAACATACCAAAAAAAACTTTCCTCCTTTAGTTTTGATGAACTTCTAGAAGAATCTACTAATACTTATTGAGATTTGATGACTCGGTACCGGTACCGAAAATACCGGTGCCAAAAATCGCCAAATATGAGTACTGGTATCGGCCGAAAACGCCAAAAAGTCGGAACTAAATTGGTACCGGAAATAATTCGATACATGAAATTCGATACCGATACCTGGTACCAAATGCTCATTCTTAACTGTGTGTGTATGTAGTAGTAGTAGTAGTAGTAGTAGTAGTAGTAGTAGTAGTAGTAGTAGTAGTAGTAGTAGTAGTAGTAGTAGTAGTAGTAGTAGTAGTAGTAGTAGTAGTAGTAGTAGTAGTAGTAGTAGTAGTAGTAGTATAATAATAATAATAATAATAAATTTAAAAAATAAAAAATAAAAAAATATTGGAGTCATGTGCCATTTACGTCCCTGAGCTAACTGAGTTAACTGAGTTTTCTAACTAGGTTAATTTTTTGGACTTAAATGTCACGTTTCGAGAATGTCATGGAGGAAAATGGTGCAATTTCAAAATGGCAAAAGTGGACAAACCACAGGGACGTTAAAGGGGCATGGTCCCTAATCTTGCGCCGACTACACGAGTTAACCTCAGGTCGCGTGCGAGGCCATACCCAAAATAGATCAAATCCAACACTTAGTTATTTCCACAAACGAAATGGCACAAGTCCAACAAGCTCAGAGATACATGCCCGACAGGACAGTGTTGGACAGTACATAAGGTACGATTAGTTGTACTCTGTAATGCTGCACGATGAGCAAACGTACAGGAGATAGGTGTGACAACTGTCAAAAATCCTGGTATCCGTACAATTAATTAATCTTGATTAAGTGCTTAATTACTGTGCTGAATTATAATTAACTGCTTTCTGATTATTGCTTTACACACACATGTGCATCACATATTGCAAACGACATATCATTGATTGCATGAGAACTTTATTGACATAAAAGATGCACAAAGCACAGTTAGCACAGTTAACAGACAAACCGGGAAAATGCTGACGGAGTTCAGTACATAGACAGACGTTGTATTGGGACATAGTATGAGTCAGAAATTAAGTACTACACTAGTATAGAGTGTAGGGAAGTAAGGATCACAAAACTGTTTTTCTAGGTGATAGTTTAAGTGCCTAAAACTCACCCAAAGTGCTGAATTTAGCAAAATTCAGCATGAATCAGCATTTAAACACATTAATATTATGCAGAAACATGATAAAATGGTCCTGAATGCTTTCCTAAGTGTCGGGAATTAAAAGTGTCATAAAAAGATACATAAAGCACACTAAACTGTAAGGTTTACCACTTTAACGAATCAGTATCTAACTGAACAACCGGACACTACCCGAAACACCAAATTTACACTAGAAGCATTGTTTTAACATTACCAAGCTAGTCATGGTCCCCGAACATCATAACACCCTACAAAATATCATGTAACCAAGTAACTAACTACATACTTGGAATTGAACTAATAAATGACTAATCTAGTTAAACCTACTCTACATACCCCCCCCCCCACCTAGTAATCGGCCATACTTGGCCCCATACCTCAAGATTTTATTTCATTTGTTAATTGGATCTTGTTTTGCTTTAAGAAACACAATACCCAAGAGTTAATTGGTTAAAATGGTTTATAAATAAACCTTGAAGTTCATAACATATCATAACCTACACAACACTTCAACATTTCTTCTTCCCTCTCCTTGGGAGCTCTCGGCCGAACCATCACCCACACACCTCCATCATTTTTGTTCAACCTTCAACCATTACAAGACCATACAAAGGTGTTAGAAGCAAATTTAAGGAAGCTTGGTGGCTTTGGAACTTGAAGGACCTTCTCTATTTGCTTTTATCCTCTTGATTTCTACTCTTGATTCATCCCTAGCCTTGAGCTAGTGGTAAGATCCTTGTACACTTCATATTTCTTCTATTTTGAGTGGTTAAAGTGGGATCATAATCAAGAACATTAAGAACACTAAAGAACATAAGCATGGAACTTGAACATAAGCTTGATTTATGAAGTAATCTTGATGAAACTAAGTTGTTTATGAGATGTATGCTTGTTGATCCTTGATTATTTGTAGAAATGATGTTGATCATCATAACATCTTGCTAGATCATGATTAGAAACATAGTTTAGCAAGATGAGAAAGTGAGAATGAGGTAGGATGAAAGATCATCCACACTTAAATCATGAACTTGAGAAGAATACTTTGGTTTCTTGAAACATAATAATCAAAGTGAGTTAATAATCATATAGATCTAAAATTTATGAATGGTTTTCCAAAAGAATCAAGTTTAAAATATGAGTTTTAGTAGATCATGGTTCTTACATAAACAAACGCTATTTTTGGTAGTTAAACAAGTGTAGAAACACTTGTGTAACAAGAAGATTACATGAAGAAACATTTTTGTAAAGTATGATTACAAGTTGTAAACATCTAAGTCCTTCAAGAATGATGTTTTTATATAAACAACCACACTTTAAAGGGTAACTAAACTTACTAAACACACTACCAAGTTACTACAACTTTTCATAAACTTTCAAATTCATGAAGTAGTGGAATAAGCATGATTTTGGCAAAATTGGTAAGTGTAAGTTGTTTAGTGTTGATTGTGGATTGATTGTGATGATTTTACAAAAGGAAATGATATGCTTGAAAGAATGGAAACCTCCATTTTTAGGGGAAACTATGGAAAAATTTTCTAAAAATATAAACACTTAGAAAAATATTTTCAAACAAATATTTATAAGTGTATTTTAACCATGAGTTTTCCATATAAACTTTGCCATAATTTTTGGTTACAAAAATACAAATATTGGAGGCTGGTTTTTACAAATAAAAGTGGCTAAAAATATATTTACAATATATATATACATTGAAGACACACATGTGTGATTATTTGTATACTTGGTGTATTAGTTATATTATTTTAGGGCATGTATTAATATAACACATCAAAATACCAAGGATTACAATCCAAAATATTACCAAAATCTCAAGGAATAAACATACAAGTTACACACAAAATATTGGCGAAACCGAACAAGAAACGTAACTTACAAAATATTCCGGAACTTAATTCGCAAGTATATTTTGGTAAATAATATTTTGGACACAAGGAAATGAAAATATGATTTTTGCAATTATTACAAAGTTATATCATATTTTTGACAAAGAAAAAATATATTGTTTTGGGAAGTAAAAATAGATATATTTTTCTTGGAATTTCTAGAAGATATATATTTTTTGGGAAATATATATATTTTCTTGAGTAAACATGAAATACATTATTTTTGGATAAAAATAAGTTTATATATATATTTTCTAAGTTAGAGTTGAAAATATATTATTTTGGAACTATAAATATTTAGCCAAGAGAAAAATTATAAATAATTTTTCTAAGTAATATTTCTTAAATACATATACTTTGGAAATATATATATTGGTGGACTTTTATTAGAAATAATATTCCAGAAGATTTAATATAAATTTAAGTATATGAATACTTAATGAATACAATAATATACATATTCTCACGCGTATAAATACACACCGGAATACGACACCAATACATGGCAAAATATACAAATACAAGAATATGAATACACATGTATAAGATACCCCCATCCTTGGGAAGGAAATACAAGAATCAATACTTGGGAAGTATTAAGTTAATATATATTATTCAGCAATTATTCCAAAATTTGATAAATATAATTTAAGTTGAAATATTAATCATTTTGACAAAAATTATATAACTTGGAATAATATCAGAAGCGTAAAAGAAACGTAACTCAGAAACGTTAACACTAAGTCAAGGCACGACCCGTTCGTCTAATAGACATTAGTACGTTGTAGGTAGTCGTGTTCACTGGAGAAGTACGAGTTACGATTGTTGAAGACGCAAGACTGTGAGTTTCATGTCCCCCTTTTCTTTTAACTGTTTTCAGTTTTATAACTTCGGGGGTGAAATACATGTTACAACTGTTTACAAACATTTTATACATGGTATGGTTAGCTAAGGAAGGGTACTACTTGATCATGTGAGTGGTGGGTACAACACTTAAGGCCATTAATCCTCGTTGTAGGACCGAGGGACATGAGTGATAGATCTATTTGGGTGTAGCGAGCCCACACCCATGCAGACCAGGGTGGCCCATGTGGTGACTATGTCTTATTCCCGGAGACAAATCTGCTAGGTTTGAGTTTTCCTGCATCACTTCACACATATCAATGGCTTTGCAAACCATTGGTGATCTGTTTTCCTTGTTGCTTTCATACCAGGACTTACATACATACAGACATACTTTCAAAGGTTTACTCATACACACAAACAAACACATGAACTCGCTCAACTTTTGTTGATGTTTTCAAAATACATGTATTTCAGGGAATTAGTAAGTGGATCTGGCGGGCGTTGGAAGTTTCATGCTGCGTTATGAATAAAGATGTCATCCATGGTTTTGAGGTTTGGGATGGGTGTCTTATTCCTGGACGAGACACGTCTTCCAAACCTTGGTTCTATTTAATGTCTTTTGATGAGTCCTTAGTGAACTCTTAAAACAATTCGTATGGTTTGTAAAACTCGTGTTTGAAGTCTACGTTTTAAGACAATGTTGTTATGTTTTAAACTTATTTAATGGATGACAAAACTATGATTTTATCATATAGTTGTTGTTATGATTGAATGCAATAGTATTAAGAAAGTCACACCATAATCACGCTTTCGCAAAAGTCAGGGTGTGACAATAGGAAGTACACAAGGACACGTACATGGCACCAATCAGCGTGTACCGACCGCTGCTCCATGATCTCTACTTAACTGCTAATGCCAAACCAGACAATAAGGACAATTGTTAGGCCACGTTGATTTATTCAACGTGCGCCAACCATGCCTGTCACACCCCTTTCTGCGGCGGAAGCACGAGGTGTGATCATGAAAGGTTCTCATTGCATACGAAAGGTAAACATACTACATGCTCATAAATTAGTTTCAAAATGCCAAACGTTACATAACTGAAATCATAGTTTAGGTGTTTACACCATAAGACAGCATTTTGTCTGATAAGTTTACAACTTTTATTCAAAGATAACAAAAGCGACATCCAAGAGCATGAGTCAAACCGCGCGCACATCCATCCTAGTTACCTGAAATACATGTGAGTTTTTGGAAAAACGTCAACATAAAGTTGGTGTGAATTCATGCAGTATTTGTATTTCACGTTTGTATACTATGTATGAAAACATAATTTGTATCTGGTATAAATCAAGTCTTTTGTGCACACCACGTGCTTTATGTATAAATCAAGTCTTTTGTGCACACCACGTGCTTATGTATAAATCAAGTCTTTTGTGCACACCACGTGCTTATGTATAAATCAAGTCTTTTGTGCACACCACGTGCTTATGTATAAATCAAGTCTTTTGTGCACACCACGTGCTTATGTATAAATCAAGTCTTTTGTATAAATCAAGTATTTCCGTATATATCAAGTGTTAATGGGTTGCAAAGCCATTAACATGTGACACGACATAGGAAGTCACCAAACCTTAGGCATTTTTCTAGTAGTCGATTCACGACTGAGACACAAAAACACTACTCGGCTCTAGTTGTCACCAAGAGTGGGGCTGCCCGGAACCCGTTAGATCTAACCTTCTGTTCTGCGGTCTTAGTATGTACACGATTAATGGTGCTTATGGTACCCTATTCATGACACTATTTCTCGTTTATGATACCAAGTATCAATTCTCGTTTATTACATCAAGTATCAATTCTCGTTTATTATATCAAGTATCAATTCTCGTTTATTATATCAAGTAACATGTATTTCACCCCCGAAGTTATAAAACTGAAAACAGTTAAGAGAAAAGGGGGAGCATGAACTCACAACTTTGCGTTCCTTGCGTCGTAAACTTCACCGGATTTGCTTATATAGCGTCGTGACCTAAACGTGTTTTATTATCGTTAGTCACTAGACTTGTATCGTACAAGTACAAGTCACTGTCTTTTAGGTATATGTTTTCTAGTGTTAAAAATAATTTATATTTTTAACTAAGTATCTTACTTATATTATTTTCTCCAAAAATAAATATAAGTTTCTGGTATTTTGCACTTTGCACCCGAGTTATGTATCTTGTATGTTGTATGTGTATTTTTGTTACAAAAATTATGGCGAGGTTTGTATTTGAAAATCATAGTTTAGAACACACTAGCTAACATTTGTCTAGAAAATATTTACTAAGTGTTAGGATTTTCAGAAAATTTCGCCATAGTCTCCTTTGTAAACGGAGGTGTCCATGCTAAGTAGCATATCATTTTCTTTTTTTGAAATCAAACCATGATCATCAACAATCAACCCTTACGTTTGAATATGCAAAATACTATCCTTGTCGTTTCAGTTTCAATATGTGAAAAACTGGACTGTTTTCGGACGAGTAAATAAAATACTTAATTTGTTCCAAAAATTCCCAAATTTTTGCGGAACGTCTTAATCGACCCACAAATTATTGTGTAAAAATATCGGGGTCTAGTTCATTATCTATAATTTATAGAAAATCGTTTACCGAACTGTGATCAGATTTGTCACATTCTGATCACAGTTTACGGAAAAATTCGTCAAAAATTCCTCGTAAGTCCGTTTATCGAAATTCCAGTTCGAGGGTCACAAATACATCCGTGACCATCTTTGATAAAAGTTTCAGGGGCCGGTTCGGTTCAGATTTTAAGTTGTGATCGAAAACGCACAGCCCAATTTACTGCAGTGAAAATCAGCCTTAGCTGCTGTCGTAAAAACAGACTTTTAAAATAGTAAACGACCTCAAAAAAATACGATTCCAGTTCCATTTTCTTCTTTTTTCGAAAATACACAATTTAGACTTCAGAAATTCCGTTTTTCGAGTTTTTAAAGTCCGTTTACAGCCTGTTGAAGGCGGCTGGAAAAGTACATCAGCATGTTATTTACGTCTTAAATGTTACTAAATCGTGTTAAAAGTGTCCGATTAACGGGTTTAACAAGAGTTTGACGATCACACATCATATATGTATTAACCAACCCTAAACCAACAAGTTTTCACCTTCATATAATCCTTTATGTCCAAGTTTTATGTAAAGTTTCATGTTCAACATCTTAGTGTTCTTATTCTTGTGATTTAACCAAAAACATCATACTACATATTTTTGATTACCAAAAATAAGATGAACAAGGGTGTAATGAGACTTACTACTAGCACAAGGCTAGGGTAGAATTTCTAGTGCAAAGATGATGAGGAAAGATGATGAACAAGACAAGAACAAAGCTCCTTAACTTGCAACCTCCATAGATGATCTTCAAGCTTTGAATGGACATGAAAATGGAAGAGATGAATGTTTGAAGGTGATGGTGGTGATTTCGGTTTTGGAGCAGCCGTGAGGGAGAGAGAGAGTGAGGAGAGAGAGTGAAGATATGAGAATGATGGTAGAGATCTAGCGCTCCTTACTTAAAGGATTTGTTCTCATCTTTTGGTTACTTCTTCAAGCAACATTCATTAAACAATTGCAACATAATCTACCCAAGATATATGAAGCATGTGGGTGGGTCCCTTGGGGGCTGATTTCGGTCATGGGGAGGGGGGTTGGGTGTAAATTTTGTAACTAAATTGTAAACAATAGTTACTTCCAAGTATAACTTTCACATATGTTATTTATTTGATATGTAGTGGGTGTTAGGGTGTTCGGGGATCACGACTGGCCAAGAAATAAATAATTAATATGTCTGGCAAAAATTTGGTGTCCCGGGTAATGTCCGGTTGTTCGGTCGGATACTGTTCCGTTAATTTGTTTAATTGTTCCGTAAGGTGTCCTTTTGTACCCCTTTTAATTCCCAACACTTAGGGAAATATTCTGGACCATAAAACGTAAATTCTGTATGACATTTATTTGTTTAAAAGCTGGTCATAGCTGAATTTAATAAAATTCTGCACTTAAAGTGCGTTTCGGGTGCTTTTTAGTGCGTATTTTAGCTTTCGGAGCGTTTATATGCTAACCCTTGTATGTACTCTTGGGTTTTAATGCATTCTTAACGTTGGACCTACACCTAGGCCTCAGTTCTAATGTCTGACTGCTTCCGCAGAGTTGTTGACATATAGTGTCTTACCGGTGAGTTTACTAGTATTACTGACGCAACGCTCTCGTTAATGCACAAAGCATTATTTTGTAGTATTAAACGTGCATGAATTCACTTGTATAGTATGTAATCAGACAATGTTGACGTTTAAGCACATAATTATAGTCATTAAGTAATAATTAAAGTGTACGGAAATTACCGGTTTTGTGCCAGTTGTCACAATGCCCTTGCCTGTAAACACTAACGTTCATGAAAGGAGAGACAAAACGGATATTCCTTGTTGTCGACCTCAGGTCCAAGAGCCATCAGCCCATCTCCTTCACAACTCACCTCGGCTATAAATAGAGAACTTCGGCTACAGGTTTAAGGATCGCTCTCTCACATAATACACACACTTTTATCCTCAAAGCAAGTTCTTATTCTCACACCGGAGGGTGGTTACAAGGAGAACCCCATATTCTCCTCCTTATTTGGATGAGACACAAACCACAAGTTAATCTCAGGATTAACTTGGTGTTTCTTCATTGGCGCCCACCAATTTTTACAATCAGTTTTTCATCTTCTTTCTGAGCTTTATCTGATCTCATGGCAGATCAGGGCATTCCGTTCTCACCTCTCGGTCCACGCTCTCAAACGGGCCAGGTTGCGGACAACGCGCACGCCCAAAATCACCTGACTGACAAGTACGTCGAAGGTGAGCATACAGAGGTTGATGCATGCACGCGAGTGGGACTATATAAAACTTAAGCTTAAAATGTGTTATATAAAACTATAAAGTTAAAATATGAGCATATATGAAAACTTGAAGTTAAAAAAAATAAGAGTAAAATGATTTATTTATCGGATTGTTTTTAATAAATTGGGTGTATTTGATATCTTAACTATTTTCTGAGGACTTATATGATATTTTTAGTTTTTGTTGGGTATATATGAATTTTTTCAAATTTGTAAGGGTATATATGAAATTAATCCTAATGAAAATGTCTTAAAACATGTGCTATACATATAAATAAAATTTGTTGCCCATTCAAAAAAAAATATTTTTAATGAAAACAGCTTATTTATAATTCTTTTTTATATTCATAAAAAAACACCATCAGTATTCTACAACTAATCACACTTCGAACTTTTCTTATTTTATAACTTTTGAAACTAACTATAAATTTGTGACCATATTTGAGATTACCGACGTTTTTTGTACTTCACATGATCATCTTTGTTTTTCTAGATGAATAAAAATTGTTGGATTTTGCACACTTTTTCTTGTAATTGGCATGTTTGCAACGACAATATGCATACCAATTACCAAGTCCATTTGATGGTCGAGAAATATATGTTATTAAAATTTAACAATCATAAAAGATGATTTCACATCTGGGCCAACCGTTTAAACGATCCACGATCTCTTATTTTGTTCAATGGTCTAAACGAACTTTACTATCTATCCAAACCACACATTCTTATTAGACAACGGTTTAAACCATACATATATGATACATCCAACATGATTATCACACGGGGTGCCTTCCCAGAGCAAGTGCCGGGTTAGTGACCGTTCTGGGCCCAAATCAAAATAGGGTTCGAATTTTTTTAAATTTTTTTATATACATATCTAAAAAAATATGTATGTTTAAAAAAAATTTAAAGGGTCTGGATGAACCAAAAATGTTTTTGGGCCAAATATTGGATTTGTGATTTTGTGGCACAATTTGCTAATTTGCATGAATTTGAATGTATGAAGATTTACAAAAATGACTCAAATTTTGTATCTTGCACAAGGTCAAAAAATTTTATGTGATTTTCGAAGACTGCCCTGTTTACACGACTTATCACAAATAAGGGCATTCACTCTCTGTGTAATGACATATACTAAAGAGAAATTACTTTTCCACATGGGATCAACATATCCGTTAAAACATCACATGTTTTGATGAATCTAAATGCATACGATTTCGTATATATGACACACCCCGACCACGTAGAACATACAAAACGTGGCGGAAACGTCGGGGAGTGTTGTAACAGAATTAATGTTTCACAACCATGGAAATTGAAGTTTCGTTTTATTAATCAAACATGAAAGTTTACATTGTTTTAAACAATAACCAAAGAGTACATAACATAAATTAACTAGTTCTTGTCTCGTTTTAAGTCACTAAGGCACAGGTCCGCCTAAGTATGTCTTGATAAGTCCTATGCATCATCTCCTGAAAACACATGTGAAAATAGGTACGTCAGCATAAAAATGCCTGTGAGATACATAGGTTTTGTGAAAATAGGATTCATGACTTATGTTTGAGAAAATGTTTAGTCATGAACCTTGTAATTTGCTTTGTCTTGTAAATCGTTTGAAAAACAATAAGTTCAGATGATATGTATAGATAAAAGAATAATGTATGGTTAAATGAATAACCATGTAAAATGAGTTTGTATAAGATAAGTTGTTTGTAAACAATGTCTTGTGAAAAGTATGTTATTTGTATAAAATGTTATATGTCTCAAATTGAAATGATTCAAATAACGCTACGATATGTAATATCATACAAACACTTATATATAGGAAGTACCAGCGGCGTATCCACCATGCTTGTATCATATTACACACGCCTCGTTACTTAATCACTTACTCAAACCAAACTACCAAAGTAAAATGTTCATGTCTAATGTAAATCATGTAATGTGTATCCAAAATGTAAGCAAGTGATGAATAACAAATGTGCTAAGTATGCAACAAAAGACATACATAGCATAAAGTGTAATGTATAACAATGTACTAAGTACGCACACAATGGGCATACATGGCATAAAATGTAATGTAAAACAATGTACTAAGTACGCACACAATGGGCATACATAACATGTAATGTAAGGCAATGTACTAAGTACGCACACAATGGGCATACATAGCATGTAATGTAAAACAATGTACTAAGTACGCACACAATGGGCATACATAGCATGTAATGTAAGGCAATGTACTAAGTACGCACACAATGGGCATACATAGCATGTAATGTAAGGCAATGTACTAAGTACGCACACAATGGGCATACATAGCATAAAATGTAATGAAATCATGTACTATAAATGTACTAATGAACATAGCAGGTATATGATGTGAAAGCATGAAAGTAACAAGTAGGCACATGTGTTCCACCCCAAAACGTTTGGAAAACAGTAAAAGAGGGGTCTATGTACTCACTTGAGATTGCTCAGAAGTCCTAAGATAACCACCAAGCAATGCTAGAGATCACGGAATCAAACGACACTTAATATAGGTAACTATGTTAATAAACCGGATCTAAATCGGAGGATTTAGATAGAATGAGGGTTCGTAAACCAAACGAGTATAGGAACTCATGTAGAATGGTTTAACAAAGCCTACATACTAAATGAAACCTAGCCTAGGTGCTTACGACCCATTACGACCCGTTTAGATAGCTTATGCTACTTTAACGCGTCGTTCGCGTGAAACGCGTTCGGACCGCTTAGCTAGTCCTATGACAAGTAACATATGCCTTAACATGTCTAATATTGTTGTCAAATCAGTTTAGATGTCAAAAGTTATGTTACATATGTTTAAAAATGAATTTTGGCATCAAAGGGGTATTTTGGTAATTTACCTAAGGCATATAAACTACCTATCATACAACTACTTAAACGAAATGACCATAAGGTATAACCTCGGAAGGTTATTCCCTATATACTATGGTCACATAATGTGCTTGGTCGGATCCTAATGATCGACCAAATGGGTCGGGTTCGAAGGTATAAGCGATTTATTAGATCGCTTACCCTTACGACCCTAGACAACGTGGTAATCAGTAGGCATAGTCACAAAGGACTATAACCATCGTGATTACAATCACGTTGCGAAGTTCAAACGAACTTCGCATTGACCATAAACTGGTCAACGCAGAAAGTCAAACAAAGTTTGACTTTCGGACTCGAAAAACAATAAAAGAACGAAGGAACACTTACAAAGGGTCCCCGAATGCTAATCTAGATCAAAATAGCTCAGGTATGAAACAAAGGTTTCAACTTTGAGCACATTAGATCAGATTCTTGTGAGGAAAAGTGAAGGGTGGAGGTGGGTATTTATAGTTTTCGGTTCACCGTTAGGATCGTTTCTTGGAGAAGAGGGAATGATCTAGCCCGTACACTTGTCGGAATGTTGTAGTAACTGATTTTGGCCACCACAAGAGATTAACATGTGGCACTTGGCCTTTGGGGAGTGTTTAAGGGCAGTTAACAGCTGAGAAAAACGTTTTGCTGCATCTGGCCCCTGCTTGCACACCGCAACACTCCCATTGTTGAGGTGCGCAAGGACCAAGTTTGGCAGATTTACAGTTTTGGTCCCTGCTGTGTAATAGGCTCATTTCCGACACGTTTAAGGCCCGTTAACCCCATTTTAAAGCTCTAAAATGAAGTTAAAGTATAGGGAACTTAAAATGTGCTTAAAAATATCTCGGATGTCGGTTCGTTTAGCCGTACGGTTGCGATGTTCGGTTAATTACGACGAAATGCGCATAAGTGCGAAAAACGATCCAAATGGCGTGACGAATGGATTTTTCTTATGCCAAATACTAAAATAAAATATTTTAGTGCTTATATAAATTTTTGGATGTCCGGATGTATTCAGAACGTATGTTATGCGCGAAAGTGCAAACTTATGCACTTTTTGACGCTTTTAGTCCCTGAATGACCCACAAGTTTATTTTAGCACACCGAACCCCTCAAAGCCTATTTCTAAGCTATGTAAAGGATATTTATGGTATGTTTAACTTATGGTCATGTTCTGGAATGTTCGTTACAGTTCAAATTGGCATACTTTCGCAGTTTGTCAAGTTTAGTCCCTGTAAGCGATATAACTTGATTTTGCCATACCAAAGCCTTCAAAACTTATTTCTAAGTTATGTAAATGTTATTTAAGGTATGTTAAGCCTATTTCACTATTCCAGAGTGTTCGTTGCATTAAACTGGTTATATTTACGCATCCGAGCGCGTATAACCTTCCAGAAAGCGATTTAGAGCTTAAAATCGAACATGAGTTGATATGTGCAAAAGATACACATATTTATACAGATCCCAAGTATGAAATACAATATTTCATTGGCTTGGTATTTGTTTGATGGTCGCAGTGACCCAGGTGTCGCAATATATTATTCTCACACCTACAAATATAGTCATTATCAAGGTTGAAGAACTCGTTAGTCGGCTGGTGAGGTGGGGACTAGCGACTACTCGGGATTACTCAGGATTACTCGGATCGGAACTTTATATGTACATTTTTTATTTTTATAAATATGTATATATATACTCACACATCCATATCAATATAATACTTAAAAAGATAAAAGTAGTTTAAAATACAAACTAAACATACATATAAGTCATAACATAACAAGTCTCGGTACTTAAAATTCAAACATTAACAAATAGTCAAATGTAATCGTCATCCCCGTAGTGTTCAATGATTTCGACACCATCCGACTCGTATTCAATCTCCTCGTCTACTTCATCCTCTTTCCCCGACTCAAATTCTTCGTCATATTATGGTAAGGGATAAGGAAAATGAGCTATCATCCTCTTTCTCCGACTCAAATTCTTCGTCATATTAGGGTAAGGGATAAGGAAAATGAGCTAAAGTTGTAATCTTGGGCCTGTTTTGTAAGGATTTCAAATGGGCCGACTAGGGCGACTTGGGCCGACTAGGGTGGCTTGGACCGGCTTTGACCGACTAGCGATTTTTTGACTGATTAGTGAAAAATTACTCAGTAGGAGGCCGACTAATCGGCGATTAATCACCGAGTAATCGCGATTTTTGCAACACTGGTCATTATATTATATTTCATAACCCAACACTGCTTAAACAAACAATTTAAGTTTTTTTTAGAACATTGATTTTGCCGGCTGTATTTTAGAAATGGAAATATGTTTCTCCTTTTAGGGTTTTTATTATCCCATTGTCAAATTAGTCACTCTAGCGTATGAACGTATAGATTATTATCACTCCAACTGGTGTATGAACGTATAGATCATTGTCACATTAGTCACTCCGGTGTATGAACGTAAAGATCTGGTAAACAGACGTATGGCCTAAACATACGAGTGTATAGTAGAGATGGGCAAATCGGGTTTTTTGTATACCCGGAACCGGTTCCAACCCGTACCCGGTTCTTGACTGAGTTTGACTGGACCCGATTCTTCTAGGACCTGGTTCCGGTTAGTACCCGGTTTCAAACCATAATTACCGAAACTGTTCCTAACCGGTTCAGGTATTTTGTAACCGGTTCCTCGGAGGAACCGGTTCCTCTGGGTATCTTCCAGAAAAAGCTGCAAAAAGCCCGCCAGAATCGATTCCTAACGGCTTTATATCCGTTGGAATCGATTAATTGCCATTAAAATTTTGAAATCGGTTTCTATTCTGTATAAGAACATCACATTCAACCAAAACTTAATCCCACTCAAATCAGTTTCACTTTACAAGTTACAACTAAAATCGGTTATGGCATGCAACGACGAAGTGGTAATGGTTTTGGAAACCAAAAGAAACCCCTAAGTTTGGAAGCACTTTGATATGTGCCTGATGTCTGGTAGCCATGAAATGGCACGTGCAAAGGTTGTGGGAAGTTCATGAAGGCTACGGCGAACTCGACCCTCAAAAAACACACCGACCGTCATTGTCTGGTGACAAAGGCTGCGGCGAAGAAAAGTGAAGGCGGCGAATCATCCGGAACCGGTCCTTCGAAGGTTTGGTGTGTTTATGTGATGTTAGTTTGGTTGTGTTTATGTGTTTTGTGTTTAGGTGTAATGTTTGGTTTTAATGTATGGTAGGTAGGTAATGGTTTATGGTTGGTTGTAATGTTTAGTTGTGACTTGTGATGTTTGGGTTTAACTTTTAATGTATTTAGTTTCATTTAGATCCTGCCGGTTCTTTGTGTTTATAGCGGAACCGGTTCCGGGTAGGACCCAATTTTTTTTTACAAATTGTGGAACCGGGTACGAACCTACGGGTTTTTTTGAACCCGGAATCGGTTCTTCTATACATCGGGTAGGAACTGAAACCGGTTCCAGATAGGTTCTACCAAGTCGGGTTTGAAACCGGGTATTATGACCATCTCTAGTGTATAGTTCTTGAGTACCCATGCTATACTGGCATTAACCAATTATATAGTTCTCAAATCAATCAAATCACATAGAGGTGTTATGAAAAGTGTTAGGTTTGAATGGTTAGGCACTAAACCAGTAAGAGATTTGAACCATTAAGTGCTGAACCAGTAAGAGTTATGAACCATTATAAGCCAGTATAATGCTTAACCATTCAGAGACAAATGTCTGACCATTTCAGATTAGAGGACTTAATCATTCAGACTTAGTATAATGCTTAATCATTCAGAGACAAATGTCTGAACCATTCAGACATTTGTTTGCGAAATAAAGAGTCTGAACCATTAAGTGTTGAACCAGTAAGATAATGTCTGGACCATTAAGAGCTCCATTAAGAGCTAAACAAATACCTCCTTACTTAAACAAACCCATAAGAAACAGCATGGTATTGACAACTTTTTTCAAATGTTTTTCTTAAATGACCCTTTTTTGAAAAAAAAAGTGTGTTTTGTGAAAATTGCAGACTTGGTCTCAATGGTTCATTAATTACACACTTGATCCCAGTGGTTGCAATTTTTAAACTCGTGTGGTCCTTAACACTAATCTTTGTTAAATTTCCCAGTTAAGTGTTTGTGAAATTACTAAATTGTCCCTAAACAATTAAAAAATAAAAAAAGGGTCACCGCTCATCTCTCTGTCTCTAACCCACCACCACCTTCAACAATTTTGGGTTTCAGGTGGAGGTGGTGGGTTAGAAAGAGAGAGTTAGGGAAGAAGAAGAAGATGAGAGGTTGCCCATCTCTTTTTTGTTTTTTTTTTTTATTGTTCAGGGGACAATTTAGTCATTTTATAAATATTTAACTGAAAAATTTAACAAAGGTTAATGTTAAGGACCACCTGAGTTTAAAAATTGCAACCACTGGGACCAAGTGTGTAATTAATGAACTATTAGGACCAAGTCTGCAATTTTTACAAACCACATAAACCAACCAGGCATTTTTTGAGCCATTAGCATAACCAACTTAAATTGGCCTATTTCCTCATAAGTGACTTGAAAGTGGCTCCATCCAAGTAGGCAAAGTATGTTTAAAAAAACCGTTAAAACTAACCTAACAATTAAATCAAAGCAAAATCGACACTTTTGGCTAATTTGGAATTTATAAGCTACACAATTTATAATTTAAAAAGCGAGGTTTAACAGTTCAGTTCATAGTTTTTAACTTGGAACCATCGTGTATGATATTCATGAGCCAATACAAACCAGGGGCGGATCTATGTAGGATCCAGGGGTCATCTGGGATTCCCCTCAACTTTCTACACGAAGTGTAACTTTTTTTATACGTCTGAACAAATATTAGGATACCCCTAAATATAGACGAAGATAAGATGAAACAGAAATTTCCAAAGCTACTGCAAAACCATTTAAAAGTTTGGAGAAGATGAAGGGATTATTATAATAATAAGCGTTGAAAACATAAATGAAAGAGTTAATTACTGTTTTCGTCCCTGAGGTTTGTCAAAAATAACGGTTTCAGTCCATTAGTTTAAAAATTGCGATTTCAGTCCATTAGTTTCATTTTCGTAACCATTTCAGTCCACTTTTCAAACGGCGTTTGTTTTATGCAGTTAATGGAAGCACGTGCTTGTCACGTGATGGGCAATTTGGTCATTTCCATTCCAATTCTCACAAACCCAGTTGTATTAAACACCACCTACCCCTTATTCATCCAAACCCTGACCCCCAATTCATCTAAGCACGTGTTTCCATTAACTGCATAAAACAAACGCCGTTTGAAAAGTGGATTGAAATGGTTACGAAAATGAAATTAATGGACTGAAATCGCAATTTTTAAACTAATGGACTGAAACCGTTATTTTTGACATACCTCAGGGACGAAAACAGTAATTAACTCTAAATGAAAAAGTAAACATGAGCATGATGTTGTCTAATATTTATTGGTCCACGTAGCTATTCATAATCCAACAATTTATTTGTCTCTACTTCTAATAATGCTATGCGGTATGGTGACCATCCTCCAAATCCTCCATTGGAGGATGATCCGCCACGTAGGCGCCACATCATAGTCCTACAGAGGATGATCCGTCATGGCAAAACACTAAAAATGGGAGGATGATCCTACCTCACTAATTATGGCAATTAAATTATTATTTTTTTTATTATTGAAAAGGAAAAAAACAGTGAAAAGGGGATGTGTTTTGTCTTCTTCTGGATCGTCCAAACGTCTCAAAGCCGACGGACTCGACGCCAACGGAGAGGGGCGACGCGGTGCGTGGTTCGTCGCCGGGGCTGGACGGGACCGTCTAGCCTAAAATACCTCGGTTAAGTACTATCATGTATTTACTTTTATTTGAGTTATATAAATTCTTATTGTTATACCGTAGATACATACATCTTATTTATATGTATTTACTTTTATTTGAGTTTTATAAATTCTTCCTGTTATATCTTAGATATATACATCTTATTTATTATTATGTATTTATGTTCAGAAGTAAATTTAATTTTATTTACAATAATCCATTACTTTATATATTTATAAGTTAGATAATAATAACTTATACTAATTTACTCAACTTTCAAAATTTCCAGAGACTACAAGTCGATACTGGTATCACTGTAATTTTAAATTTTTATGACGAGTCCCTTTTCATATTTTCAGCTACATCTTATCTTAAAATATCATATTATAATTTCAAAATCTTATTACTAACTGTTAGTACTTTTTTATTCAGCCCACCCGTGTAATACATGTGTATATATATATATATATATATATAGAGGATCCTGTAAAAAGTGCTCAAAGTGTGAGAAGTGTATTATAACACTATATATAATACTATATAACACCATATAAACACCGTATAACAATATGTAACACCATATAATACCATATAACACTATGTAACATTATATATCATTATATAACAAATATAACACTATAGGTTGTCTGATAGCATGTCTATGATAGATGTATAGTGTTATATTTGTTATATAATGATATATAGTGTTACATAGTGTTATATGGTGTTACAAATTGTTATACGGTGTTTATATGGTGTTATATAGTATTATATATAGTGTTATAATACACTTCTCACACTTTAGGCCCTTTTTACACTATCCTTACCCTATATATATATATATATAGAGAGAGAGAGAGAGAGGGGGGGGGCCCATTTTTGCCGGTCACTTAGGTCCCCGGACCAATGAGCTTATAGCTCAGTGGTACCCACTACCAATGAAGTTCATTGCCCACATATGAAGCTGTAGTGGCGCGGGTTCGACCCTTGTGGTGCCCAGATCATGCGGATGGTGTGCAGAGGTAATTTACCGGCATCATAACCCTTGTAGGGTGGGATGATGGGTATCCTTTGGGATACCAGGGACATGGTTCCTTAACCCTTTTTTAGGTCCCCTAAGGGCTTTCAAATTCTCAGGGACAACCCTAGGTTAAAAAATAAGGGCCCATTTTTACTAGCCGTACCGAGCTCTCGAATTCTCACAGACGACCCTAGGTAAAGAAAATGGGATACCCCTGGATTTTTTCTTCTAGTTCCGCCACTGATACAAACCAACACTTACGAAACAATATACTAAAAAGTAATTCAAACCAGCAACCTGGACTGTACCTCCAAAACCGCAGTTAGCATTTAGACCCAAAGCTTGGTCAATATTAGCCAAATCGGACTGCAAACACCCTACCAGCCATCTTCTAACAAGCATATTAGAGAAAAGCAGTGGTCCAAATGCATGAAATTTGTAGTAAATATATGTTGAAACAAGGTATATTAAAGTCTAAATATCCTTTTGTGTTGTAAATATTATCCTTCTTTTTCTTTATCATTCACATGACCAAAGGGACTGTACACCTGGACTGGAGTGGAGTATAGCCCATCAACAGGAGCTATTAAGCCTGATGTGCTTCCTATGCCTTCAACACAAACTGGATCTTTCCTGCAAAATAACAAACAAAACATATAATATTAATCCATACATCCATATGCAGCAATTATACTTGTTATTAGTAAACAAATCAATAAGAAATTAATTAGAATGTTATAAAAATTGGTGACCAAACTAATTCTATATATTATAGCATTAAAAAACCTTAATTGGTGTAGTATGTTTATTTTGCATCAAGAATATTTATTTCGCAACAGTTGAAGCATACTGCACTCTGTGCTAAACACGAAATCAGACCATGTCATGAATTTGGGAACTCGAGTCACACTAAGCAATAATATCATATGAAGCTACTACATTAAAATTATGTCCATAAATAATAAAAATTCTTACAAATAACTCACATCTGCCAAATTCAAAAGTTATTTGTTATGACACTTACTTGGGCCAAGCACCGCCATTAGACGGCTGAAATGGATGATTGAATGCAGATCCATTAGGAATTCCATAAACCAATTTATTCTCCGGTAGGTTCATAGATAAACGGTTGTTAGTAGGCCCGTATGAAGTTCTCAATGCCCATGGATCTTTGTTAGTAATAGTTTGTTGAGGTGAACACCAATTTGGATTCCCAGCAACTAAACCGAGAGTATCTGGAGAGAAAGAACTGTCCCACATCTGCCATCCCTTGTCTTCCACAGGCAATTTAGTCTTTTCCGGAGAAACAAAAGAATTGGAATGCTTTTCATCAAAAGTCCCAACATCAGCTAAAAAGCCAAGATCTATTGGGAAACTGTCAAATGAGTCTGCTACAGGGTCAGCAACAAAGCACGGGTCTTCAAATATCTCCGGCTCTCTGTGTACACGTTCAGATGAAAACTGAAGATCTGTGTTACTAGTAGAGTCAACATATGATATAGGAAATGGTAACCCGTATGAAACAGGATTATCAAATCCTTGAGTCACAATTGAACTCTGAGATGGATTTTCATTTGGAATTGGTCTGCTTGTGCACGAAACAGAAGGTGATGATCGAGTGAATAGCTGATGCCATGATCTTTTGGGTGGTGGGCAAGGTTGGGACTCAAAAACCACCTGCACAGACAGATACATCACGTACCTACTCATTAAACAATAGACAGAAAGTCTTTGTAGATCAACAATACAAAGCCCGACCCTGACTTTTTCATCCTAAACACAAACTCATGTTGACCCGTAAAGCCATTACCCAACCCACCCATCATATCACATACTTACATCTAATAACTATCATTAACAGTTTAATAAGTGAGGGCAATATCACAAGCAATGAAACTGGTGGAGACATTATTTTAAAGAAAACAAAGCAAAACGAGAACACTTACAGGACGATTTTGGCTTTGATCATCTACATTGGCACTTGATTTCCCATGTGAACGTTCAGGATGGACAAAATCTCTCTTATTGGCATGTTCCAAATAAGCACTAGATTTATGTTCTCTCGTGCTGCTAGCATTTGCTTTTGCATTTACACCTTTCCCGAAAAAACCACCTGTAATTGTTCTAGAAGATGGGAAAAAATTACCCCTCATACGATCCAGGTATCGTGCACCAACACTTCCCTTATTATAATTATTATTTGTCATGACAAGTTTCGGTCTATGATGTTCACGAGAATCAGCATCACCTTTTAGATTCCTTTCGATTTCTTTACTTGCTCTTTTTTCAAGTTCATCTACATCAGAGTTGCTTTTACTAGATCCCCTGTCTCTCTCTTTCTTTCTCTCTTGTCGTTTTATTTCAGCCTCAGTTTTATCATTTTTGTCACGAGTCAAAGCCTTGGTTTTCTTATCGATTTCATCTCTTATTTTTCTACGTTCTTCTACTAGACGAGCAACCTCCTCCCTTTGTTTCCTTTCCTCTTCCTCTAATTGCTCTCTTTCTAATCTAGCTTGCCTTTTTTCCTCTGCTTTCCTGCGGGCTTTCTCAATTCTAGTTTCATTACAATTCCCTCCATTGTCACCCTTTTTGGCTAAACCATTAATATCTGTATCACTTGAATCTTCATCTTCAGAAAAGCTTATCCTAAAAAGTTTTCTAAAAGGCCAGATAATAACAAAGAAAATAGCAGCTAAAATCTTGCAAACAAAAACAATAAGAAAGGAAAAGAAGTGATCACTTCCAGTATTAAAAAAACCACCGCTGTTCTTCTTCTTCTTCGTCCCGTAACTAGACTTCCCAGAAAACGACCCGTTTGGCCAATAACCACCATTCTCAAGCCAATCTTGACCACACATCCAACTATTACCAGACCAAAATTTAGCAACCAAATCTTTTAAAACCCCTGACTGCTCTAAAGCAGAAGATACAGAGGGATCAAAAAGAGGTCGTTTTGAGGAATGCCCACAGTAAGAACACATGAACTTGCCACCAGAAGGGTTCTGATCCCGATAAGGAGTCTTACAGTTCCTACACCTCCTAGTTGCAGTCTTCCTAAGCTTCTTCATTTCAATAGCTTCAAGTCTCTTCTTCTCCTTAAGTCTAGCATTCCGACGAGCCCGCCAGGACGAAAGCTGCGGCATCAAAATCTCATACCAGAAAAGGGTAGCCAACAGCACTAGAACACAAGCAAGGCGCGGTGAGGTGATTTCAAACCGGAACGCAGGTGGCAAGAACTGCGATAACAACCACAGTGCAATCAACGGAATCACTAACCATGGCAGCATGGTAGCAACCTTTCTTGACCACTTCTGAATCACACACAATATACACATTATCCTTCGATATTCCTCTCGCAATCACAAACCCTAATTCCCCTCTTTCAATCCAAAACCCTAAAAATAAGAATTGCGTTAAATGACATCATTTTCACAAATTACAATACGGTGAGGTCTAGCAACATGGATAGAATTAGGGTTTTGGTAGCTTAAAAACCTCAGTAAAATGAATTGAACAGAATTAGAATGAACGAGTAATAGATATATACAGATAAAAAAAAAGTAACAGATATATGGATGAATAGTCCAATTACCGGATGTGAAAAGGATCCCGGCCGATGAAACGTCGCCGTTGCACCGCTCTCTTCTTCTTCTTCTTCTTCTTTCCCCCTTTTAAGCTGTGACGGTGATGAAGATGATGATTTTCATATGACGTAAATGGATATGAAACAAACAAGATTTTGTGACTCGTATAAAGTTGTGGACCGGTTTATTTCTAATATTATCGGACCGGAAAAGATTATGCCATGTGAATTGTAATCGGGGCATATAAGGAAAATATGTGATTTTTTTCGTGTTCTCAAGTTTAATGAAAAGTAAAAAAAAAGAGAAGAAATCAAATATTTTATGTGTTTCCGAGTTAGGAGGAAAAGAAAGAAACAATTTTACCATTATACCCTTTAAACATAAAACATTTTAATTAGATATGAGGGCAATTTAGTAATTAATAATATTTTCTCTCCTAATCTCTTCAATTTGGGAGGATAAATATATTAACAAATTTTCTTCCCTTTTCCCTCCTTTCCCCTCCCCTTCTATCCTTAAAAAATCTCAGAAACACGGCTTTTTCATATTTTTCATATTTTTTCTTTCCCCTCCTCCTATTAAATGAGACTCGAGAACAGAGTGTTAGTTGATGGTTATCAAAATGTTATATATGATAGTTATTGTAGATTTATTATACTTATAACCTAAAGAGAAAACAACCATTTTGGTCCCTGGGGTTTGGCCAGTTTTGTCACTTTAGTCCAAATCTCAAAGTTTTTGTATCTGGGTCTATGTGGTTTCATTTTTGTTGCCATTTTAGTCCAAAAGTGAAATCAGACTAGATTTTTCAAACAAAAAAAAAAACCCCTGCTATTTTGTCATTTTCCTCAGGGGCAAAATGGTCATTTTTTATATATATTAAACACACACCGCCTCACCACAGAGAATCATTCAACCAAAATGCAAACATCACCAGCCTCCGAACCCCCAAACCAACCGGACTTCAAAATCAGCCAACAAGTCCATTACACCGGAGAATACCGACGAATCGGCACCATGAGGTACATCAGAGAAGTAGCCACCACTGTCACCATCGTCTCCATTTCCGTCTCCGGCCAACGAGTCCATTGCACCCTGAGGTTCTGGCACCGTCAGCCCCAACCCCCCTCTCTCTCTCATCTGCAGATGACCACCACCACCACCCCCATATTCACAAATTCCCCAAATCAAACAAGGATGGCTAAAACAACCTAAACACATAGTGGTGGTGTAGTGGTGGTGCGGTGGGGATGGTGGTGGTGCAGTGGTGGTGTTAATGGAGGGGGGAGGAGGTGGCGGTGGTGAGAAGGGGGAGAGAGTGCAGAGTTTATAGAGAGAGAGAGAGCAGAGTTTATAGAGAAGGTGGTAAATGACCATTTTGCCCCTGAGGAAAATGACAAAATAGCAGGCTTTTTTTGAAAAATCTGAGTGGATTTTGTTTTTGGACCAAAATGGCACAAAACTGAAACCACAGGGACCAAAATGAAAGTTTTGGACTAAAGTGGCAAAACTGCCCAAACCTCAGGGACCAAAATGGCAGTTTACTCTAACCTAAATCTATAATTTGGAAAGTCAAGTCTTGTTATGTGTATAAGATTTTAGTGTGTATATTTAAATGGTTTAACGCACACAATACATTAAGGCTTTTGATAAGATCAGTTACTTTGTTTAGATTGATGGATCGGATGACGCAATAAAAGTAAAGCGTTTGTGGAAAAGCTCCATGACAAATGCATGTAGCGAGTTATTTGAGTGTGTTGATTTGGTTTTGTCGTTATGTGTGATATTTGATAAGATTATTTTGATAACGTATTGAATCGTGACGAACAAGACGTGTGACGTCATCTAATAATATACACTTACGCTTTAGTATTCTACGTCACTGAGAAAATGTTTACTTGCAATTTGTAGTATTCTTTGACTTGACTAACAATCAAGTAGACAATGTTCGTGCGTATTGATTTTAGCACTTTTCTTAGGATATACACAATGATTTAGAAACACGTTTTTAATTCTCCCACCATGGATCCAAGTGGAAGTAACAAGAAAATAAACATCCATAGTTACAAACAACTTTGAAGTGAAATTGTAGTTCATTGATACAGTAGATAAATGGAACCAAGTGGCTCCCTCTAAAGGTGTTCATGTCAAACAGTCTACCTTAGGGGTTTGTTTGGTATGACGTAATGAAATGGACGGTGGTGAGTAGCGGTGGTGATAGGTGGTAGTGGTAACGGTGGTCGGAGGTGGCGACGGCGACTATGGTGGCGCATGACGACGATGATGGTGGCGGGTGAAGGCGAGGGTGGATGTGGGTGGTAGTGATGGTGGTGTCGGCGGTGGGTGGTGGCGGATGTGGTGGCTGGTGGCAGTGGAGGTAGGTGACGGCGGCTGGTGGCGAAAGCAGCAGTGGCTGGTGGCAGGTGACGGCGGCGATGGGTGGTGGCGGGTGACGGAGAGAGCGGAAGTGGACGGCGGCGTCAGTGGTGGGCGACCAAGGTGGGTGGCAGTGGCGGGTGACGGTGGGCACGGAGGTGGGTGGCGGTGTTGTCGGCGGTGGGTGCTGGTGGGTGGCGGCCACGGTGGTGGGTGGTGGCGACGGTGGTGGGTTGTGGTTTTGTTAATGAAAGGTTAAAGATGGATGGAATGGAAAAAAAACAAGGGGGACAGATGGAATAATTTTGTGACAACTGTCAAAAATTCAGGTATCCGTACAATTAATTAACAATGATTAGTGCTTAATGACTGTGCTGAATTGCAATTAACTGCTTTCTGATTACTGCCATATACATACATGTGCATCATACATTGTTTAATGTCATACCAATATTGCATGAAAGCTTTATTGCCTCAAATGATGCATTAAGTACAGTTAGCACAGTTATCTGATAAATCAGGAAAATGCTGACAGAACTCAGCACATAGACAGACAGTGCATTGAGACACATAATGAGCCAGAAACTAAGTACCACACTAGTGTAGTGTGTAGGAAAGTAAGGATCACAAAACTGCCTTTCTAAGTGATAGTTTAAGTGCCGGAAAGTGCCTAAAACTCACTCAAAGTGCTGAATTCAGCAAAAATCAGCAAAAATCAGCATTTAAACAATCTAAATTTATGCAGAAATGTGGTTAAATGGTCCTGAATGCTTTCCTAAGTGTCGGGAATCAAAAGTGTCACAAAAAGGTACATAAAGCACACTAAACTGCAAAGTTTAGCACTTTAACGAACCAGTAACCAATCGAACAACCGGACACTACCCGAAACATTAAATTTACACTAGAAGAACTGTTTTAACATTTCCAAGCTAGTTATGGTCCCCGAACATCATAACACCCTATAAATATCTAGTAACTAACATAACTAACTAACACTTGATATTTAACCCTAAAGTAACTAGTATGGTTAAAACCTACCCTACTACCCCCCCCCCCCCCCCCCGCCTAGTAATCGGCCCATACTCATGCCATACCTCAAGATTTCATTCTAATATTATAATGGATATGGTTCCCTTTTATTTGACATAAAACCCAAGGGTAATTGAGAATGCATGGATTATATATGTAACCATAAGCACTAAACTCTCATTCTCACACACACTAAAACACACACAAATCCTCCTCCTCCCCTTGGAGCTCTCCGCCGAGATCACCCACACCCACACTCTCCTTCATTTGACCTTTCTCATATATTCCAAGCATTCACAAAGGTGTTAGAAATCATACAAAGAAGCTAGGAGCTTGTAGAAGATCAAGGACCTCTCTTGTTTGCTTTTATCCATCTCATAACTTCTCTTGATCATCCCTAGCCTTGTGCTAGTGGTAAGAGTCTTGATCTTGCTATATTACTTCCATTTTTAGTGGTTAAAGAAGAACCATAATCAAAAACTTGAAGAACACTAAAGATCATAAGAATGAAACTTGAACATAAGCATGTTTAATGAAGTAATCTTGATGAATATGTCACACCCCGAAATATCAGAGTATTGGCGTGACTGGACCGGTATTTTCATTGCACAGCGGAAACAAATAAGCTAAGACTTCTAGAAAACAAACGCCCACTAAGTACTCGAGTCTCCAATGGATCTCCTATTCCAACCGTGCCTTATCTTAGAAATGCAACCTGAGAAAGAAACATGCAAAAAAAATCAACATAAAGTTGAGTGAGTTCATAGTTTGTTTTGGAAAAGATTTGAAATAAATCTTTTGAATAACCGGTTTGTGAAGTATTATTGAGAAAACGAATTTAAAAATCATTTTCTTGTCAAGTTATATGAAAACTCTGTATTTGTAACGCATTATATTTGCAAAAACCCTGCATTTGTAAACTCTTGTGTTTGTAAAATTTGTGTACTGTCAATGTTCACCCTGACATTGACATCAAGCCTGCATAATCCTATGCTTTGAATTTGTATAAAACATGGTATGTAATTTGTAAAGACGTATTGAAACTGAGTTCTGTAATGTAAGGAATACGAGATCGCTAATGGTTCGCGAGGCCACTAACATATGTAACGACATAGGAAGCCACCAAACCTAGGCATTTTTGTCGAGTTCGACTGAGACACAAAAGCACTCATTGGTAGAAGTAGGCCAAGAGTGGGGTTGCCTGAAACCCATTAGATCTAACCCTTCTGTTCCGCGGTCTAAATGTATACGTTGACTAATGGTGCTTATGGTACCCTATTCATCACATGATCCATGTATCATTCCTTAGTTTGATGTACCTCTTTGTACTTGTATTTTTCCGAATTTTAGAAACTAGAATACATGTGTATGTACATTTTGAAAAATACTCTTGCTTGAAAAACCGGTATAGAACATAAGCTTTTCGTAAACCATTTATGTTAGTTAAAACTTGTTTGTAAAATGGTTTAGAAATATGTAATTCATGTTTATTGAAAACCTTGTATGCTTTGCAAGATGTGCATGTCTTTCCACCCCGAAAACATTTAGAAAAACATAAAACTATAAAAAGGTGGGGTTATGAACTCACCTGGATTACCTTGTGCAAAGCTAGCTAATTACGACTTCGTGATGTCGTTTCCAAGACTTGACTTGTTAGCGTGCATTCTACAATATTCCTAACACGGAATATCTTATAAGTCTCTAAATAAAAGCGGTAACTAAACTACGTGTCACCGAGCTCTACCGAATCGTTGACCGAACGATTTGACGGTAAATTGTTAACTTAACGAAAATGACTAAGTTATATTCGTTAAGTTTCATTTATTGTCGATACGATTACTAAGTCTTGGAATACTTAGTTCTCGAAAGATGTTAAAATATATAAATATTTATATAAAAATATATAAATATATTGTTATAATCGTGTTAGACGTCCCGAGGAATCGTACGTGTATGTAACGAATAATATACAACGAACTTGTATTATATGTGTTGTTTAGGCGTTTGAAATAAATGTAAAAGTTATCTTCACTTTATAAAATAATCGTCGCCTTGTCGTGTTTGAAAATAAATATATAACTATATTTATTTTAATAAGAGAATCGATTTTATTTGTGTCGGAAATAAATATGTAACGATATTTATTTATAAAAAGGATTCGAGTTTAACGTTTGAGATAAATATAATAATTATATTTATTTTGTAAAATAGTTAGCGTCATCGTCGTTTTTGTAAGTTATAAAGTGTCGCCGAAAGTAATTATGGGTTTGTATTGGTTTTTCTAAAAGTATATTTGAATCCGATCGTTTGTTTGATAATAAAACGCGTTTTGTTTTACGGATTTTCTTGAAAAACGGGCAAAGTTTCCTATGTCTTTGGACGGCCCCGACAACTAAAGTGTCGTTATATTTTATCAAGATTCAACAGTTTACTCAACAATATTTGCGTATAATCACTTTATATAAACAAAATAATTAGTAATTCTAACTAATAATTAGTCGTTTATTCGGTTTGAGCTCGTTCACGAAATTATTATAAACTTATAATTAACGCAAATAATATTCGTTCTAAATCTTTTACCGAATCTTCGTGTCGAAACATCGGACAGTTTGACTGAGTTGACCGGGTCAACTGAGTTGACTCGCTGTGTTGACCGAGTTGACTCGGTTTGACCGAGTTACCCGAACGGAGTCTGACCCAAAGCCGCTTAACCCGAACCGAGCTGTTGACCATGCTTGACCTGTTGACCGAGTTGACTCTCCTGACCCGAGTTGACTCGTCTGACCCGAGTCGACCTGTTTGCTTCCTGTGTAACCCGAACTCGAGCGAACCCTGAACATAACCGAGTTGTCTTGAACCATCATGAACAAGAGTATGACCTGAACTAACCGGACCCGAACCTCCTGCACTACGGCTGACCCGAGACCAGAAACTTGACCCAAGCTCGAAACAAACCTGAACCTGAGACCCGAACCACCACTAAATTTGACCTGATGACCGTGAAACCCGATGGACCGAAGCAAGGACCACTGGTCCGAGACAGGGACCACCGGTCACCACCACCACCGCCGACAACAGTCGCCGGAACGTCGTCTCCGCTGTTGACTGGTCCACCTTCATCATCATCGTCAGCCGCATATCATCATCTTCGACAATAACCAGCTGGATAATAACACCGACCACTGGGTAAATGGACCGACCAGCGGTCCGAGTCTTCGACATCCGGTTCTCTCTCTCTTTCTCTATCTCCATATCTCAGTCTCTCTCTCTCTCTCGTTCAATCTGGTCGCCGCTACCACCGAGGTGTGGTGGCTGGCCGCACTGATGTTGTCGGCTCCCTGTGGTTGACGGAGCTGCACAAGTGACCGGGGGGGGTATGCCACTAAATCGTCACCAGAAAACCACCTCCACCGCCGCCAAGGCGGCGCCGCCGCCGTGAACCGCCGCCGGCATCAGCCGGTTGTGTCGCCGGAAGTTAGAGAACGAGAGAGGGGGATTGAGGGATCTGTGTGTTTGTATGGTGTAAATGAGAAATAAAAGACCATAAGGTCTTATTTATAAGAGGTCTAGCTTTGTGGGTTTTGGGCTTGGGCCCAAGGCCCACAAGCCTGATTCCCGCGTTTAAGTGGCCCGAAATTCTCTACGAGACCCGTTTTCGCAACCCTAACTTCATACGCGTCGTAAAATAAAAACTTTGGGTTAAATATTCATGATCTAGTGTCGGTAGACGTTGTTTGCGCGCCCGTTCGTCGATTACGGTACTAATCGCGAAAAATTACAGCGTTGCCGTCTTTAATCCGTTTTTCGATCCGGTTTCGCCTACGAATTTAGAAAAATTTAATTACGGATTAAATATACCGTAAAAATTTAATATTTGTCGGCGTTGTCAGTATTTTGTTCGGTTTCGATTCATTATCGTTTAATATTCCGCAGATTTTCCGCAGACCGTCATACGCGTACTGTAGAACCAAATATACGTTCCTAAGCTTACTGAGGGCCTAATTAAATTAATTTGCGTCGTAACCACTATTTACTATCGCGTTAATCGCCTGTTAATCACGTAATTAAGGGCGTAAACTACCGGTTGTCACAGAATATGAGTTGTTATGCTTGTTGATCATTGATTGTTTGTAGAAATGATGTTGATCATCATAAGATATTGCTAGTTAAAAATATAATCTAGCAACATGAGAGAGTAGAAATATGGTAGGATGATGGATCATCCACATATGAATCATGAACTTGAATGACTAAATGGATTTCTTGAAAAATAATGATCAAAGTGAGTAGTAACACTTGTAGATCTAAAGATTTATGGATGATTTCTAAAAGAAACCAAGTTAAAAGTATAAGTCTTGCTAGATCTTGGTTATCACATAAACAAATCTTATTTTTAGTGGTTAAACAAGTGTAGAGACACTTGTGTAACAAGAAGAATGCATAAAGAAATATTTTTAGAAAATATGATTTGAAGTTGTAAACATCCATATTCTTTAAAAATGAAGTTTTTAAAGAACTAATCACATTTTAAAGGGTAACAAGACTTACTAAGAACACTAGTAAGTTACTACAAATTTTTACAAATATTCAAGTTCATGAAGTAGTAGATTGTTACTTGTTTTTGGTAAAATTGGTAAGTAAACGTTGTTTATTGTTGATTGTGGATTGATTGTGTTGATTTTTACAAAAGAAAATGATATGCTTGAAAGCATGGAAACCTCCATTTTTAGGGGAAACTATGGCAAAATTTTCTAAAAATATAAACACTTAGAAAAATATTTTTAAACAAATATTTACAAGTGTATTTTAAACCATGAGTTCCTACAAAAACTTTGCCGTAATGTTTGGTTACAAAAACACAAATATTGGAGGTTGGTTTTCATAAATAAAAGTGACTAAATATGTATTTAGGAAATATATATTTAGAATACACCATGTGTGTGATTAATTGTATACTTTGTGTATTAGTTATATTATTTTAGGACTTGAAATAATATAACTCATTAAAATACCAAGAAATACAATCCAAAATATTACCAAAATTCCAAGTAATAAATATACAAGTCATACACCAAATATTGGTGAAACCAAACCAAGGAATATAACTCACAAGAATATTCCGGAAATTTATTCACAAGGTATATTTTGCTAAATAATATTTTGGACACCAAGGAAAATATATTATTTTTGGCAAGAATGAAAATATATTTTTAGAAGATATATCATTTTTAAGAAATATATATTTTCTTACACAAACGCGAAATACAATATTTTCGAGGTGAAATATATATTTTCTCAAATAAATATGAAGTAGGTCATTTTTGGGAAAAATGAGTTTATATATATATATATTTTCCAAGTTGGACTTGAAAATATATTAATTTTTGGAACTTATAAGAGAATACAAATATTTTTGCCAAAGAAAAATTATAAATAATTTTTCTAAATAATATTTATTAATATATATATATATATATATATATATTTGGAAGTATATATTGGTGGACTTTTGTTAAAGATAATATTCCAGAAAATTAATACAAGTATAAGAATACGAATACAAATACCCCCATCCTTGGGAAGGAAATACAAGTATAAATACTTGGGAAGTATTAAGTTACAATAATATTGTTTAACAATTATTCCAAAATTTATAAATATAATTTAAGTTAAAATATTAATTATTTTAACAAATAATTATATAACTTGGAATAATATCGAAGACACAAATGAAACGTAACTCAAAGGCATTAATACTAAGTCAAGGCACGGCCCGCTCGTCTAATAGATCGTAGTACGTTGTAGGTAGTCGTGTTTACCGAAATGTTTACATACAATTACAATTGGTATGGTTAGCTTTGGAAAGTACAGTAGATCATGTGAATGGGTAGGCGCACTCCTAAGACCATTAATCCTTGTGTTAGGACCGAGGGGCATAGTGATAGATCTATTTGGGTGTAGCGAGCCCACACCCATGTGGACCGGGGTTTGGCCCATGAGGTGACTATGTCTTACAGCCAGAGGCCCGGTACAAAATCTGCTAGGTTTGAGCCTTCCTACGCCATTGCACGCATGTTAATGGCCTTGCAAACCATTAATCGATTTGTTTCCTTGTTCTGCTTTCATACCGGGATTTACAAAACATACATACATACAATGATATCAACGGTTTATTCATACACACAAACAAACACATGAACTCGCTCAACTTTTGTTGATGTTTTCAAAATACATGTATTTCAGGGAATTAAAAGTGGATCTGGCGGGCGTTGGATGTTTCAAGTTGCGTTAAGAATAAAAGATGTCATCCATGGTCTTGAGGTTTGGATTGGGTATCCTATCTTGGACAAGACACCACTTCCAAATATTGGTTTTATTTAGAGTCTTTTGATGAGTCCTAGTGAACTCTTAAACAATTCGTATGGTTTGTAAAACTTGAATTTGAATTCCTATGTTTTAAGACAATGTTGTTATTATGTTTCAAACTTAATTAATGGATGACCATCTACGGTTTATATCGTATAGTTGTTGTTATGATTGAATGCAATGGTATTAAGAAAGTCACACCATAATCACGCTTCCGCAAAAGTCAGGGTGTGACAAATTTTGAGGGAATGGAATGCCTTATGTAATGGGCGATTCCATTCCCTCGACCAACCAAACACCCTTTTTCTTCATTCCATCTTAATGGTCCATTCCATTCCACCTTTGATTCCTACATAACAAACGGTACCTAGGAATGTGCTAGTCATAGAACGCCCGTAAAAATGAACATGTTGTAACAAGAATGTTCTCTTATACAACCTACAACTATATATATTTGCAAATGACTTTAGTATAACTTTTGAGCCACTTATGCAAATCAATTCTATAACATTAGAGAGAGATATTGCCACTTTGCAAATGACTTTAGTATAACTTTAGAGCCACCTATGCAAATCAATTCTATAATATTAGAGAGAGATGTTGCCACTTTGTTCACCAAAAGTTCATATAAATTCATTAGCTAAAAAAACTATCCTCTAAAGAAGATGGAATTATGCAAAAACAAAGAGCAAAGAAGCAGCAACTCTTGTTGCAAAACTCATAGTTCATATAAATTCATTGGCTCTTTCTAATTCATGGTACAACAAACCAAGACTCATTTATGACATTTTGTAATTCAACAAAAGGATGGTCCCTTGGAAGGCTAATATAATAAGGAAGGGGAGAGGGGGCTCACTTCTCCAAACCCCATATTGGTATAAATGTGATGGTTTAATATATTTCTAGTGGGGAACTCGCGTGTTACGAGAGAGTCAAAATTTTACCCTGAATATCTAAAATAATAGCTAATTATAAAACTTAAACATAAAGTTAAAAAATAGCTCAATTTATTTGATTATATTCAAATAACATATTAATAATTATTTGATATATACTTGTTGTTTGCGTGAGGAACATGATGAGTGTATATGGTTAAAATTATCTAACAAATTTAATATTCAATCTATATTTATAACAAAACAATGAATAAATAAACCAAATTGTAGCCCTTTGTTATATATGTTCATTCAGTTATTAGCGATCCTATTTGAGATATTAGCCTATATCCAACTCATTACTAAGCAAAAAGAAGATGGAATTTGAGACGTTGAAGTTGAAATATGAAGAAACTGTAGAAACCGAGTGGTTAGTCCACGGGTCGAGTCTCGTTTAGATAGGGTTAATCCCTTCTTTCCTCGATCGATGGCTGGATGATCTTGTATCTGTCACATGCGCAATGAACACAACGTGACTCGCAACAAGGAGAATGAGGTGGGGGTTGCTCCTTATTACCACCCTCCGGTGTGAGACTCAGTATTTGCTTAGGAAGCAAGATACATGATTAAGTAGTAAGTGTGAGGGAGCAGATGAGCATTACCTCAAACCTAGTTTGAAGTCTGGTATTTATAGCCGAAGAGTGAAGGAGAGAGGCCAATGGGCCATTTGATGGGCATTGGGCCTGACTGACAACTTTTAGCTTATCCACTGGTCTTGCAGGTGTGCAGGCTGCAGAAGTGTCAAGTGCACAATGGAGGTGTCGCCACGTGCCCTGCTGTAACAGGCGCACGAAGGAGCGACTGTCACGTGGCTTGTTAGCTTTGGTTGTCAGTCTATTTATCAGCTTTATGCAAGTGGAAGCTTTGTTAGCGAACCGGGTAGCCGCGTATTGCACGGTCAGCTGACTGTTGTTGTTAGTGTCAGAGTGTGCCACTTGCTGGTTTGTCACAGAAATCAAAGTGACGGTTCCACTTGCATCGTAATAAGATGCTGCCCTTGCGCGTGCGCCCTGTAGGCTTGCGCAAGAATGTAGCATGTGTTGGATGAGAAAACACATCCCCGTTAACTACTCTACACTTCTTTTCCGCAAGAGAAGGTTCCGTCGTATAAAGTTGTCTACGCGCGTGCCTGCTATGACAATTGGCAAAATTTCATTATAATTCCGTACAACTTAATCACTGGTTATACAATTTAATTGCATTCTTTTGAAGAAATTTATGAATAATTGAGTCGTACGAAGTCTAGCAGTGATAGGACATGGTTAAACATTTTGAATAATATTGAAACATTCGTCGCGTCACGAGAAAACAGAAAACTATGTCCGATATGTTGGCTAAAGTGCTGAAATTTACTATTCACCTGAGCACATTATTCATAACAGCTGGTTCTGAAAACTGTCCGAATGAGCAATGAATAACAAGAAAGCATTTTATAGTTGAAACATGAATAAAAACCCTAATTAGGGGCATCAAATGATAAAACACTTTAACTTTCCAGAAAATGCATAAAAACATAAAGTCTCTGATCCGCGCCAGACTGTAACAATAATATTTGTCTGCGACATCAAAAATTCAGTATTTTAATGCTCGTAAGACTTGAATATAGGGTTATACATCCTAAATAAGCTTAGGGATATCAATGGGATACCAAAAACATAAACTCCCGATGCTACGCCGCATTGTTCAACTTGTCCAAATTCGAGCCGTTAGGCGAACAATTGATATTCCTACCATCCAATTGCCTAAACTAAGAAGCTAGCGAACTAGTTAACCATATTTTGGCGTCGTAAACACCTTAAATAAATGATGTGATCCAAATACAACATATAAATTAAGTCAAATACGGCGTAAAAGCAACCTTTTTTTAGTACTAATGTTGGAAAAAGCTCGTGTTTTCGTTCCTTTTATATTTTCAGGGATAAAAAAGCTTAAATTTGCAAAAGAAGGAAAAAAACAGCAAAATCCAACATAAATGTAAAGGAGAAGGAAATGCCGCAGATCGCCAAGCCCCGACTCACATCCAAACCTCAAAATAACAAGAATAGAAGGCTGACACGGGGTCGAGTCCATCTTACACGAGCCGTGTCCGAAGATAGATACTGGGCAGAAGAAAAAGACACCCGCAAAAGACAAAAATGGCAACCAACACAGGGCCGTGCTAAGCCAACACGGGGCATGGTCAACTCAAAGAATTGCAGAATCTGCGATAGTACAGCAAGTACTTTGGCCACGGGTCGTCCTGTTGACATATGGGGTCGTGTTAGTACAATATCTGACAAGCAGTTAATGAGGATGAGAGAGAGAGATGGGCACGGGGTCGTGCCACGCGGGCACGGGCCGTGCTGAGGCTTCTGTTTCCTGTTATAAATAGGAGTGCTTGGTTTCACTTCAACTCATCCCTTGGCAAACCACTTCTCTCTCACTTGTCACCACTCAACCACCGCTGCAACACCATCATCCACCACCATCATCCACTTTTCCATTTTTAGAATGTGTGTGTAGTCTCGGGATCCAACATTGATCGTAAGAATCTTTGTCAAACAAAGGCCATGCTTGGCTAAATTCTTACATCACTTGGTGAAGACTTTTCTTTTATGTATTTCTTTTATGATTTCCAATCTTTGGCTACTTTTTAATTGGGTATGCATTAGGGACGTTAATAAATAGTTCTTTTATATTAAAGGCGAATTTACTTAATCATTCTTCATATGTTCGTTGATTAAACATATTCATGTCTTTACGGTCTATATAAAGCATGTTAATTACCTGGAAGGGGTTTAGAAAAGTGGTTTGGGTAATTCAATGTCTCGTTCAATGTATAGATCCTGCGAGAACCTGGTTCAAGCCCAGTAACACCTCACGAGTCGGAGCGGGCATTACCTACCATGGGAGAGGTGCAAAAATCTTGAATCCCTTATTCTTAAACTTTTATTAAAACATTAAACCAACCCCGCGAGCACTGTATCCCTGCTGACTCAGACCAACGGGTTGAGGGTGATCGCTGCCTCGGAAGAGGGGCCCACCACATTTTGCATTAATAACTTACTTAATTATCTTTTAATAATCCAACCTAGTGGGATTGTATCCTTGCTGACTCGAACCACTAGGTTGAGTGTAACGTCGCCTTGGAAGAGGGGCCTACTACTATCACTGAGATAATCTCTTAAAATGCCTAAAGTGCAGAAATCATCAAAAGGGTACATGAAAGATAAGTTGGATCTAAGTGATTCTTTCTTGTCTATCATTTTTATTTTATTTTTATTTTCTGTTTTTAACTTTTTAGTAGCTTAAAAATCTTTTCTCAAAAGTTGGTTCGATTAGACGTTGACGATAAGCCGGTACTAAAAGCTCTTGTGTCCTTGGACGACCTCGGTATCTTGCCATCACTATACTACGTCCGCGATGGGTATACTTGCCCTAGAGTGTGTGTAGAGTGATAGTAGAATATCGTGTTTTATAAATTTAAAACTTGAAATCGGCGAGTAAAAAGAGCTAAAAATAACAAAAGAATATATATACCCGCACGCACGTCAAGTTTTTAGCGCCGTTGCCGGGACACAAGAATTTCAGGAAAACTTAAAATTGACGGCCTAATATTTTCTTTTATCTGTCTTTTTATTTTTCCTTCTTTTCCCCTAAAAATCTGCTTTCTGTAGATTTAACACGGGGTCGTGTGGGATCAGCACGGGCAGTGTTAGATCTGCAATATTTAGGCAAACCTGTTTTCTTGTTACTGGAACGCTTGACACGGGGTCGTGCTACAGGAGCACGGGCCGTGCTGAACATCCAGTACTGGGAACCTGAAAACAGAAAGTTTTTCCCAGACAGCACGGGTCGTGCCAGCCACAGCACGGGGCAGTGCTACCCTTCTGATCAAGTTTTCTTTTTGTTTTTGTTTGCAGAAAATCACACAATTCTATATACTTTGCAGGAAAACAGTTTGGTGCATGACCTCCACCTCCGACAAAGACATAAAAGTACCGCTTGACGAACCTGAGCTCTTTTTAAGAAAACGCCTTAAAGCCAAAAACCAACAAAAAGTCTCGATCCAAAACCCCCTATAGCGGATCAACGCACTCTCATGGATTACATACGGCCTACCGTCGGTAATCTTGGAGCCGTTATTAACCCTCCTAACGTCAATGCTAACAACTTTGAGCTTCGACCACACCTTATCCAAATGCTCTAAAATTCTGCCACTTTCCCTGGCCTAGCCGATGAAGATCCCCATATACATATAACCAACTTCTTGGAAATATGTGACACCTTCCGGATCAACTGGGCCTCTAAGCGATGCCGTTAGACTCCGTATGTTCCCTTTTCCCTCAAATACCAAGCGAAAGCTTGGTTAAACACCCTCCCAAGTGGGTCCATACACACTTGGGATGAACTTGCCTAAAAATTTCTCTACAAATATTCCCCTCCTGCTAAAACTTCCAAACTTATGAGCGAGATCAACACCTACTCTCAAGAAGATGGGGAATCCTTGTACGAGACATGGGAAAGGTTCAAGGAGCTACTAAGGAAATGCCCACATCACGGTCTTGAACGATGGCAACAAGTGTCCACCTTCTACAATAGACTCTTGCCGCACACTAGGCAAATCCTTGATTCCGGCACCGGGTGACTCCTTGGGAATCGCCGACCCGAGGAAATTTATAATCAAAATAAAGACTTTGCTCAAAACATTTTTCAATAGCACACTCCAAGGGGCTCAAAATCTATAGCCTCGGGTGCCCACAAAGTGGATGATTCCACTTCCTTGCAAGCCCAAATCGAAGCCTTAACCAATAAAATAAAGAAACTTGAATTAAACAAAACGGTTACGGTTGTGGCTTGAGAAGGGTGCGGTGGCCGGCATGAAAACTGGAGTTGTATGAAAGATCTAGAAAATCAAACAGAAGTGGTAAATTACCTAAATAACCGGCCACGACCATCGGGAGTCCAAAGTAACACTTTCACTCCCGAGTGGCGTAATCATCCCAACTTTGGTTGGAGGGAATCAGGGGGTAATAACCAACAAAATCAAAATCAACGATCTAACTTTCAACAACCACAAAATGGGCAACAAAGTTTTCAATCACAACAAGGAGGAAAGGAAAGGCTTGAGGATATTATCACTCGCCTCTTCTCCGAATCCGATAAAAGTACTTGGAAAGGTTCTCACAAACCAAAACAGAAATAAGAAACCAACGGGCTAGTATTCAAAATCTTGAAAAACAATTTAGTCAAATAGCCCAACATTTCGCCCAAAGACCACAAGGAGCCTTACCAAGTAATACCGAAACAAACCCAAAAGCCCAAGTAAACGTAATTAATCTAAGGAGCTGGAAGGTAGGACCTGAAAGTGAGCCAACCCCACAACAAAGCAACCCAACCCAAGCTGAAACACCCACCAACAATAACCAAGAAAACACTCAACCCCAAAACACCAACACCGACATAACCAAACCACCCCCGATCCCTTACCCAGGTCGTTTACTTCGACAAAAGACCGACGAATAATTTACTAAGTTTGTGAGCTTGCTTAAACAACTTCACATCAATCTTCCTTTTGTAGAGATCCTCAAACAAATGCCCAAGTATTCTAAGTTTATGAGAGACTTCCTCACTCACAAAAGAAAATTTGAAACCATCCAACAAGTCACCCTTACTGAAGAATGCTCGACGGCACTCCTCAACAAGCTCCCCCAAAAGAAGATTGATCCCGAAAGCTTCACCGTTCCTTGGTCTATTGGTGGATCGCCAATAAGCAATGCACTAGCCGACTTAGGAGCTAGCATTAATTTAATGTCGGCCTCTATGTTCAACAGACTAGGATTGGGGAAACCAAATCCTACAAAAATGAGCATTCAACTTGCGGACCACTCTGTAGAATACCCTCAAGGTGTCATAGAAAAATTATTGATAAAGGTAGGAGAATTTGTTTTTCCTGCCGACTTTGTTATTCTAGGCATGGAAGAAGAAACCGAAATTCCGCTCATACTAGGAAGACCTTTCCTTGCCACCGCTGCATGAGCTATGGTAGATATGAGCGAAGGACAACTAACATTGAGGGTTGGTGAAAAAGAGTTCAAGTTTGAAGTTGGGCAACGAGCGGAGGATGATCTGGTCAAATACCTCAACGCGATTGACTCAAGCTTAAACGATGCATTGCAATGCTACAACTCGGGATGTGAGTCATCCCGCTCGGGTAACATTTGACCTACTTTGGGTATAGCCAAGGACCCTTATAAACGTGGCGCACCATGGAGGTATTCCATGGACTATCCATTAGTTTAGTAGTTTAATCTTACTTTAATTTTAGTTTAATATCTAGTTTAAAGTTTTCTTTTGAGTATCTAGATTTGTAGGAATAAGACACGCTCAACAGAGGAAAATGGATGATGAAATGGAACGTATGCACGTAAAACAGAAGCCTCCCGACTCATTTTCTGCAAAACAGTGGCTGTAGCATGCCCCCGTGCTCATCTTGCTGCTGTCACAAATCCCCTGCCCAGAAGGTGGCACAGGCCGTGCTCACCCAGCACGCCCCCGTGGCCACCTCGCTGTAAGTCTTCTGATTTCAATTGTTACTGGCACTTTGGACACGGGGCCGTGTCCCCATAGCACGGGGCCGTGCTGCAAGTGCCAGTAACCAAAATTTTTTGTTATTTTCATACTTTTTACACATTTTTCCAAAATAAATCCTTTTTGGGACACATTGGAGACAATGTGTAATTTAGGTGTGGGGGAGGATAATAGAAACCCTTGAATCGTTTGCCCTAAAACCAAGCCTTACACAAAACTCACCTTGGACCCACTAAACACCCCAAACTTTTTTAAATTTTCTTTTCATTTTTTTACTTATCTTAAGTTTAGTTGGGTAAACAAGTTCTAAAAATTATGTTTTTACAAATTTATAATCGATAGCGTCATGATAAAAAGAATCAATTTAGAAAAATTACAAAAACGGGCCTGATAAATCTTTGTAAAATTTGATTATATATATACATTTTTACACTATGACCCTTTTTCCCACAAAAGTGAGTTTTGAGCCATTACCGAGCATAAAAATATACATCTTTACTAATTGTTCAATTTTCGTTTCTTGTGTGAATAACCCGTTTGGTTCTTACGAATCTAGAACTTGACAATTGGATACGTTCCAAGTCCTTACCGACAAAAATCCAAGTAAGTAAATGATATAGGCATTAGGACAAAACCATTTTTCAAAAAAAAACCTTTATTTTCTTTGCTTTATACAAAACACCCCCTTAGTTAAACCCTTTGAGCCTTAAAAGCCTTTTTCATTTGAAACCCACAAAAAACTACCCTTTTCATTTTTCATCTTTCATTTTTGTAAACTTGTCGCTTATGAAGTTACGATTTTGGCTTAGTTTCAACTTTGGCACTAAACAAAATCTGAAAAATCAAAAAAATATGCCCAAGTATTTTTTGCTAAGCCAAAAAACAATAGAAAAACCGATAGTTTACGTTTTTACCCCTTTCTCGAATAAAACTTACCAAACACGAACCACCACCTACCCTTCAAAGTCCTCTTGATATTTATAAGGATTTAACGTCAAAAGGAGGAGGTTTGATCGATTGTCAAGCCTATGGTAGGAGTAAGTTCCAATTCGGGCACGAGCGTTTCGCATAATATTGGACGAGTGTTGAGTGAATACTTGTGAGGTGTGTAAAATTGTATATAACTAAATAGAATTTTATAAAGGCATATTATGCCCAAAGTAAATAATTTTTTCGTAAATTAAGTTTTAAATAAATCATGACGAGTAGGATTGTAAATAAAATAAAAACAAATTATATTTAAAACTTGGATACCCGACACTCTAAAGATAGGACCCATAAAACCTTCTTTTCTACCTATTTCGTTTGGGTGTGTAAGCCACGTAATAGAGTTTTGTTCGAGTACAAGCAAAGATTCAAGTGTGGGGTATTTGATGTAATCAAAATACAACATATAAATTATGTCAAATACGGCGTAAAAGCAATCCTTTTTTAGTACTAATGTTGGAAAAAGCTCGTGTTTTCGTTCCTTTTATATTTTTAGGGATAAAAGAGCTTAAATTTGCAAAAGGAGCAAAAAGACAGCAAAATCCAACATAAATGTAAAGGAGAAGGAATTGCCGCAGATCGTCAAGCCCCGACTCACATCCAAGCCTCAAAATAACAAGAATAGAAGGGTGACACGGGGCTGTGTCCACCTGACACGGGTTGTGTCCGAAGATGGATACTGGGCAGAAGAAAAAGACAACTGCAAAAGACAAAAATGGAAGCCAACACGGGGTGTGGTCAACTCAAAGATTTGCAGAATCTGTGATAGTACAGCAAGTACTTTGTCCACGGGTCGTGCCGTTGACATACGGGGCCGTGTTAGTACAATACCTGACAAACAGTTAATGAGGATGAGAGAGAGAGATGGGCAAGGGGCCATGCCAGGTGGGCACGGGCCGTGCTGAGGCTACTGTTTCCAGCTATAAATAGGAGTGCTTGGTTTCACTTCAACTCATCCCTTGGCAAACCACTTCTCTCTCACTTGCCACCACTCCACCACCACTACAACACCATCATCCACTACAATCATTCACTTTTCCATCTTTAAAATGTGTGTGTAGTCTAGGGATCCAACATTGATCGTAAGAATCTTTGTCAAACAAATGCCATGCTTGGCTAAATTCTTACGTCACTTGGTGAAGACTTTTCTTTTATGTATTTCTTTTATGATTTCCAATCTTTGGCTACTTTTTAATTGGGTATGTATTAATTACGTTAATAAATAGTTTTTTTATATTAAAGGCGAATTTACTAAATCATTATTCATATGTTCGTTGATTCAACATATTCATGTCTTTACGGTCTATATAAAGCATGTTATTTGCCTGGAAGGGGGTTAGAAGGGTGGTTTGGGTAATTCTATGTCTCGTTCAGTGTATAGATCCTGCGAGAGCCTGGTTCAAGCCCAGTAACACTTCACGAGTCGGAGCGGGCATCACTCAATACAAGAGAGGTGCAAAAAGCTAGAATCCCTTATTCTTAAACTTTTATTAAAACATTAAACCAACCCCGTGAGAACTGTAACCCTGCTGACTCAGACCAATGGGTTGAGGGTGATCGCCGCCTCGAAAGAGGGGTCCACCACATTTTGCATTAATAACTTAATTTTAGTTTAATATCTAGTTTAAAGTTTTCTTTTGAGTATCTAGCTTTGTAGAAATAAGACATACTTAACAGAGGAAAATGGATGATGAAATGGAAACCATGCATGTAAAAGAGAAGCCTCCCGACTCATTTTCTGCAAAACAGTGGCTGGAGCACGGGGCCGTGCTCACTCAGCATGCCCCCGTTCCCCTCTTACTGCTATCACAAATCCCCTGCCCAGAAGGTGGCACGGGTCGTGCTCACCCAGCACGCCCCCATGGCCACCCCACTGTAAGTCTTCATATTTCAATTGTTACTGGCACTTTGTGTGACATTTGTGCTCTATAAACACTGTACGATGTAAAAAAATATCAATTATCAATGAAACAATGTGTTTTGGTCTCAAAATTTGTGTATTTGTGTTTGACGATTCAACGTTTTGATTCTAGTTCGATTTCAAGCTCTAAATCGCTTTCTGGAAAGTTATACGCAAACTGATGCGTAAACGTATCAGTTTAACGCGAAAAACACTTTGGAATAGTGACATAGGCTTAACATACCTTAAATAACCTTTACATAACTTAGAAATAAGTTTTAAAGGGTTTGGTGTGTCGAAAACAAGTTTATTCGATCACAGGGACTATTTGCGACAAACTGCAAAAGTCTGCCGATTCGTATAGCAACACACATTCCGGAACATATTCATAAGCTAAACATACCCTAATATCCTTTACATAGTTTAGAAATAGGTTTTGAGGGGTTCGGTATGCGAAAATACGCTTATTTGATCACAGGGACTAAAATCGTCAAAACTGCGAAAGTATGCATTTACGTGCATATCTTGCGTTCTGACCATATCCGGACATCCAAAAATTTTTGTAATCACTAGAATATTGTATTTTAGGGATAGGAATGTAAAAATACCGTTCGTTTCGCAATTTGGGTCGTTTACGCATTCAAAAACCGCAACCGTACGGCCAAACGAACCGACATCCGTGACATTTTTTAGCATAATTCAAGTTAAATATACTTTGACTTCATCATGGAGCTTGAAAATGGGCTTGACGGGTGTTAGAAGTACCAAACCGCGGCAAAACAAGGTGCAGGGGCTAAACTGTAATTAACTGAAAGTTGGCTGACCAGCAAGGGTCCATACGGACCGTATGGAGGACCCCTTGCGGTCCGTAAAGCCTACCCAGTTCAGCAGATTCAATGAATCTACAAAACAGCCTGCTCATATGGTTTTAATCCTTGGTTTTTGCAATCCATGAGCTGGTTTGTGTGTTTAGCAAGTAGCCCAATCATTGTTTAACAAATGTAAGGTCAAGATCAAGCCTAAAAACACATGGAATGATCTTATGGCTTCATGATTTATATAAATAGCCATGGGGCTTTGCCATTTTCTTTGCTCATCATCACAAATCTGCTCTAAGTTGAAGCTCTCACTTGTTGAAAGCTTCATACCTGAGTTTTCTTTATTTTCTTCCAAGCTTGGACCCTTTGTAAGTGATCTTTCATGCTTGGTATGTATTCAAGCAAGAAAGTCAAACAGTGTTTGACTTTCTGCTTTGACCATGAATTGGTCAAGACAAAGTTCGTTTGAACTTTGCAACGTGAGCGTAATTACGATGGTTATAGCCACTTGTGACTATACCTACTGATTACCACGTTGATTAGTCGAAGTGACGAGTCAAATTTTCGGTCAAAATGCCGATTATGCGCATTTTGCGACGGAACTATTTTCGGGTATCAAAACACTTTGTTTTGGTACCAAACCTGTTTTCTAACTTAGTTAAACATGTTTTAACATGTTTAACTCGTCACTTTTAGTTTAGTGCTTGTATAGGGTCGTAAGATAAGCGGTCTTAACAACCGCTTAGACTTTCGAACCCGACCCGTTTGGTCGATCATTAGTGTCACACCCCGAAATTATCAGAGCTGGCGTGACCGGACTGGTATCTTCATTGCACAGCAGAAGCAAATAAGCTAAGTCTTTTTAGAAAATGAACGCCACTAAGTACTCGTATCACCAATGGTCCTCCAATTCCAACCGTGCCATAATTTCTGAAATGCAACCTGAGAAAGAAACATGCGAAAAAGTCAACATAAAGTTGAGCGAGTTCATAGTTTGTTTGTAAAAGATTTGAAATAAATCTTTTTGAATAACCGGTTTTTGAAGTAATGTTGAGAAAACGAATTTAAAATCATTTTCTTGTCATGTTGTATGGAAACTTTGTATGAAAACATGGTATGTATCTTGTATAAATCAAGTATTATTGTATGTATCATGTTTTCTTGTATAAATCAAGTATTCTTGTATGTATCATGTTTTCTTGTATAAATCAAGTCTTTCTGTATGTATCTTGTTGTTAATGGGTTGCAAGGCCATTAACATGTGACACGACATAGGAAGTCACCAAACCATAGGCATTTTTCCAGTAGTCGATTCACGACTGAGACACAAAAACACTACTCGGTACTAGTTGTCACCAAGAGTGGGGCTGCCCTGACACCCGTTAGATCTAACCTTTTGTTCTGCGGTCTTAGTATGTACACGATTAATGGTGCTTATGTTACCCTATTCGTGACACAATTTCTCGTATCATTCCTCAATTCTTGTATCATTTCTCAATTCTTGTATCATTTCTCAATTCTTGTATCATTTCTCAATTCTTGTATCTCTTTGTACTTGTATTTTCCCGTAGTTTAGAAAACTAGAATTCATGTGTGTGCATATTTCGAAAAATACGCTTGTTTGAAAAACGGTATAAAACATAAGCTTTTCGTAAACCATTCATGTCAGTTAAAACTTGTTTGTAAAATGGTTTATAAGTATCTAATTCTTGTATGCTTTGCATAAAGTGCATGTCTTTCCACCCCGAAAACATTTACAAGAATGTAAAACCGTAAAAGGTGGGGTTATGAACTCACCTGAATATTCCTGTGCAAAGCTAGCTAATTACGACTTCGTGATGTCGTTTCCAAGACGAGACTCGCTAGCGTGCATTCTACAACATTCCTAACACGGAATATCTAATAAGTTTCTAAAAGCGGTAACTAAAACTACGTGTCACCGAGCTCTACCGAATCGTTGACCGACCGATTCAACGGTAAGTTAATAACTTAATAGTAACGATTAAGTTATACTCGTTAAGTTTTGTCTAATGTCGGTATTATTTTTCTAAGTCTTTGAAAAACACTTAGTTCTTGTGAGATATAAATATTTATATAAAAGAATATAAATATATCGTTGTAATCGCGTTAACCGTCTCGAGAAGTCGTATGTGTATGTGACGAGTGTTATATGAAAAGAATATATAATAAACTCGTAGTATATATCGTATGCCGTTGAGGCGTTTGAAATAAATATAAAAGTTTATATTTATTTTTCAAAAGGATTTATCGAGTCGTTGCATGTTTAAAATAAATATATACTATATTTATTTTGTAAAACGAATACGAGTTGTTTGACGCTTGAAATAAATATATAAAATATATTTATTTTATAAAAGAATTCGTGTTGTTTGGTATTTGAAATAAATATGTAAACTATATTTATTTTGTAAAACGAATACGAGTTGTTTGGCGCTTGAAATAAATATATAAAATATATTTATTTTATAAAAGAATTGTCGTTTTCGTATGTGATAAAGCGTCGTCGAAAGTGATATACACATTTATATTGGTTCTCATAAAAGTCGCTTTTCAATAAAACATGTTTTGCTTTTACGGGTTTTCTCGAAAAAAACGGGAAGAGTTTCCTCTGTTTTTGGACGATCCCGACAACTAGGTGTCGATATATTTTTCAAGATTCAACAATATAACACTATATGAAATTTGTCAAATATATCGAAACGTAAACTATACTTTAATCGTTCAGTTCGAGCTCGTTTTCACGAGTAAAATAATCTCTAAATATAATCAACATAAACTATAAACGTGACGTTATTATTTACCAAATCCTCGTGCCGTTCCGTCGATTAGTATGACTAAGTTGACCCACAGTTTGACTAGCTGAGTTGACAGAGTCAACTCGCTGAGTTGACCGAGTCGATCAGAACTGTTGACCGCATCTGCAACGTGACCGGAGCCACAGCTGACCCGAACTTTGAACCGAGACTCGAACCCGCTGACCCGAAACTGAGTCTGACCATGTTTGACTTCTGCTGACCGAACCGAACCGAGAACCTAAGGTCCGAATCTGATACGCCACTGAAACCACGAGACCCGAAATTAAAACCCGATTCACGACAAGGACAACATCAGCGGCTGCAACCTACTACACCTTCAATACATCATCATCAACATCGTCAAACACTATCCCCATCTTCATCAAGTTTTCAGAAGGAAAAACAAAAATGGAAGAAATTAGAGAGAGGTTTTTACCGGTGATTCTTGCCGGTCAGAATACCCGTGCCGCTGTCGCCGTTTGTCTCCACTGCCGCCGCTGCCAGCGGCGGCGCCGCTACCTCTCCACCACATCTCTCTATCTCTCTCTCTTCCCGATTTCTCCTCTCTCTTTCCTCGCCGCCACCCTCCTTCTCTCTCTGTTCCGTCTTTCTTCGTCGTCTCGCACCACCCACCACAGCGCCACCGCCTGTGGTGGTGGGGTTGTCGCAGTTCGAGTCCGCCGCCACCGAAATTGGTGGTGGCCGGCCGGTAATCGAGAGGGGGGTGTCGGCTGTGAGTGATGGATGTAGTGGCTGGATGTCTTCGAGAGAGAGGGAAGGAGAGTTAAAAAGGTCTCTGTGTTTTGTTTGTGAGTATTCGAGAGAGGGAAGAGAGATTGACAGTATGTATGTGTGTGTATAGAGGGTTTGTTTGTCTAAAAGTCTGAGTGTGTGCTTATATGTTATCGAGAGAGGGATGAGAGTGAAAGGATTTGTGGGTGTGTGTTTAATTTAGTTGCAGACAAGCATTTGAGAGGATGAGGGTCTTTTATAGAGAGATAAGATCTTGAGGAGATCTTGTATGGATTTAATAAGATTTGTAAATATTTTGTATAGATTTAGTAAGATTTAGTCTAGATTTTATATAGATTTTCAAGGCAAAGATTTTTAAGGAAATCTTGTAGAGATCTTAGTAGATCTAATATATTATGTGCAGGTTTAGGCTCGTGGGTTTTGGGCTTGGGCCCAGGGCCCATAAGCCCATCTAATGTGTAAGTGGCCCGTAATTCCTACGAGACCCGATATCGTGACCCAAACTACATAAGCATAAAATATTCGTGTAACATCCATATTTGTCAATGTCGTCAGTAGTTCGTACGGTTTCAGATCGTTATCGTTTAATTTCCAACAGTATCTCCGCAGATCGTCACACGCACACTGTAGAACCGCATAAGCGTTCTTACTGAGGCCCTAATTAAGTTAATTTGCGTCGTAAACACTATTTATTATTGGTTTAATTACCCGTTAATCACGTAATTAAGGGCGTAAACTACCGGTTGTCACAATTAGGATCCGACCAAACATATTTTGTGACCATTGTTGCATAGGGAATAACCTTCTGAGGTTATACCTTATGGTCACTTAGTTTAATTAGTTGAATAATAGGTAGTTTATATGCCTTAGGAAAATGACCAAAATGCTATTTTCATGCATAATTTGAATTTAAGTATATGTAACTTACTTTTTGACACTTAAATTGACTATGCAACATATTTAAATATGTTAGGGCATATAATACTTGTCATAGGACTAGTTAGGCGTCTCGAACGCACATTCGCGCGAATAACGCGTTAAAGTAGCGTAGACAACCTTAACGGGTCATAAGCACTTAAGATAGGTTCTGAATTCAGAATGTAGGCTTTATAAACCATGTCATATGAGTTCCAATACTCATTTGGTTTACGAGACCTCATTCTACCCGATCTCCCGATTTAGGTGTCGATTTATTAACATAAGCGATCCGATTACTAGGTGCCACTTGATTTCCTTGGTTTGCCCGAGCTTTGTTAAGTTCATTTATATCGAGGATACCTTGCAATCTCAGGTGAGTACATAGTTCCCCTATTTTACTATTTTCGATTGTTTTGGGGTGATTCATAAGTGTTAAACGATTTCGATGTTTTCAAAAACGAATACTATGGTTTATATTAAAGACAACGATTTCGATAATGTGAACGAACTTGTTTGGGACGTTATTACATAACGAATGGCATTCATTAACAATGATCAAGCCGACCAGTAGTATGTTATGGTACCATAGGATCTGAAAAATCCCGTTATCGGACTACCGCCACGGTTATGTATGGGGGTAATGTGGGTAACGACTGAACCTGATGATTGTTAACTTACCCTTTGGTGGTTTGTTAATACGGTTTTAACGATGGACGAGTCACGAAGGTTTGAATGTGTTCAACAAGAACGACCAAAAGTTAGTTTTCACAATTAAAACACGAACGATTTGAACGATTGGAACGATTTAAACGATTTGAACGATTGAACGATGGTTTATGACACAAATGAGTTGAATCATTGGTTTTGATAACATGAACGATTCGCTCCCCAAGAATACACGACACCTTTCTGTGTCAACGAGGTAAGAGGTTGAGCGATCTTCGAGAAATCTTTGATAAATCTTCGATAATACCCGGCAAGACCAAGAAATTGTCGCACCTCCGAAGGATTCTTTGGTGCCGCCCAATTCTTGACAGCATCAACCTTTGCAGGATCCACGTGTATTCCTAATTCATTAACAATATGCCCGAGAAAGTGTACTTCTCGAATCCAGAAATAACACTTAGAAAACTTCGCGTAAAGCTGCTCCTTCCTCAGGAGCTCCAAGATAAGACGTAAATGTCGCTCGTGGTCTTCCTTGCTTTTGGAGTAGATCAAGATGTCTTCGATGAAAACGATAACAAAGTCGTCGAGATACGGTTTGCACACGCGGTTCATGAGATCCATGAAGACTGCGGGTGCGTTTGTCAATCCGAACGGCATAACCAAAAACTCGTAATGCCCATAACACGTCCTAAAAGCCGTCTTTGGGACATCCTCCTCTCTGACTCTCACCTGATGATATCCCGATCTTAAGTCAATCTTCGAGTAAAAACTTGACCCTTGCAACTGGTCAAACAAGTCATCAATGCGCAGTAAAGGGTAACGATTATTGACTGTCACCTTGTTGAGCTCACGATAATCTATACACATCCAAAAGGACCCATCCTTCTTCTTCACAAACAGAACTGGGGCTCCCCAAGGTGAAGAACTGGGTCGAACAAAGCCTCTGTCCAATAACTCTTGCAGTTGATTAGACAACTCCTGTAACTCTCCTGGTGCTAAACGATAAGGAGCACGAGCAATTGGGGCCGCTCCTGGTGCAAGATCAATCTGAAATTCCACTTGGCGGTGAGGAGGTAAACCAGGAAGTTCCTCAGGAAATACATCGGGAAATTCATGAACAACTGGAAGGTCCTCGATCTTCCTTTCTTCAGGTTGCGAATCGGTGACAAGAGCTAGAATGGCAGGGTAGCCCTTTCGTAGGCACTTTTGCGCTTGCATAGCTGAGATGATACCAACCATCGCACCACTGCAATGCCCCTGAACCAATAATGACTCTCCACCAGGGAGAGGAATACGTACGACCTTTTCCTTACACAGAATCTCAGCTTGGTGTATAGACAGCCAATCCATACCAACCACTATATCAAAACTACCGAGGGTAACAAGAAGAAGGTCAATATCAAACACTTGACCCATGAGATCTAGTTTACACCCAAAAAGAGCATGCGAAGCTTCTATCGTTTTACCATCGGCTAATTCTACTACATGTTTAACCTCTAAAGGTGTTGGAGTTAACCCTAATCACTGACTAAACTCTAGGGACACATAACTCCAATCGGCACCAGAATCAAATAACACAGAAGCAATAAGATTGTTCACAGAAAATGTACCAGTCACGACGTTGCCGTCGTTCCTAGCATCACCAGCACCGATCATGAATACTCTTCCACGAGCACCGTTGCCCCCATTGTTGCCGTTGATGTTGTTCCTAGCATTGTTGCTGTTATCAGGCCTTTTCTGAGATTGACTTGCACTGGTTGTTATCACTGGCAGGTGTGGTAGCTGCAGCAGTAGAGGTAGTAGTAGAAACACGTGGCGGTAAGTTGCCACGTTCAACCTCTTGGTCAGTAATCTTATGTGCCAAACGGATGATACGGGGTAGATTGTCTAGGTTTGCAGCAGTAACATACCCCTTAACAGCTGGTGCTAAGCCCTTGAGATACAACTCAATTCGCCGATGTGGGGGTCGAGACAGGTTAGGGCACAAAGTTGCTAGATCATGAGACCTCCTCATGAATGCTTCAATCTCAGATCCCTCCATTTTCAGATTGTAGTACTCGTTCTCCACTTTCTGAACCTCATCACGAGGACAATACTCCCTCCTCATCAACTCCTTAAAGTCTTCCCAAGTGGTGGCATTTGCCATTTCGATACCCAACATCTGAACCTAAGCATTCCACCATGTCAGGGCACCATCCTCGAGTGTGCCCGTAGCATACTTCACTCTGTCCCCAGCAGGACAGTTACACATCGCAAATACCGATTCTGCCTTCTCAAACCATCGCAGGAGTCCTACACCCCCTTCAGTCCCACTAAAGGTCTGTGGCTTACAATCCATGAACATCTTGAACGTACAAGCAGGTGGATTGTTTTGATTCGTAGGTTGACCTAAAACAAAAGAACGTACAACGCACAAGTAAGATTCAAGTATACGACACAAGGATAGAAAGTAATTGCCACACATCATACCAGCCTGGTAAGCCGCTAGGGCTTCGGCCACACGAGTGTTGATCAAGTTGGTTAATTCGGCCTGAGTCATAGCGATGTGGTCGCGTCCATGGCCTCATCTGCTCATGTTTCTATATAAGAGAAGGGAACAAACTTAAGAGTCGAAATGAGGTAAAAGTTAAGTATCACGTTGAAATCTACAAACTATCAAGTTTACACACAATAGGGCAGAACCCTTCTCACGCTCGTTAAGCCTCACTGGGACTACATGCACCTTACGTTATTATTATGTGTGCACCCATAATAATAAGGCAATTTGCATGCTCATCTCAGTGCATCTTAGCTTGCGCTAAAAGTTTCCCCCGCATTCAAGTAGCAAAACAGAAGGTATTACAGGATTACGAATCACAAAAGTCGAAGAGTAGTGTCACACTATCAATTCACCATAGTATCTAATATATCGTTTCATGCAAGCTGTATGTGTGTGATTACTAAACAAATGATGCACAAAGTAAACAGAAGACGAACCTTGCAATCTGGAGCTGAGTGTCATGGTCGATTTTCAAAGTTGCTCGGTTATAGTCTGGTTCTATAAAAATGTTTTAAAACCTAGTTCACTATAACCAGTGGCTCTGATACCAAACTGTCACACCCCCAAAATACCACCTATGGAATGTCCCTGTTAGGCGTGACGTACCAATAACGAGCCACTAATTACATTGAACGCGTACAAGTTTCAAACTAAAATCCTTAATTATTAATGTAAAATACCATCAACGAGTTTAAATGAAAACCAACATGTTCAGCGGAAGCAAATAGTAAACCAATGTTAAAATGTTTCAAAAACCAATGTATGATATTAATAGTTCAATCACATGAATCCCTCCAGTCGACCCATGACCACTCCAGCTACTCCAGACAGCAAGTTCCAATCCAAGACATCTAACGACCTACAAGCATGCAGACAAGTGTGTCAGACGACGCTGGTGAGTTCAAAGTTTTGTTAATGCGTTTAGTTACCAGTATGTGTATAAAACAGTTCAGCAGTTCAATAGTTCAATAATTTGATTTGATGTTGTTATTAACTCGATTACCGCAAATGGCTACAAGATGTATTTGCCCAACCCCAATGTCTCTATCAAAACATTGGTCATGCTTTAAGGAAATTAGTTCACGCCTGTCCTCCCCGGTATGGTGTGAGGGTGCCAAACCTAATAGCGATATCAACTAATAACCTCGTTGCCTCCCCAGCAACTATCGGTAGATGTAAGGGGTCTTATGTGATAGACAATGAGTGTAATAACAAGCATCCCATTAATCTGACGTTCCTCCCCGAAACGTTACCCGATATCCCTCCCCGGGATGCATGCTTGGAAAAGAGCAGTGAACTCACCTTGGTTTTGCTCGGTAAGACTAGTTACGTGATCAAATTGCTCTAAACAATCCTAACATGGATACCATTAACAATCAGTTGTGTATCGCTTAAATCTTTATATTCTACACGCACATTACACAAGTAGGCATCGTATAATATCATGCAAGTTATAACGAGCATTCGGGCCATAAGTATTCTCACATTACAAGATCATATATCACAATAACACGTAGTAACAGTCCAACCCTCAATCAATTGAACATGCATATAATGACCACAGTTCATGATACTCTATAATCTTTTAGTTATAACAAACCAATGTATCTATTATGTATTATCATCATAACATAGACCAGCAATACTCAAAAATATTCATATTATCAGTATCAAACTACCAAACCCAACTATACCTATCCTATGCTACCCGCACACTATACCTGGCCCAACAACACAAGGCCCAAACCAATTAAAACTAAGCTATTGAGCCTGGTTTATAGGCTGATGTGCAATTGTTATAGGAGGGTGCAAGACCACACGTTGCAGCCCAACTGTATCTAGCCCACACCCTAATGTGTGCGGCCCGTTTCACCTCTGTCGAACCAATCGCTGCCCAAAAGGCATTAGATGGATCCCTTATTTCATTATATATTTGCAGCCCAGTTATTAATCATCAGGCCCATAACTAATAGATCAAATTATGTGTGTGTGTCCAACAACTATATGTGGCCCAAGCTAATAGACCAATTTACCAAGTATGTGCATCAACATCAGATAATTTCCTTCATTGTTTGCGAATGTCACAAGTCATTAAATCAGTAATCAGTTTATTATCTAATTACCCTCTCAAAACCCTTATTCTTTCTTTTTGAATTACCGCAAACAACAACATCAGTAAGCATAATATTCAGTTCAGTTTAATCAAGATCAAGTTCACAAACCACAATCATAGTTCACCGAATTGTCACATAATATCGATATAAATTTCAATAACAATAATAGTTATCCAGTCGAGTAATTAATGGCACAAAAATAGTTTATTCATATCATCGATTATTCATCATTAACATATAGCGTATGATCGTTCTTCTTCATATATATATTCATAACAAGTTCTACCTATTATAACACCTTTGCTAATCATAACACATAAAGAACAATCACATAATAATTAACATAGTATGGATTTACTAACCAAGATTCTTTTAACAGAATGATATCTCACGAAGGGGGGGGGGGGGGTATCCACAACCGTCGAACAATCAAGGTGGGAGTAATGCCTTGGGGTTTTTGTTTTGAGTTATCTGATAAACAAGGATCTAATACGTATTATAATTGGCAAAGGTCTAGGGCGGTCCTAGGATATCCGAAATGGGCTTAAGCCCACTCACTAGGGCTATCAACACACACTAGGAGCTCTTATGGGCTTTACAGGTTTTGGGGGTGGCCCAAACATACATTCGACACATATAAAGGCCCACTTTAATCCCGTTTGGGCTTTACTAAGCCCATGCATAAACGTAATCCACTTAAGCTTATATACGTGTTTAGAGTTGGGCTCATAATTCGCGACCCGAAGTAGTTAGAGATAAAAGCGGCCCAAAACATCGGTGCAAGCTAATTAACAAAATTATTACATGTTACGTTTAAGTTTAACGAAATTGTAACGGTGCAGATTAATGTCACTGACCTCGAAAGTTTGGGTTGTCATACTGACTGTTGGTGCACAATGTATATCGCCTACGTCATCAGTCTAGGTCATGTCATGTAATAGTTTAAGTGTTAGAAAGTTAAGTTTATATGTAAGTGTGCCAGTTCGCACGAACTGATGAGATACAAGTCAGGTCGCATGAACTGGGGGATGTCAGTTCGTGCGAAGTGGGTAGTTTATTTCGTGCGAACTGGTGATGCCTATAAATAGGCCAGTGTAGTTTTTCATTTGTAACTTTCCAGAGAACTTTGCCACGAAGTGCTGACGAATTCTCTCCGTAAGAAAACGTTCATAATCAATGGAAAACGTGTTTAAAGTGTATTTCTACTCTTCTACTCCTATTCTAACACTGATTGACGGTTTCTAGTCTGATTCCGCCTTTCTAGAGACTCAGATTTGACTCAGATTGACTCGTATTGATCGAATCTCGATCCTACAAGTGGTATCAGAGCCCAGGATGAGTCAAATCTGCTGATATCAGTGTTTTGAATGGTTTAGAACTCTATCCTTCTACTCTTTCTTGGATTTTTGGACGAATTCACGGAAAAAATGGACTGAATTTTGGATATTGTGTGTAAAACAACATTTTAAACAATCCTACAAAGTTACAGACCATAAATCGAACTAAAACTGATCCAAAAGTGTCAAAAACATCAGATCGTGTGAAAATGATGCTCAGTTCGTGTGAAATGGACCAGATCGTTTGAGTTTTGTCCAAACCATTTGAAAATTTTGTCCAGTTCACACGAATTGGACCAGATCATGTGAATTCTTCACACCGTTTGACCAGCTCGCATGATTTGGGTGACACCTCGCACGAAGTGAGTACCAGATCATGTGAAGTTGTTTACTTCGCACGAATTGACATTTTTTTAACTAGTTGTTGTCACTTCGCACGGATTGGTCAATCCAGGTCGTTTGAAAAACATTCAGTTCGTTTGAAGTCCAGTTCGCTTGAAAGTTCAGGTCGTTTGGAAGTGAAATTTTTCAAAACTTTGAAAATTTTTCAAAACCTTTTCAAAGTATAAAATGGACAATGCGTTTTTCGGAGGAGGTATGCCTGTTCAAACTCCAGCGAGTATAACCCATAATATGAATTTGGAGAACGAACTCGGAACCATGCAAAAACCACCGAAACTGCTCAACATTGAAGATTATTCGGGGTGGCAGGATAGATTTCGCACGTGGGTTCAGGCGAATCACCTCGAATGTTGGCTGAAAGTTGAAACAAAATATGTAGTTCTTGTGAATGATGCTGGTATTCCGAAAACACTTAACTCGTTAACTCCAGCTGAAGCAGAAAGTTTTAAAGCCGAGAAGAAGATGGTCAGTATATTGCAACAGGCAATTAAGGAAGATATTTTGGTACTGTTACAGCATCAGAATGATGCGCAATCTATTTGGAACTCTCTTAAAGTCAAATTTCTTAGAAGTGCTGCAATGATCAAAAGCAAAAAGGCACTACTGAAAAAAGAATTCGACATTTTTACTGCTATCAGTGGAGAATCAATGAAAGAATTGATTGAGAGGTACTGTCACTTGGTAGTGGAGATGAAGCGTTTGGGTATAGATAGAACAGACGAAGAGTTGGTTGATAAGTTGGCTGACGCATTACCACAAGAAGTGTGGGGTACATTCTTAATGGTTTTAAAGAACAACTTGGAATACGTGGGTTTCAATCTGAGTACGTTTATCGAGAGAATTGAAGCTCAGGAGCTTGAAATGCGGAAGATGAGTAAAATGAAATCCGCAAACGTACAGCAAGATGTTCAGCTTTACTACAAAGGAGGCTCATCTGCCACATCCACTCCGAGTCCAAAGATTCAAACGGCATTTAGTGCAGATTCTTCATCAGGAGTATCTCAAAACACGTCTAACAACAACTTTTCACCATTTCTAAATTACGAACCGAATCCTAAGGTTCAGAATTCTCAAGAACAAGTTTCTTCTCAAAGTTCTTCAGGTTCGAAAAACAGAGTTATAGTCATGGGATACTGTGCAATATCACTGTGAATATAAAAAACGGTCAAGATTTTACCGAGACAGCCGCAAAGCAGCATATAGCACTTCTTGCTTCTGTACTTGAGTCTTACGAGAGTTTAGTAGCCGGACGAATTGGTAACCCAGACATGACAAAAGAAGATTACGATCAAATTGATCCCAAGGAATTAGAACTCATCGACATCAAATGGGGTATGGCAAGCATTGTGAGAAGAGCTTAGAGGTTCATGGAAATTACCAGAAGAAGTAGTCTCGCAGGTCCTGATCCTAAACTTGGTTTCGACAAATCAAAGGTGACATGCTTCAAGTGTAAAGAAAAGGTGCACTTCAAGCGCGAATGTCCGAACAGAGAAGTTAATAACCACCAGAATCCATTCGCCAACGATTATTACCGACATGCCATTTATCATAAAAATAGTCAACAACCATTCAATCCAAGACCTCAAATTGAGGACAGTCCATCCAGACAGACAGAAAAAGCTCTTTTGGTGAATCAAGATGATGAAAAGATTCCAGAAGGATTCAGTTGGGATAAGTACAATTCAGGAGGAGGTCTTGCAATGATGGCTGAAATTGTTGAAGAATGTGTGCCTGAAGTTGAAGTTAGTGAAGTGATGACTGAACAAAGTTATGCAGAACTTGAAGAGGCAGCAGCAGCGGTCTACTATTATCAGTCTGAACAGGAGGTTATTGCTAATGCATTTAAATCTATAATGCCTTCTAATGTGTTTGATTCTTTTGCAGGATTCTTTAGTGAACCGACTACGGGTTTTTGCCCACAGTACGAGGTTGAACAAACTCCGGTTCAAGAGATCATTGATGTCTTAAAGGAAATGAATGAAGAGACTTTGAAAGAAATCGCAGACAAAGCTCTCATGGTCAAGCTGCAAGAGGTAGAACAAACTAAAACACCTTCTGATAACAATGAGACCAAAGATGCAACTCAAGAGTCAGTGTCAGTTGAAAATGTGGAGTCCGAGTCTGATGACAAATCAGGAGAGAAGTCCGAGTCCGATGGAAAATCAGAAAATGTGAAATCCGAATCCGGAGAAAAATCTGAGTCTGAGTCCGGAGAGATGGGTAAAACAGGAAGTAAAAATGATAAACAAGAAAAGGATTTTGAAAAAGTAGATCCAATTCCTGAAACGCCATGCAAAAACTGTTTAAAACCATGCATGGATTGTCTTGAAAAAGACAAACAGTTTCAAGAATTGAAAAAGTTGCACGACAAATTAAAATTTGATTTTAATGATGTTAAAGAAGCTTATGACACTTTGTCACGATCAATTAAAGCGATTCACAATGAGAGTATAGAAAATGATAAAATTGTTAATCTGCTCAAAGCTACGGTCATGGATAAGCAAATGTCGATTAACATTCATCTGGACACAATTGCATCTCTAAAGAAGGAACTTGAATTGATGCGCATTGAGACAGAAAGAGTCGACAAAAAGTTGATCAGTTATCTTTCATCTTCATATGTGATTGATCAGATCGTTCCTCAACAAGCTGATTTCAAAAATGTTCCACCCCCAATGTGGAATCATTATACTCAGAAATGTCCAGACGGGGTGGAGGAGGCATTGAATCTCAAATTGAGAACAATAGAGAATGAATTACCGGAGAACATAGATGTTACATTCTCTCTGTCTGACACCGACAACGAGTTACAACTGGTTAAAACAGTTGTAGACCAAGTGTTGGATGAAGAGAGTGATAACACTGATTTCGAAACGGTTAAAACTCATTTTGAGAATTCAAGTTCAGATTCTGAAGATGACGGAAACTTTCTTGATAAGTTTATCCCAAAATTAGATAAAGTTGTGGATGACGATTCGATCATTGTGGTTTACACGATGACCAGAACAGACAAACTGTATACTGATTTTGAGTAACCGATTCAGAATGCGAACCTAGAAAAGGTTGAAAAAGTGTTTAAACTCGTGGAAATTGATATCTCAGAAGTAAACAACAATTCGTTTCTTTCAAAACCAAAAAAATCTTTTGTTAAACAATCGACAAACAACCTGGGAAAGAAAAATGAATGGGTGGGTAACAATGGTAATAACAAGAGACATGGTAATAATTACAAAAAGAAAGGTGTTGGTTTTGAGAAGAAAATGGCTAAGAATGAAGTTAAGCCAAAATAAAAATTGAGTGATGTGTTTGTGGCTGGTAATAAAACAGAAGTCGAAAAGGATTATATCTTTAGTAAGCAAGCAATTGACGATTTTATTGCGGCCAAAAAGATAAGAGACGAGACCAACAGATCCACTTTTGTTGAATATGACAAAAGAATCTGTTATCGATGCAATGAAATCGGTCACATGGCTAAACAATGAGTCAAAAAGATAATAAAACCAGTTTTCCATAAACCAAAACCAAAAATTTCAAAGGTTGATAAGGGAAAATCACCTATGGTATCCCCCGTGCGTATTCTTAAACGCGGTGAATCATTGAAGTCAGAGGATAAACCAAAATCAACCTTTGAAATTGGCGAATCTTCAAAATCACAAAAGACTTCAAAGATTTATCCTAAAACAAAGACTTTCCAAAGTCAATCATGGGTGGAGAAACCTAAACAATCTTTTGAGGAAAAGAAAATGGAAGAAGTTTTAAAATCAGAATCGAAAATCTTTGCAACAACTGATGAGAAAATTGATTTTGAGTTAAATAAGTTGATGGAAGAATTCCCACCTATCAAGGAAGGAGCTCTAAAATCAAAATCAAAACCTGATGTTCCAAATGTTGTTTTTAACATTCCAAAAGTTGACAAAGTAGCTCATGATATTGTCTTTGGTAGTGTACCAAATGTTGAAAAATCTTGGGTAACGTTGTTTAAGTAAATGTCTTTTGATGTGTGGGGCTTCCAAGGTCTATCATTTCTAAATGGATAATGGATAGCGGCGCCTCAAGGCATATGACAGGGATGTTAGCACTGTTATACGACGTTAAATCAATCAATGGAGGTTATGTCGGGTTTGCTGGAACTCAAGGTGGAAGAATTGTTGGAGAAGGAATACTTACTAACGGAGTCGTAACATTTGATAAAGTGAATTACATTGCTGAGTTAGAAAATAATCTGTTGAGCATCTCTCAGATTTGTGACAAGTCATTCACTGTTCATTTTACAAAAGATGAATGCCTGATTCTGAAACCAGGGTTTAAAATACCAGAAGAAATGGTGTTGATGCGCGCTCCTCGTCAAAACGATCTCTATATACTAGACACGAGCGTTGCAACAACGACAGATAAAAAGGCACAATGTTTTGTGAGTAAGACGAAGGCAACTGAGGAAGAATCCATCATGTGGCATTGTAAAATGGGACATATTCACTTGAGGAAGATGAACTTTTTAGTTCATAATGATCATGTTGAAGGCGTTAATGTGAAAAGCTTCCATCTGAACGATGATTGTATTGAATGTAAAAAAGGGAAGTAGACGAAGAAATCGCATCCGAAAAAGCTTTTGAACTCCATCAAATTACAGCTCGAAAGACTCCATATGGATCTTTTTGGACCGGTAAATGTGAGAAGCATAAGTGGAGATCTATATTGTTTAGTTGTTACTGACGACTTTACAAGATTTTCCTGGGTGAATTTTCTAGAGAGAAAAGTTGAAACATTTGATTTCTTGATGACGCTATTCAAAAAGATGGAGACTGTTTACAAACTGCCGATAAGACGTATTTGAAGCGACAATGGCACGGAATTCAAGAACAACCGTATGCTCGAATTCTGCAACGATAAGGGTATTCTTCATGAATTCAGTGCACCGTATACTCCACAACAAAACAGTGTCGCAGAACGGAAAAATCGTACGTTGATCGAAACGGCTCGTACCATGTTAGCAGATTCGAAATTACCGGTATATTTTTGGAGTGAAGCGGTTGCTACGGCATGTTACACACTCAATTGGGTTGTTACAGTGAAGAAGCACAAAAAAACTTGTTTTAAATTGCTTCATTTTTACAAACCAAATCTGAAATTTTTAGAACCATTTGGATCACCATGCACATTCATTGATCCAGACGGTAAATTTGGTGCAAAAGCTAATGAAGGTTTTTTTTTGTAGGATATGCTAGTTCGTTGAAGAGAGTTTTTGTTCCGAGTTTGGGGAAGATCATACAAGTTCAACATGTTGACTGTCAACGGTTTACTGCTCCGAATCAACTTCCTGGAAACAGGTTGCTATTTGATTACGAAAATCTATGGGAGTCATTCCATCTACCGACAGAGCCGAATGAGGAGGAACTTGCATTCTTATACCAACAACAGCAGTCTCTTTCACAAGAACAAGTGCCGAGACCGTTGGTAGTTTACTCGCCCACCGTGGGTTCAAATGATCATGAGGCTGGTCCTAGTGGAACTGCACATGCACCCCAGAAGAAATAGCTCCAATATTTGATCAATTTGAGGACTCAGAATCGGAAACCGATCCGATTTATGACGAGGAACCAAATATTGCTACTTCAAATGCTGTTGATCACACGGGTGATCAGAATATAACAAATTTGCAATCGGAAGTGAGCGTACCAGATATAGTTATGAAAAGAACGTTATCTTACCATCCGTCAGAGCAAATCATTGGTGACCTTCAAAGCGGAGTGAAAACCCGTGAACAAATAAACAAAGGGCTTACATTTTTTACGCATATGTCGCTCCTTTACAAGTAGACTTCTCATTGAAATGTTTTATCTCGCAGGTAGAGCCGAAAAGATACAAAGAAGCATTGACAGAAGAGAGTTGGGTGAATGCAATGCAAGAAGAGCTACAACAGTTTGAAAAGCTTGGAGTGTGGAGGTTGGTGGATCTCCCAGAAGATCAAAAGTTGATCAAGACCAAGTGGGTCTTCAAATGTAAAAGAGATGATACAGGGGTTATAGTCCGGAACAAAGCACGTTTGGTAGTCCAAGGATTTAGTCAGCAAGAAGGGATTGACTTTACTGAGGTATATGCTCCCGTTGCTCGACTTGAGGCAATCAGAATCTTCTTGGCGTTCGTGTCATGGAAGGGATTCAAGGTCTACCAACTGGATGTCATATCTGCATTCCTTTACAGAAAGATCAAAGAAGAAGTGTACGTAGGACAACCACCGGGGTTTACTGATCCTGTACACAAAGACAAGGTGTATCTACTCGACAAGGCGTTATACGGACTACACCAGGCCCCGAGAGCCTGGTACGAGACGCTTTCCCAGCATCTGCTGACCAACGGGTTCACCAGAGGGACTGTCGATAGCACTTTGTTCACTAAAGAGGTTGCAGGACATCTACTCATCGTGCAGATATACGTTGATGATATAATTTTCGGATCAACAAACGATGAGTTGTGCAAAGAGTTTGAGAAGGTCATGGAAAAGAAGTTTGAAATGAGTTCAATGGGGGAGATGAAGTTCTTTCTCGGGCTTCAAGTTGAGCAACTGCCCGATGGAATCTTCATACACCAAACTAAGTATGTGAATGATGTGTTGGACAAATTCAATATGTCCGAATCATCTCCCATATCAACCCCCCTGGCTACGAATCTTGGCATAAGTCCGGATGAAAGTGGTGAGAAAGTGGATGAAACGCTTTATTGGTCAATCATAGGATCGCTAATGTATCTGACAGCGTCACGACCGGACATAATGTATCCAACCTGCCTCTGCGCCCAGTATCAGTCAAGTCCGAGACAATCACACATGGTGATAGTGAAGAGAATTTTACGGTATCTCAAAGGTTGCCCAAGCACCGGCTTGTGGTATCCTCGATTCGGTGACTTTTCTCTAACTGGTTATGCTGACTCTGACTTCGTGTCCTGTAAGTTGAATGCTAAGTCCACAACTGCTGCTTGGCAGTTCTTCGGAATTCGGCTAATCACTTGGCAGTGCAAGAAACAAACCACAGTCGCTCTCTCGACTTGTGAGGCTGAATACGTTTCGGCTTCCAGCTGTTGTTCTCAGATCCTCTGGATCCAACAGCAAATGAGGGACTATGGTTTGCAATTCTTAGACACACCAATTTTTGTGGACAATGAGGCAGCCATTAATATCACTAAAAATCCGGTGCAACACTCTAAAACAAAACATATTGAGATTCGACATCATTTTATTCGTGATTGCTATGAGAAAAAATTGATTCGAATTGATCATATTCACACCGATGATCAGAGAGCTGATTTTTACACAAAACCCTTTGATAAAACAAGATTTAACTATCTTTTAAAATTAAACGGGTTAAAGAATTTGTTTTCTGGGAGGGTGGTAGAGTGTGTGGCCGAGGCGGATGGCGATCAGAAGTGATCTGCGTCTTGTTGTCATGTTTTCTATACAGTTTCTTTACTGCTTTTGTTAAAACCAAAAACACAAAAATATGTTTTTGATTTTAGGGGGAGAAAGTTTATAGAAAATACAAAAACATGATAAAATTTCAAAAAATGCAAAAACATTGAAAAAGTAAAAAATGAGTTTTGTGTGAAAAAGAGGAAATGATAGTACATCAGTGGACTATCACAACATGCTAAAGAAATGGAAAGTCAAAATGTTTTTAAACGACTCTCACTAATGATGTGCCAGTAGGCTTCACACAATTAGTAGATTGAGTTCGAGATATAAACATAACGAATAACTTGCTTATCTCGTGGGGAACATCTCTCGGATATATGGGTAACCCCCGAAATCTTGTTTGAAAGACTCTATTTCTGACATACTAGGTCTTTGTACGTGATGATATCTGGGGTATTATACCAGGACTTCTGATTTTGCGGGAGCAATAGCCTAGTCCTCGTATAATACTTTGCACTGCTTTATTCTTAAAGCTCACCCTCAGCATAAAAAAATGATGAAACATTGAAAAATGCTAATCATGTGCTGTTGAAAAGAAGACCCCCAAGGGGGACCCACCTAAATTCGAGCCATCATCTCTCTGATTTTGCAGAAGCAATAGCCTGAGCTCTCATGGCCTCGCAATTACCCCTTACAGATATCATTAGTGTACATTCACCTGTAAGACTGAATATAGGAGTCTGGATATGGGAGTATATTCTGAGGTGGGACACGCGAATAAGTTAGTCCTTAAAACATCTAATCTCGTATCTTGAATCAATTGAAACTTGTGTAGAAGTTTAAGTTGACAACAATACTGACAATCAGAAGTGAATTTGTTTAAGACTTAAAGTTAAATCAAGATCAACAGTGTTAGTGATATGTCTCAAAAACTGATATGATCCTCTTACACAAACTCACAAAAAGATGTCTGTAAATATGTTTGTACAGTTTCCAGTTTCTTTAAATCCAAAAAGATTTGATACTTCATCTTATTTTCGACAAGAGACGTTGGGATCTGATGATCAAAGTCTCACAATGCTAAACATGTTGGATCATTTGGATTGGTTAAGAAAAAGTTTGAGAAAATGTTGGTAATTGCTCAAAATGTTTAAAAGTTCATTAATTTGAACTTAATCTGTTTCAAAATGTCAGCGAGATCATAATTTGGTCAGCCAAGGTCATTAACTTGGACTTGGCAGGCTAAACAGTTAACCAGGGTCATTAACTTGGACTTTGTTAACTGAGTGTGTTGGTAAATAGTTAAAAAATAAAAATTAAAAATTAAAAAGTTCAAAAATTTTGAAAAAAAAATGAAAGTTCACACGAGGTGGTCAATTCGTACGAACTGGCCAAACAGTTTCAAACAAGGCCAGTCCGCACGAACTCCTCAAAATGTTTCAGTTGTTCATCTCGCATGAACTGGACCCTCTATTTAAGGGGGAGTCCAAATCGCGTGAAAGCATCCGTTACACCACTCCGCACCAAACACACCTTCAAAGGCGATTCGAGCGATCTGAGAGAATTGATTGATTTCGTTGATTTCAAGCCGTAATTTTGTGTTCTTGTTGTTCGGAATCATCTTATAAGTTGGTTTGCACAACTTATAACATGGGAAAGGTATTGATTGATATGAATTTGAACTGAATCTCATGAATCTGTATGAACACGAACGAACCGAACCTTTAAACTTAGATCTAGGGTTATATAATGGTCTAAAATGAATAAAAATCATACCAACATGATCGGAATTCATTGTATAACAGATCTATGGTTTCAATTTTATGTGAAAAACATGTTTGAAAAATCTGCAATTCACTGTTCATAAGTGTTGTTTCAAACGAAGTGATGACCACCAGGTCGCACGAGATGACCAAATTGTGTGAATGTTCCAAACCACACGAGATGGCCAACTCGTTTGAATCTCACATTGTTTAAGATGGCCAACCCATTTGAAATCCAAACCGTTTGAAACTGTTCAGTTCATATAAACCAGATCGTATGAAAAGTGACCAGATTGTTTGACCACCAGTCCGCATGGGATGGTCAGACCGCATGAATTGTTCACTTTGTATGAATACTAGTTCGTGTGAATGATGTTTTGTCTTGAAATTTGTGAAAATTGTTTAACATGTTTGTTTATGTTTGTGTTTCAGGCATCGAATGTAGAATTTGATCCGTCACACAACATTTGTTGTGTCTATGATGAGACGTTACCAAAGATGGTTGTATTCAAGGAGATTTTGTTGTTCATGAAACATTTACCGATTCAGAAGGCGTTGACGAATCAGCACAAAGTTTTTAGATCTCATGTTGCTCATTTCTGGAAGAATGCTGTGTATGATGACGTGAATGATGTGATCAATTCAAGTGTCAGTATTGATGGTGAAGATAAAGAGATTATTATCACTGAACAACTTGTACGTGAAGTGTTAGAGTTTCCTGATGATGATAACTCACCAACATAATTTCCTGAAAGAATGGTCAAAGGTTGTATGCTGAGAATGGGATATAATGGGCCGTTGAACAAAGCAAATTATTTGAAAGCTTGTTTTACAAAACCATACAAGTTCTTTATTCACTCGGTGATTCATGCACTCAGTCACAGAAAGGGTGGATACGACGTCATGAAAGATTATCAGATGTGTATGGTGACAACATTGATGCTAAACAAGAAGTATAATTTCTCAAAAATCATTTTTCACTACATGAAAGATAATATTACATCTGGAAGTAAAAGTTGGGTGTATCCGAGGTTCGTGCAAATGATGTTGGATCATGCTTATCCGAATCTGGTGAAAGATGAAGAAAATGATTTGATGATGTTAAATCACATGGATAATGAAACGTTGATCAGATTATCCAAGTATCACAAGAATTGGCCAGAACCGAAGAATAAAACAGAGTTTTTCGGATTCATCAAAGATGAGAAATATGAAGATCCAGATCCTGAAAATCATTTGAAGTGGAGGAATGATGCAGAGATGAAAGAAAAGAGTGCAGCTGATGAGTTGAAAAAGTTAGAAGAGTTCTGTGAGACTCGAAATGAGTGGTTTACGAAGGTTGAAAAAGAAAAGAAAAGAGGTGGAAAGAGAACACCGAAGGTTCAAGCTGAAGAAGGATCGTCTTCTCAACCGCAGAAGAAACGCAAAAAGAAAGCTGTTGAAACAATGTTGGTTGATGAACCAGAAGAAGATGAGCCAGAAGCTGATGTTGAAAAAGAACAAAATCCATTATCTCCTGAAACAGAGCAATTGTTGAAAAATATTGATGATTCTTTAGAAGTTGAAAAAGCAGCTAGTAAGAAAGTTGTTGATGATGAAGAAAAGAGTTCATCTGGTACTGAAAGTGATATTGATGCTCAAGCTAATCGTTGGATCAAAGTAAACTATGATCCAAGAGATAAAGAGAAACAAAAGAAAAGAAATAGGAGTTCTGATGACGATGATGAAACGTATGTTCCACCAGAAGATGTTCAAGTTGTATCACCACCATCTTCTGGAGGCAGAAAGAAGTCAACTTCAAGGAAACGTGTCATAACTCCAGCAGCTAGAAAGTTGAAGTTCAAGCTGAAAGTACCACCACCACAAGAACCACAAAAACCACCATCAACATCACAACAACCATTATCTGAACCTTTACAACCACCACATTCACCACCACCACATCATATTTCACTACCTATTCATGAACAACCTCCAATTACTTCACCACACATCCTACAAACACCACCAACCACACAACCACAAGTTCATACTGCTCCTGGATCATCGGGTTTTAAAGATTTTCCACATATTCCAGAGAATATAGCTCTTGAAGATCTTGGTGATTTTAGCTTTGTACATGATGATCTTGTGAGGAAATTGCAAAAGAAGGTGGATGAAGTGTCGAGTGAGAAAAAGAAGTTGGAAGATCGTGTAAAGTCTGTTGAATCTGAAAATTCGTCTTTGCTGAAGAAGATTGAAACTGATCAAGTTGAAATTGATATTCTGAACGTTCGAATAGCGGTCTTGGAAGAAGAAAAGGCTCGTAGGGATGAACAGAACGAGTACTTTAAGTTGAAAAGCAAAGAATTAGAGGCCAAGAATGCTCGAAAAGAACATGAAGATTATATGTTGAAGAAAGTATTGGAAGACTTGATTGGAAAGCCGATTGAACAAAGATTTGAAGAAATAGAACTTGAAGAAGTTAGAGCAAGACGTAAAGCTGAACTAGAAGCTGAGATGAAGAATAAAGGCAAAAGTGTTCTAGCTGAAGGTGAAGTTCAAGTTACTGAAAGGGCAATTGTTCTGACTGAGCCTTGTCCATTAACTTCAGTATCTGGTTTGATTGAACCGAAAGATGATGAAGAAGACGAAGATGATGATGATATTCTGAAATATGATGCAGAGGATGTGTATTCTGTACATAGTGATGATGATGATGATGATGGAAATGATGATGCAGATCAAGGTACTTCGGGCATAAAAGTAACTGAAGCGTCACATGAAAAGAACATTGATGATTATCTTCAAGATGATGCAAATGAAGAATCTGAAAATGCAAGTGGAAAGGGGGAGCATCGTGATTCTGAGAAAGATGATGAGAATGTTGATCAAAGTTCAAGGTTAATTCTACGTCTAGCACATGATGTAGAGGAAGGAGAAATCTTGCATACTTATACTCGAGCTGAAATTGTCAAGATGATGGTTATTGACGACAGTAAGTTTAACTTTGATTTTGAAGAAGAGTTGAACAAGTTTGATATCAATCAGCAGCCAGAATATCAGTACAAGTATGCTGAAGATGCTGATAATTATGATAAAGTTGAAGTCGAAGACTGGAGTGATGAAGATCATTCTGAAAATGTTAACGTTGATACTTCTAGTTTTCCGACACTTTCCGAGTTCTTTAGTCAAGCGAATGAAGATGAATTGCGAAGAAAAGTAGCTGAAAGTGTTAAGAATAAAAGTTTTCATGAAATGTCGAAAGAAGAACAACGCGAAGAAAAGAAGAAGTGGTTCAGGAAAGATACAGAAAGAAAATTCAAAAGACCACTGAAGTATTACAAAATAGATAGAGAAGTTTCTTTGGGAGATATTATAAGCTGGGGTTACTTACCACAAGTCAACGCCTATGCTATTCGAAGAGAATTCAGTGTTCAGTATTTCGAGTATATTCAAGATATAATGTCTCTGCCTTGGTGGGATGTTGAAGAATTGCCCAAAGTCAGAACGTTATCTTATCCAGTCAGGGTTCACGATATGCCTACATAGGGCTTGATGAAGTTTGAAGCGTTCAAAGAATTTAAACACTGGAAGCCACATTATTCGAAGAAAGTCAAAAGGATTGATCCAGTTACAGGCATTGAAGAAACAATTCTGCAGATCAAGAAGCCCAGAGTTATAAAGAATATTCCATTGTCGAAGATGGAACAGAACTTTCACGAAGGGTTTGTTTGCTGGGTGTACAGTTGTTTGACGACTGAAGCTGTGATTGTTTACAAGGTTGGGAATGAAAGCAAATACATTCATCTGTATGATCCAATGTGGATAGTGAATTGCTCTGCGAAGGATATCGAGTGTTTGTTTGTGAACAAGATTGGGTACAGAGCAGAAGATAGAGATCAAGCTCTACAGTTCCAGAAAGTTGCTACGATATGTTTCCAGAAAGGAATTAATTCTGAAACTATGTGGTTATCAAGCTGGAGAAAGATTGAAAGAGAAGAGGCTCTGAAAGCTAAAAAGCTGAGAGAAGAATAGGAAGAGAAAGACAAGATTGCCAGAGCCACGTGTGTGCAAAGATTAGCTGAGGAAGAACAGAGAGCTGTTAAAGAGAATGAAAAGCTCAGGAAATCGTTACTGAAGAAACCAAAGCGTCATGAGGAGAAGTTCAAGTCTTTGTGAAGAATTTTTTAAGACAGGCTGACTGAAGACTGCGGCAATATCCAAGGGGGAGTTTGTTGGTGAACAATGTTTATCGCCTACATCATCAGTCTAGGTCGTGTCATGTAATAGTTTAAGTGTTAGAAAGTTAAGTTTATATATAAGTGTGCCAGTTCGCATGAACTGATGAGATACAAGTCAGGTCGCACGAACTGGGCGATGTCAGTTCGTGCGAAGTGGGTAGTTTATTTCGTGCGAACTGGTGATGCCTATAAATAGGCCAGTGTAGTTTTTCATTTGTAACTTTCCAGAGAACTTTGCCACGAAGTGCTGACGAATTCTCTCCGTACGAAAATGTTTATAATCAATGGAAAACGTGTTTAAAGTGTATTTCTACTCTTCTACTCCAATTCTAACACTGATTGACAGTTTCTAGTCTGATTCCGCCTTTCTAGAGACTCGGATTTGACTCAGATTGACACGTATTGATCGAATCTCGATCCTACACTGACTCTGTGCAAGACATTGTAACTGGTAGTAACCCTACCACTGTTCGTCAGGCTATCGAATTGGCTGCAACCCTGACTGAGTCACAGGTAAGGAAGGGAAAACTGACCCGCAAGGGTGACAAGAAACAGTCAGCCGACACCACTCAAGACAAGGGAAAGGGTAAGAAGAAAGGTGAGTCTTCGAGAGGGTCAAGGAAGCGAAAGGCTTCCCAAAACTTTGTTGTTACCACACCACCTAACCCGAACACTCAGAACCAACCAGCGCAACCTCCTGTGAGGAAGCCTTATGTTGGTACTGCACCTAACTGTAATCGGTGCAACGGTCATCATGCGGCTCAACAAATGTGTAAACAGTGCACCTCTTGTGGTAAACTTGGTCACACGGCCAACATTTGTCGATCGGTTCCGAACCAAGCTGCACAGAATCCAACACAAGCTCCAGTTCAGGGAAACGCTGCTAGGCCTCCATTCCCACTTGGTTCATGTTATAACTGCGGAGAAATGGGTCACTTCTGAAACAAATGTCTGAAGCTTGCGAACGCGAACGCCAACGCTAATTCCGCTCGTGGACGAGCATACAATCTGAACGCTAACGAGGCTCGTGTTGATAACGAAGTTGTTAATGGTATGTTCCTTGTTAACCATCAACCTGCATGTGTTTTTTTTTATTCTGGTGCCGATAGAAGTTTTGTATCATTAGCATTTGAGCCTTTACTTGCGATACCTAGAACTAAACTAAGGAAGCCCTTATCTGTCGAAGTTGCTACTGGTGAACCTCTTGTACTCGATTCTGTCATTCGCAATTGTCAATTGAACCTCGATAAACATCTTTTTCCTATTGACCTCACACCGATGCAACTTGGAAGTTTCGATATTATCATAGGGATAGATTGGTTAACTAAACATCATGCTGAGGTGGTTTGTTTCGATAAGATTGTTCGTATTCCTCTTTCATCTGGTGAAGTTCTGGAAGTTCATGGCGAGAAACCTTCGAATGGTTTGAAACTCATGTCGTGTACTAAAGCCCAAAAATACCTACGAAAAGGTTATGTGGCCTTTCTGGCACATGTCGTAGAGGAGAAAGGCAAGAGCAAGTGTATTCAAGATATTCCGATTGTTCGAGATTATCCAGAGGTCTTTCCTGATGAACTGTCTGGTTTGCCTCCAGTTCGTCAAGTCGAGTTTCATATTGATCTTGTCCCCAATGCCAACCCGATTGCTAAAGCACCTTACCGTCTTGCACCGTCTGAGATGCAAGAGTTATCAAAACAGCTTCAAGAGCTATCTGAAAAAGGATTCATCCTTCCGAGTTATTCACCTTGGGGCGCTCCTGTCCTATTTGTGAAAAAGAAAGATGGATCTTTCCGCATGTGTATCGATTATCGTGAGCTTAATAAGCTCACCATCAAGAATTGATATTCCCTACCATGAATTGATGATCTCTTTGATCAGCTGCAAAGTGCTACATGTTTTTCCAAGATCGATTTGCGTTCTTGGTATCATCAGCTTCGTGTACTCGAAGAAGATATTCCCAAAACTGCTTTCCGCACGAGATATGGTCACTACGAGTTCACTGTCATGCCTTATGGTTTGACGAATGCCCCAGCTGTTTTCATGGACTTAATGAAAAGGGTTTGTAAACCTTATTTAGACAAGTTCATCATTGTTTTCATTGACGACATTCTCATTTATTCAAAGTCTCGAGTCGATCACGAACAACACCTTCGTCTGACAATGGAATTCCTGAAAAAGGAACAACTCTTTGCCAAATTCTCCAAGTGTGAATTCTGGCTTAAAAAAGTTCAATTTTTGGGACATATTGTCAACGAGGAGGGTATTCATGTGGATCCATCCAAAATCGCAGCTATAAAGGATTGGAATACACCTACTACACCCACAGAAGTTCGCTCTTTTCTTGGTCTTGCTGGTTAGTACCGTCGATTCATTGTGAACTTCTCAAAGATTGCGGTTACTCTCACTGCTTTGACTCAGAAGAACAAGCCTTTTGAGTGGTGACCCAAACAAGAGGAAGCTTTCCAAACACTAAAACAAAAACTCTGTGATGCTCCTGTCTTATCATTACCCAATGGAAACGATGATTTTGTTATCTATTGTGATGCGTCGAACCTAGACCTTGGTTGTGTTCTCATGCAACGAGGTAAGGTTATAGCCTATGCGTCAAGACAATTGAAAATTCACGAGAAGAACTACACAACTCATGATCTTGAGTTAGGTGCTGTGGTTTTTGCTCTCAAAATCTAGAGACACTATCTTTATGGCACGAAGTGTGTGGTTTTCACAGATCACAAAAGTCTCCAACACATTTTCAATCAGAAGGAGCTAAACATTAGACAACGACGCTGGGTTGAACTCTTGAACGATTACGATTGGGAAATTCGCTACCATCCTGGTAAGGCGAATGTCGTAGCCGATGCACTAAGTCGAAAGGAACGAGTCAAGCTTCACTGTGTTCGAACTCAATCTGATAATCAAACTCGCATCTCTCAAGCTCAACGTACTTGTGTTATACAAGACTTGATGGGTAAGGAATTACCACATCAACTAGAGCTTAAACTTGAAACGAAAGACGATGGGTTACTCTATTTCAAAAATCATTTGTGGATTCCGAAACAAGACGATCTTCACACATTAGTGATGGACGAATCTCATAAGTCCCGATATTCTATCCATCCTGGTGCTGACAAAATGTACAAGGATCTTCGTACTCAGTACTGGTGGCCTGGTATGAAGAAGGATGTTGCCTTATATGTGTCAAAATGCCTAACTTGTCTCAAAGTCAAGGCTGAACACAAACGACCATCTGGTTTGCTTGTACAACCAGAGATACCGGTATAGAAGTGGGAGATCATTACGATGGATCTTATCACTAAGTTACCGCGCACATCTAGAGGTCATGATGCTATTTGGGTAGTCACTGATCGTCTTATGAAGTCAGCTCACTTTTTACCGATTCGCGAGGATCTTTCTGCTGATAAACTCGCCAAGATATATGTTGATGAGATTGTGTCTTGACACGGTGTTCCTTTGGATATCATATCTGACCATGATGCTCGATTCTCATCTCACTTTTGGAAGACCATGCAATCTGCTATGGGAACCCAACTAAATCTGAGCATTGCTTATCATCCCCAAATGGATGGACAATCCGAGAGGACGATACAAACATTGGAGGATATGCTTAGAGCATGTGTGATAGACTTTGGTGGTAATTGGGATTCTCATCTAACGTTGATCGAGTTCTCTTACAACAATAGTTATCATGCTAGCATCAATATGGAACCGTTTGAAGCTTTATACGGTCAAAAATGTCGTTCACCTGTCTTTTGGAATGAGATCGGTGAAGCTTAGTTTACTGGACCTGAGCTCATTCTGGAAACAACGGACAAAGTCAAGAAAATTCGTGATAATCTTCTGACAGCTAGAAGCCTTCAAAAGAGTTATGCGGATATGCGATGCAAGCCCTTGGAATTTCAGGTCGGAGACCATGTCCTACTCAAGGTATCCCCTTGGAAGGGAGTGGTGAGATTTGGAAGGAAAGGAAAACTTGCACCACAATACGTTGGACCATTTAAGATTGTTGAAAGAATCGGAAAGGTTGCCTACCGACTTGAGTTGCCTCCTGAACTTGGGAATATTCACCCAACATTCCACGTGTCCAATTTACGAAAATGTTTAGCCGATACTGATCTTCACATTCCACTCGACGAAATTCAAGTTGATGACACAATGCACTTTGTCGAGAAACCTGTGCAGATAATGGACCATGAAGTCAAGCGACTAAAGAACAAACGAATACGATTAGTCAAGGTTCGCTGGGAGTCCAAGCGTGGCCCAGAGTTTACTTGGGAGCATGAGGACCAAATGAAGGCGAAATATCCACATTTGTTTTCACAAGTTTCCTCTAGTTAAAATTTCGGGACGAAATTTCCTAAAGTAGGGGAGACTGTGACATTTGTGCTCTATAAACACTGTACGATGTTAAACAATATCAATTATCAATGAAATGATGTGTTTTGGTCTCAATATTTGTGTATTTGTGTTTGACGATTCCACGTTTTGATTCTAGTTCGATTTCAAGCTCTAAATCGCTTTCTGGAAAGTTATACGCAAACTGATGCGTAAACGTAATCACTTTAACGCGAAAAATACTCCGGAATAGTGAAATAGTCTTAACATACCTTAAATAACCTTTACATAACTTAGAAATAAGTTTTGAAGGGTTTGGTGTGTCGAAAACAAATTTATTCGATCACAGGTACTATTTGCGACAAACTGCAAAAGTCTGCCGATTCGTATAGCAACACACATTTTTGAACATGATCATAAGCTAAACATACCCTAAATATCCTTTACATAGCTTAGAAATATGTTTTTAGGGGTTCGGTACGCGAAAATACGCTTATTTGATCACAAGGACTAAAAGCGACAAAACTATTAATGTATGCATTTACTTGCATATCTGGACATCCAAAAAAAATTTTAATCACTAGAATATTGTATTTTAGTGATAGGAATACAAAAATACCGTTCGTTTCGCAATTTGGGTCGTTTACACGTTTGTTACGATTCCGTCGTAATTAACCGAAAACTGCAACCGTACGGCCAAACGAACTGACATCCGTGACATTTTTTAGCATAATTCAAGTTAAATATACTTTGACTTCATCATGGAGCTTGAAAATGGGCTTGACAGGTGTTAGAAGTGCCAAACCGCGACAAAACAAGGTGCAGGGCTAAACTGTAATTAACTGAAAGTTGGCTGACCAGCAAGGGTCCATATGGTTTTAATCCTTGGTTTTTGCAATCTATGAGCTGGTTCAATGAATCTGCAAAACAGCCAGCTCATATGGTTTTAATCCTTGTTTTAGGCAATCTATGAGTTGGTTTGTATGTTTAGCAAGTTGCCCAATCATTGTTTAACAAATGTAAGGTCAAGATCAAGCCTAAAAACACATGGAATGATATTATGGCTTCATGATTTCTATAAATAGCCATGGGGTTTTTCCATTTCCTTTGCTCATCATCACAAATCTGCTCTAAGTTGAAGCTCTCACTTGTTGAAGGCTTCATAACTGAGTTTTCTTTATTTTTTTCCAAGCTTGGACCCTTTGTAAGTGATCTTTCATGCTTGGTACTTTGGCCACGGGCCATGCCGTTGACACATAGGGCCGTGTTAGTACAATATCTGACAAGCAGTTAAGGAGGATGAGAGAGAGAGATGGGCACGGGGCCATGCTAGGCGGGCACGGGCCATGCTGAGGCTTCTAATTACAGCTATAAATAGAAGTGCTTGGTTTCACTTCAACTCATCCCTTGGCAAACCACTTCTCTATCACTTGCCTCCATTCCACCACCACTACAACACCATCATCCACCACCATCATCCACTTTTCCATCTTTAGAATGTGTGTGTAGTCTCGGGATCCAGGATTGATCATAGAAATCTTTGTCAAACAAAGGCCATGCTTGGCTAAATTTTTACATCACTTGGTGAAGACTTTTCTTTTATGTATTTCTTTTATGATTTCCAATCTTTGGTTACATTTTAATTGGGCATGTATTAATGACGTTAATAAATAGTTTTTTTTATATTGAAGGTGAATTTACTCAATCATTCTTCATATGTTCGTTGATTCAACATATTAATATCTTTACGGTCTATAAAGCATGTTAATTGCCTGGAAGGGGGTTAGAAGGGTGGTTTGGGTAATTCTATGTCTCGTTCAGTGTATAGATCCTGCGAGAACCTACTTCAAGCCCAGTAACACCTCACGAGTCAGAGCGGGCATTACCCACCACGGGAGAGGTGCAAAAAGCTTGAATTCCTTATTCTTAAACTCTTATTAAAACTTTAAACCAACCCCGCGAGAACTGTATCCCTGCTGACTCAGACCAATGGGTTGAGGGTGATCGCCACCTCGGAAGAGGCATCCACTGTATCCTTGCTGACTCAAACCACCAGGTTGAGGGTAACGTCACCTTGGAAGAGGGGCCTACTACTATAAATAAGATTATCTCTTAAAATGCCCAAAGTGCAGAAATCATCAAAAGGGTACACGAAAGATAAGTTGGATCCAAGTGATTCTTTCTTGTCTATCATTTTTATTTTATTTTTATTTTCTGTTTTTATCTTTTTAGTAGCTTAAAAATCTTTTTTCAAAAGTTGGTTCGATTAGATGTTGACGATAAGCCGGTACTAAAAGCTCTTGTGTCCTTGGACGACCTCGGTATCTTGCCATCACTATACTACGTCCGCGATGGGTATACTTGTTGGTGCACGGAATGTCTGTTGACTACGTCTACATCAAGTCTTAAGTCAAGATAGTCAACATAGGGTCTTGAGAGTTAAATTAGGGTTTTATATTGTTAATTTCGCTTTTGTGAACATAGGTTAGAGGTGATTCCGCTTTTATGTACACTAGGGATTTCGCTTATATGTCACTTAGTGATTTCGCTTATATGTCACTTAGTGATTCCGCTTTTGTGTCACTGACATATAAGCGAAATCAGAACAAGTATAAATACCCTCACAAGTGACTTCATTATGTACGTATGAGCGAAACCTGGTCATTTCTTAGGTGTCGGAACTCTGTCAAATTGTATTAAAAAAGCAATAAAAGTGAAGAAAATTGAAAGGATAAGCTGTGTAACTTCGTGTATACTGATTCCGCCTTTATACATGAAGATGAACGTTCTCAACTGACTTTTCGGGGTCGCAAAATGGTCCAACAATACTTGCCCTAGCGTGTGTGTAGAGTGATAGTAGAATATCGTGTTTTATAAATTTAAAACTTGAAATCGGCGAGTAAAAAGAGCTAAAAATAACTAAAAAATATATACACCCGCACACACGTCAATAAACGTCATAACACCGATCGTAAATTAAACCATAGCTCCCGATACCACATACCACATTTCATATAACACCCGATATCGAACCGACGAGCGAACCAGTGGCATTTTTACCATCCAAAATCAATACCCACTAAACTAGTGAACTAGTTAGACTTTATTTAAAACCCTTAATTACCATTAACCCCTAATTACCCTAATTAACTTAATTACCAAAATATCTACTTGTTTAATAAATTCATCACATGTTATATATTTTATAAAAGACATTTTATAAATAATTTACACTTTACCCATTCCCCCCATATGGTCCCCACACCTAAACCTACATGTGTTGATAATGATGATGAAGTATGGTAAGAAAGATCCTATCTTTGAAAAAAAAAAGATTGAAAGATTATAACCTTTATTCATCTTCATCATACTTCACAACTTCAATACTTCAAAAAAATCAAGAAACCTCCTCTTTCTTCTCCCCAACTTTCGGCCAAACATCCCTCCAACATCACACCCATTTTTATTCACTAAACACACCATTTTAAGCCTTTCTAAGCCATTTTAAGGTGGTTTAAGGAGTTTGCAAGCTTGGAGAACCATTAAAGATTACCTTGGAGCATCTACACTTTCTTAATATTCATCTTAAAGACCACTAATCACTTGCTAAGTTTTAAGATCATCTATTACTATTTTTAGCTTCTTATAATATGTAGTTTACTAAAGTACAAGTTGATCATCTTAAACATCAAAGAAAACACAGCTTAAAACCCTAATCACCACTTAAAAGTCTACTAATAAAGATATATTATGTGTTGATTATGTGGTTTTATGTTAGATTATGCTTATGCTTATGATGATTATGTTAAAGTAGGATGATTACATGGATGATCTTGTATAATCTAGGCTAGTAATGATGATCTAGACATTTCTATGTTTAGATCTTAACAAGATCATCATCCTTATGTTCCATGGATTTTTATATAAACTTGAAGATGATTTATGGCAAAGATAACTTTCTTAAAAATTAAAGATCATGATTTACATTAAGATGATCTTAAAAAGTATCTTAAACAAGTGTGTTTAGACAAAATAACTAGATTATTGTTTAAGAGAAAAATGATGATTTTAAAGATCTTATTAAAATATATAAGTGCCATTATTTCTAAGTGCGTTGTTAATATATATATATATATATATATATATAGAGTAGGGTTCGCACGGAAAGTGTGTTTTTCCTAGAAAGTCTAGGAAGCGATCTGGTCCATCCGATTGGTGTGTTTAAGGGTTGAGATTAAATCAATGGCAATCTTGTAATATTTGAGTTTAATTAATTGATTGTTTTAAATGAGTAGGGGCAATTTTGTCAATGGCCGTGTTTTAAATCAATTAGATAACCGCCCAGTTCCTAAATTCAAGCGATTTTCCCTCTCTCTCTCTCTAAACCCATCTTGGAAACCCCAATCCCTACCAAAAATAACTAAAATCATGGAAGAAGATAACTTTAGAAACGATGGAGAGCACCGGATCAAATTAAAACACTTCTCCATCTCCACCATCTCCGAGTTCATCATCACCATTCAAATATTGTTCTTATCATCTCCGTTTTCTTGACGATGTGTTTTAACAGCAAGCAAATTAATACAGTTGTGTTTTAGCAGTTAGCAGATTCATACAGTTGTGGTTTAGCATCCAGATTCATACATATGTGTTTTAACAGCAAGCAGATTCATACAGTTGTGTTTTAGCATTCAGATTCATACAGATGTGTTTTAACAGCAAACAGATTCATACAGATGTGTTTTAACAGCAAGCAGATTCATACAGATGTGTTTTAACATCCAGATTCATACAGATGTGTTTTAACAGCAAGCAGATTCATACAGATGCGTTTTAACATCCAGATTCATACAGATGTGTTTTAACAGCAAGCAGATTCATACAGATGTGTTTTAACAGCAAGCAGATTCATACAGATGTGTTTTAACATCCAGATTCATACAGATGTGTTTTAACAGCAAGCAGATTCATACAGCTGTGTTTTAGCATTCAGATTCATACAGTTGTGTTTTAACAGCAAACAGATTCATACAGTTGTGTTTTAACAGCAAACTGATTCATACACTTGTGTTTTAGCATTCAGATTCATACAGTTGTGTTTTAACAGCAATCAGATTCATACCCTGTGTTTTACCATCTTTATATTGTGGGATCTATAAAAAAATTGACTTTAGCCCTGTAAACTGTTAAAACACAGCACCAAGAACATGCTGATAAATTCCAGTAATCTTCTGAACAATGGAATATGCGATGTAATGTGACATGGAATTTTAGTTAATGAACACATTGACTTCCAGATTTGAATTCGAAAATAATAAAAATTCCGAAAATCATGGAATTTTAGTTAATGAAGATACATTCCAAAAATAAAATTAAAATGTGAAATTACATGATAGCCCTTCTACTTAAAATCCCTCAATGACACATGTCCAATTCTTATTCCTTCCTAGACTTTCTAGGAAAAATAGACTTTCCACCCAACTCCTACTCCCTCTATATATATATATATATATATATATATATATATATAGGGCAAGGATAAATCGAAAACCCGGTTGAGTTGACTAAACCCAAGAAACTCAACATCTACCATTGATTAGAAGAGATGGATGGTTGTGATGTGTTTGGGTATTATCTCTCCTACTTTTTATTATATTAATCAATAAATGGTACATCTAAGGGTAAAATGGGGATAGAATCATTTGTGTGTCTGACTTCCTTTGACGTGTCTCATTTTTCAATGTGTCCCCTTTCCCAAAGTGTCCCCTTTTCGTGCATCCTTTTTAACATATAATTCAAAAATACATATTAAAAAAAAAGTTCTGACAAATTCTTTTTCCAATGTGTCCTCTTTATCTGGCATCTTTTATTTTCAAATATATATGTAACACTTAATTCAAAATTTAATACCTACTGCATTTATTTTATATATATAATAAAAACTTGAACTATATATGTAAATAATTACAAGCAATAAAGTCATTTTTATCCAATGTTTGCAAGAATCTTGATCCGTATCTTCATAATCACTTACATCACTACACCAACATTATTTCTGTAACACAAAAAATGTAACAATGTATATGACAATATATTTTTGTAACATATTTTTTTTTGTTTTGTTACATGTGTTACATAGAAATGTAACATATAAATTTTACATTATTTCTGTAACACAAAAAATGTAACATGCATTTTTTCTTTGATTGTTACATTTTTTATGTAACACAAAAAAAATGTAACAGGCATTTTTTCTTTGATTGTTACATTTTTTATGTAACAAAAAAAAATATAACAGGCATTTTTGCTTTGATTGTTACAATATATATATATATATATATATATATATATATATATATATATATATATATATATATATATAACATTACATCTCTTCGTAAGACCTCAGTTACGTTGTTTTATATGAATATGTTACATAAAAGAACCCTTTATTTCTGTAACATGCCAAGTCATATGTGTAACAACAACAAAACCACTTTATTTCATGTAACATGTGTAACATTAACAAACACAACCCCACTCTAATTCACACCTTCTTGAACAAAAAATTACACCATTAAAAGACTTCAAATCTGAAAACCCCACACAATTCCGTCTCCTTCAAGACACTGAATCTGGATCTTGTGAAAAGAGAGAAAGACACCATGGATCTGGATTATCAGTTTCTATGATCTGGATCCAGTGATTTTGGTGGTTCTATATAAGATTTTGAAGACTAATTCACACCTTCTTGAACCAAAAATCACACCATCAAAGACTTCAAATATGAAAAACCCACACAACTTCGTCTCCTTAAAGCCCTAGCCACATCGGGATCTTGGAAACACCACCGGGTCTATTAAAACACCGTTGGATCTTGACACATACGGACTGGAGTCCGGTAACCACCGCCGTCCACATCGTCAATTTGGTACAGATCGAAAACCAGTTGTTTGGATTTGTTTCGATTTGGTTTAAAATTGGGTGTGAATGTGCATGAAGTTGATGTGAGATCTAAAGGATTGGGAAAGAGAATGATAAAATGTAGAGATTGTGAAAGAGAATGATAAAAATGTAGAGATTATAAATGATAAAATTGGGTGTGATAAGTGAGATCTGAACAATTTGGGATATATTATAGGAAGAGAGAGAAAGAGAAAAGATAAACAACAAACAAGTTAAAAAGTCTTCATTTAATGTGCAACAGACAAAAGTATGTCAGTGACAAAAGTTACGAAAATACCCTTGAAAGTCTTTGTAACATATTACACATGGCAGCATGCTAACCATCCATGTGGGTTTCTTGAGTTTAGTCAACTGGAGTGGGTTTTCTCCTTATAATTAGCCTATATATATATATATATATATATATATAGGGGAAGGTTCATTTGAGAAGAAAATTTTATTAAGAATAAAAAGAACAAAAGGGTACAATTGTAAAACATTAAATAGTTTTTTTCTCATCTCATTTATTATTATGTTTGACTAATTAATTAGTCATTAAGACTATCATCCTCCACACTAAAAAATTTGCCTACACACATCAAAAGTTATCCTACACATTTCGAAATTTATCCTACACATATTGAAATTTATCCTACACAACTCGTAATTTATCCTACACGCCTCGTATTTATCCTACACTATAAATTAATTTTTATTTTTATTTTTTTAGAAAAATATATATCTTAAAAATAAGTTACAAATTTAATATAGTTAGTTATTAAAGATGAAACTACTAATTAATGATGTATGTAAGTTTACCAATATACCCTTATAGTTACATTAAATAGAAATATTAAATGAAGTCTAATGAAGTATTCCTATTGGTTGAAATTTCTTCTTTTTTCTTCTTACAAAGAATTTCTTCTCATTTGAACTCTCCAATATATATATATATATATATATATATATATATATATAAGTCTATGGAAAATAAAGGTTAATATGTAGGAATACATGCATGCAAGGTGGTATTTGGAAACTTAGTTGGGATTGATGATGATTAGTGGGTTTAAACATGGATTAAATACGTTTTTAAAACGTGGAAAATGCCATAGTTTATGGGAAACTATGGCGAAATTTTCCAAGAATCTAATCGCGACTAAAGTATGATTAACGAGGCTAAACGTGATTAGTGGCCATAATCATCATTAAGGAAGTTTTAGAAAAAAAAAAGGGTTAAGCCCTAATCTTCCAAGAACTTTAATAAATACTTATATATATATAGGACAAAGATCCGTTAGGAACCACCCTTTATGGCGAGAACCGCGAGAACCAGTGTGAACACAAACAGTAATTCATAAAAAAATCTAAAAAACACCCAAAATTTTTATTTTATTTTTTTACTATTTTTTTTTGGAAAATCGGTATATTTTGTTAATAAAAAAATAAAAAAATTCGAGTAACAGTTATCCATGCACATGTGCATATGTATCATTTCTTTGTCAAATTCCGTAATTCATTACAAATAATAGTCAATTGCACTTTCATTTACACTACCACGTGTAATACACTATTTTTTACGATAAGAATATTAGAAATGCACATGTGCATCTATATGTATCAACATGAAATAAGGTGTTTTGGTACACTACTTTCTCTTTCATCTATCATTCCATCCATAATACACAAGCATGCACATGTGCATTTTTGTAATTTCTTTGACAAATTCCGTAATTCATTACACATATTAGACAATTGCACTTTCATTTACACTATCATATGTAATACACTACTTTTTACATTACCAATATTAGAAATGCACATGTGCATTTATATGTATCAACATAAAATAAGGTGTTTTGGTACACTACTTTGAATACACTTTCCCTTTCATCTATCATACCATCCATAATACACTACCATTACCTCATACCATCCATAATACAATACCATTAGCTCCTACCATCCATAATACAATACCATTAACAATATTTTCATTTTATTACATGAATGTAAACACCATTTATACCATCCAATCAACATATTACATCATAAATTGACAACTATAACCAAACCATCAACCACTAGATATAACTAACCAAAAAACATATATATGGGCCTATTTATCCATTCAAAATCACAAACTTTTTGTACCAAAACACGTTATATCATGGTTATACCTAATGATGCACATGTGCATTCTGAATATTGGTAATGTAAAAAGTAGTGTATTACAAATGGTATTGTAAATTAAAGTGCGATTGTTTATTCCTGATAACGTATTACAGAATTTGTCGAAGTAATGATACATATGCACATGTGCATTGATAACTGTTACTCGAAATTTTTTTTTTATGGTAACGAAATATAGCGATTTTTAAAAAAAAAAAATAGTAAAAAAAAAATTGAGTGTTTTTTTGATTTTTTTAGATTTTATTTTGTGTTCACATTGGTTCTCGCGGTTCTCGCATGAACCTTACCCTATACATATATATATATATATATATTTACAAGTTAAAAATGAGTATTATTTATATATGGAAAGGTTTAAATGAGAACGCTAAATATCGCGAGAACCGTGAGAACGAATGAAAAAACCGCAAAAACTTGGTCAAAAACATTTCAAATTCAATTTTTTTTACACTTATCCTTATTATTTGATTACAATGTTAGAAATTTAATTAACACGTTTAAATTTACATGTATTCGTAAATATTAAAAATTTACACATGTGTACAAAATCTAATAAGAGTGATTTTGAGAGAATAAATGAATTATTTAATGTTTTTAATGTTGTATCTTAATTACAATGAGGTTTGTATTAAAAAGATTGGTTTTGATTGGTTTTCTCATTCGTTCTCACGGTTCTCGCAATATTTAGCGTTCTCAAGATAACCCTCCCCTATATATATATTTATATATATATATATACACTAGCCGTTTACCTGCGCGATGCAGCGGGAAACATATCATTTATGTTGGTGAGTTTAGGGCTATGTACGGGACGGTTCGATTTTGAGCCATAACCAAAACCAAATTCGCGATGCAACGGAAAACACAACACTTTTTAGTAATTTTAAGGGTGTGCATGAGAAGGTTTAGTTCAGTTGGGTCATAACTAAAATCTAAATTTTCGGTTAAGGTACTTCAAAACCGGTCATGGGGATTTAAAGAGTTTTAAAAGGATGTAAACAAACCGAACTGCGTCAAGCCAACAAAAGCACAACCATAAGCTCAAAACTAATCAAACCAATCCGTTAGTTTATCAGTCGTCTCGTGATATATTGTATAGTACTTAAGTTAGGTTTCTTATTCGTGATATGCTGGCACTCGTTTTTCTATTAGTTTATCGATTCTTTAGTGATTTACCTTTGTTAATTTTTTTAGCTGTTAGTTTATCAATCTTTCCATCAAATCAATCATAAGACCTAATATGTTATGTAAATACATGTTTTGAATAAAACTACATGGTAAATTGAATTAGCCATTATGTTTATATTAAGACAATGTTGAGAAAAAAAGACACAATGAGTCGCAAAAAACACAATGACGCAAATATAGAAAAGACACAATGATAAATAAAAAATACAATGATAATAAACAAAATTTGTAAAATATACATCCTATATCCAAAAGTGAAAACCTAAAATCTCACATCATAGAGTTCGATGAGACGGTTCCAATGCCGCTTGAATAAGGTCAATTAGAATCCGTTTGATACCCTTGTACGACTTCTTATTTTTAGGAGACTTGGTACCAATTATTACAACTTTAAGCAACACAAGCTATCCAAACACTATATGTTGCACCCCTTCTATTACAGATGATTATTTTTAGTCATATAATCATCACTATTAAAAACACACTTTTGTACACCTTGTAGTTAAATTTATTCAGGGTTATGCTGTCATGAATCTTATAAGTAGGAGTGTAGGACCACTTCATAAAGAAATATTTAAATTAGAAGTCAAGAGGCAGAAGAGAATATTAATCGCAAAGAGAAGATAAGGAATTCAATGGGTATTTTAATTTTGTAGTTAGGGCAATTGTATATAGATATATTGTATCCCATATATTTCACTTTTTGAAAATAAAATAAAAAACTCCCAAGCTTCTCGGAGTTGAGGTGAAACGAAAAAAATCCTAACATGAGAAGGCTGAGAAGGCCGGTATGATTCGTTTGTCTAATATCCCCGGTACCAACACCCCCAACTTCGATGCTTAACATGTGCCATTATTTCAGCCCTATTAAACATATACTAGAAGAAGCCAAACAATAATAAATAGGTGATCCACTTAAAAGCCAAACGGTAAAGGCATTTCTAATTTTTGTTCATATTAAGAAAGCAAAAAATTACTTTGAAAGCCTAGAACAAATTAAATCTGCAATCAAATACCAATTATACTTGCACGTTAACAAAATTCATATGGAGCGGAAATTAAAGGTCAACACTATTCAAGTAAACAAAGTTTGCAGATGCGGCTTCACAACTGATGTTTGATAACGACTGATGGAAAATTCATCATCTACAACGCCATTTTTGTTGGTTCAGGCCCCTTGATAATACACACACTCAATACACAAACTCTCGTGAAAGTAAGTTTATAGAAATGAAAAAGGAATTGAAAGCTTGCAGTGTGTATTTGATAAACAAAAGGGGTACAATTTATTCATATCATTGAGGCTATATATATAGCCTTACAAAGACTACGTGCATGCAACTAATTAGCAAATATTATGGTACACTACTGACCATTTCTACCTAGAGATCCGGTACAAATATGACACATGCTTTTACCCCACATGCAACTTCAACGTAAACTAGCATGGAACCCAGTCAAACCAAATACCAAGACTTTTCAACTAGACTAATAAATAAACCAAAATCTAAAAATAAAACACATGTGTTTATTCAAGTTCCAGCCATGCATCCATACGTGACCACTTGAACCTTATTATTTCATGCGACAACTCACCACTTGTGAACCGTGACCGATAACGTGCCGACCCGTAACCCGTAAACAAACCCGATTAACCCAATAGTTTTTTCACTGCAATTTGCTGCTGAAAAAGAAGAACCTGAACAGGTCTTCAAGTAGTAAGGGAATATGTTTGTCTATGGAATTGAAATTAATAAATTTGCTGCCAATGGGGACAAAGAATTACCCTTAGTCACAGAAGTCATATAGAAAATAAGATTATCATATTCAATGAGATAAAAAAAAAACCTTAGGTTTTCAAACCAAAATGCCCGGATGAAACTACTCCACCATGTAACCCGATATGCAATTAGCTTGCTTGAACCCCAGGTCACAAGAACGGATTTTTTAGTTTGGGCCAAACATGCAGATCGGGTTTACCAGCAAGCATGTTTCATCCATTTGGAAAAAAGAAAGTTTACATATAGTTACAGCACTAATATATTTTAAAAATGACATTATTCTAAAAATAACCTTATCGACCATAGCGTGTACAAGTTTTACTCAGTTCAAATTGAGTATCAAATTCCCCTCATTTTCCTGCTAGGATTAGAAATCCTCTATTTTACCTATCCAGTTCAGTCTTAATTTTGGGGTGAATTCAGTCTGGTAAAACTCAAAATGTGAAACATTTTAGCCTAAAAGTATCCATATTCAGTCTTGGAACGGGCCCAACCCGAAAAGACCAAGACCTAGCCAGTTACCTACCAATTTGACCAAAAAGACATTACCTGTGGGGCTGTGGGCTGGATCTGAGATGCTTATTGATGCATTTGGCACCAGACAAAAACGCATCACTATCAGAGACCTTAAGCCTCCCCACTTGCTTTCAAAATCGACATTCCAAAAAGTTCTAGCATCTCCTGTTAGATATTGAGACCAAGGTTAACAGTAGAAAATAATAAATATATATAACAGTAAGAACAACGAAACTTTTGAATGTTGCAACTTTTAGCTAATGTAACAAGAATACGAATCAAGACCAAAGCTTATAACACAAAAGTTTGTTTCGTGCAATAAAGATTTATTTTCTTTGTGCAATAAAACAAATAAAAACTAAAACAGAGGTACCAACTACATTTTTAATACTTTAGGCTCCCATATCACTACGCAATTTTTACAAAACAAAATAGTGACCTAATTAAAGACTAAACTGGAAATTTTTATATTAAATATCGATAATCAACCTAGAGCACAACATTTAGACTAAATAATCAGAAATCAGAGTCATTGCCATTTCAAAAAAAATAAAAAAAAAATCTAAAATCAACGAATATAATTAGGAATCTTAATATGAAGAAAGAGCATACTAATCACATAGAATTCGGGGAGATCGCAAGATCCATGAGAATACTAATCTGCCAACACGAACATGAATCCAGTCGAACGACCTTTGATAATGCTAACCCACCTCCCAACGACCACCATATCGACCCGTTTCAGTTCTAGCAATCAATTTTAAAGTACATAGGGTAACCAAGGGGCAAATGAAATTGAAATTAGATTGCATCAATGCAACAAAAGTAACGCAAACCAAATAACAGGAATATATCAAATATATTTAAGGAGGTGTTTGGATAATTAAAACTTCATAAAAATTGAAATCAAAATTAGGTTTAAACCAGACCCCAATAATGATAACTTTAAATATAATGTTGATCATATTAAACATACAAAAACAGGGGTGACAAAGTAGTTATTTTTGGCTTAAATCAGTGAAAAGTGAAAATAAAAGAAACCTCGTTTGAACTGATTAGGATTGCTTTAAAAGACGTCAAATAACCAGGCAATATGATAAAATTTATTTAATGAAGAATGAACCAATAACCTTGTTTGTATGATTTAAAGCAAAACAAAATACCAATTCAAGTTTTGAGATTAAAGATTGAATCTTGAAAATTATTATAAGATAATAAAGAGCCTATAGAGTGAAGTAATTATACCCCTTTAAGAAACTACAAGCTTTGTTACGATTCTTTGAATAGATACATCTCCAAAACTGCAGCCAAATTATGCATCATGTGGATACGAGTCAACCAAAAAAAAAAGACAAGCTCTTAAAATAGCCAAATTCTGAACTAAACACTGACCTGAAGAACATGAGAGGCCTTGAATATCAGAGTGTATAACTTCTCGCCTTCAAAAAAACATATTATACCTAAAACAACAAAAAACAAAACTCAAAATGGTGTTCTAAAATCAAACCTTTCTCAAATTCCATCTACTCACTTACCAAACCCTAGCCTACCTGAAATCGAGTATGCAGCCGATATTGAAATAAATCACAAAAAGGACTATGAAATTGAAGGCTTACGATCTGTTGCACAGTATCTCCAAAGCAAAGAGCAAATCTGGGCAAAGTAAAATAGAAAAAAATTAGGGTTTGAAAGTTTAATGAAATTTTATAAAATATGCATGAACGAACCAATGTTGTTACCAAATGATGAACATCAACGATTAAACCCCAGAAAGCCGGTTTCGCGGCCGAAACCCTAACCGCCTTTGTCACTGTCCATCTTCAAAGCTTCCACCACCGGAATCTCCACTTATCAAACCCTGCAGTCACAAATCAGAACTCAAATCATCACTGTTGAACATATCTGCCTACAAATCTATATGAAATCCGACGGTAGATGGTACTGATGGGGACTGATGTTGCTACACCCTTTACTTGCTCAACATTTGGAATCAAGTGTGAGATGTGAGAGACAAAGGTGGATGATGTTCTTGAGTCTCCCGAGAGAGAGAAGGTCTGATGAAGCTTGTGAGATGTGTGAGTTGTGAGAGAGATAGAAGGTTTGGTGAAGCTTTGATCCATGTGAATTGAAGTGGACGGCTGAAGATGGGATCCGTGTGAAAAAGTGAGAGAAATGGATGGCTGAAGGGTAAATTGTTTGTGTTTTCTTGTGCTTTAAATCCTGTACATTGTGTATAAAGTGTGTTTTCAACACATTGGCAAATTACCATTCCTATTCCTTGGATATCCTTTTATATATAGTATATATATAGATATGTATTTTTAGGGATAAAAATATTTGTATATACTTTATCACCATCATATGTGTATGTGTATAAATACATGTATATTGTGTGTGTATTAAAGTTATGATCCTACTAACTAAATACAAAGAATACACCATATATGGAAACATTATAAGTACTCAAAAGTATAAATCAGACAAGGAACTTTGAGTATATCGTTATCGGAAAATAAAACACAAAAAAATACACATATGAAACACACTTACATGATACCCTTAAACGAGCCGCGGACAACGGACAATTGGACATCGGACAACCCATACAAAAAAAAAATATATATATTCAAACCGACGCGAAGTGTATTATAAACACACACCCGGATGGTCATAGATCGAGTTAATCCTCAAACTGATGGACAAAGCGAAGCTTTTGGCGCCGTTGCCGGGGACACAAGGAACTCGATCTCATTTTCCGTTTTACACACTTTGGGACAATGGTGTAAAACTAAAATGGGATATACCGGGCTATCGATTTCTTTTACAAACGGCTTCTTTCGTCAGACCTTTCTCCATCAATTAGGAATCTGACGCCGTCTACGGTTTCTGGACCTTAGGCTACGGCGCTTGTTCTCGGTCATCGTTGGGGCATTTGGGCTGTTACCCGTTAAGGTAGTCTATGATACTTTAACGCAGCAATGGCCTAGTCTTCGTATAATACTTTACGCGCTAACGAAATAAGCCCGTCGTCATCGGCAATGTCGCAACCCCCGGCCCCTAATCATCTGGGAACGGGCGGTCGCAAACTCATATTCAGTGGTATCGGTGTTTATCAATTTGGCATCGGAATTTACATCAGGACCGTAATTAGGAAATATTTTATCAGAGTAAAATACCACATTTTTATAATATTAAATGATGTGCGCAAAATGCAACATATAAATTACATCAAATGTGGCATAAAACTAACCCTTTTTAGTACTAATGTTGGAAAAAGTGTGTTTTTGTCTTCCTTTTGTATTTTCAGGATTAAATGAGCTCAAATGAACAAAAGAAGTAAGAAGGCAGCTAAATCTAACATAAATACAAGAAAATGAATAAACGTGGCATGCCCGACCCCTCGACAGCATCCTCCCAAGCAAAAACAAGAGAATAAAAGGCTGAACACGACCCGTGCTCAATGAGCACGGGGGCGTGCCCAAGTGTCTGCAGAAAAGACAAAGTTGTAGAAGCTTCTATCACCCACCACGGGGGCGTGTCCGCTCTCTAAGATTCGCAGAATCTAGGAAAATCTTGATAGTACAGATACGCTTCTACACACGGGGTCGTGGTCAACTAATGCAGACAAACTGCATTTAATGAAGAAAGAGAAGATGGGTGGACACGGGGCCGTGCCCAATGGACACGGGGCCGTGTCCGGGCTTCTGTGCAGGCTATAAATAGGGGTGCTTGGCTCATTTGCAAACCATCCCTTGGCAAACCACCTCTCTCCCACTTCACCCACACTCCACCACCACCAAAACACCATCATCCATCATCCATCATAGAGTGTGTGTAGTAGTCTCGGGATCCAAGATTGATAGTAAGAGTTCTTGACAATCAAAGGCCATGTTTGCCTAAGTCTCTTACATCACTTGGTGAAGACAAGCATTTAGTGTAATACTTTTTATTTTTAATCTTTTCGCACTTTTTATTCGGTTATGTATTAATGACTTTAATAACTAGTTTCTTATGTTGAAGGTGAAACTTCCTTATCATTTGTCCGTGGTGTCTTGGCGTTATTTTACTATCTATATAAAATAAAAGATTGACACCATTCATATCTCCACGGTCTATATGGAGATATGTTTGCTACCTGGTTGGGGGTTAAGGGAATGGTTTGGTAAGCGTCTTGCCTTGTTCAGTGTATAGATCTTGCAAGGACCTGGGTCAAGCTTAGTAGGACTTCCTTCAATACCCACTGGTATTGGATGGCGGGGGTCCGAATTTTTTATCCCCTCATATGTAAACTACTATTAATATATTAACCCGGCTACTTAGGATTGTATCCCTGCTGACTCAGACTACTTAGCCGAAGGTAACGTCACCTTCAAAAGAGGGGCCTACCACATTATGCATTAATAACTTAATTAATTATCTTTCAATAATCCAACCCTTTAGGATTGTATCCTTGCTGACTCAAACTACTGGGTTGAGGGTAACGTCACCTTCAAAAGAGGGGCCTACTACAATAACTAAGATAATCTCTTAAAAAGTGCAAAAGTGCGAAAATAATCAAAGGTAACACTAAAGGCGAGTCGGATCCAAGTGATTCATCTTGTCTATCTGTTTTATTTTTATTTTTCAGCATTTTTAGTTTTTATTTTCTAGTTTAAAACCTTTTTTCTAAATTTTTGATTTGATTAGACGTTGAGGATAAACCGGTATTAAAAGCTCCAATGTCCTTGGACGACCTCGGTATCTTTAGTTTTTATTTTCTAGTTTAAAACCTTATAAACGTGGCGCACCACGGAGGCATTCCGCAGAACTATCCTTAGCTTTAGTTTAGATTAACCTTTACTGTTTTCTAGTTTAGTTTTAGTTTTCAGGAATAAAACACACTCGGGATGGTGAAGGATACTAAGGGAAGCTTGAACCAACACCCCATGCACAAAAACAGGGCCACCCGACAATTTTTCTTCATTACAATAAGTTCAGCACGAGGCCGTGCTCATCCAACACGCCCCGTGCTCAACTATCTGCAGAAAAATGCCCAGTTCAGGTACCTGGACACGGGGCGTGTTCACTGAACACGCCCCCGTGTCCAGCCTTCTGTTACTTTATTTTATTTTCTGTTACTGGCGATCTGAACACGGGGCCGTGCCCGAACACCACGGGGCCTTGTCCAGACGCCCAGTAACATAAATTTTTGCTTTTTCACATCTTTTTACACATTCAATCAACCTAAAAACTTATTTTTGGGACACATTGAGGACAATGTGTAATTTAAGTGGGGGGGGGGGGGGGAGGGATGCTAAAATCTTGAATTTTGCAAGTCCTAACTACAAGCCTTACACAAAACTCTATTGGAACCGCTAAACACCCCAAATTTTTTTCAAAAACTTTTCGTTTTTTTACTTGTCTTGGTTTAAATTGGGAATAACAAGTTCAAAAAAGGTTTTATCTTTACAAATTTACAACCGATAGCGTCGTGATAAAAAGAACTAACATAAGGAAATTATGAAACGGCATGACAAATCTAGTTAAAATTTGATTATATATACTTGATCACATAAAAACCCATTCCCACAAAAAGTGATTTTTGAGCCTTTATTGAGCATACAAATACACATCTTTAAACTAAATGCTCATTTTTCGTTTCTTGTGTGAATAGCCGCTTGGTTCTTACGACTCTATAACTTGCCATGACGATACATTCCCGGTCCTTACCAACTTAAACCCAAGTAAGTAAATGATGGAGGCATTAGGACTAACCATTTTTATTTCAACACCATTATTTTTCTTTTTTTAACCACCTACCCAAAATCCCCATAGTTAACCCCTTTGAGCCTAAACCTTTTCATTTCTTAACAAAAAACAAACACCCTTTTACCCACCAAAACCCTTTTTCATTTTAAACCCTTTATTTTAGTAACAAAGCTCGATTTTTCTTATGACTTCTTTATCAAAAAAAAAAAAAAATGAATGATGATAATGAAGCCAAAAGAAATAAACAAACAAGGTTATCAAAAAGAACTTTGTTTGAAAAATTGCTTCATTAGAATAAAAAGTCAAAAAAAAAAAAATAAAGTCTTATGAAAACCGATGCTTTTTACGCCATTCGCCCTTTTTTACTAACCACTAACCAAACCACATACCTTTAACCCAAGCCTAACCCTTCCCCCAAAAGTCCTCTTGATATTTATAAAGGTATATAGTTAAAAAGGAGGAGGATTGATTGCTTGACAAGCTTATGGTAGAAGTAAGTTCCATGCTGCTCTCGAGTGTTTCACAAAAATACATTTTTCGGCCGAGTGTTGAGTGATCCCCCGTAAGGTATGTGAACTTGTATATAAATGGAATTTTAAAAAGGCATGTTATGCCCTAATAAGTAATTTATCTTATGTAATGTTTTAAATAAATCATGACGAATAGGATTGTAAATAATTAAAAATAAAACTTAATAAAGAATCTTGGAAATACCGACACTCTATGACAAGCCCAAAAACCTTCTCTTCTACCCATTCCATTTGGGAGTGTAAGCCACATTATAAAGAGTTTTGCTTGAGGACAAGCAAAGATTCAAGTGTGGGGGTATTTGATGTGCCCAAAATGCAACATATAAATTACATCAAATGTGACATAAATCTAACCCTTTTTAGTACTAATATTGGAAAAAGTGTGTTTTTGTCTTCCTTTTGTATTTTTAGGATTAAATGAGCTCAAATGAACAAAAGAAGCAAAAAGGCAGCTAAATCTAACATAAATACAAGAAAAGGAATAAACGTGGCATGCCCGACCCCTCGATAGCATCCTCCTAAGCAAAAACAAGAGAACAGAAGGCTGAACACGACCCGTGCTCAATGAGCACGGGGGCGTGCCCAAGTGTCTGCAGAAAAGACAAAGTTGTAGAAGCTTCTATCACCCACCACGGGGGCGTGTCCAGCGGACACGGGGCCGTGGTCAACCCTAAGATTCGCAGAATCTAGGAAAATCTTGATAGTACAGATACGCTTCTGCACATGGGGTCGTGCCCAGTGGACACGGGGGCGTGGTCAACTAATGTAGACAAACTGCATTTAATGAAGAAAGAGAAGATGGGTGGACACGGGGCCGTGCCAAATGGACACGGGGCCGTGCCCAATGGACACGGGGCCGTGTTCCGTGCTTCTGTGCATGCTATAAATAGGGGTGCTTGGCTCATTTGCAAACCGTCCCTTGGCAAACCACCTCTCTCCCACTTCACCCACACTCCACCACCACCATAATACCATCATCCATCATAGATTGTGTGTAGTAGTCTCGGGATCCAAGATTGATAGTAAGAGTTCTTGACAATCAAAGGCCATATTTACCTAAGTCTCTTACATCACTTGGTGAAGACAAGCATTTAGTGTAATACTTTTTATTTTTAATCTTTTCGCACTTTTTATTTGGATATGTATTAATAACTTTAATAACTAGTTTCTTATGTTGAAGGTGAAACTTCCTTATCATTTGTCTGTGGTGTCTTGGTGTTATTTTACTGTCTATATAAAATAAAAGATTTACACCATTCATATCTCCACGGTCTATATGGAGATAGTTGGCTACCTGGTCGGGGGTTAAGGGAATGGTTTGGTAAGCGTCTTGCCTTGTTCAGTGTATAGATCTTGTAAGGACCTGGGTCAAGCTTAGTAGGACTTCTTCAATACCCACTGGTATTGGATGGCGGGGGTCCGAATTTCTTGATCCCCTCATATGTAAACTACTATTAATATATTAACCCGACTACTTAGGACTGTATCCCTGCTGACTCAGACTACTTAGCCGAGGGTAACGTCACCTTCAAAAGAGGGGCCTATCACATTATGCATGAATAACTTAATTAATTATCTTTCAATAATCCAACCCTTTAGGATTGTATCCTTGCTGACTCAAACTACTAGGTTGAGGGTAACGTCACCTTCAAAAGAGGGGCCTACTACAATAACTAAGATAATCTCTTAAAAAGTGCAAAAGTGCGAAAATAATCAAAGGTTACACTAAAGGCGAGTCGGATACAAGTGATTCATCTTGTCTATCTGTTTTATTTTTATTTTTCAGCATTTTTAGTTTTTATTTTCTAGTTTAAAACCTTTTTTCTAAATTTTTGATTTTATTAGACGTTGAGGATAAACCGGTATTAAAAGCTCTTGTGTCCTTGGACGACCTCGGTATCTTACCAACACTATACTACGCTCACGATGGGTGCACTTGCCCATATGTGTGTTTAGTGTTAGTAGAATATCGTGTTTTATAAATTTAAACTTGACCAAAGTGTTAAAAAGGGCTAAAAATATACATAAAAATATATAACACTACACACGCATCATTAAACACATGGGAAATTCCCAAGTTTCCATTACATCACGTTTGTTGGGATAAACCCTAATTTATTGAATAAAAACATTTTCTTTATTTAGGTAACTTTTATAGCCATTTTTCAAAGCCTTCAATGCTGTCCAGCTGGCTTCTAATTGGCTTTCACATTTTGTTACTTGAAACGTGTTTAAAAATATTTTGTCAGTGGGAAAGACTGGTGAGTGAATCCCAATTTATTCAAGAAGAGTTTATCATTTTACAGTATTGAGAGCGATTACAATGTTTATATCTACACAATTACTCATTCAGTACTGTCAATCCTGACTCGTGGGTCATATTAATCATTGGCTATCTCGTTGTCCATGGGTAACGTGTTCCACATTTTGTATACAAAACCCCAACATACCGGCAGTAATTGAAGAATTACAAAGACTCAATCACTGCTAATTATATTTTAAAACAATTAAGGTTTTGTAAAAACAATTTACAAAAAGGTTTACAAAAAGGAGATTACTCACATTGCTATTTTAGATATTTCCTTTGTGTATTCCTGGTTATTATCTAATAATTAAACAATGCACACGTGTTAGTATAATAACCCAAATTTTACATTAGTTATACCCTCCCCGAGACAGAACTCCAACGACTACGTCGGGCAGAGCCTCAACAGCCGTTACGGAGCACTAGATCAATCAGGCAGCGTATCTAATACGTAACCGGGGGTTATGATACTTACATCGAGGCAGAGCTTTGCTAATTTAGTGGTTATAATGCCTGGTATTAATTCCATAATTCAGAAATTGAGAGAGAATTTTTAGTTTTGAACGTCGGAAGCTGAAGGCCGATCGTCTCAATTTATAGGGCAAGGGTTTCTCGCGCCCCGCGACGGAAACAGAAGATGGCTTCGCGGCCCGCGAGGATAACTAGGGTAGGCACTAGCTTGGCTGATTCGGCCACTAGACTTGACACGCGCGTGACATGTGGCAGTTCCGGAGGAGGCCTGGTGTCAAGGAGGTCGCGGTCGGCGACAGCCTTTACTGGCTTTGTCGCGCCCCGCCAGAGACCATTAAACTTTGTTTTTATTTTATTTTTAATTATATAAAGGTATTCAGGACCGGTTTTCGTATACGAGGTGCATTTTAAGATGTATAGGGATGTTATAAATATTTTAGGATATATTTAGGAGTGTCGGAAATATTTTAGGAGGGTTGTTATATCCTCCCCACCTTGTTTTAGAACTCGTCCTCGAGGTCTACTGGAACAGGTGTGGATATTTCCTCTGCATCTCTGATTCAAGCTCCCAAGTATATTCTGGTCCTCTCTTAGAATCCCATTTCACTTTGACTAGAACTAATCTCTTGTGTTTGAGATTCTTGACTTTCCTGTCTTCAATTTGTAGAGGCTTCTCTACAAACTTAAGTTTCTCATTTACCTCTATGTCCTTAAGAGGTACCATTAATGATTCATCGGCTAAGCACTTTTTGAGATTACATACATGAAATACATCATGTATCCCTGCCATCTCCTCTGGCAGTTGTAGCTGATAAGCTAGAGGTCCTATTCTTTTAATAATCTTAAGTGGTCCAACATACCTGGGGCTTAGCTTTCCCCTCTTGATGAATCTGACTACTCCTTTCCAAGGAGAAACTTTTAATAATACCTTATCTCCTACTTGAAATTCCAATGGTTTTCATCTGTTATCAGCATAACTCTTTTGTCAATCGCGTGCTGCTTTTAGTCGTTCCTTGACTTGAATAATCTTATCTGTTGTTTCTTGTACTATTTCGGGTCCAGACAATTGCTTTTCTCCAATTTCTTCCCAACAGACTGGAGTTCGGCACTTTTGTCCATAAAGTGCTTCGAATGGTGCAGCATTGATGCTAGTATGATAGCTGTTATTGTAGGAAAATTCTATTAATGGTAAGTGATCGTCCCAATTTCCTCCAAAATCAATTACACAAGCTCTAAGCATATCTTCCATTGTCTGAATTGTCCTTTCGCTTTGTCCATCAGTTTGAGGATGATAAGCTGTGCTTAGACTTAGCTTGGTTCCCATTGCTTTTTGGAAACTTGTCCAAAAATGAGAAGTAAAACGGCTATCTCTATCAGAAACAATTGATAAAGGAATTCCATGTAATGAAACTATTTCATTTACATACAACTTGGCTAACTGTTCCATACTGAAAGTTTCCTTCATCGGTAAAAAATGAGCAGATTTGGTTAACCTATCTACAATCACCCAGATTGTATCATTACCTTTTTGTGTCTTGGGTAATTTGGTAACAAAGTCCATTATTATCAATTCCCATTTCCATATTGGCATTTCTAATTGCTGCAACAAACCTGAGGGTTTTTTATGTTCAGCTTTAACTTGTGAACAAGTTAGACACTTGGCAACATAAGCTGCTATATCCTTTTTCATTCCTATCCACCAGAAATTCTTTCTTAAATCTTGATACATCTTATCACTTCCAGGATGTATCGTATACTTAGACTTATGGGCTTCTTCTAATATACGGTGGAGTAGGTTTCCTAGTTTGGGTATCCATATTCTTTTCTTATGGAATCTCCAAATTCCATCTGTTCCTTGTTCTAATTCCTTAATCATTCCTTTCAATTTCTCAGTATCATCCTTGATTACTGATTCTTGTACGGCTCTAATTTGTTTATTTAAATCTACCTGTAGATTTAATTTAAGAGAACATACTATTTTTTTTCGTGATACTTTCGACTTAAAGCATCGGCTACTACGTTAGCCTTTCCTGCATGATACTGGATATTACAATCATAATCACTAAGAATTTCCATCCAGCGTCTTTGTCTCATATTTAATTCCTTTTGCCCAAAAACTTATCTTAAACTCTTATAATCGGTAAAAATGGTAAACTTACTACCGTAAAGGTAATGTCTCCAAATCTTAAGGGCAAAAATTATGGCTCCTAATTCTAAATCATGGGTTGAATAATTCTCTTCATGATTCTTAAGTTGTCTAGACGCATAGGCTATAACCTTTTGACATTGCATAAATACACATCCATATCCTAACTTAGAAGCGTCACAATAGACTACAAAGTCTTCAGTTCCTTCTGGTAATGATAGTATGGGTGCGTTGGTTAATCTTTGCTTAAGAATTCTAAAGGCTTCTTCCTGTTTTGGTCCACATTCAAACTTAACAGGTTTACATGTTAGTTTTGTCAAGGGAATGGCTATTCTAGAAAAATCTCGGATAAATCTTCTATAATAACCGGTCAGTCCTAGGAAACTTCTAACCTCCGTTGGTGATTCAGGGACTTTCCATTTGGTAATTGCCTCAATTTTTGTGGGATCCACATGAATTCCTTCATGATTAACTAAATGTCCAAGAAATTGCACTTCTTCTAACCAAAATTCGCATTTCGAAAATTTAGCATAAAGCTTTTATTTTCTCAGCAAATTTAGGAGTACATGCAGATGCGCTGCATGTTCCTCTTTACTCTTAGAGTAAATGAGAATATCATCTATAAAGACAATTATGAATTTATCCAAATATGGCTTACATATTCGGTTCATCATGTCCATAAATGCGGCTGGGGCATTGGCTAAACCAAATGGCATGACAGTAAATTCATAATGGCCATACCTTGTTCTGAAAGCGGTCTTAGGAATGTCCTCTTCTTGTACCTTTAATTGATGATATCCTGAACGTAAATCGATCTTAGAAAAGAATCGAGCTCCTTGCAATTGATCAAACAGATCATCGATTCTCGGTAATGGGTACTGATTTTTAATCGTGACTTTGTCTAATTCTCGGTAATCAATGCACATACGCATTGACCCGTCTTTCTTTTTGACGAATAAGATCGGTGCTCCCCATGGCGATGAACTTGGCTGTATGAACCCTTTTTCCAAAAGTTCGTCCAATTGTTTCTTTAATTCTTGCATCTCTGTTGGTGCCAAACGGTAGGGTGCTTTGGCAATTGGTGCTGTCCCTGGTAGGAGATGAATTCTGAATTCAACTTCCCTGTCCGGCGGTAGTCCTGGTAACTCTTCTGGAAACACATCTGAGAATTGGGATACTACAGGAATATCCTTCAATTCTTTTCCTTTAGTGTTAATGATTATGGAAATCATATACACTAGTGATTCTTTTCTTGCATAACTGGCTGTTTTCATCACATAGATGAATTTCGTAGATCTAGATGGCTTATCTCCCTTAATTGTGATCTTTTCACCATTGGGTGAATTTACTTGTATTGACTTTTGATCACATAGGATACTGGCTTTATTGGCTACTAACCAATCCATTCCTAATACAATATCAAATCCTGCCAGATTCATTGGATAAAGATTTGCAATAAACTTTTGATTTAAAATTTCTGTTCTTGCTCCCTACAAGATTTCAGTGATCTTAATGGATTCTCCATTTGCTGTCTCTACTAGACATTTTTGTTGGAGTTTAGTTAATGGTTGATTGAGAAGTTTGCAAAATGAAGTATTAATGAAACTTTGGTTTGCACCAGAGTCAAATAATACTTTAGCAACAACATCATTAACTAAAAACGTACCGGCAATCACATCCGGGATCATTTTTGCTTCTTCGGCTGTCAGAACAAATGCTCTAGCATTTTTAGTAGTTTTGTTGTTCATGGCTGGAGCTAGTTTCGGACAGTTCGACTTAATATGACCTTGTTCTCCATAACTGTAGCAAATCTTATTGTTAGGTTTCTTCCTGTAGTCTTCTTCCTTGTGTCCAGATATTTTACAGAAATTGCAGTATATAGAGCATCTTCCAGAATGCTTTCTTTTGCAATACTTGCAGTAAGGAGTAGAAGTAGAACCTACATTTTTCCCACGATTGGAATTTCCATAGCGAAATTCTTGGGTAAGCCTTTGAGCTAGGTTCTTCCTCTGGTTTTCTTCTTATGTACGCATGATGTGTGTAAAATGCAACATATAAATTACATCAAATGAGGCATAAAACTAACCCTTTTTTAGTACTAATGTTGGAAAAAGTGTGCTTTTGTCTTCCTTTTGTATTTTCAGGGTTAAAAGAGCTTAAATGAACAAAAGAAGCAAAAATACAGCTAAATCTAACATAAATACAAGAAAAGGAATAAACGTGGTATGCCCGACCCCTCGACAGCATCTTCCCAAGCAAAAACAGGAAATCAGAAGGCTGAACACGCCGTGCCCAAGTGTCTGCAGAAAAGACAAAGTTCTATTTCCCAACACGGGGGCGTGCCCAGCGGACATGGGGCCGTGGTCAACTCTAAGATTCGCAGAATCCAAGCAACTCTTGAAAGTACAGATACGCTTCTCACACGGGGCCGTGCCCAGCAGACACGGGGGCGTGGTCAACTAATGCAGACAAACTACATTTAATGTAGAAAGAGAAGATGGATGGACACGGGGCCGTGTCCGGGCTTCTGTGCAGGCTATAAATAGAGGTGCTTGGTTCACTTCAAAGGCATCCCTTGGCAAACCACCTCTCTCACACTTCACCCACACTCCACCACCATCACAACCCACATCCACCACCATCATCCATCATAGAGTGTGTGTAGTAGTCTCGGGATCCAAGATTGATAGTAAGAGTTCTTGACAATCAAAGGCCATGTTTGCCTAAGTCTCTTACATCACTTGGTGAAGACAAGCATTTAGTGTAATACTTTTTTTTTAATCTTTTCGCACTGTTTATTTGGTTTTGTATTAATGACTTTAATAATTAGTTTCTTATGTTGAAGGTGAAACTTCCTTATCATTTGTCCGTGGTGTCTTGGCGTTATTTTACTGTCTATATAAAATAAAAGATTTTCACCATTCATATCTCCACGGTCTATATGGAGATATGTTGGCTACCTGGTCGGGGGTTAAGGGAATGGTTTGGTAAGGTTCTTGCCTTGTTCAGTGTATAGATCCTGCAAGGACCTGGGTCAAGCTTACTAGGACCTCCTTCAGTACCCACTGGTATTGGATGGCGGGGGTGCGAATGGCTTGATCCCCTCATATGTAAACTACTATTAATACATTAACCCGGCTACTTGGGATTGTATCCCTACTGACTCAAACCACTTAGCCGAGGGTAACGTCACCTTCAAAAGAGGGGCCTACCACATTACGCATTAATAACTTAATTAATTATCTTTCAATAATCCAACCCTTTAGGATTGTATCCTTGCTGACTCAAACTACTGGGTTGAGGGTAACGTCACCTTCAAAAGAGGGGCCTATTACTATAACTAAGATAATCTCTTAAAAAGTGCAAAAGTGCGGAAAACATCAAAGGTTACACTAAAGGCGAGTCAGATACAAGTGATTCATCTTGTCTATCTGTTTTTTTTTATTTTTTTTATTTTCAGCATTTTTAGTTTTTATTTTCATGTTTAAAACCTTTTTCCTAAATTTTGATTTGATTAGACGTTGAGGATAAACCGGTACTAAAAGCTCTTGTGTCCTTGGACGACCTCGGTATCTTACCAATGCTATACTACGCTCACGATGGGTGCACTTGCCCATATGTGTGTTTAGTGTTAGTAAAATATCGTGTTTTATAAATTTAAAACTTGACTAAAGTGTTAAAAAGGGCTTAAAATATAACTAAAACTATATCACACTCGACACTCATCAACGCACTAATTCATCAGTCAAGGTATTTGCTAGTTCTACAGTTTCTTCTATAGTTTGTGGTCTAGCTGCCTTGACTACATGTCTAATCTCACTGATTAATCCTCAGATGTAACGGGAGATTAATACTGGTTCTGGTGATGCTAGGGTTGGCACTATTCTGGCATATTCGAAGAATACAGTAGTGTAGCCCTTACAGTCTACTCCAGTCATTCTATGGTTTAAGAACTTGTTAGCTATATGTTCCTTTTCAATGGGAGGACATAATTTCCTTTCAACCATATTCTTAAATTCAGTCCATTTCATATTATAGGTTCTGTCACTTCCCCTAGACTGGAGGATGGTGTTCCACCATTCTAAAGCTGAGTTTTTAAACAGATTGGAAGCAAACATGATTTTATCTTCCTCTGCACACTTGCTTATTTTTAAGACTGCCTCAGTCTTTTCTATCCAGCATAGAGCTGCAATGGCTCCTTCATTGCCCGATAATTCTCTTGGTTTGCAGGATCAGAATTCTTTGTAAGAACAACCATAAGACATGGTTCTTCTTCTTTTTGGAATTGGCACTTGAAGTAATGGTCCATTGTTATCCGTAGGTTCAGTAGGTGGTCGTTTACTTTCGCTATTACTTTTATTATTATCCGCTTCCTTAACCGTTCTGATAATATATGACATAGCGTCTATAATCCCTTGTGCCACTATGTGTTGGATGACACTATTATCTATCTGGTTTCCGTTATTATCGTTATTCTGGTTTTCTTGATTCACTTCATTGTCCATCTGGATTATAAACATTTACCAAGTATTAATATCACGAAACAATATTTAATGCGAATAATCACACAACAACACATTGATCCAAAATCGTCATACATTGCGACCTTTACCCTATTATATATATATGCATCTATATCTATTACGACCACAACTGGAATTTAAAATACAATACTAGCATGCATCAGTAGATATTGGATTTTAGTTGATTTTTTTTCAACTTACACACACACACACACACATATATATATATATATTATTGATAGGGGTTCATCCAATATTGCATGTTACGCTCGTCGTATTTCCAGACGAGTCTCTCCACTATTTGTCTTATCTTTTCACTTTCATCTAACAACTCCTCACCAAACGTGCGGAGTTCCTGCACATTCTCAGTGCTCATGGATGGTGCGGGTGCTGGTATCGGGTCAGGGTACTGTGGCATTGGTTCTTCGTAAGGGTACGGGTTCTCTAGGATCTCCCTGATATATTGGTCTTTATCCCAGTATGGATCTAGAGGGTCAAGGTTTGGATAGGGTGCTACTGGGTTTGGCATGAGTTCGTCTTATGGGTGGAGTTCTGGGTAATCCCTATGGTCGTCAAACCATGGGTCATAATCTGGGGGATGGGGTGCTGGTACTCTAGGGATCTCAGCTGGGTCAAAAGCAGGTGCTGGAATTTGGTCTCCTGGGTTGGGTTCGATTTCCATAGGTTGTGTTGGGAATAAGGGTAGTGGCTATGGTGCTATGATTTGTTCTAAATTTGGGTCTGTGGCTGTGGTAGCTAGTATGTGGAAACTAGCTAGTCATCTATTGATTATGTCCTGAGTTTGAGCATTCATTTCTCTATTCACGGCTGCTAAAGCTCGCTGTTGTTGTAACTTTCTCATTCTTTTTCTACGCTCGTGAGCTCCCCGACTGAACCATCATCTCTTCTTGGTAGGGAATGGCTCTTCGGATTGCGCTTTGAATACGAAAATCCCTTCTTCGGTGTTAGCTGAATACCCCGATGTAACACCTTGAAAATTCACGTCCTATAATGTATTGACACGTGTCATAAGCTTGAACGTGCGAAAGAATACTCTAGAGGGACTAAAGTTGACAAACAAGAAAAGTATGTGAATATAAGGGTTCAAAATGTCAACAAAGGATAAATATACTTTGCAATAACCCTACATAATGTTTATACCTTCAAACAAATAAATCATGGATCATACGAAGCTAAATATGAAAGAAAGTGAGAGATTACAAACTACAGGGGTTAAATGTGTCAACATGTTTAAAGTATACATCTGAGTGACCTTTTAGCAAACCCGAAGCTTTGTAACGATTAATTATGCTCACTAGAATACATGATAAAAATTTCATAAAGTTTCCTTATCGTATGAGAAAGTTATGATCAAATTCGTATACGAGGGGTTAAAGCGTCAATGTTGAAAACTATGACTTTTCGGTTGATAACAAAGCAAACCAAGGACTTAACAAAATGGGTATAAGTCTTGAAGCCCTTATAGGTAAATTTGGAGGGCTCATAATGCAAGAAATAAAGTAGAATGCCCTTTCGAAAGACCAAGAGCCAAGATGCAACAACTAGAAAAGTTCTTATCCTGACAGCAGGACTCAGGCGGGCCGCGTAAGCCTTAACAGAAGCTTACGCGGGCCGCGTCCGATCCCCAGATGGAGAAAAGTGAGACAGCAGCCTGTTTAAGCGCAATAACCGACTTTAGGAGATATTTTCCACTCCATGGGCGACCCCTACATGCTTTTTAGACCTTAGGGACACTTGTGGGTGATCCATGATCAGTTGTAGCTTTGGTTATCAACAATCTAGTGAGATTAAAGCACTATAAAAGGCCCTCATGTTGCAACACTTTGATCACACCTTCCATCTGCATTCTTGAAGACTTCTGGAGCTCCAAAGCAGACCCAAGTCATCCCTAGTCGTGCATAGGACTTTGGTAAGTACCCTTGACCTTCCTTAATTGAGTTTTACTTAGTTATTAGCTTAAAAGTCAAACCGTCGTAATTAACGTTTGACTTAGTGATTAATCATTAATGGTCCAGTGATTAGTCGAATTGAAGGTAGTTATACGTTGGTAATTATATGGGCATTAAACCCTTAAAAGGGCACCCTCTGATTCCCGCTCTAACTAGATCAAATGTCGGGTCAAAGTTGTTTATAAAAAGTCAACAGAAACTTAATTTGCAAATTAACATGTAATTAGCAATGTAGAAGGCATGTAACCTATTCTACCACTCATATAACTTGGTAATTAATGTAAGAACATGTCTAACCATGTTCGACCCGACAATTTTCTGTTTAGACCCGGTTCGGAACCGAAAGTCGCAAAACTTTGACTTTTGCTTTGACTTCAGTTCTGACCCAATTTAGTATGATTTGGAAATGCCTTAGAGCTTCCTTAGGACCTGGCTACATGTTAGTATAACCCTCTGTGGTTGGTTCATTGATTGACCGATTCGTTTACATGTTTCCGTTAAATTGCTTAATGTTGACCATAATGCCCTTTTAACCATAAAACGAGAATTTTGGATATGTGAAAGGACAATAATCTTTGTTATTGATTTATAAACATGTCCCTAAATTTTCACATCAGTTGGAGGTCTAGATTAGGAGTTATGCTCATTAGCGTAATTAGAACGCCTTTTAGTAATTAAACGGCGTCATTAGCATAAAGCCTATCTAAACCCAATTTTTGACACCAAACCTTTTACCCACTGATGTAACATAATATTTTGGGATTTTTAAAGATTTTTAATTATTTTTTTTAACCTGCTCATAACCTAAGGTTATGGCCTTGTTTCGGTAAATACCGATTATACCCTTTTTGGCTACAAAATAAGTTCTACATAATATTTTGACACCAATCCAATTACTACTGATTTTAAATAATAAATAAAGTATTTTGAACTTTATAACCTAATCAGAAAACTCAGATTTCCTGTATAACCCGGAAATCGCTTAAAATGGCTTTTTAAGCGTATTAAACACATAGTTTAGGCTTAAAACCATTTTTGGCATATAAGACTTATCACAACTGATATGACCTATTAACATAAGTTATTTTACTGATGTATTTGGACCCAAATCTCAGAATTCCATTTAATCTCTTTTATAATCTTTAAAATGACCAAAATACCCCTACGGGGCTTAATTCGCGATTAAACTCGTTTAGGGCATAATGGAAGATATCCTACTGATATCACAACATATTTAAAGCATATTGACTTAGGAAACCTGTATATGACTCTTACGGTTACCCGTTACGCTTCTTACGCGTTCGGTTCGGTTTATGTAACTAGTTTGCATAAATTAGCCGAAACGGGTCAAACCTTGTCGTTTTATCTCAAAATCCAGAATGTGTTTAGATTACCCATATTATAAAAGTCTTCAAACTTGTTGGGTCTAAATCACATCCTATTCCGGTCTTCGCTTAATCACGCGTTCGAACCGTATCTTTATTTAAAACTAACCGGTCTAAGTTTCGGCTTAATTAAAGACCCGTTAGGATTCTAATAGGTTATTATAAACCTTCGTTCCAGAATAGGAGACCCGGTAAAAGCTACACGCACTTGCTATTTGTGATTGATACTTGCAAAGGTAAATACTTTTAACTTATTTTCCCTATACGGGCTTGGGGTATGGTATATAAAATACCGCTTGGTCGGACATTGAATCTTTAATCGATTAGAGGTTAAATCATTGATATGCTCCGTTTTGAAATGTTTTGTTTGCTTAAAGCCTTTGGGGGGTTAATGATCATGTCCCAGATATCCTTGGCATCATCTTACGAGATGGCCACGACCTAAGCACGGGGTGTAGGCGTACACCCGTTAGTGCCAAAATACATAATGTGGTGTGTCTATTGATCTTTAACCCGGTCTACGGATCGGGCTACTGAACGCATAAGGAACATGTAATTCTTTTACAAGATTATATTCAAATAATTATCCCAAGTTATAAAGAGTTTGTGCCATGTGCATTCAAATCAATTTTATTAAACCTTTTCTAAATGAGTCAGTTAATTGTATTTACCAGTGTAAACTGACGTATTTTCCCAAAAAGGTTAAGTGCAGGTACTACGCGAACTAGGCTGGCTTTCTCCTAGCGTCCACAATAAGTCTCGCAAGCTTGGATGTCAAAACTGTTGAATAATGTTTCCTTTTTATTTGATCCACCTGTGGATTACTTTCAACTGTTTGTGATACTCGATATTACAATTTATTAAAGTTGAAATATATCTATCTTTTGCTTCCGCTGTGCATATTAAATATTGTGTTGTTTGACTGAAATGTTACCAACCACGTCACGATACTCCCCACCGGGCCCACCGGTAATACGTGGAAATATCAGGGTGTGACAGGTTGGTATCATAGCCAACATTGAGTGAATTAAACAATAGCCTTTTGTGTTTAATCTCAATGACACAATTGCACATTCCTAAATTTTCGAGTCTAGAAAAAGAACTTAGGACAAATCCAAATTTTGTTTTTAATTTTAACTTTGTCCTTTATATTTCTGGTTGTATCTTTTATTGTTAACAGGAAATATGCCGCCAAGATTTAGAAGAGGAGGAAGAGGCAAGGCGCCGATCACCGCCCCCAACGATCACGAGGCCGGGCCTTCTCACAGGCGAACTCCTTCCACTACAATGAGTGCCGATCCGCAAGGAGCCTGGAGGACCTATACGGAGCCCGCTAGACGGTCTGTTTCGCACAGTTCAACGCCTCCCTATCGTAACTCATATGGGCCACAGTCAGAAAACGAGCCCGATAACCCACAACCTTCATATATACCTCTCCAGCGATCTCTTTCGCACAATTCCTTTGGCAACCCCACTCCTGTTTTTCAGGGCCGGTTTAACCCGGCAAACTATATTCCAGAACCAGTGGGTTTTAACCCATTGGGACCGGAGGATCACTTTTCCGGCGATCACGCCATGGATATGGATGAGGACACCGACCCTATAGAACCACCGACTGGAACCCCCACACACCCTATTGAGGTCTCTGACGGTTCATCCTTCCACGGATCACCCTACGGTGGTCCAGACAGTTTCCAAGCAAGGTTTAACCAACATGAATGGTACTTCACACCTTCTCACCATTCATCACCTCATCAGCAGCAGCAGCAGTAGGATCCCTCTGGGGATTCACGATTCGTGGCAGTCACGCCACCACCTCCACCGCCACCAGTTCATCAAGCACCTCCAGAACCACCAAGGCGAAGGAGAACTGGCGCACGTATATCTGCGCGAGCAGGGGATTTTCACTTCAGCACCCCTCATCACTCAAGTGGCAGCCACTACCCGCCACTGCAAGAAGACCCACAGATGGGTGGGCCTTCAAACCCAGTACCAGGGGTGAGTTCTGCACCAGTTGCACCACAGCCACCACCAATGGGTTTTGATAACCCGATTCCTGCATACGCCAGTTCAATGGCGTACAACCCATTTGAGCAGCCGGCTCACACTCATTATAACTATGCAGAAGCCGACCCATACCTGGTCGCGGCAAACTACAACGCCCTTCATCCGGAAGGACCGTATGGAGCTCTTTGGGGAGTGGGATATCCAACTCATGGATATCATGTACCTGCTCGACCACCGATTCGACAGCAGTCACAGCCACCACGATTTTCCCTACCAGAACAGGAGGAAATCCTCCAAAGACTTAGTCGGGTGGAACATGAGTTCCAAGAGGAACGTAGGAACAACTGGGGTTTCCTCAAGGACCTAGCGAGCTTACTAAAGGGGAAGAAGAAGAGGGATCATTAAATCCCTAAGTGTATTGTTGTATTTCCTATTTCAATCAAGTCCCTGCGTGGACATTTATCTGTATATTTGGTCCCTGTGTGGACTTGCCTTTTTAGTCCCTGCGTGGACATCTATTTTATTAATTGATCCCTGCGTGGACATGTATTTCGGTTTAGCCCCTGCGTGGGTAAATTGTTTCTGTTAAAAGACTCGTTTAGGGCAATGTGTAATCCTCTTTATAATTAATGGAATGTTAAGTTTATAAATTTCATTTTTGCCATTATATGCATAAATAAATTATACGTGAAATAAATAAATCAAAACCATTCCTTTTAAAAAATAATCTGCCTATTATATATTAAATGAGAATCTTAAAGGTATGACCTAGCCTGCATGTCATTATAAGACTTGGCCAAGATGGTAAGACCTGTTTAAAGGATTCGGATTACTGTTAACCTCTGAAAACATGTTAACGCTCCTGGCAGATGTGATTCGTTAAAATCACACACGTCATACTTATATTAGGATTCTTCAAAAGATTCCTAACCTAACCTGATGATCTATAAATCATGGGTTTAAATCATCAAGTAAGATGATCATATATTAAACATCCATTGGTGATGTAGTTCCTACGGGCCATACTCATTGTCATATAAGACAAAAGACAGTAGTAGTCTACGACTCCCTGTCAAGAAAAGGTAAAGAACTATGTTCAAACCTTCATGTATTGATTCTCTGAAATCATGGCTTATAATTTAGGATGTCCCTGTGACTAGGCCTTTAGTGCCACTAATAAAACAGTTATTTATTTTATAATTATGATAAATTATAATAAAAATCCTAAATAATTATGATTAACAAATTAACCAAATATGGTCTATATTTGCCATGATTAATGAATTGCCATAAAAGACAATTACGTAATAAACCATTGTCAATATCTTATGTGACAGTTCAAGATACAATGGCTGACTCCAACGAGATCAACAGTCACCCATAAGGGAATCAGGATGATGCCCGAATTAATATAGCGGGTGCTGAACTGCAAGCATTGATAGACAATGCGGTTACAAAGGCAATAGAGCGGCAGTATCAGGACTATAGTGGGACTCGGAGTAGGACCCTATCCGCACCGCATTCTAAGCCTAAGACTCATTCTGAGGCTTATAGCAATCCTCCCTCCAAGAAGGAAGAACCAAAGAAAGTTGATGACGATCGTCAGTCCTCAAATCAACAAAGTGTTCCATCTCAAAAGATCGTAGTGAATCAAGGACCCCGTGTTAAGGGTTGCTCCTACAAGTACTTTGTTTCATGCAAGCCCCAAGATTTCACTGGGGAGAAAGGAGCTATAGACTGCATGACATGGTTGGATGAGATGGACACCATGGTTGATATCAGCGGGTGCGCTGAGAAGGATGTGGTAAAGTTTGTGTCTCAGTCGTTCAAAGGTGAGGCCTTAGCCTGGTGGAGATCGTTGATTCAAGCTACTGGGAAGATTCCACTGTACAATATGACATGGGAACAATTTGTTACCCTCATCAGGGATAATTACTGTCCTCAACATGAGGTGGAAAAGATTGAGTCAGATTTTCTGTCTTTGGTAATGAAAAATCTGGATTGCCAAGCTTACCTTACGAGCTTTAATACAATGTCAAGATTGGTTCCGTATCTGGTGACCCCGGAACCCAAAAGAATAGCTCGTTTCATTGGGGGTTTAGCCCCAGAGATTAAGGCAAGTGTAAAAGCCTCTCGGCCAGCTACATTTAGGTCTGCAGCTGATATATCCTTGTCCCTCACACTGGACGCGGTCAGGCAAAGATCGCTGAGGAACACGGATGCCGAGAAAAGGAAGCTGTGCAGGACGACAATGTGATCACAGGTACCTTCCTTATAAATGATGTTTATGCGAGAATGCTATTTGATTCAGGAACTGATAAATCATTTGTAGATAATATGTTTTGCAAATTGCTGAATTTACCTGTTAAGACCTTAAGTGTGAAATATGAGGTGGAATTAGCAGATGGCACCTTAGAAACCGCCTCAACCATATTAGATGGATGTTTTATATCCATTAAGAACCACTCTTTTCCTTTGTCCCTACTTCCTTTGAAATTAGCCGGTTTTGACATAGTTCTGGGTATGGACTGGTTATCTCATAACCAGGCCCAGATTGTCTGCAATAAGAAGCAAGTGGTGATCAAGACTCCATCTGGTGAATCACTTAACATTCAGGGAGATACCCAGTATGGACTGCCTGAGCAAGTGACTATGCTCAAGGCCTCTAGGTGTTTGAAGAAGGGTTGTGTCATCTACATGGCACAAGTGACTATTGATGAGCCGAAGCCTAAGATTGAGGATATCCCTGTCATTTCTGAATACCCTGAAGTTTTTCCTGAAGAACTACCTGGTTTACCACCAGATAGGCAAGTGGAATTCAGAATTGACATTATCCCTGGAGCAGCACCAGTAGCAAGGGCGCCTTATAGGTTGGCACCAACAGAGATGAAGGAATTGAGAACGCAACTAGACGAATTGCTAGCCAAAGGTTTCATCAGACCTAGTTCGTCTCCTTGGGGAGCACCAATCTTATTTGTCAAGAAGAAGGATGGGTCGATGCGTCTGTGCATCGATTACCGTGAGCTTAATAAGGTTACTATCAAGAATAGGTACCCTTTGCCCAGGATCGACGATCTGTTCAATCAACTTCAAGGGGCAAGTTACTTCTCTAAGATTGACTTAAGGTCAGGCTATCACCAACTGAAGGTTAGAGATGAAGACGTTCACAAGACTGCATTTAGGACTCGTTATGGTCATTACGAGTTCCCAGTGATGCCTTTTGGGCTCACTAATGCACCAGCGGCATTCATGGATCTCATGAACCGTGTCCGTAAACCATACTTGGACAAATTTGTTATCGTCTTCATTGACGACATTTTGATTTATTCAAAGAATCAGGCCGACCATGAGAAACATCTTCGATGTATTCTTTCACTACTTCAGCAGGAGAAGTTCTACGCCAAATTCTCTAAATGTGAATTTTGGCTTCGTGAAGTCCAATTTCTTGGACATGTGGTTAGCGAACGCGGAATCCAAGTAGATCCCGCTAAGGTTGAAGCTGTCATGAATTGGCAAGAGCCAAAGACGCCCACAGAAATTCACAGTTTCTTGGGATTGGCAGGATACTACAGGCGCTTTATTGAAAATTTTTCAAGGATTGCTGCACCCCTAGCTTCCTTGACTAGGAAGGATATTAAGTTCAACTGGGGACCCAAGCAGCAAGAATCTTTTGATATTTTGAAGCAGAAGCTAAGCAATGCGCCTGTACTTACATTGCCTGAAGGTACCGAAGAATTTGTGGTTTACTGCGACGCATCACACACTGGCATGGGGTGTGTGCTTATGCAGAAAGGCAAGGTTATTGCCTATGCTTCACGTCAGTTAAAGGTTCATGAAAAGAATTACACCACCCATGACTTGGAGTTGGGTGCCGTTGTATTTGCACTAAAGCTATGGAGGCACTATTTATATGGTATCAAGTGTGTAATCTATTCGGATCACAAGAGCCTCCAGCACCTGTTTAACCAAAAGGAATTGAACATGAGGCAACGACGTTGGATGGAAACTTTGAATGATTATGATTGTGAGATAAGATACCATCCTGGCAAGGCGAATGTAGTCGCCGATGCCTTGAGTCGAAAGGAAAGGGTGAAGCCCATCCGAATCAATGCCAAGAGCATTGAGATAAATAATAGTTTGAATGAAAGGTTGTTAGCTGCACAGAAGGAAGCTATGTTGGAAGCTAACTATCCTAATGAAAAGCTAGGGGTAACCGAGGAGCAGTTATCTCTTGGCAAGGACGGAATTCTGAGATTGAATGGACGAATATGGGTTCCAGTTTATGGAGGACTTCGAGATGTTATCCTCCAGGAAGCCCACAGTTCTAAATACTCCGTTCATCCTGGAGCTAACAAGATGTACCAGGATTTGAAGGCAAATTTTTGGTGGATAGGCTTGAAGAAGTCTATAGCTACCTATGTAGCTAAATATTTGACGTGTGCGCAAGTCAAAGCTGAACATCAAAAGCCGTCAGGTTTGCTACAACAACCTGAACTTCCCATGTGGAAGTGGGAAATGGTGATGATGGATTTCATCACCAAGTTGCCGAAGACAAGGAAAGGAAATGATACGATATGGGTAATAGTAGATAGACTGACTAAGTCAGCACATTTCCTACCCATCAAGGAGACCTATAGCTCCGACATGTTAGCCCAATTGTACATCGATAAGATTGTAGCTCTACATGGCATACCAGTGTCTATTATCTCTGACAGAGATACTAGATACACGTCACATTTTTGGAAAAGTTTCCAACAATCTTTGGGCACGCGCTTAAATTTTAGTACGGCTTACCACCCTCAGACGGATGGCCAGAGTGAGCGTACAATCCAAACTTTGGAAGACATGCTTCGAGCATGTGTGATTGACTTAGGTGGTAGTTGGGATAACCACCTGCCATTAATCGAGTTCTCATACAACAATAGCTATCATACCAGCATTAAGGCTGCACCTTTTGAGGCATTGTATGGTAGGAAATGCAGAACGCTCGTTTGTTGGGCGGAAGTTGGAGATGTCCAACTGTCAGGACCCGAAATAGTCATTGAAACGACGGACAAGATTGTCCAGATTCGTGACCGCCTGAAAGCTGCCAGGGATAGGCAGAAAAGCTACGCAGATCTAAAGCGTAAACCTCTGAAATTCGAGGTAGGTGATAAAGTGTTGCTTAAAGTATCACCCTGGAAGGGAGTGATGCGATTTGGTAAGAAAGGCAAGTTAAGCCCGAGATACATAGGACCATTCGAGGTCATCGAACGTGTTGGATCAGTTTCCTATAAGTTAAACTTACCCGAAGAGCTCAGTGGTATTCACAATGTATTCCACATCTGCAATCTGAAGAAGTGTTTCGCTGATGAATCACTAGTCATACCACATACAGATGTGCACATAGAAGAGAGCTTAAAGTTTGTTGAAAAACCCGTGTTGATCGAGGATCGACAGGTTAAGAAGCTTCGAAGGAAGCATGTGCCAATAGTAAAGGTTAAATGGGATGTCCGTAGAGGTCCCGAATACACTTGGGAGGTTGAGTCCACAATGAAAGAAAAGTACCCTCATTTGTTTCAGTAAAACTCGAGGTCGAGATTTCTTTTAAGGGGGTGAGGATATAACACCTCGAAAATTCACGTCCTATAATGTATTGACACGTGTCATAAGCTTGAACGTGCGAAAGAATACTCTAGAGGGACTAAAGTTGACAAACAAGAAAAGTATGTGAATATAAGGGTTCAAAATGTCAACAAAGGATAAATATACTTTGCAACAACCCTACATAATGTTTATACCTTCAAGCGAATAAATCATGGATCATACGAAGCTAAATATGAAAGAAAGTGAGAGATTACAAACTACAGGGGTTAAATGTGTCAACATGTTTAAAGTATACCTCTGAGTGACCTTTTAGCAAACCCGAAGCTTTGTAACGATTAATTATGCTCACTAGAATACATGATAAAAATTTCATAAAGTTTCGTTATTGTATGAGAAAGTTATGATCAAATTCGTATACGAGGGGTTAAAGCGTCAACGTTGAAAATTATGACTTTTTGGTTGATAACAAAGCAAACCAAGGACTTAACAAAATGGGTATAAGTATTGAAGCCCTTATAGGTAAATTTGGAGGGCTCATAATGCAAGAAATAAAGTAGAATGCCCTTTCGAAAGACCAAGAGCCAAGATGCAACAACTAGAAAAGTTCTTATCCTGACAGCAGGACTCAGGCGGGCCGCGTAAGCCTTAACAGAAGCTTACGCGGGCCGCGTCCGATCCCCAAATGCAGAAACGTGAGACAACATCCTGTTTAAGCGCAATAACTGACTTTAGGAGATATTTTCCAATCCATGGGCGGCCCCTACATGCTTTTTAGACCTTAGGGACACTTGTGGGTGATCCATGATCAGTTGTAGCTTTGGTTGTCAACAATCTAGTGAGATTAAAGCACTATAAAAGGCCCTCATGTTGCAACACTTTGATCACACCTTCCATCTGCATTCTTGAAGACTTCTGGAGCTCCAAAGCAGACCCAAGTCATCCCTAGTCGTGCATAGGACTTTGGTAAGTACCCTTGACCTTCCTTAATTGAGTTTTACTTAGTTATTAGCTTAAAAGTCAAACCATCGTAATTAACGTTTGACTTAGCGATTAATCATTAACGGTCCAGTGATTAGTCGAATTGAAGGTAGTTATACGTTGGTAATTATGTGGGCATTAAACCCTTAAAAGGGCACCCTCTGATTCCCGCTCTAACTAGATCAAATGTCGGGTCAAAGTTGTTTATAAAAAGTCAACAGAAACTTAATTTGCAACTTAACATGTAATTAGCAATGTAGAAGGCATGTAACCTATTCTACCACTCATATAACTTGGTAATAAATGTAAGAACATGTTAGCCATGTTCGACCCGACAATTTTCTGTTTAGACCCGCTTTGGAACCGAAAGTCGCAAAACTTTGACTTTTGCTTTGACTTCAGTTCTGGCCCGATTTAGTATGATTTGGAAATGCCTTAGAGCTTCCTTAGGACCAGGCTACATGTTAGTATAACCCTCTGTGGTTGGTTCATTGATTGACCGATTCGTTTACATGTTTCCGTTAAATTGCTTAATGTTGACCATAATGCCCTTTTAACCATAAAACAAGAATTTTGGATATGTGAAAGGACAATAATCTGTTTTACTGATTTATAAACATGTCCCTAAATTTTCACATCAGTTGGAGGTCTAGATTAGGAGTTATGCTCATTAGCGTAATTAGAACGCCTTTTAGTAATTAAACGGCGTCATTAGCATAAAGCCTATCTAAACCCAATTTTTGACACCAAACCTTTTACCCACTGATGTAACATAATATTTTGGGATTTTTAAAGATTTTTAATTATTTTTTTAACCTGCTCATAACCTAAGGTTATGGCCTTGTTTCGGTAAATACCGATTATACCCTTTTTGGCTACAAAATAAGTTCTACATAATATTTTGACACCAATCCAATTGCTACTGATTTTAAATAATAAATAAAGTATTTTGAACTTTATAACCTAATCAGAAAACTCAGATTTCCTGTATAACCCGGAAATCGCTTAAAATGGCTTTTTAAGCGTATTAAACACATAGTTTAGGCTTAAAACCATTTTTGGCATATAAGACTTATCACAACTGATATGACCTATTAACATAAGTTATTTTACTGATGTATTCGGACCCGAATCTCAGAATTTCATTTAATCTCTTTTATAATCTTTAAAATGACCAAAATACCCCTACGGGGTTTAATTCGCGATTAAACTCGTTTAGGGAATAATGGAAGATATCCTACTGATATCACAACATATTTAAAGCATATTGACTTAGGAAACCTGTATATGACTCTTACGGTTACCCGTTACGCTTTTTACGCGTTCGGTTCGGTTTATGTAACTAATTTGCATAAATTAGCCGAAACGGGTCAAACCTTGTCGTTTTATCTCAAAATCCAGAATGTGTTTAGATTACCCATATTATACAAGTCTTCAAACTCGTCGGGTCTAAATCACATCTATTCCGGTCTTCGCTTAATAACGCGTTCGAACCGTATCTTTATTTAAAACTAACCGGTCTAAGTTTAGGCTTAATTAAAGACCCGTTAGGATTCTAATAGGTTATTATAAACCTTCGTTCCAGAATATGAGACCCGATAAAGCTACACGCACTTGCTATTTGTGATTGATACTTGCAAAGGTAAATACTTTTAACTTATTTTCACTATACGGGCTTGGGGTATGGTATATAAAATACAGCTTGGTCGGACATTGAATCTTTAATCGATTAGAGGTTAAATCATTGATATGCTCCGTTTTGAAATGTTTTGTTTGCTTAAAGCCTTTGGGGGGTTAATGACCATGTCCCGGATATCCTTGGCATCATCTTACAAGATGGCCACGACCTAAGCACGGGGTGTAGGCGTACACCCGTCAGTGCCAAAATACATAATGTGGTGTGTCTATTGATCTTTAACCCGGTCTACGGATCGGGCTACTGAACGCATAAGGAACATGTAATTCTTTTACAAGATTATATTCAAATAATTATCCCAAGTTATAAAGAGTTTGTGCCATGTGCATTCAAATCAATTTTATTAAACCTTTTCTAAATGAGTCAGTTAATTGTATTTACCAGTGTAAACTGACGTATTTTCCCAAAAAGGTTAAGTGCAGGTACTACGCGAACTAGGCTGGCTTTCTCCTAGGGTCCACAATAAGTCTCGCAAGCTTGGATGTCAAAAGTGTTGAACAATGTTTCCTTTTTATTTGATCCACCTGTGGATTACTTTCAACTGTTTGTGATACTCGATATTACAATTTATTAAAGTTGAAATATATCTATCTTTTGCTTCCGCTGTGCATATTAAATATTGTGTTGTTTGACTGAAATGTTACCAACCACGTCACGATACTCCCCACTGGGCCCACCGGTAATACGTGGAAATATCGGGGTGTGACACCCGAGGGGGTCGGCTGGGAAGAAGTTCCTTCGTCCCTAGTAGAGCTGGACAATTGACGATAAGCGTCCGATGGTCCTTGATCACTGATGCTGTAAACTAACAAATTGTCAAATAACACAAAACAATAATATACATGTATCCATGTAATCACGTAGATTATTTCCTAACAAAATGGATAAAATTTTGGTGTCAGCAGAACACTTATGTGACTGAGATCAGTGGCTGTAGCTCTGATACCACCTTCTGTCGCAACCCCCGGCCCCTAATCACCTGGGAACGGGCGGTCGCGAACTCAGATTCAGTGGTATCGATGTTTATCAATTTGGCAGTGGAATTTACATCAGGACCATAGTTAGGAAATATTTTATCAGAGTAAAATACCACATTTTTATAGTATTAAACACGTGGGAAATTCCCAAGTTTCCATTACATCACGTTTGTAGGGATAAACCCTAATTTATTGAATAAAAACATCTTCTTTATTTAGGTAACTTTTATAGCCACTTTTCCAAGCCTTCAGTGCTGTCAAGCTGGCTTCTAATTGGCTTTCACATTTTGTTACCTGAAACGCGTTTAAAAATATTTTGTCAGTGGGAAATACTGGTGAGTGAATCCCAATTTATTCAAGAAGAGTTTTATCATTTTACAGTATTGAGAGCGATTACAATGTTTATATCTACACAATTACTCATTCAGTACTGTCAATCCTGACTGGTGGGTCATATTACTCATTGGCTATCTCGTTGTCCAATGGTAACGTGTTCCATATTTTGTATACAAAACCCCAACAAACCGGCAGTAATTGAAGAATTACAAAGACTCAATCATTGCTAATTATATTTTAAAACAATTAAGGTTTTGTAAAAACAGTTTACAAAAAGGTTTACAAAAAGGAGATTACTCACATTGCTATTTTAGATATTTCCTTTGTGTATTCCAGGTTATTATCTAATAATTAAACAATGCACACGTGTTAGTATGATAACCCAAATTTTACATTAGTTATACCCTCCCCGAGACAGAACTCCAACGACTACGTCGGGCAGAGCCTCAACAGCCGTTGCGGAGCACTAGATCAATCGGGCAGCGTATCTAATACGTAACCTGGGGTTCTGATACTTACATCGAGGCAGAGCTTTGCTAATTTAGTAGGTATAATGCCCGGTATTAATTATATAATTCAGAAATTGGGAGAGAATTTTTAGTTTTGAACGTCGGAAGCTGAAGGCCGATCGTCTCAATTTATAGGACTGATTCAAGGGTTTCTCGCGCCCCGCGACGGAAACAGAAGAGGGCTTCACGGCCCACGAGGACAACCAGGGTAGGCCCTAGCTTGGCTGATCCGGCCACTAGACTCGACACGCGCGTGACACGTGGCAGTTCCGGATGAGGCCTAGTGTCAAGGAGGTCGCGGCCCGCGACAGCCTTTACTGGCTTTGTCGCGTCCCGCCATGTAACACCCCGTGTTTTCATAAGTGAAAGTCAAAGTCAAGGTCAAAGTCAACGATCGATTTTCGCGCAACTTGACAGGTAGAAATGTTTTTATTTTATTTATATTATGTGGAGTAAGTGTTGTTCATTGCAATAATCGAATCATGTTAACCATATTTCAATCAACTCGCGACTGTGAACTATAGGAAGTAAGAATGCGATAAAGTTAATCAACTAATAATCAAGCTATACTAATCGAATCGACATCAAATCGTGACCCGAGCTATGTATTTTTTTTACTTGTCATTATACGTGTGTGTGTGCCTTACGTGTTACCTGTGCATGTTTATTTACGTTATGTTGCGGAATCAAGCGAACTCAATCGAACTCGAAGTCTAACTCGAATATAAACGAAATCAAACCCGAACCCGAATTCCGAATCGAACCACGTTATATACGAAGTAGTTGGGACTAAAAGTAATTTGACTAGGAAACCCTATCGAATCGCTCGCAATCGAAACCGAAGCGTCGTCGCACCCGAACGCAGCATTCAGTCGACATCCGGACGGATGGTCCATCCGCACGGATTGCCGATCCGCACGGATGACCAATCCGCACGGATAAACAATCCGGGTGACCTGCAATCCGCACGGATCACCCTTTCCCCTTTTGGCATCCTATAAATACACGGGTCACTCTCCAAACTTTCCACTTTTGGCAAGTGACGTCCGACCAGCACACTTTCTTCACCTTTTCTCCGATTTCTCTCAATCCAGGTAAGATCTCGCCCTAAATCTTGTACATTCTTGATCTATACACCCATCTACACCTTTTTATCTTTCAAATCTCAACTTTTAACCATGAAACCATCAAGATTTGAGGTATTTCCGGGTGACGTCATCATGAAGTTCTCATGAACTTCAAGTGTGACCTCATTCCACCAAGAATAACTCAGATCTAAGCGATTTCCACAAGATTTCACAACAACTTCACCTAAATCTAAACTTTTCTAAAGGATAAAAGAGTTGAAAGAAATAAACAAGTTTCCTCCTTCTTTTACCCTCAAAAACAGTACGAATCGGATCAGTTCTTGTCTTCTGCTCGATACTAGTGATGCACTAGTCCTAGATCTGGGTTCTACCCGCAAGACACCTGATTTCGGGTTAAGCCGGAATGACCATTCTAAACCGCCGACAGGTCGAGTTAGGGTGATTCCTAGCCAGCTTAGTCATGCGAGTAAGAATACAATTCCAAGTGGTTGCCACGTAATCAGAACGTCTCGATAAAACGACAACAGAAACCAAGAGTAGACGAACGGAACAACCGGGACGAGGAAGTTGTCCGCACGAGTAAGTTGTCCGCACGGACAAGATGTTCGCACGGACAGACGATCCGGACGGGTTGTCAGCCGGACGAACTACACTTGGGATCCACGTTCAAAACAAGGTTTGAGTATCGACGAATGAACAATCCGGGCGGACGACCTCTGAATGGATTACTCTTCGGATCATGAGATACTAAGACCTTAAACAACTTCAAACAAAATTCATCCGCACGGGCAAGTTGTCCGCACGGACAGACCATCCGGACGGATTGTCTCTGTCCGTACGAACAAACTATCCGGACGGATTACCACTGTCCGCACGGATTACCATCCGGACGGACTGTCACCATCCGCACAGATTAACATCCGCACGGACTTCGTCAAGTGACTCACCTTTAAGGTTATGTCCGCACGGATTACTATCCGGACGGATTGTCGTCCGCGCGACCGCCTTGAAGGGTAGAGAAACTTAAAGGTTTTCTAAATGCTACAACGAAAACTTCAAAGCATAAGCCATCATACACAAACACATTCTTCGGAAGAAACAATCCACTCGAATAGTTATCCGCACGAACATGTTATCCGCACGAGTAACTTGTCCGCACGGATAACAATCCGCACGACTGACTAATCCGGACGGACTACCACTCGCACGGACTACTCATCCGCACGGACTGCCAGTCCGCACGGATAGCCAATCCGCATGATCGGTCATCCTACCCACTCTCACTATGTACAGTTTTACGCGTCACTTATCGTTACGTTATCGAATCTATTCAGGCTAATCGTACTCGCTGAAAAGCGCTCCCTTCAATCCATAATCGCTGTGAGTATACTCGAACCCTTTTTGCTTTTAGCACTTTTGGGTGTTACATACGTTACGAATATTCAAACTACATTTATCACACTACTCAAGCTATTTTAACGCTAAACCAATTATGCATGTTATACGTGGCTTATGAATGCTTGTTTGTTATATTTACACATGGAATGCTGTCTACCTGCCTTAGCAACGATAGTACTATAGTTTGGACTCAGCACCCGTTCACACGGGGGTTGTTAAGGATCAATTACTTGCATGGATTACGATGGTAATCATGTATTGCGAACTGCCTCGGGCAGTCAACCCGCAGTCATTGGTATCGATAGATCTGTGTCGATAACTAACGTGCTTCATTTCACTATGTGTACGTGCTGGTTATGCGTAAACGAATTCGAACTCTATATGCTATTATCAAACTTGTATGCTCACCTTTACATTTTATGTATTGACTTTATTTTAACGTATGTGACAGGTGCTTAGGTTGTTTCTGTGCTTAGCTTGCGGGTGATGAAATTGAGGCTAGGGATGGAGTCCTCGAAACCAACAAATAAATTAATTATGTTTAAATCTGAGTTGTCGGAACAGAATATTTGTCTTGATGTTTGTCTGTAATAATTGTTTAACTATTTGAGATACGGTATGGGACGTATTATTATTTAATCAAATGGTAATGATAGTTGTTATGGAAACTTCTGGACAATCTGTTTCGCTCAGTGCCATGCCCCGATGATTCCGCCATCGGTTGGGGTGTGACAGATTGGTATCAGAGCCATAACTATAGGGAATTAGGCAAGACTTGACCTAGTCCGGGTCAAAGTCTTAGAGACCTAGACTATAGTTAGGAACCAACAGACCAACTCGCGCGTATGCATGAACTCGCCACTATCACTCGCTCCTTACGCTTATTCTACACTATCATTGCACTCGAAATTTTAATTATGAGCAGGCACTGAGGCCGAGAATAGGTGTGAAAACCGCAAACTCTCGGCTAAAGTCGCTTAATCAACTTGCATTTTAACTACAAACGAGGAGAATTATGCCAAATTAGGAGTGAAATCCACATTTTGATGAATAATCTCCTCCATTTTAACGAAATAGGGACGAAGTTGTTAAGCCAGGGGTGAAACCCTAACCTCGACAACTTGTTCCGCGCATTTTATAAACTCTCACCAAGGTCTCAACAGACGATCTGTAGACACCATAAAACTAACGGGATTCACACCGAACGCCCAAGAATCGAGGCCAAGGCTCGATCCTGAAGGTTGAAGGTGCATAACAGATCCCCTGTGAATAATTAAACCACCTTGGTTAGTCGAAGTCTACTAGCCGCAGACAATCTATTCTCGATTTTATGTGTTTTATGCTTAGTTATTAGCGTTTTGAGATACTACTGGTTTCGACCTAATGCCTTTTGCTTTCGCTACCCACACAACACACAACACATCATTAACAAATCGCTCGCACTACACTACATTCGAACACTCGCGAACTTTGAATACTAGGTTTCTGTTTTCTGAATGCCTCTAGTGACTAAAAGCGTATGTGTTTTTCCCTACTTCTGTGCTCTGTATGCTTAGGAATTATGTGATTATGTGCTCTACATGCTTATGTGACTGTGCACTGTGTGTTACGCTGTTACGTGAATGTACGTGTTACTGAGCTTTAGTAAGTAGTAGACGTGTGAGGTGAGATTCGAATACAATGTGTTGAGTTCCGTGGCGATGTCTATTGCAGAAAATGTCGTCTGGATCCCGTCATGCACTCTCTCGTCAGGAAAATAGGGACAAATGCCTTGCTTCCATCATCGCGAAAAGTGTAGCTAAGGCCGTGAGTGATGTTTACGAGAACGCCAGCAAATCATTCGAGGAATCGAGGACTGAAGGTCCTAAAGCTGTCCCAAGACCTTTCAGTTTCAAGCAATTCAAATCGTGTGGGCCGAAAGAATTCACAGGCGAAGGAGGTCCTACAGCACTATTCCACTGGTTTGACTCTATCGAGGTTACTCTGCGACAAAGTGGTTGCCCTGATGACCTTCGAACTCTGAACGCTACCGGCGTCTTTCAGTCCCGTGCTCTAGACTGGTGGACGGCCGAGAGGAACAAGCGAGGGAATGATGCAGCCTACGGTCTGTCGTGGGATGAGCTCAAGGAAGTCATGCTAGAGGAATTCTGCCCTCCTCACGAACGTCAAAAGCTTGAAAATGAATTTTGGCACATACATCAGAAGGATGGAGACAATGCTGGTCTCACTGCTCGCTTCAAACAGCTCAGCATTATCAGTCCCGACCAGGTCAAGACTCCCGACATGACCATCAAGAAGTATATCCGAGCTTTGCCCGATTGCGTTGCTGATTTCGTGCAAGCGGCTAAGACTACCACGATCGAGGAAACCTATCTACTAGCCGCTGAAATCAATGACAAAAGGGTTAAGGCTGGGGTATGGGATAAGACCTCCAAGAATCTGCATCAAACTACCGCTACTGCACCAACCGTTGAACCCACCTCATCAAGCAACAAGAGAAAGAATAAGAGAAAGAACAGCTCCACCAGCAAGAACTGTGCGATTACTGCTGCACCGATTCAAGCTGTACCTGCCCAACAGCGTCAAGTAGCGGCGCCAGTGGCCAATGCACCGCCTGCAAAGCGTGCATATACTGGACCACACCCGCTCTGCCCTACTTGCACCTATCATCACCCGACAGCTATTCAATGCCGCTTCTGAGCTCACTGCAACGTATACGACCACTTTACTGCCAACTGCCATATTCGTCAAGCTCCTGCCAATCAAGCTCTACTCACTGCCCCACAGGGTCAACAAGCTCCTCCGGCACCCGCAGTCAAAGCCAGAGCCTGCTTCTCATGTGGCGACCCGAATCATTTCGCCAACATGTGCCCGAACAGGGTAGTGAAACAAGAACCGCAACAGCAGCAACCACAGCAGCAACAACAGGCCGCACGCGCCAGAACCTTCAATCTCAACGTGCGTCAAGCTCTGGCTGACAACAACGTGGTCAATGGTACGTTCCTTGTGAATGGTATTTATGCTTCATGTTTGTTTGATACTAGAGCCGATAATTGCTTTGTGTCGCTCGAATTTGAGAAACTCCTTAGTCGTAAACGTTCCCGACTCTCCTCTGCATTCGATGTTGAAGTCGCTACCGGAAGAACCGTCGCTGTTAATTCTGTTATCCGTGATTGTACTCTCGAGCTCAACAATCACATCTTCCCAATCGACCTTATTCCGATGCAACTCGGAAGCTTTGACGTCATAGTAGGCATGGACTTTCTTCGAGAAAACCATGCCGAAGTTGTGTGCTTCGATAAGATGATTCGTTTTTCGCTCGCAAACGGTGATTCCTTATGTGTTTATGGTGATACTACTTCGAAAGGTCTCAAACTTATGTCATGCCTCCAAGCTAGCAAGTATCTCCGCAAGGAATACAGGGCTTTCTTGGCTAACGTCGTAGCAGCGGAGAAGGAAAAGAAAGAGAAGAAGGAAATGAAAGACGTTCCCGTGGTTCGAGAATTTCCTAACGTTTTTCCAAAGGATCTTCCCAGATTACCTCCAAGTCGTGATATCGACTTTCGTATCGACCTCATTCCTGGAGCTAATCCTATTGCCAAAGCTCCATATCGACTCGCGCCGTCCGAAATGCGCGAACTCTCAACCCAACTCCAGGAATTACTTGAAAAAGGCTTCATTCGCCCGAGCACCTCTCCTTGGGGCGCGCCAGTCCTTTTCGTCAAAAAGAAGGATGGGTCGTTCCGGATGTGCATCGACTACCGGGAATTGAATAAGTTGACTATCAAGAACCGCTATCCTCTGCCCCGTATGATCAGCTACAAGGCGCTACGTGTTTCTCAAAGATCGATCTACGCTCAGGTTATCATCAGCTGTGTATTCAAGAGGAGGATATACCCAAAACCGCGTTTCGTACTCGATATGGCCACTACGAATTCGTTGTCATGCCGTTTAGCCTAACAAACGCACCAGCGGTTTTCATGGATCTGATGAATCGTGTGTGTAAACCATATCTCGACCGTTTCGTCATCGTGTTCATCGACGATGTCTTGATCTATTCCAAATCAAGAGCCGAACACGCGCAACATCTACGTTTGGTCCTCGAGTTACTCCATGGGAACCAACTCTACGCCAAATTCTCCAAGTGCGAATTTTGGTTGGGGGAGGTTCAGTTTCTGGGTCACATTGTAAATAGTCAGGGCATTCACGTCGATCCTGCGAAGATTGAAGCTGTCAAGAGTTGGGTTACGCCTAAGAACCCGTCTGAAGTCTGCTCCTTTCTTGGGCTAGCGGGCTATTATCGACGATTTATTGAAGGATTCTCGAAGATTGCTGTACCACTTACCTCTCTCATGCATAAGGACCAGCCTTTTGTCTGGGGAACCAAACAAGAGTCTGCCTTTCGAACCCTCAAGCACATGCTTTGCAATGCTCCTGTTCTCACACTACCCGACGGAAACAATGACTTCATTGTCTACTGTGATGCTTCCAACCTTGGTCTTGGTTGTGTCCTCATGCAACGGGACAAGGTCATAGCATACGCATCTCGACAGCTCAAAATCCACGAGAAGAACTATACAACCCATGATCTCGAGCTAGGCGCGGTTGTTTTTGCATTAAAGATTTGGCGACACTACCTGTATGGTACCAAGTGTACGATCTTCACCGATCATAGGAGCCTACAACACATCTTTAATCAGAGGGAACTAAATATGCATCAACGCTGATGGGTAGAACTTCTCAACGATTACGACTGTGAGATTCGTTATCACCCAGGCAAAGCAAATGTTGTTGCCGACGCACTTAGCAGACGGAGCTATCTGCTTAGCACTCGTAATGTTCAAGCCCAGCACAATCTCGAAACCCTCATCCGCGACGCTCAACATGCGTGTTTCAACGAACGCACTTTGAAGAAGGAACGAATCTACCACGATGGAGCCTAACTTGTGAGCAAATCGAACGGGATATTCCACTTTTTAGATCGAATTTGGATTCCCAAGCGAACCGATTTGCGACAGATTATCATGGATGAAGCTCACAAATCCCGGTATTCTATTCATCCCGGTGATGACAAAATGTACCAGGATCTTCGTTATAGGTACTGGTGGCCGGGTATGAAACGGGATATCGCCCTCTACGTCGAAAAATGCCTAACCTGTGCTAGGATCAAGGCTGAACACCAAAGACCCTCTGGCTTGCTCGAACAACCACCAATTCCCATGTGGAAGTGGGAGAGTATAGCTATGGATTTCGTAACCAAGCTTCCTACCACGTCATCAGGTCACGACAGCATTTGGGTTGTTGTTGACCGTTTGACTAAATCAGCTCACTTTTTGCCAATACGAGAAGACTACAAGGTAGAACGATTAGCCCGAATCTACACCGACGAGATCATTTGTAGACATGGGATGCCTCGTGACATCATCTCTGATCGTGATGCTCGGTTTACTTCGCGATTGTGGGAAACGTTTCAAACGGCACTCGGTACAACACTTAATCTAAGTACCGCTTTCCACCCACAAACCGACGGTCAGACTGAAAGAACGATTCGTACTCTTGAAGACATGCTCCGTTCGTGTGTTCTAGACTTCGGTGGTAATTGGGATAAACATCTACCGTTGGTTGAATTCTCGTATAACAACAGCTACCAGGCTAGCATTCAGATGGCACCTTTCGAGGCCTTATATGGAAGAAGATGTCGATCGCCTATTGTGTGGCACGAGATCGGTCACTCGCAACTAACCGGTCCGGAGCTGCTACAAGAAACGACAGACAAAATTTTCCAAATCCGCGACAACCTAGCGAAAGCTCGGGATCGACAGAAAGTTTACGCCGATAAAAAGCGCAAGCCCCGTGAGTTTGGCGTTGGTGACTACGTACTCCTAAAGGTATCACCTTGGAAGGGTGTAGTCCGATTCGGCAAGAAGGGAAAACTCGCGCCTCGATATGTCGGACCTTTTAAGATTCTGGAAAGGATCGGAAAAGTCGCCTACAGACTCGAATTACCGGAAGAACTTAGCAATGTCCACCCGACTTTCCACGTGTCAAACCTCCGAAAGTGCATCGCCGACCACGATTTACATGTCTCTCTAGACGATCTACAAGTGAACGAAACATTACATTTCGTGGAAAAGCCTGTCGAAATCATGGATCGCCAAACCAAGCAGCTCAGGCGCTCTCGCATTCCTATTGTGAAGGTCCGATGGGAAGGCAAACGCGGCGCGGAGTTCACTTGGGAACTCGAAAGCGATATGAAGGCTAAGTACCCGCAGCTGTTCAAAGAGTGAGGCTAGAGAAAGAAAGTAGTACTGTGACTCTAGCGTTTCGACCGTAGAAACCTGTTCAATTTGACAAAAATCAGTTAAAAACGTGAATAGATGAAAAAGTGAAGAAATTTGACAAATCTGTGTGAATTTGGCTCTGAATCTGATCAATTCTTGTACGATATCAGATCTTTGAATAGAATCACAGTTATAATTACTGTTCGTGTGTTCGATCTTGATCACGTACGGATTCCGCACGTCGCACGGTAGGTTCGCAATCGAAACGGAGTCGAAACCGGGACCTACACAATCCACACGCGATCACGGACTCCGCACATCGAACGATCGTACGGTGTCAAAACCGATTCTACAAGGGTCACGATCGTGTACGAATTCCGCACGTTACACGAGTCAAAATCGGTCCAAGCGAAAAGTGCTCACACGTGATTCACGGTTTGTTACGGCTTTCAGCTTAATTTCGGGACGAAATTCCCTAAACAAGGGGAGGCTGTAACACCCCGTGTTTTCATAAGTGAAAGTCAAAGTCAAGGTCAAAGTCAACGACCGATTTTCGCGCAACTTGACTGGTAGATATGTTTTTATTTTATTTATATTATGTGGAGTAAGTGTTGTTCATTGCAATAATCGAATCATGTTAACCATATTTCAATCGACTCGCGACTGTGAACTATAGGAAGTAACAATGCGATAAAGTTAATCAACTAATAATCAAGCTATACTAATCGAATCGACATCAAATCGTGACCCGAGCTATGTATTTTTTTTACTTGTCATTATACGTGTGTGTGTGCCTTACGTGTTACCTGTGCATGTTTATTTACGTTATGTTGCGGAATCAAGCGAACTCAATCGAACTCGAAGTCTAACTCGAATATAAACGAACCCGAGCCCGAACCCAAATTCTGAATCGAACCACGTTATATACGAAGTAGTTGGGACTAAAAGTAATTTGACTAGGAAACCCTAACGAATCGCTCGTAATCGAAACCGAAGCGTCGTCGCACCCGAACGCACCATTCAGTCGACATCCGAACGGATGGTCCATCCGCACGGATTGCCGATCCGCACGGATGACCAATCTGCACGGATAAACAATCCGGGTGACCTACAATCCGCACGGATCACCCTTTCCCCTTTTGGCATCCTATAAATACACGGGTCACTCTCCAAACTTTCCACTTTTGGCAAGTGACGTCCGACCAGCACACTTTCTTCACCTTTTCTCCGATTTCTCTCAATCCAGGTAAGATCTCGCCCTAAATCTTGTACATTCTTGATCTATACACACATCTACACCTTTTTATCTTTCAAATCTCAACTTTTAACCGTGAAACCATCAAGATTTGAGGTATTTCTGGGTGACGTCATCATGAAGTTCTCATGAACTTCAAGTGTGACCTCATTCCACCAAGAATAACTCAGATCTAAGCGATTTCCACAAGATTTCACAACAACTTCACCTAAATCTAAACTTTTCTAAAGGATAAAAGAGTTGAAAGAAATAAACAAGTTTCCTCCTTCTTTTACCCTAAAAAACGGTACGAATCAGATCAGTTCTTATCTTCTGCTCGATACTAGTGATGCACTAGTCCTAGATCTGGGTTCTACCCGCAAGACACCTGATTTCGGGTTAAGCCGGAATGACCATTCTAAACCGCCGACAGGTCGAGTTAGGGTGATTCCTAGCCGGCTTAGTCATGCGAGTAAGAATACAATTCCAAGTGGTTGCCACGTAATCAGAACGTCTCGATAAAACGACAACAGAAACCAAGAGTAGACGAACGGAACAACCGGGACGAGTAAGTTGTCCGCACGGACAAGATGTTCGCACGGACAGACGATCCGGACGGGTTGTCACCCGGACGAACTACACTTGGGATCCACGTTCAAAACAAGGTTTGAGTATCGACGAATGAACAATCCGGGCGGACGACCTCTGAATGGATTACTCTTCGGATCATGAGATACTAAGACCTTAAACAACTTCAAACAAAATTCATCCGCACGGGCAAGTTGTCCGCACGGACAGACCATCCGGACGGATTGTCTCTGTCCGTACGAACAAACTATCCGGACGGATTACCACTGTCCGCACGGATTACCATCCGGACGGACTGTCACCATCCGCACAGATTAACATCCGCACGGACTTCGTCAAGTGACTCACCTTTAAGGTTATGTCCGCACGGATTACTATCCGGGCGGATTGTCGTCCGCGCGACCGCCTTGAAGGGTAGAGAAACTTAAAGGTTTTCTAAATGCTACAACGAAAACTTCAAAGCACAAGCCATCATACACAAACACATTCTTCGGAAGAAACAATCCACTCGAATAGTTATCCGTACGAACATGTTATCCGCACGGATAACAATCCGCACGAGTGACTAATCCGGACGGACTACCACTCGCATGGACTACTCATCCGCACGGACTGCCAGTCCGCACGGATAGCCAATCCGCACGGATGACCTATCCGCACGATCGGTCATCCTACCCACTCTCACTATGTACAGTTTTACGCGTCACTTATCGTTACGTTATCGAATCTATTCAGGCTAACCGTACTCGCTGAAAAGCGCTCCCTTCAATCCATAATCGCTGTGAGTATACTCGAACCCTTTTTGCTTTTAGCACTTTTGGGTGTTACATACGTTACGAATATTCAAACTACATTTATCACACTACTCAAGCTATTTTAACGCTAAACCAATTATGCATGTTATACGTGGCTTATGAATGCTTGTTTGTTATGTTTACACATGGAATGCTGTCTACCTGCCTTAGAAACGATAGTACTATAGTTTGGACTCAGCACCCGTTCACACGGGGGTTGTTAAGGATCAATTACTTGCATGGATTACGATGGTAATCATGTATTGCGAACTGCCTCGGGCAGTCAACCCGCAGTCATTGGTATCGATGGATCTGTGTCGATAACTAACGTGCTTCATTTCACTATGTGTACATGCTGGTTATGCGTAAACGAATTCGAATTCTATATGCTATTATCAAACTTGTATGCTCACCTTTACATTTTATGTATTGACTTTATTTTAACGTATGTGACAGGTGCTTAGGTTGTTTCTGTGCTTAGCTTGCGGGTGATGAAATTGAGGCTAGGGATGGAGTCCTAGAAACCAACAAATAAATTAATTATGTTTAAATCTGAGTTGTCGGAACAGAATATTTGTCTTGATGTTTGTCTGTAATAATTGTTTAACTATTTGAGATACGGTATGGGACGTATTATTATTTAATCAAATGGTAATGATAGTTGTTATGGAAACTTCTGGACAATCTGTTTCGCTCAGTGCCATGCCCCGATGATTCCGCCATCGGTTGGGGTGTGACACGCCCGAGACCATTAAACTTTGCTTTTATTTTGTTTTTTAATTATATAAAGGTATTCGGGACCGGTTTTCGTATACGAGGTGCATTTTAGGATGTATAGGGATGTTATAAATATTTTAGGATATATTTAGGAGTGTCGGAAATATTTTAGGAGTGTTGTTATAGGCTACGATCACCCTAGCGTCACGACGAGGAGCGTGCACCCATCCCGGAAGACACTTGGTCACTTTCGATGCGAAAATATATATATACGGTTACTACGATGAAACACTAAAAATAATATTATTTTTTGACTCAAAGATATATATATTTGATACAATAAAATTCCAGAAAGTGTAAAGTGGAAAAATTCTCTAAGTGTAGCATATGGAACTTAAGAATTGAACAAATATATGAATACACACATAAATACCGATGATAGAATGTACAAGTACAAGTATAAATACAGTATACGTATACGTATAAAATATGCAAGTACATAATGATGTACTCAAATACACTTGTTGAAGTGTACACTCACAAAGAATACCATACATGTACATTAACGTAAATACGCTGTTAAAAATAAATATTTTTAGCAATTATATCTTGAAAAGATATACATATATATTTGTGAAACTAATATACGCAAGCAAACCGAACATACATGTACATCTGAACGAGGTTCACTAAACTTAAAAATATATATTAGAAGAATGTATATTACACGTAACAAACTTACGCCCGTGCGTGGCACGGAGACGCTTATGGGCTAGGCCCACTTATACCGTGTGAGAGACGGGGACTCAAATGGGCTAGGCCCATTCTTATTGGTGTAAGGCACAAAGACACTCAATGGGCTAGGCCCAATAACATAAAGGCATGGGATAGGCCCAATAACATAAAGACATGGGCTAGGCCCAATGACATAAAGACATGGGCTAGGCCCAATGACACAAAGACATGGGCTAGGCCCAATACCATAAAGACATGGGCTAGGCCCAATAACAAAAGGCATTGCCCAGACCTAATGACACAAAGACATGGGCTAGGCCCAATGACACGTGTGCAAGGCACGAGGGCATATGAAAGGCGAGGCCCATTCATACACGATAAAATACATGACAATATATATATATATATATATCTGTGAAATATATATATGAATAACAATTGAATAAACTAACTAACAACACAATAATAACATTAAAGCTATTCTAATATAACAAATAACTACATACCGAGAATTCAAGATGAACAACTTGTACAAGGTCCAACAAGACCTAAGTGTCTAATATAATTAGCACACTTGTAGGTTACACACATACACGAACGCTCGCGTTACATTAGTACGACTCTACGGAACATAAAACTGTGAGTTCATGTCCCTCCTTTCAAACTTTTCAACGTTTTACTATTAAACAATCGAGGGGAAATACATGTTACAATAAATGGTATGTTAGCTATGGAATGAAATCACTTTAGATTATGTGCGCATAAGTAAATGATCAAGAGTAACCATTAATCGATATGACTGAGGTGCAAAAGGTGTAGATCTACTGAGTTTTGGCGAGCTCCACTCCTAGTATTTTGCCCTTTTAGGGGTGCTTTTGTGGTCCCGTATCGGAAGAGTCCGAATATCATCATCTAGGTTTGGTTGCTTACTTATGTGGCACACATATTAATGTCCCACGCAAAACATTAATGATCCTCGAATTTCATAGACGCTTTCAGATATTGGTTTTCAATACGAGGTTTTCAAATGTTTTTGAGATTCATTTGATGCAAAGGAAACAAACACATGAATTCACCAACTTTATGTTTACTTTTCAAACTTACATGTATTTCAGGAAACTAGTGGAACCTTGCACTTCATAAAACTAGAACGAGCATGTTAAGAAAGCGTTGTCATCCTTATGGAGGATTTGGTTCACATCTCCCGCCCTTGTGCGAAAGATGGAATGCAAAACCTCGATCTGCTAAAACTATATTTTTGGTACAAATCTTTTGAAAATAATATAACATGTAATGTCGTTTGAGAACAAACTTGTGACTTGTAAACTTTGCATATCTTGGAATGGATGAACATCGTGCATATTTTATTCATATAGTTTGTTTTCTTACATCGTATGCAATGAAAACTAATCAAGTTCACACCTTGTGCTTCCGCCTATGAGCGGGTGTGACACCCGCGCGGGACTGAAGCATGTAAATGTGTTTGACGGAGTGAATGTAGTAACACGACATTTGTAGAAGATGTGGATTCAGATGATACTAACAAACTGGGTGATGGTCACTTGCACTGGTCGAATGGCGTTGACCACTAGTCACCACTGAGTCACAACTACCATCTTTAGCAGGAACCACCGCATTCTGTGTATGTTGCCTAAAACACCCATTTTCATATTGTTATCCATGCACGCCAGTGCGGGACTGAAACATGTCTTTAGTCGAGTGGCAAAGTAAACTGGGTGATGGTCACTTGCACCTAAGCCCGATGCAAGATTTGGGACCATACCCCTTCAAGTCCTCCCAGTCCAGTACTGCTGTAATAACCGCTTTTTCGAAAGTCAAAGTCAAAGTCAAAATTGAAGTCAAAAGGAAGAAAAGATTGCTAATTGCGATCTGTCACTCCTTGCTCAACTATTGTTTGACTTCTTTGACTTGTAATCGAATTCTATTGTTTATTATTTAATCGCTTTAGTTGTATTATGTGGAGTATCTATTAAGAATCGCTATTTAATCACATGTTTAATCGCTAATCGACTTATCGCTAATCGCTATCACAATCGCAACTCGAATTATGTGTTCTGGATATTGTTTTACATGTGTGTGCCATTATGTGTTACTTGTGCATGTTATGTTTATGTTGGGATGTTTAATCGCAAACGCAATCGTGATTCTATCGCATCGCAATCTAATCGCAAACGCTAAACGCAAGTTATTCATAATGATTATATGTTAAATATAGTAATTAGGTTATTCGTGTAACAAATGGGTAATACTATCGCATCGCTCACTCGAATTGCATCGCAACGCTCAACACGCAAACCGAAATGACAAAACTCATCGCGCTGGACACCAGGATCGAGTGGCCAACCGATCGAGTGGCCATCCGATCGGATTGCCATCCGATCAGACTGCCATCCGATCGGGTTGCCATCCGATCGGTGACCAGTCCGACACTTTGGCACCTTTCCTATTTTGGAAACCCTATAAATACCCCTCCTGTCACATCATTTGTGATGTGACAGCTCCCTCACTCGACCAGCAGCGTTCAAGCCTTCTTTCTCTCGATTTCTCATGATTCTTGTAAGTTTTCCACCTAAATCTTGTACTTTCGTTATCTACACACACTTCTTCATCATTTTCACCTTTGAATCTTAACTTTTAACCATGTAATCACCGGGTTTGAGGTGTTCTAGGGTGATGTCATCATGGAGTTCTTATGAACTTCAAGATTCGGCTTCATTCCACCAAGAACAACTTAGATCTGAAGGATTTCCACATGAATAAACAATGTTTTCGCATAGATCTAAACATTTTCAAGGATAAAAGGATTGGAAGATGATTTTCAAACTTTCTTTCAACTCTTTTACACTCAATGCATTCAAAACTAATAGAATCGGAGCTCGTTCTGATCTTCTACTCATTCTTAGTGAAGTATTGGTTCAAGATCTGATTTCTATCCAAGGGACAACTGATTTCGGGTTAAACATAAACCACCGTCACGAACCAATAATTTGATCAGACTAGGGTGATTCTTGTTCGATCGGACGACTTGGGACTTGACGAGGTTTCTGCTGTTTAACATGTTGTCGTATCGTCTCGAGCAAACCGCAAAACTTTCCAAACTTAAACAAATCTTCAAGTTGCAAAAAGATCAAACCGCGGGACGGATCACCATCCGATCGGATTGCCATCCGATCGAACCGCAATCCGATCGGATTACAATTGAGGATTTCACACTTAATCAATTTTCAACATGTTCAATGCACTAGCAAATTATAGCGGATTGCCACCCGATCGGTAGACTATCCAATTGGATGATAACACTGCTGTGCACTTGTTCTCTGAGAAATACCTCGCCGAACGGATCATCAACCGATCGAACTACCGTTCGATTGAACGACCTGAAAAGTAGAGATACTTCTCTGTTTTCAAAATGCTACAACGAAAACTTCAAAGCCATCATACACAAACACATCCATCCCGAACGAGGTGTCAATCCGACCGAATGGCCATCCGAACGGATGACCACTCGTCACTTGTTCACTTTGCATCATTTTACGCGCCGCTCATCGTTATGCTATCATTCTAATCAGGCTGATTTCACTTTAGCGCTCCCTTCAATCCATTAATCCCCATCGCTGTGAGTATACTCGATCCCTTTTTGCTTTAAGCACCTTTGGGTGTTACATACGTTACTTATCCTAAATCACATCGATCACACAACGCAAACACTATTTATACGCTGACCGTTAATGCATGTTATACGTGACTCGATGAATGCCTGTTTGTTATGTTTACACATTGATTGTTGTCTACCTGCCTTAGCAACGATAATACTATAGTTTGGACTCAGCACCTGTTCACTCAGGGGTTGTTAAGGACAATACTTCACGTGTTCGCAGTGGTGAACATGTGATGCGCACTCGCTACTCGTAGTCAAATCGCAGTCATTGGTATTGATAGGATCTTTGTCGATAACTTACATGCTTCACATTATACGTTGTACATGCTGGTTATGCGTAAACGTTTTCGAACTCTATTACTATTATTAAACTTGTATGCTCACCTTTACACTATATGTATTGACTTTATTTTAAAGTATGTGACAGGTGTTTAAGATGCTAGGAATTGCTGTACTATGGTGAATCAAGCTAGGGGTCTAGTTATGTCACGCTTAAATCTAAGTCGTCGGGAACAGTATCTGTTTTTGAGACAATTATTTGTAATAACTGTTTTTATTTGGATATGTTGTGGTATGGGACATGACATTTAATTATCTAGTAATGAATAGTTGTTATGGATACTCATGGACAATCTGTTTCGCTCAGTACCATGCCCCGATGTTTCCGCCATCGGTTGGGGTGTGACAGATTGGTATCAGAGCCATAACTATAGGGAATTAGGCAAGACTCGACCTAGTCCGGGTCGATGTCTTAGAAACGACCTAGTCTATAGTCTAAGTACCAACAGACCGACTTGTGCATGCCAGTGTGGGTTTTGTACGAGCTTATTCGCTAATTCTCGCTCACACTCACTATACACTACACTCTTGCGCGAAACATCGCATGCTACAGTTCTGCGCAAGATCAGCCTTTCCTAAGGCTGGACATACACACAAACGGATGATCTGGTTAGGATTAGGTGTGAAAACCGCAAACTCTCGACCAGATTACTCGTTCGAATTTCAATTTTTCATAAAACAAGAGAATCTGCGTTGAGTCAGGAGTGAAATCCATACCTCAACAGGAGTCTCACCCTACAACTACTAAAAAGATTGTCCTGGACGAGTTGTTAAGTTAGGGGTGAGACCCGCACCTTAACGGCACGCCCTACTCATTATAAATTTTTACAAAACTCTCAACAAAGTCTCGACGGACTCTAACGACTTGAGGTCACACCGTAACTGGAAGGATGCGTGCCGATCGCTCGAATCGAAGCGATAGCACAGTCCAGAAAGCCAAAGTGTGGACTTAAGGTCCTTGAGAATAGTCGAATCACTTTGGGTAGTCAATGTCTACGCACACCCGAGACAATCTATTCTCGATTTTATGTGTTTCGATTCTGGAATCCGCAGCAGCTAACTCTGTGATTTACCGCTTTTGTGATCGATTTTATGTGGAATTTATGTGATTTTTATGGTAATTTGTTAGCGTTTTGAGATAAACAGTACGGTGGTACTAATGATTTCGATTCCATGTTTCTCGCTCCGCTAAAACACACATGATCCACACCACACTAATAAATCGCTGGTCTATGCTCGCTAAGATACTCGCTGTGTACTCACTGATCACAATGGCTATACTTAATCGCTGTACGTGCTTTGAAGGATAGGTGAATACGTGCAAAATATAGAATGGTTTCTGTGTTCTGACTGCCTTATGTGCTTCTGTGCCTTACGTGCTTACGTGCTTATGTGCCCTACGTGCATGTGTGCTTCTGTGTTTATGTGCTTATGTGCTTATGTGATTGATGTGTTCCTGAGCTTTATCACCAATCGCTAGTTTACATTAGATCCTAGTATAGTCGATGATTGATCAAAATTGAGTTTGAGTCCTGTGAGGATGTCTGTTGAAGACAATGTCGTCATTTGGATCGCAACTCCCGAGCTGTTAGGCGTAAACACGCTGACAAGCGACTGGCTTCTCTCGTAGCAAGTCAAATCGTTAAAGTCATCCCTCAGATCATCAGTGAACTGAACGAGAATGCAAGCAAGTCCTCAGAAGAGTCCAGGACCGATACTCCTAAAGCTGCTTTTAGCTTCAAACAGTTCAAAGCCTGCGGCCCGAAAGAGTTTACCGGTGAAGATGGGCCTACGGCCATGTTCCAATGGTTCGATTCTATCGAAGTCACCCTGCGCCAGAGTGGCTGTCCTGATAATCTCTGTACTCTTAAAGCCACTGGCGTCTTCCAATCCCGAGCTCTAGATTGGTGGACGGCCGAGAGAAACAAGTGCGGAAATGATGCAGCTTACGGGCTAACGTGGGATGAGTTGAAGGACGTGATGATGCAAGAATTCTGCCCTCCCCACAAGCGCCAGAAGCTGGAGGACGAGTTCTGGCATATCAAGCAGAAAGATGGTGACAACGCTGGTTTAACTTCTCGCTTCAAGCAGCTGATTATTATCTGTCCAGGCCAAGTGACTACGCCCGAAATCACCATCAAAAAGTATATCCGTGCTCTTCCGAATTGCGTGGCTGATTTCATTCAAGCTGCACAGACGACAACGATTGAGGAAACCTACTTACTCGCTGTTGAGATCAACGACAAGCGAGTCAAGTCTGGTTACTGGGAAAAAGCCTCCAAGAATCTGCATCAAGCTACCACTGTTCCAACTGCTGAAACCGCTGCCGCACCTCAGTCATCCAAGCTCTCACCTCGCAAGAGGAAGAACAACAGCAGTTCCAGCAACAAGAACTGTGCGATCACCGCAGCTCCGCTCCAATCAGTTCATGCTCAACCGCAATCTCAACACTGCCAAGTAGCGGCACCGGTTACCAACGCACCCCCGGCAAAGCGTGCGTATACTAGTCCTCACCCGGCTTGCCCTACTTGTACCTATCACCACCCAGTGGGAATCGCTTGCAGATACTGTGTGCATTGCAACATGTAAGGCCACTTCACCGCCAACTGCCGTATAGGTCCACGTCAAACCCCAGCTCCAACACAAGGTCAAGCCCCTGCTCAACAAGCTCTACTTACTGCTCCTCAAGGCCATCAAGCGGCTCCTGCACCCGCGATCAATGCTAGAGCTTGCTATGCGTGTGGTGATCCCAACCACTTCGCGAATATGTGCCCGAACCGAGTGTTCAAGCAAGAGCCACAACAACAGCAGCCCCAGCAGCAGCAACAACCAGCAGCCCACGGACGTGCTTTCAACATTAATGCCCGTCAGGATTAAGCAGACAACAATGTGGTCAATGGTACGTTCCTTGTGAATGGTATATATGCTTCGTGTTTATTTGATACTGGAGCCGATAACTGTTTTGTATCGTTTGAATTCGAAAAGCTCCTTAATTGTAAGCACGCTCATCTCCCCTCGACGTTCGATGTTGAAGTTACCACCAGAAGAACTGTCGTTGTCAATTCTGTTCTGCGTGATTGTACGCTTGAACTCAACAATCACGTCTTCCCTATCGACCTTATTCCGATGCAACTCGGTAGTTTTGACGTCATAGCAGGCATGGATTTTCTTCGCGAAAATCGTGCTGAAGTTGTTTGCTTCGATAAGATGATTCGCTTCTTGCTCGCTAATGGTGATCTACTTTGTGTGTATGGCGAAACTCCTTCGAAAGGTCTTAAACTCATATCGTGTGTCCAGGCTAGTAAGTATCTTCGCAAGGAATACCAAGCTTTCTTGGCACACATCGTAGTAGCGGAGAAGGAAAAGAAAGGTAATCCAGGAGTAAAATATGTTCCCGTTGTTTGTGAATTCCCAAATGTTTTTTCCGACGATTTACCCGGGCTACCTCCCGCTCGTGATATTGACTTCTGAATCGACCTCGTTCCTGGAGCAAACCCTGTTGCTAAAGCGCCTTATCGTCTCGCTCATTCTAAAATGCGTGAACTCTCGAGTCAGCTCCAGGAACTACTTGATAAAGGCTTTATTCGCCCTAGCACCTCTCCATGGGGCGCGCCTGTCCTTTTCGTCAAAAAGAAGGATGGATCGTTCTGGATGTGCATCGATTATAGGGAGTTGAATAAGCTGACTATCAAGAATCGCTATCCCTTGCCTTGAATCGATGATTTATTTGATTAGCTACAAGGTGCTACGTGTTTTTCAAAGATCGATCTACGCTCAGGCTATCACCAGTTACGCATTCAAGAGGACGATATTCCCAAAACCGCTTTTCGAACCCGCTATGGTCATTACGAGTTTGTTGTCATGCCTTTTGGTTTGACCAACGCCCCCGCAGTTTTCATGGATCTGATGAATCGAGTATGCAAACCCTTTCTTGATCGCTTCATAATCGTATTCATCTACGATAACCTGATCTATTCCAAGTCAAAAGCCGAACACTCGCAACATCTACGTTTGGTTCTTAAGTTGCTCCAGGGAAACCGTCTCTATGCCAAGTTCTCCAAGTGTGAATTTTGGCTAGAGGAGGTCCAATTCTTGGGTCATATTGTTAATAGTCAAGGTATCCACGTTGACCCTGCGAAGATCGAAGTTGTTAAGAGTTGGGTTACACCCAATAACCCGTCTGAAGTCCGCTCTTTTCTCGGACTGGCAGGCTATTATCGCCGTTTCATCGAAGGATTTTCTAAGATTGTTGTGCCGCTTACCTCTCTTACGCATAAGGACAAACCTTTTGTTTAGGGAACTAAACAAGAGGAAGCCTTTCAAACTCTCAAAGCTATGCTTTGTAATGCTCTCGTGCTCTCACTGCCCGACGGAAACGACAATTTCGTAGTTTACTGCGATGCCTCAAACCATGGTCTTGGTTGTGTTCTCATGCAACGAGATAAGGTTATCGCGTACGCTTCTCGACAGCTCAAGATAGACGAAAAGAACTACACCACACACGACCTCGAGCTTGGCGCAGTTGTTTTTGCGTTAAAGATTTGGCGACACTACCTTTACGGTACCAAGTGTACGATTTTCACCGATCATAGGAGCCTACAACATATCTTTGACCAGGAGGAACTGAATATGCATCAACGCCGGTGGGTAGAACTGCTCAACGATTACGACTGTGAGATCCGTTACCATCCAGGCAAAGCAAACGTCGTTACCGATGCTCTCAGTCGACGAAGCTATCTGCTTAGCGTTCGTAATTCTCAAGCCCGATTTAATCTCGAAGCCCTCATACGCGACGCTCAACATGCTTGCTTTACCGAACGAACTTTGAAGAAGGAAAGGATTCTAAACGATGGCGCCCAACTCGAGAATAAGTCGAATGGTATCTTTCACTATTTGGACCGAATTTGGATTCCCAAGCGTACAAATTTGTGACAACTTCTGATGGATGAAGCCCACAAATCTCGATATTCCATTCATCCCGGTGCCGACAAGATGTACCAGGACATGCGCTACAAGTACTGGTGGCCGGGCATGAAGAAGGATATCGCTATCTATGTTTCAAAATGCCTGACTTATTCCAAAGTCAAGGCTGAGCATCAAAGACCCTCTGGCTTACTCGTTCAACCCGAAATCCCGATGTGGAAATGGGAGAGTATAGCTATGGACTTTATAACAAAACTTCCGCGTACTCAATCAGGTCATGATAGCATTTGGGTTGTAGTTGACTGTTTGACCAAGTCAACTCACTTCCTGCCGATATGAGAAGACTTTAAAGTAGAAAGATTAGCCCAAATCTACACCGACGAGATCATTTGTCGACAAGGGACGCCTCGTGACATCATCTCTGACCGCGATGGTCGGTTTACTTCGCGTTTTTTGGAAACGTTTCAATCTGCTCTCGGTACTACTCTTAATCTAAGTACCGCTTTCTATCCCCAAACCGACGGTCAGACTGAAAGGACGATTCGCACCCTTAAAGACATGCTCTGTTCGTGTGTCATAGATTTTGGTGGTAATTAGGACGCGCACTTACCTTTGGTCGAATTCTCGTACAATAACAGTTATCATTCTAGCATACAAATGGCACCATTCGAGGATTTATACAGAAGAAAATGTCGATCGCCTATTGTATGGCACGAGATCGGGGACGCGCAAATTACCGGCCCCGAGCTGTTGCAAGAAACGACCGACAAGATCCTCCAAATTCGAGACAATCTATTGAAAGCTTGGAGCCGACAGAAAGTTACGCTGATAGACGCCGCAAGCCCCTTGAATTTAACGTTGGCGATCACGTACTCCTAAAGGTTGCACTTTGGAAGGGGGTGATCAGATTCGGCAAGAAAGGAAAGCTCGCGCCTCGATATGTTGGAACCTTTAAAATTCTGGAAAGGATTGGAAAAGTGGCCTACAGACTCGAACTACCAGAGGAACTGGGTAACGTCCACCCGACTTTCCACGTTTCGAATCTCAGAAAGTGCTTGGACGACCAGGAATTACATGTCCCTCTTGAGGATTTGCAAGTGGACGAAACATTACACTTTGTGGAAAAGCATGTCGAGATCGTGGGATGAGAAACCAAGGTGCTCAGACGCTCACGCATTCCCATTGTGAAGGTTCGCTGGGAAGGCAAACGAGGCACCGAGTTCACCTGGGAACTCGAAAGCGATATGAAGCAGAAGTACCCACAACTGTTTGTTATGCCTACTTCTTAAATTTCGGGATGAAATTTCCTAAAGTAGGGGAGGCTGTAACAACCCGCTTTATCGAAAGTCAAAGTCAAGATTGAAGTCAAAGGAAGAAAAGATTGATAATTGCGATCTGTCACTCTTTGCTCAACCATTGTTTGACTTCTTTGACTTGTAATCGAATTCTATTGTTTATTATTTAATCGCTTTAGTTGCATTATGTGGAGTATCTATTAAGAATCGCTATTTAATCGCATGTTTAATCGCTAATCGCTATCACAATCGCAACTCGAATTATGTGTTCTGGATATTGTTTTACGTGTGTGTGCCATTATGTGTTACTTGTGCATGTTATGTTTATGTTGGGATGTTTAATCGCAATCGAAATTCTATCGCATCGCAATTTAATCGCAAACGCTAAACGCAAGTTATTCATAGTGATTATATGTTAGATATAGTAGTTAGGTTATTTGTGTAACTAATGGGTAATACTATCGCATCGCTCACTCAAATCGCATCGCAACGCTCAACACGCAAACCGAAACGACAAAACTCATCGCGCCGGACACCAGGATCGAGTGGCGAACCGATCGAGTGGCCATCCGATCGGACTGCCATCCGATCGGTGACCAGTCCGAAACTTTGGCACCTTTCCTCTTTTGGAAACCCTATAAATACCCCTCCTGTCACATCATTTGTGATGTGACAGCTCCCTCACTCGACCAGCAGCGTTCAAGCCTTCTTTCTCTCGATTTCTCGCGATTCTTGTAAGTTTTCCACCTAAATCTTGTACTTCCGTGATCTACACACACTTCTTCATCATTTTCACCTTTGAATCTTAATTTTTAACCGTGAAATCACCGGGTTTGAGGTGTTCTAGGGTGATGTCATCATGGAGTTCTTATGAACTTCAAGATTTGGCTTCATTCCACCAAGAACAACTTAGATCTGAAGGATTTCCACATGAATAAACAATGTTTTCACATAGATCTAAACATTTTCAAGGATAAAAGGATTGGAAGATGATTTTCAAACTTTCTTTCAACTCTTTTACACTCAATGCATTCAAAACCGATAGAATCGGAGCTCGTTCGGATCTTCTACTCATTCTTAGTGAAGTTTTGGTTCAAGATTTGATTTCTATCCAAGGGACAACTGATTTTGGGTTAAACATGAACAATCGTCACGAACCAGTAATCTGATCAGACTAGGGTGATTCCTGTTCGATCGGACGACTTGGGACTTGACGAGGTTTCTGCTGTTTAACACATTGTCGTATCGTCTCGAGCAAACCGCAAAACTTTCCAAACTTAAACAAATCTTCAAGTTGCAAAAAGATCAGATCGCGGGACGGATCACTGTCTGATCGGATTGTCGTCCGATTGGATTGCCGTCCGATCGGATTGCCGTCCGATCGCATTGCCATCCGATCTAACCGCAATCCGATCGGATTACAATTGAGGATTTCACACTTAATCAATTTTCAACATGTTCAATGCACTAGCAATTTCTAGCGGATTGCCACCCGATCGGTAGACTATCCGATTGGATGATAACACTGCTATGCACTTGTTCTCTGAGAAATACCTCGTCGAACGGATCATCAACCGATCGAACTACCATTCTCTGTTTTCAAAATGCTACAACGAAAACTTCAAAGCCATCATACACAAACACATCCATCCCGAACGAGGTGTCAATCCGACCGAATGGCCATCCGAACGGATTGACATCCGATCGAATGGCCATCCGTTCGGATCGCCATCCGGCCGGATGACCACTCGTCACTTGTTCAATTTGCATTGTTTTACGTGCCGCTGGTCGTTATGCTATCGTTCTAATCAGGCTGATCTCACTTTAGCGCTCCCTTCAATCCATTAATCTCCATCGCTATGAGTATATTCGATCCCTTTTTTCTTTAAGCACTTCTGGGTGTTACATACGTTACTTATCCTAAATCACAACGATTACACAACGCAAACACTATTTATACGCTGACCGTTAATGCATGTTATACATGACTCGATGAATGCCTGTTTGTTATGTTTACACATTGATTGCTGTCTACCTGCCTTAGTAACGATAATACTATATTTTGGACTCAGCACCTATTCACTCAGGGGTTGTTAAGGACAATACTTCACGTGTTCGCAGTGGTGAACATGTGATGGGCACTCACTACTCGCAGTCAAATCGCAGTCATTGGTATTGATAGGATCTTTATCGATAACTTACATGCTTCACATTATACGTTGTACATGCTGGTTATGCGTAAACGCTTTCGAACTTTATTACTATTATTAAACTTGTATGCTCACCTTTACACTATGTGTATTGACTTTATTTTAACGTATGTGACATGTGTTTAAGATGCTAGGAGTTGCTGTGCTATGGTGAATCAAGCTAGGGGTCTAGTTATGTCACGCTTAAATCTGAGTCGTCGGAACAGTATATGTTTTTGAGACAATTATTTGTAATAACTGTTTTTATTTGGATATGTTGTGGTATGGGACATGACGTTTAATTATCTTGTAATGAATAGTTGTTATGGATACTCATGGACAATCTGTTTCACTCAGTGCCATGCCCCGATGTTTCCGCCATCGGTTGGGGTATGACAGCTGCTCTCATGCGCAAGTTGCAAATGGGTGGAGTGCTGGTGTCACACCCCCAAATTACCACATGCGGGAACACCGCGGGATGTGTGACGTACCAGGATCCAAGCCACCAATCACATTGAATCACGTATAGTATTTAAATAAAACATTTCATTAATTGCCAAATACAGATCCAAATCATAAGTTTAAACCAAAATAGATGTTCAGCGGAAGCATATAATAAGTTGTTAAACAACTGTTCAAGATTAATGTTCAAAACCAATGTATCAAATATATCCAAGAGTCTCGATCCATGACCACTCCAGCACTCCCAGATAGCAAGTCCATGTTAAACAATCTAACGTCCTGCAAGCATGCATACAAGTGTGTCAGACGACGCTGGTGACTTCAAAGTTTTGTTAACACATTTAGTTACCAGATGTGTGTTTAAAACAGTTCAACGTTATGTTTGGATGTTGTTCAGCCTATAAATAGGAGTGCTTGGCTCAAGCTCAAACCATCCCTTGGCACACCACCTCTCTCACACTTCATCCACCACCCACCACCACCATAACACCATCATCCATTGTCCATCATGGAGTGTGTGAGTCGTCTCGGGATCCAAGATTGATCGTAAGAGTTCTTGACAATCAAGGCCATGTTTGCCTAAGTCTCTTACATCACTTGGTGAAGACAAAGTGTCTAGTGTAATACTTTTTATTTTTAATCTTTTCGCACTTTTTAATTGGTTATGTATTAATGACTTTAATAACTAGTTTCTTATGTTGAAGGTGATTCTTCCTTATCGTTTGTCCGTGGTGTCTTGGCATTATTTTACTGTCTATATAAAATAAAAGATTTTCACCATTCATATCTCCACGGTCTATATGGAGGTATGTTGGCTACCTGGTCGGGAGTTAAGGGAACGGTTTGGTAAGAGTCTTGCCATTGTTCAGTATATAGATCCTGCAAAGGACCTAGGTCAAATTTAGTAGGACCTCCTTCAATACTTAACGGTATTGGATGGCGGGGGTCCAAACTCTTTGATCCCCTCATAAGTTAAACTACTATTAATACTTTAACCCGGCTACTTAGGACTGTATCCCTGCTGACTCAGACTACTTAGCCGAGGGTAACGTCACCTTCAAAAGAGGGGCCTACCACAATATGCATTAATAACTTAATTAATTATCTTTCAATAATCCGACCCTTTAGGATTGTATCCTTGCTGACTCAAACTACTGGGTTGAGGGTAACGTCACCTCCAAAAGAGGGGCCTACTACAATAACTAAGATAATCTCTTAAATAGTGCAAAAGTGCGGAAATAATCAAAGATTACACTAAACACGAGTCGGAGCCAAGTGATTCATCTTGTCTATCTGTTTTTCTTTTATTTTTATTTTCAGCATTTTAGTTAGTTTTTATTTTTCTTAGTTTAAAACATTTTTCCAAACTTTTGATTTGATTAGACGTTGAGGATAAATCGGTACTAAAAGCACTTGTGTCCTTGGACGACCTCGGTATCTTACCAACACTATACTACGCTCACGATGGGTGCACTTGCCCATATGTGTGTTTAGTCTTAGTAAATATCGTGTTTTATAAATTTAAAACTTGGCTAAAGAAAGTGTAAAAGGGCTTAAAATAAACATTAAAACCATAACACACTTCACGCACATCAGTCCGACATAGCGCGGATTGAGCTTACCTCGTTTGCCAAAACGAACTACACCTTTCCAAGGTGAGACTTTGAGTAGCACCCGATCCCCAACCTGAAACTCGAGTGGCTTTCTTCGCTTGTCAGCATAGCTTTTCTGACGGTCATGAGCTGCCGCCATTCGCTGTCGTATCTGAGCAATCCTCTCAGTCGTGTCTACTACAAGTTCTGGGCCTGTGATTTGGCTGTCACCAACTTCTGCCCAACAGAGAGGTGATCGGCACTTCCGTCCGTACAATGCCTCGAATGGAGCGGCCTGGATGCTGGTGTGGTAGCTGTTGTTATACGAAAACTCCACTAGCGGGAGGTGCTTTTCCCAGCCATTACCAAAATCGATTACACACGCCCTAAGCATGTCTTCAAGGGTCTGGATGGTGCGTTCAGATTGCCCATCCGTCTGTGGGTGATAAGCGGTGCTCATATCTAAACGTGAGCCAAACGACCTGTGCATAGCTTGCCACAGTTCCGAAGTAAAACGCGCGTCACGATCAGAAATGATGGAGGTTGGCACTCCGTGCCTTGATACTACTTCCTTTAGGTAAATGTCTGCTAGAGTAGAAAACTTATCCGTTTCCTTGATAGCCAGAAAATGTGCAGACTTGGTCAGTCGATCCACGATCACCCAAATGGTATCTTTTCCGCGTTGAGATCTGGGCAGGCCAGTAACGAAATTGATGGAAATTTGCTCCCATTTCCATTTCGGGATCTCTGGTTGTTGAAGTAGGCCTGAGGGTTTCTGATATTCGGTCTTGACCCTAGCACAAGTCAAGCATTTACTGACGTAGGTTGCTATGCTGGCTTTCATACCGGGCCACCAGTATGTAGTCTTTAGGTTGTGGTACATCTTATCCGAACCAGGATGTACTGAATAACGAGACTTATGTGCTTCATCCATCACAAGCTCGCGTAGGTCTCCATACAGTGGAACCCAGATGCGCCCGTTAACATAGTAGGCGCCGTTTTCCTTTTGTTCTAGCCGCTACCTCGATCCTCGTAAGGACTCAGCCCTGATGTTCTCTGCTTTCAATGCTTCAACCTGAGCATCGCGAATCTGAGCGGGAAGGTTAGATTGGATGGTACGCTGTAAAGCACGTACACGCTTAGGTATAGTATCCTTTCGACTGAGGGCATCGGCCACAACATTGGCTATGCCCGAATGATACTTGATCGCACATTCGTAATCATTCAAGAGTTCGAACCATCGGCGTTGTAGCATGTTTAACTCCTTTTGCTTGAAGATATGCTCGAGACTCCTGTGATCGGTGTAAATGGTGCACTTGGTACCGTCCAGGTAATGTCTCCATATCTTAAGTGCGAAAACAACGGCTCCTAATTCCAAGTCGTGCGTAGTGTAGTTCCTTTCGTGAACCTTAAGTTGGCGCGATGCGTAAGCAATGACCTTTTCACGTTGCATTAACACGCAACCAAGTCCTTGGATGGAAGCGTCGCAGTAAACCACAAAATCATCTGTGCCTTCAGGCAATGAGAGTATAGGCGCGCTACAAAGTCTATCTTTCAAGTGCTGAAAAGCAGATTCTTGTGCATCACCCCAACGATAGGTGACTCCCTTCTGAGTCAGTGAAGTGAGAGGTTGCGCAATCTTAGAGAAATCCTTGATGAATCTCCTGTAGTATCCTACCAAGCCCAAGAATTGGCGGATTTCTGTTGGTGTACGGGGTGCAGGCCAGTTCTTGATTAAGTCGACCTTGGATGGATCAACATGAATCCCATCCTTGTTTACCACGTGGCCTAGAAAGTGGACTTCGCGAAGCCAGAAGTCACATTTCGAAAACTTGGCATACAACTGCTCTTTATGAATAAGTTCCAGGATAAGCCGCAGATGCTGCTCGTGTTCCTCCTAACTCTTAGAATAAATCAGGATGTCATTGATGAACACTATGACAAACTTATCCAGGTAAGGCTTGCACACTCGGTTCATGAGATCCATGAAGACCGCTGGTGCATTCGTCAACCCGAAAGGCATGACCAGAAACTTGTAATGGTCGTAGCGAGTTCTAAACGCTGTTTTGGAGACGTCCTCCTCTCGGACTCTCAGCTGATGGTATCCCAATCTCAAATCAATCTTAGAGTAAAAACTCGACGCTTGCAACTGGTCGAACAAGTCGTCAATGCGTGGGAGAGGGTAACGATTCTTCACGGTCACCTTGTTGAGTTCGCGGTAGTCAATACACATTCTGAAAGTACCGTCTTTCTTCTTCACAAACAAGACTGGAGCTCCCCAGGGCGAAGAGCTAGGACGTATAAAACCCTTTTCCAAGAGTTCTTGTAATTGTGTGGACAGTTCTTCAAGTTCTGACGGAGCAAGTCGATAAGGTGCATGAGCTATTGGTGCTGCTCCAGGAGCTAGCTCGATTTGAAACTCAACTTGACGATGGGGCGGAAGACCAGGCAATTCCTCAGGAAATACCTCGGGAAAATCGCGCACAATAGGAATGTCTTCAATTCTCTTCTCTTCCGTTGATGTGTCAGTAACGAGTGCCAGAATGGCAGTGTGGCCCTTTCGCAAACATTTCTGGGCCTTAAGGAAAGAGATAATGCCTACGATGGCACCACTCTTGTTGCCATGAAGCACGAGAGGTTCTTCACCAGAACAAGGAATGCGGACGATTTTCTCCTTGCAAACAATCTCCGCTTGATGATGAGATAGCCAATCCATCCCAATAACGACGTCGAAACTACCAAGTGTGATAGGAATAAGATCGATAGAGAAAGTCTGACCAGCTAAGACGAGGTTACAACCTTTAACTACGTGTGTGGCTTCAAGACTTTTACCGTTTGCTAGTTCTACCGTGTGTTTGGTGTTCAAAAGTGTTGGAGTGCGCTTAAGCATTTGGCTAGCTTTTAAGGACACATAACTAGTATTGGCACCCGAATCAAATAAAACAGTAACAAAGAAGTCGTCCAGAAGAAACTTACCCATCACAATGTTGGGATCGTTCCTTGCATCACCCTGACCTATCACGAAAACACGTCCTCTGGCACCATTGCCATTATTGTTACCCCCATTGTTGCCTCCATTGTTGCCTCCATTGTTGTTCCCATTTCCCTGGTTGTTGTTGTTCTGGTTCTGATTTAGCTGGGGGCAGTCTTTCTTGAAATGGCCCTCAGCACCACATTGAAAGCATCCTCTGTTGTTACCTTGTTGTTGCTGCTGCTGGCGTTGATTTGGTGGGGCTTGCTGTTGCTGTCGGTTCTGATTCACTGGACGCTGACTCCTGCAATCCCTTGCAATGTGACCAGGCTTGTTGCATCGATGACAGTTGCCTTTACCACATGGCCCGCTGTGGTGCAAGTTACAGCGATTACATTTGGGGTGATTTCCCTTGTACCCACCCTGACCGTGATTCCCAGAAGACTGCTGACTGGGCCTCCTGTACTCATCTGTCTTTCGCTGCTGGGACTGAGCTGAAGTAGAACCTTTACTGGAATTCCCATCCCATTTTCGCTTGTTATCATTGGGAGCGTCAGTAGTAGCAGTACCAATACGCTTGGGCAGTTTGTTTTGTTCAACTGCTTGATCGGTGAGACGATGGGCCAACTTAACGATTTGCAGAATGGTACCCAAATTAACTGAAGTCACGTGACTCTGAATCTCGGGTACAAGACCCTTGAGGTACAGCTCAATACGTTTGATGGGAGGGTCCACCATAGTGGGACACAAGATGGCCAGCTCATTTGACCTCTTCGTATACGCCTTAATCTCAGACCCCGTCATCTTCAGATTGAAGAATTCCACCTCTAGCTTGTGGATGTCGTCACGACTGCAGTACTCTTCCTTGATCAGTTCCTTGAAGTCATTCCATGGGGTGGCATTAGCAACCGCCAACCTAAGCAGTTGAACCTGCGCTTTCCACCAGGTTAACGCAGCACCTTCAAGTGTTCCGGTAGCATATTTCACCCTACGGTCTTCAGGGCATTCACACATCTCGAAGACAAACTCAAGCTTCTCAAACCAGTGAAGAAGGCCTTCCGCTCCTTCTGTGCCGCTGAAGGTACTGGGCCGACAATCCATGAAGGTTTTGAACGTGCACACAGGAGGTTGAGCATGTTGACCTCCTGCAGGGATAGCTGCGAGTGCCTCAGCAACTCGTTCATTGATCAAAGCCGTCAACTGGGCCTGAGTTAGGTTGATGCGCCCTCCGCGTCCGTTCATGATCTTCACAACGAAGCAACGTAAGTAAGAAAAGTGTCGCGAAAGTGCGTAAGTGCGGGACGACAGGAGAGAGTAAGCACACAAGGTTCAAATAGCAATTATCACGTTAACTAATGCACAGTGTGAACTATCTAACCGACAATATAACATAAATCATACCACCTATTATGTCGAGTCTTGCACGTGGAGAGAAGCGTCGTTGTGGATCGTTGAGCACTGTACAGGTTATAGTCTGGTTTTATCAAACGTTTTTTCTCTTTTTAAAACCAAGTTCACTATAACCAATGGCTCTGATACCAATCTGTCACACCCCCAAAATCCACCATGCGGAGCAACACTGCTTGGAGGCGTGACATGACCAGGATCGAGCCACCAATCATATTGAATAACATAATTAAGTAAATAAAACCAACCACAATATAATTGGTGACCAAAAGGAAGTTAACCAAGTTCAATTTAATCAGCGGAGGCATAAGACGTTAAACCAAAGCATAAATTCATAGTTCATAAGTTTAAAGACCCAAACATAAGTTTCATAAGTTCATAAAGTTTATTTATTAAGTACGGGACATATCAGTTCGCATCCCACAACGACCACCTCCATATGCAAGCCCCGTGACGTCTAGCGACCTGCAAATCATGTAACAACGAGTCAACAACAAAGTTGAGTGAGTTCACGGTTGGTTGTCCATTTTAGAGTTGTTTCCAAAAACGTAGTTTAATCTCATTCAGCTATCCAGCCGTGGGGGTTACCCCATAGTTCGAAAACGTTTATTTGTTAACCATCCCATGTCCACCTTCCCTGGCTATCCAGCCCGGCACTCCGGCCGTGGGGGCTACCCCATTATTTAGACTACCAGACTCGTTTATCATATCGACAACTAACGAAAATTACTTGTGCCCTAGCGTCGGTGTCTATCATCACCGGCGTGCAATAGTCCATTAGTACACGCACGTCCGACTGGCACGGTGTGAGGTTTGTTAAACCTAATAGCGCTATTAACTAATGACCCGCTCGCCATAGCCTCGGCGATTAAGTCGATACAAAAAGGGAGGGACTTCGCTGATAGAATTCTAGTCCAGTAAGTCTAAGTACGTCCCAAGGACGAGGAATTCACATTCCTGAACGCGTCCCAAAGGACGAGGAATCCCTATTCCTGAACCCATTCCCATTTCCACCGGGAATTTACCATGCTTTGTAGAAATGTGTGAACTCACCTCGGTTTGCTCGGTTAGATTCTCAAATATAGTTAACAGTCAAGGTCGGTCAATCACGTCCTAATATGATTACCAGTTAGTCATTTAGTGGTTTCAAATAGAGCACAAAGTTCCTACACGTATCTACTACATAACATGCATTCACTTTAATAGTTCACGCTCATATAAACATTCCACCTGTAGCTACTCAAGAACAAGCATACGATATTGTACATATTACTTTCATTGACATATAACATGTTAGATCATCCTCAGATAACATACTCGACATTTAGACACGCAAATTACTACTTATGTCATTTCAATTTAAATATCCAAAACTGGGCGTTCGGGCATTTTAATAAAATAGTTAACTTATTCCAAAAATTCCCAAATTTTTACAGAATATCTTAAACGATCTAAGTATTATTGTGTAAAAATATCGGGATCCAATTCAATACCAATTTTTTATAAAAATTCATTTTCCGGACTGAAATCAGATTTATCTTTTTCTGACTGCAGTCCACGGAGTAATTTATTTAAAATTCATCGAGAGTCTGATTTATGAAATTCCAGTGAGAGAATTATAAATACATCGGTGGTCATCTACAGTACAAATTTCATGATCTAACTCTACACAGAATTCAAGTTGTGACGGAAAATAGAACGCATATTTTCAGCAGTAAAAATGCAGCTTTAGCTGCTGTTACAAAACGACACTTTAAAAATAGTAAACGAAGTCCAAAAATTATGATTCCAGTGCCATTAGAACCGTATTTCATAATACATAAATCTAGACTTCAGAAAATACATTTTTCGTTTAATTAATGTCCTGTTACAGCCAACTGAAGTTGGCTGTAATCACCAATCAGACTCCTGTTTTCAGCTTTTAACATTCTAAAGCGTGCTCGATTGATTCCGTTAACATATTTAGCGATCAACAACGATACTTACAGCAGGTTATAAGTCCTTCATATCAGCACATAATCATCGTATACCAAACAACATCATTCTAACATCATTTCTTCATGTATCATCTTGTTTAAGCTTATGTTCAAGTTTTAAGTGTAAGATCTTATGGTGTTCATATGTTTTCTTCATAATACATCTATTAACCACTTAAACAATATGAAAAATGAAAGGATCTAAGTTCTTACCACTAGCTCAAGGCTAGGGAAGTTCAAGTGAAGAAGTGTGGTGGTTAATAGCAAACGAAGAAGGCCCTTCCACTTCCGAGAACACCAAGCTTCGTTGAACGCCTTGTAGCACCTAGAAGTACACTTGGATTGGAAGATGGATGCTTGAAACTTGTGGTGGTGTAAGGGGGTGTTTGGGCCGAAGGTTATGAGAGGGAGAGGAGGGAGTTGTCTTGTGATGTAGAAGATGAAGGAGGTGGTGATTCTCTTATAAACTCATATGTTATTATCCAAAGGGTTTGATGTTCCCCCTAGTACACACAATCTAATCAAGATCTCACCAAAACCAAAGAAAGATTATGGAAGGGATTTTGTAAGATTTGGAAAAATCTTGTGGTGTGGGCTATACATGAGCCGTAGGGTGTCATGGGGGAGGGGATTAAATGAAAATTAAATGGTAAGTAATTTGTTAGTGGAAGGTTATGTGGTAAAAGTCTAGTGTTATGTGTTATATGTATTGTGTAGTGTGTTATAGTGCTCGGGAACCATGACTAGCTCAGAAAAGTAAAAACAATGTTTCTTGCAATATTTTAGTGTTCCAGGTAATGTCCGGTTGTTCGGTTCTATACTGGTTCGTTAAAGTGCTAAGTTGTTCCTTGTAGTGTCTTTTATGTATCTTTTTGTAACCCTTTTAATTCCTAACACTTAGGAAAGCATACCAGACTATTTAGTAACTTTTCTGTACACTACTAGTATGTTAACAAGCACATGTAAGTATAACACAGTAATCAGAAAGCAGTTAAGTGATTTAGCACAGTCATCAAGCACTTTAATTATCATTAATAAATTGTATGGATACATGGAAATTTTGAGGGTTGTCACAACGAACAATACCGGTGCGTCCCAAGGAGACACACTCGGCCTTATGAATCCTTTGTCAAGCAGGTCTATGACAAGCCCAAAAACCTTCTTTTCTACCAATTCCATTTGGGAGTGTAAAGCCACATTATAAAGAGTTTTGCTTGAGGACAAGCAATGATTCAAGTGTGGGGGTATTTGATGTGTGCAAAATGCTACATATAAATTACATCAATTGTGGCATAAAACTAACCCTTTTTTAGTACTAATGTTGGAAAAAGTGTGTTTTTGTCTTCCTTTTGTATTTTCAGGATTAAATGAGCTCAAATTAACAAAAGAAGCAAAAAGGCAGCTAAATCTAACATAAATACAAGAAAAGGAATAAACGTGGCATGCCCGACCTCCTCGAAAGCATCTTCCCAAGCAAAACAAGAGAACAGAAGGCTGAACACGCCCCGTGCTCAGTAAGCACGGGGGAGTGCCCAAGTGTCAGCATAAAAGACAAAGTTGTAGAAGCTTCCATTGCCCACCATGGGGCCGTGCTCAGCGGACACGGGGTCGTGGTCAACTATAAGATTCGCAGAATCCAGGCAAATCTTGATAGTACAGATATGCTTCTGCACACGGGGTCGTGCCCAGCGGACACGGGGCCGTGGTCAACTAATAAAGACAAGAGCAATTAATGAAGAAAGAGAAGGATGTGGACACGGGGCCATGCCCGAGCTTCTGTTCAGCCTATAAATAGGAGTGCTTGGCTCAAGCTCAAACCATCCCTTGGCACACCACCTCTCTCACACTTCATCCACCACCCACCACCACCATAACACCATCATCCACCACCATCATCCATTGTCCATCATAGAGTGTGTGAGTCGTCTCGGGATCCAAGATTGATCGTAAGAGTTCTTGACAATCAAGGCCATCTTTGCCTAAGTCTCTTACATCACTTGGTGAAGACAAAGTGTCTAGTGTAATACTTTTTATTTTTAATCTTTTCGCACTTTTTAATTGGTTATGTATTAATGACTTTAATAACTAGTTTCTTATGTTGAAGGTGATTCTTCCTTATCGTTTGTCCGTGGTGTCTTGGCATTATTTTAGTGTCTATATAAAATAAAAGATTTTCACCATTCATATCTCCACGGTCTATATGGAGGTATGTTGGCTACCTGGTCTGGAGTTAAGGGAACGGTTTGGTAAGAGTCTTGCCATTGTTCAGTGTATAGATCCTGCAAAGGACCTGGGTCAAATTTAGTAGGACCTCCTTCAATACTTAACGGTATTGGATGGCGGGGGTCCAAACTCTTTGATCCCCTCATAAGTTAAACTACTATTAATACTTTAACCCGGCTACTTAGGACTGTATCCCTGCTGACTCAGACTACTTAGCCGAGGGTAACGTCACCTTCAAAAGAGGGGCCTACCACAATATGCATTAATAACTTAATTAATTATCTTTCAATAATCCGACCCTTTAGGATTGTATCCTTGCTGACTCAAACTACTGAGTTGAGGGTAACGTCACCTCCAAAAGAGGGGCCTACTACAATAACTAAGATAATCTCTTAAATAGTGCAAAAGTGCGGAAATAATCAAAGGTTACACTAAACACGAGTCGGATCCAAGTGATTCATCTTGTCTATCTGTTTTTCTTTTATTTTTATTTTCAGCATTTTAGTTAGTTTTTATTTTTCTTAGTTTAAAACATTTTTCCAAACTTTTGATTTGATTAGACGTTGAGGATAAACCGGTACTAAAAGCTCTTGTGTCCTTGGACGACCTCGGTATCTTACCAACACTATACTACGCTCACGATGGGTGCACTTGCCCATATGTGTGTTTAGTGTTAGTAAATATCGTGTTTTATAAATTTAAAACTTGGCTAAAGAAAGTGTAAAAGGGCTTAAAATAAACATTAAAACCATAACACACTTCACGCACATCAAGTTTTTGGCGCCGTTGCCGGGGACACAAGGATTTTAAGAAAGTTAGGAATCAACGGCCTAATCTTTTTTTTCTTATTTTTCTATTTTTTTAGGATTTTTCTTAGTTTTTCAGCTTCTGCAGAGCTCAGCACGGGCCGTGCCTGGTCGGACACGTGCCGTGCCTAGCGTTATTACTGGCAGTTTTTATTTTCCGAGTTACAGAGAGCTGAGCACGGGGCCGTGTCGGTGCAACACGGGGCAGTGTCCAACTCCCAGTAACGGGGATCCGGAAAACAATCACCGTATCTCCCACCACGGGCCCTGTTCACTGAACACGGGGCCGTGGTGAACCTTCTGACCAACATTCTTTTCTGTTTTTATTGCAGGACTTGGAACCTAGACGCCACATTTAGACTTCCTACGTAGTGCATGAGCTCCAGTTCTAGTAGGGACATAAAAGAACCTCTAGAAGAACCCGAACGCTTTCTCAGAAAGAGACTTAAAGCTAAAAACCAAGAGAGAGTTTCGGGAGACCCACCTCAAATGGCGGACCAACGTACCCTTATGGATTACCTACGGCCCACTGTAGGTAATCTCGGCGCCGCTATCAATGCACCGAATGTCGAAGCCAACAACTTCGAACTTCGACCGCATTTGATACAAATGCTTCAAAACTCCGCAACCTTCCATGGGCTTGCGGACGAGGATCCCCATCTACATATTACTAATTTCTTAGAAATATGTGATACCTTTCGGATCAATGGAGCATCAAACGACGCCATCCGCCTTCGAATGTTTCCATTTTCACTCAAAGACCGAGCTAAGGCTTGGCTTAACTTAACACCCTCCCAGTTGGTTCGGTAAACACCTGGGATGAACTAGCCCAAAAGTTTCTATATAAGTATTTCCCTCCTGCTAAAACGGCTAAATTAATGACTGAAATTAATACATATTCTCAAGAGGATGGGGAATCCTTATATGAAACTTGGGAAAGGTTCAAGGAGCTACTAAGAAAGTGTCCTCATCACGGTCTTGCGGTATGGCAACAAGTATCCACTTTCTACAATGGGTTGTTGCCACACACAAGACAAACACTTGATTCTAGCTCTGGGGGACTTCTAGGTAATTGTCGCCCAAATGAAATATATAATCAAATTGAGGAAATTGCTCAAACCAATTTGCAATGGCACACTCCCCGAGGTAATAAATCTATTGCCCCGGGCGCCCATAAGGTTGATGAAAGCACTTCTTTACAAGCCCAAATCGAGGCCCTCTCTTCAAAAATCAAAAAGTTAGAAATGGCAAAAACGGCCTCGGTTATGGCTTGTGAGGGGTGTGGTGGACCACATGAAAATTGGAGTTGTATGAAAGAAGTAGACGATCAAACAGAAATGGTAAACTACATTGATAATAGACCTAGGCCGTCGGGTCCACCAACGGGTACCTACAACCAAGGATGGCGTAACCACCCTAACCTTGGTTGGAGAGATCCCGGCAATAGTAGTAACCAACAAAACCAACGAACTAACTTTCAACAACCACAAAACTTTTCTCAACAACAAGGTGGACGAGAAAGGCTCGAAGATACTGTATCTCGCCTCATCTCCGACACCGAAAAGAAAAACTCAGATCGATTTCAGCAATTGGAATCGAATTTTAGAAATCAAGAAGCTAGCATTCAAAACATTGAAAAACAATTAAATCAGTTAGCTCAAAATTTCTCCGAGAGACCACAAGGCGCGTTACCAAGCAATACCGAAACCAACCCAAAAGCGCAAGTACATCTCATCACATTGAGAAACCGAACCGTGGGTCCCGAGGAGGCTCCATTACTGCCGATTGAAAGAAGCCAATCCAGCCAAACCACGACTCCACCCGCGCCCCAACCAGAAAAGGCTTCTCCACCAAATCAAGAGCCCACCAAGACTCCTCCGGTTCCATACCCCGGTCGGTTAAATCGTCAAAAGACCGATGAGCAATTCGCAAAGTTCGAAAATTTACTAAAACAATTGCATGTTAATATTCCTTTTATCGAGGTCCTAACCCAAATGCCTAAATATGCAAAATTCATGAGGGACTTCCTCACTCACAAAAGGAAAATTGAATCATTGCAATCAGTTAACTTAGGCGAAGAATGCTCCGCCTTAGTACTCAACAAACTCCCGCAAAAGAAAATTGATCCCGGAAGCTTCACGATTCCTTGCTCAATTGGGGAATCCCCCATTCGTAATGCACTAGCCGATCTTGGGGCTAGCATTAACCTCATGCCCACATCAATGTTCAAATGACTCGGCCTAGGAACAACAAGCCCTACAAAGATGAGCATACAACTCGCCGACAGATCCGTCAAATTTCCACAAGGTGTCGCTGAAAATCTATTGGTCAAAGTTGACAATTTCGTTTTCTCGGCCGACTTTGTCATCCTATACATGGAGGAAGACGCCGATGTCCCTCTCATTCTCGGGAGGCCATTTCTAGCCACCGCCCAAGCAGTGGTGGATATGAATGACGGAACACTAACATTGAAGTTTGGGGACAAGGAAGTGAAGTTTGGAGTTGGAAAAAGAGTAGAAGACGAAGACCCGGTCAACTACATGAAGGTCATAGACTCGAGCTTGGATGACGCTCTCCGACGATGTAACATGGGATGCAAAACATCCCACTTGAGTGACATATGACCCGGCTTTGGGTCTAGCCAAGGACCCTTATAAACATGGCGCACCACGAAGGCATTCCGAGGAACTATCCTTAGTTTAGTTTAGATTTATTTTTATATTTTCTAGATTATTTTTAATTTTCAGGAATAAAACACACTCAGGATGGCAAAGGATAACAAGGGAAACTTTAACCAGCACCCCATGCAGGAAAACAGGGCCATCCGACAATTTTCTTCATTAACAGTAAGCTCAGCACGGGCCGTGTCCGCCCAACACGGCCCCGTGCTGCACAGTCTGCAGAAATGACCCAGTTCAGGTAACTGGACACGGGCCGTGTTCACCCAACACGCCCCCGTGTCCAGGCTTCTGTTTCTTTTGTTTAATTTTTGTTACTGGCACTTGAACACGGGACCGTGCCCGGACAACACGGGGCCGTGTCCAGCGCTCAGTAACACAAATTTTTGCTTTGTCACACCTTTTTACACATTCAATCAACCTAAAAATTTATTTTTGGGACACATTGAGGACAATGTGTAATTTAAGTGTGGGGGGGGGTATGCTAAAACCTTGGATCTTGCAAGTCCTAATAACAAGCCTTACACAAAACTCTATTGGAACCGCTAATCACTCCAAATTTGTTTCAAAAATTTTCATTTTTTTTACTTGTCTAGGTTTAACTTGGGAATTTCAAAATTCTAAAAAGGTTATATTTTTACAAATTTACAACCGATAGCGTCGTGATAAAAAGAACCAACATAAGAAAATTATGAAAAGGCATGACAAGCTTAGTTAAAATTTAATTATATATACTTGATCACATAAAAACCCATTCCCACAAAAGTGAGTTTTGAGCCTTTATTGAGCACACAAATACATATCTTTAAAGTAAATGCTCATTTTTCGTTTATTGTGTGAATAGCCGTTTGGTTCTTACAACTCTAGAACTTGCCACGACGATACATTCCCGGTCCTTACCAACTTAAACCCGAGTAAGTAAATGATGGAGGCATTAGGACTAACCCTTTTTATTTCTACACCATTATTTTTTTTTACCACCTACCCAAAATCCCCCTAGTTAACCCCTTTGAGCCTAAACCTTTTCATTTCTTAACCCAAACCAAACACCCTTTCACCCACCAAAACCTTTTTATTATTAACCCTTTGTTTTAGTAACAAGCTCGGTTTTTCGTTTGACTTTGAAAAAAAAATTGTTCGGTTGATGAAGCAAAAGAAATAAACAAACAAGTTCATCAAAAATAACTTTGTTTGAATAATAACTTCATCAAAATAAAAATTGAAAAAATAAAAAGTCTTTCGAAAACCGACGCTTTTTACGGTTTTTCGCCCTTTTCTACTAACCACTAACCCAATCACCTACCTTGAACCCTAGCCTAACCCTTCACCCAAAAGCCCTCTTGATATTTACAAAGGTTTATAGTTAAAAAGGAGGAGGATTGATTGCTTGGCAAGCCTATGGTAGGAGTAAGTTCCATGCCGCTCTCGAGTGATTTACTAAAATACATCTCCGGCCGAGTGTTGAGTGATCCCCGTGAGGTATGTAAACTTGTATATAAATAGAATTTTAAAGAGGCATGTTATGCCCTAATAAGTAATTTATCTTATGAAAAGTTTTGAATAAATCATGACGAATAAGATTGTAAATAAATAAAAGTAAAACTAAATAAAGAATCTTGGAAATCCCGACACTCTATGACAAGCCCAAAAACCTTCTTTTCTACCAATTCCATTTGGGAGTGTAAAGCCACATTATAAAGAGTTTTGCTTGAGGACAAGCAAAGATTCAAGTGTGGGGGTATTTGATGTGTGCAAAATGCAACATATAAATTACATCAATTGTGGCATAAAACTAACCCTTTTTTAGTACTAATGTTGGAAAAAGTGTGTTTTTGTCTTCCTTTTGTATTTTCAGGATTAAATGAGCTCAAATTAACAAAAGAAGCAAAAAGGCAGCTAAATCTAACATAAATACAAGAAAAGGAATAAACGTGGCATGCCCGACCTCCCCGAAAGCATCTTCCCAAGCAAAACAAGAGAACAGAAGGCTGAACACGCCCCGTGCTCAGTAAGCACGGGGGCGTGCCCAAGTGTCAGCATAAAAGAGAAAGTTGTAGAAGCTTCCATTGCCCACCACGGGGCCGTGCTCAGCGGACACGGGGTCGTGGTCAACTATAAGATTCGCAGAATCCAGGCAAATCTTGATAGTACAGATATGCTTCTGCACACGGGGTCGTGCCCAGCGGACACGGGGCCGTGGTCAACTAATAAAGACAAGAGCAATTAATGAAGAAAGAGAAGGATGTGGACACGGGGCCGTGCCCGAGCTTCTGTTCAGCCTATAAATAGGAGTGCTTGGCTCAAGCTCAAACCATCCCTTGGCACACCACCTCTCTCACACTTCATCCACCACCCACCACCACCATAACACCATCATCCATTGTCCATCATAGAGTGTGTGAGTCGTCTCGGGATCCAAGATTGATCGTAAGAGTTCTTGACAATCAAGGCCATCTTTGCCTAAGTCTCTTACATCACTTGGTGAAGACAAAGTGTCTAGTGTAATACTTTTTATTTTTAATCTTTTCGCACTTTTTAATTGGTTATGTATTAATGACTTTAATAACTAGTTTCTTATGTTGAAGGTGATTCTTCCTTATCGTTTGTCCGTGGTGTCTTGGCATTATTTTATTGTCTATATAAAATAAAAGATTTTCACCATTCATATCTCCACGGTCTATATGGAGGTATGTTGGCTACCTGGTCGGGGGTTAAGGGAACGGTTTGGTAAGAGTCTTGCCATTGTTCAGTATATAGATCCTGCAAAGGACCTGGGTCAAATTTAGTAGGACCTCCTTCAATACTTAACGGTATTGGATGGCGGGGGTCCAAACTCTTTGATCCCCTCATAAGTTAAACTACTATTAATACTTTAACCCGGCAACTTAGGACTGTATCCCTGCTGACTCAGACTACTTAGCCGAGGGTAACGTCACCTTCAAAAGAGGGGCCTACCACAATATGCATTAATAACTTAATTAATTATCTTTCAATAATCCGACCCTTTAGGATTGTATCCTTGCTGACTCAAACTACTGGGTTGAGGGTAACGTCACCTCCAAAAGAGGGGCCTACTACAATAACTAAGATAATCTCTTAAATAGTGCAAAAGTGCGGAAATAATCAAAGATTACACTAAACACGAGTCGGAGCCAAGTGATTCATCTTGTCTATCTGTTTTTCTTTTATTTTTATTTTTAGCATTTTAGTTAGTTTTTATTTTTCTTAGTTTAAAACATTTTCCAAACTTTTGATTTGATTAGACGTTGAGGATAAACCGGTACTAAAAACACTTGTGTCCTTGGACGACCTCGGTATCTTACCAACACTATACTACGCTCACGATGGGTGCACTTGCCCATATGTGTGTTTAGTCTTAGTAAATATCGTGTTTTATAAATTTAAAACTTGGCTAAAGAAAGTGTAAAAGGGCTTAAAATAAACATTAAAACCATAACACACTTCACGCACATCAGTCCGACATAGCGCGGATTGAGCTTACCTCGTTTGCCAAAACGAACTACACCTTTCCAAGGTGAGACTTTGAGTAGCACTCGATCCCCAACTTGAAACTCGAGTGGCTTTCTTCGCTTGTCAGCATAGCTTTTCTGACGGTCACGAGCTGCCGCCATTCGCTGTCGTATCTGAGCAATCCTCTCAGTCGTGTCTACTACAAGTTCTGGGCCTGTGATTTGGCTGTCACCAACTTCTGCTCAACAGAGAGGTGATCGGCACTTCCGTCCGTACAATGCCTCGAATGGAGCGGCCTGGATGCTGGTGTGGTAGCTGTTGTTATACGAAAACTCCACTAGCGGGAGGTGCTTTTCCCAGCCATTACCAAAATCGATTACACACGCCCTAAGCATGTCTTCAAGGGTCTGGATGGTGCGTTCAGATTGCCCATCCGTCTGTGGGTGATAAGCGGTGCTCATATCTAAACGTGAGCCAAACGACCTGTGCATAGCTTGCCACAGTTCCGAAGTAAAACGCGCGTCACGATCAGAAATGATGGAGGTTGGCACTCCGTGCCTTGATACTACTTCCTTTAGGTAAATGTCTGCTAGAGTAGAAAACTTATCCGTTTCCTTGATAGCCAGAAAATGTGCAGACTTGGTCAGTCGATCCACGATCACCCAAATGGTATCTTTTCCGCGTTGAGATCTGGGCAGGCCAGTAACGAAATCGATGGAAATTTGCTCCCCATTTCCATTTCGGGATCTCTGGTTGTTGAAGTAGGCCT